>CM031244.1:196196393-197653893 GCA_018340775.1 Taxus wallichiana var. yunnanensis
CGCTCATATCCTCTCAATGGGAGTCGCCAAAGCTTACTCAAGCTTTAACAAGCAAGAGGATCTCAACAACACTACATCATTTAGACATGCTTGTTATTTGATTGCCTATGATGATGCTCTCATATTACTCCACACCTTTCCCATGTCCTTATCAGACCTCGCTTGAGTGGTACAAAGCTGCTTTAACCTCCAAAGACTTCAATCTTCTCTTTTAACCAACTAGTTCAATTTTTCGATCATTTCTCCATTAACATCACAAGAAAGTATCTATTAATGACTTATGCCATCCGACAATTTGAAGACAAATCTATCGCAGAGATTTCGCTGACGATGGCGGGTCTTATCAACCAACTCACGTATGCCTCGCCTCAAACCGAACTCATCGAACTATTTACGCGGCCTCGCGCGAAGCACATCTCCCTACCCTCCAAATTCAAACTTTCCGCACATTCGACGAGGCCTTTACCATGGCTTGAAACTAGAAATTGAGCCTTAAGAAGAAGAGAAATTGCGCGTCAAGGAGAACAAAACCCCACTTCCGAACTCCCGATTCTACCAACAAGCCAAACACCGCCACTCCTCACGCGGTCCACTTCTTCTAAATCAAAAGGAGCTGTCCACGCGGTAATGGTCAAATCTCAAACACCGTCCAATACTCCGCCTTAAAACCACTTATAAGTACAAAGCCGAGCCTACTCACTACACTCCTCGGGAGAAACTTATGGCGCCATCCTCGAAAATTGCTCAAAGTCGGGCTATCACCTTGCCCCCTCGTTAAACCTCACTGGCTTTGACTCCACCCGCGCAAATACCTTCCCGTACAAAGAAAATGACTTTTGTAATTTTCACCGCGTAAAGGACATAGTCATGAAAACTCGCAAGATGTTGAAAACATAGTGCAGAAATGGTTGACGCAGGGATATAACCTCGATAATCCTAACGCCCCTCGCAACCGAAATCTGAAAATTTTCAACAAGCCATTCCCGAATCACTCGCCTAACAAGAATGTGAACCAAGATATCTTAGCCGAGGAGAGTGTTCATGAGATCCACGCAGCTTTCGATTCTCACCAAAAGCCTCTATTGAAAAAATTTTAAATCAAGCCTCTCCACCAACACAGAGTTTGAACCTCCTTCACCACCATCAAGCCAAAGTGAAATCATTCCTTTACCCATAGAAGAGTTAACTGCCTGGACTTCTCTTCTTATCAACAAGTCTTCTTACACCACATCCCTACAAGACTGTGAGCGGATGCTATCTAATTTATCTATTTCCCAAACGTCCCTTCTACCACTTCTTGCTACACAAGAGGAAGGCCCGCCACTCCTTTGACATCCTTAGACGAGAAATCTCTTACACTAACATCACCACATTCTTTAAATGTGACAGATCCCCTCGAACACGCCTCCTACCTATTAGTCCTCATCGCCTAAATCTTTTCAACGACCGATTGACCTCTTAACATCTATTGATACAAAGGCCTCATCTACCTCCCCGTGTCACACCCGCAGTGGACTGGAATTACAACCCACCTTTCTTCCGCATAAAAATTACAAATCACACTGAGACTGCTATTCCGCAGAAGATGACAGCCCTATGGGAACGCTTGAGTACCCCTTTTCTACTCAAATGCAAATGAATGATCCCGATGTCTCCACCATATACCCGAAGTGCTTACGTGTTTAAAATGCCCCTGCTCTCACCTTCACCCCCCTCACCTCTACCAAATGCCCCGTCCCACTTCTATCAACTTAACCAAATCTTCCCATACGCTGGGACCTCACCAATGCCCAGCCTAACGCACCCGCCTGCGACTCGACCTATCCAAAATAAATCCGCTCCGCCACCTAGAGACAAACTCAATCCGTCCCTGCTACAATCAAAACCATCATCGTCATACCTACCTTCCATATTGGGACCCCATCCTCTACCTTACATCAATATATCATACCTCCTCGCGTTTTCTTCGTAACAACTTACGCCTTCCCCGCACCTATACAGTAAATTCTGTGGTATAAAGAACACCACCACTCCGCGTATCCTATCCACCTATCAACCTTAAACAAATTCCATCATCAAAAATTTGTTTTTCATCACTCCTATTTCCCCGTGGTTGTTTTCTGATACCACATCATCTGCGGCCTCATCATCCAACATAGCTTCTGCGCCAAAGAAATCACGTTTAGTAAAAACCATGTATCAACACCCTTCGGCTAAACCACCACCCGTGCGAACCAATCATGCCCAAACATTACCAAAACCCGCACAATCAATACCCTCATCCTCTCCTGATTTTGACCCACTCAAAGGATCTTACGCCAAAATCCTTGCTATGTTGGTGGAGAATGCGACCATTTCCCTACCTCCACTTAGACCTTATGACCCGTCTAAGCCCCGACCTATGGGTTACGATGAGTCTAAAATCTGCGCTTATCACCGCACGCCAGGACATGATGTGGAGGGATGCAAAGCTCTAAAAACCATCCTTCGCCAGTCACCTCTCCCGGATAGAAAGATTAAGAAAGACAACTTACGAAGGGAGAGACCTTTAGTTTCCATTCCTCTCCTATACCATCTGTCCCTCGCCTCACCAAGATCTATCATTATTACAACCCCACCTCAAGACCATGAGTTATCCCCACCATCTTCCTCATCTCAGTCTACGAGATTAATATGATTAGTGTCGCTACTCGAGGCGTAAAAACAATGGGAAAGCAAAAGAAAACACACTGCGCATCTCTTTCTCCGTCAAACATCCCGATTGCACCACCACCTAAAGTGGTCATTCGCGACCCGCCTATCCTGCCTCTAATGGCATTGCCACCGAAATATGATTAAATAGCTTCACCAATCGCCCGTAAAATGACATTATATGACCTCATTCGACTTCAATCTCATCGACAAGCTCTCGTTGAGATCCTTCAAGGGATAGAGGTTTTACCTAATGAAACCCCGCCTGCCGCCTCCATTCTAACACCCAATCACGCTGCTTCTCTCACCAAACAACCCACCGCCCTGCAACCACTTCGCCTCTGCATACAACAAGCTGCAGTGCGGCTTCAAGATGAAATTGTCGACTTTGGCATGTAAGATCCCGACTCGCCTCTTTTCATCTCCGCTTACGCCCGGGACATTCGAGTACGCCGGGTTATGATTGACGGGGCGCTAGCCTAAACATCATCTCTTCAAAATCCTTCCAATAGATGAACATCCCTTCTAGTTGCATGTGTGCCAACCCCATCATGTCATGGTCATTCAATGACGCTATTACTTCTACCTTAGGCACCGTGATCCTCAACATTCGCGTAGGACCACGTACTTTTACCCGAACTCTTCTATGTCTTGAGGGAGAGTTCCAATATAATATATTGGCCTGGTCCGCCTGATCCGAGCCATGGGATGCTCCTCAACATTACATAGATGTATAAAATTTGAGTACGAGGGAAGTCTTACACCGTAAAAGCTTTCGACCCTCCCCTTTAAAACCTCGCAATATGTTATACCGCCTAACGATGTGCTTATACCAATCAAGACACCCATACATTCAACCCAACCATCCACCTCAAATGTACCTCTCAACCATCCACTCAACCGCGCCTACGCCTTTTAATCCGATGAAACCACCATCGCAAAACCACTTCCCTTCCCGCAGCTAATATTCCAACCTCCGATCCCTTAGTAGATGTTTTTCAGCCGCTTTACGCCGGGAGTACCGCCTATATAACGTTAGTTCTTTCCCTACCCCGCAGAGTATGGACAATTACATGCACATCCCACCTACGACTGTCGCGTGGGGGAGATAATCTCTACCGACCACCCCATCGCCACACTAACCTAACGTATGGGGTGTTGACGCATCCTCCATTACCCCCGAACCTCCTCTTGGTGTGGTTCTTTCCAATCCGATTTTCAATACTTGACAAATCGCAAGCTTCGCCTCACCTTCTTGACTTCGCCGTACGTGGAAAGGCTTTGGTTTTGGCCTTTACGAACAAGGCCGACATACACTCATTCCCGTGACTACCCGTAAACATAATGATCGCAGCGGGTCTCGGTTTTCCAAACACCTACACAGAGACACCTCCGCACCTATATCCTAGAAGAAGAAGACGCGCCCTACCAAACCATCATCACCCACTTTGCCATCATCACCCGCAATCTATGTGACTCGAATCTATCCTCCTAACTTTTTTTTTTTTTTCATAAATGTCTATCTTCATAGGTCCTCTCACTTATCAACGCGATAATGAGGACCCATCCTCTCTTCCCCTTCTTTATCCGTATATGATCAAGAGGATTCGCCTTTTGATTAATGTTGTTGAATGCCGATGACGACTCCATCCTCACTTACCTCGGCGCGATGATTCTTATATTCAACGAGCCTTACCATCTCAAACCCAAACTATGCCGAACGAATCTACTATAGAAATCAATATCCACACGGAGGAGGATCTCACATTGTGAAGATTGACAATCCCTTTAACACATCGTAATAAGCCGCCTTTTACTACCTTTCTCCGTGCTCGCAACCAAGCTTTCAGATGGTCTTACGCTGACATGCCAGAATTGATCCTACCATCGCCGTCCATAACATCACCCTAAACCCCGATTCCAAACCAGTCAAACAAAATTGAGAAAATGCATCCACGCATTGCTTCTTGGTCAAAGAGGAGCTCCAACGACTCCTTTCTCTGCTTCTTCATTTTGCCTATCGACTATCCTCAATGGATTTCTAACATCGCACTGGCCACTAAAGCGACAGGGGACTTCTGATATGCATGATTTCTCGGGATCTTAACCTCGCTTGCCCCAAGGATGACTTCCTCCCAAGTATTGATCAACTTGTTGATCTCACCGCAGCCATGAAATGCTTTCTCATGGATGGCTTTTCAGATACAACCAAATTTTGGTTGCTTCGCCGATCAACACAAAACTACTTCATAACTCCTCGGGGAACCTTCGTTATCGTGTCATGCCATTTTGCCTTAAGAATGCTGGTGCTACCTATCAGTGGGCTATGACCTACATTTTTCATGACATTATGCACACTATCCTCAAGACTATGTCGACGATCTTCTCGGAAAGTCTAAACATCGTAGTGAACATCTCAATGTTTTAACCATTATTTTTGATCGCTCGTTATAATATTCTCGTCCGCCTTCAACCAAAGAAATGTGTCTTTGTGTTCTTTCGGAAAACTTCTTGGCTTTATCGCCTCTTTGCATGGCATTAAGGTCGATCCATCTAAAGTCAAAGCTATCCTAGAAATGCCCCCACCCAAAATCTCAAACAATTGCGAGTTTACAAGGTAAGCTCCAATCTATCCGACGCTTTCATCTCCCAACTCTCTGGATCGATGTCAACCTTTTCCATCACCTCTCTTAAAAAGGACGTATTTTCAATGGAGCGAAGAATGTCACCAAGCCTTCAAGCTCTCAAATCCTATCTCTTGCAGCCACCCGTGCTTATCCCACCCCAAGACGACCGCCCCTTCTACCTTTACCTTTCCGCCACCGACCACGCTCGTAGGAGCCATGCTTGCACATCGTGACTCGAGAATCACGAACAAGCCGCTTATTATATAAGTCGACTTTGGTGGACTATGAGACTAGGTACACACATGTAGAAAATTGTGCCTTGCCCTATCATTCGTGGCCACCAAACTCCGACACTACCTTCTAAATCACAAGACTTTCGCCATCACTAATACAGCACTCCCATCCATTACATGTATGCCAAACCTCATCTCGAACAACGATTGCTAGATGGCTCATGCTTCGCCGACCTCGACCTTGAGTTTATCCACCAAAAATCAATCAAAGGACAAACCATCGCGACCAACTTCATGGACGCTTCCTTTACCGGGAACAATTTACCAATTTCACATTTCCCCGACGAACTCATCGCTACTCTTTCCATCACGGAGGAGTCGTACCCAATGACCCTCTTCTTCGATGGATCTAAATGCCGGGCCACGAGCGAGGAGCCGCGTTGTTCTCATTCCTCAATGCTGAACCTATGCCTCTTTCATTCCGACTTGATTTCCTTGCACTAATAATACAAATGGAATACGAGGCCCTTTGTTCTGGTTCCAAGTGCGTTACACTTAGGTATCAAATCTATCAACATTTTTGCGTGACTCTCAATCGGTAGTCAATCAAGTTATGGGCATCTACCAATGCAAAAACGAGGAACTTCAAAAATACAAACACTACGTGGATTCACTTCTAGCCTTATTTACCCACTATTCTATACAAACCATTCCCCGCTCCACTAACAAATTTATGGATACTATGGCTTGCTTAGCCTCGCAAATTCCCGCCGCGCCAATCCGACTCAATTATTCGCCGTGGTCCAACAACTTTTTGCCCCATCCTATTCAACCCCTGTAGTTTGTATGATAAATACCAGTCCACTAATTCACAGATACCCGTACCACCAATTCCACGACTACCTTACAATCTCTGTCCTCCCACCTGACCTTACTAGTAACGGCAAACGTGCTTTTCTTAAAAGTGTTTCACGTTATGTTGTCATGGGGGGACTCCTCTATAAACGTGGCTTTGATGGCATCCTCCTTCGCCGCCTAATCGGCGCGCGAGGCCACTCATACCATCCAACAGTCCATGACGGTATTCGTGGTGGACATTTTAGCGCCTTCGCTGTGGCCAAACGAATCCTTCGCCTTGGTTATTATTGGCCTACTCTCAATAATGATCGCATGATTATATGTTAAGCGTTGTGTTATGTGTCAAGAACATGCCAACCTTCAACATACTCCTAGCCACCCGCTTCCGATCGCTTCGAGATCTTTGCCCTTCTCACAATGGGGTTTAGACCTTATTGGTGAGATTCACCCAACCTCTTCACAACGCCACCGCTGGATAATCACAATGACCGAATATTACACAAAATGGGTGGAGGCTATTCCACTCATTTCAATCAAAAAGAAAAAATTGTCGAGTTCATTAACCACCACATTATCTCTGCCGCTTTTGTGTTCCTCATCGCCTCGATAATGATAATGGAAAATCTTTCAAAAACAAGTTGTTGCAAGACCTTTGTGACAACTTTGGTATCAAACTTAGTTTCTCATCACCTTACTATCCACAAGCCAATGGGCAAGCCGAGTCCTCTAATAAAACACTAACCAAAATCCTCATGAAGTTGTCAATGAATCCGAAGAAATTGCACGATCACATTCCCTTTACCCTTTGGGCTTATCGTACTAGCATTCGTACTCTACTAATGCCACACCTTTTTCTTTGGTATACGGTACCGAGGCTGTTTTACCTCTCGAAATACAAATACCTCCCCTTAGAATATCTCTTCAGATATTCTCACCAACGATGATTTCCGCCAAGAACGGTTAGCCCAATTGAGCTTCTTGACGAACGCCGCTTACAGCTCTTGATCACCTTCAAATCTATCAAAAACGCATTAAACGTGCTTATGATAAGCGACTTCATGAGCGTACCTTTAAGGTTGGTGATCTTGTTCTCAAAGAGAATCAACATGTAACAAACTAGAAAAGAGAAAACGTGGAAAATTTGCTCCCAATTGATTGGGCCTTATATAATCACTCATACCTATGGATCTCGGTACTTATCGCTTAGCTTCGCTTAATGGTAAACTCCGAGCTCAACCCCTTAATGCCTCGTGCATCTTCGACCATTCTACTATTGAAATTAGTGTTATATCACTTCTTATCTACCTCGCCGCCGTCCCGAGCTCACTTACCACTACATACACTCGCTTCCTACACTTCATAATAACAATCAAGCTCACATAGTTTGATCCTCACCTCCTCGATGATGCCTTCCCCTTTTTAGTCTAGTCCATGACTTCAAAAGTATTAAAATAAGCCGTATTCTTATGGGATTTTCTTGAGTCAAACTTCCTACTCCCTAGATGCTTCACGCCAAATGAACATCTAGTCATTTAAATTAAATATGGATCAAGCTTCTCGAAGGACAGCTTTATATGCCGAACTATTGCTTTATTATATATAGACTGCTCCCCCGAAGGACAGCTATGCATTACAATCATATCTGCTACTATAAATAGACTGCTCCCTCGAAGGACAGCTATACACAGTCAGCCTTTATCAAGAGCTTCTCGCATTGATCAGCTTCGTGAAGACCTCAAGAATAATACAATCAATATCCCCTGTAGACTTCCCGCATCGATCAGTCTACATTCAATAAAAGAAAAGCCTCATTCAAAAGCACTTTTGAGTCATGGACTTGTCTATTTAGGGTAGTTTCTCTTTCGTCAGAATAATCACCTTGCAACAAGCTCTCAGCACTCCCGCCTATATCAACCACCTCACCTCACCCTTTGTCAAAGCAACAAAAACTCAAGGGACGTGACGTATATCCGATATATTGTGATTATACAACTCTTTTCACCTATCGACTTCTCGCCTATGCAAGGTACTTAGGGATTCAAGCTCATCCTATGTTAATATGTGGTTTGTTTAGCTCTTTTCACCTACGGAGCACTCTTTCCTCTTTGCCTCGCATCTAGGATTGTGTGTTGATCTTAATCAGGACATGGTTCCCTTCTATTTGGGTAAGCTAACTTTCACTTTACCTATACCTACATCAACATCGCCCATACCTTACCAACACCAACAACATTACCCTATCAACATCAAATTCTTATCAACCAACAAATTGCCTAACCATACCCAAATTGCCTGAATTCACCTCTCCCTGGTCCTAAGGGAGAACTACATCGGTCTGAGGCCCCTCCTTGCTTTGTGCAATGGGCTATGTAGGCAGCACTTTGGAGACATGGGGTCTCCCAAGGTTAGCTCGACCATCCCCTACCATAACTTATCATGTGTGGTAAATATAAATATTTTTGTGCATTTTTATTTAATCACATTTCTCTTTACCCTTTTTCGAAACACCGAAAATCAAAACACCAACAATCTTATTATTATCATAACTCAAATCAACATACATATTCAGTTTTATTTAGATGTTAAACAAATACATCTTCTCTATCATCGACACGCAGGTCGGCATCCTTATTTATTCTTATACCTTGCTAACATTTACTCAGACCCTCACGCCTCATCCCGAACTAGGCGATGATCGTGATTGTCGACCCTCTCGCCGGGCTCTCGTCTCAAAGGTACCATGGCTATTGGTACCGCCACCGATTCGCCAATCTCTCCTGTAAACATATGAATACGCCTCTCGCATGGAGGACTTCAGCCTCTAGTCTCCCGCCCGTGACTCCGCAACCACTAACAATCCTCTTGTCTCATTCACTCGTGCTTTGAGCTGCGCCGAACCAAACATTGCAGAGAATCCTCTCTCGCTGTAATCACCGCTATGTCGTGGCGCCACGTACACCTCGCAGCTTCGCTACCCACCATAATCTATAGGCCTCTCGCTGCCCGCATCCATTACCCTACGATCGGCCGCTACCTCTTCAGCCCTTCTCGAGGTGTTGGCCGGGAGGTGAGAATGCTACCTCGCGCGATCTCATATATGGTCTATAAGCTGGGGTATATCCTCGCACAAATCCAAATTGTCACCACACGCGATCTATAGGAATCCTCTCATACTCCCCGCTCAGTGCCTCGCGATCCACCTCAATCGCTCAACACCCTCAACTCTCGGCCTATGTTCTCTGTTATCATATAGTTTCCGTATGGCCTCCAATGATATCCGCAAATCGCTACTCTCTCCCATACTCTACCTCGTAATACTCAATATCACCTATCATGCCTCGGGATCTCGGCCTCTTGTTCGCTCTGACCCATCGCTCAATCCCAACCTCTCGCATCTCCGGTCTCTCCTCGCTGGAGGGATTGGCCTTTATTGGTCGCACACAAACCGTGTGCTCATAGGCCAACAAAGCAATAAGTATGAACAATCCAAAGTAGTCCCCCGTGATTTCGCCTACAAGCCCATAAACCCCGTTTAGCTCCGCTAAATATGCAGTGCCTATGCAAATGTAACATTCCTTTCTACCATCTCCCAAGATAACACACATCAATGCCTTTGGAAATCTTCCTTCCGCCTCGGTAGCATAATACCCTACCGCTATCATTAATATCACTGCTAACTTGTTCCTCGTGGTGTCTGCATATACATATTACCCCATATGTAAACGATAAACCTCGGCCGTGTCAAATCTCGTAAGTATGGACCAAATATCCATGTTATCGCTCCTCGTGCCGCGCTAGTAGTGCCTCGATATACTGTTCTCCTGTAATAGGAGTCTCAAAATCCAAACACATCTTCCAATGTTACTGCTATTTCACCTGCTAGATAGAAGGTATTTGTCTCGGATTCCATCTTTCAATCAACGCTCGTAACATACCATGGTTACGTGCGATTCGTGAATAATAACGGATTCCACTTAACCCCAAACGATTTATCAACGTCCATTCCACTGGTGTTACATCCGCTCGGATTCGTGACAACAGCGCTGGCACACTATCATTCATCCTCAATCCTGCCTCTGCCTGCATACACCAAAACAACAAACAACCATTCAATCCGTCAGGGTTTTTTCAAACATTCTGGAAATTCCTCCAGTAACCGGTACCGGTTATACATAACCGATATCGGTTGAGTAACCGATACCGGTTCTCCCTAACCGCTACCGGTCACTGTCAATTATATACACCTTCCCAAAAAAACAACCACCTACGACAATAATTTGCTCGTTTATTCCTTTTTATACATACAAACATACCCAAACCCCGATTGCTACCCTCAGTAACACTTACCTCACCTGCAACCCTTGTTATCATGTTTTCTTTCTCATATCTACCCACCTACTCTCCCCCATCTTATTCACGAAACATGCAGTAGTTAAATCACAAACAAAATGATACCTCTTGGGTTGCAGCAGCTTGAGGTGGCCCTTGTCTTCCCTCATGTCCTTGCCTGCTGGATGCTTCTCCTCGTTCTGCCATGATCACCACCCTTTTCAACTTTGTCTTTCTGCCTTCTGAACCTCGGATCACATTCACTTTCCTTGTCTCTTTTCTCCTTCTCACCCAAATCTCTCATGCAAATACCTGTCTCTGGGCCAAAAAAGCGCCGCTCGCGTATTTAACCTCTTTTTCGCATGGCTCTAAAATTAAAACTCAAGTTTACCACCCTAGCTTTTCTATTTTTAGAAAAGCTCATACCTAAATAACCGTATCGGTCGTATAACCGATATCGGTCATATAACTACCGACATCGGTTACCTAACCGATACCGGTTACACACCTGCCTTTTTGAAACAGGGTTCTTTTCTTCATTTCTCATCTAAATTTTTGTCGCGCCCGCCTCTTTGCCTGCATAAACAACACAATTTACCACATTTGTTCATCCACCACACATAGCCTTATAACTTCATTAACATCATTTATTTTATACAAATACACAACCATCAACTACGAATTTCAAGAAACTATCAATCTCTACATCATTTGGATCCAACTCATCAGTTACATATATCACAATGTCACAAAACCAACAATTCATCACATCACATATCATTCATACATACGTACAACAAACACAAAAACATCAACATCATCCATCTATCAACATATCAACTAAAACTTATCATACATTACATATTACCAACCATTAACAAAATATTTAAACACATTTTGAACACTGCACAAGGATCAAAACATCGTCTCTATATATATACCAGTTTTCACAAATACAATGTGCCCTACATCGGGGCCTCTGTGATCTCATAATATACCAAAGCCGGCACGCAGGCCGCAATACCTACCAAAAATCTCGACTCGGCTGCAGCCGTCTCTCATATCAAAATATACTCGCTCACGAGCCGGTATCAAATGTACAACCCAGACTTACGTTTGCAGTCGATATAATAAATAAAATGAATCAATACAATGAATAAGTGTCGCACGCAGCCTCTATTAATACAACTGCTCGGCAGATCGGGCCCGTGTCCCTATACAAAACCATGTCGGGATCTATCGCCTCTCCCCACCGCCCTCGGCACCTCTCTCGCCCACCGGTCCCTCGTGGTGCCTCTCGCCTCCTTCCTGCACACGGACACGCCACTTCTTTCTGCGTGTGGCTGCCCTCCCTAAGATCTCTCTGCGAGGTCTCTACCTATGCGCGCTGTATACGCATGATACTCGACTCCTGCATTACAAGAATATCTCGATAATATCGGCCTCGCTTCTAACCTCCATATAGCGATCTCGCGCATCAAGGAGCTGGGCTGGTCCTCTAGCACCTAACACCAATACCCCGAGCTCGTACTCTACACTCGTGGCCGCGGTGGTCTTTGCCTGCCGCTGCTTCCTGCACTCGCACTCGTGGCTATGGTGCTGTGGTGGTGCCGCTTGCTCGCACTCGCACTCCGTGGCACGTGTGGTGCCGTGTGGTGCTACTCGTGCTCGTGCTCGAGCTCGAGCTCGGGCTAGCCGCCCTCGTAAGGCCCCTATTCGTGCTCGCGCAGCAGCCTACCGCCTCGTAAGAGCTGCACTCACCTTTGAGCTGATCCTCTCTCCTATAATCGCAGCCAAGTCCTGGCTGCAAAGTGTATTATCTCACTACTCTCGCCGCCCTTTACCACACACTCGTATGCTCCCTGCACTGCAGCATCATCCACACCTCACCGCTGGTCTCTCCGCTACCTAGGTTTGGATCCAAAGGCCGTGGCGCTGCAAGGGGGCTCTACATCATCCCTCCTGTATCGAGGGAGGGGAGGTGGCTCGCCCCGTCGTAACCCCATCTCGCCTGCGCACTTCTCTCTAGGGGTATCCGCCGATTCTCTCGCCTCCGCTCTGCTATCCGTAATGTATACTTGGATCAGCGCACTGCACGCGGCTCTCTACCAGCCGGTGACCTCTCGTAGGGTCTCCATACAATGTCTACTCCGTAAGGCCCTCTAGTAAGTGTCTATAATAGACCACATCCCGACTCGCAACAATCGCCGTGGGCTGGCCCACGACCCCCCTCAACCACCTCTCGAAAGCCATATCGGATACGACCCGTGGCTCCCGGCTGCTGGGTAGCCCTATCGCTCGATGCATACGATGTGCTCGTATGCCCAACAAAGGTAACAAAATGTAGAACAAATACCAAATCACCTCCTCCGGCGATAGCCCCATAGCTCCTCATGTATAATTGCACTGATACACACTGGTGCCCATGCGAAACAGTGTGCTCCTCCACCATCTCCAAAGCAGACTCCCATCAATGCTCAGGGAAGCGGCCTCCTCTCGAGTCCGGAGGGCGAAGGTGATCCCCAACCATCATCAACACCGCCGGGCCGTGTCTCGTGACGATGTGCACGGTGCATGTCACTGCACTCCGATACTCGTCTATGGTAGGTCGCAGCGCGGCCGCATCCCCAAAACTCGCAGATGGCTGTCCATCGCAGCTTCGAATCTACCCGAAGACTCGCTCTCCTCGATCGGTAGCCGCAGGATGCGATACACATCCTCTAATGTGACGGTCATCTCTCCGGTCGGCAGATGGAACACATTGGCCGCCGGATCCCATCTCTCGATGAGGGTGACCATCAGGCTGTGATCCCTCTCTATCGCTCTGTACCTCTGGACCCCGCCGAGTCCCACTCGCGCATGATGGCCCAATGCGCCTGCGATACGTGTGGCCTCATCCGACTCAATAGTGGAGGCATCCTATCACGCATCGTCAACTGCTGACGTGCCTGCAAAACCAACCCACATTCTTAGACCTACTCTTTATTATAACATCTACTTTACCATCTAAACCCCCTTTTGTAACACCCAAAACCTAACCCCACACCTAACCCTTCTCCACCCCTAAACCAACCCCCACACCGACCCGCAACCCAACCCAAAAACCCAAACCCAACCCAACCCAAAAACCCAAAATCTAACCCCACACCTAACCCTTCTCCACCCCTACACCTAACCCCCACACCTACCCCTTCTCCACCCAACCCCACTCCCACTCCCACCCAACACCCCAAAAACAATCAACCCAACCCCACTCCCACTCCCACCCCAACACCCACCCAAAAAACAATCAACCCAACCCCACTCCCACTCCCACCCACAACCCAAAAAACAATCAACCCAACCCCACACCCACCCCCAACCCAACTCCACCCCTACATAAACCCACAACCGACGCCGGCCGATACATAACCGACGCCGGTCACCAACAACCCTCCCTTCCCCTAAAATTGAGCGACCGATGCCGGTCGCTTAGTGACCGACATCGGTCACTGTCCTCTCTCGGAGCCGAACCCCCGCGCGGCCCCCAAAACCCATTTTTTCCTATTTTCTACCCATTTACCCGCCCAAAAACCCTCCAATTTTACTCACCTAGCCGCATTACCCTATTTTACCTCTCTACCCTCTCCGTTTTTCAAATTACCTCCATTTACTCCTTATTTCCTACAAAATACAAATTCCTACCCAAACCCCCCATTTAGCCTAATAACCATTTCAATGCATAAATCACGAGTTTAGAACCTACCGGTACGACGACACGTCGTCGTGGTGGGATGGGTGGTGGCGGTCCAGCTGGTCCAGCCCCTCCAGCTCCTCCTGCCTGTGCCATGGCTCCAATCCTGATCTATTGGGTCCCTGGCCAATCACCTGCTGCCTCCTCCTCAATCGGGCCCACTATCAACTCTCTCCGCCAATCAAATAGCTCCACCTCACTCAATAACCCTCCAAATCAACTCTCCACGTCAGACAAGTCGCTTTGGTTTGCAAATTTTCTAAAGTGACAATGACAGGCCGTATTTTTCTTTTTATAGGTTTTTCGATCTTAACCGATGTCGGTTTAATTTTGCCCTAAGAAACCGGTATCGGTCCCTTAACCGATATCGGTCATGCAGAATCGACATCGGTTCTCTACCCAACTTTCACCCCATTCTTTGCCCTTATTTACTCCTTGCCTCTTTTTCACCAATATCGCCTCCGTCCACCTTTGCTGCACAACATCTGTTCACTTGTCCAGCCTGACCTACGGCCTCGCCCTACCTATTTGGCCCGACCTAAGGCCTCAACCTACCAATTGGCCCGACCCAAGGCCTCGCCTACCTATTTGGCCCGACCTAAGGCCTCAACCTACCAATTGCCCGACCCAAGGCCTCAACCTACCAATTGGCCCGACCAAGGCCTCAACCTACCAATTCGCCCGACTCAATTACCTCCCAAGGCCTCAACCTACCTATTTGGCCCGACCTAAGGCCTCAACCTACCAATTGGCCCGACCCAAGGCCTCAACCTACCTATTTGGCCCGACCTAAGGCCTCAACCTACCATTCGGCCCGACCTAAGGCCTCAACCTACCAATTGGCCCGACCCAAGGCCTCGCCCTACCTATTTGGCCCGACCTAAGGCCTCAACCTACCAATTGGCCCGACCCAAGGCCTCAACCTACCATTTGGCCCGACCCAAGGCCTCGCCCTACCTATTTGGCCCGACCCAAGGCCTCAACCTACCAATTGGCCCGACCCAAGGCCTCGCCCTACCTATTTGGCCCGACCCAAGGCCTCAACCTACCTATTTGGCCCGACCCAAGGCCTCAACCTACCTATTTGGCCCGACCCAAGGCCTCGCCCTAACAATTTGACCCGACCCAAGGCCTCAACCTACCCACCTAACCTGACCCAGGGCCACCGCCCAACCACTTGGCCTGACCCAAGGCCGTATCACTTCCATACCATACCCACAATCAACGTTTTATTTTATACATCCATCATGTACCTTGTGTTCAATCGAGCTCACCTGTTCGTGTTTTAGCATGATTAGGGTCCTTGACTTGATCTGTCGACCAGCTTTGCCCAGACCTAGACCGTGACGTTTATCTCAACCAAACCAACCTTTTGGTACTGCCGAACATGCCTAAACGTTCCGGTACCTTACCTGTTATATACCCTGGAGCTACTTCCTATGCCTTGGATACCAGGATTATATCACCCTTGTTTGGATAAACTATCGACCTTTGCCTATACATTGCTGGTTTGCTAGTCAAATCATGTACCCTAGTCGTACTATTACATTTCAACATGCGTCTGCTTCCTTGGACCTACCCCACCACCTTACCATCCTCTCTACCACATATACCCTTTATCAACCCTATCCCTGATTTCCCGTTCACTCAATCTGTGATAGATTTGAGGGGGATTACCTATATCCTTAACATGTGAAACCACTTCATATTATTGTCCGCAAGCAGCCTTTACGTAACAAGCTACACGACAATAAGGGGCTAATGTAGACACCAAATTCGTGTCTCACGACCCTCAGTGGCCCGCATCCCATTTCGCAACCTAACCTCATTACCTAAACTTTACACAATTATTTATTAATTACCTTGTAATTGATAAATCCACATCACCTTACCCGCCACCTCACTTTGCCACCTCATCATGACCTAGCCCTAACCCTAAACTAACCTAATTAAGACCCATGACTTGGTCTAGACTCACATCCATAACTAATGCCTCCTTACTCGCACCAAAAGCCGACCTTCTAGCCACTTGACCAAGCCCGCAACTGATCTCTCGGGAGAAAAGTAGGGAAGGTGGGCTATTTTAGTAAAAATAGCCTACTTTTTCCTTACCGATGCCGGTTCCTACTCAACCGCCATCGGTTCCCTGTAAATGGGCTCCCCAAACCAAAACAACGGATCGGAATTTCATTTTGGAGATCAGTCAAAGGATTTCTGGATAAACAGAGAGCATTGCGAGCGAGGAACAGAGTCCAGATCTTCACTTGACAGAGCAGAGACGAGTAAAGAAACCAGAAGTGTTTACAACCAAGGAGATCAACTTGCCTCTCGGTCAAAACCAGTAAGTCAGATCTTACATGTCCTTTTGTTATAACATTTCTTATGCTTCTTGAATCTCAGTCCTCCTAAATCCGTTTCTGAATCCACTACCCAACGTGCCATTGCATCTAACTGTCATTCTTTCACTCCTAATCATCCCATTTCCTAATACCATCCAAAAAACCAGCTATTACAAACACCATATCTACCAAGAAGATCCTATAACCCACCGGTATCGGTTATCAGTAACCGGCATCGGTCATCAATAACCGCCATCGGTTCCTCTGATCAAAACCAGAAAACCAGCCTTTCCCCTACCCACTTTTGTGTTAATTCATAAATAATTTAACCTTTTTATATTTCCGATAGTTTCCTCATTTATTGTTTAATCAAAATCTTGTGGTCTTGTGTTCTTATTTCGTGTAGTCCTTCCAAGACAAAAAGGAGTTCTCCGTATTCACCCGATCTTTCTCCATGGTACGCCTTGCGCACCATCTCGACATTCACGGTATTCCTCCTAACCCTAACCTCAACTAAAAGGAATGAAAGGATAGAAGCAACTCCCATTCAACCCACCTTCAAGGGAAGTTTTATATTTCCCCATGGTTTCCCAAAGGCTCAGTCATAGTTATTCCGGTACGCGCACACCATCTCGACATACATTCACATTAACCTCATCTGCTTCTAAAAAGGAATGAAAGGATAGAGCAACTCTATTCCCAAGCCGACATTCCGAAACAAGTGCTCACCTCATCAAAACTCAATTCGTCACTCTTAGCATTTAGAGTATCTAGAATTAGTTTTAGATACTTGCTAAAATCATCCAACACATCCATTATGCGAGTGACATGTGGATATAGTTCATTAAGCCGATTCTTAATCAAACCCCACATAGTTTCAATTGCTTCCAACTTTTTCTCAACCTTGGCTACGATCTTATCACGCTCTGACCTATTTCGTTTTTTCTTTTCTTGAAATTCCTTTAGATCCACCTCATGTGTAGTAACCAATATGTTTTCTACCCTATCTCTATCAGGTTGTAATTTTCATAAAAAGCCTCATCCATTTACGTGGAGGTATTTATAGAATAAGGAGATAGGAATACCGGCTAACTGTCTCCCTGATCTTTAGTTTTTCTTCCTCCTTCTGGTACACAAATGCCTCTTCTGTTTATTCCAATGCGAGTGACCAAATTTCCATGGTGATGATGTGGATAAAGCCTTCCAAGAATTACATGGTTGACTTGTAATTTTGCTTAGGTGGGGACAGGTCTAGGTGCTTCAAGATTATGGTGTCTAAAATTCTCTCTATTTTCTTATAGATCTCATTCACCTTTTCCTTTTCCTCCCTTAATTCTGCCTTAATTATGTGCTGATCATCTCCTCCTAATTTAACTCCTTATCCTTTTTAATAATCTCTTCATTTTTATTTTCAATCTCTTCCTCCATGACCCTTACTCTTTTATTTCTCCCGAAGAGCCTTGCCTCAACCTCCATCGACACTTTGTTGAGTGTGTTACAAACTTTCTCATCTGATAGTTGTTGAGCATTCACCAGAGGGTTTACTCCCTTAGTATCTGGTATCTTCATCAACACCTCATGTTTGACCTCAAATTTGGGCTCATCAACATGGGACTCAAAATCCCAAGACTCGCATCTTCCTTGTGCATGGGTACGCACCCTCTTTATCAAAAGAAGACCATGTAAGGAGTTGGTTTAAAGGCATGATACTTTTGAAATGTGCATGTAATACCTTTTTTGGATCATTAATGTAAGTCATTCCTTATTCCTGTACCACTACCATACCCTTTCCACTTGTCTGCACTTACTTTGGGAAGCTTACCACTAGGATGGGATCTCCACCCATGCTTCCATACTACTTTTCTACACTTTCACTTCCTCTGTCTCCTTGAGTAATTTTTTGGTGTTGAATTGTACCTCTTGATCCACCAAGTATTTTCTAATGCATACGACTCCCCTTTCTCTCGACATCCTCTATCTTCTCCTTGGTCGATTGGAGTCCTTTGATCCTTCATGTTGACTTCCTCACTTCCCCCTTGTCATGAGTGCCTCCTTCATCCTCATCCTTCTCTTCATTTCCTCCTCTTCTGACTCATGTACATCATACACAGGATGGTTTTGAGCCTCACCATGCTCTCCATCATCCTCATTACCCTTGTCAGCCTCCATGCTCTTTGTTTCTTCCAAGTCTTCCTTTTTGTTACTCTTTGATTCTTCCTAACTAGTGATTCCAATATAGGAGACTCTTCTTTTTATTCTTCCTAGGTAACTCCTTTCTTTCTGGTGACTATTCTTTCATAGGGGCTTCTCTTTCTTTGGTGCATCTTCCTTAGGTCTCTCTCTCTCTCTCTCTCTCTCTCTCTCTCTCTCTCTCTCCTATGGGGACTTCTTCCTCCATGCATAGGTGCTTGGTTTTGAGCTCCTAATCCCGCACGCCCATAGACTAAAATGTCTATATACATTTTTCCTTTTTCTTAAAGGCCTCATCTCTCTCCCTTTTCCTTGGTGCGACCTTCTTCCTTATGGTGGGGTCTTCTGGGATAGAGAAATCATTTTTAACACAAGCACCCTTCTCATACTTAGGCCTTATATGTAGGTATACCCTTATTGCGGTCCTCCTAACAACAAGAAATGTTACTAGCTTCAACATATGTACATCATGGGAGACATACTTCTCCACATAGGCACGCTTCTTTGGATATATCAATGTTCTCATGCGTAGCTCATGGTAATCTTGGTCTACCATGTTGAGGTCAAAATTAAGCTTCTTTACCTCTTTGAATCAATTTAATCTGGCCTAGAAGTATTGTGTTGTGAAGGAGAATGGAAATTTACATAAGGGACCCTTGGCACCATCTACTAGAGTAAACCTACTAATGTAAAAATATTGGTACACGGTGAATTCATCCTCACCTTACAGTAAAATAGGTAACTACTCAAGTATTCTCCACTTAGTGCTGAATTTTTCACGTATCCACTTATACCATTTTTCTAGGTACGCTTGTTGGTGGTCGTCATGGTGTCACAAGTGTATTTCTCAAATCTTTTGGCAGGGGAAGGATTCTGATCTAGGTACTCCAAAAATAATTTATTTGGCCCATCAGGTACTCCAATCTTCAAAAAGATGATGGTAAGGAGGACATTACTAAACATGCTCTTTTCTCCATCACATGTGGTATTGATGATTTATTCTATTATGAATGCCAAGAGCTTATAGATGCTCCCCTTTGAGATCTTACGGAAAATTTTTAACCCAGCCTTGTTGATTTTTTTCCATCTCTTCTACCCATTTAGTTTTCTCACCAAGCACGCGGCCATTATCATTACAATGTCAAAAATCAAAGAGATGTCAAAGTATCATGACCCCTTCTTGTTTTCATAGGCTTCAACAGTCTTCTTGATGGCCTCTTTTTCATCCAAGTCATCATCAAAAGATTCTCCTTTGTACAAAAGACTAGTAAACTTAGAAATTAGTTGGGGAGTTAGCCACATCCCATGTCCTATGAAGTAGAAATGGTCTTCATGTACACGTGAAATTAACCACCGTATAGTCACTCGTGTTTTCAAATAGGGAAAATCATAGAGTTACAGTAACTTTGGCCTTCTCCATCTTCACATTTACCTCATCATCATAGAAAGTCATTCCATCTAGTGACCTTTTGTTTGTAGGGTGAACCAGCTTCTAATGTCATTTCATTATCTCATGGTGCTAATTTGATGGTTGTAGTCACTCACAACCATATTTTTAACATGAGACATCCATTTTTTCCTAGAAATATGTCATCTAGATATTATATCTCTACATACCATTATTTGTTTAAATTGGTGGAAACATCTTGTTTCCCTTTGCCCTTGCCCTTCTTTGGTGAAACATTTATTTCTTTCCTTGGTGTCATTTCTCTGTTGGGTCACTAAAATTTCTTTCTTTCTCCTGATCCTAGCTATGATCAACTCTACAAATCTTCCCCTTCGTAAAAATCCCTTCAATTTTGTGCCCTAGCTACAAAACCCTGACCTAAAAAACCCTTCTTTCCAAAAGATGGTGTATTCACTTACGTGATTTGAAAACTTCTATAACCTTCTCCCTCACACCTGTATACTATTTTCCCACTTTATTTCTTTGATCAAACTAGTTATGCAATGAAATCTTCACAACCCCTTTTTCACACAACTTTTCTTCAAGTATGCCCTAGTTCGCAAGAGCTCTTCGATATCACAAATGCAAGGTAAACAATAATGTACCCTAACCTTCTACTTATAGTTTTGATTTTTTTGCAATAAATTCCATGCCACCTACCAATGTACCTTTGCAATAAAGTTGGATTTTATTTCTAAAGCCAGCCTTTAGCACTTTTACCCTCGTGCCTAATCCTACGTGAAAACTTCTACAACCTTCTTGCACGTAAAAACCCTTACTAACCGAAGATCCTTAGGCACCGCTTTCAATGCTGAAGGCACTTCTTCTGTATTTATCCTTATTTTTGACATCACCTACCTCATTTTGTTCCTGCACTTCTCACCCTTGTACGTGGTTTTTGTAAAGCCTTCCTAACACCAAACTCCTTATGTTCACCTTTTCTACGTGCACTCTTCCAAACTATGTGCTTTTGATCCTTAAACTGGGCCATCAAAACATAGCTTCCACTACCAAGTCTAGTACTTGTCACATCACTCCACCCCACACAAAAATAGATGCATGGTCCTCTACACATAGACAACTTTTTTAAAAATAATAAGTGGCTACCAAAGACTCAAACACGCACACAACAAACAAAAAAGAAAGGGAATAAGCAACGATAAGGGGAAGAAAAAAAAAAGGAAATTCATTAAAGGAAATCCTAGGCTAACTGGAAATATTTCCCTATTTATAAACACAATGAAGACTTATTTATAGTAAGGATTCAGCCAACTCCCATTGAAATGGCCTAGTAACCGTGTTCCATCCAGTGCTTATAACTAGCAAGTGCTTGAATCAAGTATATAGGATATAATGTATGGGCCCATCCAATGGACTTTGAATTTCCTAGGATGGTGCAAAAACTTGCAATCATAGAATAGAATGATCTACCTAGGCTCAAACTTTTTGTTCTTGATGTGTCTATCATGTCATGCCTTCTACCTGGATTTTTTTTTTTTTAACTCCAGTGAGAAATAACTCACCTCTCATCTAACTAGATTAACTTATCAATCCTCTCCTCAAGTGCTTTTTCATCAACTAATCCTCCTGCACATGCTATATGCAATGATGGTAACATGAATTCAATAGGTAACACTAATTACACACCAAACACCAATTGAAAAGGTGTGTCCTTGTTCATCTTTTATAACTAGTCTGTACGACTATAACACAACAAAAATTTTATCATCCCAATATCTTCTTCCTACATCACAAATTTTGGTCAGCGTGTGACTCAAAGATCTTGTTTAATGCCTCGTAGTTCCATTATCTTGGGGTTATAAGGGTACTTTTTTGTGGGCTACCATAAATTTTTCCAACAAAATCTTAAGTTTCTCATTCAAGAAATGAGTACCCCTATCAATTGTTAAACTCAAGTGAGCATCCATATCTAGTGATTATGTTTTCCCATAGAAACCTCGGTTATTGTTTTCATTGTGTAATCCCTTCTAGTAATCGCTTCTTCCTACCTAGTCGATAATTTTTCATGTAATGATATATCGCAAACTAGTACTTTGCGCAGGTAGGTGAAATCGGTCCTACAAAATCAATCACCCACTTCTCAAATGGTTATGCACTAGCTATCAGTCTCAAGGGAATCTCATCTCTTCTTCCTAGTTTTCCAAGGTGCTAGAAATGGTCATAGGCCTTATAAAACTCAATACAATCCTTGTAAATTGTTTCCCACCAAAAACTTGCTAGAAGGATCTTGTGCGTGGTTGCATTCCCTACATAGTGTCCTCCCAATCCCACCATGTGATTCCTCCATGATTGTAACATGTTCATTATCTAAAACACATCGGAAAAAAACCTCATTGTGGCTTAGCTTGTATAAGTCTCCACTAATTAACATGTAGGCCGCAGAGTTTGTGGATAATTGCTTTCTTTCCAAAGTCTTAATTCCCTCCGATGCCACACCCATTTTGAGAAACATAACAATATCTTCCAAGTCAAGGGGCATGCACTACAATCTAAATAGTTTTGCATTTGGAATTGTATCCTCAATGCTCTACGCATCCTCCCCTAAGTCAATCCTTGATAAATGGTCAAGTCCCAAATTACTCTTACCTAGTTTCACAACTACCGTAAATTCAAATTCTTGAAACAACAAGACCCACCAACATATGTACCCTTGTAAAATGGGCTTGTTTACTAGGTACTTCAATGCCATGTGGTCTATGTAGAAGATAAAGGGTGTTGCTAGCAGATACTTCTTGAATTTATGTAATTTTAGATTATGGACAATGCTTCGTGCTTAGTAGTAGTATAGTTTTTCTCTGCTGGTGTTAACTTCCTACTAGAAAAACACAAGGGGTGGTCAAAAATTCCTTCTCTAGGTTTTGATAAGACTACCAAATCACCATCCCTGAAGCATTAACATGTACATAGAATGGCTTATCCCAAGAAGGAAAGCGTAATATGGGCGTAATGATAAGATTATTCTTTAATGTATCAAATGCAATCTGTTGCACCTCTCCCCAGTGAAATGCACTTTTGTGTTTTAGTAACTCTTCTAATGGTGTGGTGATCTTGGCATACCCTTAATAAATTTTTGGTAATACCCTATATTCCCAAGGAATCTGCACATTGCACTCTGGCTGGTAGGTTCCCCCAATCCCACAATAACAACAACTTTGGCAGGATCCACCAACAAGCCTTCCTTACATATGATATGCCCCAAAAGGGTTCTAAATGGAGTAGTGAAACCACATTTCTTAATGTTGAGAGATATCTCCAACTCGCTGACATCTTTCATACATCAGCCTCAAATTTTCACAATGATCCCTTACTAATCCATATACCTTCTAATCATCAAGGTAGACCTAAAGGAACTTATGGATAAAATCCTTAAATTCCTGGACCACTATGCATGAAAACATAGCAGGTGCATTCTTCAATCCAAAGGGCATGACTGTGTAGGAAAATCTTCCCCATTTAGTGACAAAATGTTTCTTTTCTTGGTCTTCCTTTACAATTCTAACCTAATGATATCATGATAATCCATCTGTGAAAGAATAGATCTCGCGCCTACCTACTCCTTCCAAGATATCCTCAGTGAAGGAGGTTAGAAAAGGGTCAATAACACATACCACATTCAAATATTTTTAATCAACACATATCCTTATCCTACCATCCCTCTTAATGTTGATGACCATCGAGATTATCCATTATGATTCTTTAACAACCTCAATGATGCCTGATGTAATCATTTTGTCAATATCCTCCTTGACTTTGACATGAAGATTCAAATTCATTTGATAAGGTCTTTTCCCAATTAGGTGTGCACCTTCCTTTAACTTGATTTTCATTTCCCCCAAGGAGTGGTGAATTCCTTAAAGCTCATGGTACCCACACAAAAATAATTTCTAAAACTTGTGCAATAGATCAATGATCTTCGAAACCTCCTTTTCTGACCAATCGTCTCCAATAGTAGCCTCCTCGTGTTCTTCCTCCGAACTAATGTTAACCTTTTGGGTCTTTATGGGTTCATGGTAGGCACGCACTTTCTCATCGGTATTATCCATAACTTCACATGTACTAATAATATGGTTAACATCCAAATTTTCCATTTCTTCACCATCAATCACGTAGACAAATTTTCCTTTCTCTTTTTCCATGCATGTGTGCTCAAGTTGTATTTCCTATGATTATTCCTCATCAAAGCACATTTCTAAGCCAGGTTCACCCAATAATTCTAGTATTATTTCCTTCGCCATGACACTATCTCCCATAGTTAGGCGAGTTAACAACCAAAGAACGCCTCATCCAAAGATGGATTAGTACTCGATATTTGAAATCCTTAATGAGGTCAATCGTTAACTCCTGCCATTTTCTTTTCGACGACACATCTCTAAGTGAATGTACCATGCACGTGCATGGACTTATAAGGTGGATTAAAATTTATGCATCCATAAAGATGGTGGCAAGGATTATATGTCTTCCATCTAGGCCTTCTCACATGCTTGGACATGAAATGAGGAAAATTCCTTCCCATGATAATCTTGTATGATAGTAGGTACATTGCTCTATTAAAACCTAATAGAGAATGTGATTCTCACTTCGTACCACTCTATAAGACTATCGTGATGGGTCACCCACCAACATGTTATGGTTTCGAGCAAGGTATAGCTAAGCATCCTTCTCCTTTCGATCTCACTTCTCCATTGGGTCTCCATTTCTTGTAGGAAAACATCATGGTTGGCTCCTCCAGAATAACTTGGCAAATTCTTTCCTCCTAGGCACTTGATTGAGCATGCCTTTTATACTCTCGTCACAGAGCCTCTTAACTACCTTCCCACCAACTCATATTTCTTTTGTGCCCAATTATCACATACCACACTAAATAACACCCTCCTTTGTTGGTTTTACAACTTCGTGGTCCTGGATAATGCACACATAAATTTTGTCTTGGTCTTCCTTACCTAAAGGCTCAATATAGGGTTTTGAATTCCCATCTATCAAAGGAATGATAACTCATTCCTCCTTATTCTCAAAACTCATATACCCCTTATTGAAATGTAATTCAACATTATTCTTATAGCACTAGGGGTACCCAATTAACGCTGGAAAGTTTTACACCTCGAAAAATGCCAAGGCTTCAAAGTTTCCAGTGAATTTCACCCCTTGAATAGTGATAACAACATCCTTTAAAAAACCAATGGGTATTTCCTTTATCTTATTGGCCATATACAACACATTTGAAGATGGTTAAAATAGGGGCCTTCCCATTTGATTATAAGCATCCAGGGTGAGAACATTTAATTTTGTGCCCATGTCAATCAGAATATTGCTTAGGAGCTAACCATCAACAATTGCATTCAAGGTAATCTCCTTATCGTAGTCGAGGTTGTGGGTAGGAAGGTTAGCATACAAAACTTGCCTCTTGCACTCTACTCCAGCACTTGGTATCTTATTCCTGAACCATTCTCCTAATAAAGGAATGATATTCTCTTGGTGCAAAGATCTTACATACCTCTCTAATATCATATATATCTAACTCGAGGAACCTCAATACTTTTCTTCTACCCTAACTTCCTATATTTCTCCTTCAAAGATTGAATTTCCCCTTGAAGACTCCTGACTACATCCATAGTCTCTTGATAGACTTCCTTTTGATGGGTAGGGTCTAGATACTTCCCATGCACCTATTTCACCTTTTTCTTAGATTGTTTCTTTGAAGTGTTGACGAAACAGATAGGGTAACGGGCGTAGGAGGAATACCTGTTCAAATGTCATTTGATGGGTTATAGCACATGTATGAATTCCGAATCCACAACTGATCATGAGAGATTCCTTTTGGCTAGAAGGAACTACCTGTAATGAAAACAAGACCACCGAAAAGAATTAAACAATATGGGCAATGAACTACCTAGTGTATGCTAGATTCAGAAGTATGATACTTCCTAAATGGTTGTCAATCCACTATTTTAAAAATTCAATACTCAGAAACAAAGTAAATCCTATTGTTATTTTGAAATGATTTAGGTATCTCACTTAAAAACACAATAAGAAACAAATATAATCTAACAAAGCTAAGTTAGAATAGAGTCAAAAGGTCAAATGATTGGTTCTAGGTCTCTGCAAGTCTGATAAAGGTCTCGGGTAGGTCACAAGTGGATGAGGGTGAGGTGAAATTAGGTGGGTAGGTCTCTATTCAGGGTTGTGTGAGTAAACACAGAGACCGATGTTGGTTAGGGGTGACCGATGGTGGTTAGGTATAACCGGTGCAAGTTATTGTGAGATCTGGAAATGTCACAGAATAGGCTGGGGTCTCCTTTGTGATTGCACAAAGGACTTTAGTTGGTTGGGACAAGGTATTGGGTGACTGGAGTAGGCTTTTGTGAGGTTTTAATGGGTATATGGAGGTGAAAATGTGGAGAAGGTCAATAGGGAGCAAGATAAACAATGGATGATAAAATAATGATGAAATGAAATAACTAGGAAAGTATGATCTTGTACTTAGATTTCATTATCAAGGCCCGTATGTGAGGTATGGAGGTGTTGATGATGGGTTTGAAGGTTACAAGTGATCACCAACTGAATAAAATCTTCTACATGGGCTACATGTACACTCCTCTTTGCTTGGATAGATCAGATCGTGGCTGGGATGGCTATGCAGGAGAAGATGCTCAATCTCCTTCCTTGGATGTGAGTTTTTGCTGGAATTTTCTCTCTAAAGATGTGTTATCTCTCTAAGATGTGTTCTTGCTCATCAATTTTTCTCCCAATGTTTTTCCAACTTCCAACCTTGAGAATAAGGTTGTTTTGGGGTTAAAATGGTAACCGACGGTGGTTTCGGATTAACCGGTGATGGTTAGGGGTAACCAACATCATCAAGGTGAGATTTTCTAGGTTTACTAAACTTAGGGAGATCCTCCTAATTTTCTTATATCTCATGTCGTTATCATGCGGATTAGAGTGGGAGCCTCTTGTGAGCATGAGGGAATGTTGTTAGAGGGAATGTAGGCATTGATTTTTAGGGTTTGGGTAAGTCTTAGTTAGTTATGGGAACTTGCTAAGAATAGGTCTTAGGTTGAGTTTGCTTGGTGAGGTGTCTAAGTGAATCAGTATGTGTAGATATTATTTAAATAATAAATATAGTGAGGGTACTGCATTAATTTAATTAAATTAATTAAATTAATATTAGTGGAGTGAAGGGGCCATGGCTAGGTTAATGTGATGAAGGGTGCTTATTGGTTGAGTTCTGAAGGGAGTGTGACCTAATTTTAGTGTCTACATTTTTCCCCTTTTTGTTGCGTAGCTTGTGTTGGTAAGCGATGCTAACAAAAATAAGATGTGGTTGCCCTATGTGAGGGTGAAGGTGATCCCTCTCAAACTAGGAACTGATGAGGCACCAAGCTGAAGTAGTGAGAGGTTTGATAAAATGTAAATGTGAGGAAAAGGAAAGTGGGTACAGGGAAAAAAGGGGAAAGGTCTACGCGGAAATCTAGGTAATGGGTCCTGGTTAAAGGTAGCAACAATCAAATGCATGCACATGAATAAACTACAACATTCTATTGGGTTGAAGAACAAGCAAACTCTATAGCATCTAAGGTTGATTTTTTACCCAAACAAGGTGGAAGTGAATCCAATATCCAAGGTATAGGATATGGTCAGAAACACAATGTCGGTTAGGTGCAGGAATGTTTTAGGCATGTTTCGGTACACCAAAGGTAGGGTTAGTATAAAAAGTCATGGTAATAGGCTAGGTAAGGTCATTAGGTCAATCAACACAGGTAATAAAGCCATAAGGTATAGTGAACACATGAGGTCGAGGGTCACTAGTGATGGTCCAAGTCTAGTTATCTAGGTTGCAAAGATGGGTAAGGCCAAGGAAGGGTAAAATAATGAGTCCCCAAAGGAGGGAAAATGGAGGTAGTAAATGATGAGGGCAAGAAAGGTAAGGTAATGGGTTGGGTAAAGGTTGGATGGGGTAAAGAAGTAAGGTAAATGGTGGGGTAAAATGGAAAAGTAAAGGAAATGGGTAGGTGAGGGTGACCGATGGCGGTCATGGATAATTGATGTTGGTATAGGAAAACCGACGCAAAAGTGAGGTAGGGCATGAGAATGATGTTTGGTTTAGGGGTACCAATGTCGGTCAAGTCGGGTTTGTTATAAAAACAAAAAATCCCCATTTTTATTATTCATTTATTATTTACAAAGTGAAGAAATGAAAAAAAGAGAGAAAATTGAGAAAAGTGTCTGGAGGAAATGGGAAAGTGAACTAGCAGGTGTGATTTTAGGTTGGGTTGGTGAGTAACGGGTCCACGGATCAGGGCGAGAGAGTTGATTGGTCGGAGGTTACGGGTAGATATTCGGGGATGGAAAATGCTAGAGAGGGATCGAGTGGACCACCAACATAGTGGCCAAACATGCCACCGAGATGGCGGTAGCGAGATGTGCTATCGAGATGGCGATGAGTACACGATGAGGTAAGCACCTAATGCTACATTTTTAATTAGATAGAGTAGAGGTTGTAGTTAATTATTATTTGTAGGGGTTTGTGGGTTTTTTGTTTTTGTGGGGGGGAAAAAGTTAAAATGGGTATGGGGGAATAACGGGCCAAAAAGAGGGGGAAGGGTAGTAAATTGGATAGGTGGGGGGTAGGGGTTTTGGGGTAGTGTAGGTCATTATAGGTGGGGTAAAAGGGACAGGTGGGAGGGTTTATAAAAAGGGGGTTTAGGAAGTTGCATATTTTTACGCGATGTGCTGACCGGCATTGGGAAATCTTGGCTAGTGTCGATTGGGTAGAATCGCGATCGGTCACCAAGCGGGTGACCGATGCTGGTTACATGGTAACCGTGGTCATTCAAGGTGAACTAGTATCGGTCCAAGGTGAACCGGTATTGGTCAAGGTGATCGATGCCGCTTTATGGGTGACCAAAGTCGGTTAGGATGAACCAACACCGCCGATGATTTTAGGCAAAAAGGTCCAAAAGTGATGTAGGTTAGGTGGTTGAGGTTAATAGGGTAAAAAAGGGTGGTGGGTAATGATAATTGGTGAATATGGCATGGTAAATGTAGATTAATGTTGTGCTTTAGATTAGATGTAGGGAAGATCATAATTACACATGTGGGACAGGTTCCGTTACTACCGGTGACATTGTGTAGCTTAACGATTCCCATGGACTAGTAGTACATGGAGGTAGTGGGATTGACTGGTATTCGACACTACCAACATGTTGTTCAGTAGCCCAATTTGATGGTCACACTCATTGATAGATGGGATTCCGCAACCAACACATTCCACCTTCCGATGGGTGAGATGACTATCACCCTAGAGGACGTGTTCCAGATATTACGGTTACCCATATTGGGGCCCATGTGTACTCTATCTCCTCCAAGGCCTTAGAGGATCTAATTGGGACAATGTTTGGTGAGGGAGTGGTGGAGCCGAGACTCTATAGCACCAGGGGCTTGAGCTATGGCAAGATGTACCTAGTCCGTCTAGATGAGATGACGCTAGTGGTTTTATTGATGGATGCAGTGTGCTTCTATGCACTTCTAGATGTAAAGGGTGGATGATTTCCCCGATCACTGAAGGGGGTGATCCATCATATGATGGTGCACAAGACATGATTTTCCTAGGTACCAACATTCTTTGTGTAGCTATACAAAGAGTTGTGGGCGTATCGGTGGTTGCATTGTGTTTAGCCTGTGTTGTACATTCATACTACACTGTTGGGCCTATGAGCACATAGTCTTTGTTCAACCTATAGGGATTCCCAAGAAGATGCATTCCCAGTGAGATCTATGCGGTTGGGATACGGGAGATGGGTGTCGATTCACAGGAGAGCGGAGGTCGGATAGGCTGACATATGATGTGGCCCATTTTTTGATGTTGTTGGAGGGGTTATCTGGAGTGGACATTCTCTAGAGACCATATGTGTAATTTCCCTCATATAGGAACTGCATGAGGAGATAGCTGAGCTCTAACTAGAGAGGTGGATATAGGGTCAATGTGTTGGGGAGGATGAGATGATCCCGGTAGATAGGGTCTAATAGCAGGTCGGGCTTGTATAGGATATTCCTCCGTCCTTCCCACAATATCGGAGAGATGACGTGGAGAGGCCTCTACCTCTACCACAGCCTACAGTGCCTACAAGAGAGGAGGAGTAGCCAAGGGATTAGTGGATTGATGACACCAGATGCACAAATAGGTATAGGCAAAGTGGTGGTCACTCGGTTATGAGCCATACCCCCTGACTGTGGGGGTAGCAATGGACTTAGCTAACGCACAAAGTGCGGAGAGATGACCTACAGGGGTTGGTAGCAAAGATGATCACGTAGATAGGTATATTATAAACATAATTGGAGGGGTTAGAGGTAGAGGTAATAGAGCTACGGTACAAGTGTCTAGTCCGTAGGCCCAGATGGAAAATAGAGGGTTGGAGGAGATGGAGGAGATGGAGACAAAGATGGTCAGTGGCAACCCTATAGCTCGTGTGGTAGGTTTACAAGGCCAGTTGGCCATAACCCAGACACAGATTGGGGCCTTACAAGCCTAGATATAGGCACAGGATAGGGGCACCACCACAGCACAGTGTGTAGGGGAACCACCATAGGCATAGGAGCTAGTCCCGACTCATAGGTTGGCACAGGGTAGGTACAAGGGCTGAGACCTATGGGACCACCACAAACCATGCTTGTATCTAGGTTATGGGATGCCCTAGGTGAGGTGAGATACTATCAAGAGTAGCTCATGGCAGCCAGGATAGACTTCCTCTCTTACAGAGAGTACAGGGCACAACAGGCATCCAATGAGAGGACGAGATCCTGCACACATAGTGTGGAGAGCACAGGAGGTTAGTGAGCTCTAAGGCCCAATCAGGGAGAGGCCACCAATGCATGTCGACCATAGCTAGGTGATGTGCTAGAAGGGACACAGGAAGCCGAGGGTACAGGTGACACAGAGATGGAGGACATCTGGTGAGATGTCTGATATGCAGCCACCTGATTTTGATGTATATTAGTGATTATTTTTATATATATTTCTAGATTACGTGCAAAGATAGTTGTATTTTTTATCATATACGCTTGGGTGTCTTTGAAGATAATTGTATTTTTGATCATATACTTGCTGTGTGCCAAATACAATGAGGATGTACGAGTGATTTTTGTATATTGTGAGCATATAATGCCTACATGCCGAAGATTTTTTGTATTAATTCATTCATTCTTTTTGTATATATGAGACCGGCCTATGTGCCGATGACATTTTGTATTGTATATTGTCCTGCGTATGCCAAATTTTTGAGATGATGGCCATGGTGAGATTCATGGTATTTTGTGATGTGTTAATATGTTTATGAGATATTGAATGTATGGCTTGTGTTAGATGAGATATGGATGTGTTACTTTGATGTGGTTTGAAATTGGGTGAGTTAGGCATGATAGAGTTAGGTTGGGTTAGGCATGGATTGAGTCGGGTTTGGTAGGCATGGTTGAGTTAGTTTATGGTTAGGCATGGATGAGTCAGGTTGGTTTAGGCATGGTTGAGTTGAAAGTAGGTTTAGTTATGATTCATTATGGTGGCAATGAATGATACTATGGGTCATATGTGAAATGTTGTATAATCTATGCATAGTGATGATAGAGGGATGGTAGGTGTAATAAATGTATGCTATGGTAAGTAACTTGTTATGTATGTGGCTTAATTTCCAATTTTGTTATAAAAGGGGAACTAAGTGAAATGTGATGTAAGTGGTGAGTTAGGCATGGTTGATGAATCATCTTAGGGTTGAAAATGGTCGAGCTAACCTCTAAGGGCCCCATGACCTTGGAGTGCTACCTACATAGTCTCTGCGAAAAGGGACCTCAGGCCAATGTAGTTCTCCCATGAGCTAGGGAAGAATATGAAAATGAGTTGGTAGGGTTTTGGGCATGTTGTGGGTTTAGGTTTAATAGGTGTGGGTAGATTATAGGTAAAAGGATGTAGGTGAAGGTGATTATGGTGAAAGGGGAGGACTACCTAAAGGTAAGCATCGAGGACCAAGTCATGTATAAGGTAATCAAAATGTAAACAAAGATGGTTAAAAGATAAGAGGGGGTAATAAAGCCTACTGATTAGGTAGGATCATACCAAGTAGATCATGTCTTGGAGGGGTTGATGAACACAAGAACCGAAAGGTATTACATGATTAACTATTTTATGATGAAGGTAGTCACAGATCACCAAATGCTTAAATTCCTAGATGTCCCTTGAGGCAATTGAGGAAATGAGAGTGGAAATGGTAAGGTGGATGAAAGGTAGTTAATGTTATATGTTTTGAGTGACAGTCTTTTGGGCAAGAGGTTCGAGGTCACAATGGGCAAGTCCATGACTAATTTTTTTTTTTGTTGAGATAGACCGAGCGATGCGGGAAGTATATATGGGATAAATAATATGGTATTCCTTGAGGTCTTCATGAAGTGATCGATGCGGGAAGTTTCAGTTTCTCTCATTTTTTTGTTTTTTTTTTGAAAGTTTCACATAGCTTTCCTTCGAGGGATTAGTCTATTTATAGCAGCAATTTTTTTGAGAGGAAGATGTCCTTTTGAGGGATTCATCTATTTATTAGAAGTTTGACTCAAGGAGTTTGGTCCCATTGAAGGTCTTTGAAATCATGGACAAGACCAAGGTGAAGGATAGGACTCTTGTGTAAAAGGCAAGGTGGAATGACCATGGGATCTCATCTAAAGGTAGATGAAAAGTATCCATGAGAATCATGCTATGTGTAGTGTCGTGGTACACATATTCAAGAGAAGATAACAAGTGACAGGTAATCACATGATTCTTGTTTAATCGTTAGGGAGGTGTATGGAGTGAATAGCACTCAAGGGACGAGCCTGTAAAGAGACAAAGGGTGAGGTAGGACAACGAGTCAACAATAGAATGGTCGAAGATGTAATGCGTTAAGGGGTTTAGGTTCAGGTTTACCCTCAAGTGAGGATAAATGATAGGTACCTAATCCATAGGTATGAGTTATGATGTATGGTCCAAGCCAATTAGGAGTGAGTTTTCCCCGTTTACTTTTTTCCGGTTTAGTTACGTGTTGATTTTCTTTCAAGACAAGGTCACCAACTTGGAATGTTCGTTCATAAACATGTTTGTCATAAGCACATTTGATACGTTGTTGGTAAACTTGAAGGTGATCCAGAGCAGTAAGAAGACATTCGTCTAATAACTCTAGTTGTGCTAAGTGGTCTTGAAAAAATTCATCATTAGTAAGCATGTCCTGGAGAGAAATGCAGAGTGAGGGGATCTAGACTTTGAGAGGCAGAACAACCTCTGTCATGTAGACCAGCGAAAAAGTTATGGCCGCAGTGGAAGTGCAAATACTAGTACGGTATGCCTATAGGGAAAAAGGAATGTGCGTATGCCAATCCCTCCCAATATCATCAACCACTTTCATGAGAATTTTTGTAAGGGTTTTGTTAGTGGATTTGGCTTGGCCATTGGTTTGTGGGTAATAAGGTGATGAGAAACTAAGATGAATGTTGAAGGCATCACAAAGTTTTTTTAGTGTTTTATTTATGAATTGTTTTCCATTGTCAGTGATGAGGCGATGAGGAACACCAAAGCAAAAATGATGTGATGGTTAATGAACTCACATATTTTCTCAGCTTTTGTGGAGATGAGTGGTATGGCTTCCACCCATTTTGTGTAGTATTCGGTAGCATTTATGATCCATTGATGGCATTGGGAAGAATGGGGATTGATTTCTCCGACAAGATCCAAACCCCATTGAGAGAAGGGCCAAAGGTCATGAGCGACCTGTAAAGCATGACTAAGTGTATGATGAAGGTTGGAATGTTGTTGAAATTTCACACAATGTTTGACATAGTTGCAACAATCATGGTTAATGGTTGGCCAGTAGTAGCCTAGGTGAAGAATATGCTTAGCAACAGCAAGGCCACTAAAGTGACCTCCACATATGCCATCATGAAACTCCTTAATGGTATAAGGAATTTCAGAAGTTTTGAGGCATCGTAAAAGAATACCATCAAATCCACACTTATAGAGGAGCCCCCCCAAAATGATGAAACGAGAGACCTTTTTAAGGAAGGTGCGTTGTCCGTTACAGGTGAGATCAGGAGGTAAGATGGAGAGAGAAAGGTAGTTGGAGTATTGTTTATTCCAAAGGTCACTTGAGTCGGGGTGTCATTTCCGATTCAAAAAATTGTGAGGTAAATAATAAGGCGAATGGAGGCATTATACAGGTGACAAATATTTTGGAATCGGTGGGGGAAGTGGGTATTTGGGAAGCTAAGCAGGCCATGGTATCTGCAAATTTTTTGGTTGAACATGGGATGGTTTGAAGGGTGTAACAATCAAAGGTGGTCAAAATTATGTCTACATGATGTTTATACTTTTGAAGTATCTCGTTACATGATTGGTACATACCATTGACTTGGTTTATTACCAATTGTGAATTGCCAAAGATGTGGATTGATTTTAAATGTAGGGCATATGTAGCATGGAGACCTAGTACTATTAGTGTGAGTTATCCTATGTGTCCTCTTCTCATATTGGAGGGTCATCTCACATGGGTTAGGTTTAGGGTTTCATGTGTGTCATGCACTAGGGTTACTCAACACCCTATATGTACCCCTTTACTATTCATTTATGAGCATGCCAAGACACTCTGCTGTCTTTCCTCTATATGCAAGCTTTGTTTCTGTTGAGCAAGTTCTTCCATTACTGATCAATTTTTCCTTGCTATCGCTGAGCTATCACGATTCCGTTGGAGTGCAACTACTTCGTGGTGCCTCATTTCCAATTCGATTCTCACAAACTCTTTTCATGGTATCAGAGCTGAGATCGGGTAAATGTGCACTCGATATTTTTTAGTTGCGATTACTCTTTCTTAGTTTCGTTATTTTACTCTGCATGCAATTTTTTCGATCACTATTTTCTAGAATTTTTTCTAATCTCTCTAACAAGCCTTCTTAGAAAGTTGTGTCGTTTTTATGCCTTTTTTTTGTACATGTGCAGGCATCTCCTTGAGCTATCAGGGTTTTTATAGCTAGTTTTAGCTAGTTGCAGCTATATTTAGTGGATCAGCGAAAATAGAGGTTTATTTTCTAGTTTTTCAATATTTTATTAAACTTGAATTTTTTAGTAGATCTCTATTTTTTTTTCTCTTTGTGTTTTCATGGTTTTTGCAGATCTTCAGGTTAGAAATTACAGGTTTGAAGTTTGGTGTTTTAGTGCACTTCTTTGCACAGGGCTCCTCCTCTCCAACCCGAGCTCCTCAACTCGAAGCTCGTGTTCTCCTACATTTTTTCACCATGGTCGTGAGTTTTGACCTGCCCTCATGTTCTACCCTGAGCTCGTGTTTGTAAGCGCATGCAACTCACTTCGGGATCTCCTACAACACGACTGCATTTTTTTTAGGATCTCTGTTCGTGGTTCACATTTTTTGCACAGTGTGGCATTTTTTTGGTGTGGGCACAAACACCAAAAATGCCAACCCATGCATGTTATTCCTCCTTCCACACAAAAACACTTTTCATGGTGTAGCAAAAATAGTGTTTTTAACTCCAAACCCTACCGTGGACTGTGGACTATTTTTGTGGACTATTTATTGTTTTACTCTTAAGGTTTCAAACTTCACAAAACTCACAAATGCTGCCCCTCCTCTCATGGCTGCTCACCACCGCCATGGCCTCAATAGTAATCAGCTTCAAAACATCTGCACTGCAAAAACAGCCAACACAAACAAAAAACTCACGGCGGTTTCTAGCACATATGTTTTTTTGGCTACACATGGTTTTTGGTAATCGCTTTTTTTTGGTACACCTTTTTTAAAAAATCTATGCTTTTAAAACTTAATCTCAAAAGCCTTTTCAAAATACGTGGTAAGTTTAAAATTTGGTAAGTTTTTTAAAATTCTTTCCAATTTTAAAATACGTGGGAGTGATTTTGTGATTTTAAAACAAATGTGGTAAGCTTTTCTTAAGTTTTTAAATTTTTTAAAGTTTTCAAATTTGCTTTTTAAGTTTTAAAAGTTTTAACCTTTTAAATTCATAAGCTTTTTAATAATAGAAACTTTTTAAATTCGTAAGCCTTTTAATAATAGAATTTTTTTCTATTAATCAAAACTTATGATAAGTTTTTTAAACAAATCATTTTCTCTTAATAAGATCTAAATTAAATTAAATTTAATAGATCTTATTTAAATACTTAATTAGGATTTAATTTTTTTAGATCTTAATTCATTTTTGTAATTAATTAGATTTAATTTAATTAAATCTATTTTTTTCATTAATTGCAAATTAATTTGATTCTATCTTATTTTACGATCTGGTAATTTAAAAATCATCCTTCAATCACCTTTTTTTGTCATCTTTTTACAAACTCCAATAGCTCTCAAAATAGTAAAATTGGGCGTTTTCAAATGGTAAAATTTAGGGTTATTGTCGATTTTTTTACTAATCATGCGCTCAAGTGTGCAGTGGCACTTCGTGCACCTCTTTGCCTTCCAAGCTCTTTTTGGCATTTTGAAGACTATCTGAACTCCTTGAGTTCCCAAACCTTGTATTTCACCCTTATTATTGCTTATGACTAGTGAGCATGTCTGTCATAGTCTGTAGCAGGGGGTTTCCTTTTACAATGTGAGACATTTTTCTCACCACCAGGGTTGGCTTTCACCTCCTTTCTATTTTTTTCTTGTGCTTGTTTATGGTGTCCTTTTTGTTGCGCTCCATGAAACACTGTTGTGGTCTCCTCTCTTGCACGTTATTACGCTAATTGCAAGATGAGTTACCAAGTGTTTCAAACCACATGCACGGACCCAATTGTAATCAATGCACTAAACTATAAAGTGCTGAAAGCAGGGGGTTGTTATTGTCTTGGGTGGTTGTGTTTCTTTTCTACATTTCTTTCTCTCTCTCACACTATGGATGCACTTTCAATTCCTTTTCTTACACCGTTCAAATTTTTTGAATGGAGATCAAAAATAATAATGAAACTAAGGGGTAAAGGGTTATTTCACATCACCATGGGAGCTGAGACTGAACCAAATGAAAACTTGAAAAATCTAAGTGGTTAAACCATAGTGATGAAGCTTTAGGTCTTCTTTGCATGTCCATTTCTCCTTACTTGCTCTTCCACATTGAGGCATCTGAAACACCTAAATTTACATGGAAAATGTTGGATGTAATGTTTGGACAACTAGATGACATGAGAGTGCATGAGTTGGAAAATGAACTACTAGGGTTAAATCCTAGTGACTTTGAAAACCTACAAGCTTTCTTCTCAAAATTTGTCCACATTAGATTATTGTTAAAAGGATGTCAAGTAGAAAAGAAAGATTCTCAACTAATCTTGTCGATTCTCTCTAAGCTAGGTCCCAAATATTTTGTCTTCGTGTCAACTTTCTACACTACAAAAGCTACTTTGGGTGATACTTGGACTATGCCCTCCTTTGACTATTTTTCATCCCAACTCATTCGAGAACAAGAAAAACTCATTCAAATAGGGTCTCTCAAGTCTAAGTCACATGCCCTTGTAGCAAGTACTAGCAAGGGAAAGAAGACTGAAAAGAAGAAAGAAACAAAGGATCAACCTAAGAAAGAAACCAAGACCAAACCTAAAAATGACACAAACACTTTGACTTCTGAGCCTAAGGCACAGAAAAGAAAGTATTTGTGTTCCTATTACAAGAATTCTGGTCACGATGAGCAACACTGTTTTAAGAAACAAATTGATCACTTATCTCATTTACTTGAGAAGAATAAAATAAGTGTTCTTGAATCCATAAAACAAAGTTCTCCTAAAAATGATAAGAAGAAAGGAAAAGCCCTTGTATACAGAGTTGTTCCTTCATCGACATGGATTATAGATTTCGGTGCCTCCCACCACATGGGTTCTTCACATGTTGAGTTTTCCAACATCGAACCTTGTGGTATGTCCCAAATCATGATGGGTAATGACACAAAGAATGTCACTTCCCAAGATTGGATTGGTAGAGATGGATGGGGAACATTTAACCAAGTGTTGAGTGTTCTCGATCTCTCTACCAATATACTATTGGTTTACCAAATTAATCACCTTGGTGAAGGAATATGAGTGGAATTTGGTCCTAACTCAGTGATTATTCATGAGCTTAACAATGACACTCGCAAAGGATGAGGGAAAGGTAGATCATCATGCACAAGTTGTACACCTTCTCCCACTTTACTTCGATTCTACACCCACCGCCTTTCTCACTCATGCAAATGTGGTTAGTAAGCTATGACATGAGTGTTTCGACATCTAAATTATCACTACCTTAAACAATCGAGCCAAAATGAAATGGTCAACGGGTTGCCTCACATCAAGTTCTCTAAGGGTCTTTGTGAGGGTTGTACTTTGAAAGCATCCTGAAAAAACTTTGACAAAGGAAAATCTTAGAGAGCCACTCGTCCCTTTGGATCTTGTTCACAAGAATGTTTCGGTCCATTTTCTTCTCCTCGCTTACTAGATCTCTTTATGTGCTAACCTTCATTGATGACTATTCATGATATACTTGGGTATATTTTCTTAAGCTTAAGTCTAAAGTCTTTGAACATTTTCAAGACTTTAAGGCTCTTGCTGAGAAATAGGCAGAACGGTCTATCAAGGTTCTTCAAACTGACAATGGAGGTGAATATGTAAACAATAGGTTCATGGATTTCTATACTTCAAGGGATCTCTTTATAGCATACGCTTTCTTATAGCCATTCACGTAATGGAGTCGCAGAAAAGAAATAACCGTACTCTAAAGGAGATGGCCTCTTGTATGATTCACTCGAAGTCTCTTCCTCCGCAGTATTGGGTTGAAGCAGTGAATTGTGCAAATTACATTCAGAATCATGTTCCACACAAGGAAGTAAGAGGGATGACACCCTTTGAAGCCTGGTTTAGACATAAGCTTGATGTTGAGCACTTTTGATTCTTTGATCCAAGGCTATGGCTCGAATCCCCAAGAATAAGGCCTTGGAACCACAATCCAAACCTTGTATCTTTATAGGGTATCCCAATGGTGTGAAGGGATATCGACTAATGAATCCTAATTCTCATGAGTTGTATATTGAGAGAAGCATTAAGTTCAATGAGTCTTCTTTGAATTCTACTTCTCCACCTATTGAGGTTCTTTAGCTCACTGACTCAGATTCTAACTCATCAGATGATGATACTGTTGAGCGTGCTCCTCTTCCGGATCCTCCCAACCATCAGACCTTTGAGTCTTCTAATTCTAACAGTAGTGATGATGAGGACTATGTCCCTTCTCACTCAAGTGAAGAATCTTCCGACTCTAAGCCTGATCCTCCTAGTCCCCTTTGGGCCAGGAAAACTTTGCAAAGTGCTAGAGATTTAGTTGGAGATACTTCGATATGAGATGTACTTGCTCAGATTTTGTTAGACCCCACTCTTTCTTCACCTCTACTTCTGATCCACAGTCTTTTTGGGAGGCTTCTGGTATTCTTGAGTGGGATTCTACCATGGATGAGGAGTATTCCTCTCTCATGAAGAACGATACTTGGGATCTCACCACTCTTCCAAAAGGAAGAAAAATCATTCAGTGTAAGTGGGTGTTCCAAACAAAGTATGGAGTAGATGGAGATGTCAAAAATTTTAAAGCGCAATTAGTAGCTAAGGGTTTCTCCCAGATAGCTGGGGTTGATTATACAAAATTTTTCTCCAGTTGCGAAGATGACTTCTATTCAACTAACCCTAGCCATTGCCACAACAAATAGATGGAAAGTCCATCAAATGGACGTTAAGAGTGCCTTCCTTCATGGTGACCTAGAGGAAGAGATCTATATGGAACAACCTCTAGGTTATGTCTAATATCCCTCCCTCGTTTGTAAGTTAAAGAAGTCTCTTTATGGCCTTAAACAAGCCCCTCGGCTTGGTATTCCAAGATGGACTCCTTTTACTTACATCAGGGTTTACTAGGTGTCACTATGATCTAAATGTTTATATTTTATGGCAAGATGACTTCATACTCATTATTGTTCTACATGTTGATGACTTGTTGATCACAGGAAGCTCTTCCTCTATTATTGATTCTCGTGAAGATCGCCTTACCCAACAAGTTTTCCATGACTAACTTAGGTCTCGCTTCATTACTTCCTTAGGATCTAGATTTCAGAATCTAACTCAGAATCTTTATTTCATAACCTAAGTATCCTCTTGATTTTCTAGCTCAGTTTTGGATGTCTGATTGCAAGTCTTCTCCTACTCCTTTTCTTTCTGGGGTAAAGTTGGTTTCAGATTTCTCTACTCCCTTGGTTGATGGTACTCTTTATTGACAATTGGTGGGGAGCTTGATTTACTTGACTCATACTTGACCGGATTTATCATATGTTGTTGGGGTCATTTCCAAATTTATGCAGGAGCCACATGAGCTACATTGGAAAGCACCTAAAATAATCCTTCACTATGTTTGTGGCACTTATACTAATGGCATTCATTGTCATGGAGGGGCTGATATTGACTTGATTAGGTTCATAGATTCTGATAGGGCCAGTGACTTAGATCATCAGAAATATACTTTTGGATATAGTTTCTTTCTTGGTTCGGGTCCTATTAGTTAGTCTAGCAAGAAGAAGAATGTAATTTCAATATCATCTACAGAGGCAGAATACAAAGGAGTAGTTAACACTACCACAAAAGCTATTTGGCTATAGGGTATTCTGATAGAGTTTGGCATCCACTTTCGGCAGCCTACCATTATCTACTATGATAACATGAGCACAATCTCTATTTATAGAAATCTAGTTCAGCATCAATAGACAAAGCACATTGATATCCATATACACTTCATACAGGAGCTTATTCATGATGGTATCATTGACATTCAATACATTCAGATAGCTTATCAGATTGCAGATTTATTCACCAAGCCCTTCATTGAGATGAAGTTTCTTCACTTACGGTCTCTTCTTGGGGTGAGGTCTTCTATAGCTACTCATCTTCTTCAGGATATGTAGTTCTTATTTTCTTCTTCTTCTTCTAGGAAGATTGTGTTTGTATATGGGCACCTTATCCAACCTTTAGTTGCTTTGGGCCCCATCGACACATCTTTCTTAGTTGTTTAGAGTGTCTTCTTCTTTCGTCCGACTCATCACATCCACTACCCTAGCTTCGATGAAGGGGGGCTGTTAGTGCGAGTTATCCTATGTGTCCTCTTCTCATATTGGAGGGTCATCTCACATGGGTTAGGTTTAGGGTTTCATGTGTGTCATGCACTAGGTTACTCAAAGACCATATATGTACCCCTTTACTATTCATTTATGAGCATACCAAGACACTCCACTGTCTTTCCTCTATATGGAAGCTTTGTTTCTATTGAGCAAGTTCTTCCATTACTGATCAATTTTTCCTTGCTATCGCTGGAGCTATCACGATTCCGTTGGAGTGCAACTACTTCGTGGTGCCTAGTTTTTGATTCGATTCTCACAAACTCTTTTCAAGTACAAGTGCTTCAGTACTGCAATATTTTTGGTGCATTCAAAGTCTAGTTTGAAAGACAAAGGCATGGGTTCTCAATCTAGAGGAATGAGGATAAAACCAACCCCGCCCCTACGCTGACACTTGGAACCATCAAAGAACAATGTCATTTGGTAAGGGAGTTTGTCTAGGGAAAGAGTAGCAATTGACTCATTGGGAAAGTCCAAATTAGAGGGTTGGTCCTTGAAATAGGTGCATCACCATTTTGCCTCCACTGGTTGGAAATAGCCTCGGCCCTAAATGGACTTTTGGTGAATGAATTCGAGGTCAAGATCAGCTAAAAGCATAAGCCATCATGTGGCGCGCTGATTTTGATCAGGTTTGTTGTACATGAAGTGTAAGGGATCGGTGTTGGTCATGACATAGGTTTTGTGGTTGAGTGGGTGATGGCGGAATTTGGTGGCAAAGAAAACTAAGGCTAAGTAAAAAAATTTTGGATGGTTATATTGGGTTTCATAGTCCAAAAGAGTATGGCTTATGTAATAAACCACATGTTCCTGGTGTTTTTCATTGAGATGAGTGAGCATGGCTCCCAAGGAATGATAGTAGCTGGTATGTTTAGGTAAAAAGGTTGATCATCTTTAGGTGGAATGAGTACGGGTGGTTGGAGAAGGTATTGTTTTAGGGCCTCAAAAGCTTTGTGACAGTCATCATCCCATTTAAAGGAGACATCCTTCCTAAGAAGATGATGAAATGGTTGACACCGATCAAATAATTGTGAAATGAAATGGTGAATGGATTGTAATTTACCTTACAGGATACGGATTTGTTTAAGGTTAGTGGGTGGAACCATTTCCAGAATGTCCTTGATTTTAGTAAGGTCAACTTTTATACCATAGAGGGAAATAATAAATCCCAAGAGCTTTCCTGAGAGAACTGTGAAGATGCACTTTTTAGGTTGAAGGAAGACACAATATTTAATGAGGTGGTCAAAGATGGTTTCGAGGATGACAAGGTGCTCGATAAGACATTTAAATTTGGCTAAGAGATCATCCACATAATCTTCCAATATGCAATGCATGATATCATGGAAGATGTAAGTCATAACACGATGATATGTAGCACCATCATTTTTAAAGCCAAAAGGCATGACTCGATAGCAAAAGTTTCCCCAAGGGGTAATGAATGCAGTCTTGTGTTGATCTTCTGGGGAAAGAAAAATTTGGTTATGACTCGAGAAGAAGCCATCCATGAGTGAGAGAATCTTGTGACCAGTAGTGAGGTCAACCAGTTGATCAATACCAGGAAAGGGAAAGTCATCTTTCAGGTAGGCTAGGTTGAGGTCATGGAAGTCTATGAAAATGTGGAGTCCCTCTGTTGCTTTAGTAATAGGGACAATGTTAGAATCCCAATGAGTATAATCAATGGGTAAGATGAAGGAGAAAGAAAGAAGGCACCGAATTTCTTCTTTGATGAGAAGAGCAATGCGAGGGTGCATTTTCCTCGGCTTTTCGCTTTGATAGGTTTGGCATCGGGAATAGTTACGATATTGTGGACCACTATGGTGGAGTCAATACTAGGCATGTCTGCATAAGACCAAGCGAAAGCATGGTTATGATATCAAAGAAAAGAAGTGATGGATTCCTATTCAACAACATCTAAATATTGTCTGATCTTTAGGATGTGCGGGTCATCCTAAGTATGAATGTTGATCTCGATAGTTGATTCATTCAACATGGTTTATATCTCATAAGGTAACGACCAATGAATATATGAATCCTCTATGCCAAGGTAGGTGAGTATGGACTCATCATCCTAACATTGAAGGTTGTTAATTGTAGATGTGTCGTCATCGATCATCTCAGGATACATGAATGGGAGAGTGGAAGGGGCCTCACCTTCATGTTGATAAGTCAAAGGCCCCAAGGAAATGGTGCTTATGAAAAAAAAATTAGGGGGGATAGATTCAAGATCTATCGACTCCGTCAGTGAGGGTGGTAATGAAGGTGAAGCGGGTGAAGGTGGTGATGAAGATAAAGGTGGAGGAGGGCTAGGGTATTCAATGAGTTCAATGCAGGCTTGTTTGGTAGGAGGTTTGGGGAAGCTGATACCACTACGGTCATTATGTTTGTGGGTGGTACATGGAATAACGGCATGGTGGCCTTGCTCAGTAAAATCCAAAATAAATCCCTTCCATGCATAGTGGCGCATGGAAGGTGTGGGTGAAATGGAAATTTGTAAGTGATCGAAGTCATGGAAAATGGGCGGGGTTTTAATGGTGGTTTAGGTGTGTAAGTGGTAGTATCAAGTCCCCCATAGGTGAGACTAGTATGAAGATGAGGACCATAAAGGAGGTGTTCTCCTATACGGTGATCATAAAGGGGGTGTGTTAGTGAAGGCTTCTATACTCATGTGGAGTAAGGAATGTGTTGACACTATATAGGCGGTACTCCAAATAGTGAGGCATTAAAAATGCCTTCCAAGGGATCAATGGTTGGTATGTAGGTAGTTGGAATGGAATAAGTGTGTCCTTTATGTTCAAACTTTACACAATGATGAAAATTGAAGGAACAAAACCCTTGACACGATCCGTGGTCTACCAAGCAACAAGTTATATTGAATTCCCCCCAAAACATAAAACAATTTCTTAACAATCATATTTTCCCACGTGAATGTGAAGGATGATAGTGCCTAGTGTGGAGGTGATAGATCGTTGAATGAATGTAACATGACCAAATTTTTATGTATACAATTGTCGGTAAAAGCGCATTTGAGAAAATGCATGGGATGAAATGATGTTAATGTTAGTGCCTCCATCAATCATCACATGGCATACTTGTATGTCATCAATGTGGACGAAGATGAAGAGGGTTGGGTCCAGGTCATCATTTTGGTGTGGCGTGATCTCCTCCTCTGAGAAGCTAAGGGAGGCCACTTGGTGAACAAGGTGAGGTGACGATGAAGGTGGTAATTTGGTGAGAGAGGTTACATGATGGGGTGTGATAATGGAGGCTACGGGTGTAGGGTCATTGGGTAAAACCTCAATAGATTGAAGAACCTCCATGAGGTCTTGACAATGGGATTCTGAGGTTTGGGTGTGGTCATATAAGGACATTTTGAGGGGAGATTGGTGTAATTTTTTGATCATGGTGCGATGTGTGGCACCATTAGAAACGGGTATGTGGGGCCATAGATAGTGATTTTAGGTATGGGTGTAGATGGTATGTTGGGTATAGGATTGGTTGGTGGGTGAGTTGCCTTTTCTTTTCCCTTATGTGCATGTGGTTGGTGGGTGAGTTGATTTGAGGGAAGTTGGCAAATGGAGAAGGTGTAGGGTGAGTGGTATAATGACATGATGGGCAAAAACCTACCGAGAGGAGAAAGAACTCGTGAGGTCACCGGGCGCAACGACATTTAGGGTGGTGGCATGGCAAGTTATCTCGATGCAAACCATGTTAATTTCAAATCTTGGGTGTGGCTCTAGGGAGATGTGACGGTGAAGGTTGTGGTTGTTGAATGGGTTGTGTGGGAATGGGTGTCGGTGAAGTAGGATCCTCACAAGAAGGTTGTCATTGTCAAAGTTAGTTTCGTGGACACAATTTGATAAGGACAGCTTTCAAGGCCTTGCATTTCTCCACATCATGCCCCGCACATGATGGCATGCAAAATTTTAGTATCATCAAACCCTTTTGGCTTGGGTTTGAGGGGGTCATAAGGTCGAACCGGTGGTAATGTGATAACATAAGTCTCGAGGAGGTTGGTTAAATTTTTGCATAGGACCTCGCCAAAGGATCACAATGGGAAGCGAGTGTGGGTTTGGGTGTAGGTATGGTTGGTTGTTAGGGAACTATTTTTGGAAGAGTAGGAATGGGTCAAGCTATGGTTTTAGGTGCCAAAGGTGGTTTGAGGTATTGGTCGGGTTTGTTTGGGTAGGGGTATAGTAGATGGATGGGTAAGAGGGTGTGGGTTTGTTTTGACTACCTTATTATGAGGTAGTGGTGTTTTATTTTTGGATTACACCTTCTTGGGTAAGGTGATGTGGGTGTACGAGGTCTATAAGGAAAATCAGATGGAGGAAAAGGGTAAGTTACCCATGGGGATAACAAGGGTGATGTGAAGGTAGATGATGTGGTTCATACTTTGGATGTGAGGGATAATTACGAAGTGTTGTGGGTAGTGAAGCAATAGCTAGAGGTATTGGAGGTATTGGTGGTAAAGAGACCGCAGTGTGGGTATAAGTCGTGTTGTGTGGCTGGGTAGGTTAGAGGTTTGTGAGGAAGGAATAGGTTGTTGTGTTTTTGGTTTATTGATGGATGGAGGTTTCTTGACCATGTTGGGTAGCCGAGGTCTTAAGGTACACGGGACAAGTGAGGGTGTGATTGGTGCAATGGGGTATGAAGTCGACGAGTTTGTTTCTTTGGTTTGGCTGTCGAGTAGGTGTGGTATTGATGTTAGAGGATGTAGCTAAATCTAGTTTAATAGGTGGATGAGTAAGGCTAGTGGTCGGGGTGACCCCTAAAGCAAGAATAGGTTTAGTGGAGGCAAATGTTGTGGGTATGGGTTTAGATGTAGGTCAGGTTATGGGTAAGGGTGTGGTGTGAGTGCTAATGGGTATCATGGAAGGGGTTGCAACAACAGCAAAGTGGTTGTATTTACTTTGATGGGTTGAAATGTGTTTTGGTAGATAGTGGAGGTATCAACAAGGGATCTCTCGCATCTCGTGTTGAGAGGGAGTAAGAGGCCCCCGCATAATAAATCCCTATCCACATAATCTAAGTGATTAACCAAACATGAGAATGACACATCCAGGGGTGGAGTTAAGCGAGGACCTAATGGGAATTCTCGTAAAATGTTTCTTAGAGATGGGTAATTGGCCAACTTCATCTTCTCTCAGTGGGTAAGAGAGCTGAAAGTAGATCTCGTTGGATTTTTGGTAGCTAATGGAGAATGCTCACCAAGAGGAAAAGGTATCTCAACTGGGTCTATGTTGGGTGGAGAAGATGATGGGATATTCTCTATAAGTGGAGGGATGGATAGGTGTTCCTCTTTGGTGGAGGAGGTAATGGGAGCTCTTCTATGGGTGGAGGAGGTACTGTAGGTAAAGGTTCTCTTAGTGGAGAAGATAGGGTGAAATGGTCTCGATGTTAGTAGAAAACCCTCTCAGTAGGTGATGAAGGAGATGAAAGGTGTTCCTCTGCTGGTGAAGGAATAGTGGAGGTTGGTTCCAATATAGATGGAGGAATTTGGGCTAGGATTTCCTCTATGGAAGGGATGTGAGGTAATTGAGAGGTGACATGTACCTCATTAAAGATAGCATGAACCTCACAGGGTATGGGTATCGTGAGTGGATGTCTCACCGGTTTGATTGGATGAAGGGACATGGTTGGGAAATGGTTTTTGAAGATTTGTAGATTTTGGTTAGGGGTGGTGTTGGGATTATCCACGCTTAACTCACCTTTCTTGAGAATTTCTTGGACAATATTCTTGAAAGTGATGCGATTCATCACTATGACCCTTTACTCGATAATAGTTACATAAATCATGTTCTTTATACCATGTGGGAATGGGGCGAAAGGTCAAATCCATTGTGTGGTTTTATGGGTGGAAGGGTGATGGATCCAGCTTTGATAAGCTTTTTTAAGACAAAATATTAAGGTTCCTCAATTGGGGTATATTTTCACCGCTCTTGTATGAATCAAAAATTCGGATAGGTGAGAGATTAGATGAGGGTGTAGCCTGATTCGATAGATGAGATGGGCTGGCCTTGAGTACCATTGTGATAGCACTACCCTTAGCTTTTGAATAATTGGTTTGTGGTTTGGAAGAGGAAGATGTATCATTCGACTTAAATGTTGAATTCTTATTGCATAATTATATTTTGTTCTCTTCGATGGCCCGAATCTGTAACTTTCGTGCCATAGTGAATGCCTCATCGAATGTTCAAAAGGTTTGTACTTGCAAGATCGGGAGATATGTCTAGCGCAAGCTCATGTGAAGAGCTCGATGAGTTCATTTTGTGTTAGTTGGAAGGTAAGTTGATTGATCAGGCTGCGCTAGTGAGTGACAAAATCTGTGATAGATTCACCCTCATACTCACGTGTGGAATATAGATCAGTCATGGTAACCTTCTTGACAATATTAATAGAGAAATGATCCAATAAAGCTTGGGCTACCTCATTGAATGAGAATATAGAGTGTTTAGGTAACCCACTATACCAATCTAATGCAGTCTAGTGAGGTACATGGGGAAAAGTTCTCAAAAGTAAGGCATCATCATGAGTGATCGATAACACTCATGTTTGAATGACCACAAATGTTGCTAGGGTCTTCCTTCCTATTGAAATGGTTGAATTTAAACATTTCCCAATGCACAGGGTATGAACAAATAGGAATGGATGGGTGAATAGGCTTGTTGTAAATCTCATCGTAGGTGAGAGTGGTGCGGAGCCAGAAACCGATGCCTCCAATGTCTACATCTTGTCCAACATCAATTTAATTAGGTCATTGGTGGGTTGTGATGATTGGATGCCTCCTGTAGTGTGAGGAGGTTGGTTTTGGGCATATAACAAGGGTGGCACTCCAGTGTATGGGGCTGCCATATAGGGTGGTGGAGAAGAAGGTAGTGAAATATGGGGTACGTACTTTAATGAATAATGGATGAAACAGAGATTGTTGGTAGTATGTATATGGGGGTGGAAGGGTTGTGGTAACCCTAGTGGCAATAATGCTAATGATTGTAAAAGGAAATAACCACATTCTGAAATGAGGTAGGGGTCACTTATACTAGAGGTGGGAATGTAGCTACAGGTATGTATGGGACATTAGGGGTGGATGAGGTTGTGTTTGGGGTAGTCGTCGAGGGTATGGTGGATGTAATGGGTGCCATAGAGGTAACAGACGTGGCAGTCATAGTAGGTATAGAACCTAAATACTAAACGACTTGGGGTAAGGTGGATATGGGAAACACAGAGCCAGATGGGGCCGATGTGGAAGTGGGTGTGAGAGTCAGGGGGATAGATACGGGCATGCCGTATATCAATTGACCCGAGGCATCTCGAGTGGACGAGTGAGAAAGGTAAAATTGCAAGGCGGCAGGGTTCTAGTCAAGGAGTCATGCAAACTCCTCATCTTTGGTAGCGATAGTAGTAGGCTAGATGGGATCCATGGCTAGTGATAAAATAGAAGGTGGTGAAGGACTAGGTGGGAGTGGTTGGCAACTAGCATGGAATACAAGGGCACTTGCTTGTCTTCGGGTCAGCACCATGTGAACCAGTATTGATCAGGTAGGGCTACTTCTCTGTAAATGATACAGAGAACAACAGGAATAGGTGAATCTGGTGATAAAAAGTGGATGAAGTAACAAATGGTGGCTAGAATGTGAAACAGATAACCGATGTCGGTTAGGGAAAACTAACATCACTCGGGGTAATCACTGCGGCCACCTGTAGAAAATGGACAGTGAGTAAAAAGCAAGGCAGAAGGTAAAAGTTGACAGGTATGCTAAATCTGAAGATGTTTAAAACATCAATGGGAATAATAATAGTGATAGAGACTATGAAAAGTGGAATAAAGTGAAGTAATATGTCCTTTTGAGTAGGTTAGCAAAAGGACCTGGAACCGACGTTGGTTGGGTATAGCCGATGGCGAAATCGAGGTAATCGACACGGTTCTTCGTGAAATTGAAATAGCGATGAAAGAAAGTGGTTGTGAATTAAAATCTGATGTAGAATTAGACCCAAAATTTTGGGAATGATGATGATATGGCCTAGGCACACTCAGGTGAAACTAGAATACACTAGCTATGATGAGGAGCATGCAAGGATGAACAAGAAAGTGACAAACGTGATCTCTCACCTCAAAAATCAAGCTAAGCAAAAACACTAAGAAAATATGATCCTAGGAGTGCCTTTTCTATTATGTTTGTGTAGCTTATGCTATTTATGGACTGACACATGAATTGTGAAACACATTTTTTGGTGAGGATGGCTTCCTACAAAGAAGGAGATCTAGAAGGTAAGATTTTAGGTATGTTATGGTGGGGTGGGCTTCACTCAAGTATGACTTGACAGAGCAGTGAGCTGGGTGCCCACTGTGCCATGATCGTGTGATCACCTACAGCTTCTTCCGTGGTAGGATGTTGTTTAAGAATGTATGTATTTTGAATTTTTGTGTGGTTTGGTAAGACTCGGTGGAAGAGAGAAGGATATAAGTGCTTTTCTACAATTCATTTGTCAACCATCAGCTGGTCATGACTTACAGCGTATAGGTGTTGGTCGTCAGATAGGACTTTTAAGAAGAGCAACAGTCAGGGGACAAGAAGTCCCTCCTCTTTAATGGGAGAGGTTCCCTTATTCAGAAACAAACTTATTTACAAATGTACAGGACATGATTTGTTGGTTAAACTTGGATACCATGAAAGTGTTTTCTATGAAGGTTATCAATTACAAAAGGACTGAGGAAATGAGAGGGTGAGAATGAGCAGAAAGGCAACATGCAGAATTATAGATAACAGAGTAATTCTTTATGTATGCAAAGTCACAGTGAATTGAAAACAAGATCATTCGTATCGTATAAATAAGATGGAATTTAGAGACACAAAGTTCTGTAAATAACATCTGCCAGAACACAAAGTTTCTTAACGTAACACAGATTTATCAATCAAGGACACAAAGTTCCTTCTTGGTTATACAAGATCACCAAACGGCAAGACTAACAAACTGGAGACAAATGATCTTCACAAAGAAAATAAATGAAAGCTCAGAGATAACGGAGATCAGATAGACAAAGAATAGAAAGCCCTTCTGTATTGATTTCTTTATGATCTATTTACACTTTCGTAAAAATAAGCCAAGTTCTTCCTCTTTCAAAATGGCGCAAAGAAGGCCATTATATAGCTTACAAATCAGTTATTCTTTGTAACCGTTTCTTTAACTAGAGAATAGTTAAGGAATGCCAAACGCAATTTCTTAACTAATTACATGGAATACGAAAGGAATGGCGAGAAGAGAGAAGGAAGGGGAAGGAGACAGTGGCCGCCCGAGAGGGACCCACCGTCTTTGGAAACCGCCGCTTGAGTTTCTTCCACGTCTCAGCCATGTCCTTGCCACGAGGGACACGCTAGCATTTTTATCTTGAGAATGACAATGAATATCTTTGGAAACTGATGTAACCGACGTCTTGAAAGTTTCGTCCTTCGTAACTGCTTCTTTAGTTCTCCCAAGCCTCCTCCAGGATCTTGATCTTCATATTGATAATAACAGAGCTGCAAACCAGGCTCGGAAAGGAGTTTCAGAGGGAGGGGACATGCGCGGGTTTTCAAATTGCAAGGGTTCGAAACAATGTAAGAATTGCAAAGGAAGTTTTTCCCGTTACATAGCCGTTGAGGAGAGAGAAGGATAATTAATGCGCATTTGAATTCATATTTTGAAAAACAGCATATTCGGGAAGAGCGGGAAACTAAGTATGGATGACCGTTGGTTCGCTTGGGACAAGTGAGACGCGAATGCGCGAAACACGCGGCTCGGCCGATTCGGGCGAAACAGGGAGAGGACGCACAAATGCATTTTGGGACAATTGGGACGAAAAGAGCGAAGTGCGCGACTCGGGAGTTTCGGCCGAAAATGGGACAACTTGCACTTTTTTAACTTTGGACATTTGGGACATGAAAGCACGGTTCGGCGAATCGGCCGAAAATGGAACAAAAGGCCCGTTTGGACTTGGGACATTCGGGACAAAAAGTTCCGGAGTACGCGGTTTGGCCGGTTCGGGTGAAATTGAAACAGGGCGCACTTTTGAAAATGGGACAAAGAGCTCAAGTACGCGACTCGGGGTTTCGGCCGAAATGAAACAGAGTGCACTTTAAGTTTTAACTTGAGAAATTTGAGACAAAAAGTTCTGGAGTACGCGACTCGGCCGGTTCGGGCAAAATTGGAACAGAGCGCACTTTTGGAATTGGGACATTTGGGACAAGAAAGTGTGAAGTACGTGGTTCGGGCGGTTCGGCTGAAATTGGAACATCTCGCACAGTAACTTCGGGACACTTGGGACAAAAATTTCCGACGGGCCCGAAAATGGGACAAATTTGGAGGTTTCGGCCGATCGGAGAACAGAAGACCCGTTTGCACTTGGGACAGTTGGGACAAAAATGTCCGACAGGCCCGAAATACTTACAGAATGACCCAAACTTAGATTTTTCAACTTCAAGACTTTTTCCACACCACCAGCTCGACAGAAAAGACATTTAAACTCAAAATTTTGAAATTTTTACTTTTGACAGAGCGGGGAATTTTGAGTGGACAACAGCTGGCTCCTTCTGGGGATGACTTGGCATAAATTCAAGGAATGAGGCAAGGCAAGAACTTAGACAAACTCGGGAAAGCAGACCAGTGCCTTATCCATTGGGCCACGGAGTCAAAAAGAACACCAACACAGAGGGCAACACACAAAAACAACAGAAGGGAAACACACCAAAACAACAGAAGGAAAACACTGTACAGAATATACAAAGGGACTCCCTAATCACCTAGGACTTGAACAACTTGAGATACTGCCCACTATAAGGAAGTGGGAGAGAAGAACCATCCATGTAATCAAGATAAAAGGAATTCTCACCAGCAAAGTGTCTGATCTTGAAAGGTCCGAGCCACAGGGAATCAAATTTTCCATGGCTGCCACGAGGTTCATGTCTTTTGTCCCACAACAGCACGATGTCTCCAACTTGGAAATCTCTGAACCTAGCTTTCTTGTCAAACAGGACCTTTACCTTCTGGCATGAACAGATATCCTATCAAAGAACCATCAATCTGTCCTCATTCAGTTTATGCAGGTACATAATTCTCTTGTCCAGGGCATCTCTGAAACTAGTATCCTCGATGGCCTTCATTAGATGCAAGGCCGGCAGTTCCACTGTCACTGGCAATTGAGCTTCTACTCCATATACCACTTGAAAAGGAGACATTCCAATAGCTCTCTTTGGTGTGATCTTGTCTGCCCAAAGAGCATCATAGAGCTTCTTGTGCCGGCCACGAGACTCATTGACTAACTTCCTTATGATAGTCACCAGATTTTTGTTAGTAGATTCTGCCTGCCCATTTCCTTGAGGGTAGTAATCTGAAGAGTGAGCCAAAGAAATACCATGCCCATAGTAGAAGTCCATTATCTCAGCTGAAGAGAAATTCGAGGCATTATCTGTTACAATCTTATTAGGTACACCATACCTTACCAAGATATTCTCTTTGATGAAGCTGCATACCACTTCAGAAGTAGTGCTCTTAACCGGAATAGCTTCCACCCATTTGGTGAAGTAGTCAGTGGCAGTAAGTACATGAGTGTGACCGGCACTAGAAGTAGGATTGAGTGTACCAATGAAGTCCAAACCCCACTGTTGAAATGGCTCCTCAATCACAACTGGCTTGAGAGGCAAAGAAGCCAATTTAGGTCTTCCCACAAAGGTCTGGAAGGCCTCACATTTATCTACCCACTTGATGCATCTCTCAACAAAGAAGGCCGTAGTATCCTCCCGAGTATCTTATGAGTCAGACCGTGATGAATAGTGCCCTCCACATGCTTGATCATGAAAAGCCGAGAGCAATTTTCTCTGTTGTTCCTTGTCCACACACTTCAAAATCTCCCATCTAAGCCACGCTTGAACAAAGCATTTTCCCATAATACATATTGTGACTGATCTCAATTTAAATTCTCTTTTCTTTGGCAGCTTAAATGAGAGGGGCATTCCCATAGGTGAGAAAATGGGTGATGTCGCATACCATTCATCAATCGAACTAAGGAACAGTAATGGGAAGAGGAAGGTCAACTTTCTTTTCCAGCAACTCATGTTTAGCTCCTTCAGCAATGAGCTCACAAAGACCTTTTCCACGAACCAGCTTGGTCGGCTTAATGTCAATGTCATACTCTTGGACCTTAGCAACCCAATTCCCTCTCTTGGATCCAAATTCTTGTTGTGTGAGAATTGACTTAACAGTGGTATCTGGAACCAACACCATGGAGTGAGAGTTGAGGATGTAAAAGCGAAACTGCTTGACAGCTTTGACCACTGCAAAAGCATGCTTCTCCATCATGGTGTATTTTAACTCATGATCCTTCAGAATATAGCTCATGAACGCAATTGGTAGCTCATGCTCATCAGAGTCTTCTTGAGTTAACACAGCAGCCAAGGTATTATCTGTAGCATAGCAATAGATGATGAAATCTTTGCTGAAATCAGGACAGGCTAAAACAGGAGTTTTAGCGATAGCTCTCTTAATACCTTCAAAGGATTCCTTTCCTTCAGAAGACCAACCAAATGTTTGCTTTTCCTTTCATCATCTAGAAATATTCAAAGTTAACTCTAGTAAAATCGTGGATGAATCTTCTCAAGAAATTTATCTTACCAAGAAGGAGTGCACGCCCTTTTTACTGGTTGGGAGAGAGGAATTTGCTGGATGGCTTGTAACTCGCTCAGATCAATCTTAATACCATCCTCGAGACAATGTGCCCTAATAGTTTTCCTCAAAGGACACAAAAGACAGATTTTTTAGGGTTCAGAGAGATTCCATGCTCTCTGCATCTCAACAGAACTGCTTCTAGGTGATCAAAATGATCCGCTCTTGTCTTTGAAAACACTGTCAGGTCATCAAGATATATGACAATACATTTCCCTTTCAAACTCCCAAAGGCCAGATCCATAGCTCTCTGGAAAGTGGCACCAGCATTAATAAGCCCAAAAGGCATTCTCTTGTAAGCAAAGGTGCCCCAAGGAGTAGTGAAAGCTGTTTTATGTTGATCTACAGTATCAACCTCTACCTGATTGTATCCAGAAAATCCATCAAGCATAGATAACATTTCAGAGCCTGTTACTGCTTGCAATACTTGATCCATCATGGGCAAAGGATAATTATCTTTCAGAGAAGCCTGATTCAGGTTCCTGAAATCGACACAGATGCGGATCTCACCATTCTTCTTTCTGACAGGCACAATATTTGCAATCCATGTTGAATGGTGAATGGGAAAATAATTTTAGCCTTCAACAACTTCTGTATCTCCTGAAAGATGGTGTCAGCTACTTTGGGGTTGTATTGTCTCTGTTTCTGCTTGAAAGGCTTAATTCTAGGCTTGAGGGAAATAGAGTGCTGCATATCTTTTGGTTTGAAAGCTTTCAAATCTTCATAAGAGTAAGCGAGAACATCTTTATACCTTTTTAGAAGATCAATTGCTTTTCTCCTCTCATCTGCTGTGCAACATTTTCCAATGTTCACGAGCTTGGGGTCAGAAGAACTCCCAATGTCAATCTTATCGTACTCAGCTGATTGCTGAGGCCCAGAAGAAGCTCTAGATTTCACATACCTGTCATGCTTATCAAATAGTTCCTCCAAACTTACCAACCCTTTAGGAATCTTGTTTCCTTTGAGATTGATGCATCCGTCTTGACTGCTTTCTTCCCCTTGGGCAATTGCTTTGTCAAAGGGCACACTCTCACGAGGTAGGTTATCACTTCCTCAAAATACAGCTTGTTCAAAATTACCCTTGAGTTCCAGAAGGAAAGAAAATGCTGATCATCGTTGAAAACTTGCCGCTTATTGGTGTCTTCAGTACACTAGGCCGATGGACCATTTCAATGGTGAATTTATCCTGAGAGAAGTCAGGATGAGGAATCAGTAGTGACCCGAGACAAATGCCAACGAATTCAGCCCCATTGCTCTTTTCCCTAGGTATTGCCTCAATAGAGAAAGCATCAAGGAATTCAATGGAATCCCAAACCTGATTCCGGTAATGCTTCACCTTCCATTTTTTACTTGAAAAAGGTTTCTGACCTGCTTTACAATCAACTCTGCATCACCACGAGCCAGAAGATTCTTTATACCTTGTTCTTTGGCCACCTGCAATCCGAGAATGAGAGCCTCGTATTCTGCTGTGTTATTAGTATTCTCGAACTGCAACTTAAATGAAAAAGGATGAAGGACACCTTCTGGTGACACCAGCAGAACACCAGCTCCAGAACCAGCCGAGGAACAACTTCCATCAAATTCTAAAATCCAAATACCATTAGGATCTTTAGGTGACATTCTGGGAAGTTGGATTTCATCAGGGGACATAATCATGTAATTGCCATGACCCATATCCTCATAGAGTATTTGTGCTCTAGGATCATCCGTTTTCTGCACAATATACTCAGACTGCTTCTCGGGCAACAACTTCTTCATTTGTCCATTGACAGGCACGAGTGCATGCGACCAGTCCATTTGGATTTCTCCACCCACATCTTTGCAGAAGTTCCTACTTAGCAACATCCCGTATGAAGGAGGGATATCTGCTACTAGGATGGTAGCCAACACTTTCTTTTCAGGCAAGGCAGCAAAAGCCACTTGTGCATCTTTAATCCTTCCAACCAGAGGCACTTCTTTACTTTCCATGGAGTAACAGGATCCATAAGTGCGAGTGAGGGTCAGGCCTAAAGCATGAGCTACTTTAGCAGGCATTACGTTATCTGAAGCTCCTGAGTCTATGACACAATTACTGAGCCTATGGCCAGCTATTAGAAGTGTTACATAAAATGGTTTAATTTTGTCACCAGAGAGGTGACAAAGCAGCTACTGTGCTAGGTCAGTGGTGCGTATGAGGAGTAGGCAAAAGACTTTTAGAGGTGGTCTTGGAATGGGAATTAACAAATTGAATCATTTTGGCAAAGGCTTTGGGATGGGTTTGATAGTATTCAACTTCCGAGATTTGTACCTTGGTCTTTTTCAGTGTGATCAACAATATCAAAGGATCCGTATGGACGGGCCATCATCATTTGGAATTCTAGGCTTATCAACTTTAGGAGAAAAAGAAGAAGCAACTTTGGTAGCTAGATTGATAGGACTCACCTTTGGTGCAGATGAAGTAGGGATAGGAAATCCCCTTTTTGCAATAACAGGATAGTTGCCGACTGCTCCTTAGATTTCTTTATGGGCTGTGTCACCTTCTCCCTCTGCTTTGTCTATTCTCGAGTCATGACAGCAAATGATTCACTATTCATGTCTGCTACCACTTCATCATAATCATCTCCATCATCGATGCCCTCAGTGGTAAAGAAATTAACCCGAGATCCCTCAAGTTCTTCTACCTCATCATCAAATTCTTCCGCATACTCCTCGCAAGCTTCATTGTCTTCATCATCATCTGGTTCTTCAACCTCACAAGTTGCATTCACAGGAACTTTAACGGGAGGTCCTTCAAGTGCTAGTCTTGTTTGAGAAGGAGGTAAACGATTTCTGGGCTGAAAATTCCTTCTTGGAACATCTGCATAAGGGGCATGCTGAGCCAATTGTTTCTTTATAGCAATAAGATCATTTGCAAGTTTCTGAACTAATGGATCAGTATTAAGTCCAGGGGTGGAAGAGGAAGAGGCAGCAGACTTAGATTTGGGAGGGTCTCTTCTCAACTTTCCTGACATGATCAGATCATCCTCGACACTAACGGCAAGAGTTTGATCTTCCTCCAATGTCGCGAGATTAGCCCTTCTCAGTGCATAACTGACTTCAGACGATTGGGCATTTAAGAAGAAACATTTTCAGATTTGATCAACAGGTCGAGTATTTACAGGAATTTTGTTGATCAGTCTGTTGAATCGGGCCACAAATTCTCTCATGGGCTCTTGTGGATCTTTCTTTATCTGAGAAATTTGGGCAAGCAAAGCATGCACATCTTCTGCCAGCTTGAAATGGTTTTCGAACTGAGTTCTCATCGTGTTCCAGTCGGTGATAGCGTTAGCCGGAAGGTGGTAGAACCAATCAGCAGCATTGTCTTGTAACGTCTCAACGAACAGCCTCACGGAGACGTCTTCATGTTCGACTCCCAGAACTCCACAGGCAACAATGAAAGCTGCGATGTGTTCATCAGGATGCACTTTGCCGTCGCCTTTGAACTTGGGGAAGTTCTTCCGGTTACCTCTAGGTAACTCATGCAAAGGCTGAGTAAGGGCCAGGGGCCCGACACGATGACCCCATGGTAATGGCGCCGCCATTCTTTGAAAAATGGCTTGGAGAGGAACTGCAACACCAGCAAGAATCAAAGCTCGAAGATTAGGGCTAGCTGGCTCTGAAGGAATACCACCCGTAGGACTTCTATCTTGAACAGGTGGAGTGCTCGTTGAACGAGTTCTTCTATTTCTTGTTGAAGGAAAAGGAAAACCCTGCTGCTCCAAAAGCTGAAACTGAGAGTCTTCAATACCAAGGGTCCTTCTCCCTCGAGTAAAACACGGAGTCGCCAGATCAAAAGATGATCAAAAATTACAGAACTGGAATGTGATTTTCCCCAGTGGAGTCGCCAAAAACTGTTGGTCGTCAAATAGGACTTTTAAGAAGAGCAATAGTCAGGGGACAAGAAGTCCCTCCTCTTTAATGGGAGAGGTTCCCTTATTCAGAAACAAACTTATTTACAAATGTATAGGACATGATTTGTTGGTTAAACTTGGATACCACGAAAGTGTTTTCTATGAAGGTTATCAATTACAAAAGGACTGAGGAAATGAGAGGGTGAGAATGAGCAGAAAGGCAACATGCAGAATTATAGATAACAGAGTAATTCTTTATGTATGCAAAGTCACAGTGAATTGAAAACAAGATCATTCGTATCGTATAAATAAGATGGAATTTAGAGACACAAAGTTCTGTAAATAACATCTGCCAGAACACAAAGTTTCTTAACGTAACACAGATTTATCAATCAAGGACACAAAGTTCCTTCTTGGTTATACAAGATCACCAAACGGCAAGACTAACAAACTGGAGACAAATGATCTTCACAAAGAAAATAAATGAAAGCTCAGAGATAACGGAGATCAGATAGACAAAGAATAGAAAGCCCTTCTGTATTGATTTCTTTATGATCTATTTACACTTTCAGAAAATAAGCCAAGTTCTTCCTTCTTTCAAAATGGCGCAAAGAAGGCCATTATATAGCTTACAATTCGGTTACTCCTCGTAACCGTTTCTTTTAACTAGAGAATAGTTAAGGAATGCCAAACGCAATTTCTTAACTAATTACATGGAATACGAAAGGAATGGCGAGAAGAGAGAAGGAAGGGGAAGGAGACAGGTGGCCAGTTCTGAGAGGGACCCACTGTCTTTGGAAACCGCTGCTTGAGTTTCTTCCACGTCTCAGCCATGTCCTTGCCACGAGGGACACGCCAGAATTTTTATCTTGAGAATGACAATGAATATCTTTGGAAACTGATGTAACCGACGTCTTGAAAGTTTCGTCCTTCGTAACTGCTTCTTTAGTTCTCCCAAGCCTCCTCCAGGATCTTGATCTTCATATTGATAATAACAGAGCTGCAAACCAGGCTCGGAAAGGAGTTTCAGAGGGAGGGGACATGCGCGGGTTTTCAAATTGCAAGGGTTCGAAACAATGTAAGAATTGCAAAGGAAGTTTTTCCCGTTACATAGCCGTTGAGGAGAGAGAAGGATAATTAATGCGCATTTGAATTCATATTTTGAAAAACAGCATATTCGGGAAGAGCGGGAAACTAAGTATGGATGACCGTTGGTTCGCTTGGGACAAGTGAGACGCGAATGCGCGAAACACGCGGCTCGGCCGATTCGGGTGAAACAGGGAGAGGACGCACAAATGCATTTTGGGACAATTGGGACGGAAAAGAGCGAAGTGCGCGACTCGGGAGTTTCGGCCGAAAATGGGACAACTTGCACTTTTTTAACTTTGGGACATTTGGGACATGAAAGCGCGGTTCGGGCGAATCGGCCGAAAATGGAACAAAAGGCCCGTTTGGACTTGGGACATTCAGGACAAAAAGTTCCGGAGTACGCGGTTTGGCCGGTTCGGGCGAAATTGAAACAGGGCGCACTTTTGAAAATGGGACAAAGAGCTCTGAAGTACGCGACTCGGGGTTTTCGGCCAAAAATGGAACAGAGTGCATTTTAAGTTTGAACTTGAGAAATTTGAGACAAAAAGTTCCGGAGTACGCGACTCGGCCGGTTCGGGCGAAATTGGAACAGAGCGCACTTTTGGAATTGGGACATTTGGGACAAGAAAGTGCGAAGTACGCGGTTCGGGCGGTTCGGCCGAAATTGGAACATCTCGCACAGTAACTTCGGGACACTTGGGACAAAAATTTCCGACGGGCCCGAAAATGGGACAAATTCGGAGGTTTCAGCCGATCGGAGAACAGAAGTCCCGTTTGCACTTGGGACAGTTGGGACAAAAATGTCCGACAGGCCCGAAATACTTACAGAATGACCCAGAACTTAGATTCTTTCGACTTCAAGACTTTTTCCACACCACCAGCTCGACAGAAAAGACATTTAAACTCAAAATTTTGAAATTTTTACTTTTGACAGAGCGGGAATTTGAGTGGACAACAATAGGTTGCCCTCAATTAATGTGAGCTAATGTAATAAATCAGAATGGAATGCACTTGTTTTTAAACCCAAATTGAAAATGTGAAATTGGATGACACAATAAGATGAAGAGGAAGAGGGATTCTCTTTCACTACAATGTAGAAAACATGAAGAAATGATTTTTTTTAATTTCACCAAAAGAAAAGTTTCCTTTAGAGCAAGTAGAAAGAAGAGGTGGATTACTAGGGAAGAAAATTAGTGTGTACGCTTTTTAGAAGGGAAACAAACACACAATTTTTTTCCTAGGAATGAATTAAATCGAAGGAACCCCGATGGGTCCCATTGGGCATGCGAAAATGTTTCACCTTTTTCTTATATTGTTTCTTTGAAGTGTTGAAAACAGATAGGCTAACGTGAATAGGAGGAATTCCTATTCAAATTTCAGCTTAATCGGTTGTTGTGCGCGTATGACTTTCAAATCCATAGATGATCATGAGAGATTCCTTTTGGCTAGGAGGAGCTACCTGTAATGAAAATAAGACCACCGGAAATAATTAAAAATATGGGAAGTGAATCGCCTAGTGTAAGCTAGATCTAGGAAGTATGATACTTCCTGATAGTCATGTCACCCACTATTTTAAACAATTCAATGTCAGAAACAAAGTAAATCCTATTGTTATTTTGAAATGATTTAGGTATCTCACTTAAAAACACAATAAGAAATAAATCTAATCTAACGGGCTAAGCTAGAATAGATTCTAAAGGTCAAATGATTCATTCTAGGTCTCTATAGGTGTGATAATGGTCTCGTGTAGGTCACAGTGAATGAGGGTGAGGTGAAATTAGGTGGGTAGGTCTTTGTTTAGGGCTATGTGAGAAAACACAGAGACCGGTGTCGGTTAGGGGTGACCGACGACGGTTAGGTATAATCTGGTGCTGGTTACTGTGAGATCTGGAAATGTCACAGAATAGGTTTGGGGTCTCCTTTGTGATTGCACAAAGGACTTTGGTTGGTTGGGACGAGGTATTGGGTGACTGGAGTAGGATTTTGTGAGGTTTTAATGGGTATATGGAGGTGAAAATGTGGAGAAGGTCAATAGGGAGCAAGATAAACAATGGATGATAAAATGATGATGAAATGAAATAACCAGGAAAGTATGATGTTGTACTTACTTGGATTTCATTCCTGAAGGCCTGTGTGTGAGGTATGGAGGTGCTGATGATGGGTTTGAAGGTTGCAAGTGATCACCAACTGAAGAAAATATTCTGCATGGTCTGCATGTACACTCCTCTTTGCTTAGATAGATCGAGATCATGGCTAAGATGAATGTGCAGAGAATATGCTCAATCTCCTCCCTTGGATGTGAGTTTTTGCTGGAATTGGCTCTCTAAAGATGCGTTATCTCTCTGAGATGTGTTCTTTCTCGTCAAATTTTCTCCCAATGTTTTTCCAACTTCCAACCTTGAGAATAAGGTTGTTTTGGGGTTAAAATGGTAATCGACGGTGGTTCTAAATTAATCGGAGATGGTTAGGGGTAACCGACATTGGTCAAGGTGGGATTTCCTAGGTTTACTAAACTTAAGGAGATCCTCTTGATTTTCTTATATCTCATGTTGTTATCCCACGGATTAGACTGGGAGCCTCTTGTGAGCATGTGGGAATGTTGTTAGAGGGAATGTAGGCACCGATTTTTAGGGTTTGGGTAAGTCTTAGTTAGTTATGGGAACTTGTTAAGAATAGGTCTTAGGTTGAGTTGGCTTGGTAAGGTGTCTAAGTGAAATTTATGTGTAAGATATTTAAATAATAAATATAGTGAGGGTAATGCATTAATTTAATTAAATTAATTAGAATTAATATTTTTGGAGTGAAGGAGGCCATGGATAGGTTAATGTGATGAAGGGTGCTTATTGGTCAAGGTACGAAAGGGGAGTGTGACCTAATTTTAGTCTTTACAACACCTCCTTTTCTCTTGTAATCAAAGGTCTCTTCTTTGGTATCTCCCCGACATGCGTAGCCTAAGCTCGCATTGTCACCAATACATGTTCTAAGTCTAACTCGTGTGTTACCCTTAGCGTCCACTTTTAGTGGCCTTTCTTAATGCTTACTATCCCAACTCCCTTATCTTTCTAGTTTTTCTAGATCATATGTTCAAATAGCTCTGGGAACTCCTCATACTTGTGCTTCTTTCCACACTAAGAACATTTTAGTAGATAATGGCATTCATGCTTTTAGTACTCTATAAACCCACAGTTGTAAGAAGTCCAACATGGGAAATCACTTCTTCCACCTCCGCGGTTTCCTTGACCTTGAAATTCTCCAAAGAAGATTCTTCCACCGGATTCTCCATTTTCCATGTCCTTCATAGTGACAACCATCATCCTTGGAATTGTTTGCAACACTGGTTTGGCACACACTAATATCAATGAAATCATATATCTAGTCAATCAATATATAATCCTTGGTGTCATGAGTCATGGAGATGCAAATCTTACAATAACAAGACACGTTCTTACGGATCACATGCCGCAAAGAGTGGACACATACTTACATCATGATATTTGTTGCAAATATCATAGTATACTATCAAGGTGTGTACTGAACTCTAAGGAAAATTGTCCTTTATATGTCCCTCTACCTCACAATCCATGCACCATAGGCCATTATGAGTCTCATGTGCCAAGTTTGAAAATAGATTCTCTAAATTGTTTGGCCATTACAACAATCTCGGCTTCAAGAAAAGGGATAACACTGGTATCCACACTTCCTATGGCCTTGGTGCACAGGGCATCCTCCAAGGGCTTACATGGGTCTATGAAAGTCTTATGTGAAAGAACTCTCCTGAAAGGTGTTATTAATCCTCCAACAAACCATTGAGCATGCTTGAGAAGGATGAATATCATAAGATAGTTTTGATAAGATAGTTTTAAAACATGTGTCATACTCCCACACACTCTCTACCATAACTTGTTGAATCTCCTTCAATGCACTAATTCTCTTCTGTTTAAACTTAGGAATATTGAATTCATCTAAGAAGTCATTACATAACATGGTATAATCTACTAGTGTCTGGTGGGGTTCATACTTCTAGTACCAACTATGCACGCATCCTTACAACATTGTTAAAAACTAACTTCCCTTCCATTATGGGGTAGTGATCCCTTTTGCATACCATATCAGCTCACATTTGTGTACATGCTCTACAAAATACTCAAAACCTTTGTAATCTAGTAGATGTAAAGACATTTCAAAAATACTTGCTGAGGTGGTTGATGCCTTTGTCTTCCGATCCGAACCTTTATTTCCTCCGGTTTTGCCTCTAGCACCAAATCCACTAGATCCACTAGGGCCTATTCCTCCCGAACCACTAGATCATCCAAATCATCCAAGTCCACCAGGTCCACTAGTTCTTATTCCACCTGATCTATCGAATCTACCTCCCATATCCTGCAAGGGTCCTGAAGTGGTTACGCCTTGTGTCCCCACTATTATGATAAACGTGCACCAATAGTCTGTTATATTATACCACTACTATATTTGTGTCCCACACTACTTCCGGATGTGATACCAAAGCTTTGTCTACCCAAATTTTTCCTAAATATCATTCCGCATAATATACCTCTAAACATAGGAAATGATTGTGTAGCCATAGATGTGCCAAATGAAATTGTATACTTCTTAGGTGTTGACAAGTCACTTCCATCAATACCAATTAGGTTAGTAATACTTACCTTTACATTTGGAAAACTAAGTGCTAGGGGTTGGTCACCAAGTGGATTCGTATATACTCGATCGCTCTCCTTTCTCCAAGTGATGAGCTCTCATCAGAAGTTGAAGGGGTCTCTCTCCCACACTTGCTAAAATGGGGTAAAGCATGACTACTCGGACCCATGTCCTCCTCATGAACCTCAATTCCTTCCCGTAACATATGCCTCTATAAATACATTGTTCCTAAAACTTCACATTTTATATCTAACTCCCTCTCATGAGATTCATCATACTTGAGTCATCTCTCTTCCCTCTCCTTTTTAGAGGCAAGGTCTGCCATCTTCCTCTACCCTAGCTTCCTCACCCAGCACTCAGAAGAAGCTTAGTTAGCCTTAGGAAATGCTTCCAAACTCAAAGTGTAATGATCAATGTCTTTATAGATAAAAGGATATCACACAAGAATGATCCTCTTGGCTCCCTCAAAAACTCAAACTCAAGAATATTTAGACATGAATATGTCGAAATCACGTACTCCAATGTGTAACTCCTCAACACTCTACTCCACCAATGATTAACATTGTGTGTCCAAGTAAGGTCAGCATCATGAAGCCTCCGATATTCCTCTTGGGTCCATACACCAGGTCTATAGTACTATCTTTATCTAGATGCATATGCTGAAATCCATTCATAAAAATCTACTAGAAAACAACAAAATAAGGTCTCATACATCTCATGATATAGATGTTTTTCTACCCATTTATGTGCATAAAACACAGGTCCAACATTAAATCTTTGAGAAAACTCATCCTCCATGATTTTAAGCAATTCTTTAACACTGTCCAAGGTCAAGCACTTTATCATCATGCACCATTCTCACAACAGCTTTGAAAAGAGGTCCCGACAATGGAACCAAGATGTATTCATTTATTTACCATTAATATTATTTTCTAACACCAAGTGCACTAGCCTATCACCCAACGGGTGCTTTGGGTGCTCACTTGAGGCATGCCTAGAACCTGATCCCCTCCTTTATGTGAGCTTTGTGAGATGGTTCCACCATTAATGGAGGATGATTTTTAGAAGCATAAGTACATTAACTTATGTAAAGAGGTAGAATATGTAACTAAAAGATCTGACGTTAATACATCACAAAAGATAAATAACATTGTAATAAGCATAATAAACTAGATCTAAGCCATGATAAGTCATATAACATGAGGTTTTACACCCATAAACAAGATATACCAAATGAACCCATATATATATATATATATTGATTTAACATAGTTTTGGTAGCCACATTACAGTCAAAAGGGTCATCTCAAACCATACATATTAAATGAAAAAGACTCAACTCCTATCAACATCTCTGATATGAGACCCTAACTATACTTTTCCCATTTTAACCCTTGTTACAGATCCTAGTACCATACAAAGGCTTATGGAATCCCTTACAACCCTTAGCACTAAGTTCTATAAATGCTAGCACTACTACAACACTTCGTTCTCTCCTTCTCTTTTTTTTTCATTCTCTATGCATTATCTTTGTCTCCCATCATCTCTTGTATATTTGTCTCTATCCCGAGCATCTATTTTTATAGGATCAACACCCACCGTCATGCCTTCTCTCCTGAACAAATCACGTGCCAAGTGTCGATGTGGTCTTCCATTAGTGAATGCTTATCCCTTTGTAAACCCTCCACTCTCTGTAATGATGTCTTCTAGGAATATTCCCTGTGGGGAATATCCTTTTATATACCTCCAAGGTTCTAGGCTAGCACCTTATCCACTCATGATGCCCATTTGGGTCCTCATGATTTTCCTCAAGTGTCTCTAGAATGCCAAATATGGCTAATTCCCTTAAACCCATGTTCTACCTCTCGCGCATGCCCTAGTTTCACTTAAACCCTTCCTAAATCCCTTTTTCATGCGTGCTTTCCCTAAGTTCCCATATTCTCATTTATCCTACTCATGCACACCTCTCAATACTTAATCAATATTATAGGGTTCAACAAGAATAATGAAAAACTAAAATCACAAGTCAAGGAATATGAAGCAAGGATTCAAGAACTAGAAGAGAAACATTGGGCTATTAATGAGAAGCTTGATGAAATTGTAAGAAATTTAAAGATGAAAATGAGTAACATGACTCTTAGCTTATAATATAAAGAAGAAGAAGTGATCATCCTTAAGAAAGAGCTATCAAATAAAGAAATTAAGGTAAATTCATATCATAAGTTTGAAGAAACTTCCAAGATTATTATTATTATCTCTTGATAAATAAGAAATAATTAGGTGATAAATCTAGTTTAGGCTTAAAATTTGAATTCAAGGACAAATATATGAAGTAAATGGACCTGGTTTCAAGAAAATAAGTAGGTGAATCAAGCACCAAGAAAGGAAATAAGGATATCTACACTAAGGACAATGAGAAGACCAAGCCTATTAGGAAACCAAATACCGAGGGTATGAGATATATTTTAATGGTTACTGATTTACATGTAATGGATTTACTAGTGTACATTGTCTTCTAGATATTATTAGCTATGGAGAGATAGTAAAAGTGAGAAACCAAAAAGGTGGTATGCTGCAAAGTGAAATGAGGTAGGTCATATTGCTCAATTTTTTTATCTAATTCATCTAGTCTCGGGAAGTTACGAGAGGAAGAATTCAATGGTGTGATTCAATTGTAATGAGGTTGGTCATGATGCAAGAGAATGTAAATATGGATACTCAAGGAAAAATCAGAGTATTCAAGGTCCTAGAGTGAAAGGAAGTAGCTTTCAAGTGTCAAAAATGCATGATAGTAGTCAAAGAAGAATGTGGGATCCTATAAGGAGCAATGGTGTCTTACCAAGAACAAATATTGATGGAGAGAAAGGTACAATTTAGAGCTCAAATCAAGTAAAATTAAGGAGTTATCCAGTGTCTAAGAGGGTTTGGAACCTCTTCAAGACCCTTTTTTAGGTCTTCATGCTATTCATATGCCTCTACTATGCTTCATAGAGGTATATCGGTTGGTTTTTTCTATGAATACGGGATAACCTTAGCCCACGCCTCAGATTATTACCCCTAGGGAAATGGTCAGGCAGAATCTAGTAATAAGAACCTAGTAACCATCATACGGAAGTTGGTCAACGAGAATCAGTGGTCATGGCACAAGTCATTATATGATGCTTTGTGGGAAGACCGTATTACTCCGAAGAGGTCTCTTGGTATGTCACCTTTTCAAGTGTTATATGGAATTAACGCTGAACTCCCCATTTCATGGAACTCCCTGCTCTACGCTTGGCATGAGTGATCAAGGATGAGACTTTCCAGAATTCTCTAGAAAAGAGGATCATGTATCTAATAGAACTTGAAGAAAAGAGAGTAAGAGTGGTCGACAGGATCACCGAGCATCAAAATCAAGTCAAGAGACTGTTCAATAAAAAGGCTAAGTAGAGGGATTTCTAGGTGGGAGATCTCATCCTTATATGGGACAAGCAAAGAGAGCCAAAGGGCATGCACAGAAATTTGACTCTTTGGAGAGGGCCTTTCAAGATCAAGCAACTCAATGGAGAGAATAGCTTCTATCTCTCATATCTAGATAGAACTGAGTTGCCGCTCCCCTATAACAGAAATATCTCAAAATATTCGGAAGTAGAGCTTGATCTCTTCTTTGTACAATTTACTTTTGTTGTGTGTTTTTTTGTGGTGTGTTTGTTTTCTCGTTGGTTGTGTTTTTTCCTTTCTTTTTTGTCGCCCTTGTTTTTGAATTTGTAACCCAATGGATAGGTACATGTTGATTTGGGATTCTCTACCCTTAAACTTCACTCAAAGTTAGTCCCCAGAAATAGCCAACTATTATCCTGTAAAATTTACAAGGGCAATTTTGCAAGTAACCATACCAAAATTTCCGTTTTGGTCCCCTGTTAAGGTCTCTTAGTGTTCGAATGGCATGAAATCCCTTTTCGAAAATCTAGTTTTTAGAACTTGGTCATTTTTAACCTTTTTGGGTTGGGCACAGTTTTCATTCATGTAACATCAACCAAAACTGTGCCCCTCCTTTCCTTCTTGCATTCTAGGGAGTGTTAACACTCCAAATGTTGTGCCTCTCTAAAGTGCGCTATGGCGCTAAAAACGTAGTGTCGACACTCCCAAAGCTACACCATGGTGCAAATCTCTTCATGTCGACATCTACCTAAGTGCACCATAGAAAAAGTTGGTGGCACATTTATTACACTTTTTGCTATATATAGGCATGTCTGACCTGTCATTTTCACAATTCAAAAACATGAAAAAGTTATTCCTCTGTACTTGTCAGTGTTCCTGTTAGCCCTACGTGTTTCCATTTGTCACGTTCATGGACCCCACATCATCCCCTTTATCGTTATATATATTCCTGGTAAGTGGCCCTTGCCCTTCTTGTGGATTTGTTGTGGTTTTTATAATGGTTTAGGTGATTAGGATTGATAATAAACAATGAACCCAAATACTCAACTCGAAAACCCCTTCTCCTCCTTCCAGATCTATAAATCTAGAAGACTCTGCCACAAAACACTCAAACTCATTTGTCCCTTGCTTTGCTAAGTTTTCCCTCCCAAACATCAAAATCTGAGCCAAAGGAGTGAAAAATCATAAAAATTTTGCAATCAACCCACTATTTTTCTTTGGCGCAAACTTCATTCTTGTTACATCAAACATAGTCGTGCCATAAGCACACTATCCCTACATGTGGCATAAGCCTTCTCCGTACCTTATAAACATCACAAAATTCCCTAGGTGCAAGTGCCGATGCCAAGGCAACTACAACAACATCTGAATGTTATGGAAGCCCTTCCCGTGCCACATAAAGCTAAAACAACTTGGTACACCTCACTCTCATGCAACATCTACCACATCTATGCCAATGGCACATCCTGGGACCTTGCAACACCAACCATATATGTGCCCCACTTAAAAGGACTTCTAATGGCACAAGCACACATCCCTCAACACCAACATTTGAATGTTGTGTGTAGCCTTCCCACGCCCGCACCCCTTTTGGTGTTGTTTTCCCCATGTAACACTTTCTCAAAGTGTGCCTTGCTTTTCTAAGACCCTGCAGCCTATAGTAGAGTTGCGCCTTGTGCCCAGAGACTCATAAATTGCTAAATTTTCATTCTGTAAGCTTTGATGGATGACTTAATAGCTAACATGGCTCTTCTACGATGGACTTCCCTGATTCTTCTTGCAGATCAACAGCTAAACTTAGATTCACACATGTCTTCATTGAGTAAGAAGCCAACTAAGTCCAAGGGTAAAGCCAAGCTAATAGAAGAAGAAATGAAATATAAATACCAAAGGGTTAGGATGCCTGAATCTCATATAGAGTGTGATCTGGATATCATAGATTCAGAACTCGGGAACATTGACATGGAGGACTTTTGTGCCAGAACCAAGAAGGTCACAGGAAGCCCATGGATGGATAAATTGGTTGGCAGTGGTCTATACTTTACTGCAAGGATCTCGTGAGTGCAATCAACAATGATTTCATGATGTTGGTGGGCCGTTGTTACAATAAGGACACAAGATGTGTCGAAAATGAGAAGGGCGAGGTAATAATCAACCTCACGGCCCGACATTTTGAGATCATGTTGGGTATCCCTCACCACTAACATTTTGTAGCGGTAAGCCAAGAGGACTGCATGAAGACATGGAATGAAAATGAAGACAAATGTATGCAGCTGATGAATGAGGTGTACCTCAAGAACAAGAAGGTGACAAGTAGGTGGCCACAAGTCATTCATTGCAGTGAATTTTTAGAGGAGCTGAGTGACACCATCACCTTCCTGAGTAGGGTGTTTGGGCTCCCGATGCCCATTACTTTCACAAGTGGATGCTCAGGTATTTAGAAACCATGAGTAAAAATGTTCTTGATCAGCGTTTTGAATGGGGAGAGATTATCAACAACACGATCTCGGAGTAGCTTCAACAACTTTCAAAACTGGGAGGTTCTATATGAACTCCTATGTGGTATATGTTGTTACCTTAGAGAGGGACTACCCAACATTGAATTGGTATGGGATATGGCCCCAGGTCAAAATATACGAGTACTATCTAGAATTAAAACTGGAGAACAACATAGCCCAATTCAATAAATTCAGTGACGTCTTCTTCTATGGTGTCATCTGCCTCTTGAGGCCCAACATGACTTATGTTCAGACAACCAAAAGTGTGGTCACCACCACAAATAATTGGGGAGCGTTATTCACGAAATTCCCTCTTTCACATATCTTAGAGCTGTTAACTTCTTAAGAGAGCCCACTAAATTGCCAAGGTATGTGAGACCCAAGCTATTCCTATTGAGTCAGTGCTGCACAAACTTATCACATACCATGAGAAGTGTTTAAAAGGAAGAAGGCCCAAGGGTGGAACTCCATTCCCCCTCACAAAGGTGGGCAAGTACACCTACACATCATAGGGAAAAGCCCGGGAGATGTTTACAGAGCTTGAATTTCTCAACTTAAAGCATAATTTCTCAAGGAAGGCCAACCTTTGATCCTCATGATTTCCTCCCAAGGGAAAAAATTGATCCAATTCACGCTTCATCGATCAAAGATATCTACATCAATCTATATCATGAAGTCGAGCTCAGATGAAAGGATCACTCCACCTGGCCCTAGCAGAGATCATTCAATATGGTGTGGCCATCATCCCAAAGGGCTTCCAAGCAACTGATCAAGAAGTTGATCAGGTTTATCTAGACATGGATGGGGACAATTGGCCATTTGCTAAAATTGATAGAAACAAGGCCCCTCAGACTATTGAGGAAAGGGTCAAAGGAACTCTGCAATGCACCGAGCATTGGTGCAAGAAAAATGGTATCATCTACCTTGGGGTAGAATTCACCATGTCTCCCTTGGGTGATGCACCCACCAGGCTCAAACACTTGCCTAAAGGTAAAGGAAAAGATATAGAAGGGGAGGTAAGCACTGCTCAGAAAGAAGTTCCTGAAAGCCCTCCTTCCACCGCTAACAAGTTGTGGACTTAGTGTCCCCAAGAAGAGAAGAAGCGGCTAGTGCTCCAATGGACACATCCACTCAGGATGTCATCACTACTACAACTGGTGAGGTCTCAACCATTCCCCCTCTCACTCCTCCTTCCCCTCCTCATGTCACTCAACCAACTCGCTCCTTTGGTTGTGTCTTCTCCCCCCTCTTCTACCATTCCCCCTTCCTCTTCCTCCATTTTCTCTTCCCTCATGGATCTTTCCCCCAGAATTTCTTCCCTCATCTCACAGATCCCTTCTGCCCCCATAGTTTCCTCTCCTACAATCACTCCTAACCCCGTGAGCATTGGAGTGTTGGCTTCTTTCTCAATGCCACCACCAAGTGTCTCGACACATTTCCCGTGTCCACTGCAGTTGCTCCTTCTTCCACCCCTGTTTCCTCCTCTTCCTCTGGTCCCACTCCCTTAAGTCTAGAATGGATCTTCAAACACCTGAGCTAGCATAAGAGGAAATTCCCTATTACACCTATGGACTTCTCCTTTATTTCAGCTAAAGGGCCTAAGAAGAAAAAATCTATAACCTACTTTTCTCAAAATGCTTCAAGTGAAAGGGTTATGGAGATCACATACCCTGATCTCACAAAGAAGAAAGAAGATCTGTTCCCTACAGATTTTACAGTGACTCAGGTCATGATGGGAACATCATCAGAGATCCTACAAGGGGAGGCCTTATCCACAGTGGATGACCTTTGAAAAAAGCTTCAAGAAGCAAAGGAAGAGAAGAGAATATTAAAAGAGCAAAACAAGCATCTTCTCCAAGCCCTACAAAAGATGGGAAATGCCCCTCCTATGACTGTCGCCAACCCTCCTGAAGTTCTTAGTTAGGAGAAGATAAATGAGTACACCAAGATCGGTGAGCAAGGTATAGCAGTGTCTACCTGGAGAGAGCATATCCTCAAAGATAGTGAGGAAGTGATTACAAAGTTCATAGAGCTCTATCAAAATATAGATCAAGCTAACAAGGAACTCCAGGCAATAGTAGGACCTATCTCCGAAGATTTAGACCATGCTAGGTTGTAACACAAAACATTCTAGAAGATGCTCGACTTCCCAGTCGATGACTTGGTGAAATTCAGTGTTTTTGATCACTCGCGAGCACCCAACATATTCATTGCTGCTTTAGACTATCGGGTTGACCAAATGGAGTTTTTCTTGGAAAAGATAGACAAAATCAAGGAGGAATCCCTGGATGCAATGCATCAAATGGAATAAATCATCTTAATAATGTCTCCGTGGTTTCTCGGTTACGCATCGTACACCTTAAGGAAGGTGGATGATATTATTCATCTTTTCAAGGAATTCATGTCGCAGGGTTTAGCGTTAGAGGCCACTTTTGATATAGAATCTATCAACAACCTTTTGGCCTCGCGAAACTTTGTTGGATACTTGATGGAGGTAGGAAATGAATATTTCAAACTCTCGAAAGACTCAGAGATGAACGGGAAACTTACGAAGTCATCGGGGATCACACCAAGGGTCCTGCTCAGGATCAACTTCAAGCGATGGTAAGCAAGTTCATGGAGTATCGAGCTCAATTTCACATTACCTCCCCTGAGTAGAAGCAAGACACTCCTTTCAAGCCAAGGGATGATGATGAATAGGATCCTTCCTCCTGGATTAATCCCATTTTTGTAAAAATATTTAAAAGTATGTTGGCACAAATGATGACATCATCCATGTTGCACCATGGGATGTTGTCATCCACAAAATTGCCCCAAAGTCAACATTTGACTTTTAGATATTTTGTAAATGGTTGTTGGCTCCTTTTTGTTTTCTTTCTCCTTCTCCTTCTATAAATACTTGGATACTTGTAGTATTCAAGTGTGAGAAAATTTGTATGAAAAATAGAGTGAGGAGAGAAAGACTTTGAGCTTTCTTGTAACAGAACAATTATTAATACAAAAATTGAGACTTTGTGCTGAATTCCTGTGTTATGTGTTAGATCTTTCTTAAGTTAGATCTACATGCTTATTCTATTGGATTCACATATGCTTTTGTCATTTGTTTATCAATATTGCTTTGTTTGTTTATGTGAGTAAGTTTGGCTCTATTTACTACCAGCCCAAAACATAAACCCTCTGACCTTTCTACTTTGGAATTCATTTCTTTTCTCCCTTCAGATCCACCTTTCTTCTATTCCTTCCTTCATTCCTTTCTATTCTTTGTCTGGAACTAACTCTATCGGGATGAGATCCCAAACCCCCAAGGTAGAATACTAAAAGACTTACATAGGTTCCTTTGGTAGAATAGCAATAAACCAATTTCACTTTATTGTCTCAAAGAGGGGCTATGCCCTACACACTGTTGGCCTATCTATCCATAGATTTGTCCACCCAACAGATTTTTGATCAAAAAAACTATATAAGGCATTTTAAATAAACCCATTTTTGAAATCCTATAAATGATTCATCCCTGAAAACAACATCTCTTTGATGTGTTTATAAAAAAATCAGAATACTCTTTCCATCTACTTTTATAGACATCCCTTCATCTTCTAAAGTTCTTTATTTGTTCTTTTCTATTCTCCAATGCATTATAATAATGAACCATAAAAATCACATCTTAGTGTAGGTTGGAGGATATTCATGCAAGTGAATTCAACGGTTTTATGTTTCACCCTTGTTTTACATACCCAATAGTCATGGCATTCCAAGCCACATATATTTGAAATGTTATGTTGACCAGTTAGGATACAATTTTAATAGGGTAGTAGTAGTTAAAACATCAAGGTAAAAAAACCACTTTCCACACTTCTCTATCTCTCATGCAAATAATATGCATAATCTATTTCTATTTTCCCTTCTAAGGATCTCCAATGTATAAAGTATAACATAATAATTAGCCATCCATACATGAAGGTGTTACCTACAACTTCACTAACCTTTTTGCATTGTTATTTATTTCATAAGATAATAATTTGAGCAAATTGAATTCATCCCATTATTCGCACATCTTCATGACTATATGTACTTGAGCTATAATGTGATGTTTATTTTCTTGAACAAGTAAATTGCTAGTATTTTTCTCCTAATATTTTAACATGGAATCAAATTACATGGTTAAAAATATCTCCTAAAGTGACACCTCTTCCTTTATGTGGATGAAATTATGTCATTACATTGTTTTCTTAACCATTTCTAGTGATTTTATATGGAAGCATTAATATACCCTTGTTAGGTAGCCTAGTGGCTTAGGCTATTTTGGAAAATTAAAGGGAACCAAATCCTATTCATTGAACCATATTATACAAATATTGTAGTATCTGTAAAATATTTCATCAATTATAAATGATCATCTAGCTAGGGAATATTTTTTAATCTCTCCATTTTTTTATCCCCAATGGAGTTTTTATTGCTGATTGCCTTCTTGTTGCTTCATTTTGTATTTGAGGCCTTTCTATTCCATAAAATAGTTTAACCATTTCTAATAGCTCATGGTGTGGTGGATCACTCCATTTAGTCTTTTAGAGCATTGTCTCAATACCCATATGTTCCTTCTCTAAAATACTTAGTTTAAGAAATATGATTCCTTGTCCCTCCATTGTTCTTTTTTTGTACTTTTGGACTAACTAGGTGAGTAAAGGCATCTATTATTTTTTGTTGGTTGTTTTTATTTTAATCTAGATATGATTTTTAAAATTCTTGTGAATTCAAGTATTTCTTTTGTCTCTAGTTTCTTACTTAGCACATTGTTTGTATTTTTCCTTTTTTTCCTTTTTATGTATTTTAGTGTTGTGATGAGGTCATTTTCCATCCATTTCCAATTTGATCTACCCACTTATTCTTTTTCTATATATTATTTTTCTCAATAATGACTTATTTATTAGGTACACAAGGCTTTATGGTCTATAAAAACTCAAAAGGTGTTGCCAATAGTACTTTGTAAACTTTTGGAGTGTGAAAACCATTATTAACACTTCTCTCTATAGTTGTATAGTTAATTTCTATTAATGATAGCTTACATCTCACAAAGTGTATCGGTGGCTAATAGATCCTTCTCATCATTTTGTAAGGATTGCTCTGATTTTTCTACCTGAGGAATTTATATGTACATGAAATATTTTAGTACAATAAAGGAATATTAGTGTAGGAACATGTTGGAAAAATAATTTTTTGCAGGACAAATTAGTGGTTTTGTTCAACACTCTGGAACTAGGTCCCTCCTTGGGTATGGGGATGCTCTCATTTATTTAATGTAATGAATAAATAAAAATGTGGGTGGTCTTTAGGCCAGGGATCTCATAGGATTACTCCACTAAACCTATGGAAAATATCTTATACAGATTTTACAGGGAGGAATTTTCTTGGAGAGAGGTGAAGGGGGTACAAAAATAGAGAGAGTGTTAAGATTGTCAGTAGGAACTTGTGGATTTTCAAAAAAAATTAGTGGATTAGGTCCACATTCAATAATAAGAATAAAAATAGTGTAAGAAATAACAAGTCTAAAAAATTAGAGAAATTTTTTTATGCTTTCGTTAATCAAAGACACAAAGTTATTTCTTAGTTGTACAAGATTACAATTCTTGCAAAGTTGGAAAGTAAAGGGCACATAAAAACCTTGACAATGAAATAGATGAATGTAGCTTATTACTTGTAGTACTAGCAAAACAAAATCTAACCATTTCGAATGGAGAGGCCATCCTAATTTATATATTTACAATGATGTATCTTCACCACCCCCATGTGACTTTTCATCTCACCACCACTTATCACCTTTCATATTCCCTAGGAATGAAATTAATTACTTTTTTTATTTTTGAAAAGGAACTTTTACAATGAAAATATAGGACCACTTATGTGAATAATATGAAACATCCAAAAATTACATTATTAATGAAGAGATAGAATGTAAAGAGACGGAGGAGAGATAAGAAGAGAAGTGAAATCTACAGATGAGGAAGCTTATGTTAATGAAGAACCTACTTTCGATGGATCTTCAGAAATTTCTCTGAGAATGAAGATCTTTCCTATGACCTCCTATTCAAGAAAAAGTGTGATTACAATTTCCTTGTTCTATGAGGTGTAAAACCACTCCAAATAATTTAACTGTTCAAAAACACTATTACGAGATGTGCACCATGTGGAATGAGATGAATGTCTAATCTTGAAAACATGAAGATCCCCTTCTAACACCACTAGGATGAATTGAACTATCCAAACTCTTTAAAAATGAGCATGTCAACCTTGAATATCCTACTAAGAATTTCTTTCCCTCTATATCTATTTTGTGTTCAATCAACATCTTTATTTTTAATTCTTCAAGTTCCATACTTATCACACCATTGTCACTATTATTATAATATTCAATGTTTAAATTTCAAATTGACTCCAAACTTTAATGTTTAAGCTCCATGGTAATAATAGATAGTGAGCTAAATTGGTGATGAATGAGTATGTAAAGTTTTACCACAATCCCAACACATGTTATTTTTAGAAATTCCAATTCTAGAATGTTTATTTTTAGTAATTGTTGATGAGGTTTGTCAATCCTCTTCATTAATAATGTCAATCTAGGGTTGGTGTCCAATGGTTGTATGCAAAAGGAGAAAGAGATATTTGGAAAACAACTCCTTCAAACACAATCCAAACTTGCAGAAATTAAAAATCACACTTGCAAAAATCAAAATCACACTTACAGAAATGAAAGCACACTTGCATAAAGTAAATTTCTGAATTGAAAATAAATCAAATAAAACTCCTACAGGTTCACAACAAACTAAATGAAAATGAAGATTACAATACAAGGAAAAAAACAATACAACAAAATGATTATCACAGAAAAAGGAATAAACATAAACATAAATTATTACAATACAAAAAAAAAATACACATATCCATCTTCCTTGGAATGAGTGGCCAACTCATTCCTTGGAAGAGGATTTAAATCATGCTTCCAAGATCTTGATTCAAAACTTTAGAATATTGGAGAGAAAAGAACATATTTTTCATTGATTGGAAAAAATATTACACATAAGAGTGTGGAAGGTTGCATTTATAATTCATGCATCCAACCAACTCCTCTTTTTGAGGAATACAATCTGATCTTCTTTTTATTCTAATTTACTTAGTCAACACACCAAGAACTAACTACCTATTCTTGGGTGGATTTATTCAAAGTAATAAATCCTAAAAAAAATTGACTACAACCATCCACTTATCATGGAGAATATTTCTATAACTCATCCCTTTAATCTAGGAACACAAAGTGGGAGAGTACTTATTCAACATTCCTAATACTATTCCACTATTTTCTCATCCTTGAAACATGGAGAGAAAATGGAGGAGTGTTAAGTCCATGACTTTGAATTCTTCTTGGAACGCCACATGCATGCATGACTTTAGATTGCCACATGTTTGGATTTATATTCTTGGTTGATGATGTGGAAGAAAAGAGTGGGCTAAATAGTTTGGTGCTCCTTTACATTATTTTGGAACAAACCAAAATACTTTCACTAGCTGGGCATTTAGAATCTGCGTGAAGAATTTTCATATCCTGGGAATTTCCATAGGCTGCGTGAACAATTTCTAGTAGTGGGCGTTTCCGTAGTTGTGTGAAGAATTTCGGTAGCTGCAATCTATGAACTTGGAGTAGAGTTTCTTATGACCTATTTTTTACACACTATCCCATTCCAACTTAGAAGAAATATCAAGAAATAACAACAATTAGACTGCAAATAGATTTCTAAAGAGATGATAAGATAAATCCTATATTCTACCTTAAATATGCTACCTATTATTAAAACTTTTTAAGAGGGAATATAAGAGTGCTATTTGGTGACATAATAATACATATTTTGGCCTCATCAAATGTCTCAATTTAGCTCTTTTGAGTGTTCTTGATATGTAAGAAGTCAATGAAAATCAGAAATGAACTATTTTTAGGACTTTTTATTTATAGATTATGGAACCTACTAAGACTTACTATATTTATAATTGGGTCTTCTGAGTGTTGGGACATAATAAGAGTGTTCTCAAAAGTTTTATTATTTCATTTGGATGCGTTTCTCTACATTTTAGAGGATTTTAATCAACAAAACTTCGTAGATCTAAAAATAAGTTTTTATAACTAAAACTTTAATCTAGATATTATAAATAATGTATAACACCATTATATGCAAGATTAGAATCATTGGAAGGATTTTTTGAGAATTTTTGTTGAAATTTCATGGAAAATAGAAAAAGGGTTTGAGAGATATGAGTAATTTTCCATAGTTAAACATGGAGGTCTATGGCATATAATTAGTAGTAGCATAACATAATATAAGAGAGATTGGGAGGGGAAAATAAATATTTCAAAACTCAAAAATGGTATAAGTTTTTAAATAAGAAGCCTTTCTATGCCATTTACATACTTAAACTCATTATAAATAATTTAATATTAATCAGGTATTGAGAAGGGGGTTAAAGTAGATTTGTACCCTAAAACATAGGGGAAAATGAAGAAAGGGGATAAGAATAGAACACAAATGTGCTTGAACAAGATCAAGACAAGTTCTAGCAAGGGGTTTCATAAGAGTGAGGTGAAGGGGCTGAAAGAAAGCTCTCGGGGATCAACTGTGTTATTGCATGTGCTTGGGGGCCAAGTAAAGAGGTGAAGAATAATTTTGTATCCCCTCTATCGCCTTGGAGGTTGGTATACGGAAAATTGATATGGATAATAAATGAACTAGGGTGCAATTTTCATGAGGAGGGGTGCCAAATTCAATTAAAAATCAAGTTTGCATGTTCTAACACTCCTAACACTTCTATTTGTGACTTCCAAGTGATGAAAAAAACTCCATCATAAGGGAGAATACCTTTCTATCCATTTCACCCTTTCACCATGAGACAAGGGAAAATGGGCACTCAGTCTTGCAAAAAGTGCTAAGGGGGTCCACATCATGAGGAAGGGGTCTAATTTTGAGTTATGCTTACTTGCAACCCAAGTCATAAGTTTTTAGTGAAAAAGAAGCACATGCATAAGGGAAAATAATTTTATGTCCTCAATTTCCGCTTACACCATGGTACAAGGGGAAATGGATAGAAAGGGTGAAAAAGTGTGCTCAAATCTTTAATTTAAGTTGATGTCATCATCCCAACATAAAATTAGAACACGAAGCTTTCCTTTTCTACACGGAGAGAAAAAAATTAGAGTTCGAGAGGTGAAACCTTATACAATTTTGACTCCAAAGAATCCAATCAGTTAATTCCAATAAATTCCAATGCTTGATCATATTACTTCTTTATTTATGGCATAATTCACCCTTTTTGCATGAAGTAGCTGCAACACTCGACCTGAATACCATGAAGAGTAGCAAGAAGGTCAAGGATTAAAATTAATGCATCCATAATGTAGTGGAATATAATAGATTTCCATTCACTAATTTTTGACCTCCGAACTCTTCCTAGAACTCCAAAAATATTTAGAAAAAGTTTACTTTCTCCATTGAAGCCTTCATTGCATGTGCTCAGCAGTGACCCGGTTTTGATTAAATTGTTCCCAACATCACTTGCCTCCACAAATTTTTCTTAAAATTTCATGCATCAATTAATTTCTCTTTCACAACTCCTAGATGTGTTGATCATTTCTATTCAGATTCTGGAGAATCTCTTTATGTTACAATATAGCTAAAATAGTCGATTTACTACTTCATGGATAACTATTCCATCTCAAAGATTAGTCTCACCGTGAAATCAACTTGGATCCATTCCCCTATGTATGAAAAAAATTTGAAAACCATGTTATCATGTTCATCTCATATATAATGAGGATGAAAGCAACTCAAAGGGGTTTTGTAGGTTGTTAGTCTAGCCGAGTAAGGGTTCACAATGATCGAGAGAAGGTTTTTAAATTGTAGGCTTCGTTGTCATGACAAAAAAATTAATTTTAAATGTTATAAATTTAACACGAAAACTTTTAGATCTAATTCAAGGACATTAGACCATAAGAAGTAATGAAATAACAAAGGTATCTCATGAAGGACAAGACTAGTGCCTTATCCATTATGTCGTAGAGTCACCACAAAGAATAACTTGTAGAGACTAACACAACCAAGATAAAAATAATCCAAACACACAACAAAAAAAGGGAAACACACAATAGAAAGGGAGACACACAACAAAAATTGAAATCATGATACAAAATTCTTAAATCACTTATGGTACATGTGGGGGACAATCCTCTGTCAATGTATCACTAATTATTCTTCAAATGTTTTATCCATGCACGAGTAACATTGAATTCCTTTTCTCTACAAAATTTTGATTGGCTCAATGATAATGACCCCTTTCTAAATTTATTTGGAAATTTTACATGATTGTTCTTATAAGTGAGGTTCCACTTAGATAACTTGTTGCATTTTTTTCTCTAAAATTTTATTTCTATTTGTTCATCTATATTCAAATTTATTCCAAATTCTAATTTTCTATTACTATTTTTATTACTACTACAAGAATGGGTCTTGATCATACTAAGATTATTGTTGGAGCTCAAAATTTCACCCTTACTGAAATCATGAAAGATTCATAAGTTTGAGGCAACATCAAACTTTCTCCAAGTGTGGGACTTATGGCTTGAGACAGACCGCCGAGAGAAGGTTGAAGTCCTTTGTTTCAAGGATTAGGAGAACCACGAGAACACAACCTACTCTAATGTTAAAACTAATCCTATAGATAATCCTACAATAATGTTTCCAAGGTACCATGGAGAGAGATGTAAGAAATAATAAAACTAAGCTAAAATGGGTAGTGATAACACCAAAAATAAGGTGGAACTCTCATTACTCCTAGTGATATAGATGTAAGTTCACATAGTGGAAGATGATGGAGATGCATGTAGTTTCAATGTAAGTAGGTAAAAGAATATAAAATATGTAAGAGGTCAGATATATTCACACCAAATATATAGTACTAGAAGGAAAGAGAGGAAACACAATTGAATTAATATATCCTTTATATTTTACATGCAAAAAGAGGCAAGAAAAACTTCTTACATGAGTTATATAGGTCGATTGCATTAAATTTTTAGTTTTTCATAGAAGAGCCCAAAAATTGCTAAGGAAGTAAAAAGGGAGAAGAACCCCTATAATGTACACAAGAATTTACATTTATAATGTTCATGGAAGGGAGAAGAGAAAGAATAGAAAGAAGAAAGGACTACTAAGCTAGATTACCAACACTCAAAAATCATTTTGGCAAGTATGGGCATCATGATTCTTTATAAAGTTAAATTTTACTATAGACATGGGTGTCATTAGAATAGAGCCAAGAACCTATGCATGGTACCTTAATTCTATCACATTCCATAAGACCATACAAAAATGCCATACTTCATTAAATTTTAGTGGTAGGGATGGTTGGTTGTTTGGTTCACGAATAGGCATGGCTTTAAGACTTATCGTAGAAGTGTGATGGTTTGATGGTTTCTCATGGATATAATTTGAATTCTCATGAGTAGATCATCCTTTTCTTGGTGTTGTTTGAGTGTTTCTATACTTTTTCATTATATGATTCTTGAATTCCATGGAATAATTTCTCTCCTTCCATTCGGCACCATATTTTTGGCTATGTTCTTTCATTCTCGCAACCTTTTGACTTGTTAACCGATTCCTTCATTCTCGTGGAATTTTGAGGTCCATGCATCATTATAACATTATAAAACTTGTGGAACACTCGTTAGTGTTCCATGTATTTCAAACTTATTTTCTCATAAATTTTTATCCTTTGTTTCATGGCTCATCAAACTTGTTCCCTTATTAATCATGGATTCTCCTAAATGGAACTGTTGGGCCCCTGAAATATTGACTAAGTATGAAGGCACGTGGGTGCGTGGGATCCCAGTTATAGGATGGCATGCAAGGAAAAAGTGTGTAAGAGAAAAGGCTTAAGGAAGCAAATAGCATGCACAGTGTGCGAAAGGAGGTTCATGACTTAGTCAATTTAAGCAAAGGCGAAAACATGAAAAGTGTGATTGGTTGCACATGGATAAGATGCCAGCCTGGCAATAGGTGGCCCAGGAAAGAGCATGCCAGTGATGGGATCTTCTAGAAGATCATCATGAGATGGAGTGGAGAGCTCAGGCCTGAAGGAACATGCTCACTTGAAGGACCACATTTGACACCTGGTGATAGATCTGAGGGCACGAAAGGTGAGTTGGTAGTATGGGAAGGTGATAAATACAAGTGCCTACAGTGGGAAAATAGGACACAAAGATAAGGAGACCGAGATAACATATAAATGGGGATATAGAGATAGAGGAAGAGATATACAGAGAGAGAGATAACATGGGTGAATCTCTGCAGGGTTACTGCGAGTGGAACTTTGATGCAGAAAGGAATGTACTAAGCTTATCATTGTAATTTATTTTTCTTTTTGGCATAGTTATACAAGCCTAGTGATGTGCATGACTATAGTCTGCTCTCTATGGCTCTTTGTAATGAAACGATGAATACAATGAGGTTACCTATTGCAATTAGATATGAATATCAATGGGTTTTATGTATAATTCGTTCATAGGAGTTCTCTTTCCTTTCATACTATGAATGAATGATTGTATCTTTCCTTCATTACAATATATGTTATGGAGTATATTAAAGCACTCGATCTGAAGAAACTACAAGGATCTAGAGGCCGTTATGAGCCCTATGATTCTTGTATGTCTAAACTTCTTTCCTGAATACTCTTATACTAATCATAGATGAATGATTCCCACTAAAACTCACATAAAAGAGAGACTCGGCACCCGTGCATGCCTTGGGTGAGTGCTCAGCTTCTACTAGGTGATAGGTCAACGTGCATGGGATTCCTTCCTTTTATAGTGGGAGTAAAATTGACTACAAGACCCCATCCTTTGTTTCATGGAATTGACCAACTTCGTAGAACACCATTTCTACCAAAACTTGCACGAGTCCCAAAGTGTTCATTCCTTTGTTTTGTTGGTTAGGATAAACCATAGAACATTAGGTTCTTGTATTCCATAAAATACTAAATCAATTTCCTGCTACTTTTTCTAGGCTACAATGTGGCTAATTCCATTTCTAATAAGTTTTTAAAAATTACATGGGGTGTAATTTTATATAACAGTTTGGCGACCTCCAAGGGAAATATTCCAACTAGATGATGAAGACCAGTTGATTTAAAGAATCCATTAGGAATGGAGTCAAGAATAATCTTGAATATTTATCAACTTTTAAAACATGTCTTTTGGATCCATTAAAACTTAGAAAATTATCTATAACTACTCGAAATGACATGTGTATGCCTATAAGGGGATTTCGTAAATTATATACAAAATGGAAGATCATGCATGCTTCAAGTGAAACATTCAAAAAGTGTAAAAGTAATTATTGCAAAAAGACAATCACCACAAGGATTGAGGAAAAGATACTAAATCATTGGTTAACACATAACAAAAAAGGGGACCTCTAATAATGCGCAAAACACATAAGTATTTATAAGGTGCAATGGAACAACTTAGTGAGAATGTTTGAGATATATCTTGTTAAATGGTATTTTTAACGCTTATCCATCAAGGTTAAGAAAATTAAAGGAGTTGGCATCTTTACAAGTGTGATGATGTATGGCCCACTCCAAAGTGCATAAAACTTAGAGTGCCACCTTATTTTATCTCTGTTTGTATCCCACTTGAGAACTAGATCACCTTCTTTCAAAAAATTTTCTTATCTTTCCTCTCTAACCATTTTTTGTTTGACCTCTGATGCTCTTCCATCTTAATCATGTTTTTTTTTTTTCAGTTCTTCAAGTTCAATAAGTTTTTCCATTCCAAATTCTCTTTGATCTACACCCTCAAGCTCTAACTATTGGGCTAACTCCAACGAAGGTAATTGAAGTGATAATGAGAGAATAGATTCTCTTCCATAGAAAAGGATAAATGGGGAATTTCTAATTTCTATTTTTATATTAATTATATCATCCCAAATATCACTCTTTACTTCAATATGATTCTTTTGTTGATTGATATGCATATTAATATTCATTATTTGATTAGGTTCTTATTGGTGGATTTTGTCAATCTGTTACCCTATGAGTAGTACTTGGAGGAAGTATTAAAATAAAATCCATATCTAAGAGCCCAATCAGAGGTTTTGGATCCTAAGATTTCCTTGGCCTTATCTAAAATGATATTTTAAGGAACCCCAAACCTTGTTGCAATATCCTTCAATAATTCAAGGATGACTTATTCGTTATCCTCCTTTAGCGGTGTGGCTTCATTCCACCTGGTAAAGTATTCGGTTATTCACAAGACCCATTTATGACCCACACATTATGGGTGATTAATCATACTTATGAAGTCAAGTCCCCACTGAGAAAAGGGTTCATCTAGCTAGATATTATGAAGAGTAAGTGACTCTATCTTTTTACTACCAATGAAGAAGGTGCATTCTTTACATTTTCTGACCCATTGATGTATTTGAGAACAATCTAGGCCATAAGTATCATGTGCTAATAATTTTCATTATTGTAGCCTTGGCTAAGAATTTCCTTCCAGAAAAAAACATCATGGAATTCCACCAAGAATCTATCTATATGTTCTCTTTCAATATAAATTAATAGGACACAATCCATATTTCTTTTGAAGATATAATCCCACCGATTAATGGATAAGGAACTGATTATAACCTTAAATTCCTCCTGTTATCTTTTCTCAAATCGGAGGATATTCTCAAGTTGCTAGAAATGTTACCATATTATTGATCAAATTTTTGCAGCTATGTCAAGTTCCTTTGTCTCATGGATAGTCTACATTGTGTGGAAGTTCAACGTTTCATGACTCTTTTGGGTTGTGGGGATTTCCATTATCCCATGAATTTGTAGAAATTTGTAGATTTGACTATTGAGGACCTCCCAAGTATTGTGTTTATGTATTTTCCTTTCTCTTCTTCCATGATAGAAGAACCTTCTAGATTATCATGAGAATACAAGGTAAGATTCTCACATAGTGATTTGTTTCTTACCAAATTTGTGGCCTTTATGGTCTCATTGAACTCAATGATTTTGTTTTCCCATCTAACACTTTTTCTCACTGATTTTTATTCCCATAATGAAGTATTTCACACTAATATGTGAGAGTAAAAATTTTATATGGTTGGTGAATAACATAGGCTTGAATTTTTTTAGATCCCGTAAGATGGATAAAGCTTACTTTTCTAAATAAATATACCCGAGCTTGAAATATTTCAATGTTTGGCTAAAAAATTCCATAGGCTACTCTAAGTCTTCCTTATTTTTCTTAGTGATAATCATGGATAGAATAATATTCGAACCATTGATATGTAAACTTCATATTTTGAGAAATTAAGAGATCATATCTTAGAGATAATGAATAAACAACTTAAACAAAGTTCTATTTATTAACTATGTTATGCAAGAAACATTCACATAATATTGAAATGAAGAGATGAAAGACAAGGAGAAAATAATGTTATCCTGAAGAAACCCAATGTGGGAAAACCTCTAGCTGGGTAAGCAATTAATTCCCTTCACTATGTATATCTCTAATTTGATACAAGTTCATTGCAAATAGGTGACCTTCAAGAAGGACTCAAGCTCATTCCACTTACATTAATAACTTAAAATCCTCAACAAGAAAGAACTCAGATTTTTTTTGGCCATTATGGGTTTTTTTTGTTGTTTATCTCAACCCCATTAATGAAAAATGGTTTGAGGGTGTTGTATGAGTCCCTATCAGGTGTCAATTAGATGTCAAGCATGAGGTTGATTGATATTAAGTAGTTTGGTGTGTTTTAGGTTGTCTGGTACATGATTGAGTATTCCTAGTCATGGTTTGAGTCTTCCCAAGATGGTTGGAGTGTGTCATGAGGTAAAAAATTTCCATATGATGCTTCATGAGTGTTCATGGGTTTGTATTATGTCAACATTGTATGTTCATGGTTAAGTTAGGTCATTTCAAACTTGTTTCTAGCCCCTGAATCAATGCGAGAATGGTAAGGAGGTGTGAGATTTGTGCCTAATAAATCATGTTGAATAATGGAGATTTTTTTTTTGATAGTTTTCTTGAGGTTTATGCTAGTTTTAAGGTCTTAATTTAGTGATTTAGTGTATATTTGAGGTCATCGGGAAGAAAACAGTTGAGATTAGGCAATTTAGCATGGGTAAGTAGTTATGGTTGGAAAGTTTTAGGAATATATGATCTATGTAGTGATTATTGATAGGAAAAGGATATTTTCATGGTTCTTCATGCCAAGTTTTAGGTCATTCTAAATAAGGAATTGCAATCTATGCAAGTTTTGGAAAAATCGGGTAAGAAACAATGTGTTTTTGTGATAAAAGTTGACCTTCTGATGCTCTTTGTAAATTGTATGATTTGCATGAGTACCTGATCTCTTAGTAGTAAATTATATGGTAATTTATGAATATTTTTAAAATTCATGTGGTTTTATCATCACGTTTTTATGAATGATTGTTAAGAAGATAAAGTGGTCTAAAACCCTAGCTAAACCCTAGCTAGAAGTAGTTTGTAGAAAAGTACATGTAGCAACCCAATTTTGATTGCTTAATCAAAAGTGATGATTGGATGTAGTAGATGACTCTTACATATTTCTATAAGTTTCAGATAGAGATTTTGGTCATATGTTGGCCCCACCTAAAAATAATAGTTTTGGAAGAAGAATGTTCTAGGACAAGATGGTCCAAAGGAGTTGCATGGAATTATGTTAGTGAATTAGGTATGGGATTTTTATTTATATACATGAAGTTTTAGGAAAATTTCATCCACGTTCATGTTGTTTTTAGGTCCAAACATGTTGACTAGTCAAATGACAGTTTTGGGATCTCAAATAGCATGGTCCAGTAAAATAAGCATAACTTGAGCTACATGAGTATTTTTGAGATAATTCAAGTTATGTTGGAAAGTAGATTCATATATATTTCCAGTGATAAATGAATTTACTCATGATGAGGTCATTTTATATGGTTTAAAGGTCATTGTTTGAGCAAGAATATTTTTGGTAGTTCACGACAACATCTGTTTTGGTGAAACTTTGATTTTGTTTGAAGAATGAGATGGATTGGTTTATGCTTTCTATTTCTTGTAATTTGAATAACATTTAATTTAGAATACAATTAATCAATTTCTAGGTATTGAATATATGTAGAAATTAATTTATGAGATAACCTTTGGAAACTTTTTTTTTTTGCGGAGTTGATCTCATGAAGGAAAATGTTTTTGTGGTTTGAAGTAATGGATGTTTAATGGATTCTAAATTTCTTATAATTGTTCTATAGGTTATTCAAGTTTTTGTGTGGTCATATGTAATTTTTTATTGTGTAGAAGTTATTTTGTTACCTTATGAAGTCTGCAGGTGTTCATAGTGCAGAAATAAGCTGTTTTGAGATTTCAAAAAGCAATGGGCCCATTAAATGAAATAATATTATTGCTTGACAAAAATTGTGATCATGGTAAATGTTTAAATGATTTATTACTCATTTTTATCAATATGAGATCTTTAATAATAATGTTTTTGAATGAGGAGAATTTTGGCATCTATTGCATGTGTTTTAGTGATTTTTAGATCATGAAATGAAGGGTTTTTGCTAGGTCGGCATACTTGGGTCACTTGTAGCTGTTGTGTAAAAGTTATGGGATGTTTTTAATGATGTATGGGTCAAATTTATCATGATGTACCGACCTAATTTTGGTTATAAAGAATAAATGCATATAAAAGTGATGTTTTGGCTCATTTGGTGAGCTAGTCTTGCATGGGTGAGAAGTGCGACCCATATGGGAGTGAATTTCAGGTATGAGGGAATATTTTGAATTCTGTGAAGGTGTATGATAGGTTTAATATTGTTTGAAGAGACGTGTGTAGGATTTTAGAAGAAAGAAAAGTCCATGAAAACCTAGAGAGAGTAAATTGAAGAATGTATGCTTGAGAGAGACTTTAAAGGAATTTGCAGCTGAAATTTGAGATCACTATCATCTATGGTATACAAATATTTTTAGTGGTCATAATTTTTTAAAAATATTATTATGATTAATATTCATAGGATTCTCTTATTGTGAGTCATATCAATAAGGGTTTAGGGCTTGTGCCTCACTAAAGAAATCTCTTGTGATTCATAATATTCACTTGATTCCTTTGTTGTGTATAATATCATAAAAGGTTTAGTGGTTGGTTATCCTTATGGGGTTGGTGCCTCACTAAAAATATTACGGGATGTGTAATATTCTTATAAGTCCTTTCTTTGAGTAATATAAGAAATGGTATCAATTTTTTTCTTCCCCTTGAGTAGTTAAGTTGAATGATGAATCTAAGAAATTAGAAATGAAGTTGTAATTGTTGTATGACTGATTCACCCCCTCTCGAATTGTGCTTCTAATAAATGGTATCAAAGTAGGTCCTTAAGAAGTAAGTTTCATCACTTGAAGGAGATCTTCTTTGAAGCACGGGTATGGAAAATTGTCAAGCTCAAGATGATGTGAACCCATTTTTAAAATTGAGAACTTGTTTTAAACCCTTTGGGTTTGATATATGAAAGTTTATCTATGAGGTTTTAACTCCCTCTTCATCAAGAATAGTTGATGAGAAGTCTCATGGAGAATAAAAAGCAGGTTATTGTGTTGATTTTGAATCAAATCATTCAAATAGTGAGGATGAAGACCTAGTAATTGATGATGAATTTGATCTAGAATCTGATTCTGAATTATATAACTTCAAAGAAGATTGTGAAGCTGTTGATGATGCCCTAGAAGTTGAACTTAGGGTTGTACCTGAATATCTCAATATAAAGGATGATGCATATGCGTTTCAGTCTTTACAGGTAGAATAATTTTGTTACTATCTAATCATTTTTACAATTAATGAATTGATCCTTTTAAACCCTAAAATAGAGAAAACAATGTACGAAGTGAGAATCAATATAGTTGGATCTATGGATATGATAATTCATCGAGGTTTTGAGGAAAATAATGGTTTGATTCTTCCAAGAGAACATCAATGTTCATAAATTATTCAAATAAGGTATGATATTTTTTTTGATTAATCCTTTACATTCAAGCTAAGGGGTCATAAGATAGTTGACAAGTGGAAGGAGTATGAGGGTTCAAGATATGAGATTGAGTTATGTGCTTTGTGGTTCGTGTCTTTGTGTCTTTGTGTCATGGAAGAATTTCATCAGTGTTCTTACTCCAAAAAGTAGTCTTTGGTTCTCAAGAAGGTCTATATAAGTGTCTCAAAGTGCTATACTCAAGTACAATTCATTTGTGTTCTTGTCATGATCCTATGATGTGTCTTAGATCTAAGGTCTATCAAGTTGTTTCTATGATGTTGTATGAATTTTTAATGCTCAAGTATATATGTTGTGGTTTGTATAAAAATAGAAATTCAAGCATGTCATGGTACTTCAAGGTTTTGTTTCATGTTCTTAAATTACAAGTACAAATGATGTGTCTCGAAGGTAATATCTGGATTCTAGTCTATAGTGTTCTATCTCTATAAAATGGTTTGAGGCAACATGAGTTCAATAAGGTGTGTGATTACAAATATGGTTGGTCTCTCATCAAGAATATCAATATATTTCTCTTGATCATGAAACAATCCAAGTATGAAGTTATTGATTTATGAAAACATCTAGAAGAAGTGTCATGCATGGTGATTTGAAGTAATTAGAAAGTCAATTTGTATAAGATGTCGTGTGAGAGTTGGTTGGCAAAAAGGGGTTCATTATGAGAAAGTGGATTCATTGTAGCAAGGAAACCTAAAGTTGGATGTTATACCATGTAGCTAATCTAAAGTTTCCATATAACAGCTATATAAGTAAAGGATTGAAGGTAAGGTCAAATCATAGATAAGTAAATGACTCAATTGAAAACTATTAGAAAGAAAAGTATGTGTTGATAAAGAAAATACAAGCTATAGATTGTTTGAATGAAGCTTGTCTATAGTGGTGTGCATCATTAAAATATTCATGTTGTGCTTTTACTTCATGACTAAGGAGGAGAAAAATGCATGTCTACAGAGTATAGTATCACTATGTTAAAGTGTATCTTATGCCTATGAAAAAGATGTGATAAAAGACATGCTACTAGTGCATAAAGAATTAAAGAATACACTATTTTTTCCTACATGTGACCTCAAGCTAAGTTTCCATAAAAATATAAATCATGTGATCACAATAGTATTGAAAAGTGTGATCATCTTGCTCTAAGAGGTTATGTTGGTCATCAAGACTGAATTGACATTTATGGACTGCTACTACATAGAATGAGTAAGCTATAGGTAATACGAAGGGAAAAGGATATGTAAATATAGATTTAAGTGTATCAGTGGACTATGCCGGTGGTTGAACAAGATATCAAAGAGGTAATGTCCATTTCTTTCATGGTGATGTTATTAGGTTTCAAGGTCTACAAGGAAGAAAAGGAAAAAATGTGTTCTACAAGGTGTCTTTCTTATTCTTAAGTGAAATAGTGGGTCTCGGACATTCCATACCAGTTCTTGAACTTGATGGTGCTCTTCTACAATGAGTGAAGAATTTTTGACATATTACAGCTATAAATAATGTTGATATGGATCAAAAAGTGATGTTCAAAGTTCTTAAGGACTATGTTGGTGTATCTAGCGAATTTGTGATATTTAGAAGCACATAGTTGTCTTGAATCTCATAGGTGACTATTCAGGTGTGCATTGAGGGTGTTCTTGCAAGTTTATACACCATGTGATTCATTTGAATGTGATATGATCTTGTATTGAGATTCATAGGACATATATGGCTCCATCTTGGTCTCAAAAGTTTAAAGTTAGTTTGTGAGATATCATGAGTGAATCTACAATATTACGGTGTGAAAAAACCTTATGATTCTATGTCTTATTGATCTCAATCATTAAATGGTTAGTGTTCATAAAAATATATCAGTATGATGGGTGATACATCCTCAAATATTTCTAATTTTCCTATCAAATTTGAAGGTGTAATAGTTTATGATCGAAGGTCATGAATTCATAATCCTCGAAGTGGAGAAAGAAGGAGTTAGAGGAAAGTAACTCAGTCAATACATCATGATTATTTCAATCTTAGTATGTATTACTTCAAAAGGATTGATGATTTGTGTCCCTTAAACAATTTTTTTGTAAGAGGAGTACTTCAATATGCTACGAGAATCATAGGATATGACTAAAGCATCAACATAAAGTGATGATTATTCCTTCACCTAAGATAAGTATATCAGAATGGTTGACTGTGATAAATAAGGGTTTGTATCATGTAAACCATATCTTAGGTTCCTCAATTACAAATAGCTAAGAAAAAGTTTATCCTACGATCGTAAAATGGTATAGAGGAATGATATGACTACCTACAAGTGGGCTACAATGACCTATAGGTTTTAAATGTCTTTTTGAAACTAAGAGAGACATTATTAACATTGTAACAGTTACAAAATTCTCATCTTTAGTAGGTGGAGCATGTATGGAATAGAAAAATTTGAAGGGAAATCTCATTCAAAGAGTAATCGGGGTATAAAGTTACATTCGGGGTTTGGAATCGGTGTGAATGTATATCAAGAAAAGATTCATTTTTCAATCTTATACGATTATGTTCCAAGGCCTTATACAAGTCTTAATGAGTATTGGATTAAACTTATATATTGTTCTTATGTATCAAATTCATAGTTATTTTTTAAAAAGTATCACATATGTATGATCTTTAAGGTCTTGTATGTACTCAGCGTTTGCACCGGTGAAGAAAGAACCATTAGGATCTAAGACAAAGTAATTTTGAATCTTTGAGCTTTCTCTTGGGCCTTATGGACTGCAAAATGAGTGTCTACAAGACTATAAGGTGCAAAGGTATGTTGTCTTCTATCAATAATATTGTCAAAGTGTGTGAGCTTGAGAATTTGATTATTATACTTGAAGGAACTAAGCTAGTAACGTCTACGATTATGGAAATCAAGTTTCTCAAAAAAAAGTTGTTAAGATTTAGGTTCTTCATGATCATGAGGACTTTACAGAGGTCTACAAAGAAATTTGATGTTGCTAAAAACATGAAAAAAACTATGGATAGCATACAAACTTGTAAGGAGGTACTGTAACAAAATAAAGAGTTAATCTAGAGGATACAAAGCTAATACATTGAAATGGTATGATGCTAGAGGTGTAGAATAAGTCTTTGATGCTAAGAAGACCCATGAAGGAGAAAATACAATGTTACAAGTGTACAAAAATCATGGGGAGTCTGTAAGCAATAAAGGAGTTATTGATCACAAATAGAGATTTTATACAAGTCAAATCAAGTGTCAAGAATGCATGATAAAACATGAGAGTTATACCTTGATGTTCTCAGTCATACCTGATGATAAATAAACTTATAGGTCTATGATGGTGCATTTTTTCTAGGGAGAGCCCATATCAACTCTCAATCAATTTTGTAAGGTGTTGATTGTACAATTTTTCTTACAAAAGTGCAATGAAGGTTTAGTTTGACAGTTGGATAGGAGAAAATTTGTTTAAGTAGTATATAAAGATGAAGAGTAGTATGCTATAGGTCGAAAAATCCTCTTGAGATCAGTTTGGAGTATGTACAATGCATGAGAGATTTTCTTGAGAAGAAAGGTACAGTTGATAGAATTTTGGGGAGCAAACTTGTCTTCAAATGAGAAGTGTACAGATGCCAACATGATTGAAACAAATTCTAATGTGTGATGATAGGAAAATATCTGATACAAGCAAGCATGATCTCATGTAAATAACGTTGAAAACACTATAAAACAATATCAAGACTGTTAAGAAGTTTTTGATCTTCATTCAAGGCTTAAAAACAAGGTAAGAGCCCATATTGTTTTATATTTTCAGTTAGAGTAAGGAATTATTTTCCCAAGGGGGGAGCATTTGGAGATTTTTAGCATACTTGTGATGATTCTATGGCTTGGTGAACTTTGTCAAAATAACATTGACGGTTTTGATAGCATTGGATTTCTTGAGCATGAATAAAGCCTTGAAAGTTATGTAAATTTTTAATGAAGGAAAAGTAAGGTGAATATCAGTTGAGAAGGACTTTGTACAAGTCCGAAGATCATTTTTTATGTTATTGGAGTCAAAGTAGAGAGTTCTTAGTCTCGGGGGAGCCTCTTGTGCAAGTAAGTCATTTTGCATTGTTGTTTATGTTTCTAGTCTTGTGTTATCAATTCTTCACATAGTGGAGTCATTGAATCCTTTTTCATATATGGAAAAGGGGGAGAGAAGCTCCAAAACATGGAGTTAAGGTCATTTACGTGTTTTTATTGATGGTTTCCATCAACGTTTATGAATGATGGTTACCATCAATGAAAAAGGGGAGATTGTTGGCCATTATGGGTTTGTTTTTCATTTATGTCAACCCCCACTAATGACAAAAGGTGTAATGGTGCTATATGATTCCTATCAAGTTTCAAACATGAAGGTTTGTTGGTATTGAGTATTTTTGTGTGTTTTAGGTTATCTCAGTGCATGATTGAGTATGCCTAGTCATGGTTTGAGTATTACTAAGCTGGTTGGAGTGTTTCATGAGGTCAAACATGGTCCATATGATGTGTCATGAGTGTTCATGGGTCTACATTGTGTCAACATGGTCTGTTCATGGTTAAGTTAGGTCATTCCATACTTATTTCTAGCCCTAGAACATGCAGAATGGTAAGGGGGTGTGATATTTAGGCTTAATAAACTATGGTGAAGCATGGGAACAATATTGTGATAGTTTACTTGATGTTTATGGTAATTTCCAATTCTACATTAAGTGATTCGGTGCATATTTGAGGTCATTAGGAAGTAAATAATTGAGAACAAGCAATGTAGCATGGGTGAGTCACTTTGTGGATGGAGAGTTTCAGGAATATATGAGCTATGTGGTGATTATGGAAATGTATATTATGTTTTATTGGTGCTTCATGCCTAGTTTTAGGTCATTATGAATAAGGAATTGCAAGTTATGTAATTTTTGGAAAAACCAAGTAAGAAAAAATGTATTTTTGTGATAAAAGTTGACCTTTTGATCCTCACTTTGTGAATTATATCCTTTGCATGGGGACCCGAGATATTATTAATAACTTATATAGTCAGTTATTAATCTTTCAAAAAAATAAGGAGGTGGTTTTATTTTCACGTTTTTATGAACGATCATTAGGAAGATAAAGTGGTCTAAAACCTTAGCTAAACCCTAGCTAGGAGTAGTTTACAGAAAAATTACATGTAGCATCCAAGTTTTGATTGATTAATAAAAATTTATGATTGTATGTTTTAGAGGACTTTTCCACATTTCAATAAATTTAGGATAGAGATTGTGGTCATATGTGGGCCCCACCTAAAAATAGAAGTTGTTAAAGAAGAAGGTTTTAGGAGAAGATGGTCTAAAGGACTTGCATGAAAAAATAATATTGCATTATTTATGGGAGTATTTTTATGTTCATGAAGTTTTAGGACAAGTTCATGCACTTTCATGGTCTTTTTAGGTCAAAACAGGTTGACTGGTCAAAGGGCGGTTTTGGGATCTCAAATAGCAGGGTCCAGTAAAATGAGCATAACTTGAGCTTCATGGGGATTTTTGAGATCGTTCAAGTTGTGTTGAAAATTATATTTAGATATATTTCTATTGGTATATTTATTACCTAATTATGAGGTAATTTGATATTTTTATAGGTAATTATTTGGGATAAAATATTTTTGGTAGTTCAAGACAACATCTATTTTGGTGCAAGTTTGATGTTGTTTGAACCATGAAATGGAATTTTGATGATTTATATCACTTTTAATGTGACTATGGATGAATATGGAATCCAATTAATTAATTAAGAGGTCTTTAATGCGTTGGTGCCCATTTTGACCCTCCATTGTTTTGCAATTTTTTTCCCTTTGCTCTACATGCCCCAAACTTTTTCCCTTTTGAGATGGATGATATAATGTTTTGTCTCCATTTTTATGCCATGAATTGTTTAAAAACTCATTTTCCTTGCCCCTTTCTAAGATAAATCCTGATATTTCTTGTTTTTTCCCTAAATGTTTCAAGTTTGTGGGCTCTGCCATTTTTCCCGACCATGGAGGCTTAAAATTAATCAATATTTACTTGTATTCATTTGAAAATCCATTTCCATGATCGTAAAATGTTTGAAAACATGTTTCATATATCCTTTGTTCCAAGAATTATTCATATGTGAAGAAAAAATTGAATTCGGGCATCTCTGGAAATTTTTGTGTTTTTTTACGGTTGTACGATCGTCTTTTACTTGTAAAAATCTTGTCCCTCCCTCTGCTAGTACATGGTAGTGTCTGGATCAAAGGAGAACCGGTAGGCCATCAGAGGCTTCTGAAACCTTTTGCCTTTTGGAGTAGAAGGAAACATTTTCAAATTGGGGCACAATCCCACCAACAAATCAAAAGTAGACATGTGGCAGTTTCAAATTATGAGGGTCAGAGAAAGAGAAGATTGGCGGGTTGTCGGGAGGGTTTAAGATTTTTAACCTTCTTTCTTAAAAATGGAGTAAAGTCCCAAAAATGAGTGTTGCCCGCCAAAGAATAAATGAATCCAACATTGAAGGGTCAAGGTGGAAGTGTGGAGATTCGGGGATGTTTGAAACATTTTTCCTTTTTGTGCAAAATGGGAGTGAAATTTTGAAAAGAAAGTGCGACTCCACTAGGGTCAAATTAAATTACATTAAATAATCAGCGCGGAGGTGCGGGCCCATGGGGACAATTTAATTTTCTTTCCCAAGGTTGTAAAAATGGATAAAATGAAAAAATGAAGTGAGGTCCCGCTGGGACCCATGTTAGGAAGGAGAGGCGGAGGAGCGGGTGTGTGGAGGAAAAGTAGAATTTTTCCTTTTTCCAAAAAAGTGTTAAAATTCCAAAATCAAACCGCGGTTCCACTGGGACACACCTTGGGACATGTATCAAGCTTGGAGGGGCGGAGAAAAATGTCAATTTTTACATTTTTCCAGAATTGTTGAAAAGTAAAAAAATGATCCCAAACCCATTTCCAATTGCATTTTGACACGTGGAGGGCTCAGATTGAAGGGAGAAAGGCAAATCAATGGTAACTATGCATTTTTCAATTTGGCCGCCATTTTTGCTCCAGGAAGTGTGGAAATGCATTTTTTACATTGATTTTGATCAAATTTTTGGTGAATTCATGTCGTTTTTGCCTTCAAGGATCAATGGAATCAATTTGAAAATTCAATTTACAGATCTAAGGTACTTTTGAAATGAATGTTTGTTTGGGCTCGAGCAAAAACATGAAATATCAGATCCAAAAGTTGTAGAGTCAAATTTTAGAGGGATAAGGATGAAATAATGAAAGGAAGGGGGTCTGCATGCTTTGAGGAGGAAAAATGTGCTCCCAGTTGAAACTATGATTTAAATTTTACAATGATTCACCTTTTTGAGGCACTGCAACTTTTTGAACGTTTTTCATTAGATTTCCCTTTGTGCGAGTCATGAGTGAATTTGTAACAAACTAAGATGCCATATGATATTATTTTCTAGGAAAAGAAGGATCAATTGTAATGGAATGCTATATATTGCATGAATTTGTCATGTAAAGGGTTGGAAGAATTTAAAAGAAGCCTGGGAAACTAAAAATTTCACGGGAAAATATGGGAAGAAACTCATTCTCTGAGAAACCTCCTGAGAACCATTTCTAATTCCTTTTTGTATTAGATTTGTATCATGTTGAGTTGGTTTCAGTTGTAAAGCCATCAAAAATCTCTGAGATTGTTCTTGAAACATTCCCCTATTGATAAATTTGATCATTTCTGGATTATTTTTGTTGTCTCTTGGCAAAATTTGCATACACTTATGTTTCAAAATGATTCAATTTGTGTGTCTTGCTCCTATTGCAATGTGGTGTTTGGAGTTTATTTTGATCATACAATGGTCTCATTTCTTGTGATAGTTTAGTGGCATTTACAATCTCACATTCAGAAGAGCTTTCATCTAATAAAGAGATAAACAAATTTAAAATCACTTTACCTTCCTTGACTTCAAAGATTGTCTATAAACCTTTAGGTGCACCTTAGGTCATGATTAAATAGAAATTTCTAGATACTTTGTTGGTTCATCTACTTCAAGATTTTGTTGTAGGTTGTCAAAGATTGTGTGGAAGAGTGAAAATCTAGGCATCCATTTGGTGCACATATCCTAGTTGAAGGAATACATTAACCTCTTTGAAACATTCTGTTGTTTAGGTCTTACAAGTTTTTTGCAAAGGTCCTCAAAGAATTTGGCAAATTCTAGTTAGTCTTGTCTAAAATCTCCCACCCAAAATTCATTCAAACAAACTAATCCTACCCATACTACCCCTGCATTGTATTGTGTGTCAACAAAAGAATACAATCCATTTACAAAAATGCACAAAGAAAATCAAGATCATACCATGTCTCTAGTAGCCTCAGCCTTGTCTTGAAAGCATTTCCATCATTTAGTAGTGACAACTCTATTGAGTTTGAATAATAGGAAATAGATCATGTTTTCTCAAGGCCATCTCCATACAACATGCACGTTACAAGGATATTTTGACCTCCTTCAAAAAATAGAGGCTGCAATATAGGTTCTATTACCTTTGTTGAAAGGCACAACCTAAAACAGTTAGGACAAGATCAAGTCCTATTTGAGTGCTATCCATCTCTCCAAAAATTTGAGTGCCAATTAATTCATATCCTGGCTACAAAACAACATACATCATGATCTATCTATCTTCAAGCTTCATGCCATATCTTTGATGCTGCTCAGAATGAAAAGGAGAACAAATTTGGGTACCAACACCAATGGCACCATTTTCGGGGACATTCTTAGTTCAATCTGATCCATGTGCATACATATTTGAAATATTTGAATGCATATCAAACCTTGGTAATGTCTCTTGCAAGTTATGTCTACAAATATATTGTTAAAACATCATTCTATACTTAGATTTGCAAGGTGTATGCAAAGGTTTCAAACTCGTGCGTAATTTTATCGGTTTCAGCAGTAGTTTCACTTCATTTGCATTTGTGGTTGGTAGATTCAAGAAAAGGGAAGGTTTGATTTATAAATTTTGGCAAGATTTTTCAGTGCTAATAGATATTTGATAGAGCATTTTACTGCATTTGCACAACTAGGGTGAAATTCCTTATTGGTGACTCCATGCGACTTGATCTTGATAAATACCAGTGTCTTAGCTTTCTGTCATTTGTTTTTTTTGGTGTTGTTAATCTGCAAACCTAGAAGGAAGAAGATCTCTCTTCGGGAGGGACCCAAGTATAAATTTATATCAAGAATTTGGAAAGACAATTTTAGAGGAAAGAAAAGTTTGGAAGGTTTTTGAAAGTCAAACATCATGAAAAGGTATATCCATTGGTGAGAGAGATCAGCCTTTAGTAGAGGATTATAACTCTTCTTCCAGTGATTCTGATTCAAGAAATCTTTTCACAAATTTGTTTACTGTAACTATTGAAGGTCCTTCTGCTATACCTAATAAGTTCTCTTCACAATCTGCACCTGTGTGCTTCAATTCAAATAAAAATTTCCAAGAAAATCAGCACCTAGAGAGTACCAGTTTTTTGAATCACATTCTTGTGCCCCAAAGTCCTCTCACTCCTCATCATTCTATTTATCCTCCAAGATCACCACCTCCAAACAATATGGCTCAGCCTAGACCTCCATTTATTATTAACACCTTTGGTCCTATAGATTTTAGAGGAATGGCTGGTTATCCTAATGCTTTCCCTTAAGATGTCAGAAATAGATTGCCAAAGTTCCAAGGTAACAATGCAATAACTGGTGATCAACACCTAAAATTTTTGTTAACATGATGGAGGAATTTGAGATTGAGCATGAAGATGTGTATATTAAATTGTTCATTCATAAACTAGAAGAGAATGTAAGGGATTGGTACAAGGCTCTGCCTGATAATTCAATTGATTCTTGGACTGAGATGAAGAATGCATATAGGTTGCAATATGGTGATAGGACTGATCCTAGATTTCTCTTGTCTGAATTTGAAAATATCAAGAAGAACCCCAATGAATCAGTTCATGAATTTAATACAAGATTTAACAAGACATTGAGGAGACTGCCATTGTCCGAGGCCTTGTGATGAATCTTGTTTAATCAAATATGTAGATGCATTTGATAAGAAAGTAGCCTATTACCTAAGAGATAAGAACCCTACCAATTTAAGGCAGGCCTTTACCATGGCACTGCAAATTGAAAATAACATTAAGGCCATTGGGAAACCTCTCAAGAGGGATGGTGTAAAGTTGATAAACCCTGAAAAACCTCAAGCAAGCAAGAGTGTAGACTTGGAGGAAGTGGTGAAGACTTTGGCAGGGGTTATCAAAGATATTTCCTACAAGTTGGCAAGAGCTGAGAAAGGAATTGGGTAAACTTCACAAGGTCAGCAAAAGGCACAAAACTATGATAGGTTTTCCAAAAATCCTAGGGGTGATCAAAGATATGATGATAGAGGAAAAGACCCATGGGGTCATCAAATAGACATCCTTGAGCACATGAAGGAAGAGTGTTACCTGATCCCCTAACTACTAGGGTTGCTGTTGTTGAGGAAGTTGTTGATATTGATTGGTGTGATAGGTGTTTTCTGCCCCATCCTCCATGTGAAGTGGACTAGCAAGATGGTGAAGCTAGTAATGATGATGGTACTGATGATGATATCTGCATGGTGGGCTATTTTTCAAGCTCACAAGAAGGAGCAACATCAACTAAGGTAATAAGTGCAAGGACAGCTATAACCTTTTGGGATTGCATCAAATAGGTACAAGTATTTCTTCCCCCTCATACTCTTGAAGTTGATGTAGTGCAATATTTTGAAATTCCTAACAATGACTTTGAATACTTAAGATATTTGATGATTAAGAAGTATGATGGTGGTATCCCTTCAGAGGAAGATAGATAATTTTTGATGAATGTTGTTGTAGCTCAAGAGAGAGACTATAAAACTAGGAGCAAATTTGTTAAAGGACACAGGGCCTTAATCCAAACCTAAAACACCCTTTCTTAAATGTATTCCCAAAGAAAATTCTAGAAGAGAAACACTGATAAAATATCTTATGTCCCAAGCAAAAATTACAGTCCTCTTCATGACCAAACGACCAAGAATCCCTTGCCATCTAATAAATTTTCTTGTCTCCATTCCAATGCTGCCTCACCAAAGAGTGTTCCATATGACATAGCCCAGGTATTGAGCCAAATCAAAGTGAGTGTTCCAATCATTGAGTTACTTAGGCTCCTTAGCACAAGAAGAGAGCATTTGAGTACCTAGGTTTGAAAGAAGAAAGGAGTACTCCAAGAAGAAATGTAAATGTTGTTGAAACTCCTCCTCAAATCATTACAGACCTTGAAACACCACCAACATTAGAGGATTTTGGAGAAACACCTGAGTTATATTTGGGGACATCATCGATTGATTCCCAATTGAATGTTGATCCATTCTTTACAACTTTGATCATAAAGGATAGACTACTTCACAATTGTATGTTTGATTCTGGTGCATCATGCAATGTCATGCCTCTAGAAGTCATGAATGAGTTAGATATCAAAGTGACAACAGCCTATGGAAAGTGTACTACCATGGAATTAAGAGAAGTACTTGGTGGTTGGTTGTGTGAAGGGTTTGGTGGTGTAGCTCACATCTTATCTTAGGAGGAATTTAAAATTGGATGTTGTGATTGTTGATTGCCCTGCCAAATGGGGTATGTTATTGTCAAGAAAGTGGGCTACAAGTGTTAGAGGGAGTGTTCAAATGGATATGTCTTTTACTACCATTCCCATTGAGGGAAACCTTGTCAAATTATATGGAGAGAAGAAAATGTTGCATCTAATTGAGGATCCAAACAATGCTTCTTATGAAGTATTATTTACTGATGTTGATGTTGATAATTTTATTAGGTTTGCTAATGGTAAGGAGCACAAGATGGATCAGTCAAAGTGCCTTGAATAGGTAGGTTCTCCTTAGACCTTGCTATTTGATGGAGCTTTCTCCAAATTTGGAAATGGTGCTGGTATAATTTTGATTTCTCCTAGCTTGGAAGAGTTTGTTTTTTCCTTCAAGCTTAATTTTGAATGTACTAACAACATTGATGAGTATGAAGCCTAAATGTTGGGCCGAGAATTACATGGAAGTATGGTGTCAAGGAAATCATTGCAAAAGGAGATTCAGAGTTAGTTGTCAAACAAATAAGAAAACTGTATGCTACAAAAAATCAGTGGATGAAACAATACAAACATGCAGTTTGGGATCTAATTGAGATGTTTGATTCCTTCAACATTGTGCATCATGATAGAAGTTTCAATGCTATTGCTGACAAGTTGGCAGTGTTGGGATCAAGATTTGGAAATTACACTGTTTCACCTTATTATGAGTATAATATTGAAGTGTTAACTAGGCCAGTTGTCCTTGAAAACATCAAGCATTGGCAAGTGTTTAATGATGATGCTCAAGTGCAAAGGTTCTTACAAAATCAAGTTGAGTTTGTAGATCAAAATATTGATTGGTAACTAATGGTATGTGTGACTGAAGGAAGAGATACTTTGTTTGGAAAGGATATTATCCAATTGAAAACTAACACCATTCCTAGAGGTCTTGTTACACTTGAGTCAGATTTTAACAATGTGGATTACTTTTTTCAATAGAAACATATCTTCCTCAAGGGATGTGGAATAGCATAACTTGGGAACTAGTGATAAACCAAAAAAAGTTTGGTTGGGCAGAAATCTAAACAAAGAGGAAAAATAGTCCTATGTTCAACTATTGAATAAATATCAGGACTATCTTTCCCGGTCTTATTCAGAAAAGAATATATAGAGACTTGTTTCAACATGAGATTCCTTTTGAAACAAATGCCAAACCATTCAGAAAAAATCAAAGGCCAATTAATCCAATCCTCTCAATGAATATGCAAGATGAATTGAATAAACTAAAGGAGGGAGGCATCATTCAACCCACAAGGTATTCATCTTGGGTTGCAAAGCTTGTGCCAATCGAAAGAAAAATGGAGACATCGACTTTGTGTAGACTTCAGAAATTTGAATAGAGCTTCATTGAAGGACAATTATCCTTTCCCAAACATGGAAAACATGCTGCAATTGGTGACTGGATCTGAATTGTTATCCACCTTGGATGGTTTCTCTGGCTAGAATCAAGTTGTTTTCAAGGAGTTAGAAAGATTTAAAACTACCTTTACCACTCCTTGGGAACATATGTTTATGTAATAATGTCTTTTGGTCTCATGAATGTTGGAGCTACTTTCCAAAGAGAAATGGATGTTGCTTTTGTTGGTTACATAAATGACTTCATTGCGGTTTATCGGGATGATTTGACTATGTTCTTAAGGAGTGGAAAAGATCACTTACAGTATGTTGTTGCAAATCAGCAGCACCCCCTGGATGTTGTTCAAATTTCCAGTTTGATCATACTAGCATCCAGTGTGATTGCACAACATTGAATCCTCTTCCCAAGTGTGGGACTTACAAAAATGTAAGAGAAATCTCTAGATTAGAGGCTGGTTCCTGAACTCCTTTGATCATATTTATCACTTACAAGTTGCAGAGGTTTAAATTCCTAAATCTACTCTAAATTCAAAAGGGACAAGGATAGAAAATGCAAAAGAAAGAACTAAAAATAATGCTAATAGGTGATGCACCAAAGGAGTGGTGAGCATTTTTTACTTCTACAAATTGACACAGTTCATAAAATGCAACAAAAACAACATGCACAAACTGATAGCTGTAATGAAGTGTTAGAAATTAGGCAAACAACACCAGCAGAGGATAAAAACTAATCACAGGGCCTGTATTGTTATTTTAACATCAAAATCACTTGCATTACAACACCTGAGAGGCAAAATAAAGTTGCAGCTCTAGAAAAGGTCTGTTATTCCACTAAATCACTTCCAAGGTGAAAAAGGGAGCTTGCCATACACAAAAAATGTTCAACCTCTTTGAAAAATGAGCCAAATCTAGCTTTTACAGTGCAAGGGACGAGCCCAGGAGAGAGAAACGTGGGAAAACATGCAAGGGGTTCAACCATTGACCAAAATGCCATCAAAACAGCATGGGCAACCTGACAGACCCATTCCCTGACATTTTTAACCATGCTGGGAGAGAATGCGAGCCATTCTTCATTAAAATCGGTGGTTGAAACGTCATTTCTGTTCATGACCACGTGCCAGAAGCATTTTTGATTTTCTCTCTCCAAACTCCACCAAAATGCAAAATTGACCCCAGAATCTTGTAGAGAATTTCACCATCTTTCCATTGATATAAATAACATGAAAAACCAAGCTCTAGATCGAAAGATATGGCAATTTGAAGTTTTAGGGCAAAACAGGGCCAAATTGGGTCGGTGTCTGAGGACACGTGGCGCGTTCTCATTGGCTGCAGGCCTTTCAGGGGAAAATTTCCCAAAAAAATCCACTGAGCCATAACTTGAAAAATACATGGAGTTAGGAGGAAAACTTTACCTTTCTGGAAAGCTGAGAAAGAGCTCTATCCAATGGTGCCATTTCCAGAAGGTTTTGAGTGCTTGAAAAGAAAAATTTTGTGACTGAGGCACAAGAGAGGGAAGAATGAGAGGAGTTAGCCACAAAATGAGTAGGGGGCACATTTTGGATAACAATTTTGGTGACTCAGAGGGGTCATCTACCTGCTGGATGAAGTTACCAGTTACCTGAAGCATCCATTGGGCATGGAGTCATGAGTTGTAGCACAGTAAACTAATCGAACTTTGAAAACCTCCTCTCTAAGCCACTTGAAACCCACTTTGAAATGGACTGCACAAGAGTAAAACCAGCACCACAAAAACTATGTACAAAACTATAGGTCATACATGCTCCAAAATGGAACATGCGAGTGTGCACAAGCACTTATTTTACTTGAAAGCAAAACTATCTATCCTACTCTAACTGGAAGCAAAAGTGGGCTAAACAAACCTGCAATCCGTTGGGAGAAATAGCTTCCCTTTCTCAAAAGTTGCAACCATGCAACTGATTTGGCACTGAACATGGCTGATTGGATGAGTGGAAAATCAACAAGAAGCTAGTCTTCTACCCAAATCATCAAGGTGTCAACTGAAAACAAATCCAATACCTCTTTTAGTTACTCTGCATTTGGATTGAAGAGGTATGACAACTGATCCTTGGTACTTTGTAGCCTCATGCTTAGAAGCAAGCATGACTGGTTGTGACTTCTCCTTTGACTCCAATGATGTCAAATACCTTATTGGGCAAGGTATAATCCGTTTGATATGCCCATATCTCTGATTTTCAACTCCAAAAATGGAGTCTTCTTGTAGACCTTCTTGGGTGGGTGATGTGGAAGCAATGGTAGGACTTTTCTGCCCTTTCTCTTCCTTCATGGCAACATGGAACTCTTCTATAGTGTGCAACTCCTCATTATTGATTGCAACATCCAATGAAGTTGCTTTTGCATTGTTGTTACCTGCTGCAATACATTGTTGGCTTTGGAGCTCCTCCATTGTAGCTTTTGGAAGATCAAATTCTTCCAACTTTGATTCAAGAGGCATGTTGCAAACTGTAGGCTGTTGTCCTTGAACTCTTTTGTCCATGGCAGCAAGTTCTTGTTGTTGGAGAATGAATGGTGAAGAAGGAAACATGGTAATTTCAGCTAGCTCTTCATCTAAACATTCTTCTAAGTCTGATGGCAAATCAAACTCTTGAATGTCTTGCTGCAGCAAAGTCTCTCCCTCTTGTATGGTGGCCTCCAAATCTGCATTTTCTTCACCCTGTATAACTTCATTTTCAAACATGAAACTTGTCAATCCAAACTCATCCCAAAAATCAGATTGTTGGAGAGATGAAGTGGGAGAGAAACATGAAATTTCTTGTGCCTTTTTCTCACAATTTGGACCTGTTTTGTTCACCTCCATAATGGATTCATCAATCAAATCAGCCCCTTCAAATGAAAGCAAAAATGTATCAATAATGCTTCCTTCTTCTACTGTTGTAAAAACTGACTTGACCTCATCCATTTGCTCCTCAAAGATGGGGTTTTGAGATGGTTTTCCTTCCTTCTCGATGGCTGATTTTGCAATGCAAATTGGATCAGCATTTTCTTTGGGCAAAGTGCTAACATGGACACCCAACTCATCACCAACAAACTGTTGTTTTTCTCGCTTCACTGCTGTTATAAAATTAGCCTTGTTTTCCACTTGTTCTCCAACTTCAACATCCTCTATTGGTTTCACCATCAAGGGGATTTTGTAATCCCGAATTTAAGAGCCCAACTCTTGGACTTTGAATTTCTTCATCCTTGTTTGGCTTTTCTTTACTGTTGCTATTTTCCTTTATTGGCATTCTGATTTTATCCTCCTAACATGGATTTGGGGATGCAAGAGGAGAAGTGGATTGCAACTCAATTGATTTTGCAATTTTTATGGTGGTGGTGGAGGTAGGAACTCTTGTTTCTTTGGAGGGAATGGCTGTTTGGAAGGGAAAAGGACAAAAGAATTGAGATGGGGTGGAAGACTAGGGAATGGAGAAATGGATTCAACACTTGGGATAGCAGATGGAGAGTTTAAAACTTGACACTGCTGAGATAAAACAGATTGGGAAAGAGGGAGAGAAAAGGCATGAGATGGTGTGCTTACCTATTGACAAGGTTGTTGAATACTCCTCTCATACACCTTTATTCCTTCAGTCCACTTTGTAAGCAATGGTAGTGTTGTAATCATGAAGTCTAGCTTCTCTTGAGGGCTGTAATGCCTTGGAAAAGGTCCCACCCATGGACAAGGTGCTCTACAACCGATTCTAAATGCTTTCATTTGTGCTTGAGCCCTGGATTGCACCATGTTTACCTCCATCTTTTGGATTTGTTCCAGCAGATCTGCATTTTGTTCTTGACTGCCCTCACAACTAGTATAGCCTTGTGCCTGACATGCTTCATATCCAAACTAACTTTGGCACTAATGCTCATATGGGTAGACATGCTGATTTGGAGGATTTGTAAAACATGTTGGAGGTGTGATAAACTGTTGTTGTAAATGTGAATTCCATGATGGAAATGAATTCATGATTTCACAACTTCATGGAATGGAAAAGAATGAAAATGATGGAAAGCGAGAATGGATGGAAATGAATGGAAAATAGGTTTGTAACTTAGAGAATGAGTTGTTTACCAGATGGAGTCGCCAGATGTGCTTTTGAAAGTGCCTCCAAAAGGCTGAATCTTTAACAGGAACACACCAACTTGTCAAAGATAAAGTGGAATACTTCTAAGGTCCCACCGGGCGTGCTAAAATTGTTGTTGCAGATCAGCAGCACCCCCTAGATGTTGATCAAATTTCCAGTTTGATCATACTAGCATCCAGTGTGATTGCACAACATTGAATCCTCTTCCCAAGTGTGGGACGTACAAAAATGGAAGAGAAATCTCTAGATTAGAGGTTGGTTCCTGAACTCCTTTGATCATATTTATCACTTACAAGTTGTAGAGGTTTAAATTCCTAAATCTACTCTAAATTCCAAAGGGACAAGGATAGAAAATGCAAAAGAAAGAACTAAAAATAATGCTAATAGGTGATGCACCAAAGGAGTGGTGAGCATTTTTTACTTCTGCAAATTGACACAGTTCATAAAATGCAACAAAAACAACATGCACAAACTGATAGCTGTAATGAAGTGTTAGAAATTAGGCAAACAACACCAGCAGAGGATAAAAACTAATCACAGGGCCTGTATTGTTATTTTAACATCAAAATCACTTGCATTACAACACCTGAGAGGCAAAATAAAGTTGCAGCTCTAGAAAAGGTCTGTTATTCCACTAAATCACTTCCAAGGTGAAAAAGGGAGCTTGCCATACACAAAAAATGTTCAACCTCTAAAAAATGAGCCAAATCTAGCTTTTACAGTGCAAGGGATGAGCCCAGGAGAGAGAAACGTGGGAAAACATGCAAGGGGTTCAACCATTGACCAAAATGCCATCAAAACAGCATGGGCAACCTAACAGACCCATTCCCTGACATTTTTAACCATGCTAGGAGAGAATGCGAGCCATTCTTCATTAAAATCGGTGGTTGAAACGTCATTTCTGTTCATGACCACGTGCCAGAAGCATTTTTGATTTTCTCTCTCCAAACTCCACCAAAATACAAAATTGACCTTGGAATCTTGTAGAGAATTTCACCATCTTTCCATTGATATAAAGAACGTGAAAAACCGAGCTCTGGATCGAAAGATATGGTGATTTGAAGTTTTAGGGCAAAACAGGGCCAAATCGGGTCGGTGAGCTGAGGACACGTGGCGCGTTCTCATTGGCTGCGGGCCTTTCAGGGGAAAATTTCCCACAAAAACTCCGCCAAGCCATAACTTGAAAAATACATGGAGTTAGGAGGAAAACTTTACCTTTCTGGAAATCTGAGAAAGAGTTCTATCCAATGGTGCCACTTCCAGAAGGTTTTGAGTGCCTTAAAATAAAAATTTTGTGACTGAGGCACAAGAGAGGGAAGAATGAGAGGAGTTAGCCACAAAATGAGTAGGGGGCACATTTTGGATAACAGAAACACTTGGAAATAATGTTGATCGGATGTAGAGAACATGGAATTTCTCTCAATCCAAAGAAGTGTCATTTTGGGCGCAAAAGGCCAAGTTTGCTTGGTCATATTGTTTCAAAGGCTGGTGTCACCACGAGAGGGTAGAATCAATTAGCAAGGTTCCAATTCCAAGAACAAATAAGGGCATCCGATCCTTCTTTGGGTAGATCAATTTCATTAGAAGGTTTGTGTCCAATTTTGTTGAGTTGACTCTTCCTATCACATGCATGTTAAAGAAAGACCAAGTTATCAAGTTGGAGAAGGCTGCTATTTAGGATTTTGAAGGAATCAAAGAAGCATTGAAACATGCACCTATCTTGGAAGCTCTGAATTACAAGAAGCCTTTTCAAATCTTCTCCTTTACTTCTGAAAATACCATTGCATCTATTTTTCTATAAAAGGATGAAGATGGGGCTGAGAGGCCTATTGCCTTCTTTAGCAAGGCTTTACAAGCTGTTGAGTTAAAGTACACAATCATGGAAAAACAAGCATTTGCCTTGGTGAAAGCAACAAAGGTTTTCAGGCCTTATATCTTAAGTTTAAAAGTTGTTGCTTATGTTCCCCACACCATGGTAAAATACATCTTATCAGAGATGGAGATATCAAGAAAAATATGTAGATGGGTGAAAAAATACAAGAATATGACATGGACATCCGGACCACGAAGTTGGTAAGAGGATTGGGCTTGGCTAAGCTTATGATTTGAGAGCAACTGCAGACAATTAAAGTGAATGAAGTAGAGGAAGAAAGGGAAGATGTTTTTGAGAAATGGGTAAGCTCTAAGTGGTACAAGGATGTAATATTTTACCTCAGACACCTATGCTACCATGATCATTTAAATAAAAAAATAGAAAAGAGCCCTCAAGATGGCTTCTCAAAAATACATCATCACTGACTTTGGGATGGCTTGGAAGAACCCTGTAGGTGTCATCTTGAAATGTATAACTGAAGATGAAGCTCCCAAGATAGTTGCTGATTTTCATGGGGGAGTTTGTGGAGGAAACTTTGCTTTGGAAGGGTTACATCACACAAAATTTTGAGAGTTGGTTATTGGTGGCCTACTCTTTTCAAAGATGCAACCCTACTAGTTATAAAATGTGAAAGCTGCCAACGTTTCTCGGAAGAATGAAAGCTTCAGGATCCCTTCCTTTGCAACATGTATCAATTGAAGCTCCTTTCAAACAATGGGGAATGGACTTCATTGGTGAGATTTCAGACCCTTCTAGTGCTGGACATAAGTGGATCCTTATAGCCATAGATTACTTCACCAAGTGGGTAGAAGAAATCCCCACCAAGAAAGAAACACACCAAGTTGTTATGGACTTCTTGTTGAATCATATCATATGTAGATTTGGTGTGCTAGTCAATATTGTTGTTGATAATGCCATGTGTTTCAGAGCTAAACCCTTGATGGCAATGTGCAAGGAGTATGGAACCAATATGACTTATGCTTCAAACTATAACCCTCAAGGAAATGGACAAGCTAAGTCCAGTAATAAGAACTTATTAAAGATCATTAGGAGAACCTTGGAGTTGAACAAGAGAAAATGGGGTGAACAACTGAAATCTGTAGTTTGGGATGATAGAATTACTTTGCCAAAAGAGCTACTTTGGTAGGAGCCCATTTGAGTTAGTGTATGGAACTCGAGCTCTGCTACCCTTACATTTGCAATTATCTTCATTTCGGTTTGTTCAACAACTTGAAGATCAAAATGTTAGTCCATATGAAGCAACGATTAATCGATTCTTAAGCTAGACGAAGAAAGAAGAGAATCCCACCAAAGGCAAGTCATATTTAGAGAGAAGTTGAAGAGGTTGTTTGAAAAAGATCACTCCTAGGGCTTTCAATGTTGGAGATTTGGTTTTTTTGGGATAGCAGGCATGAAGATCATGGAAAACATGGTAAATTTGATACATTGTGGATGGGTCCTTACTCCATTGATATCAAAATTGGTGAAAATATATTTTTCTCAAGGACTTAGATGGGGAATTGCTTGAACTTCCTATAAATGGTAGGCATCTAAAGAATTTATTGGATTAATCCCCAAATTTGAGGTATGCAACACTTGTACAGTGTATAGTGTTTGGATTTTGCTCTATTTTTGGTGTTTTATCGGTTCGTGGTTTGATTTAGTGTGTGGAAGCCATTTTTGTCAGTTTCTCATCTGGTTTTTTATGGCTTTGGCTCATGACTCCTTTACCTAATGGATTCTTTTGGCACTTGGTCTACGTTGTTCTTGTGGCACTCACTGGGAATGTCCATCCCCAAGCAGGAGTCGATGTTGGTGCCCATTTTGACCCTCCATTGTTTTGTAATTTTTTTCCCTTTTCTCTACATGCCCTGAAACATTTTTCCCTTTTGAGATGGATGATATAATGTTTTTTCTCCATTTTTATGCCTTGAATTGTTCACAAACTCATTTTCCTTGCTCCTTGCTAATCGAAATCCACGAGTTTGCTTGTTTTTGCCCTAAATGTTTCAAGTTTGTGGGCTCTGCCATTTTTCCCGACCATGGAGGCTCAAAATTAATCAATTTTTACTTGTATGCATTCAAAAATCCTTTTCCATGGTCATAAAATGTTTGAAAACATGTTTCATCTATCCTTTGTTCCAAAAATTCTTCATCCACGAAGAAAAAATTGAATTTGGGCATCTCTGAAATTTTCACATTTTTGGCGATTAAATGCGGGAATATTTTACCCATCAAAATATTGTCCCTCCCTCTGCTAATACGTGGTAGTGTCTGGATCAAAGGAGAACGATGGCCAATCATAGGATTATGAAACCTTTTTCCTTTTGGAGTAGAAGGAAACATTTTCAATTTGGGCGTAATCCCATTAATAAATCAAAAGTAGACACGTGGCAGTTTCAAAGTATGAAGGTTACAGAAAGAGCCGATCGATGGGTTATAATGAGGGTTTAATATTTTTAACCCTCTTTTTAAAAAATGGAGTAAAGTCCCAAAAATGAGCGTTGCCCCGCCAAAGAATAAGTAAATCCAACATTGAAGGGTCAAGGCAGAAGTGCGGAGATTCGGGGATGTTTGAAACATTTTTCCTTTTTGTGCAAAATGGGAGTGAAAGTTTGAAAAGAAAGTGTGACTCCGCCAGGGTCAAATTAAATTACATTAAATAATCAGCACAAAGGTGCGGGCCCGTGGGGACAATTTAATTTTTTTCCCAAGGTTGCAAAAATGGATAAAATGAAAAAATGAAGCAAGGTCCCACTGGGACCCACGTCAAGAAGGAGAGGTGGAGGAGCAGGTGTGTGGAGGAAAAGTAGAATTTTTCCTTTTTCCAAAAAGTGTTAAAATTCCAAAATCAAACCGTGGTTTCGATGGGACCCACCTTGGGACACATGTCAAGCTTGGAGGGGTGGAGAAAAATGTCAAATTTTTACATTTTTCCAAAAGTGTTAAAAAGTCAAAAAATGATCCCAAACCCATTTCCAATCACATTTTGACATGTGGAGGGCTCAGATTGAAGGGAGAAAGGAAAATCAATGGTAACTATGCATTTTTCAATTTGGTGCAATTTTGCTCCAGGAAGTGTGGAAATGTGTTTTTTGCATCAATTTTGATTGAATTTTTGGTGAATTCATGTCATTTTTTCCTTCAAGGATCAATGGAATCAATTTGAAAATTCAATTTGCAGATTTGAGGTACTTTTGAAATGAAATTTTGTTTGGGCTCGAGCAAAAACATGAAATATCATATCCAAAAGTTGCAGAGTCAAATTTTGGAGGGATAAGGATGAAATAATGAAAGGAAGGGGGTATGCATGCTTTGAGGAGGAAAAATGTGCTCCCAGTTGAAACTATGATGCAAATTTTGCAATGATTCACCTTTTTGAGGCACCTGGCAACTTTTTGAACATTTTTCATTAGATGTCCCTTTCTGCGAGTCATGAGTGAATTTGTAACAAACTAAGATGCCATAGGATATTATTTTCTTGGGAAAGAAGGATAAATTGTAATGGAATGCTATATATTTCATGAATTTTTCATGTAAAGGGTTGGAAGAATTTAAAAGAAGCCTGGGAAACTAAAAATTTCACGAGAAAATCTAGGAAGAAGCCCATTCTCTAGAGAAACCACTTGAGAACCATTTCTAATTACTTTTGCATTAGATTTGTATCATGTTGAGTTGGTTTTAGTTATAAATCCATCAAAAAGCTCTGAGATTATTCTTGAAACATTCCCCTATTGATAAATTTGATCATTTCTGGATTATTTTGTGTTGTCTCTTGGCAAAATTTGCATACACTTATGTTTCAGAATGTTTTCAATTTGTGTTTCTTGCTCCTATTGCAATCTGGTGTTTGGAGTTTCTTTTGATCATACAATGGTCTCATTTCTTGTGATAGTTTAGTGGCATTTGCAATCTCACATTCAGAAGAGCTTTCATCTAATAAAGAGATAAACAAATTTAAAATCACTTTACCTTCCTTGACTTCAGAGATTGTCTGTAAACCTTTGGGTGCACCTTAGGTCATGATTAAATAGAAATTTCTAGATACTTTTTTGGTTCATCTGCTTCAATATTTTGTTGCAAGTTGTCAAATATTATGTGGAAGAGTGCAAATCTGGGCATCCATTTGGTGCACATATCCTAGTTGAAGGAATACATTAACCTCTTTGAAGCATTCTATTGTTTAGGTCTTACAAGGTTTTTGCAAAGGTCCTCAAAGAATTTGGAAAATTCTGGTTAGTCTTGTCTAAAATCTCCCACCCAAAATTCATTCAAACAAACTAATCCTACCCATACTACCCCTGCATTGTATTGTGTGTCAACAAAAGAATACAATCCATTTACAAAAATGCACAAAGAAAATCAGGATCATACCATGTCTTTAGTAGCCTCAGCCTTGTCTTGAAAGCATTTCCATCATTTAGTAGTGACAACTCTGTTGAGTTTGAATAATGGGAAATTGATCATGTTTTCTCAAGGCCATCTCCATACAACCTGCACATTACAAGGATATTTTCACCTCCTTCACAAAACAGAGGCTACAATATAGGTTCTCTTACCTTGGTTGAAAGGCACAACCTAAAATAGTTAGGACAAGATCAAGTCCTATTTGAGTGCTATCCATCTCTCCAAAAATCTGAGTGCCAGTTAGATCATATCCCCAGATACAAAATGATATACATAATGATATATTTATCTTCAAGCTTCATGCCATATCTTTGATGCTGCTCAGAATGAAAAGGAGAACAAATTTGGGTACCAACATAATGTATTTATAAATGATTTTATGAGCTAACCTTTGGAAACAAAGTTTTTGGCACCTTGATCTGGTGAAGGCAAACGTGGTTGTGGTTTGAAGTAATGGATGTTTCATGACTTATAACTGGATTATAAGTGTTATAAAGGTTCTTAAATTTCCTTTTAGTTGTCACATGTCATGTTTTGTTTAAGTAGAATTTATTTGGTGACCTTATGAAGTTTCCAAGTTGTTAACGGGTGCAAAAACAATTGTTTTGAGATTTATAAAAGGAACTAGGCCCATTAAATGAAATAATTTGATTGGTTGACAAAAATTGTGACCATGGTAAATTTTTAAATGATTTATTACTCATGTTTAATGAATATTTTATCTTGAATAATATTTTTTTGGAATGAGGATAATTTTTGCATCCCAATGCATGTGTTTTAGTGATTTTTGGATCATGAAATGAAGGGTTTTTGCTAGGCCAACCTACTTGGGTCACTTGTAGCTATTGTGGAAAATTTATGGGATGTTTTTAATGATTCATGGGTCTAATTTATCATGAGTTACCTTCTTTATTTGGGTTATAAATAAGAAATTCATATAAAAGTGATGTTTTGGCTCATTTGGTGAGCTAGTCTTTCATGGGTGAGAGGTGTGACCCATAGGGGAGTGAATTGTAGGTATGATGGAAGATTTTGAAGTTTGAGAAGGTGCATGATAGGTTGAATATTATTTGAATACATGTTTTCAATATTTTAGAAGCAAGACGAGTGCATGAAGACCTAGAGAGAGAAAGTCTAAGAAGATGTTCTTGAGGGAGACTTTGAAGGAATTTGGAGCTAAACTTTGGGATCACTATCAGTTGTGGTATTAGAATATTTTCAGTGGTCATACTTCTGAAAATCTCTTATGATGAGTCATATTCATATGATTCTCTTGTTGTGATTCATATCAATAAGGGTTTAGGGGTTGGTGCTCCTTGTGGGGTTGGTGCCTCACTAAAGAAATCTCTTGTGATGTGTAATATTCACTTGAGTCCTTTGTTGTGCTTAGTATCAAAAAGGTTTAGGTGTTGGTGCATCATTAAAAAAATATTTTAAGATGTGTAATATTATTACAAGTCCTTTCTTTGAGTAATATAAGCAATGGTTTTAGTGGGTTTTCTTCCCCTTGAGGGTTTCCCACATATATCTGTGTATTGTGTTCTCTCTCTTGATTATTGCACATGTGATTGTTTATTGCACACATAATAAGTTTACATAGTTTATGGATATTAAATGGTTAAGTTGAATGATAAATCTAAGAAATTGGAAATGAAGTTGTAATTATTGTATGACTGATTCACCCCCTCTCATTCATTGTGCTTCCAACACTTTCCATGAAAAAAAAGAACAATTAAGACTTTATCCTTTTTTCATAATTGGATTCAATCTTAATCACTTGATTAAATGGTTAATTGATTTTTATTTATATTTCTCTTTCCATGGATGAAAGGAGAGGTGAAATAAATCAAATTTGGAAGCCCAACAATTTTCAATTGTTGATTTTACCATTTTGGATTTGTCGGGTGCCTGACCACCACTATCTACAAAAGTTGGTTGTAGAAGCATAGAACCACCGCGGTGGTTGAAAAACTAGCATGATGGTTGGGAAATGTTAAGGATTATCATTTACATGGACTATTTATTGGGTACACTTTGTATATTTATTATGGTAAGATAGTGGTTATATTGTTATTTGGTTTTTGGTCATATATATTTGTATAAGAACACTATATCTCGTAACATTCCCATTTTAAGACTTTAGAAACAAGAGAATTTTTTTATATCATGTTCTCTGTTCTAAATAAAGCATTATTTATAACAAACATTCCATGTCAATTGATTTCAAATAGATAACCATATGTAGTTGTAAATGACTCAGCGATTCACTGATCTATTCATTTCATAACTCGGTAATCTACTGATCTATTTATGTTAACCTTAAGTATTGAATACTTATCATATACTTCGTATACTTAGTTTTCCTACCCTACACTTAGGTACTTGAGTGATTTGTAAACATATCTGAATATTTGTTACTAATATTAATCTAATATGACGTTGTTTTAAACTTGGTGACATAGGAAATGCAACCAACATCTTATGATACTTTGGCCAAAGTTTTACAACATACTATGTATGTCACTATTCCTAGATGGCATACTCATCATTTTGGAATACGCCCTTCACCTCACTCCTCTATTATCATGATTGGTCTTTATTGAATACCGTCAGTCCACTTGTCCCGGGTTTAACCCTAGCTCTGGTTAGAAACATAATTATTATAGGAAGATGCTCACAATGACTTACGGTAAATGGGCATACTTGGTTGACCTAAGTCAACCGGGTGTGCCAAGATACCTGCGCCATTGGAAGCTACTGCCTATCCTAAATATGCCACTAGCCCGACCTAGAGAGAAACTAAGTTCAATTTCTTATTATGTGTAGATCTAGATGATCAATGCGGAAGGGTGTTTCCACATGTCAACTACAACGTTGTATTCTTGAAAAGACCCAAGTATTCTTGAAAGTACAGCCTTATAGTTGGCGTGTGCCAACATCCTACAGAAACTACCTCATCAAGATGTACATACCCAAAGAGATAATTAATACATTGTTAATTTGGATTATGTCTTGATTAAAATAACCCCGGTAAACCCTAATCCAACACTCCATAATTTATTTCCTAAATTTTGTTTCATTTTGACAATGAAGAACTTTCTTTAACTTATTATTGCTTTTTAATGTTTTTTTCTCAATTTAACTAGCGATTAACCAAAAGCAGACAGCGATAATATAAGTTTCATTAAAATGTACTCTAGCATTCAGGAAGGTTTAACAACCACATATGTCCAACTAAAGTGGACTTCATACAAAATGAAGTCTAATAATTATTAATCATATCTCCAATCCTTTTGGCTTACATTCATTTGAGAGAGAATGATTCTTCCTCTACATGATGAAGTGTTAGGGTTTATCATTCACAATATCCATAGTTCTTACTTCATGTACATTACACAACACATTACTATGTTAAATTGTTTAGATAAAACACATCATTTTATGCAACTTAACAAGTTGCATCATTATAAGGGAAATTGAACTAATTCCCTTTATCCATCTTATCAAAGATAACAAGATAAGCATAATATAATATAAAGAATATCAACAAGATAGAACTTTCATCTTCCTTATAAAAGTACGAGATAATTTACACAACCAATGCAAACAAATAACAACTTGTAATTCATCATTACAACTTATAAAATTTACAAGACTATGCACTTTAGGCATACTGCATAACAACAACCTTCATTCTATAAAGTATACAACTTTTCCTTTACAATACAACAAAAGAATGAATCAGAATTCTTTACTAAGAATTAGACTTATATCAGCTAATGCATCATATAAGTTTTTTCCTTCTTTCATCACTTATGTCGTCCCTTTGCAAAAATTTCTAGCATGGGTCAGTTCAATGAACTGAGCATGATAAGCACTAAGCATTAGAGCGAAGTGCATTCCACTAATTGTTTTATTAAAGCAACACTGCTTTAATGAGATAATTAAAACATCATACAATAAGCATAAGTGATGTCAAATACAAAGGAAGTACATTAATAAATCTAGATCAACTTTCAAGAGAAGAGAAGAATATAATAAACAATTTCGCCTAAGAACTTAAATTTTTATTGATCATATCTATGGCTTGTAAACAAACAATAGATCTTGCCATCCCATTATTTCTTAATTCTATCATAATAGAATACCACATTTATCTTCTCTATGAGACAAAAGAAGTGTAAACAACATGGTTCATTCTAAGATTATTCATCTATATCCTAAGCAAGAATAAGAAGCACCATTATGTACCATGCCCAAACCTATAACATCTGAAAAATAGACTAGATTGATAACAAGAATTACTTGTTCCTTTCCTGGAGTAACAATCCTATAAATTCAACATTAGGATATACATCTAAACATAATTTCATAACAATACAAGAAGGTATAGAAAATCATAACAGATAACTGCAATTCTAATTCCAACTATACATGTTAGAAGTTATTAATCAAAGATCTAAAATCAATGTTCACAAACAAAGTAGTTCCATAAAGGAGTTAATCTCTACTCAAGTTCATCCCAAAAGATAAAGAGTACAAGAGACAAACCTACTCCTATCCATTTAAACTAGGCAAGGCTAGTCAACAATAGTCGAACCCATAAGTATGCATTCACTTATCAGCAGAACCGACTTGGCTCCTAACTTTCTACATTAAAGAAACAATGATTCAAACAAAGTAGACCAACAGGTCATATGAAATCACCATCTCGAAAGAGAATCAAGTATAGAGAAGTTCAAACAATGAGCTTATCCAAAGACAGAGAAAAGGTAACTCTAATAAGGAAAGGACCAATAATAAATTGTTTCATTCCACTGAACAAAAGAAGTTCCAGTTTCAAATCAAATCAGGATGAAAGCATATTGCAGTCCCAAAACAACATACAGAACCCAAGAGAATACAATATACTTTCTTTCTATAAAAGAAGCCAAGGACTCATTCACTGTATCAGACAAGAATAAAATCCTAAAACAACAACTATCAAGTTTAGGATTAACCATGAACCCAAGACTAGAGACTTACAATTGCTTCACCACTAAATACAAAAAGGTAAGTAGTTCGTAATTCAAAAGAATTAAACACAAAACAATTGAACAGAGAAGGTATCCTTCCTGATTATTTCAATGTCCAAGGGTAATAACCCAAATCTTCCACTAAGACCCAAATTTATTTTAAAGAATCAGAGGAGAGAGAGCAAGAACCAAAAATGTTTAAGTCAGAAGGTGTCCCAATCAATTTCCACTACAACAGAAATGGAAATTCAAAACAAAACTTCACAACCATAAAATTGCGACAGAGGTGACTTGGTACAAAACAATACAGTCAACCCAGAACATGGGTTCCCTCAAAACAGAGGGGAAAGAACACTTCCTTCTATTCCCACACCAATACCATCTCGATACAGTCATAGAACTAAAGTTCTACATTCCTTAAGCAAGACGTTTCCAATTCCAAATCTCAAAGATATTTTTAAACGACTCAAACAAGATTTCACCTAGTTCCCTGGTGAGTAAGTTGCTCAAATAAAGAGTTATAAGCTTAATCATTTAATAAAAGAATAATCCAATACAAAAATACTAGAACAAAATCAAATATATCGACCCAAATACAAACTCATAACACTCAAGTGTTAAATAAGAGTATAGTGTCAAACCTGAGCTTCACACACAAATGTTCAGAACTTCACAAGTAAAATCATGCAAGTACAGGTGCCAAATGAGAACTCCAAGCAATAGTTGAGCAATGAATAATTTTTCTAAACACACATTTCGATCAACACGAAGATCCCACATAAGTTTTAATCAAAACACAAATCTCCAACACAAGTCTACATCCAAAAACGCAAACTAGAAGCAACATCAAACGGAACTCAAGTTTCCCCTAAGCTCAGATCCCTATACTGCCACAAAGGTTAGTTCAGAACAACAACTTCGAATACAAGATCTAGAGTGCAAAAACAGAGATACAGAAATAAGTTTCACATACAAACTTCACATGCATACTGTCATAAAACTTGTACAGAGAGATAGTTTCCAAAACAACACTATTTTTTCCATGGATTCAAATCTAAAAAACACAAAGATTCACTAAACCTAACAATAAAATAACCAGTTAGACATAAAAACATAAATCTCATTAGAGCGAGTTGTTCTAATGAATCATTTAGAAGAAAGCAAAGAGTCTTAATAGTTAGAGCCTATCATGCCTGATAGTGATTCCACCAAATCAAAGGAGACTTCCAGATGAGCTTCCAACTCTTTTTCTCCTCCGCAAAATATCAATAATCAAACATATTTTCCTCCTACGCCTCATATACTTTACTTCGATCAAAAATAGGCCAAAGAAACCACAAATATCTTTAAAGTGAAGGTCAAACTGCTAGTTCAAAGAACCAAGTAGCTCCATGCAAAGTAAAATCCGCCATGTATGTAAAACCAAATAACCTCCTACAAACCCACCTTCTAAGTTTCCAAGATGGTTTGCACACAAATACCAAGGCCCATTAATGCCATAAATGCCATTAATTCCAAAATTCATGCTTATCTTTTCTTGCCACCACCTCCTAATTCTAGCGAATGCCAATTCCATATAAAAATATAATTCCATCTTTTAGTGGGGATTCCATGTATGCATCCACCAAGTCAACTAGCCCCTGCCAAATCTGGTAGTACTTCCATCCATAAAACCCTATCAACTCATTTAAATGCCATTGGAACCATCACCTTAGAGACATGCAATCCCCCTTAGGTTCCCTTTTTTAATAGTTTAGGATGGATCCAAATAGAACTTAGATTAGTTTAACAATTACCAACATAGGTCTTAAAACATTTTCCAATACAATTCCCACCTTAGGTAAGGTTCAATTCAGAACCCTTTAGTATTAGGTATTAGTTAAAATAGCCTAGTATTACTTTAGTAATCCTTCTCTTATCCATTTACCACAACACTTAGGTTAGGATGGCAACCCAAAAAGTAGAATAAGAGGATTAGGTTAGAATAAAAATCCAAATAAGTAAACGTAGCTAGAACATAGGTGTTCTTACCTAGCTTAGGATACTATTAGGATAATCCTTAGGTTTTAGGACTCCAAACTCCTCCATGAATTGAATTTTTTCTTAAGTCCTTAATGTCCTACCAAGATCAATCACCAAAGACCGAACACAAAATATAGTTAAAAAAACATTTTCATATGAGACCACAAAATTTGTATCATACCAAGTTCAGTATTCTATCCCATAAACTACTGAATGTCAATTTATCATTCAGTCTATGAAGAGGATTTGAAACATTCCTTGGATCACTGAAATTGATCCAAGGATGAGTCAGAAGAAGAAATAAGTCTGTAATTCTTAAAGCCAGATTGCATCTCATCTTTCCAAAGTGAAAATGAATTCTTGATAACCATATAATTTTAGTTTAATGATTTTTAAGAATAGAAAAGATTTATCCTTATCAAGCATGATCTTCAACAGTCAAAAGAACACATATTTATCTAGAAAATCACATGTCAACACTTGAAATGTAAAAGAGGAATATAGCAGTTGTTGAGGGTGTTACATGCTTCCCTCCTAAAAAGAGTCATAGTCACGATGATTATCTCATTTTTAATAGTTTGCATCAAGGAAAATCAACTTATTAATTTTTCCTACCATATTTCAAAAACATATCAGCATTATTAAGTTCCGAAATCAACATTACATAGTTTTTCTTCAAAATAAATAAATATCTACCCAAAATTGGCTTACTTATTGTATTATAAAAATAAAATATCAATTTTTTTATCACCAATAGAATCAATCATGTTCAAATAGATATGGAAAATTAGTTTTCATATCCTCAAGGTTTTCCCAAGTTACACTTTCTTCATTAAACTAGTTCCATTGGACCTTGCATTGACTTATCTCGAATTTCTCAAATGCAACTGATGAGTTTCAAGAACTCATATGGGTTTAACCATGATTATTCCTGGGTCTTGGACCTGCAGGAATTGCAATTTAACACATGTGATAAATCTAAAACATATTTCTTAAGCAAAGAAATATGGAAAATATCATGCATTCATGACAAATCAGAGGTAATGCTAAATGATAAGCTACATGGTGATTACTTCAACTATCTCAAAAGGTCCCACATAACAAGGTGATAACTTGGCAACCTTGCCAAAAGTTATAGAACTCTTTTTCGGTTTAACCCAAAGAAATACTTTCTCACCAAGTTCAAATTTCCTATCAACCCTCTTTAAGTTAGCATAACTCTTTTGCCTATCTATTGCTTCTTTCAAGCGTTCACAAATCAATTTAACTTGTTGTTCCATTTCAGTAAGAATTTTAGGTCCAATTACCTCTCTATCCTCTATGTTGTCCCAACTAACAAGGGTTCTGCATTTTCTTCCGTATAATGCTTCGAAAGGTGCCATCTTAAGAGAAGCATGATATGTATTATTGTATGCAAATTCAACTAATGGAAGATACTCTTCCCACTTACATTGCTGATCCATACAATACATTTGTAACATATCTTCCAAAAATTGATTTACTCTTTCAGTCTATCCATCCGTTTCTAGATGATACGCAAAACTGAAATTCAGCTTAGTCCCTAGAGCTACATTAAGTGTTTGCCAAAATCTTGATGTCATTCTAGGATCTCTATCCAAAATGATTAATTTAGGTACTCCATGTAGTTTGAAAATTTCATGTACAAATATTTTAGCCAAAATATGAGATTCATCCTTGATTCCCAAATGATAAAATTTTCTACCTTTGTTAGTTTATCCACCACTACTAAAATAACATCATGTTTATTTCTTGACATAGGTAACCCTTGTACAAAATCTTTGCTTATTACTTGCCACTTGTCTTTGTGGTATGTTATGAGGATACAAAAATCTAGATGGGTGCATATGTTCCACTTTAACATGTTGACATTCAAGGCAATGTGTCACAAAGTCTATAACATCCTTTTTCGTCCCTTTTCAGAAATATTCTTTTTTTATATCAGTAAACATTTTTGTAATGCCGGGTGTCGAGAGAAAGGTAAATTGTGAAATTCTACTAAAAATTTCTTTCTCAAATCATTTAGTGAAGGTACATACACTTTGTTTACAAATCGTAAGATTCCTTCATTATCAAAGCGAAAACCTTTATACCTCAAATCATTAGAATCTATAGCAAGTGCTACTTTTACTTGCTGAAAGTAAGAGTCAAATTCCATAACACTTTTTACTTCATCATTAAACTAAGTTCTTAATGTTATAAGAGCAGAAATGTGCTTCCTACAACTTAGAGCATCATCCACTCTATTTTCTTTACCCTTGATATAATTGATGTCAAAATCATATTGAGACAAAAACTCTAACCACCTTCGATGTCTTACATTAACATTTGGATGAGTGAAGATATAATTCAGTCCGAGGTGATAATTTTTTAATTAAAAAGGTTTACCAAATAGGTAATGTCTCCAAAATTGTAGTGCATGAAAAATGGCAGCAATTGATGATGGTAAGATAGTGGTTATATTGTTATTTAGTTTTTGGTCATATATATTTCTATAAGAACACTTTATCCGTAACATTCCCATTTTAAGACTTTAGAAACAAGGGAATTTTTTTATATCATGTTCTCTGTTCTAAATAAAAATTATTTATAACAAACATTAAATGTTGATTGATTTCAAATAGATAACCATATGCGATTGTAAATGGCTCGGTGATTCACCGATCTATTCATTTCATAACTCGGTAATCTATTGATCTATTTATGTTAACCTTAAGTATTGAATACTTATCATATACTTCATATACTTGGTTTTCCTACCCTACACTGAATCTTGAGTGATCTGTAAACATATCTAAATATTTGTTACCAATATTCATCTGATATCACATTTTTTAAAACTTGGTGACATAGGACAACGCAACCAACAACTTTCGATACTTTGGCAAAATTTTTACAACATATTGTGTATGTCACTATTCCTAGATGGCATACTCATCATTTTGGAATACATCCTTCACCTCACTCCTCTATTATCATGATTGGTCTTTACTGACTACCATCAGTCCACATGTCCTAGGTTTAACCCTAGCCCTAGTTAGAAACATAAATTATTATAGGAAGACACTCACAATGACTTAGGGTAAATGGGAATACTTGGTTGACCTAAGTCAACCAGGTGTGCCAAGATACTGAGAGCCATTGGAAGATACTTCCTATACTAAATATGCCACTAACATGACCTAGAGAGAAACTAAGTTCAAGTTCTTATTGTGTGTAGATCTAGATGATCAACGTGGAAGGGTGTTGCCACAAGTCAACTACAACGCTGTATTCTCGAGAAGACCCAATTATTCTCAAAAGTACAGCCTTACGGTTGGCATGTGCCAACATCCTACGAAACTACCTCATCAAGATGTACATACCCAAGGAGATCATTAATAAATTGTTAATTTGGATTATGTCTTTATTACAGCAACGTTGCTAAAACCTAATACAACAATCCATAAGTTCTTTCCTAAATTTTGTTTCATTTTGACAATGAAGAAATTTCTTTAACTTATGATTGCTTTTTAATGTTTGTTTTCTCAGTTCAACCAACAGCTAACCAAAATAGGACAGCGATATCATAAGTTTAATTAAAATGCACTCTACCATTCAAGAAGGTTTAACAACCACATATGTCCAACTAAAGTGGACTTCATACAAAATTAAGTCTAATAATTATTAATCATATCTCCAATCCTTAAACCGCTTACATTCATTTGAGAGAGAATGATTCTTCCTCTACATGATGAATTGTTAGGGTTTATCATTCACAATATCTATAGTTCTTATTGTATGTACATTACGTAATACATTACTATGTTAAATTGTTTAGATAAAACACATCCTTTTATGCAACTTAACAAGTTGCATCATTATAACGGAAATTGAAATAATTCCCTTTATCCATCTTATCAAAGATAACCAGATAATCATAATATAATATAATGAATATCAACATTTGGATATAAATCTAAACAAAATTTCATAACAATACAAGAATGTATAGAAAATCGAACAATCTTACTACAATTCTAATTCCAACTCTACATGTTAGAAGTTATCAATCAAAGATCTAAAATCAATGTTCACAAACAAAGTAGTTCCATAGAGGAGTTAAATCTCTACTCAATTTCATCCCAAAATATAAAGAGTACAAGAGACAAACCTAATCCTATCCATTTAAACTAGGCAAGGGTAGTCAACAATAGTTGAACCCTTAAGTATGCATTCACTTATCAAAGAAACCGACTTGGATCCTAACTTTCTACATTAAAGCAACAATGATTAAAAAAAAGTAGATCAATAGGTCATATGAAATCACCATCTCGAAAGAGAATCAAGTACAAAGAAGTTCAAAAATGAGCTTATCCAAAGAAAAAGAAAAGGTAATTCTAATAAGCGAAGGACCAATAATAAATTGTTTCATTCCACTTTGAAAAAAAAGAAGTTCCAGTTTCAAATCAAATCAGGATGAAATCATATTGCATTCCCAAAATAGCATACAGAACCCAAGAGAATACAATATAATTTCTTTCTATTAAATAAGCCAAGGACTCATTAAGCGTATCGAGATAAGAATAAAATCCCAAAAAAACAACTATCAAGTTTAGGATTAACCACAAAATCAATACTAGAGACTTACAATTGCTTCACCACTATTTACAAAAGGTAAGTAGTTCATAATTCAAAAGAATTAAACAAAAAACAAGCCGAACGGAGAAGGTATCCTTCCTGATTATTTCGAGTGTCCAAGGGTAATAACCCAAATCTTCCACTAAGACCCAAATTTATTTTAAAGAATCGGAGGAGAGAAAGAAAGAACCAAATAATTTTAAGTCAATAGGTGTCTCATACGTACCCAAAAATTGTAGGGTATTGTACCACCAGAACGATGTTACACATGCCCCAATGATGATACAGGTCACCTCGCAAGGTGTTTAGGATCCAGAGAAGCTCACGAAGTATATGTTAGCATCCCAAATGCTTTATCCTTGTTCCTTGTGCTTTGTTTTATTCCTCTGCCTTCCTTTTCTAAGCGTTTTGACCTTTAGTGATGAAACGCCACCTTAGCAGGGGCAGCGGTCCTTCACACATTTTCCAACACGTTCTTTTGATCATGAATTGCATAATTTTCAACTTTTACCAGCTTTTCTCAACCGCCTTAGCTTGTATTAATGTTTTATGTCCCCTAGAATAGTGTTTCTTCATTGTTTAATGGTAAAAGAGTTCTAATAGGAATTACCTTTGGGTGAATGTGAAATCTATAAATAGCCAGCTTGTTTTCAAGCAAATGGCCCCTCAACTTCTCATTTTCCATTGTTTAAGTCTATCAATTTCTTGTTTAGAAGCTCATTTTTTTCATGTTTGCATCCATGCTAGTTTTCCTTTGCTATTGGAATCCATTCGATCTTCTTGCTTCAGTCTTATTCATTGTTGTCCATACAAATTAGTCTAGAGCAGAGTAGTGTCAGTTATAAATTGAATTCATTAGAGTTGTAGGTTGTGTTCTTCACAGAAGGTAGATTCTAGAATCTCTCGGTACCCTTGTGTTGTATTCCTGCAATAAATCCTGCTAGGAATTGCATACAAGCTCTATCACTTGTGCTATCCCTCTCCTACTCGCATTGTATTTAGTCTATATCCAAAGTTATCATTGTTCAAATACCTTCTTCTGTTGATGCTAGCATATACATGCTCTTCTAGATTCACATGAACACGAAGGAATGAGGAGATCATTATAAGGGGACAAAGTCATACACTACTGGATTTGCCACTATTTTGTAAATTCCAGGTTTTATCTATCAAATTTCTAGTTAAAACATATCAAATAGAGTAGTGAAATATTTCATTTTAGTTAAATTTCATTTTCGATATTTCCAAGGAAGTGTGGGGGATTGATATTTTCTCGAGAAACTATGATTCATTCCTCACTTCGAGGTAGGATCGAGAATATTTCAATTAATTTAATCATATATCTAGTTATTTAGGATAAAACTCACAACTGCACAGGCAAGTAGCTACACCGGGCTACCTTGTTTGTTTTAATTTTGTTATTAGATTAGTTTCTCTTTCAATTCCATTCAAAATCTTATCAAAAATACAAAAATAGAGGAATATATATATGTTGTAGATATATCTCACATAGTTAGTTTATTTCATTTCAATTAGGGTTATATTGATCTTGTATGACAATCACGGGACCTAGGGAGCCCAGGGAATACATTTTTGAGCCAATTGTGCCTCAACCAAATATTGTTGCAGCAATAACTGACATAGACCAAAATCTCAAAATTCAGGTCTTCCGAACAATAACAGACCTACAAGAAATAAGCGAACATTTATGGGGATTAAACATAGAAGACTACAAAACACACACATTCTCGTCAAATCAAACAAATTATAGATTAGCTTGATAGATATATGTATGACTGTAGAAGGACCTGAAAGAGGAAAACATTCGGTTATGATCCACTAGTCCCACAGCCCGGATGCGGGAGACCTCCTCGTTGATATAAACACTAGCTTATGTATCTAAGTTGCGGAACACATTAGGTACTTGAGAAAATTGTGCAACTTCTAGTTATAAACGTAGAGGCTGAAAAGGCATACGACTATTAGATACTCAGAATTAGGAATTGATTCTTCACATGACCATAGGAGGTCCACAATAACCACAAACTTATGATTGTGATCCAAAGGTCCCACAACCCAACGGGCCTAAAAATAAATCCAAAGTTGATGTTGGTTTGCGAACATTAGTGTTTAGATCCTCTCCACTCCCACTAGACATTATCACACAACTATCCTTATTAAAACGTAGTAGCTAATCAAGCTAAATATTTCTAGACTAGACCAGAGAATCATCCATAAGGCACCAAAAATATCCACTACATATTTAGCCATTCCATTTTCATGACCTTATCGGGAGACATATACGAAGCACCCACATGTTATCTTCCACGTATTCCATAACCCATAGATCGATTACGAAAGATCTCAATATTGATTGGAGCCTTCGAGAAGCTATCCTTGCCGAACAATCTATCACACCGGTTTAAGTTAGGAGGGCCTTCTTTTCCTTAGATTCATAGATCCCGTTATTGCGTGTTGAAGACATAAGATTACCTAACTAGCTTATCTGCATCTCGTGTGTATCCCATCCCCACCGGCTATCTCGGCGTGACCTCGGGAGTTCGGGTGCAAGGAAGAGTCACTTGTAGATTCCCATGCTTGCATGTCACTTTTCCATGTACAAAATTGATGAACCCGACGTGAAACGAAAAAACTACTTCATCTTCTCTACCTCTTTAGCCTCCACATTAGCTTCACCAACAAAATTGGTGAACTTTGATGCAAAAATTCCTACCTTTTGGTTTGGATTCTTATTTCTACTTGTTCTTCCAATTAGTATACTTTTCATATTTTCCATTTGCATTAGCCTTCACATTAGCTTTACCAACGAAATTGGTGAAACTTATGTAAAAGGAACAATTGTTTGACTTTCACACTCTTCGTTTAATTTTATCCACCTTCGATCTTTCCCATTATTCTCAGGTATTCATATATCCCCAAATATGTTGGGATATGATGCTTATGTCAAACCTCTCCTAGGTCTTGAAGCATACTACAATCAACTAAATAGACAACCATCACCCTCGCTCTCAGCATGGGGTGACAACTATTCAACTAACTGATTTTCAAAACAAACTCCACCTTAAAGGACTAGATATAGTTCTTCTTTCCAAATAGAGGAGTTAGATCAGCTCACTCAAACGCAACAACTAGAGCCTTCAAGCTCAAACAATATGACACTCACTAGAGAATCTGGTTCATCTCCTTAGGTGTTGCTTAGACCACAAATTAGTAGACAGTCAGATCCATATCTATTGTTAGATGATGAATACTTAGCATGTTATGCTAGGAGTGAACAATGCTCTCAAAATATGTACCCATCTATAGGAGGTTTGCAAACACAACCCGAGGTATCGTTCTAAGAAAACACCCCCATCCCTCCACCTATAGGAAATGCCCTCGGTGAAACTTGGCAGGGCACCGATCAATTCATAGTTGGGTACCATATGCCTATACAACCTCAAGGTATACAACAAACACCACTAAGGAAAAATACCGTGTCTTCACCAAACAAGGTCATCTCAGCCTTAGTTGAGAAAGTTAGAGGGTTGGAACTTTCTCAAGCAAGTCAAAATTCACAATTCATGCAGGCAGGAACTTCCAATCCTCCACATCATCCTAGCCAAGTAGACCTCCTCACAGGAATAGGCACATTGGGCATGCATCCTCGGTATTCACAACAAACACTAACTAGAACCACGTTTTCTAACATCGCTCCAATGGAAAATATGATACCTCCCGGTATAGTACAAAACAATCCATTCCTGAGAAATCCTCCTCCATACTTAAACATGTATTCCAAATCACCACAGGGATATATGTTCTCTTCTCCTGGAATATTCGTTCAACCACAAGGATTCCCTTATGCCCCTACAAATACATATGCTACACCATATCAATAACCCATTCCACCTCCACCCCCTTAGCAAACACCATCAATGGTCGAAACCTATGCAATAGGAACTTATTCAGAATATTTGAAAGAACCTTTGGACTTCACTATACGAAGCATCATGCTTCTAAGACCTCTCCTGATCTACCCAAGTATAAAGGAGAGGGAGACCTAAATGCACATATTAAGGCCTACGCCACAACCATTCAAGAACTGCTCCCTTGGGATGGAGTTGTTGCTAAAATATTCCCAAAAATTTAGAGGGTATCTCCCTTGATTGGTATTATAGAATACCTAAAGCCTCAATACATTCATTTAAACAACTCGTTTCAGAGTTCATCAAGGCATTCGACATGAAAAAATTGTTGATAATAGGAATCAGGGAATTCTTGCATATTAAACAAGAACACAATGAATCTATTGCTCATTTCATCTAAAGATGGCGTCTGATCCTCTATTCTTCAGCAAGCACTCCAAAAATGGATCAGATGGAAATATGTAATTTATTCCTTCATTCTCTCAAAGTAGTGAGATAAAGGAAGAAGTCTAGAAGTTCCCACTAAGAACTTATGATGAAGTACTCGAGAGCGCTCTTTGAATAGATCAAGCTGCAATGATAGATAGCGGTCATGCAAGATATATGGAACAAATGGGAGGTTAATTATCCCCAACCAAAACACTATGTTTTATCCTACTACCACAAATGCCAATCAAGGACCTAAAATCCTTAACAAAAACCATGGAGTGACAATAGATGGAGTGACTGACCAAACTAAAAAAGCAAACATTGTAAATGTTCCACCACCAGTTAACAACCAACGAAACAAAAATTTCACCCCAACAATCAACGCAGTGGATTTTAATTATACCTAATGACAACAACAAAAACAACAACAGCAATGACAGATCCAGACATAGGGTCCAAGTCAAAACTCAACTGGATATCAAAACCAAAGACAAAAAACACAAAACTTTAATCCTAATAGTCAACAGTTCAATCAGAATTTTGGACCACAACACGTGCCAAACCAACAACCTAGGAGTTATAATCCCAACTCATATTGTGGTTTCCACAAAATTCAAGGCCATGACACTAGGACTTGTTGCGATTACAATAAGTTCATGCAACATTTTCCAGAAGAACAAAGACAACTCTTCATAGATATGTTCTTAACATATTCTGTGACACCGATGCTAAATACTTTCATAGGGGTAATTTCCCCTCAAAACGCACCTCTTAAGATCTTCAATGATCCACTTCCAAATCACAATAGTAATAACAAATTAAATCCAAATGGGATGAACAAAGGTGTAATGACAGGAAATAATGATCATGAAGCCTCAAATTCACTAAATCCACCTATCGCACCACAACTAGGAAATCAGCCATGAACCAAGATAGTTGGTCTAGTGGAGTTAGATACTGAGTTGCATGTAGAAGCCATAACAAGAACATGATAATATTCTTCTCAACCAAATCCAATCTATCCACTAGAACTAGATAACATTCAACAAACATTGGTAAAACCCGTGGGTGCTTATGATTTAATTAATGACTTAACAAAGACCTTCTCTCACATCTCCTTTTTGGACTTGTTGAAAAATTCTCCTACCCATAGGGCTGATCTTTTAGAAGCACTAGGTTTAGGTCATTTAATTAACATCACTCCACCTCCTGAAACACAAGTAAACCATATAGACTTTGATATCCACCCTCCAGGGAAGCCAGATAGGGATACCGAGTTTATATTCGACATAAACAGAATGCCAATAGATGCTGAAATTACACATAGAGGTGATCTGGCCTTGCATTTATAGGTGTGGGTTTACAATAATTATGTTAAATGCACAATGGTTGATGATGGGGTTAGAATTTAACATTATCCCCTTCTCTTTCCTTCAAAAGCTAGGATATGGAGAAACAAACTATTCCACAACAAGAAATATGCTAAGAGGTTATGATAGCCTTAAATCTACTTCAATTGAGACTATAATATTACCAGTCACCTTAGGACCCAAGACAATCCTCACCGAGTTTTATATCATAGATCAGGAAACCAACTATAATATGATCCTTAGTCGACCATGGATACATCACATGAAAGCAATCCCTCTACGTTATTCCAGGAAATAAGATTCTTACACCTAGGAAAGATATTCATAGAAAAAGGTGACCCAAAACCATTCAACATACACCTAGCAGACCTGAAGAAAAGACCAGGCATTCACTCTGATTTTGAACTCCCAACAAACCAACTTAACAAACCAATCGATTCAAAACCGGAAGAAAAATTAATACCTACAACAGAACTAGAAATTACGAACCTAGTCAAGGGCATCCCAGCCCTCAAGGATGAAGCTAATGTTGTAGAAATAGTGTCATTAGGAACTACTGCAAAAATTATCGAATTACTGGAACAAGATCTACCAATTTTCCTACCATTTGATTCCATAGGTATGGGATGTACCCTAGGAGTTGGTTCTCTTCCAATGAGAGGAACTTTGCATGGTAGAAGTAACCGAAACAGAAGAAACAGATGCAAAGAATGTCCTAGCATCCATTTTTCCTAGTAAATATTGGACTCTCCACTTTGATGGAGCTAGATGTCGCTATGGAGCCGGGCAGGTGTGATCTTTACTTCTCTTGAGGGAAAGATCCTACCTTTTTATTTTAAGTTCAACTTTGAATGTATAAACAATGACACTGAGTATGAAGCCCTCCTCCTTGGCCTCCTCATAGCTAAAAGGATTGGTGTTAATGACATCAGAGTGTTAGGATACTCGCAATCAGTTACAAACCAAGTCTCTGAAGTATATGAGACTAGATCTGAGCACTTACAACTCTATAAAACAGTGGTATTAGATCTAAGAAAAAGATTTGAATTCATATCCATTGAGGCAATTCCATGAGAAAAGAACCTTCTCATGGATTCAATAGTAACCTCAGCTTCACGTTTCACCCCAAGTAATGAGTTAGAAGATACAAGTTTCAAAGTATCACTGCATACTGAACCATTGGTGCAGAAAATGTCAGCAAACCCTCTGCTAACACATACAACTTAGAATGAATCTCCTATCTTACATCATGTTGATAGTGATAAAGTCACTCTCGAATATCTAAACACCTATGCGGAGCTACACCTTATCATATGGTTGATCTTTCCTTAATACCACATTCCTCTTCCTACTTTGGAAATCCCATAGTAGAGTCTCCTCCATAGAAATATCTCGATATCTACGAGATAGAAAATGGAGAAAGCCTGGAACTACCTCCAGCCCCACTTGAGTTTGAAGAAGGTAACACGTCTTTGATAGAAGAAACCATTGACATAAACATTAGAACGGAGGAAGAACCAAGAATTTTGAAGTTAGGATCCTCGCTAACTCTGGAAGAAATAGAAACACACACCCAAATCCTCAAATAACATCAAAAGGATTTTGCATTTAATTATAAAGAAATGACAGTATCGCAACACAAGTTGTGGTGCATAATCTTGTCACTAAACCAGATGCGAAGCCAATTAAACAAGTCAAGACCAATGAAGCTAAAAGTGGATCTCATGGTAAAAGAGGAAGTAATAAAACTTCTCCAAGTAGGATTCATCAAACTAGTCAATTATTCACAATGGGTATCTAATATCATCCCAGTTCTCAAAAGAATGGGAAGATATGCATTTGCATATATTTTCGTGGACATTAACAAAGCTTGTCCCAAGGATGATTTCACATTACCATCCATTGACATCATTGTTGATGCAACAACTGGATTTGAGCTTTTATCTCTCATGGATGGGTTCTCGGGATATAATAAAATCAAAATATCCAAACAAGACCAAGCCAAAACCACGTTTATAACTCCCTAGGGAACTTATTGTTATGTTGTCATGCCATTTAGTCTTAAGAACGCTAGCGCTACATATCAGTGGGAAATGACGTACATATTCCATGATCTTATCCATAAAATTGTGGAATCATATGTGGATGACTTGTTGGCCAAGGCCAAGAAGCGCTGTGATCACCCAGAGGTGCTTTGTATCATCCTCTCATGACTAATTGAGTATGGTGTCACATTAAACCCAGAGAAGTGTGTTTTGGTGTAAACCCAGAGAAGTGTGTTTTCGGTGTAACAGGAGGCAAACTTCTAGGATACATTATATCTTCATGAGGGATTGATGTTGATCTGGCCAAAATACGGGTTGTTCTCGAAATGATCCCACCTTCGGATGAGTCTGGAATCAGGTCATTTCTTGGGAAACTCGATGCAATCCGAAGGTTCATCCCAAATTTAAGCTTTTCCATTCATCTAATTAACAATCTACTCAAGAAATATTATAGTATCTATTGGACTAAAGACCACAAGAGGCTTTGAAGCGAGTTAAGTGCTTTTTTTTGTCACCACCCATGCTAATGCCTCCCAAGCCAGACTTCCCTTTGATCCTATACTCATGAGCCACTTATGTCTCGTTGGCCTATATGCTGGCTCAAGAAGACAATGATAAATGAGAATGCGTGATCTATTTCATTAGCTGAATGTTGCTCGATTATGAAACACGTTATACATAGGCAAAAAGAGAATGCCTTACCATAGTCTTCGCCACAAAATGTTTAAGACATTACATGTTAAATCAAGAAACAAGGGTCATTGTGAAGACATACCATTTATGGCCATTCCTCACGCAAGGGTCCTTGTCTAAGAAGGCTGGATGTTTCATAACCCTAATGGGAGAATTTGAGTTAACATTCGTAAACCAAAAATCCATCAAAGGACAAATCATTGCAGACTGGTTAGCTGACAATCCACTAGATGGAGCTGAGCTGGTAGATCTAGACTTTCCTGATGAATATGTATTCTTTGTCAAAACCAGACCCCCCATCTCTACATGTCCCTAGTATACTGATATCATCAATTTTATCATGGACCATACATACCTGGAAAGTGTCACGTCATAACAAAGAAGGTGGTTACACATTATTGCTACTAAATATGTTGTTTTAGATCAAGTGATCTATCCTAGAGCCTTCGACAACATGCTTCTAAGATGCATCGACATAGAAGAATCCAAGAGGATTATTCATGAATCCCATAGTGGGATGTGTAGGGGCCACTTTGACGGTCATGCCAAAGCACTCGTAAAATACATCGGATGGGCTATTTTTGGCCCACTCTCGAGCATGACGTAGTGGAATTTGTACACAAATGCCACAAATGTCAAGAATTCTCTCACGAGATTCACATGCTAGCACAATCCCTACAACCAATAGCGACTCTGTGGCCCTTCTCCACATGGGGTCTAGACTTGATAGGGAAATTCTCTCCCTCATCAACCAATGGCCATAATTTTATAATCACAACCACGGAATATTTTACCAAATGGGTGGAGGCCATGCCTCTCACCACTGTACCAGGTTTGGTGATTGCCAAATTCATTTTGAACCAAATTATCTGCAGGTATGGTGTCCCACAAGTCATTATCTCATATGATGGCATGCCCTTTAAGAATGACAAAGTTAATAGCTATGTAGCAAGTTCGAAATAAACCATCACATGGCCTCTCTTTACTACCCTTAAGCCAATGGGCAGGCTGAAGTGACAAACAAAATGTTGAAAGCTATTCTCCTCAAAATGGTAAAATAAAATAAATGAGATTGGCATTTAAAATTATATCCGGCCTTGTGGGCCCACCTAACCTCAATAAGAACACCAATAGGAGAAACTCCTTTCTCACTGGTATTCGGGCAGAATTAGTTCTCCCGCTTGAGGTTGAAATACCTATCCTCCGCATCTCACTACAAGGGATTCTAGAACAAGAAGCTTATAGAGAGGCATGCCTCTCCCAACTAGAAAGCCTAGATGAGGCTAGGTTAAATGTTGAATAGCAGCACATAGAGCCTATGCTTTGACCGGATGTCTTGGTAGTATAAAAAAAAGGTCTATGACTAAGAAATATATGAAGGAGATCTAGTTTTGAGACTAGACAAACTAGATCGATAAGAAAACCGGTGAAGGAAGAAATTTCTGTCCCAAATGGTTAGGCCCATATCAAGTCATGAAGGACTACGGTAATGGTGTGTATCTCTTGTGCACACTGGAGGGTGAGGAATTTAGTGAATCAATCAATTCCTTGCATCTTAAATGGTTTTACGCATGAAGCATCAGCACTATTTGTATAATTATATCTACATTACATATTCATTTAGATAAGTTCATTTTGTTTACTCATTTTGTAAAATTTGGTGATCAAGGGACTTATCCTTAAGTAATTCATTACAAACTTCTGATAGTATTGGCAGGAGCTTTCAAATCATACTTCTTCATTTTCATAACATCATCAACTATTTCAGAATCATTTCATCAATTAAAGCTAGATATGACAAAGTCTTAACGGTAGCCATACCAAGGCCTACATGCTTGTTCTCACTTTTGGTTTCTTCCTAGGGTAGGTGTCTTACCTATGGTCTGTTCTAGAAGCTTCATGGTGTCACATCTATCCCACGTATATATCTCTTTGGAAATAAGAACATACTGACATTTTTCTCAAGTAAGTCAAATATAGATCAAACAGAAAATTTTACTTTTACACATTTCCTTGCCCTACCAACCTTCGGTGTTGATCTTGCATCTCTTACTAGTGATGTAGGGTTGGGAAAGGATGGGAATGCCTTTACTCACATGTGCCTTGTCCATGATGATAAGTCCATGCTTCCTACTAGTAGCATGGGGCAAGCTATAGGGAATCCTCTTGAAATAAAACGTTAAAAGTCATAAGCAAATAGTTTAAACAAAATTTTGAAATATTGAGTCAAAACAAATGAATCGGATGTCAAAATTCCAAGAGAGTTCAAAACCACGAAAACCAGATTTTGTCAACCAAGTGGCCATCTATGGATCTAATTATGGATAAATTGTAAAGCAAGTTGCATTCTAAACTATGGAGTCACTTGAGTAAGATAGTTTCGTAGTGTCCTAATTTGGTTCCTCCAACTCTTTGTCTATCTCCCATCATTACCATTTCAAAACACCTCTTAGCTTGTGCCCTTTCTAGCTCTCGGTGGTGAGCCCTCACATTTCTTGGTTTCGTGGAGTTGGGAGTGGGGCACATTCATCTCGCTCATCATACCAGCTCATCATCACATTTTTTCAAAACAATATGAAGTACCAGAAAATTTCTTATAGAAACTAAAGTTCAAGATCACATAGTGTCCACATCATCATACATCAGCATCACAAAATACAAAAAGAAAACATTTGTGATATTTTTTCTCCATTGCATACATTCTGAAAAGCATATAAAAACAATTTTTTTACAAACATCTAATATACATGTGAAAATGAATCACAAAAATCTAGGTACAAAGAGATCTAGATCCAAAAAGAGATGTATAATATATATATATATATATATATATAATCAGGTTTTATGTACAATGCCATCATGCACTAGGCATGGTCAAAACACTCAATGAGCCCAAAAAATACAAAATGGTCATATAAACAATCTAGCAAGAGTCACTACAAAAAGATCCAAGTGGCCTCTCAATCCCTATGGGATCCCTCAGAAGGCACACGATCACATCTAGGACTCCGGCTACGCCGGCGCTCTAAGTGCACTAAGGGCTCGCGATCCTGAACAGTAGCTATAGCCTCGCTATGAGAGTGGCTCCTCCTCATCAAGCACTCTGCAGCCCTATACCTGGCTACCTTGGCACGGAGGGAAGTCACCATCTTGGCCACATGCCAGACAGGGGAAAAAAATTGGTATGCCTACTGGCTGTTGAAGGCTCCCTTGCATCCATGGATAGCTCGGCATGAGTCTTCTCCATGGGGAGCATCAGGGTATCAGTACATACCCGACGAATCAAGTCTCACCACTCATCAATAGTCTTTGCAAGCAAAGGAGAAAAACAAATTAGAAAATGATCAAAAGGTAAAACTAAGGATGAAAAAAAAGAGAGGTAGCAACTAAGGCAATTCTAGCTAAAATAAATATCAAAAGAAGAGTGGAAACTCACTCAGATCTCCGCACCTCCAAGAAGGAACTCGGGATCCATGCCTACCACGGACACCACTATTGACTAATGTCCTCCTCCCACATCTAGGACAACATGGCATCCTACCACGGACTCATCCTCTCCACCTAAGTCCTGAGAAAGTAACTCCTCTGAGACTAGAGTCACCCTCTCCATGCTCTGCTCTTCCCTCTTAGCCTGTAAAATCTCCTGAGTGTCATGCCACTCAGGATCGCTATCCTCTCCCCCACCCAACTCGCTGACCTCCATGTCCTCGGTCTCCTCCTCCATCTCTCCCCCTGTGAACTCCTCAGACTCAGAGTCTATATCAATGGGGTCATCACTGCTATGGGTAGGACCAGCAACAATCAAGTAAAGGTGCCTAAGGAGCACCGACTCTTGCTTGGGCGCGTACCACCCTCCTGGCTACAATAGGGACACCAGGAGTAACAACAGTCTAACCCTAGCCTCTAGGACCTCCCCTAGCCTCTGGGCTGATCTCGAACACTTTGTCACCACCGGGGAAGCATGTCAATATAAGCAAGGCCGAACTACTAAGGTACTCAATCAAAGGGGTGTGTCTCTACCTTCCCCATCCTATCCACAAGCTACCTTGTAGTAGAGCAGGAAATCAAAGTGAAGGTCTCCTCGCCCCATAACCATGCCATGGCTTGATAAGGTGTGGCCTCCATATCCTCAGTAGTTAGGGAAGTAACTAGCTGGTGGGGTGCTCTAAGCACTGTCATCTCTGTCCATCTAGCTTCCCTCACGGCTCCGGGATCCACCACCTCTATGCCTCTCCCATAAGGGATGATGTGCTCATAGACCCAGCTCATAACTAAGGTCGATGGATCAGTGACTATTCCTGTAATTGAACCACCCTGTATAAGTCGTGATAGGTGGTCCCAAGTATATCAGCTCCCCAGATATAAATCCGACCATGTGCCTCAATCTATGTTATGATGGGGGCCCAACAATGTAGAGTAAAGTATCCCCTCCCTTGTCTCCAATAAATCTTGAAGCAAGGATGCCCATAATGGCCTGACAGATCAGAGGGATGGGCAAGCTTGGAATAGAATGGACCTTCACCCCCTTCTTCGAACCAATGGATACAACTGCATCTCCCATATTGGTGGCCCACTGAGTCACCTAAGCTCTAGATACTGCTGTATAAAATGAAAGTCTCCTCCCAATAATCGGGACTCCTAAAATGTGGTAGACATCCTCTAGGGTGATAGTCCACTCACCTGTAACACTTGGAAATCGGAAGGTGTTCCGATCTGTATCCCAATAAGAGAATAAGTCACATAGTATGTGATTGGTAGGTGTAATGTGGGGAACCCGTGTGATCCTCAGTATACCTACCCTCTAAAGAGTATCCTGCTCATCCTGAGAGAGTGCATCTAGCACTGACTGGAAGCCAATCACTCTCTCTCTCTCGACTCCATCTGATGTACTCTTCCTTCTTCTGCAAAACACACAAAAACATGCAAAAAGGAGTAAGTATCAAGATTGCATTAAAAAAATCATTAAAGCAAATAAGAATACTAAAAATGCAAAAATAAACTCAAATCAGTGTTGTTTTAACATTCTGAAGAGAACCGCCGCCCGAGCAGGGGCGGTAGTTCCAGAATAACCACCTCCTTAAAAGGCGGCGGTCCTATAATCGCCGCCCTTGCTTGCTCAGGCGGCGGTCTGTCCGTGTTTAAAAAGAGTCGTGTGCCCTAAAATGCTTACAAATACAAAAATTTGACTGGTTTAGATAAAACAAAAGCCTACCCATTAGGCACCCCCCCTAAGAGACACATTTAAAACTGACATTTCTAAAAATGAAACCCCCAAGACAAATATTTCAACATTTTAACATTTTTAGTGCAAAAATGTTAACACAAGAAGAACTAACTTGAGATCTCACAGTCGATCTTCTCGCTCACGGAGGTATGATCGCTATCTCACTACAAAAATTTTGACTATACTCTCATCGGAAACCATCACCGTGGGTCCCAGCTCAAAACTATCAAATCAACACGCACGAATGAATAGGAAAATGGTCCCATTATATATATATATATATAGTGTTTTGACTCATTTTGAATGCCCCTTTCACAGGTTTAGAGCGCCAACGAAGGTAAGTTCTCATCCCCGCGCAAATGGTAAGTCCTCATTTCATACTAATTTAGTATTTATTTTTCGATTTGTTTTGTCTATCTACACTTGAGTCTTCTTTCCATTTTGTAGGTAGCGGGAACTTGGATGGCGACATTTCGACACACGGGCATGTCAGGTATAATTTCTAAAGCTTCCCATTTTGGGACCGCCATACTTGGACCCACTTTGTTTTATGCCTCTTCATGGCTAAAACGCTTCTCTGAGGGGGCAATATGTACGTACCCAAAATTGTAGGGTACTATACCACCGGAATGATGTTACACATGCCCCAATGATGATACAGGTCACCTCACAAGGTGTTCGGGATCCAGAGAAGCTCATGAAGTATATGTTAGCATCCCAAATGCTTTATCCTTATTCCTTGTGCTTTGTTTTATTCCTCTTCCTTCCTTTTCTAAGTGTTTTGACCTTTAGTGACGAAACTACCGCCTGATAGGGTGATGGTATTACAACCGCTGCCTGCTCAAGGCGGTTGTCCTATAACCACCAACCTACTCGAGCAGCGGTCCTTCATGTGTTTTCCAACATGTTATTTTGATAACGACTTGCTTAATTTTCAACTTTTACCAGCTTTTCTCAACTGCCTTAGCTTGTATTAATGTTTTATGTCCCCTAAAATAGTATTTCTTCATTGTTTAATGGTAAAAGAGTTCTAATAGGAATTACCTTTGGGTGAATGTGAAATCTATAAATAGCCAGCTTGTTTTCAAGCAAATGGCCCCTCAACTTCTCATTTTCCATTGTTTAAGTCTGTCAATTTCTTGTTTAGAAGCTCATTTTGTTTTCATGTTTGCATCCATGCTAGTTTTCCTTTGCTATTGGAAGCCATTCGATCTTCTTGCTTCAGTCTTGTTCATTGTTGTCCATACAAATTAGTCTAGAGCAGAGTAGTGTCAGTTATAGATTGAATTCATTAGAGTTACAGGTTGTGTTCTTCACAAAAGGTAGATTCTAGAATCGCTCGGTACCCTTGTGTTATATTCCCACAATAAATCCTACTAGGAATTGCATACACCAAGCTCTATCACATGCGTTATCCCTCTCCTACTCGCATTGTATTCAGCCTATATCCAAAGTTGCCATTATTCAAATACCTTCATGATGCTAGCATATACATGCTCTTCTCTCGATTCACATGAACATGAAAGAATGAGGAGATCATTTTGAGGGGACAAACTCATACACTCTTTGGATTTGCCACGTTTCGCAAATTCTAGGTTTTATCTCAAAAGTTCTAGTTAAAACATATCAAATAGAGTAGTGAAATATTTCATTTCAGTTAAATTTCATTCTTGATATTGCTAGGGAAGCTGTGGGGATTGATAGTTTCTGAGAAACTATGATTCATTCCTCACTTATGAGGTAGGATCGAGAATCTTTCAATTAAGTTAATCAGCTATCTAGTTATTTAGGATAAAACTCACAACTACACAGGCAAGTAGCTACACCGGCTACCTTGTTTGTTTTAATTTTGTTATTAGATTAGTTGTCATTTTATAAATATATTAGATTAGTTTCTCTTTCAATTCCATTCAAAATCTTATCAAAAATACAAAAATAGAGGAATATATATGTTGTAGATATATCTCGCATAGTTAGTTTATTTCATTTTAGTTAGGCTTATATTGATCTTGTATGACAATCATGGGACCTAGGGAGCCTAGGGAATACATTTTTGAGCCAATCATGCCTCAACCAAATACTGTTGCAGCAATAACTAACATAGACCAAAATCTCAGAATTCAGGTCTTCCGAACAACAACAGACCTACAAGAAATCAGCTCACAGTTAAGGGGATTAAACATAGAAGATGACAAAGCACACATGTTCTGGTCAAATCAGACAAATTATAGATTTCCTTGATAGATATCCGTATGACTGTAGAAGGACCTGAAAGAGGGAAAACATTCGGTTGTGATCCACTAGTCCCACAACCAGACATAGGAGACCTCCTTGTTGATATAGACACTAGCTTACGTATCCAAGTTGCCAGAACACCTGTTAGGTACTCCAAGAAAATCATGCAACTTCTAGTTCTAAATGTAGAGGCTGAAAAGGCATACGACTATTGGATACTCGGAATTAGGAATTGATTCTTCACATGACCATAGGAGGTCCACAACAACCACAAACTTACAGTTGTGATCCAAAGGTCCCACAACCCAATGGGCCTACAAATCAATCCAACGTTGACGCTAGTTTGTGAACATTAGTGTTTAGATCCTCTCCACTCCCACCAGACATTATCACACAACTATCATTATTAAACATAGCAGCTAATCAAGCTAAATATTTCTGGACTAGACTAGAGAATCATCTATAAGGCACCAAAAAAATCCACTACATAATTAGCCATTCCATTTTCATGAACTTTTCGGGAGACATATACGAAGCACCCACAGGTTATCTTCCACGTATTCCACAACCCATAGATCAGATCACGGTAGAGCTCGATATTAAGTGGAGCCTTTGAGTAGCTATCATTGCCAAACGATCTATCACACTAGTTCAGGCTAGGAGGGCCTTCTTTTCCTTAGATTAGTAGATCTCGCTATCACATGTTGAAGACATAAGATTACCTAACTAGCTTATCTACATCCCGCATGTATCCCATCCACACTAGCTGTCTCCACATGACCTCGGGAGGTCAGGTGCAAGGAAGAGTCACTTGTAGATTCCCATGCTCGCATGTCACTTTTCCATTATGCAGTGTCCCAATCAATTTTCACCGCAATAGAAATGGAAATTCAAAACAAAAATTCACAACCATAAAATGGCAATAGAGGTGACTTGGTACAAAATAATATAGTAAATCCAGAATGTGGATTCCCTCAAAACAGAGGGGAAATGCCACTTCCTTTTATTCCCATGCTAATACCATCTCGATACAGTCATAGAAATGAAGTTCTATGTTCCTTAAGCAAGACATTTCTAGTTCCAAATCTCGAAGATATTTTTAAACAACTCAAACAAGCTTTCACCCAGTTCCCTAGTGAGTAAATTGCTGAAATAATGAGTTATAATTTTAATCATTTAATAAAATAATAATCCAATACAAAAATACCATAACAAAATCGAATATATTGACCCAAATACAAACTCATAACACTCAAGTGTTAAATAAGAGTACAGTGTCGAACCCGAGCTTCACACAAAAACATTAAGAACTTCACAAGTAAAATAATGTGAGTATAGTGCCAAATATGAACTCCAAGCAATAGTTCAATAATGCATAAGTTTTCCAAACACTGGTTCGATCAACACGAAGCTCCAACACAAGTTTACATCCAAAAATTCAACCTGTAAACATAAAACGGAACTCAAGTTTCCCTAAGCTCAGATCCCTATACTGCCACGAAGGTCAGTTCAAAGCACAACAACTTTGAATACAAGATCTAGAGTGCAAAAACAGAGATACAGAAACAAGTTTCACATACAAACTTCACATGCATGTTGTCATAAAACTTGCACAGAGAGATAGTTTCCAAAACAACACTATTTTTTCCATGGATTCAAATCCAAACAACACAAAGATTCACTAAACCCAACAAGAAAATAACTAGTCAGACATAAAAACATGAATCTCATGAGAGCAGAGTTGTTCTAATGAATCATTTAGAAGAAAGAAAAGAGTCTTAATAGTTAGAGCCTATCATGCCTGATAGTGCTTCCACCAAATCAAAGGAGACTTCTAGCTGAGCTTCCAACTCTTTTTCTCCTCCATGAAAGATCAACAATCAAACATATTTTCCTCCTACACCTCATATACTTTCCTTTGATCAAAAATAGGCCAAAGAAACCAAAAATAGATTTGAAGTGAAGGTCAAACTGCTGGTTCGAAGAACCAGTTAGCTCCATGTAAAGAAAAATCTGCCATGCATGCAAAACCAAATAACCTCCTACAAACCTCGCCTTCTAAGTTTCCAATATGGTTTACACATAAATACCAAGGCCCATTAATGCCATAAATGCCATTATTTCCAAAATTCATGCTTATCTTTCCTTGCCACTACCTGCTAAATCTAGTGAAATCCAATTCCATACAAAAATATAGTTCCATCTTTTAGTGGGGCTTCCACATATGCCTCCACTAAGTCAACTAGCCCCACGCCAAATCGCAAGTAATTCCATCCATAAAACCCTATCAATTCATTTAAATGTCATTAGAACCGTTTCCTTAGAGACATGTTACCCCCACCTTAGGTAGCAATTACCAACATAGGTCTTAAAAAAATTCCAATAGAACTCCCACATTAGGTTGGGTTTAATTCATAACCCTTTAGTATTAGGTATTAGTTAAAATAGCCTAGTATTACTTTAGTAATCCTTCTCTTATCCATTTAGCACAATGCTTAGGTTAGGATGCCAACCCAACAAATTAGAATAAGAGGCTTAGGTTAGAATAAAAATCCAAATAAGTAAACGTAGCTAGAACATAGGTGTTCTTACCTAGCTTAGGATACTATTAGGATAATCCTTAGGTTTTAGGACTCCGAAATCCTCCTGCGTGAATTGAATTTTGCTTAAGTCCTTAATGTCATGCCAAAATCAATCACCAAAGACCCAAACACAACATACAGTTAAACTAAAACATGTTCATATGAGACCACAGAGTTTGTAACATGTACCAAGTCACGAGTTCAATGTACTTCTTCTATGTCTCTTAAACTATTGAATGTTAATTTATCATTCAATCTATGAAGAGGATTTGAAACATTCCTTGGATCACTGAAATTGATCCAAGGATAAGTCAGAAGAAGAAATAAGTCTGTAACTCTTAAAGCCAGATTGTAGCTCTTCTTTCCAAAGTGAAAATGAATTCTTGATAACCATACAATTTTTTTAATGATTTTTAAGAACAAAAAGATTTATCCTTGTCAAGCATGATCTTCAACAGCTTAAAAGAACACATCTTTATCCAGAAAATCACATTTCAACACTTGAAATGCAAAAGAGGAGTATATCGGTTATCGAGGGTGTTAGGAAATGTTAAGGATTAACATTTACATAGACTATTTATTGGGTACAATGTATATTTATTATGGTAAGATAGTGGTTATATTGTTATTTGGTTTTTGGTCATATATATTTGTATAAGAACACTATATCAATAATATATAACAAGTTTGGGTTGGTGAGATATTTAAGGGATATGATTCTCCATATTTATAAGGAGGAAATATCCTATATGGGTTTATATTATGGGTGAATGATTAAGGAGTGTTAAAAATGTTTTATTGTGTAAAACTACTTTTGTTGAGATCTCATTTGGCATCGAGAAATTTTAATCTTCTCGTAATTTTAATGGAATTTTGAGAATTCATATGGGAAATTTTATTCTTATTTGACACATATTATGTACACAATTTTATCTTTATAATATTATTTTGGGATCCAAGTTTCACAATTAATTGATACATGTATAAAATTTGGAAACATTTGGATCATGCAGAGTAAGATCTCCTAAAACTCATTATCTTCATTTATCCTAGACATAAGCGGAGAAATAAGATGTTTCATTTTCTATAGTACGTGTATCCTCTAACTCACAAGATCTTAAATTTCTTGCATTCTACGAAAAAGTAATATCTCAAGTTAGATCTGTGATATCCAATCATGATCTTTGACCCCTACTATGATGAGATTATTCTAACTAGATGAATGTTTTAGTGATATGCAAAATAATTCAAAGGAATGACTCGACATCTGTTCATATGCCAACATCAATAGGTCTATGTATACAGAGCTAATTATATTATCATACTAAGTAAAGAATTTTTTTGGATAAATATTTCATAATGCGCATTAAAATTTACCTATAGTCAATCATTCTTTGTTATTTTTGCTTGAACAATTCTTCATCAACTCATCTAGACATTTGGTTAACTAGTAGTTTTTGGTGAGCCAATTTTTAGCCCAACATCATTCAACTCATATATTCATGCTTCTATGTCATATTTGTTTCGTACTCAAGCACCGTCTTCCACCTTTCAAGAGTCAAATCATCTTGAAAGCATGTGCCCAACATTTTACACAAATGATAATCAAAATAATGAATGTCATTCTTAGGTCTACTCTTTGTTATTATTCATTTAATGTGTCCAAAGTGTCATTATGTATTAAAAAGTAGTTTTTAATTTTTCTCCTCATATTCAAAGCTCCAAATAAGTGTTTGTAGTCAATACAATGGTATGAGTTTAATTTCTAATTATAGATCTATCTATATTATAAATTTAAATTGTTTTAACATAATGGTCAATGTGTTATTCATTATAACCCATTTACCCAGTTTTATATGTACCATATTGTCAAAAGAGCCTCAAAATTGTGTTTTTGTTTCATTATAAAATTCATGAAAAGTGTCTATAGAAGCATTTCTACATTGTTTTGGGACTCTTCCATTAATGTTACATTTTTTTGCCTCAGACCCTTTTATTTAGACATTCTTTTATATTTTTTGGGCCATTTTTTATATAAGTATGGAAATAAATGTGGAGGGTATCGACGTGGCTCTTGGTGCATTTTGAAGAAGGAAAAAAACATCGAGTCTTCGAGAAGTGAAAATCCTCCATGTGGCTAAAGTGCGGATAAGTAGCCCCAAGCAGATTGAAAAGTAAAAATATAAAGCGGAGTAGTACATAGGCCTCCATGTGTCACCCAAATAAAATGAGAAGCCTTTGGGCGGTGTAGAGTCTCCATGTATCATACAAGGAAACTTCCACCATCCAAGGAACCAATTAAAGAAGCGAAGGGCTCGAGGTTTGGTGGAGTGAATGCGATCTCAGGTCCCAAAACATGTAGTTGAGATCTTCTCCAAAGTTTGAATATCTCATAGGTAAAAATAAATGTGAGCGGTGGAAATCTTAATGGAGGAACATTAAAGCAAGAGCCATGAGGTCTATATAAGAATGTTCTTGTGCCGTAGAATAAATGGAGGAATATAGAAAAATAAATTCTAAATATTTGCATGAGTAATTTAGGTTCATTCTATTGTGTTAAATTTCCTTATCAAGGCTCTGTTGTAAAGGAATACTATAATCTATGCCATTTGGGCCTTATGTATTGTTTTCTCTATTAATAAGATTTCTTATTTTGTGTAGTAAACGTTTGCTATATTTTGTGTTCTTTATCTCTTCATGTTTATTTTTTTAGTTTTAGATTAATGTTTAAATATCTATTGTGCTACATGCCCTTAGATATTTTACATAAATATATTCATTCACTCATGGTTATGCTTTATCCTCAACTGGCCTTTGATAATTTGAGATATCTCCGAATAGTTGATCATGTTGAAATCTCTTTAATTAATCTAGTAGCTATTTCAATAATATCTTTGTGCTCTTTAGTAAAGTCTCGGTGCATTTCCTTAGATAGGATTTATTTTCCCTCTAATCACTTATCTCAACCCAAATCAAAGAAGAGAGAACTTCTATAAAATCTAGAGGTTATCTTAGGGGCCAAGTCCCACATCTCTAATATTTCCCATGACTTTAGTGGTTCATATGTAAATATAATCGTCAACATTTTCCCGGCATGCCTAATGGGACAACATTGAAAGCTTAAACTTCAACTATTGCTAGGTTTGGTGTGTGAAAAGGCAATTTATAGCCTGTTGAGGCTATGTAACTACATATCTTGTGACTTCATTCTAAATATCTATTTTCTTTAGTTTTAATTGTGGTTTAATCCTCTTTAGTTCATGAGAAGGGTTCAAACAAGGTCAATAGCAAGAGAAGAAGGCATGCTTGAGTACCTACAGTTGTCCCTAGGGAGAGGTAGAAGAGGTAGATAGATTCAAATATCTCCATCTCCTCCGAATAAAACTTTTTTGACACCTCCACCTGGTATACCCTTCTTACAATCCACTAGAGTTCTCAGACCCATCATAATGGTTCATCAGCTTCCTCCTCCTCCAAGAGAGTTTGTCTCATGGAATCAAAGAATTCTACTCATCTTTCTAGTGGCTTTGGTAACATGGAATCACATTCTCGCCAATGCACTAAAGGCACTACCTAAATTTAGTGGAGATTTCAAGACCCCAAAGGAACATCTTTAGGATGTTGTAGAGATATGCACATTGTATTACATCACAGCATGACATTTCATTAAGGTTACTAGTTGTTTCCTTTAAAGGAAAATCTCTCGAATGGTATAGATATTTTACTCCTAACTCTATTGGTACATGGGATAAAGTGGGAAATGTATTTTTTACAATATTTAGTGAAAAGGGGGATAGATCATCACTTCTACAACAACTTATCAATATCAAGAAGTATCTGTAAGAGCCTATGAATAATTTCAATACCATATTCCATAAGACATGGCAAAGGATTCCAGTTCTAGGTAGACTTCCTACAAGTATGGCTATTATATTTTATCTAAAGTCCCTAAACTCAGATATTTATGTGATGATTCAATCATTAGGAGGAGATTATTTTCCACAAGCATATGATATTACAGTCCAGGATGAGAATAACTTGATAGATGTTGGGAAGCTTCCCCTTAAGATCCCTTTGTCAGTGTATCCCAAGATAGCTCCTCTTCCTCAGGTGAAAATCTCAAGTTCTACCCAAGCTCTGAAATTCATGTATGGCTACCCATCTTCTCAAGGAGCCACCACTCCCACATCTCTTGCCACAACATCATCATATTCTTATTAAAAATGGAGGAAGTAAAAAATATCCTCAAGAAATTCTCTAATGAGATAGTCAATCTTAAGAGGAGTCAAGGCACATACCCAAGACATAATTATCAAGGATATCAAGGGTTAGACCGGATTACCTTCCACAATATCAAAATTCTTAGAAACCGCCACTGAAAAGCCATATAACAAAATTATCCCAATCTTGGCACCACTCTAGAGCCTCCCACCTAATAATGGGAGAGAAATGATTCTAGGATAGAAAAATTTGGTGGAAGACCCCAATGCTTGGTGTTTTCCTTACAATACCCCTCATATGCCAAGAGATTTCCCCAAACGAATATAAACCAAAAAAAAGCGAGAGAAAATACTAATAGAGGGTTATGAGGTCAATTCATTCACACTTTACCATTCCCTAGAGTTGAAAACATGACCTTTGTCATGAAAATGCAAGGGATGTCCATAGACCAAGAAGTAGAGATTGTGCCTGAAGATGCCCTTTTCTCTTGGATTGAAGGAGATGAATTTATTTTCATAAATTAAGTATCTACTTATGTTTCTGCACACAATCATATTACAACATTAACTCCAAAAGGTAGATGAAAGAATCCATGATCCTTGTTCCGCTTAAAGTGAATGGAGAAAAGAAGGGACCTCTAACATCCACCACCCCTCCACCCACATCCGAGAAAGAGACTCGGTAGCCGCTCGAATCAAGGTACCTTCCATCAAGTGGCTGACGGGGTGAAATACCAACATATCTCCAAAGTGCAATCGCTCGGGCCAATGAACATAGTCGAACAACTTAAAATGGAACCAACCAATGTATCCTTATGGGATATGTTGGTTCTTGAATTAATCTCACCCCTATTTGTTTAAGATTTTCCTTTAATGTTTGTTGTATTTTCTATTTTCCCATGGGGGTGCAAGTTGATCTTTTGGTTCTCATGTATGTGTATTTTTCTTTCCTTTTTTTGGTCAAGGATCATGTTTGGATATGTACTATTTTTGAAAATTCTCATGGGAAACCAATTGTGATTTAGGTCTAAAATCTGAAGGATCTCTTGTATAAAATGTTCCTTGGTCATGTCTATATTTTTTTTTCCCTTTTCCCATTGGTACATGGTAGTTCCCAATTGAATGCGGTATGGTAGGTGTAACTTGAAAACTTATAAATTTCTATTACATTCACAAAATGTAAATTCAGTCCCATAACCCAAAAAATATTCTTTGAATATTCATAATCATAAATCTAAACAAACATATTTTCAATTTGCCTCCGAATGTGTACACTTGCCACAAACTTAGTAGATGTGAGGAAGCAATGCATGATTGTATTTTTGTACACCAAGGAGAAAAATTATAAAAGTGTAAAAGGGTTCCCAAGATCCATAAAGGACACATGGATCTTTTTTATGCAAGGAGCGGGGAAGCGGGTCATTAGAGCACTTTGAAACTTTTGGTTTTAAATTAGAAAGGGAATAAAATTATAGAAAGGGCCCATAGTTCCGCTATCACTTAAATGTGATCATGTGTTAAGCCCGTGTTGAAAGTCAAAAGAAGATAGGTGGGTCAAAAGGATGAAAGTGTATGAGTTTTAAATCATGCCAAAAATACAAAAATTCTCCCTAAGCCCACATTAACAAAGGACTTTTCCATGTGGATGGCTCATTTTTAAAATTGAAAAAGCATAATGAATGGACATGATGCATTGCATTTATTTCTACTACCATCAATGCGTTTTACAAAAATACAGGAATTTTTTTAGATATTTCAAGTGTTTCAATCCTTTATTATCAAATTTGTCGAGATCTAAGTGCCATTTTTGATATTTACATTGTACAATAGCGTGAAATTTGATCGTGGATCTTGTTTTGAGAATCAGAGATCAAAATATAGTCGATTAAAGTTGAATGGTTCAAGGATTCATGCAAAATTGGTAAGAAATGAAAACTCTTGTACTTTTCATATTATTGGCAAGAAATTTTGAGGTAAAGTTAGGGTTTTCAAGGATGAAGACCATTTCATCTTCATTCTCAATTTCGTCTGGGATTACAAATGATTTAGATAGAATTACAGACACAGACTTGATGAATGCTAACTTAGAGAAATTTCTTCATGATTAAATGGCCCCAATCAAAGTGAGTCCTTAAAAGAAATTAAGGATATCCACATTGTTTTAGCTGGTTTTATCCCACCATTTTTTAGTCCCCGTGAATTGGTATGGCATTGTGCTCTGAATTATGACACAGAGAAAAGGGAATTATTATACGAAAGTGGTGATGCAGTGTTGACATTGACACCTGTGGCTATTAGAATAATGCTTAAATTGTATGTAATCACAAATCCAATCACCATTGGTATCAAATCATCTTTACAAGATTATGGAAAGAAGAAAAATATTGTGCTAAGATCATAAATACAAAATGGCTCCTCACAGAGAAAAAGGCAACAACTAGAATCCCTAAAAGGCTAGTTAGCGCACAATTTGTTGAAGAGGCTGAAGATATTATTTTGTTATTAAGTCAAATGGTTGGGTTGTAAAATTTAAATGAATTCAAGGAATGGATGTGTACCTACATGTGGATCATTTTGGAAAGAAAAGGGAACATCTGTTGGGATACTTTTATTACAGAATCACTCCATAGTTGAAATGGTTACTTTAGCAAAAATTGAGATGGGTGACACTTAAAAGCTGGAATTCTACATGATGACCTACCTAATTTACAATGTTGCAGGGCATAGACATTTCTTGGGTTTGTTACCATGTGTTGATTTTAAGAAGTTCCAAATGCACGATATTTTTCCTCAACTGCAGTTGGTCAATTGGAGTGGGAATGTGAGGTTGGTCAATGATGCTTTCTTTTCCCCAATTATTTGTCTTTTCAAACTAGAGTGGGGAAATATAGAATTTCTAAGTAGGTCAGGAAAGTAATTTTTGAGTATGGGTGTTACTTCATTCAATACAATAAATTCACATACATAAGGGCTAGTGGTTTTGAAGGTAAACCCTGTAAATTTCCCATATATTTAGATGATAAATTAGATTTATGTGAATTGGTAAGGCAACTAACACATGTTCAAAAACTGATTTCTGGAAGACATAAGACAAATATTAAGTTCCCCATTAGAATTAGAAGGTATTCATGCCCTTCAATCATGAAAGCCAGACTAATTGATGATGAAATGAAGAAGTTTGATATGGAGAAGTTTGAGGCAAGAGACAATTAAGATATTAGATGGGTATTCACTAACATTGTAAATAATTTTGAGCATGAGCCTCGTTTTGAAGATTATTAGATGAATTGTAGGGATGAAGAAGAGGTCGAGATAAGAGATTTCTCCATAATGACCCTTGCACAAGTCATAGATTTAAAAATTACAATTATCCTAGAGGGAATTACGGATGATCCACATACAAAGTAAGTAAATATTACCTTTATCGGAAGGTTGAAGGATATCCTATAGCCCCTCTAAATTGAAATGAAATAGAATCGATGATTCTTACATACGATAATAGATGTAATGAGGAGTACTATAAATTTGTTATCCCAAAATAATATTGATCTATCAATCCAAAGTACAAGAGTTCTAAAGAATTTAGGAGACTTGGGTTACTTAGCTGATGGCCTTCCACCCTTGAGAGAAGGTATAGAAAGAATTGATCAATCGGGAGTGTTATCCCATTTTAATGATCCCAGCTAAAATTAAGATAACCATAGAATTTTTTTAGAAAAATCTCCCAAAATGCCCTTTTGAGGAGATTTTTCAGGTTTTTGGGTTTCAACAACATGATCACATATTTTATATGTGCCTCATGCAAATTGTTTCCCAAAACCTGAAACTGATACAAGCTAGTTCGTCGGGTTTTCAGGACCTTGAAGCATCGGAACATAATTCACAAAAGGCATGCTTCATGTCACATGACTTCCGAAACCCGAAACCTAATTATGTTCCTTTGTGTCGGGTTTTCAGAACCTTTGAACATCTAAACATACCATGCTTCATGTCACATGTTTCTGAAACCTGAATTGGTAGGAAATCCTTTGTGTCGGGTTTCCAGACACTCTAAGCATGATGACATGGCATTAATGCCAAGTTGTTGGGTAGTTGGCACATGCATCAAGTGAGGTGTAATAAATGTGGGGTTTTTATAAATAGTTGGATTTACACATCATTTTTACCAGTTGTACTTTTTCTGTGTGGATTTTCTCGTGCATGTTCCTTCGACCTTCAAACTTGATTTGATCTTGTGCTCGATTGCGTGACTCATTTTCGATTATTTTTTGAAAGGTATTTTCCCTACCCTTTGCTTATGAGGTCTTTTGGATATGTTTTTATAGTGCCCTTTTTTATGTTCTTCCTTTCTTATTTTTCCTTTTAGGGTTTGGGGTTTCAGATTGTGTTCTTCATTTTGGGTTATATTCTAATAGAAATTGTGGTTTAGGATTCACCCTTAGGGTGCTTTCCTATTTTATGCCTTGGAATATGCATTTTTGTGTTTTAAAAGAAAAAGAGAAGAATATAAAAATCCTAATTGTTGAAATGATGGAAAGTTTGCATGTCTCGACATCACAAAACCCGATCCTCTATTTCGGGTTTTGCGGGTGTTTTACAATTTCTAAGTTCCATAGTGTGTCGGTCTTGTGGCATGCTAGGCATCTAACATCTTTCGACATCTAATTTCTAGTGTGTCGGGTCTAGCGGTGTGTTCGACATCTTCCACTTTCCGTAGTGTGTCAGGTCTTGCGTGTGTTTCAACATCTTCTAGGTTCCGCAGTGTTTCAGGTTTCTACAAGTGTCCAACACCTAATATTTTTGACACACTTAGCTATCTATCGGGTTTTGCAAAGTTTCCAACAAAGCCTAACCTCTGACACACTCAGCAGTGCATCAGGTCTATGGGGTTGCTCAACAAGTTTTCAAGCCTGAGTGTTCAAACCAGAAGTGATCAAGGAATTTCTCCTCCAAGACTCCTCATGTTGGATCCTAGACCATCACAGGATAAGTCAGATAAGTCAGGGAAGATGAAGTACAAATTTAGGAAGGTGGAGTCTCCTTCCTACATTGATTGCAATTATGACATTCGGGATATAGAACTCGAAAATATAGACATGGAAGATTTTTGGAATAGAATCAAGGATTCTTCCCAAACCCCCTAGATGAGATCAATAGCTAGCAGTGGCCTCCCTCTTGTAGCAAGATTCCCCATGTCTTCTCAGTGCCTTGAGTTCATCTTGGCATGTGCTTCGAATTATGACTCTACTTCTCGTTCAGTGAGAAATCAGGCGGGAGAAGTTATAGTTAAGTTAGATGGAGGTTACTTCGATGACCTTCTCAGATTGCCTAACTTCAAGGAGTATGTGGATGTGAATATTCAATCAGCTCAGAAAGCCTAGGACAATGACCAGGAATATTGTATTAAACATGTGAAGTTCTGAGTGATCATTCCACTGCGCCTGATGAGAATGAGATGCAGGGTATAATCTGAAAATTCCAAGAATTTTGGGACAAGCAGGCTTTGTTGGAGGAAGATAAAGATGATGATATAGAATAAGCACAATGTGACATGTCATTTCAATCTTGAAATTGACATGTCTTTTTCATTTTTGTTTCGTCACATAGGAAGAAAATTTTGACTTGGTCTCCTGCGTGAGAGTCAAGCAAAATAGGACTCTCTTTTAAAAGACTATTTTCTAGGATTTATCCTATTTTCTCTCAACGCCTTTTATTATAAATAAGGGATGCTTATGCATTCCAAAGGGTTGATATTTTTGGAATATTGAGAACTATTGTGAAGAAGAAAAACTTTGTGTTTTCTTTTAATCATTTGAGGAATAGAAATCAATGTTATTTTTGTAAACTTTGTGTTGTGAGATTCATCTCTCTTAAGATATTGTTCTTATGTTTAGGATCTTAAGCTATTCTTTGTTTAGCATTCTCAATCATTTTAATCATTTCAAACATTACATTACATTTGTTATCTAGAACTCGTATGATTATTTCATGATCTGTGTTTTCTCAAAAGAAAATATGTTCCCATCATTTCCTTTCCATTGTGTATTCCTTTCTGATCCATTCTATTTCAGAAAACAACAATATATTTACCTAGCATGGATATGGACTTTGGGATTCTATCCCAACCCCAATGGTTAGATTAATGTGAATATTGTACATATTATTTTTGTTGTGTTTTAGATTAGTAATAAATAGGTAGCCTCACCTATCTTTGAGGAGGGATTTAATCCCATGTACTATGGTTGAACCTCATATTTTGGCGTGACAAAATATCCAACCAACAATTTTTGGTGACTCTACTAGGGATATATGGATTGATAAGACTGAGCTTATCCTTTTGGTGTCTGGTGACTCTGTATTTTCCTTATTTTCAAGAAGATCCATTTTCTAGTTCAATCGCCAGAAGATATTCACTCGGTTAAGCCGAGCCAAGGGTGAAACTAATCCATTCTTTGATCTACTTCAATAGCATAATTTTAGGATTTCACCCAACAACGTTGCATCTAGCCAAGAAAGATGTTCTTCGCTATCCGAAGGAATCAGATTCCTTAAGAATAAGAAGTCTCTGCATCTTTTCGTGCATTATTCTTACCAGATATTCAAATTCCTATTCACACTTCATTCAAAAGAATGGCAACACAACCTTTGCCTTGGGTCATAGCTATTGGTCCTTTTTCCGTTACTCGACCATTGCATGACCTACCTCATGGATCATGAAAGAATATTCCTAAGTTCAATGGTGATGGGAAACAACATCCTGACGAACACATTGCCTCATTCTTTGTTACATGCGGTGTTCTTGGGGTTGCTCATGAAGATGTCTCTATTTGACTCTTCGTTGAAACATTACATGGCGTAGCAATAGAATGGTTCTATCATCTCCCAAATACATGCATTACCAACTAGGCTACCATGAGATCTAGTATTTGAAGCAAGGTTTAAACCAGCTAAAGATTCTCATTCATTGTTAGCATAACTTACCCACATGAAGAAGGAGTCTTATGAACCCATGCGGGACTTCATAGCCAAATTCAACAAGCTGATTCATAAGATTCCAGATCACGCTGTTCCTACTCTTGAGAATCAAAAATGTTTCTTCATCAACACTCAACCTCCGGATGTAAGCTTCTTGTTAAGAAGATCTGTTATCCCTGATTTGGCCACCGCTCAAGCTACGGCCACCAAAATAGAAGACGATCTTATTCTGGCTAGAAAGATCAGAAAAGAATCATCCAAGCCTAAAAATCAGAGTTCTTCTCAAAGTACTACTGATCCAATGATTCAGAAGATGGCTAATGACTTGATCGCTTTGAAAAAGAAAATGTCTCAATAGGTGAGCAACGTTCTGTATCGGGATATTCCTAGGTGGAATTTCAATAATACTAATGGTGCTCCCACAAGAGATAGACCACGGTTGACCACTGCTCAACCGAGGCTGGCTATCGAAGCTCCTCCTGTTAATGCTACAGTAGAGATAGTTAAAGAAGAGGAAGAATCAGAAGAACAAGATTCTCATGAAGCTTTTGAAGCTTCGGGATACGCTGATGAGTCCTATGATTTATTCAAATTGGCGAATCCAAAGATTGGGTATTTGGAATACGAGGAAGACGAATGTGAACATGATGGTCAGTCATTTGCGGTCTTTACTTGATCCCAATCTTAAAATCCTAGAAAACCAGTTGAAGGCTCTAAGGAGAAGAATAAAGAAGCTCTCGTGGTCATGGCCAAGAGAGGCTCTCTTATTTCAGCACAAACTGAAAGGGAGACAACTAAAAAGGTAAAAAATTCTTCTCATTCTCCTTCTCCTGCTCCCAAGACCAGTACCTCAGCTCAAACCCATATAATCAAAACTGAGCCTACCATCATTCCTTCATATACTGCTTTTGACATTATTGACCATGCAAAAAGAACTAAGATCCAAATGTCAGAAGCAGAATATCTTCAGTCAAATCCTGAGCAATTTGAAAAGCTTTCCAAATTCATTAGAAGTAAGGTTGTTGTCCCTTCATCTTCAAAAGGCATTTTTTAAGTCCTAATCAACCTTTTCCTTCGACCAATATGACCTTTATTTCTTCTTCAGAAAGATCAAACCATTTTATTTGTCTTTACTCATAAACGGTTCAAACTCAACAATTGCATAATTGACTCAGGAGCCTCTCGATAACGTGATGCCCGCAAAAGTAGCTCATGCCCTTAGACTTACTTTGACTAAATCATACGAGATGGTGTTACTCCATGGAAACCAAGCAAGTTCCTTTGATTGGTCAAATCAAAGATGCACAATTTGCATTTGTCACCTTCCCGGAGAAGAGAGTAAAAATGACCATTCTGGTTGCTGATATCCTAGCTGCTTATGGTATTCTCTTAGGAAGAGGTTTTTGTAAAGATGTCGAGGGGAAATCAATATGGACTGGACCAAGGCTAAAATTCTAGTTAATGGAGTTCCTCGTATTCTCCATCCAAAACCTCAAGCAAAGTATTTAGTCACTAAATCGATGACCCCAAGGCTCAAATTCTTTTCGAAGATGCTGGCTTAGGGAATTATTTCATGACATCAGAGATACCAGCTGTGGATGTTAAGGAAGAGGATCCTAATGGTATTTGGACCCTCAAGTTCAATGGGAGCTATTCAACTACTAGATCAGTGTCTGGGGTAGTTCTTATATCTTCGATTTCGAGATCTTTCCCTTTGCTTTCAAGTTGCAGTTTGATAATACTAATAACACAACTGAATATGAGGCTTTGTTATTAGGATTAGAAATGGCAAGACAAAAGGGAATCTGAAACCTCAAAGTTTAGGGAGATGTGGAGCTCATTGTAAATCAAGTGAAAGGGGTTTATCAAGTCAAAAATGATCGCCTAAAGCATTACAGGAACAAAGTATGGGACAACATAGAATGCTTTGATGCTTTTTCTATCAAGGCAGTTTTGAGGGATTATAATGACAAAGCTGATTTGTTGGCCATGTCTGCATCTCTTCTCCTTCCTCATCCACAGTTCAAACAAGACACGTACACCATCGAGATTGTGTACCATCCCAGTGTTCCAGATAATTCAGCACATTGGCAAGTATTCAATGATGATCAACAGGTACTATCTTTCCTTGAAAAAGATGACAATTTTAGTGAACTATATTTTGAAGGATCAGAATCAGCTTTCCATGAATCTGTTTCAAGTTCATATCAAGAGATTGATGGTGAGTTCATTCAGCTTAAAGGCAACAAGATTCCCAAGGGATTGGTTTCTCTGGAAGGTTTGTTCAATAAGCATGACCGATTTATTCAGGGTAAAAGGAAAACTGAAGGTGCTTCCTCATCAGAAGTAGATCAAGTTAACCTAGGTTCTACTGATCAACCATGGATGGTAAACATCAGGAAATGTTGTTCCCCTGAAGAAAAATCAAGATTCACTTCACTCCTGAAGAGATATATGGACATTCTAGCATGGTCATACGTGGATCTAAAGTCTTTCAAGCCTAAAGATGTGTAACATAGCATTCCCTTGAAGCCTGAAGTTAAACCCCATAGGCAAAAGTAGAGACATTACAACCCCAAGATCTCAAGGACTATTCTTGCAGAAATTTAGAAAATGTTAGATGCAAGGATTATCTTTCTGATCCATCATTCCACCTGGGTTGCAAACATTTTCCCTATGAGAAAGAAGAACGGTGAAATCCATATTTGTGTTGACTTCCAAAATCTCAACCAGTCTTCATTAAAGGACAATTATCCATTGCCCATCATGGACCAAGTATTATAGATGGTCACTGGGGTAGAAATGTTATCCATGCTTGATGGATTTTCGGGATATAATCAGGTTGAGGTAGTGTTGAAGATCAACATAAAATAGTGTTCACCACTCCATGGGGAACCTTTGCTTATAGAAGGATGCCTTTCGGTTTGATCAATGCCGGGGCCACATTTCAGAGAGCTATGGACTTAGATTTTAGGGATTTAATGGGAAAGGTCATAGTTGTGTATTTGGATGACTTGACAGTCTTCTCTAAAAAATGAAGTGATCATTATGATCACCTGAAATGTACTCTTAAGGTGTAGGCGTCACAGGATTTCATTAAATCCTAAAAAGTCCATGTTTGGAGTGACAGAAGGAAATTTTCTGGTCATATTGTGACTAGAGAAGGAACCAAGATCAACCTAGAGAGGGTGAAGGCCATTCAAATCCTTACCCTACCCACAAGAAAAATTGGGGTGCACTCCTTTTTTGGGAAGGTTAATTTCCTAAGAATATTTGTACCTGATTTTGCTGATAAAACCAAGGATATCCTTGGGATGATGAAAGGAAAAATCCATTTTGATGGAGCACTGAAGGGAAGATTTCTTTCAAAGAATTCAAAAAGGCAATTACACATGCCCCTGTTCTAGTATGTCTAGACTTCAAAAATATTTCATCATGTACAGCTATGCTTCCGCTCATACAGTATCAGCCATCTTGATGCAGGAAAATGAAGAAGGAATTGAAGCTCCCATCACTTTCATGAGCTTCCCATTGAAAGAACATGAATTGAAAATGTCACAAATTGAAAAGCATGCTTATGCGGTGGTGAGAGCAGTGAAACATTTTAGGTATTACATGCTGAGTTCTCATACCCTCGTTCTCGTTCCTGATACTACAGTTAAATCCATTTTGACTCAACAAGAGCTGGGTAGTCAACGGGGTAACTGGATAGCTAAGGTCCAAGAATATGACTTGGACATCAGACTGACCAAGTTGGTATGAGGAAGGGGCTTGTACCAACTAATCACAAAAAGTAATGTTGAGACAGAATGCGAAGAAAATAAAGACACCTCTGCAGAATTGCCCATGGTGCTTTTCGTGAGCACGACCGACGAGTGGTACATAGATATTTCTTTCTTTTTTACTTACATTGAATTCCCCCTACATTTAAGCCAAAAGGAGAAGAGAACAGTTAAGTTAAGATCTGTAAGATACATTCTATGGGACAATGGAATATATAAGAAAGGCATTGACGACGTTTTCCTGTGCTGTGTCGATAAATCTCAGCAAGTAAGGCTGCTAGAATCCTTTCACAATCTAGCATGTGGAGGACATTTCTCTTCCTTTGTAACAACTTATAAGATCCTACGGGCCAGGTACTATTGGCCTACTCTCTTTCGAGACTCAGCAGAATGGGTGTCCAAATGTGAAGCTTGTCAACATTTCGTTGGTCGTCCTAAGCTGGCAGCCCTTCCCCTGAAGCCTGTGGTGATTGAAGAGCCTTTTTGCTAGTGGGGAATTGATTTCATTGGAGTATTAAATCCTACCTCTAGTGCTGGCCACAACTACGTGCTCACTACCATGGATTATTTCACCAAGTGGGTGGAAGTTGCACCTATTAAGCAGGAAACCTCTGAAGCCATGTGTAATTTCCTTAAGGAAAATATAATTATCAGATTTGGTGTTCCTCACAAGATCGTCACTGATAATGCCTCCAATTTCTCATCACATGAGCTAATAGAATTTTGTTATGGATTTAGAATCATGCTTTCCCATTCATTTGACTATTACCCCCAAGGCAATGGTCAAGCTAAATCAAGCAACAAAAACCTGGTTACTATAATCAGAAAGTTGGTTGATGAGAATCAAAGGACGTGGCACAAAGCATTGTATGATGCGTTATGGGAAGATCGGATTACTCTGAAATGGGCTATTGGAATGTCTCCATTCCAGGTGCTATATGGAATTGATGTTGAGATCCCTATCTAGGTAGAATTGCTAGCCTTATAGTTGGCCAAAGCAATTGAAGATGAAACTTTTCAAAGTTTTGTTGAGAAGAGGGTTATGTACCTAGCCAGGTTGGAAGAGGAAAGGAGAAAAGTGGTTGATCACATTGCAGATCATCAGAGCAAGGTAAAGAAGATGTTTGATAAGAAATCAAGGCAACATGATTTCCAAATTGAGATCTAGTACTTCTCTGGGATAAGAGAAGGGAACAGAAGGGGATGCATGGAAAGTTCGATTCTTTGTGGAAAGGACCTTTTAAGATCCATCAGTTGAATGGTGAAAATAGCTTCTGTCTATCATATCTCGATGGAGAGTTGCTTCCTCTACCTTTCAGTGGTCAACATCTAAAGCTGTTCCATCAGTAATGCAAGATGCTCTCTTGCATTGTATATATTTTGTTTTCTATCGTGTGTTTGCTTTTTGTTTCTTTCTTTCTTTGTTGGTTTTTGGTTTTCTTCTTTCAGACTCCGTAGCCCAATGGATAAAGCTAGAGATTCTAAGTTCTCTTCCTTTGATGTCACAAAGAAAGTCCCCAACTGGAGCCAGCTGTTATCCCATTTTAATGATCCCAGCTAAAATTAAGATAACCATAGAAATTTTTAGAAAAATCTCCCAAAATGCCCTTTTGAGGAGATTTTCGGGTTTTCAGGTTTCAACAACATGATCACATATTTTATATGTGCCTCATGAAAATTGTTTCCCGAAACCCGAAACCCGATACAAGCTAGTTCGTCAGTTTTTGAGACCTTGAAGCATCGGAACATAATTCTCAAAAGGCATGCTTCATGTCACATGACTTCCAAAACACGAAACTCCGATTATGTTCCTTTGTGTTGGGTTTTCGAACCTTTGAACATCTAAACATACCATGCTTCATGTCGCATGTTTCCTGAAACCCAAACTCGAATTGGTAGGAAATCCTTTGTGTTGGGTTTCCGGACACTCCAAGCATGATGACATGGCATTAATACTGAGTTGTCGGGTAGTTGGCACACGTGTCAAGTGAGGTGTAATAAATGTGGGGTTTTTATAAATAGTTGGATTTACACGTCATTTTTACTAGTCGTACTTTTTGCTATGTGGATTTTCTCATGCATGTTCCTTTGACCTTCAAATTTGATTTGATCTTGTACTCAATTGCATGACTCATTTTTGATTATTTTTCAAACTGGCTGAAGGTATTTTCCCTACCCTCTGCTTGTGAGGTCTTTTGGATATGTTTTTATAGTGCCCTTTTTGATGTTCTTCTTCCTTTCTTGTTTTTCCCTTTAGGGTTTGGGGTTTTAGATTGTGTTCTTCATTTTGGGTTGTATTCCAATAGAAATTGTGGTTTAGGATTCACCCTTAGGGTGTTTTCCTATTTTATGCCTTGGAATATGCCTTTTTGTGTTTTAAAAGAAAAAGAGAAGAATATAAAAATCCTAATTGTTGAAATGACAGAAATTTTGCATGTCTCGACATCACAAAAACCCGATCCCTCTATTTCAGGTTTTGCGGGTGTTTTACAATTTCTAAGTTCTGTAGTGTGTCGGTCTTTCGACATGCCGGCATCTAACATATAACATATTCCGACATCTGATTTCCATTGTGTCGGGTCCGGCCGTGTGTGTTCGACATCTTCCACTTTCTACAAAGTATCGGGTCTTGCAGTGTGTTTGACATCTTCCAGGTTCCGTAGTGTTTCATGTTTCTACATGTGTCTAACAACTAATATTTTTTCACACACTCAGTTGTCTATTGGGTTTTGCAAAGTTTTTGACAAATCCTAACCTCCGACACACTCAGTAGTGCATCGGGTCTGTGGGGTTGCTCAATAAGTTTTCAAGCTCGAGTGTTCAAACCAAAATTTATCAAGGCATTTCTCCTCTAAGAATCCTCATGTCAGATCTGGACCATCACAGGATAAGTCAGATAAGTTAGGGAAGATGAAGTAAAAATTCAGGAAGGTGGAGTCTCCTTCCTACATTGATTGCAATTATGACATCTGGGATATAGAACTCAGAAATATAGACATGGAAGATTTTTGGAATAGAATCAAGGATTCTTCCCAAACCCCCTGGATGAGATCAATAGTTGGCAGTGGCCTCCCTCTTGCAGTAGGATTCCCCATGTCTACTCAGTGCCCCGAGTTCATCTTGGCATGTGCTTTGAATTATGAATCTACTTCTTGTTCAATGAGTAATTAGGCAGGAGAAGTTATAGTTAAGTTAGACGGAGGTTACTTTGATGACCTTCTCAAATTTCCTAACTTTAAGGAGTATGTGGATGTGAATCTTCAATCAGCTCAAAAATCCTAGGACAACGACCAGGAAGGTTGTATTAAACATGTGAAGTTCTGAGTGATCATTCCACCGCACCTGATGAGAATGAGATGCAGGGTATAATTTGAAAATTCCAAGAATTTCGGGACAAGCAGGATTTGTTGGAGGAAGATAAAGATGATGATACAGAATAAGCACAATGCGACATGTCATTTCAATCTTGAAATTGACATGTCTTTTTCATTTTTGTTTCATCACATAGGAAGCAAATTTTGACTTGGTCTCCTGCGTGAGAGTCAAGCAAAATAGGACTCTCTTTTAAAAGACTATTTTCTAGGATTTATCCTATTTTCTCTCAATGCATTTTATTATAAATAAGGGATGCTTATGCATTCCAAAGGGTTGAGATTTTTGGAATATTGAGAACTATTGTGAAGAAGAAAAACTTTGTGTTTTCTTTTAATCATTTGAGGAATAGAAATCGATGTTATTTTTGCAAACTTTGTGTTGTGAGATTCATCTCTCTTAAGATATTGTTCTTATGTTCAGGATCTTAAGCTATTCTTTGTTTAGAATTCTCAATCATTTTAATCATTTCAAACATTACATTACATTTGTTATCTAGAACTCGTATGATTATTTCGTGATCTGTGTTTTCTCGAAAGAAAATACGTTCCTATCATTTCCTTTCCATTGTGTATTCCTTTCTGATCCATTCTATTTTAGAAAATAACAATATCTTTACCTAGCATGGATATGGACTTTGGGATTCTATCCCAACCCCAATGGTTAGATTAATTTGAATATTGTACATATTATTTTTGTTTTGTTTTAGATTAGTAATAAACAGCAAATTTCACCTATCCTTGAGGAAGGATTTAATCCCATATACTATGGTTAAACCTCACATTTTGGCATGACAAAATATCCAACCAAGAGGGAGGAAACGATCCTCAGCCTACCATCAATGAGACCCACTTCTAAACTAATAGATGAATGGACCTAAACTAGTAGTGGGACCAGAACCTCTATATCTTCTTTGAATCAAAAGACTAAGGAAATGCTCTTATAATCCATGGAAAATTCCCCGTTAATTTTGCAATTCCAAATCAAGCAATGGGGAAAGGTTTGGATACTCATGGGGTTCACTCGGGTGTTTTGCCAAAACCACACAATGTTGAAAAATTAATGAGTGGAGCTATAACAAGCAGTCATTCTCAGTCTAAGATATATAAAGAAGAGCGAAAGGAATCACCTAACTTGAAGAATTTTAAAAGAGCACACAAGAAACACAAGGTGGTTTATGAGCTAGTTTTGGTGAGGGTGGGTTCCCACACACCCAAAAAACACAAACATAGAGATATGGTAATTGATTCTCCTAAGTTTGAAAGGAATGATGTTTTTCAGGCATAACATGTTACATCACTGCCACAAGTGAAACAATTAGAGCCTTTTTTCCCACCTTTTTCTTTGGAGGAAATAACAATGAGAAGCACTCAGGATCAAGTAACCCAAGAAAATGTTGCAGCTAATCTAGTAGGAAGCCAATTTTTAAGTCCAAGTAAGAAAAAAATTGAGACCATACCAACATCCTCATTTTTATACATTAGAACAAGTAATTTTTTTTTTTTTTTTTTGATAAATGCTTCCTGGTTCTAAATACATAATTTAGAACTCACAAATCAAAACAACCATTCTTATAACAGATAACCATATGCAGCTGTAATGACTCGGAGTACCTCCGATCTATTCATTCCATGACTCGGTAATCTACCGATCTATTCATGAGTATTAAGAGTTGGCGTTTTATTTAACACATCACTCTTGCGGTTCTCTTCCCTATTCTGGGATTCAGAATGCTCTGTCCAAGGAACCTATCTGAATAATTGTTACCATTATTCATCGGCATCTCATCCCTTAGACTAGGTGACTTAGGACAACGCAATCAGCAGCTTGCGATACTTTGGCCAAAGATTTGAAACATAATGCTTATGTCTCGTATTCCTTGACAACATACTCATCAATCTGGAATATGTCCTTCACCCCATTCCTATGTTATGTAGAATGTCTTATACTGACTTCTGTCAGACTCTCCTACCCCAAGTTATTCACTCAGGAATGGATTAGTGAGATGACAACGTTATAGGGATGCCCCGAGGACTAGGGATACGCTGACATACTGGGTCAACCCTAGTTAATCCAGTGTGTCAAGATACCCCGAGTCTCCTAGGGCAGCCTTATAATGTGACAACATTCCTAATCAGTCCCAGAGTAACTTGTTCGAGTTTAAGGTGTAAATCTTAACGATCAATGCAAAGGGTGTCGTCAAAGGTCACCTGCATTGTTGTATCTTCGAGAAGATCCTAATCTTCTCGAAGGTACAACCTTGCAGTTGACTTGTGCCGTCAACCTTTAAATCCACCTCGAAAAGATCTACTTATTAATAAGTGTTACGCACGTTGAGTTAAAATTATACTAAAAGACACTCCCCTAAGGTTAGCCTTTCCCAATCCCTGGGTTCCTCACCTTAGAATGACCTTTCTTAATAAAACCCATTACACAAGAGAAGTTATTAAGACTAGAGGTCCCATCAAGGAGTTCATAGAATATACATAATTCTAAATCAACGAAATTGGACAATAACCCATAATCTTCACATGAGATTGCCAACCAAACCCTTTTTAGGTTTATATCAGTTCTCATAACTGAATTTATATCTTACTTATTAATATCGAGATATAGTGATTAAGAATCCAATTAAACGTTGTCTTGACTTAGATCAAGACTAGGAAGTAATAATTTATTCAGCTTGTTTAGCTTCCTGCTCAGGTTTATTTTAACCCTAGCTTCCAGAAAGACAGTGATCTAAATTCCAATTTAGCTTTAGATAGAACATACTAGAACTACTAAACAATCATAAGTATTCAGTCACATATTCTTGCAAGCTTACATTGATGATCACAAAAGTCTCCAAATTATACAATAATAATAATGCTCTCAAGATCATTCAAACCGAAGAAGATCAACCCAACAAGATACGAATGCAAACACATAAGTAACAAATACCTCTTTCCATTCCTTTCAGAACTAATCAAATACATTTTATGCATTCAGCATACTTGATACAATACTCAACAGAAAAAGAACATCTTTCTTCAAGTAGTACATTTAGAGAATCAAGCTGTAATTCATCATAAAACCAAATTAAACAATCTGATCATCCTATCAGATCTGCGTGCTTTTACCACTTACGGCAACCATCTGCAAAAATTGTCAACACGGGTCAGTTCGATGAACTGAGCATGATAAGCACTAACTCTTAAAACAATTGCAATCCACCAATTGTTTTCATTAAACAACCTGTTTAAATGAAATCAATTCACCAAACATGTAAACATATTTCAGATTATGCTTTTGTAATACAATAAGACTATACACGCGTAACTCATATTATAGTTACTAAATAGTCCTGGATACTTTCCAGATATTTCATCATAAACGTTAGTGACCAAGAAGAACAAATGCATCTAAAACAACTATCCATCTGAATCCCAAGGACAACAAACATCAGACAGACCATTACATTCAACATAATAAAATGAATATCATAACAATTCATGATTCCATCAGTATGTTAAAACAATTCCAAAAGTTAGATAAAAATATATCAACATATACTTTACAACAGAAGAGAAAGAAAACGAGTCATTCATATTTCCCTTCAAATCAAGCTCATGACTGTACCGTCTCCTCAAGAGTAAAGCATTCACCTTATACGCATGCGAATAAGTCAGTCGAGATCCACAAGAAGAACCACCATTCTTTAAATTTAAATATAAAATTTCACGTAGTTTACTAACAATACAAGAGCTCTCGCCAAGGAAGTGATAAATAATCTATCAAATAAACTCCACATAACCTTCCATATTACCAATCAACAAATGAGAAAATAAACAATGACATCGCTTGTCAAGGCACAATTAATAACTCTTAGTTCTCAAGCTCAAGACAAGACTAGATTCATACTCAATAACAAAGATGTAATCATGCACAAACACGACAACAATCCCTCTCAGCAACTTACAGCTAAATCTAGTCCCTACTAAAACACTGCAAGGACTTAGATCCCAAGGCCGAAATCAAAAGAACAACCTTTTTATCACTTCAAACAAGAATCAAATAACATTAAAACAAATGATGTTTCCTTTCTGCTTATGTAGTGAGTTTTCTAACCAACATGCATGCCTCATTTAATCGCTAAATTCTTATAATAATACAGCCATGACTTATATTAGAAGTCGTTTTCTAGAAAACAATCTCAACAAGGTCTCAAACCAAGTATAGTTTGAAAAGAAATCCCTTCCTTACTTTCCACAAGCGGACAGAAAGGGACTCTAGAATATAAAATAGGAGTCTGAACGTTATGCACACACAGCGAGGGTTTAAATCGAAAATCAAGCCAACTCGCAACATTTCAAATCTCCAACAGTATCCATACCACTAATGCTCAAAACAAGGTTTAGATTGAAGTTGCTTTCATGCGACCACAACTCAAGAATCATAACAGTATTCACAACTGAGATTATTCAGAAAGGAAAACATAATATACGCCTCCAGGATTAAAAAGGAGTCTTACCCATGTGGTATTCTTCAAATAAACTTCTACAGAAGTAGAAAGATACAAGATACATATCAAATTCAAGAATTCTAACTATACCAATAACATACAGTATTCACGACTGAACTTCTACAAAGGTAGAAACGTATGTTACCTTTCCAGGACTCAAAAAGGAATCGAACCCGTATAGTATTCTTGATTAAACTTCTGTAACAGTTAAAACTCTATCTATTCAAGGATTCCCACAATATCCAAAATCATACAGTATTCACGACAAAGCTTCTACAGAAGCCAAAATACAAGATTTATATATATTAAGGATTCCAACCGTGCCAATAATAATAATTATTCACAATCAGGCTTATACAGAAGAGGAAAACATAATATACGCATCAATAGTTCAAAAAGAGTCAAACCCAAGTAATATTCTCAATCAAAAACTCTTTCAGAAGTCAAAATACTATCAACTCAAGGATTCCAACGGGATTCAATAACATAATGTATTCACGACTGTACTTCTTCAGAAACCAAGACATAATTTCATTTCAAGAAGTTCAACAACATCAATAACATATATTACTCACGACATAACTTATACAGAAGTTGAAATATCATGTACATTCAAGAATTCCAACAGTATCCTTTTCAACAAGTGAAAACGGCAAGGTATCGACTGAAGTCTGAACCAAATAAGAGAACAATTCATGGACTCCCACAAAACTGAATTCATGTATTTTCCTTGCAAGCATTTCTTCAAAATCTAACCGAAATGCAAAACACAGCAAGATAGTGCAACAGTTCGAAACACAATACACACCCATCAAGGGTTAACTTTGAAAAATCGAGCCAGAAGAAGATACAACAACTAAATCACACAAGCTACCATAAAAACCAACTGAACCCAAAAATCATCTGAACAGAGTTGTTCTAATGAAATCATTTGAAAGAAAGCAAGATTTTTAAAGGTTAGGGCCTAACATGCCTGTAATGCCGCTTAAAAATCTGAAGAAGACCACTTTGAAGAGCTCGAGCCTTCTTCTCTTTTTCCACATTAGATTCAACAACAATAATTTGTTATTTCCATGCCTTATAAACTTTCCTTGACAGAGAAAAGAGTGAGTTACACTCATATTTGCCATGCAACACCAAGTAGACTGGTGTGAAGAACCAGTGATCAAACAGAGGGAAAACCGGAGCGCATGAAAAACCAAACAAACTACCAGTTTTCCATTTTGCATGTCTTCCCGAGAAATCCGAGCTCGAAGACCGAGTTCATTAATTGCATTAACTCCAAAATTCCCGCTCAATCGCCATTGCCACCAACCGCCATAGTTGGCGATGGACAAATGCAAGTCAAAGACCATTTCTAACTTTGGCGACTCTTCCACGTCGGCTTTTGCTAGCCGTTTGAAACTTCCACTAAATCCCTGTCCTTCATACTTATCCATCCCATTTAATGCCATAGAAACTACCGCCCATGGCTCACACCCTTTCATAGGTCCCCTTTCCTCCTTGTTCATTAGTTAGGTTAGTAACATAGGTTAGGATTTAAGATGCTACTTAGTCTAACCTCCTTAGCGCTAGGTTACTAACTTAGAACATTTAGCTTATAGCTTAGGCCTAGGTTAGATTAACACTAATCTAACCCATAGGTTATAGTTTAGTTTTAGGTTATTAACCTTAATAAATCCAGTTTAGGTCTAACATTTAAAATGTTCAGAATAAGAACCTACAGACATACATTCACGAAAAGGATTCACTCCAGCACTGCCAATAGGCTAGTTGAATAAATGTATCTGAATTTATTACCTGGCCCACGATCAAGACCTTCCTGATATTACGATATCGGGAACCAATTCATTTAACATGATCAGCCTGAGTTAGACTCCGGAATAGCTTATTCAACGCATTCAGACCTTGCAACCTGCGTAAGGTCTATAATTTTAGTTCATCCCGAATAAACTTAAAGCATCACTTGGATCAATGCCACTGATCCAAGGCTGGGTCTTATAGATGGATAAATCCACAATTCATTCCGAGATCAGATTAAACTCAGGTGCAAAATGAAAGAAATAAAAGAGTCCAATCATATTCCGACTCAGTCAAAGATCTTCAATTACAAAGAAGATACAGTCCATATCAAGCATGACTTCACAATCAAAGGAACACATCCTTTTACAAAAGAAATCACATATCAACACTTGAATGCTCAGGAGGAAGTAACAATAGTTCAGAGTGTTACATGCTTCCCTCCTAAAAGATTCATCGTCCCGATGATTACATATTCGATTAACCTTCAGGTCAACCAATTTATTAGTTCACAAAACAATGCGACTATTTCCAACTTGAATAGTTCCAAAAATCAATGTCACAACACATTTTATTCAGCCTGAATAATGTTTGCCTCCATCTGGCTTTCATATAAACTTGAAAAAGATAAGTTCATAAAAGAAATGTTTTGTCAACAGATTTCATTCTATTGAAAAAGAAAAGGAAAAGCAATTTTCATCTCTTCCAGATTTTCCCAAGTTGCACTTTCTTCATTAAACTGGTCCCACTGGACCTTACATTGCTGTATTTCACGATTTCTCAAATGCAATTGGTGAGTTTCCAGCACTCGTGTGGGTTTAACCACGATTATTCCTGGGTCTTGGACCTGCAAGGAATTCCAATTTAAAACATGTGACAGATCTGAAACGTATTTCTTAAGCAAAGAAATATGGAAAACATCATGCATGCGAGATAAAGTAGGTGGTAATGCTAATCGATAAGCTACAGGATTGATTATTTCGACAATTTCGAAAGGTCCCACGAATCGAGGTGACAACTTGGCAGCCTTGCCAAAAGTTATAGAACTCTTTCTGGGTTTAACACGAAGAAAAACCTTCTCACCAAGCTCAAACCTTTGATCAACCCGCTTAAGGTCAACATAGCTCTTCTGCCTATCCACTGCTTCCTTTAATCGTTCACGAATCAACTTAACTTGTTGTTCCATTTCTGTGAGAATCTCTAGTCCAATTACCACTCTATCCTCAACACTATCCCAACTAACAGGGGTTCTGCACTTTCTTCCATAAAGTGCTTCAAATGGTGCCATTTTAAGAGATGAGTGATAAGTGTTGTTGTATGCGAATTCAACTAATGGAAGATACTCTTCCCATTTATACTATTGATCCATGCAATACATTCGCAACATGTCTTCCAACACTTGATTTACCCTCTCAGTTTGTCCATCCGTTTCTGGATGATATGCGAATCGAAGTTTAGTTTCGTTCCAAGAGCTGTATTAAGCGTTTGCCAAAACCTTGACGTCATTCTTGGATCCCTGTCAGATATAATCAATTCTGGTACACCATGTAATCTGAAAATTTTGTGTACGAATCTTTTGGCCAGCACTGGTGAATCATCCTTTAGATTTCCAGCGATGAAATGAGCTACCTTAGTTAGTTTATCTACAACTACCAGGATAACATCATGTTTATTCCTGGACATGGGTAACCCTTGTACAAAGTCCATGGTTATTACTTGCCATTTGTACTGCGGTATGCTATGAGGATATAACAGTCCAGCAGGGTGCATATGTTCTACCTTAACCCGCTGACATTCCAAACAATGAGTCACAAAATCAATGACATCCTTTTTCATACCTTTCCAAAAGTATTGTTGTTTCAGATCAGCAAGCATTTTTGTGATACCCGGGTGTCCAGAGAAAGGTGAATTATGAAATTCAACTAACAACTTCTTTCTCAAATCATTCAGCATAGGTACGTATACCCTGTTTTCATAACGCAAGATTCCTTCATTATCAAAATGAAAACCTTTATACCTTTCATCATTAGGTTCTGCAGCAAGCGCTGCTTTTACTTGCTGAAAGTAAATATCAGATTCTGAGGCACTTTTTACCTCATCCTTAAACTGAGTTCTTAATGTTATAAGAGCATAAATGTGCCTCCTACGACTTAGAGCATCTGCTACTCTATTCTCCTTCCCTTTGATGTAGCTAATATCAAAATCATATTGTGATAAAAATTCTAACCACCTTCTCTATCTGGCATTTAGATTAGGCTGAGTGAAAATATATTTCAGTCCTAAGTGATTAGTTTTCAACTCAAAAGGTTTCCCAAGTAAATAGTGTCTCCAGACTTGAAGCACATGAACAATGGCAGCAAGCTCCAAATCATGAGGAGCATAATTCAGCTCATGTAACTTAAGTTTTCTACTTTCATATGCTATGACTTGATCATTTTGTAACAAAACACCTCCAAGGCCTTCCCCAGAAGCATCCGTTACAACAGTAAAGCTCCCATTAGGGTCTGGTACAACTAATATAGGTGCGGAAGTCAACTAGCTTTTCAGACTTTTGAAAGCCACTTCGCACTTATCATTCCAAATAAATTTCTTATCCTTCTTCTGCAATGAAGTTATTGGTGCAGCCACTTTAGAAAAATCCTTAACAAATTTTCTATAGTAACCAGCAAGACCCATGAAGCTTCTTACTTCATGCACATTCTTTGGTGCAGGCCACTCAGTTATTGCCACTATTTTTGAAGGATCTACAGCAATTCCTTCCTTACTAATGACATGACCCAAATAGTGAACTTCTGAATCAAAGAAAGAACATTTGGATAACTTACCATACAACTTTCTTTTTCTCAAAATTCCCAAAACTATCTTCAAATGCTCATTGTGCTCCTCAACGCTTTTAGAATAAATGAGAATATCATCCAAGAATACAAGTACAAACTTGTCCAAATATTCTTGAAAGATATTGTTCATTAAGTTCATAAAATCTGCGGGTGCATTAGTTAATCCAAAGGGTAGAACCGTGAATTCATAATGTCCGTACCTTGTTCGGAAAGTTGTTTTATGAATATCTTCTTCTCTAATCCTTAACTGATGATAACCAGATCGAAGATCTATCTTAGAATAGACCGCTGCCCCACGCATCTGATCAAATAGATCATCGATCCTTGGAAGTGGATATCTGTTCTTGATTGTTGCTTTGTTCAACATCCGATAATCAATACACAACCTAAGTGTTCCATCCTTCTTTTTCACAAATATTACAGTGCTCCCCAAGGTGAAACACTTGGTCTAATCAAACCTTTAGACAAAAGTTCTTGCAATTGTGCCTTAAGCTCGACTAACTCTGTAGTAGTCATCCGATAAGGTGCTTTGGAAATAGGTTCTGTTCCTGGTTTGATTTCGATGGTGAAGTCAAATTCCCTCTTGGGTGGTAACCCTGGTAATTCTTCCGAAAAACATCCCTGAAACTTTGTAGCAGAGGAAATCGTTTCATGTAATCACCATCTTCTTCTGAAAATTCAGATATCTTTACTGCATAAAGGGTACATCCTTTGTTTTTAGCCTTTTTAAGCTACATAGCTGACAGTTTTCTAACTGAAATTTCCCGTTTCACACCTTGAATCTCTGTTGTTTCCAGCTGATCATCTAAACATTTTATGTTCTTTTCATAGCAGTCTACTTTTGCTTTATGGTCAGCTAACCAATTGACACCGATGACAATGTCATACGATCCCAAAGGTGTAACATAGAGGTCAACTTCCGTGGAGAAATTAGGTAAGTCAAGGACTGCCCCAAAAAGACACATACTCACTATATGAACAGAGTTATTACCATACTTATACAGTCCAAGATTTATCCATTTTTCCAGCTTTTCTCTTAAGTTTAGAAGCAAGTTTATTAGAAATAAAACATTCAGTAGCTCCTGTATCAAAAATAATAGTGACAGGTATGCCAAATAACTTACCCGGAACTTCTATAGGTGTCACTTGCTTTTCAGCTTGCTTGTCTGCTACTGCAGCATGTATCTTATGCTGCTGATTACGATCATCCTTCTTCAAAGGGCACTGATTTGCGTAGTGGTCTTTGCCACAATTGTAGCAGCCTCCTACAGGTCCCTTTTTAGGCTCAAAATTGCCTCCAGCCTTGTAATTATCACGTTGTCCTCCATAGGGCTTCTGCCCATTGTTATAATTTTTGGCAAAATTATCCCTTACATTTCCAGCAGGCTTATTTGCTACTGCTTTCTTACTATTATCCCCTGGAAACTTACTTTTGTTTCCAAACTTTTTCCATGGTCCCTTTTTGGGTGCAAGAGAGGTTGAAGAAGGGTTTGCAATCTTCTTCCGCACTTCCTCTTTATGAGCAGAAATAGCCTTTAATTTCTGTTCTTGTCTTATGGCCTTTTCAACAACTCCTTCCATAGTGGTTGGACTGTGAACATCGACCTCTCCCCCTATCATGGGATTCAATCCCATGATGAATTTCCATATTCTAAACTTCTCGTCAGTTTGATACTGTGGTACATACTTGAGGAGTTTTGTAAACCGCTCCCAGTATTCAGTTACCATTAGCTTCCCTTGAGCTAAGTTCTAGAATTCTGTCATTTTCTGATCATAGAAAAGTTGTGGCAGCCAACGTTGCCTAAAATAGCCTTTAAATTGATCCCAAGTAATATTGGTCTCATCAATATTTAGCTCAGCTTTACGGCTATCCCACCACGAAGATGCTTCATGGGAAAGCTGATAGGCTCCCCAAATAGCTTTGGTTTCCTCTGAGAAGTTTCTTATTGCAAAGTACTTCTCCATTTCACTGAGCCAGTTCTCAGCTCCATCTCCTAATGTGGTGCCATCATACTTAGGTGGGCTTATCCTTTTTATATCATTAGTGAGTTCTGCTGCCAACCTGGCCTTTTTGTTTTCTGGTTGATAGGTGCATTCCCAGCATTAATATCAACACCCAAATCGGGTTGTCCTCAAATCAACATCCCTCCTCATTTCCCATCACCTCTGTTCAAGGTTGTCCTCGGGAGGAGGTTGCTGATTGTTATTAAACCATTTTCTCTTACAAGAAAATTCAGGTTCTTATCGATTATGGACACAATAGGCCCAAGAGCTGCAACCTTAGATACAAGATGTAACATCCTCATTTTTTACATTAGAACAAGTAATTTTTTTAAATAAATGCTTCCTGTTCTAAATACATAATTTAGAACTCACAAATCAAAACAACCATTCTTATAACAGATAACCATATGCAATTTGTAATGACTCGAGTACCTCCGATCTATTCATTCCATGACTCGGTAATCTACCGATCTATTCATGAGTATTAAGAGTTGGCGTTTTTTTATTTAACACATCACTCTTGCGGTTCTCTTCCCTAATCTGGATTTAGAATGCTCTGTCCAAGGAACCTATCTGAATAATTGTTACCATTATTCATCGGCATCTCATCCCTTAGACTAGGTGACTTAGGACAACGCAATCAACAACTTGCGATACTTTGGCCAAAGATTTGAAACATACCGCTTATGTCTCGTATTCCTTGATGGCATACTCATCAATCTGGAATACGTCCTTCACCCCATTCCTATGTTATGTAGAATGTCTTATACTCGACTTCGCGACTCTCTATCCCCAAGTTATTCACTCAGAACGGATTAGTGAGATGACAACGTTATAGGGATGCTCCCGAGGACTAGGGATACGCTGACATACTCGGTCAACCCTAGTTAATCCAGTGTGTCAAGATACCCCGAGTCTCCTAGGGCAGCCTTATAACGTGACCACATTCCTAATCAGTCCCAGAGTAACTTGTTCGAGTTTAAGGTGTAAATCTTAACGATCAATGCAAAGGGTGTCATCAAAGGTCACCTGCATTGTTGTATCTTCGAGAAGATCCTAATCTTCTCAAGGTACAACCTTGCAGTTGACTTGTGCCGTCAACCTTTAAATCCACCTCGAAAAGATCTACTTATTAATAAGTGTTACACACGTTGAGTTAAAATTATACTAAAAGACGCTCCCTAAGGTTAGCCTTTCCCAATCCCTGGGTTCCTCACCTTAGAATGACCTTTCTTAATAAAACCCATTACACAAGAGAAGTTATTAAGACTAGAGGTCCCATCAAGGAGTTCATAGAATATACATAATTCTAAATCAACGAAATTGGACAATAACCCATAATCTTCACATGAGATTGCCAACCAAACCCTTTTTAGGTTTATATCAGTTCTCATAACTGAATTTATATCTTACTTATTAGTATCGAGATATAGTGATTAAGAATCCAATTAAACGTTGTCTTGACTTAGATCAAGACTAGGAAGTAATAATTTATTCAGCTTGTTTAGCTTCCTGCTCAGGTTTATTTTAACCCTAGCTTCCGTAAAGACAAAGGATCTAAATTCCAATTTAGCTTTAGATAGAACATACTAGAACTACTAAACAATCATAAGTATTCAAATCACATATTCTTGCAAGCTTACATAGATAATCACAAAAGTCTCCAAATTATACAATAATAATAATGCTCTCAAGATCATTCGAACCGAAGAAGATCAAACCATCAAGATACGAATACAAACACATAAGTAACAAATACTCTTTTCCATTCCTTTCAAACTAATCAAATACATTTTATGCATTCAAAGATACTTGATACAATACTCAACAGAAAAAGAACATCTTTCTTCAAGTAGTACATTTAGAGAATCAAGCTGTAATTCATCATAAAACCAAATTAAACAATCTGATCATCCTATCAGATCTGCGTGCTTTTACCACTTACGGCAACCATCTGCAAAAATTGTCAACATGGGTCAGTTCGATGAACTGAGCATGATAAGCACTAACTCTTAAAACAATTGCAATCCACCAATTGTTTTCATTAAACAACCTGTTTAAATGAAATCAATTCACCAAACATGTAAACATATTTCAGATTATGCTCTTGTAATACAATAAAACTATACACGCGTAACTCATATTATAGTTACTAAATAGTCCTAGATACCTTCCAGATATTTCATCATAAACGTTAGTGACCAAGAAGAACAAATGCATCTAAAACAACTATCCATCTGAATCCCAAGGACAACAAACATCAGACAGACCATTACATTCAACATAGTAAAATGAATATCATAACAATACATGATTCCATCAGTATGTTAAAACAATTCCAAAAGTTAGATAAAAATATATCAACAAATACTTTACAATAGAAGAGAAAGAAAACGAGTCATTCATATTTCCCTTCAAATCAAGCTCATGACTGTACCGTCTCCTCAAGAGTAAAGCATTCACCTTATACGCATGCGAATAAGTCAGACGAGACCACAAGAAGAACCACAGTTTTGTTAAAATTTAAATAAAACAACTTCCTGTAGTTTACTAGCAATACAGTAGCTCTCGCGCCAAGGCAAAGTGATGAATAATCTATCAAATAGACTCCACATAACCTTCCATACTAATCAACAAAAATGAGAAAATAACCAATGCCATCGCTTGTCGAGGCACAATTGTTAACTCTCATTAGTTCACCAAGCTCATGACTAGATATTCATACTAACAAGACGTAATCATGCACAAACACGACAACAATCCCACTCAAAGAACTACATACAACAAATCTAGTCCCTACTAAAACACATCTTAGATCCCTAAATCAAAAACTTTTTATCACAAGGACAAACAAGAGGCTCAAAACATTAAAATGATGTTTCCTTATGCTTATGTAGTGATTTTCATACTTTAATCTAACACAACATGCATGAACCTCATTTAACTAAATGCCAATTCTTATAATAATACAATACCATGACTTATATTAGATTCGTTTTCAAAAGGTCTCAACAAGGTCTCAAACCAAGTATAGTTTGAAAAGAAATCCCTTCCTTTACTTTCCACAGAAGTGACAAAGAAAGGGACTCTAAGAATATTAAAAAAGAGTCTCGAACGTCATGCATGCATGCACACACAATGAGGGTTTAAATCAAAAATCAAGCCAACTCGCAACATTTCAAATCTCCAACAAGATATCCATACCACTAATGCTCAAAACAAGGTTTAGATTGAAGTTGCTTTCATGCGACCACAACTCAAGAATCATAACAAGATTCACAACCGAGATTATTCGTAAAGAAAGAAACATAATATACGCCTCCGTGATAAAAAAGGAGTCTTACCCATGTGGTATTCTTCAAATAAACTTCTACAAGTAGTAGAAAGATACAAGATACATATCAAATTCAAGAATTCTAACTATACCAATAACATACAAGATTCACATCCGAACTTCTACAAAGGTAGAAACGTATGTTACCTTTCAGACTCAAAAAGGAATCGAACCCGTATAGTATTCTTGATTAAACTTAAATAAGTAAAACTCTATCTATTCAAGGATTCCCACAATATCCAAAATCATATATATTCACGATACAAAGCTTCTACAAAGCCAAATACAAGATTTATATATATTAAGGATTCCAACCATGCCAATAATAATAATTATTCACAATCAGGCTTATACGAAGCAAAAAAATATTTCATAACAAGGACTCCAACCGAGTCCATACAACAATATTCACTCTAAGCTTATACAATAAGAGGAAAACATAATATACGCATCAATAGTTCAAAAAGAATCGAACCCAAGTAATATTCTCGATCAAAAACTCTTTCAGAAGTCAAAATACTATCAACTCAAGGATTCCAACGGGATTCAATAACATAAAGTATTCCCGACTGTACTTCTTCATAAACCAAGACATAATTTCATTTCAAGAAGTTCAACAACCTCAATAACATATATTACTTACGACATAAATTAAACAGAAGTCGAAATATTATGTACATTCAAGAATTCCAACAGTATCCTTTTCAACAAGTGAAAACGGCAAGGTATCGACTGAAGTCTGAACCCAACAAGAGAACAATTCATGGACTCCCACAGAACCGAATTCGTATATTTTCCTTGCAAGCATTTCTACAAAATCTAACCGAAATGCAAAACACAACAAGATAGTGCAACAGTTCGAAACACAATACACACCCATCAAGGGTTTACTTGAAAAATCGAGCCAGTAAGAAGATACAACAACTAAATCACACAAGCTACCATAAAAACCAACTGAACCCAAAAATCATCTGAACAGAGTTGTTCTAATGAAATCATTTGAAAGAAAGCAAGATTTTTAAAGGTTAGGGCCTAACATGCCTGGTAATGCCGCTTAAAAATCAAGAAGACCACTGAAAGAGCTCGAGCCTTCTTCTCTTTTTCCACGTTAGATTCAACAACAATAATTTGTTATTTCCATGCCTTATAAACTTTCCTTGACAGAGAAAAGAGCGAGTTACACTCATATTTTCCATGCAACACCAAGTAGACTGGTGCGAAGAACCAGTGATCAAACAGAGAGAAAACCGGAGCGCATGAAAACCAAACAAACTACCAGTTTTCCATTTTGCATGTCTTCCCGAGAAATCCGAGCTCGAAGACCGAGTTCATTAATTGTATTAACTCCAAAATTCCCGCTCAATCTCCATTGCCACCGACCGCCATAGTTGGCGATGGATAAAAACAATTCAAAGACCATTTCTAACTTTGGCGACTCGCCACGTCACTTTTTTGCTAGCCGTTTGAAACTTCCACTAAATCCCTGTCCTTCATACTTATCCATCCCATTTAATGCCATAGAAACTGCCGCCCATGGCTCGCACCCCTTCATAGGTCCCCTTTCTTCCTTGTTCATTAGTTAGGTTAGAAGCATAGGTTAGGATTTAAGATGCTACTTAGTCTAACCTCCTTAGCGCTAGGTTACTAACTTAGAACATTTAGCTTATAGCTTAGGCCTAGGTTAGATTAGATTAACACTAATCTAACCCATAGGTTATAGTTTAGTTTTAGGTTACTAACCTTAATAAATCCAGTTTAGGTCTAACATTTAAAATGTTCAGAATAAGAACCTACAGACATACATTCACGAAAAGGATTCACTCCAAAGACTCGCCAATAGGCTAGTTGAATAAATGTATCTCGAATTTATTACCCGCCCACGATCAAGACCTTCCCGATATTACGATATCGGGAACCAATTCATTTAACACGATCAGCCTGAGTTAGACTCGAATAGCTTATTCAACGCATTCGGACCTTGCAACCTGCGTAAGGTCTATAATTTTTTGTTCATCCCGAATAAACTTAAAGCATCTCTTGGATCAATGCCACTGATCCAAGGTTAGGTCTTATAGATGGATAAATCCACAATTCATTCCGAGATCAGATTAAACTCAGGTGCAAAAATGAAAGAAATAAAAGAGTCCAATCATATTCCGACTCAGTCAAAGATCTTCAATTACAAAGAAGATACAGTCCATATCAAGCATGACTTCACAATCAAAGGAACACATCCTTTTACAAAAGAAATCACATATCAACACTTGAATGCTCAGGAGGAAGTAACAACAGTTCAGAGTGTTACATGCTTCCCTCCTAAAAGATTCATCGTCCCGATGATTACATATTCGATTAACCTTCAGGTCAACCAATTTATTAGTTCACAAAACAATGCGACTATTTCCAACTTAAATAGTTCCAGAAATCAATGTCACAACACATTTTATTCAAATTTTGAATAATGTTTGCCTCCATCTGCTTTCATATAAACTTGAAAAAGATAAGTTCATAAAAGAAATGTTTTGTCAATAGATTTCATTCTGTTGAAAAAGAAAAGGAAAAGCAATTTTCATCTCTTCCAGATTTTCCCAAGTTGCACTTTCTTCGTTAAACTGGTCCCACTGGACCTTACATTGCTGTATTTCACGATTTCTCAAATGCAATTGGTGAGTTTCCAGCACTCGTGTGGGTTTAACCACGATTATTCCTGGTCTTGACCTGCAAGGAATTCCAATTTAAAACATGTGACAGATCTGAAACGTATTTCTTAAGCAAAGAAATATGGAAAACATCATGCATGCGAGATAAAGCAGGTGGTAATGCTAATCGATAAGCTACAGGATTGATTATTTCGACAATTTTGAAAGGTCCCACGAATCGAGGTGACAACTTGGCAGCCTTGCCAAAAGTTATAGAACTCTTTCTGGGTTTAACACGAAGAAAAACCTTCTCACCAAGCTCAAACCTTCGATCAACCCGCTTAAGGTCAGCATAGCTCTTCTGCCTATCCGCTGCTTCCTTTAATCGTTCACGAATCAACTTAACTTGTTGTTCCATTTCAGTGAGGATCTCTGGTCCAATTACCACTCTATCCTCAACACTATCCCAACTAACAGGGGTTCTGCACTTCCTTCCATAAAGTGCTTCAAATGGTGCCATTTTAAGAGATGAGTGATAAGTGTTGTTGTATGCGAATTCAACTAATGGAAGATACTCTTCCCATTTATACTATTGATCCATACAATACATTCGCAACATGTCCTCCAACACTTGATTTACCCTCTCAGTTTGTCCATCCGTTTCGGATGATATGCGAACTCAAGTTTAGTTTCGCTCCAAGAGTCATTAAGCATTTGCCAAAACCTTGACGCCATTCTTGATCCCCGTCGAGATATAATCAATTCGGTACACCATGTAATCTGAAAATTTCATGTACGAATCTTTTGGCCAAAGCACCGTGAATCATCCTTTAGATTTCCAAATGATGAAATGAGCTACCTTAGTTAGTATCTACAACTACCAGTGATAACATCATGTTTATTCCTGACATGGGTAACCCTTGTACAAAGTCCATGGTTATTACTTGCCATTTGTACTGCGGTATGCTATGAGGATATAACAGTCCAGCAGGGTGCATATGTTCTACCTTAACCCACTGACATTCCAAACAATGAGTCACAAAATCAATGACATCCTTTTTCATACCTTTCCAAAAGTATTGTTGTTTCGCATCATCAGCAAGCATTTTTGTGATACCCGGGTGTCCAGAGAAAGGTGAATTATGAAATTCAACTAACAACTTCTTTCTCAAATCATTCAGCATAGGTACGTATACCCTGTTTTCATAACGCAAGATTCCTTCATTATCAAAATGAAAACCTTTATACCTTTCATCATTAGGTTCTGCAGCAAGCGCTGCTTTTACTTGCTTTAAGTAAATATCGATTCTCGAGGCACTTTTTACCTCATCCTTAAACTGAGTTCTTAATGTTATAAGAGCATAAATGTGCCTTACGACTTAGAGCATCTCGCTACTCTATTCTCCTTCCCTTTGATGTAGCTAATATCAAAATCATATTGTGATAAAAATTCTAACCACCTTCTCTGTCTGGCATTTAGATTAGGCTGAGTGAAAATATATTTCAGTCCTAAGTGATCAGTTTTCAACTCAAAAGGTTTCCCAAGTAAATAGTGTCTCCAGACTTGAAGTGCATGAACAATGGCAGCAAGCTCCAAATCATGAGGAGCATAATTCAGCTCATGTAACTTAAGTTTTCTACTTTCATATGCTATGACTTGATCATTTTGTAACAAAACACCTCCAAGGCCTTCCCCATAAGCATCCGTTACAACAGAAAAGCTCCCATTAGGGTCTGGTACAACTAATATAGGTGCGGAAGTCAACTAGCTTTTCAGACTTTTGAAAGCCGCTTCGCACTTATCATTCCAAATAAATTTCTTATCCTTCTTCTGCAATGAAGTTATTGGTGCAGCCACTTTAGAAAAATCCTTAACAAATTTTCTATAAGTAACCAAAGAAGACCCATGAAGCTTCTTACTTCATGCACATTCTTTGGTGCAGCCACTCAATATTATCGCCACTATTTTTTTGAAGGATCTACAACAATTCCTTCTTTGCTAATGACATGACCCAAATAGTGAACTTCTGAATCAAAGAAAGAACATTTGGATAACTTACCATACAACTTTCTTTTTCTCAAAATTCCCAAAACTATCTTCAAATGCTCATTGTGCTCCTCAACGCTTTTAGAATAAATGAGAATATCATCCAAGAATACAAGTACAAACTTGTCCAAATATTCTTGAAAGATATTGTTCATTAAGTTCATAAAAGTTGTGGGTGCATTAGTTAATCCAAAGGGTAGAACCGTGAATTCATAATGTCCGTACCTTGTTCGGAAAGCTGTTTTATGAATATCTTCTTCTCTAATCCTTAACTGATGATAACCAGATCAAAGATCTATCTTAGAATAGACCACTGCCCCACGCATCTGATCAAATAGATCGTCGATCCTTGGAAGTGGGTATCTGTTCTTGATTGTTGCTTTATTCAACATCCGATAATCAATACACAGCCTAAGTGTTCCATCCTTCTTTTTCACAAATATTACAGGCACTCCCCAAGGTGAAACACTTGGTCTAATCAAACCTTTAGACAAAAGTTCTTGCAATTGTGCCTTAAGCTCGACTAACTCTGTAGTAGTCATCCGATAAGGTGCTTTGGAAATAGGTTCAGTTCCTGGTTTGATTTCGATGGTGAAGTCAAATTCCCTCTTGGGTGGTAACCCTGGTAATTCTTCCGAAAAACATCCCTGAAACTTTGTAGCAGAGGAAATCGTTTCATGGAATCACCATCTTCTTCTGAAAATTCAGATATCTTTACTGCATAAAGGGTACATCCTTTGTTTTTAGCCTTTTTAAGCTGCATAGCTGACAGTTTTCTAACTGAAATTTCCCGTTTCACACCTTGAATCTCTGTTGTTTCCAACTGATCATCTAAACATTTTATGTTCTTTTCATAGTAGTCTACTTTTGCTTTATGGTCAGCTAACCAATTGACACCGATGACAATGTCATACGATCCCAAAGGTGTAACATAGAGGTCAACTTCCATGGAAAAGTTAGGTAAGTCAAGGACTGCCCCAAAAAGACACATACTCACTGTATGAACAGAGTTATTACCATACTGTACAGTCCAAGATTTATCCATTTTTCCAGCTTTTCTCTTAAGTTTAGAAGCAAGTTTATTAGAAATAAAACATTCAGTAGCTCCTGTATCAAAAAGAATAGTGACAGGTATGCCAAATAACTTACCCGAACTTCTATAGGTGTCACTTGCTTTTCAGCTTGCTTGTCTGCTACTGCAGCATGTATCTTATGTTACTGATTACGATCATCCTTCTTCAAAGGGCACTGATTTGCATAGTGGTCTTTGCCACAATTGTAGCAGCCTCCTACAGGTCCCTTTTTAGGCTCAAAATTGCCTCCAGCCTTGTAATTATCACGTTGTCCTCCATAGGGCTTCTGCCCATTGTTATAATTTTTGGCAAAATTATCCCTTACATTTCCAGCAGGCTTATTTGCTACTGCTTTCTTACTATTATCCCCTGGAAACTTACTTTTGTTTCCAAACTTTTTCCATGGTCCCTTTTTGGGTGCAAGAGAGGTTGAAGAAGGGTTTGCAATCTTCTTCCGCACTTCCTCTTTATGAGCAGAAATAGCCTTTAATTTCTGTTCTTGTCTTATGGCCTTTTCAACAACTCCTTCCATAGTGGTTGGACTGTGAACATCGACCTCTCCCCCTATCACGGGATTCAATCCCATGATGAATTTCCGTATTCTGAACTTCTCACAGCTTGATACTTCATGGTACATACTTGAGGAGTTTTGTAAACCGCTCCCCAAGATTTCGGCCACTGTTAGCTTCCCTTGAGCTAAGTTCTAGAATTCTCGTTTTTTCTGATCATAGAAAAGTTGTGGCAGCCAACGTTGCCTAAAATAGCTTTAAATTGATCCCAAGTAATATTGGTCTCATCAATATTTAGCTCACTTTTTGGCTATCCCACCACGAAGATGCTTCGTGGGAAAGCTGATAGGCTCCCCAAATAGCTTTGGTTTCCTCTGAGAAGTTTCTTATTGCAAAGTACTTCTCCATTTCACTGAGCCAGTTCTCAGCTCCATCTCCTAATGTGGTGCCATCATACTTAGGTGGGCTTATCCTTTTTATATCATTAGTGAGTTCTCACGCCAACCTCGGCCTTTTTGTTTTCTAGTTGATGTGCATTTCCAAAGATTAATATCAACACCCATATCGGGGTTGTCCTCAGGAGGTTGCTGATTGTTATTACCAGCTTCTTCATCCTCCTCATTTCCCATCACCTATTGTTCAAGTACAGCTAAACGATCTCTTGTGTCCAACAGGGCAGCAAGGATCTCATCAAGTTTTTGGGTTGTTGCCACCCCTCCTTCAGGTGGAGCATTATTCGCAACGTTCCCCCTTGTTCTAACCATTTTCTGATACAAGAAAATTCAGGTTTTCATCAGATTATGGACACAATAGGTCCAAGAGCTGCAACCTTCAGCTCTGATACCAAGATGTAACATCCTCATTTTTATACATTAGAACAAGTAATTTTTTTTTTTTTTTTTGATAAATGCTTCCTGGTTCTAAATACATAATTTAGAACTCACAAATCAAAACAACCATTCTTATAACAGATAACCATATGCAGCTGTAATGACTCGGAGTACCTCCGATCTATTCATTCCATGACTCGGTAATCTACCGATCTATTCATGAGTATTAAGAGTTGGCATTTTTATTTAACACATCACTCTTGCGGTTCTCTTCCCTAATCTGGGATTCAGAATGCTCTGTCTAAGGAACCTATCTGAATAATTGTTACCATTATTCATCGGCATCTCATCCCTTAGACTAGGTGACTTAGGACAACGCAATCAACAGCTTGCGATACTTTGGCCAAAGATTTGAAACATACTGCTTATGTCTCGTATTCCTTGACGGCATACTCATCAATCTGGAATACGTCCTTCACCCCATTCCTATGTTATGTAGAATGTCTTATACTGACTTCTGTCAGTCTCTCCTATCCCAAGTTATTCACTCAGGAATGGATTAGTAAGATGACAACGTTATAGGGATGCTCCCGAGGACTAGGGATACGCTGACATACTGGGTCAACCCTAGTTAATCCAGTGTGTCAAGATACCCCGAGTCTCCTAGGGCAGCCTTATAACGTGACCACATTCCTAATCAGTCCCAGAGTAACTTGTTCGAGTTTAAGGTGTAAATCTTAACGATCAATGCAAAGGGTGTCATCATAAGTCACCTGCATTGTTGTATCTTCGAGAAGATCCTAATCTTCTCGAAGGTACAACCCTGCAGTTGACTTGTGCCGTCAACCTTTAAATCCACCTCGAAAAGATCTACTTATTAATAAGTGTTACACACGTTGAGTTAAAATTATACTAAAAGACGCTCCCTAAAGGTTAGTCTTTCCCAATCCCTAGGTTCCTCACCTTAGAATGACCTTTCTTAATAAAACCCATTACACAAGAGAAGTTATTAAGACTAGAGGTCCCATCAAGGAGTTCATAGAATATACATAATTCTAAATCAACGAAATTGGACAATAACCCATAATCTTCACATGAGATTGCTAACCAAACCCTTTTTAGGTTTATATCAGTTCTCATAACTGAATTTATATCTTACTTATTAGTATCGAGATATAGTGATTAAGAATCCAATTAAACGTTGTCTTGACTTAGATCAAGACTAGGAAGTAATAATTTATTCAGCTTGTTTAGCTTCCTGCTCAGGTTTATTTTAACCCTAGCTTCCAGAAAGACAGTGATCTAAATTCCAATTTAGCTTTAGATAGAACATACTAGAACTACTAAACAATCATAAGTATTCAGTCACATAATCTTGCAAGCTTACTTAGATAATCACAAAAGTCTCCAAATTATACAATAATAATAATGCTCTCAAGATCATTCGAACCGAAGAAGGTCAAACCATCAAGATACGAATACAAACACATAAGTAACAAATATCTCTTTCCATTCCTTTCAGAACTAATCAAATACATTTTATGCATTCAGCATACTTGATACAATACTCAACAGAAAAAGAACATCTTTCTTCAAGTAGTACATTTAGAGAATCAAGTTGTAATTCATCATAAAACCAAATTAAACAATCTGATCATCCTATCAGATCTGCGTGCTTTTACCACTTACGGCAACCATCTGCAAAAATTGTCAACACGGGTCAGTTCGATGAACTGAGCATGATAAGCACTAACTCTTAAAACAATTGCAATCCACCAATTGTTTTCATTAAACAACCTATTTAAATGAAATCAATTCACCAAACATGTAAACATATTTCAGATTATGCTCTTGTAATACAATAAAACTATACACGCGTAACTCATATTATAGTTACTAAATAGTCCTAGATACCTTCCAGATATTTCATCATAAACGTTAGTGACCAAGAAGAACAAATGCATCTAAAACAACTATCCATCTGAATCCCAAGGACAACAAACATCAGACAGACCATTACATTCAACATAGTAAAATGAATATCATAACAATACATGATTCCATCAGTATGTTAAAACAATTCCAAAAGTTAGATAAAAATATATCAACAAATACTTTACAACAGAAGAGAAAGAAAACGAGTCATTCATATTTCCCTTCAAATCAAGCTCATGACTGTACCGTCTCCTCAAGAGTAAAGCATTCACCTTATACGCATGCGAATAAGTCAGACGAGACCACAAGAAGAACCACAGTTTTGTTAAAATTTAAATAAAACAACTTCCTGTAGTTTACTAGCAATACAGTAGCTCTCGCGCCAAGGCAGTGATGATTAATCTATCAAATAGACTCCACATAACCTTCCATACTAATCAACAAATGAGAAAATAACCAATGCCATCGCTTGTCGAGGTACAGTTAACAACTCATTAGTTCAGTCAAGCTCACGACTAGATATTCATACTAACAGAAGACGTAATCATGCACAAACACGAACAACCTTTTTATCCCAAACAAGAGGCTCAATAACATTACAACAAAATCTAGTCCCTACTAAAACTCTCAAGGACTTAGATCAAAATTTAACTGAAAAATTCCATAAATACAATATAACATTTTCTCGTAGTTTCTCCTATGCCAAGCTACTATCTACAACAAGGTCTCAAACCAAGTATAGTTTGAAAAGAAAGCCCTTCCTTTACTTTCCACAGAAGCAGTGGACAGAAAGGGACACAAGAATATTAAAAAAGGAGTCTGAACGTCATGCACACACAACGAGGGTTTAAATCAAAAATCAAGCCAACTCGCAACATTTCAAATCTCCAACAGTATCCATACCACTAATGCTCAAAACAAGGTTTAGATTGAAGTTGCTTTCATGCGACCACAACTCAAGAATCATAACAGTATTCACAACTGAGATTATTCAGAAAGGAAAACATAATATACGCCTCCAGGATAAAAAAGGAGTCTTACCCATGTGGTATTCTTCAAATAAACTTCTACAGAAGTAGAAAGATACAAGATACATATCAAATTCAAGAATTCTAACTATACCAATAACATACAGTATTCACGACTGAACTTCTACAAAGGTAGAAACGTATGTTACCTTTCCAGGACTCAAAAAGGAATCGAACCCGTATAGTATTCTTGATTAAACTTCTATAACAGTTAAAACTCTATCTATTCAAGGATTCCCACAATATCCAAAATCATACAGTATTCACAACAAAGCTTCTACAGAAGCCAAAATACAAGATTTATATATATTAAGGATTCCAACCGTGCCAATAATAATAATTATTCACAATCAGGCTTATACAGAAGCAAAATACTGGTTTCATAACAAGGACTCCAACTGAGTCCATACAACAATATTCACTCTAAGCTTATACAGAAGAGGAAAACATAATATACGCATCAATAGTTCAAAAAGAATCGAACCCAAGTAATATTCTCAATCAAAAACTCCTTCAGAAGTCAAAATACTATCAACTCAAGGATTCCAACGGGATTCAATAACATAATGTATTCCCGACTGTACTTCTTCAGAAACCAAGACATAATTTCATTTCAAGAAGTTCAACAGATCAATAACATATATTACTTACGACATAAATTAAACAGAAGTCGAAATATTATGTACATTCAAGAATTCCAACAAATCCTTTTCAACAAGTGAAAATGGCAAGGTATCGATCAAGTCTCGAACCCAAAAGAGAACAATTCATGGACTCCCACAAAACCGAATTCGTATTTTCCTTCTTGCAAGCATTTCTTCAAAATCTAACCGAAATGCAAAACACAGCAAGATAGTGCAACAGTTCGAAACAAAATACACACCCATCAAGGGTTTACTTGAAAAATCGAGCCAGTAAGAAGATACAACAACTAAATCACACAAGCTACCATAAAACCAATCAACCCAAAATCATCTCGAACAGAGTTGTTCTCTAATGAAATCATTTGAAAGAAAGCAAGATTTTTAAAGGTTAGGGCCTAACATGCCTGGTAATGCCACTTAAAAATCCGAAGAAGACCACTGAAAGAGCTCGAGCCTTCTTCTCTTTTTCCACGTTAGATTCAACAACAATAATTTGTTATTTCCATGCCTTATAAACTTTCCTTGACAGAGAAAAGAGTGAGTTACACTCATATTTGCCATGCAACACCAAGTAGACTGGTGTGAAGAACCAGTGATCAAACAGAGAGAAAACCGGAGCGCATGAAAACCAAACAAACTACCAGTTTTCCATTTTGCATGTCTTCCCGAGAAATCCGAGCTCGAAGACCGAGTTCATTAATTGTATTAACTCCAAAATTCCCGCTCAATCTCCATTGCCACCGACCGCCATAGTTGGCGATGGATAAAAACAATTCAAAGACCATTTCTAACTTTGGCGACTCTGCCACGTCGGCTTTTGCTAGCCGTTTGAAACTTCCACTAAATCCCTGTCCTTCATACTTATCCATCCCATTTAATGCCATAGAAACTACCGCCCATGGCTCGCACCCCTTCATAGGTCCCCTTTCTTCCTTGTTCATTAGTTAGGTTAGAAGCATAGGTTAGGATTTAAGATGCTACTTAGTCTAACCTCCTTAGCGCTAGGTTACTAACTTAGAACATTTAGCTTATAGCTTAGGCCTAGGTTAGATTAACACTAATCTAACCCATAGGTTATAGTTTAGTTTTAGGTTACTAACCTTAATAAATCCAGTTTAGGTCTAACATTTAAAATGTTCAGAATAAGAACCTACAGACATACATTCACGAAAAGGATTCACTCCAAAGATCGCCAATAGGCTAGTTGAATAAATGTATCTCGAATTTATTACCTGCCCACGATCAAGACCTTCCCGATATTACGATATCGGGAACCAATTCATTTAACACGATCAGCCCGAGTTAGACTCCGAATAGCTTATTCAACGCATTCGCACTCTTGCAAACCTGCGTAAGGTCTATAATTTTAGTTCATCCCGAATAAACTTAAAGCATCACTTGGATCAATGCCACTATCCAAGGTCTGGTCTTATAGATGGATAAATCCACAATTCATTCCGAGATCGATTAAACTCAGTGTGCAAAATGAAAGAAATAAAAGAGTCCAATCCAAATCGAAGGTTTTGGGGAAGGAAGAGCCTCATGAAGCTAATCATTTGTATAAGAAAAATGTTGGGGGAGAAATTGAGTTTAATGTGGCATCAATAGGATAAATAAGGAAGGAATATCCCTTAATTACTGATATAAATCAAGAAAATAATGATCAATCTCAGGTTCTAGACCAAGGAGAAGGATAATTGAAAGAATTGTTAGCACAGGGTGAGAGTAGCAAAGTGGTTATTGAAATAAATGAGGAAGAGCAGGAAAAATCACTAGCTCAGGATGAACAAGGGGTGTTCAAGAAATTGGTGGTTGTCCTTGAGAAACCCCAACATAAATCACAATAAGAAAAGGCTGGAGTTAGTTTGAAAAAAGGTTGGATTGGTGAATTAACTTCGAATGAGGAAAAGGAGGTCCTCCCTATTCAAGCCATTGAACTAACTACTTTTCCTTTTCCAAAGGCAGCAAGAGCCTCAAAAAGGGCTAGGATTATCACCAAAACTCACACTAATTCATTAATATCCAAAACTCTGGACATAACAATTCCTTTTGAGGGAAAACTAGAGAAGATGTGACAACTAATGATTATAATGTTCAAATCATTCCTTTAGGGAAGCCCTCAAGAGAACAACTAAAATAAGGAGTATCTGAGGTAGTGAATGACCTTTTGCAAAAGGTGGATGAAGATAGGGTGACGAAAAAGTAGTTAAAAGAAAAATTTAAAGCCTTGAGTTCTAGTTTGCAGCAGTTGATTGGGAAGCATAGTCACACTCAGGAAAGTGCCTCTATAGATACCCCTGAGGGAATGGAAAATATTAACAAAGTTGTCAAGAAGGTTCAAGCAAAGAATACATGGATTGAAAAATTATTTGAAAATGGAAAAGAAATAATTAATGAAGTTAAATCAAAGTATGAAGAACTCAAGAATAGACTCAATGATATCAATGAGATAATTGAATAATGTGACAATGAGATCTTCTAATTTGAGGAATTTTTCCCAAACTAGACCGCATAACTCAACTCAGTGATGAATTGGTTGAGTAGGAAAATATTGTGCTAGTGGAATTCAAAGGAATTCAGCATGCCATAGAATAATTATCAAAAATTAGAGTGGAAACCTTGAATGGGATCAAGGAAAATCTTAAATTCAAAAGAAATTGGGTTGATGACACTCTTGATGCCATTGATGTGAAGTTAGAAGATATGGTATCTGATAAATTCAAAAAGAGTTACGAGGATCTGAAGATTGAATTTTTTCTTAAATATTTTGAAAATAATATTCAGAAGGATGATTTCTCCTATAAAATCATTAAAACAATGAGAAAGGTTGAGAATAGAATTATATAATTAAAGGCTAGGCCATTGGAGTACAAACAGAAGATGAGCCATTGCATAGATGCAATAGCTAGGAAAATACTAATCTTCAAGCATCACATTAGACCCGATGTTGATGACATAAATGAGTTGTTCTAAAGGTATGATGCATATGTGGAAAGGTTGGCAAAGGAACAAGATGTAAAAATGGAAGCTAAGGAAGAAAAGAATGCAAATATAAAAGATGATGAACAAGCTTAGGTGTGTTGTTCCTTAAGCTGTATTTTATTTTCATACTTCTCTAAATTGATGCTTTAAACTGATATTTCATTACATTGGATGTAATTATTATTCTGAACTTTATTGTTTCCTTATATTAATTATAAAGTGGAAGAATGCAATAGTTTCATATTGACTTAGGTAAAATTTTACATACATTTGGATAAGCATGTAAACTATTGATATTTTTTGCTTCTTGAATTTTGAATAAGGAACAAAATGGGGTTCTATAGGGGCCCCTTCCCATGATAAATAAATATATATACATGCCAAAAGTAGGGACAATAAAAGGAAAGCAATATTCAGACATTTTTCAGTCCTGCTTCAAAATTTCCTCCCAGTAGGGGAAGCTTGTTCAAAAGCTTATTCTTTCTCAACATGAATTCACTTGAACCTTGTGATGTCTAAACAAATATGACTGACCTTGCTAAGTCCTCGGGACATTCCCATGTCCATAAATTATTCCAGAGTCATTCTAGGACAACTCATGATTTGTTCAAGATTGATTTTCTTTTGTTGTGATGATACCCAATCCAGAAGATCCAAACCACCTATGAAGAATGTCATTTTCCCTTTCCCCTTGTGAAGGGTTGACTTACTAGGAGTGGTTTGAGAGGGGACATCTAGGGTGATTGGAAGGGAAAGTATTGCACTTTGTTGATAGGGTAGATTGCGAGGTCTTGAGCTTGACCCAGTCTCCCACTTCCTTGTGAGGGGTGGATTGTCTCTCGGAGAAGGAATGGGTTGAGGTCCCAAAAAATCATGCTCAAAATGAGGATCATAATGCATTAAATGAGTGGATGACCAAATTACAAATCTTCCCCTATTTTCTGAGCATAGGAGATTGTTTTCTTGAACAGTGAGAAGATAATGATTGATCTTCTTCTCCATCTGAGATAATGATTGGAAGTTAAGGATGTGGTTCACCCTTTCTCTTACCCAAAGATAACATTGGCACCAAATCTAGTTGCAAGGACACAATCTCTTCTTGTTTTTTCTCCAAATATTTTATCCTCCACTCTAACTCATCCACTTTGTGAGAAATGACAGGCACGATGTCAATAGAGGATTTTTCATATAGCACATATGATTCCTTGGGAATCTCCTTTGATAAAAATCCTTCATCGCATAAAAATGGGCATTGAAAATTGGTTTTTAAGATACTTGGGGTCTTCTCTTGACCCAATATATCTTTAAATATTCAGGAGTTTTCAGATGTTCCCATCTGAAGAGATGAAAGTACATAACTTGAAAGGATGCAAACACAAGATTAATCCTAATTAGTCTTGTAAGAAGTAATAATCATACCTATCGATATGTCAAAGGTCCTCTGGTATCGCCTACACACTCTATGTCAAACATGGCCCTAACAAAGGCTTCATCAAGACCACTCAAGTTGAAGATTTTATTTAAATCTTTTGAGTAAATTTCATTCAAAATGTGTGTTACAATTACCTTCGCCATTTTTCTGATAAAATTCTTTATATTCATAATAAGAATTGAAATGCATAAATGTAATGAAGTAGAACCAAGGTTTATAGTAAAAGGGGTGCATATGGTTCTGATTAAGAGAAATATTTCCCATGATATGAGAGATTTTTTTCTCAGTTCACACGAGAAGGATTTAAGAGTTGGAAGGTATTAGGAATAAGTAGAACTAGTGAATCAATATGATTTGACATGAACCTTGTGTGGCAATTAAACCAGTGAGACATGAAATAGAGTGCGTAGCACCCAAGATGGATTCTTGAAAGGTAGATGAGGATATATGTCATATCAGAGTCATCTAGAAGTTCTCATAGGTCATTTGAAATGATTATCTAATCAATATGAGGAAAAATTGATTAAAATAATTTTCTATAAATGATGACCTGATATCCCAGTCGAGCACAAGTGGAACCAATTGAAAAGACTCACATTTTGTACACCTGGAAGCTTAAAGTAAAAATGGCATGTTCTAGAACAAGTATTGTAAAAGGAATATTCTTGGGAATGTTCATGCTTTTGGGGAAAAAAACTTTGAAGGATAACAAGTGAATTGAGTGATATAAAAATGCAAAGAATAATCGTGAAAGGGGGTTAATTTTATGAGATTTTTCAAAGAAAATAAAAAGAGAGAAAGTTGAGAGAAGCCATTTTTTCCAAAGAACCTATCTGAGAAACCTGTTATTTCTTGTGTGTCTTTAGATTTGATCATGTCAAGATGGTTGCAAATGTCTAACCATTGACAAGCTTTGAGACTATAAATATAACTTTCCCTTGTTGATCAATTTGAAGAACCTTGAGTAAATCATGTTAATCATGAGCATAGTTGTGTCTGCTTTCATTTTGAGATATCTTCAAGTAGTTATCTATGTTCTTGTTGAAATCTTATGTTAGGAATTCCTCTGAGTCACACAAGATCTTGTCCTTGTGATAGTATTGTGGCATTTGCAATTACATCGTGAAGAGAGTTTTCATTTCATGATGCAATAAACAATTTAAATTCACTCTACTTTCATTTTGCTGGTACAGATTGTTTGTTAGTCTATGAGTGTATCTTAGGCGTGATGAATCAGGGATTTCTAATGTTTAATTGAGTCTTTAACATGAGATTTTGTGTTGAATTCTTAAAGAATGTGTGAAACCATGTATCTTTGGGCTTCCATGGATACACATCTTCTGGTTGAAGGATCATTTTGACCATTTGAAGAATTTTTGTCATTTTTCTTGGTAGATGTCCCAACATTTGTTAAAATTTCCCAAGAATTTGGTATAATCAACTTTATCTTGCTTAACTTCCCAACAAAAAATTATACATTAAGTGATGAATCTTATAAGAACTACCCCTTCTTGCACTGTGTATCCATAAATGTTGAGGAAATTTGTTGAGTTTTCCATCCTTTAACCCAAGATATGTAGGAGAAAGGTCTTGTCATTGACTTTATTAACCTGGACCTTATCTAGAAGACATCTTCATTCTCTAGGGTGACAACTCGTGAGAGTTAGATTATGTTGCATTGACCATGTTTTCTCAAGGTTTCCTTTGAATATTGCAAAAGGAGAGTCAAATATTGTTGATCCACTGATATCCTTCACCAACACAGGTTACAAAATGGGTCCTCTCACCCTAGTTGAAGGAACAACCTAAAGTAGTAAGGGTAGGTCAAACCCTTAGTACGGTGTTATCCAATTCTTCCAAGCCCGAGTGACAAAGAGTCAGTTAAATCCTTCCCCGGCTACAAAATGACTCATATTCTGATCTATCTATCTCTAAGCATCCTGCTCAACTTGTGATGCTTGCTTGGTTTCAAAGGGAGAATCAATTTGGGTACCAACACCAATCTGGCACGCATTTTTGGGATTATTTGTGTAAATAAATATACATATCGACCTATGGTAATGATTCTTATATGATTTGAGTGCAAATACATTGTTTAAATGTTATCCTTTGTTAATATTTGTGAGGATTGTGTGAGATCAGAAGTTTTTGTGTAATATTTTTGGTTTTAGTAAATGTTGCACTAGATCATATTGATAGTGATAAATATTGACAAAGGATGATTAGATCCATTGAGATTTGTAGAAATTGAGTATTGATAGACACTTGAAAAGTTATTTATAGTTCTTTAGCACATCTAAGGTGAAAATCCTTGGTGGCGACTTTATGTCACCTTGAAATTTTTGGTAATTACCAGTGTCTTAATCTTTGTCAAGTATTTTTGTCATTGATATTTGCAAAAATGGAAGGAAGAAGGTCTTTATTTAATAAGTATCCTACTAGAATATTGTTTTCAGAGCTTGGGAAAAAAATCCAAAGGGAAGACAAGTCTGGAAAGCATTGGGGGATCAAGAGTCAAGTGAGAGAGAAATACCAGTTGTGGAAAGTGACCAACCTATAGTTGAGGATTGTCCAATATCTTCAAATATTTAGGTTCGAGTAGTCCTTGTATAAATTTAACTACTCTAGCTAGTGAGGGGCCATCATTTGTATCTAGGATAATTGTTCCTCATTTCTTTCCTTTATCACTTAAAACTGATAGGGTAGTTTGTGAAACCAAGTCACTAGGGGATATTTACTTTGAAGATCATACACATGTGTCCCAAAGATCCCTTATCCCACACCATTTTAATCCTCCTGTAGGATCACATTCCCAAAATAACATGGCTCATACTCCACCTATACCTCCTTTTGTTTTCAATACATTTGGACCAATAAATTTTAGAGGCATGGTTGGGTATCCTAATGTTGTACCTCAAGATGTGAGAAATAGGTTGCCTAAATTTCAGGGAAATAATTCCATCACTGGTGATTAGCATTTGAGACTCTTCATTAATATGATGGAAGATTTTGAAATTGAATATGAAGATGTGTATATAAAAATATTCATTCATACTCTTGAAGAAGATGCATGTGATTGGTACAAATCATTACTAGATAACTCAATAGACTCATGGACTGAGATGAAGAATGCTTTTAGGTTACAATATGGTGATAAGACTAACCTGATATTTCTCTTATCTAAGTTTGAGAATATAAAAAATAATCCCAATGAGTCTGTCCAAGATTTCAATACCAGATTCAACAAGACTTTAAATAGATTACCCATAATTTTGAGACCTAGTGATGAGTCTTTCCTAATTAAATATTTTGATGCATTTGACAAGAAATTTGCTTATTATTTGAGAGACAAGAACCCTAGAACGTTAAGGAAGGATTTCACCATGGCCTTGCAAATTGAAAACAATATCAAGGTAGTTGGAAAACCCCCTAAGAGGGAGGGTGTCAAATTTATTAATCTGATAGACCTCAGTAAAAAAATAGTCGATCTAGAGGAAGTTGTGAAGACTTTGGCCAGGGAAGTTAAAGAAATATCTTACAAGTTGGCTAGAGTAGAAAAGGGAATAGGAAAGAGTTCTTAGGGTCATCTTAAACCATAAGGCTAGGATAGATTTGGAAATCATCCTAGGGGTGATCATAGATTAGATGACAGAGGAAAGGGGCCCATGGGATTAGGTAATAAACAACAAAATCTAGAGAGAATAGATTGGTCCCTGATCCTTTGACTGTTAGGGTTGCTACAGTAGAAGAGGCCCATGTTATTGATTGGTGTGATAAGTGTTTTTTTCCACATTCCCCATGTGATTTAAGTAAGGAAGTTGAAGAAACAAATGATGATGAAGCTTATGGTGATGTATGTATGATGGAATGCCCTAAAAATTCACAACAAAGAGCCACTTCAACTGAGTTAATAAGTGTCAGAACTGTTCAAGGTTTTTGGGATTGCATTCACCGGGTATTACCTCTCCCTCCTAATGATGATGTTGAAATTGATATGGTACATGCATTTGACTTTCCTAATCACGAATTTGAATATTTGAGGGATTTAATGATTAAGAAATATGATGGGGGAATACCTTCTGAGGAAGATAGGAAAATTTTGATGAATGCAATAGTTTCTCAGAAAAGGAATATAATACCAGAAGTAGAGTTGTCAAAGGGGGAGGTCCTCAAGATAAACCAAAAACTCCACTTCTCACTAATATTCCAAAGGAACCCCTTAAAAGGATACACTTAACAAAGGCCCTGTTACTCCAAATAAGGCTTGTACCCCCACTCATGCCCAAACTATAAAGACTCTCATACCACCGAAAGAGCCATAAATCTCCTTCTAAACATAGTCTTGCCTAAATATATTCCCTATGATATAGCCCAAATTTTGAGTCAGATTAAAGTTACTAACTTACTATGCCTATTGTTGAATTGCTCAAGATCCCTGAGCTTAGAAAAGGGCATTTGAATATTTGGGATTTAAAGAGGAAATGATAACCCAAGGCAAAAATGTGAGTGGTGTGGATGTTCCCCTATCATCGCATAGAGATGGAAGTACCATAAGCCTTGGAAGAATTCAGAGAATCACCTGAGGTATATTTGGGTACTTCACTTGTTGAGTCTCAACTTGATGTAGATCCTTTTTATACTACTCTAATCATCAAGGATAGGTTGGTGCACAATTGTATGTTTGATTCAGGAGCCTCATGTAATGTGATGCCTCTTGAGGTAATGAATGAATTAAATATCAAAGTAACAACAACTTTTGGAAAGTGCACTACCATGGATTCAAGAGAAGTTTCAGTGATTGGATATGTTAAAGGATTGATAGTGCAGTTGGAAGCTTACCCGGGTAAGTTCTTAACCATGAATGTGGTCATTGTGGATTTCCCAACCAAATGGGGAATGTTATTGTCAAGAAAATGGGCTGCTAGTGTGGGGGAAGTGTATAGATGGATATGTCATATGTAACCATACCAGTAGAAGGAAACCTTGTAAAATTGTATGGTGAAAAGAATATGTTACATCTGATTGAAGATCCTAACAATGCTTCTTATGAAGTATTATATGCAGATGTAGATGTTGATAATTTTGTTGGTTATGCAGATTTTAAGGAGCATGAAATTGACAAATGCAAATATCCTGAGAAGGTTGGTTCCCCTTGGATTTTGATGTTTGATGGAGCCTGCTCTAAATTTGGGAATGGTGTTGGTGTTGTCCTGATATCTCCAAATCAGGAAGAATTCAATTTTTCTTTTAAACTCAATTTTGAATGCACAAATAATATTGTAGAATATGAAGCATTGATTTTGGGTTTAAGGATTTCTTGGAGGTATGGTATTAGGGACATTATTGTTAAGGGGATTCATAATTGGTAGTCAAACAAGTTAGGAAGTTGTATGCAACCAAAAACCAAAGAATGAAACAATATAAGCATGTAGTTTGGGATTTTATTGAAATGTTTGACTCTTTCAACATAATACACCATGATAAAAAATCAAATACCATAGTAGATAAACTGGAAGTATTGGGATCTAGCTTTGAAAATTATACAGTGTCTCCTTATTGTGAGTATGACATTGAAATATTGACAAGACCATATGTCCCTGATAATGTCAAACATTGGTAGGTTTTTGAAGATGATGCCCAGATTCGAGAGGTTTTTACAAAATGAAAGAGAATTCAAAATCATAATGTGGATTGGGAGCCAATGGTTTGTGTTAATGAGGGTAAAGAGACCTTATTTGGTAAGGATATTATTCAATTAAAAACCAATACTATTCCAAGAGGTTTGGTTGCATTAGAGTCAAACTTTGATAATGTTGATCGCATTGTTAATAGACATATGTCTGCTTCAAGAGATGTTGAGGAACACAACTTAGGGACAGATGATAAACCTAGAAAAATATGGCTAGGTAGTAACCTAAGTAAAGAAGAAAAAGTAATCATATGTCCAGTTGTTGAAAAAGTACCAAGATTTCTTGGCATGGTCATATTTAGAATTGAAGGCATATAGGGAATACCTTTTCCATCATGAGATACCATTGGAGGCTAATGCCAAACCATTTAGGAAAAATAAAAGACTAATTAATCTGCTTATCTCCCTCAAAATGTAAGAATAATTAAAGAATTTAAGGGATGGGGGCATCATACAACCCACAAGGTATTCTTCATGGGTGGAAAATCTAGTACCAATTCAAAAGAAGAATGGAGATATAAGGTTGTGTGTGGATTTTAGGAATTTGAATAAGGCATCAATAAAATATAATTATCCCCTTCCCAATATGGATAACATGTTGCAGTTAGTTACTGGCTCTAAGTTATTGTCTACTCTAGATGGATTCTCAAGATATAACCAAGTAGTAGTGAAACAATCAGAAATAATCAAAACCACTTTCACCACTCCATGGGGTACTTATGTGTATGTGAGAATGCCATTTGGCTTGATGAATGTTGGAGCTACGTTTCAAAGAGCTATGGATGTAGCATTCTTAGGATACATAAATGATTTCATTGTTGTATATTAGGATGATGTAACAATATTTTCAAGAAAGAGAAATGATCACTTGCAACACTTGGAGAAGATGTTGTTAAGATGCAAAGAATATGGTATTTCATTAAACCCTAAAAAATGTCACTTTAGGGGTCAACAAGAAATTTTTTTGGGACATATTGTATCAAAGGATGGGGTCATGATTGAACCTGAAATAGTGGAGGCTATTAGCAAAGTTTATATTCCCAAAACTAAGAAATGTATACAATCCTTCTTTGTACAAATAAACTTTATCAGGAGATATATTTCTAACTTTGCTAAAAGGACTATCCCTATGATGAGTATTCTAAAAAAGTATCATATTATCAAATGGGAGGAGGAAGTTGTCCAATCTTTTACTAGAATTAAGGAAGCACTGAAGAATGCTCTTGTTTTGGAAGCTCTTGATTACAAAAATATTTTCAAATGTTTTCCTTTTCTTATGAGAAACCAATGCATATATACTATTGTAAAAGGACCAGGAAGTAATTGAAAGGCCAATTGATTTCTTTAGTAAATAATTACAGGTGGGTAGAGTTGAAATATACTATCATGGAAAAATAAAAATTCTTTGGTTAGAGCTACAAATTTTTTTAGACCATATATCTTGAGTTCCAAGATCACAACTTATGTTCCCCATACTATGGTCAAGGACATATTGTCAGAAATGGAAATCTCAAGTAAAATATGTTGGTGGGTGAACAAACTACAAGAATATGACATGGATATCTAAACTACAAAGTTGGTTAGAGGTCTGGGCTTGCAAAGTTGATGACAAAAAGCAATTTGCAAGTAATAGAGATAAATGAGGTTGAGGAAGGAGATATGAATGTTCATGAGATATTGGTAAATTCCACGTGGTACAAGGACATCATATTTTATCTCAAACATTTGCAATGTCCTGGCATCTAAGAAAAAACCAAAAGAGGGCACTCAGGTTAGCTTCCCAGAAATACATCATCACTGATTATGGATTGGCATGGAAGAATCCTAAAGGAGTCCTCCTAAGATGTATTATTGAGGATGAAGCTCCTAAATTAATTACATATTTTCATGGAGGAGTTTGTGGGGGGAATTTTGCTAGAAGAGTAACTACCCACAAGATCTTAAGGGTTGGTTATTGGTGGCCCACACTTTTTAAAGATACAACTTTGCTAGTAAGAAAATGTGAAAGTTTTCAACAATTTTTAGGAAGATTGAAAGATTCAGGATTTCTCCCTTTAAAACCAGTATTAATTAAAACCCCTTTTAAAAATATGGATATGGAATTTGTTGGGGAAATTTCAGATCCTTCAAGTGCAGCCACAAATGAATATTGGTGGCTACTAATTACTTCAACAAATGGGTTGAGGAAATCCCTACTAAGAAATCAACCCACCAGATTGTTATGGATTTTATCTTAAATCACATAATTTGTAGGTTTGGAGTGCCTACCAAAATAATTATTTAAAATGCTATGATTTTTTGAGATAAACCCTTAGTGGCCATGTGTCAAGAGTATGGGATAAATCTAACATATGCATCTAATTACAATCCTCAAGGTAATGGACAAGCCAAGTCAAGAAATAAATATTTTTGAAGATAATCAGGAGGACATTGGAGATAAATAAATGAAGATGGGGTGAACAATTGAAGTTTTTGTTTGGGTGGATAGAATCACTACTAAGAGAGCTACTAGAAAAATCCCATTTGAATTGGTATATGGAACTCAAGCCCTCCTTCCCCTACACATGTAATTATCTTCTTACCAATTTATTCAAAAACTTGAGGATCAAGAAGTCATCCCTTATGATGCAAGAATAAATCAAATTGTTGAATTGGATGAAGAAAGAAGAGAGTCCCACCAGAGACATTTGAAATTCAGGGAAAAGATAAAAATATTATTTGATAAAAAGTGACTCCTAGATTTTTAGTGTGGGAGATCTTGTGTTATTATGGGATAGCAGACATGAGGAAAAGGGAAAACATGGAAAATTTGATGCATTATGGATGGGTCCTTATTCCATTGACATCAGAATTAGTGAGCATACATTCTTTCTAAAGGATCTAGATGGGAAATTACTTGAGTTTCATGTTAAAGGAAGGAACCTGAAACATTTTCTTGACTGATTTCTCAAATTGAGGTATGCACTATTGTATAGTGTACAATTTTTTTGTGTTTATTTTTTCGTTTTTGTCTTTGTTTGTCCCGGTCTTTGGGGCAATGGTTGTTATGGGTTTCTCGGTTTGTTTCCTAGTGAGTGGGTTGTTATCACTTAACCTAGTATGCTACTTCTTGACTCCATGGCCCAATGGATTTTGGCACATGGTCTGCTATATTTGTACTATGTTTTGTTCTTGAGGCACTCACAAGGAGTTCCCATCCCCGAGTTGGCACTGGTGTTGGCTCTCGAATTAATCTCGCCCCTATTTTTTTAATATTTGCATTCAATGTTTTTTGTATTTTCCATTTTCCCGTGGGGGTGCGATTTTATCTTTTGGTTCTCCTGTATGTTGATTTGTATTTCCTTTTTTGGGTCGAGGATGATGTTTGGATATTTACTATTTTTTAAAATTATCATGGGAAACCAATTGTGATTTAGGTCTAAAATCTGAAGGATCACCTGTATAAACTATTCCTTGGTCATGTCTCTATTTTTTCATTTTTGTCCCTTCACCCATTGGTATGTGGTGGTTCCCAATTGAATGTGGTATGGCAGGTGTAACTTGCAAACTTATAACTTTCTATTACATTCACAAAATGTAAATTCGGTCTCGTGACCCGATGAATATTCTTCAAATATTCACAATCATAAAGCGACAAAAACAAATTTTCAATTCACCTCCAAAGGTGTACACTTGTCACAAACTAAGTGGATGTGGGGAAGTGGTGCATGATTGTATTTTTACGCACTAAGGAGAAAAAGTATAAAAGTGTAAAAAGGTTCCCGAGACCCACAAAGGACATGTGGATATTTTTATGCAAGGAGCAGGGAAGTGGGTTGTCGGAGCACTTTGACACTTTTGGTTTTAAATTGGAAAGGGAATAAAATTACAGAAAGGGCTCATAGTTCCGCTATCACTTAAATGTGACCATGTGTCAATCCCATGTTGAAAGCAAAAGTAGATGGGTGGGTCAAATGGCCGAAAGTGTATGAGTTTAAAAGCATGAAAAAATACAAAAAGTCTCCCTAAGCCCGCATTAACGAAAGACTTTTCCATGCGAGATGACTCATTTTAAAATTAAAAACCGTAATGAATGGCCACAATGTATTGCATTTTTTCAGTACTGCATCAATGCATTTTACAAAAATCAAGGACATATTTTTAAAATATTTCAAGTGTTTCAGGATTTTATTATCAAAAAATTTGAGATCTGAATGCCATTGTTGATATTCACATTATCCAATAACATGAATTGTGATCATGGAGCTTGTTTTGAGAATCAAAGATCCAAAGATAGTCGGATTAAAGTTGAATGGTTCAAGGATTCACGCAAAATCGATAAGAAATGAAAACTCCTGTACTTTTCATATTATTGGCAAGAAATTTTGAGGTAAAGTTAGGGTTTTCAAGGATGAAGACCATGTCATATTCTTTCCTAGTTTCATCTGGGATTACAAGTGATTTAGACAGAATTACAGACATAGACCTGATGAATGCTAACTTAGAGGAATTTCTTCAGTGATTAAATGACCCCAATCAAAGTGAGTCTTTAAACGAAATTAAGGATATCTGCATTGCTTTAGCTGGTTTTATCCTGCCATCAGTTTAGTCCCCAGAATTAGTATGGCATTGTGTTATGAATTATGACCTAGAGAAAAGGGAAGTATTAGACGAAAGTGGTGATGTAGTGTTGACATTGACACATGTGGCTATTAGAATAATGCTTAAATTTCCTGTAATCACAAATCCAATCACCATTGGTATCAAATTATCTTTATAGGATTATGAAAAGAAGAAAAATGACTATGCTAATATCATAAATACAAAATGGCTCCTCATGGAGAAAAAGGAAACAACTAGAATCCCTAAAAGGCTAGTTAGGGCATAATTTTTTGAAGAGGCTGAAGATATTATTGTGTTATTAAGTTGAATGGTGGGGTTGGAAACTTCAAATGAATTCAAGGAATGGATGTGTACCTACATGTGGATCATTTTGGAAAGAAAAGGGAACATCTGTTGGGCTAATTTTATTACAGAAGCACTCCATAGTCACATGGTTACTTTAGCAAAGAAAAATTGAGATGGGTGACACTTCAAAGCTAGAATTCTACATGATGACCTACCTAATTTACAATGTTGTAGGGCATAGACATTTCTTGGTCTTTTACCACATGCTGATTTTAAGCAGTGCCAAATGCACAAGATTTTTCCTCAACTATAGTTGGTCAATTGGAGTGGGAATGTGAGGTTGGTCAATGATGTTTTCTTTGCCCTATTATTTGTCTTTTCAAACCAGAGTGGGGGTAATATAGAATTTCTGAGAAAGTGAGGCAAGTAATTTCTAAGTATGGGTGTTACTTCATTTAATACAAGAAATTCACATACATAAGGGCTAGTGGTTTTAAAGGTAAACCATGTAAATTGCCCAGATATTTAGATGATAAATTAGCTTTATGTGAATTGGTAAGGTAACTAACACCTGTTCACAAACTGATTTCTGGAAGACATAAGAAAAATATTAAGTTCCCCATTAGAATTAGAAGGTATTCATGCCCTTCAATCATGAAAGCCAGACTGATTGAGGATGAAATGAAGAATTTTGATATGGAAAATTTTGAGGCAAGAGCCAATTATGATATTAGATGGGTATTCACTAACATTGCAAATAATTTTGAGCATGAGCCTCATTTTGAAGATTATTGGATGAATTGTAGGGATGAAGAAGAGGTCAGGATAAGATATTTCTCCATAATGACCCTTGCACAAGTCATAAATTTTAAAATTGTAGTTATCCCGGAGGGAATTGTGGATGATCCACATATAGTAAGTAAATATTACCTTGATCAGAAGGTGGAAGGAAAACCTATAGCCCCTCTAAATTGGAATGAAATAGAATCTGATGATTCTTACATATGGATAATTGATGTAATGAGGAGGACTATAAATTGGTTAGCCCAAAATAATATTGATCTATCAATCCAAAGTACAAGAGTTCTAAATAATTTCAAAGACTTGGGTTGCTTAGCTGATGATCTTCCACCCTTGAGAGAAGGTGCAGATAGAATTGATCCATTGGGAGGAAAGGCTCCTCAACTACCATCAAAGAGACCCACTTCTAAACTAATAGATGAATGGACCTTAGCTACTAGTGGGACCGAAACCTCTATATCTGCTTTGAAGCAAAAGATTGAGGAAATGCTTCAAAAATCCATGGAAAAATCTCTCATTACTTTTACAATTCCAATTCAATCAAAGGGGAAAGGATTGGCATCTCATGGGGTTTTCTCGGTGTTTTTCCAAAACCACATAGTGCTAAAAATTAATGAGCAGAGCTATAGTAAGCGGTCATTCTCAGTCTAAGCTACATAAAGAAGAGTGAAAGGAAGCACCTGACTTGAAGAAGTTTGAAAGAGCACACAAGAAACACAAGGTGGTATATGAGCCATTTTTGGTGAGGGTGGGTGCCCACATGCCCAAAAAACACAAACATAGAGATATGGTAATTGATCCTCCTGAGTTTGAAAGGAATGATGTTTTTAGGAACAACATGCTACATCACTGCCACAAGTGGAACAATTAGAGCCTTTGTTCCCACCTTTTTCTTTGGAGGAAATAACAATGAGAAGCACTCAGGATCAAGTAACCCAAGAAAATGTTGTAGCTAATCCAGTAGGAAGCCAATTTTTAAGTCCAGGTATGAAAACATCTGAGACCCTGTCTTGCTAAGGATGAAAATATGCCCTCGGTTGAAACATTGCACAAATTTGCAAAGACTCAAACTGATGTGATTGATGTTGATACTGGTGAAGAATTTTCTATATTAGATGCACTTGATTTATCTATGAGTGAACCAATAATGACACCAGTAGATGTCCTTCAAACAAATAAGGAATTAGAAGGGAATACTCATGTACTAACTAGTGAAGAGAAAATCCAAGAAACAAAAGCTTCTCCTACACAACAGGTGGTTTTAGAATCGAGAAAAATTAGAGTTACTCTACAGAAGGAAATTAATACAAAAATATCAATGGAAGATATTGTTTCCCATTTTGTTAAAGTTACTAAAGTTGATGAGCTTTGTCAAGTAGAAAAATCTATCTTTGAAGAGAAAATAGAAATGGCACAAGATGCAACTGCTAGAGAGAAAATCATTTCTGATATTGATATACAACATCTAGATGGGAATGTGAAGTTGACATCAAAATAACAACCCACCATGACATTACCTAATGTATCATCAAAACATGAGGATAGTAGGATGTCAACTCAATAAATTTTGGGGAAGGAAGAGCCTGCAAGCCAATCATTGGTACAAGAAAATGTCGGGGAGAAATTGAGTTTAATGTGGCATCAATAGGAGAAATAAGGAAGGAATATCCCTTAATTACTAATATAAATCAAGAAAATAATGATCAATCTCAAGTTCTAGACCAAGGAGAAGGAAAATTGAAATAATTCGCAGCACAAGGTGAGATTAGAAAAGTGGTTATTGAAATAAATGAGGAAGATCAAGAAAAATCACTGGCTCGAGATGAATAAGGGGTGTTCAAGAAATTGGTGGTTGTCCCTGAGAAACCCCAACAAGAATCACAAGAAGTAAAGGATGGAACAAGTTTGACAAAAGGATAGATTGGTGAATTAATTTCGAATGAGTAAAATGAGGTCCTCCCTGTTCAAGCCATTGAACTTACTGATTTTTCTTTTCCAAAGGTAGTAAGAGCCTCAAAAATGGATAGGATTATCATAAAAACTCACATTGATTCATTAGGAGCCAAAACTCTGGAAATAGAAATTCATTTTGAGGGAAAACTAGAGAAGATGTGACAACTAATGATTATAATGTTTAGATCATTCCTTTAGGGAAGCCCTCAAGAGACCAACTAAAACAAGGAGTATTTGAGGCAGTGAATGACCTTTTGCAAAAGGTGGAAAAAGATAGGGTGATGAAAAAGTAGTTAAAATAACAAGTTAAAGCCTTGAGTTCTAGTTTGTAGCAATTGATTGGGAAACATAGTCACACTCAGGAAAGTGCCTCTATAGATACCCCGAGGGAATGGAAAAGATTAAAAATATTTCAAGAAGGTCCAGGTGGTGGATACATGGATTGAAAAATTAATCAAAAAGGGAAAATAATCAATTAATGAAGCTAGATCAAAGTATGAAGAGCTCAAGAATAGACTCAATGAGATCGATGAGATAATTGAACAATGTGACAATGAGATCTTCTACTTTGAGGGAATTTTTCCCAAATTAGACCGCATAACTCAGCTTAGTGATGAATTGGTTGAGTAGGAAAACATTGTGCCAGTGGAATTCAAAGGAAGTCAACATGCCATAGAAGAGTTATAAAAAATCAGAGTGGAAACCTTGAATGGGATCAAGGAAAATCTTGAAGTCAAAATAAATTGGGTTGATGAAACTCTTGATGCCATTGACGTGAATTTAGAAGATATGGTATCTAATAAATTCAAAAAGAGTTACGGGGATTTGAAGATTGATTTTTTCTTAACTCTTTTGAAAATAATATTCAGAAGGATGATTTATCCTATGAAATCATTAAAACAATGAGAAAGGTTGAGAACAAAATTGTAGAATTAAAGGCCAGGCCATTGGAGTACAAACAAAAGATGAGCCATTGCATAGATGTAATAGCTAGAAAACACTAATCTTCCAGCATCACACTGGACCAGATGAGGATGAGATAAATGAGTTGTTCCAAAGGTATGATGCATATGTGGCAAGGTTGCCAAAGGAACAAGATGTAGAAATGGAAGCTGAGGAAGAAAAGAATGTAGATATAAAAGATGATGAACAAGCTTAGGCATGTTGTTCCTTAAGCTGTATTTTCTTTTCATAATTCTTCTCTAAACTGATGCTTTAAACTGATATTTCTGTTACATTGGATGTAATTGTTATTCTGAACTTTATTGTTTCCTTATATCAATTGTAAAGTGGAAGAATGTAGTAGTTTCATATTGACTTAGGTAAAATTTTACATACATTTGGATAAACATGTAAACTATTGATATTTTTGTGCTTCTTACATTTTGAATAAGGAACAAAATGGGGTTCTATAGGGGCCCCTTCCCATGATAAAGAAATATATATACATGCCAAAAGTAGGGACAATAAAAGGAAAGCAATATTCAGACATTTTTCAGTCCTACTTCAAAATTTCCTCCCAGTAGGGGAAGCTTGTTCAAAATTTTATTCTTTCTCAGCATGAATTCACTTGAACCTTGTGTTGTCTGAACAAATATGACTGACCTGCTAAGTCTCAGACATTCCCATGTCCATCAATGATTCCACAGTCTTTCTATAATAAATCATGACGTGTTCAAGCTTTATTTTATTCTACTGTGATGATACCCAATCCACAAGATCCAAACCTCTTGTGAACATTTGGGGTGATTAGAAGGGAAATTATTGTACTTTATTGATGGGGAAGATTGCGAGGTCTTGAGCTTGACCTAGTCTCCCACTTCCTTGTGAGGGGTGGATTGTCTCTTGGAGAAGGAATGGGTTGAGGTCCCAAAAAATCATGCTTAGACTGAGGAGAACGATGCATTAAATGGGTGGATGACCGAATTGCAAATATTCCCCTGTTATCTCAAGAAGAGGAGATTGTTGCTCTTGAATGGAAAGCAGATAATGATTGATCTTATTCTCCATCTAAGATAATGATTGGAAGTTGAGGATGTGGTTCACCCTTTCTCTTACCTAAAGATGATGTTCATGCTTGAACTTAGTTGTAAGGACATAGTATATGCTTGTTTTTTCTCTAGAGAGTTTATCCTCTACTCTAACTCATCCACTTTGTGAGAAATGATAGACATGGTGGGAATAGAGTATTTTTGTATAGTACATATGATTCCTTAGGAATATCCTTCGATACAAATCCTTCATTGCATAAAAATGAGCATTGAAAATTAGTTTTCCCAGATCCTTGGGGTCTTGTCTCAACCTAATGTCTCTTTAAATATTTAGGGGTTTTCAAATGTTTCTATATAAAGAGATAAAAATACATATCTTGAAAGGATGCAAACACAAGATTAATCCTTATCAGCCTTGTAAGAAGTGATAATCAGACTTGCCAATATTTCAAACATCCTCTGTTGTTGTATACACACTCTATGTTAAACATGGCCCTAACAAAGGCTTCATCAGGACCACTCAAGTCAAAGATTTGATTTAAATCTTCTGAGAAATTTCTTTCAGACTATGTGCTACAAGTACCTTTGCCATTTTTCTAATAAAATTATTTATATTCAGAATAAGAAGGGAAATACATAAAGGTAATGAAGTAGAACCAAGTTTTATAGTGAAAGGGGTGCATATGGTTCTAATTTAGAGAAATATTTCCCATGAGATGAGGGATATTTTTCTCAGTTCACACGAGAAGGATTTAAGAGTTGGAAGGGATTAGGAATAAGCAGAACTGGTGAATCAATATGATTTGATAGGAACCTTGTGTGGCAATTAAACTAGTGAGACATGAAATAGAGTGTGTAGCACCCAAGATGGATTCTTGAAAGGTAGATGAGGATATATGTCATATCAGAGTCATCTGGAAGTTCTCAGAGGTCATTTGAAATGATTATCTAATCAATATGAGGGAAAAGTGATTAAAATAATTTACCAAAAATGATGACCTAATATCCCAGTTGAGCACAAGTGGAACCAATTTAAAAGACTCAAATTTTTACACCTGTCAGCTTTAAAGTAAAAATGGCATGTTCTAGAACAAGTATTGTAAAAGGGAATATTCTTGGGAATGTTTGTGATTTTTGGGAAAAAAATTGAAGGATAGTAAGTGAATTGAGTGATATAATGTAGACATAAAATCACACATGAGTACATTTATAGGTCCTAAAATCATACTAGCATTTAGATGATTCCTAGGCAAGAAAACTAGTTGTTGATAACTATATTTGGCTTCTTTTCTATGCTTCTTGTTTTCTTTTTAGTCTTGCACACCTTATAGCCTTGATTGAAATTTAACCAGTACAATTTTAGTGGTGAATATTGGTTAATTCATGAATATTCTATTTTTAAAATTTGAAATTGGTGAATTTTTGGGAATGATGTAGGCCTAGGTCACCAAAATTTTCTTGGTAAAAGTTAATTTTAGGGGTTATTCGCCATCATTGTGAAAGAAAAATTCACAATATTTTCTTTAATATTTTTAGCTTGGTAGCATATTTTTGCTACCACCCGACAACATAATTATATTCTCACAACCTAGCATAAAATATGCTACTAGCCGATAACATAGTTTATGCTACCAGCTGACAACATATTTAATGCTACTGATCGATAACATAAAGTGTGGTGTCAACCAAGAAGATACAATATGTGACCAGATTGGTAGCATATTTTATACTATTAGCTGACACCATAAATATATGTTTTCATCCGATAGCATATTTTTATGTTAATTGACTAATAACACATATTTATGTTGTTGAATAGTAGCATAAAATATGTCACAAACAAGAGATATACAAATGATTTATTTTAAAAATGAGTATTGGAGTTTTTTTATTTGCACCATATTTTGGGAGGACATATTTCTCATTGAGATGATCATTTTAACTACTAACATAAAAAAATTTCAAACAAAAAACACATACAAAATTAGCGAAATTTGTATTTTTCACAAAAAATTACTTTTTAAATTTTTTTGCCCAAGTCATATTTTGTGAGGAAATATTTCTCGTCGAATTGGTCATTTTAATTTCTATTGTCAAAAATTATTTTTCAAAAAATTACATATATTTTTTGCTTGACATCATATACTATCAACCGACAACATAATATATGTTTTTGGCCCGTAACATAAAAAATGCTACCAACCGACAACATATTAGCGTGAAAGTCAATTTTCTCGATTTTCCATTAGCGTGAAAGTCAATTTTCCTAGATTTGCTAATGAATTTCTATGAATTTTTGTGGGGGTCTTAAAATTTTCCCTAAATTTAACTGATTTGTCATTTATGCCTTCAAACACTAACGCCTAGCCAGGACAATAGCACCTAGGTACTCATATCCCCTGTGGGCACCCCCGACCATTTCTTACCTTACTCATTCTTTTTGGGTCTCTTTTATCTTTCAGAAATATTTTTTACTTATGGGTCATCATTCGAGTTGTCAATTACAAAATTCAAACAAGGGAATCATATAAATACATAGTTGTGTTCAAAATCAAGGACTAAACACTAAGCATTATTTTCATGACCTAAGCTGGCATTCCAAAGGCACCTAAAGCACTCCAAAGTATCCATCTATCATCCTTTCAAAGGTACAAGGGTTGCATACATAACACGGGAAGGGGAAGTTCATTCTATTCCATCCACACACTCTACTACATTGCTACATTATAGCTGCATCATTTTATCAATTGTAACTTGCACAAGGGCATCCTAGGGCACAATTTCTACACACACTCACAAGAAAAACATGGAGTCTGAGATGTAGTGCGGAGATCGGTCATAAGTTCATTCTCGGTGTGACCGTTGTGGTTAGTCCGACTCCCTATTATGTATTTTCCTTTTTATGTTAGATTTATTTTGTGGTCTTGTGTAGGTGAACTTCTCTTTTGTAGGTTACAAGTACCTTCAGAAATCATAGTGTGACTATTAGGTGATTAACAGGAACAACTATAACACACTTCTAACATAATAGAAATCATATTAAGAGCTTTTGCATAGTCATGGGTGCCTAGATCAATTAATTAGCGTAAAGGCACCCCTATTCTGTCATGGACTCCCCTTCCCGCCTTGTCAGTGACTTGCATAATTTACAGAGATTAATTACAACATTTTTTTCATCTTTTTCATTAATTATCCATACCTGAATAGTTCTATATTTCATGGAAATCATCAAAGTTCTTATATCTCTTTCTCTTTCTTAGAGTTTTATATTTTAAATCTTAGTTTTCTTATGTCATTACTATATTTCAGCATGTATGTTTCAATAAGTGACTCTATATTAGATTTAATGAAAATTAAATTCAATCATTTTGTTAACCCTACTCATGATCAAACAATTAGATCCTCATTTTTCCTATTCTACCTAATCTTCTTTCATGGATCCTAAAAATCCTCTAATCTCCTTACATGACTTACTTCAAATGCACCCACCTTACAAATATGTTCTCCAAAAATCCCTAGACACTATGTATCTCCCTCGCAGTATGCCACCGCTCAAGTAAGTTCCATTTTTGATCATCTATCTGATGAATTTATCGGTCCTAATCCTCCATCCAATCAACCCATATTAGAGTCAATTCAAGATTTACATTGTTTATTTCAAGAAAAATTCAAGCTATGGAAATAAAGATTACATCTCTTAAATATTAAATCTAAAATCTCAAGGATGATTCTCAAGCCCATGTTATTTACCTTTATATATCTAATTCTACATCTATGTCTTCTACATGTGCTCATGTAAGTGAACCCCAAGTCATACCACTACCAGCACCTCTCAAGTTTGATTCAAATGCTAAGAAACATGATATTCTTCCTAATATCCTCAATCACCAATTGATCAACTTGTCAACTACTCACTTCTATCCTCCTTATCAACTTACCAAGTACACAGTATTCCATTTTACAATTATCACATAATTAATGGCCATCATGAAAATGGTTGCTATGCTTTAAAATGAAGAATTAATCACCTTGAGAATCATGGTTTTATTTAATTTTCTTGATAACATCCTGCTACCTCTCCAATTTTTAAATCCCAATGGGATCCCAAGTCTTTTTCTTTAATTTCTAATGAGAATCAATTTATAATCGTTAATGTTCCTTCTTTGGTAAGTCAAGAGCAGCCTATCCATCCCATTCCAAATAAGTAACCTCCTCTAAAAATAAGTCCATGCCCTCCTCTTAAGTCTTGTACAGTGTAATCAATCCCAAATAAGCCACCACCATTCAAGATACCTCCACAACCTCTTTCAATTAAGCATCCAATTCTTTTTGTCAGACAAGATAATCCTTAAATTGATGGTCGGGACACATTTTAAACTCCACCACCATGGCATGGTCCTTCTCATATCACCACATAGATCTATATCACACACTTGGGGTCATCACATTCTCTCCCACTTCTATTCTTATAAAAAAATAGTACTTACTACTACATTTTTCAATTTGTGAGCCATATCAACTCTTCTAACACATTTTCAAACCCTTTAATACATGCATGAGATTGTCAACACCCTATGATGTACTCTAGTTCCATGATTCATACTCAACTGTTGTGGGTATAAATATTAAATGAACCTCATTGCATTCACTTTTCACACTCTATGCTTCATGATCTATCTTTCTAGCACACATTTTCAAACCATTTCCCGATGACACACTCTTGTTCTACAGCTTCATTCTTAATTATTGAGGGCACATTGCTCCATTCATATTTACACATTTCATACCATTCCATCACATTTATACACTACATTTGCATATATTGGTTTCACTTACTCTTGATTTCTTATACTACTTACATGATACATGTTTCTTTATGTGCTAGTCAGATACTCATTATGTCATTATATTTATATCCATACAAAGTGCATTCACTTGGTATTTTGTGGTGAATACAAATCTCTTATAGGTTCTTACACACTACAATGATGCTTGGAATTATACCTTTTACTGGTTACACTTTTGAGTCTCTTGGGGAATCTACTTTCTCTACTATCACATACTACACATATTCTATTGCTAAATTTTTCACTTCTCATTACTGCTTACTTTACCTTACACTTATTTATACACTCCTTGACATTCTACTTATTTACTTTGCAGGACTATATGCCACTATGGTTATCTCGATACACTTTGCTTGTCATTATTTCCCATTATATGGTATTATTTGCAGGTTATGCCCTATGTCTTGTATGCTAATTATATGTTTTTGGTTGTTTATTTGATTTTCTTGTGACATTGTGAGCAATGTCTCATGTTTGAAACATGCTTTTCGCAGTCCACTTTTTTTTTGCACATGTAGACACCTAAAATCAGCTTACGTAGTTTTAATGATAAACTAGTACTTGACTATCCTATGTCTCATCATTTCTATTATAATTAGTGCTTTCTTATAATTAACTAATGTTTCCCTCTATTTTGGTCAATTAGCGATATTGTGTTAATTAACTAGATTCTATCACATTCCAGATGCCAATTATGACACTTCGTTAGTTATAATCCTCTTCAAATCAATTAATTAACTATTATTAGTTAATTAATTCTTTTAACATGCATTTAATCAATAAACCCTCTTATTGGCTAAATCTCACTTTCAAATGCTTCCAATCATATCAAATTCCTCCTAAATCACCTCCAAATAACCTAAAAATCTTATTCTAGCCTATTAATTAATCCTAATTGATTAATTAAAGCACCTCTAACTCCCATGAGTTGCTAACTCACTAGTTAAATCATCTAATCATGGTTAATTAGCCTAAAGTTACTTTATCATTTGTCCCACATTCATTGTGATTCAAGCTTTCCCCAAATAGAAATCTATAAAAAGGACCAAGCTCCTACCTTCACACCTTACACCATACTTTGAATAGTATTATCATATAAAACATATGATCAAGATCCTTACTCCATTAATGGAATAACTTACATCATCCATTCTTCATGTCTTCTTAGTAAGAGAATATCTAAACATGGCCTTGTTGCCATTATAGTGAGATCCTTTCACCATTTTGAAGCAACAACACAAATTTGATTTCTTGTGATCTTCATAGGTCCATTTTAAAGGAAATCATACATAATAAGTAGGAATTTTTGTAATTAGATAGGTAATTTCATGTTTAATTCATTTAAGCATTACAACAAGCTTTGGTCTTGATGGTTCTATGTTATATTTTATCTTAGCTATTTAGACTACTAGGTTTTAGTCTATCTTAATTAGCTTTGCAAAGTTTAAGTATTTCATATTTGGCACACTCACTGGGAGATACTCCATTTTCCTTTGCATGCAATTTCAATCATTTTAGATTAGTTTCAAAAAAATTATTTACTAATCATCCTTTGCATTTTTAGATAAATATTAAATTTCTTAACTAGTCTAGTTAGGATTGATTTGATTTTGTACTCTTTGTAGGATCAAAGGAGGTGAAGTGCTATCAAATTTGGATAAAATTGAAATTTTTTTGATCTTTTTGACAATTTTGCTCAAAAATTCCCCTCTTTTGATCCTCTACATGAGTTCACACTGGTGATATTGTTCTCTGCCCTACTATATTGAGTGATGCACTAATGTTAAAAATTCCATGATCGTCTTACAAGGGTTGTTGTGATGTTACGATAATCACGTTGGTGTTTCTCTAGTTGCGTACACGGTGAACTATTTTATAGTTCTCTGTCTCGCACCCACGTATTGTCATGAGGAGCGCGTAGGTGTCTCTCTCGGTCACACCGGTGTTATATTGTCTCTTGTCATTCTATGTTCTTTCTATTAGAGGTGCACTACTTTGTTGAAGGCCGCATTGGTGTTGAAAGTGATGTGATAATCTTGTTTAAAGGGACATACTACTATTAAAAGGGGTGTGCTACTGTGATCTATTTCAATTTGGCACTAATTTTGATGTTTTAGTTTCTAATTTTTGTGTTTCTATTGGTTGCAAGTTTTTCCTAACTATTTTTTATAGGTTTGTAACATTTCTACTCATATTTCGACAAATTTGCTTCATTTTTGATGAATTCTTTTTTTTTCCATGCTTTATACAAGTTAGGCTAGAAGTTTGTGTATGCTCTTCTCTTGCACCTTAGGGTGATCTTGAGAATCAAAAACAACTTTTAGTTTTCATTTTCTAACATTTTGGTTAAATTGGAAACTTAATATTTCATTTTTAACCTAAGGGAATGAACTAATTATCAAGATTTGTTTAAAGTTCTGTTTCACACTGCACTTCGCTTCGAGAATAGAGTTGCTTCTATCCTTTCATTCTCTTGAGAAACAGATAAGGGTTAGGGATAGGAGGAATACCTGTTGAGTGTTGGGAGGGTGTGTGCATACCGTAGAGAGATCAGATCGATTGTGAAGAACTCCTTTTTGTCTAGGAAGGACTACCTGTAAGTAAGAATACAAGACCACCAGATCTTAGTTAGACAATAAGTGAGGGAACTGCCTTGGGCCCAGGAAATATTAGACTTCCTTTCGAAGGTGGTCAGTTCCCCTTTTAATACGAATTAATGAAAATGATAACAAAGAAGCTATTGCGAAATCACGATTTAGGTACCTTGTTAAAAAGAAGTAGAGACTAAACTACCAATAATAAAATGTCATGATGTTTGTTTGGTCACCGGTTATTGATGCATTTAGATCAACTTACAAGGATAGACCTAGCTGGATATGAGATTGTTTAGGGGTAAATAAGGGAAAGGTTAGTTTTGGTATAAGTCACAGTGACCAATGCTGGTCACTGGATAACTGAATGTGGTTATAACACCGATACCGGTGGAAGATAACTGATATTGGTAGGGGCAGTGATTTAGGGGTTTCAAATGGAAGTCAGTTGTAAGGTGGTTATGGTGTGTATAGGGTTAATAAATGATTAGGGGGTAGTAGGGTGATAGAAAAACTCAGAGAGTGAGAAAACTATCTTTGGGGCAATATCGGGGTTGATGAATGAAAGTTAGGTGTAGAGTGCTGTCGGGTGGTAGATCTAGGAGTGAGCTTATAATTATTATGAATTAAAAGTTCAAGAAATGGTGTTTAGAAACATACAAGATACTACTTACTAGTTCCTGATGAAGATACAGGTCCAAGGAATGTGGTGGCGACAGTAAGGCTTAGTTGGAATGATCCGGTATTGGAAAGCGAGCTGATGAAGCTATCCTCAGTCTTTGCCAATGCTTGGACGAGTGTGACAGTGATATAGTTGCTCGATTCTGATCTTGGGCTCGATCCTCTTCTCTGTAACCTCTTCTACTTGTTTCACTTCTCTCTCTCCTGCCAAATGAATTCTGGATCCCTTCTTTTTGTTTGGGGAGGTCATTTATAGAGAACCGATGGTGGTTACTTAACTGATGGTGGTCGAGTATGAACCGATGTCGGTTAAGTCAAAGTGGCTATTTTTTGTAAAATAGCCATATTTCCTTCCTTTTCTCCCGACGGATCAGTTGTGGGCTTGGTCAAGTCATTATTAGGCTCGTTTTGGTGTGGGTGAGGGGTGATGAGTCATGGGTGTGGGTCTAGACCAAGTCATAGGTCTTAATTAGGTTGGTTTAGGGTTAGGGCTAGGTCATGATGAGGTGGCAAGGTGAGGTGGCAGGGTTGGAGATGTAGATTTATTAATTATAAGGTAATTAATAAATAATTAAGTGTGTAAGGTTTAGGTGGTGAGGTAGGGTTAGGTTGTGGGACGAGATACAGGTACAAGGTGTCGTAAGACACAAATTTGGTGTCTACATTTTCCCCTTGTTGTCATGTAGCTTGTCTTGTAAAGCTGCACTGACAATAATAAGAAGTGGTTGCCCCAGTTAAGGGTATAGGTAATCCCCCTCAAATCTATCATAGATTGAGGCGGCGTGAAATCAGGGATAGGGTTGATAAAGGGTGAATGATGATGAGATGATGGTAAGATGGTGGGGTAAGTTCAAGGAAGTAGACGCACATTGAAATGTAGTAGTGCGACCAGGGTACACGAGTTGAAGAGCAAAAAAGCAATTCATAGGCAAAGGTCGATAGTTTATCCAAACAAGGTTGATATAATCCTGGTATCCAAGGCATAGGAAGTAGCTCCAGGGGATATAACGGGTAAGGTATCGGAATGTTTAGGCATGTTCGACAGTACCAAATGGTTGGTTTGGTTGAGATAAACGTCACGGTCTTGGTCTAGGCAAAGCTGGTCGGCTGATCAATTCAAGTATCCTAGGCATGCTAAAAAACACGAACAGGTGAGCTCAATTGAACAAACAACTACATGATGGGTGGATAGAATCGTAATGTGCGGTTCTCGGTCAAGGTACTGAGTTGGTGCGGCCTTGGGTTGGGCTGATTGGTGGTTGCGGCCTTGGGTCGGGCCGATTGAATGGTTGTGGCCTTGGGTCGGGTCTGATTGGTTGGTTACGGCCTTGGGTCGGGCCTGATTGGTGGTTGTGGCCTTGGGTCGGGCCGATTGAATGGTTGTGGCCTTGGGTCGGGCCTGATTGGTGGTTGCAGCCTTGGGCTGGGCCAATTGAATGGTTGTGGCCTTGGGTCGGGCCTGATTGGTTGGTTGTGGCCTTGGGTTGGGCCTGATTGGTTGGTTGCGGCCTTGGGTCGATCTGATTAGTTGGTTGTGGCCATGGGTCGGTCCTGAGTGGATGGTTGCGGCCTTGGGTTGGGCCTGATTGGTTGGTTGCGACCTGGGGTCAGGCCTGATTGGTTGGTTGCGGCCTTGGGTTGGGCCTGATTGGTTGGTTGTGGCCATGGGTCGGGCCTGATTGGTTGGTTGTGGCCTAGGGTCGAGCTGATTGGTTGGTTGCGGCCTTGGGTCGGCCTGATTGGTTGGTTGTGGCCGTAGGTCGGGCCGATTGGTTAGTTGCGGCCTTGGGCTGGGCCGATGAATGTAAAATAAGGTTATGTAGCAAGGCCAGAGGTAGGCGATATGGTAAAAAAATGGAGAGTGGTGGATAAGGGCAGGAGTTAGGTTAAACTAAACAGATAACCGATATCGGTTATATGTGACCGATATCGGCTAGGAGACCGATATCGGTCTTCTAGGGCGCGCCCTAACCGGTATCGGTTAGAGGTCAAAACCTATAAAAAGAAAAAATACGGCATGTCATTGTCACATTGTGAATTTGAGTGCCAACCTTTGTCTTGTCTGAGTTTTGAATTGATTGGGCTGAGTTTTTGGGCTGAGGTGGCACTAGTTGAGTGGGGTAGTGAGTTATTGGTAGGCCCCAGAGATCAGGAGGCAGAGTTTGATTGGTGGAGGACCCTGCGGAGGAGATTTGGAGCTATGGCATAGCCTGGAGGAGCAGGAGGTGCTGGAGGAGCTAGACCACCGCCACCTATCCCACCACGACAATGTGTACCAGCAGGCTCTGATTCCCTATTTGTGTGAAGTTGATGAAGTTAGCTAGGATGTGGGTTTTGGGGTAGGAATCCAAAATTTGATAAAATAATGAATAAATGAAGGTAAATCATAAAATAGAGTGGGTAGATATGTTAGGTAGGCCAAAATGGCAGGGTGGGTAAGTTTTTAGGCAATTATTGTGGGTAGATGGGTAGAAATAGGAAGAAAGGGGATTTGGGGCCGTTTTCGATCCGGCCCCTGAAATCCCACAGTGACCGATGTCGGTCACTAAGCGACCGGCATCGGTCACCACGTAAGTTGTATAGATTAGTGGGTTCAGAGACCGGCGTTAGTCATGTGTCGACCGACGGCGGTCGTGGGTGACCGGTACCGGTCACCATGGGCAGGAGGTAAGGTTGTGAAAGTAGTTGTGTTGATTTGTTGTAGGCGGGTAGGATCGAGTGTTGGGGTGAAGGGGGAGAAGGTAGAGTGGCTAGGAAAGGTTATTGGGGTGGGGGGAATTGGGTGGTGTATGAGTGGGGTAGGTGGTAGGTTGTGGGATAGGTAAAGGGGATATTGTAGGTGTTTGTTGGGTGGGGTTAGTGATATTGGGGTTATTGGGTAGTTGTTTTGTAAAGGGTAGGCCTGATGGAGTGGGTTATTTTGCAGCACGCCAAAGCGGCTTGATGATGTGGGATCGATGCTTTGCCTCTACTAGGGCGTATGTGGCCACATGTGATTACAAACGCGAGTGGGCATTCATGCAGAGGTTGGACTTGCAGAGTCAAGAGGTATAGGGTTGTGGATAGGGGCCATATCCTGATGGTTGCCCTCATCGAGAGATGGAATCCGGCAACCAATGTCTTCCATCTCCCGACTGGAGAGATGACAGTCACACTCAAGGATGTGTATCGCATCCTAAGACTGCCGATCATAGGTGAGGCGGTGTTCCATGTGGATGCTGAGACAACGATGGATAGCATCCTGCAAGTATTCGGGATGCAGCCCCATTGATTACGTATCATAGTGCGAGCATCTGCTACGGTGATATGTATCACACACATTGACAGGAGACATGGCTTTCCATGCTGATGATGATTGGTATCACCTGCTTCGCCCTCCCGGACTCAGAGGGAGGCCACTTCCCACGGGCTCTGATGGGAGTATTACATGAGATGGTGGAGGAGCACACCTGCTATGCATGGGCACTAGTGTATTTGGTGCAGCTATACAGAGAGCTCTGGGGCTATCACCATATGAGGTGATTCGGGATATGCTCGACATTCTTGCTACACTGTTGGGCCTATGAGCATATCGTGTGTTTACGACCAGTAGGGTTGCCCCAGCAGCCAGGGCCATAGGCAGTTTATAGGTATGGGTTTCAGAGGTGGTTGGGGGTTGTGGGCCAGCCACGAGCAGTTATCGCAGGGCGAGATGTCACGTACTACATGCATATGTTAGAGGGCCTGACCACACTAGATATTATATGGAGGCCATACAAAGGCCATCAGCCTCGTGGAGGAGCCCGAGCATAGCTATGATGGATCCAGTACATCTTCTGGATAGCGGGACAGAGACCCGGGAGTATGAGCGGATTCCCCTAGAGAGGGTACGACGACAGTTGGGCCTACGACAGGATGAGCCACCTCCCTTCCCATAGTATCGGAGGGAGGATGTAGAGGCACCACTACCTATACCGTAACCATTGGACCCAGTCTGGGTAGCAGAGAGACTGGCTGATGATACGGGACGATGCCGGTGTTACAGGTGCATTTTTGGTTTGGTGGGCAGGGCAGAGGGCAGCCATGAGAGCACAGCCCGCACAACCAGATTTGGCATCTGTTATAGCGGAGAGGGACCATATCTTGGGCCAGGTGTAGTTATTACAGGGGTAGCTTGCTACTACACAGCACGCATTGGGGCGATACAGGGCGCTTGGCCCAAGCATAGGTACTGAGCACAACCTCGAGCACAGCACGGTATAACCTTAAGCACAGTGTAGGTAGTACGGCCTCGTGCATAAAGCACGAGCACGAGTGCGATTATAGCCTCGAGCATAGGGTGTACAGGCAGGTCAGGGTCCACTTCTATTAGGAGCCGGGGGACCAGCCCCACCAGCCATGGTGGCATGGGCCCGATATATGGAGGTGAGAGTGGAGGCCCAATATTATCAGGACGTACTAGATGGTACCGGTGCCGAGTATCAGCCATATGCGGCTCACAGAGCCAAGACATCCCGAGTCATAGGTCATAGGGGACATAGCCACACCCCGGTGGGTCGTGACGGTAGTAGGAGGTAAGATCCACACGGGGCCATCCGAGAGACGAGCCGAGAGGGGGAGAGAGCTGAGTCACCCCAGGAGCAGAGATGGTTTTTTTTATTTGATAGAGGATTTGTTGATAGAGACACCGGTCTACGAACCGAGTGTGTATATAGAGGCTTGCGTGCCCTCATAGGATTTATGTATTCATTTTTGTTGTATATACCGGCCTGCGAGCCGAGTATATTTTTGACATGAGAGGCTGGCCTGCTGAGCCGAGTCGAGATTTTGACAGAGACAACGGCCTGCGTGCCGACTTTGTATTTTGGATTACAGAGGCCCCATGCAGGCAAGTTGTATATTGTAACATTGTTTTGATGATATATATAGATGATGAGGTTGATCCATATGGTGTGTATAATTGTGGATTTGATGCATATATTATAATGTTTCATGTGTTTTTTGATGGTATTAGAATTGGATGTATATTTTGATGATGGTTTGATGATATGCATATGTGTTGATGGTATTATGATGATGATTGTTGATAACTATGTCATTATGCAGGGAAAAGAGGTGGGCGCCGCCAAGAATTTGCAAAAAACAAAGAAAGGACCTATAAGCCAAATGAGATATGTGACCGATATCGGTTATTTAACCGATGTCGGTCACATATGACCGATATCGGTTATGTAACCGACATCGGTTACGCTAAAATGAGCTTTTCTAAATATAGAAAAGCTTGGGAGGCAACTAAAGTTCTTATTTTTAGAGTCATGCAACATGTTAAATATGAAGATGTGAGGTTGTTTGTCATCCATACAGGGTAATTGCATGGGAGAATTGAGTAAGAAGGAGGAAGAGACAGGTAAAGTGATCGTGGGCTTGGATTAAGAAGGCGTAAAGGAAAGTTATAGTGAAGAGGGTGGTGAACATGGCTGAACAAAGAGAAGCATCCAGCGGGCCGAGAGGAGAAGGAAGACAGGTTCCACCTCAAACGGCTGCATCCCCAGAGGTATAATTTGTTTTGGTTGGAATGAGATTTTACATGGTTATAAATAGAATGTGGTAAGGTAAATGGGTAGAAAGGTGATAGGCAAGAGCTTGGGATGGGGTGAGTGTTGTAGGGTAGGTAATCAGGTGTTGGAGATATGTGCGTAGGTATAGAGAGGGGAAAACGAGCGCAGAAGTTATCATAGGTGGTGTTTTTGAGTGGGGTGGTTGGAATTGATAGTGACTGATATCATTTAGGAATAACCAGTATCGGTTAGGTAACCGGTATCGGTTGTCTATAACCGATATCGGTTACTGTGTAAAGTTACGGATTGTAATAAAAACATGTGGGAAGTTATTTGTTGATTTGTTGTTTGTTGGTTTAATGTGTGTAGGCACAGTGGGGTGGAGGATGAATGATAGGGTGCCAGCTTTGTTGTCATGGGTCCGAGCAGATGTAACACCAACTAAGTGGGCATTAATAAACCATGTGGGGTTAAGCGGAATCCGCTATTATTCACGGATCGCACGCAATCATGCTATGTTGCAGTGCTGATTGAGAGATGGAATCCTGAAAAGAATACCTTTTATCTGCCAACAAGGGAGATGACAGTGACGTTAGAAGATGTGTTTCAAATTTTGAGACTCCCAATTACAGGAAGACTAGTGTATCAGGCAGGGCCTAATGCGGCGCGGGCAGCGATAACGGCAGTATTTGGTCCAGCCGCATGAGATTTGACATAGCGAGGTTTGACATTCACTTATGGTATAATGTTTGCAGCACACCCTAAGGCAACAAGGTTGGCAATGGTATTAATGATAGCGGTGGGGTATTATGCATTACCTAGAGTAGATGGGGGAATATTTCTAAAATCATTGATGTGTATTATTCGTGAGATGATAGAAGGTAGCGTTACTTTCGCATGGGCACCTGCATATCTTGCGGAGCTATATAGGGGTTTATGGGCATGCAGGTGAAATCACAGGACTACACTGGATTGTGCATACTTATTACATTATTGGGCCTATGAGCACATTGTGTGTGTGCGACCAATAGGCCGACCAATCTAGGGAGGAGAGAGGTAGTGCAAAGGTTGGGATTCGAGATGGGTCCGACAGAGAAAGAGCAAGAGCCAAGACCGTGATAGATGACGCCGAGTATTATAGGCAGATGTGGGAGATGGTGACGATTGCGGATATCCATTGGAGGCCTTACGGGAACTACATGGTGATGGTGAACATAGCCGAGGATTTGAGGGGTGTAGAGCGATTAAGGTGGATTGCGGGACACAAGCTAGGTGAGTATGAGAGGATTCCTCTAGATCATGTGCGGTGACAATTTGGATTTGTTTAGGATATACCCATGGCTCATAGACCATACAAGAGGATTGATGCCGAGGCACCCTTCTCACCTCCATGACCGACACTTCCAGAAGGACCAAGAGACAGCAGCCAATCGTAGGGTAATGGATGCAGGAGTGACAGAGTCTTATAGATTATGGTGGGTAGCAGAGCTGCAAGGTACATGTGAGAGGGCTGATCATCCTGACATAGCTATGATTACAGCGGAGAGAGACCACCTACAGGGTTTAGTTCACCAGCTTCAAACATAGGTGAATGAGACAACGAGATTGTTAGAGGTTTCGCAGTCATGAGTGGAGAGACTAGAGGCAAGATTCCTCCACGCGAGAGGGTGTATTCGTATGTTATAGGAGAGATATGTGGATCGCTGTGGGAGGAACCAATAGCAGTGGCCCTTTTGAGGATGGAGAGGCTAGGTGAGCGGCGTCGATGATCACCATCACTACCTAGTTTGGGATGAGGCGCGGGGGCCTACGTGAATTTCATAGGGGTAGAAGAATAAATAAGGATGCCAACCTCGCCCGATCATAGATAAGATGTATTTGTTTAACATCTAAATAAAACTAAATATGTATGTTGATTTTGAGTTTATGATAATAATAAGAAATGTTTGTGTTTTGAATGTTTGGATTGATAAAGGAAAAAGGTGAGTGTTATCAATATAAATATGCGAAAACATTTATATTTTTAAGAAAAACACAACACATGATAGGTTATGGTAGGGGATGGTCGAGCTAACCTTGGGAGACCCCATGTCTCCTAAGTGCTACCTACATAGCCCATTGCACAAAGCAAGGAGGGGCCTCAGACCGATGTAGTTCTCCCTTAGGACCAGGGAGAGGTGAATTCAAGCAATTTGGTTGTGGTTAGGCAATTTGTTGGTTGGTAAAAATTTTGATATTGGTAGGGTAAGGTTGTTGGAGTTGGTAAGGTATAGGTGAAGTGAGGGTTAGCTTACCCAAGCATTAGGGAACCATGTCCTGATTAAGGTCAACACATAATCCTAGATTTGGGTAAAAGAGGCAAAAATGTCCCATAGTTGGAAAGAGCTAAACAAACCACGTATTATCATAGGATGAGCTTGAATCTCTAGGTACCTTGCATATGCGAGAAGTCAATAGGTGGAAAGAGTTGTATAATCACAATATATCGGTTATACGTCACGTCCCTTGAGTTTTTTTGTTTTGAAAAATGGTGAGGTGAGGTGGATGGTATAGCTGGGGCATAGAGGACTTGTTATAAGGTGATTATTCTGATGAAATAGATCCAAACCTAAATAGACGAGTCCATGACTCAAAAGTGCTTTTGAATACTGCTTTTATTTTTCTAGATATAGACTGATCGATGCGGGAAGTCTATATGGGATATGCATTTTTTTGTTTCTTGAGGTCTTCACGAAGCTGATCAATGTGAGAAGCTTCTGATAGAGGCTGAATTTGTATAGTTGTCCTTCAAGGGAGCAGTCTACTTATAGTAGCATGATGCAGCTTTGCACATAGCTATCCTTCGAGGGAGCAGTCTAGTTTATAATAGCAGATGTAGCTTTGCACATAGCTGTCCTTTGAGGGAGCAGTCTAGTTTATAATAGCAGATGCATCTTTACACATATCTGTCCTTCGAGGGAGCAGTCTAGTTTAGAGCTTAGAGGTCTAGATGTCCATTTGGCATGAAGTATCTAGTTTTGCAGGAAGTTTGACTCAAGAATATCCCAGAATCATATAATTGAGAACTTGTTATTTTGATACTTTTAAGTCATGGACCAGACTAAAAAGGGGAAGGCATATTTAAGAGGAGGTGATGATCAAACCATGTGAGCTTGATTCTATTTTGAGATGCACGAAACAAGGTGTATGAGGTGGTAAATGAGCTCAAGGGACAAGCGCAAGGTAGATAAGAAGTGATGTAACACTAAATTCAACAGTAGAATGGTTAGAGATGCAAGGCATTAAGGGGTTCAGGCTCGGGTTTACCATTAAGCGAAGCTAAATGATAAGTACCTGATCCATAGGTGTGAGTGATAATGTAAGGCCCAATCCAATTAGGAGCAAATTTTCCACGTTTGCTCTTTTCTAGTTTGGTTACATGTTGATTCTCTTTGAGGACAAGATCACCAATCTTAAAGGTACGCTCATGAATTTGGTTATCATAAGCATGCTTAATGTGCTTTTGATAAATTTGAAGGTGGTCAAGAGCTGTAAGATGACGCTCATAGAGAAGCTCTAATTGGGCTAACCACTCTTGGCGTAAGTCATCATTGGTGAGAATATCCTGAAGAGATATTCTGAGAGAAGGGATTTGTATTTTGAGAGGCAAGACAGCCTCGGTACCATACACCAGAGAGAATGGTGTGGCATTAGTGGAAGTACAAATGCTGGTACGATAAGTCCAAAGGGAAAAGGGGATGTGATCATGCCGCTTTTCCCAAAATTGTTACTAACTGTCATGAGAATTTTGGTTAAGGTTTTGTTAGAAGATTCAGCTTGTCCATTTGCTTGTGGATAGTAGGGTGACGAGAAGCTAAGTTTGATACCAAAGTTGTCACAAAGGTCTTGTAACAACTTATTTTTGAAATATTTTCCATTATCTGTTATCAGGCAATGAGGAACACCAAAACGATAGATAATGTGATGATTGATGAACTCAACGATTTTCTTTTTTTTTGGTTGAAATGAGTGGAACGGCCTCCACCCATTTAGTGTAATATTCGGTTTCCGTGATGATCCAATGGTGATGCTGCGAAGAAGGCGGGTGAATCTCGCCAATAAGGTCTAAACCCCATTGTGAGAAAGGCCAAAGATCTCGTGCGACCTATAACAGGTGGCTAGGAGTATGTTGAAGGTTGGCATGTTGTTGACACATAACACAACACTTAACATATTCGCAGCAGTCTTTATTGAGAGTAGGCCAATAATATCCTAGGCGAAGGATCTGCTTGGCCATGGTGAGGCCACTAAAGTGCCCGCCACAAAGTCCATCATGGATTTGTTGGGTGGTATGAGTGACTTCAGCGCCGGTTAGACAACGAAGGAGGATACCATCAAAGCCATATTTATAGAGGAGTCCCCCCATGACGACATAACGAGAAACACTTTTAAGAAAAGCACGTTTTCCATTACTAGTAAGGTCAGGTGGTAGAATAGAGGTTGTAAGGTAGTCGTGAAATTGGTGATACCAGGTATCCTGTGAATCAGCAGATACATTATTTACCATACAAACATTCGAACTAAGTAAGATGGGGCAAAGAGTTGTTGGACCAAGAAAAATATGTCTGAGTTAGTTGGTGAGGCCAGAATTTGTGAGGCCAAGCAAGCCATAGTATCTGCAAATTTATTAGTTGAACGGGGAATGGTTTAGATAGAATAATGAGAAAATAAGGTCAAAAGTGAATCCACATAATGTTTGTGCTTTTGAAGTTCCTCATTTTTACATTGGGAGATGCCATGAACTTGATTTAATACCAATTGAGAGTCACCGAAAATATTAATAGACTTCACACCTAAGTGTAATGTAACATGGAGACCCAAAACAAGGGCCTCGTATTCCACTTTGTATTGTTAGTGCAAGGGAAATTAAGCTTGAATGAAAGAGGCATAGGTTCACCTTCAAGAGGAATGAGAACAACACCTACCCCTCCACCACACTGGCATTTAGATCCATCGAAGAAGAGGGTCATTGGATATGACACATCACTGAGTGAAAGAGTTGTGATGAGTTCATCAGGGAAAGTAAAATTGGTAAATTGTTCCCCAGGTAAAGGGGCTTCCACGAGTTGGTCTGCGATAGTTTGTCCTTTGACTAATTTCTGGTGTACAAACTCAAGGTCGAGGTCGGCAAGGAGCATAAGCCATCGGGTGATGCGTTGGTTTAGATGAGGTTTGGCGTACATATAATGTATGGGGTCAGCATTGGTGATGACAAAATTTTTGTGATTCAGGAGGTAATGTCGAGTTTGGTGGCCATAAATGATAGGGCTAGGCACAACTTTTCTACGTGTGTATACCTAGTCTCGTAATCCACAAGAGTATGGCTTATGTAATAAACTACTTGTTCTCGATGCTCAGAGTCACAATGTGTGAGCATGGCTCCTACAGCATGGTCGGTGGCAGAAAGGTAAAGGTAGAAAGGGCGATCATCCTGAGGTGGGACAAGCACAGGTGGCTGCAAGAGATAAGCTTTAAGAGCCTCAAAGGCTTGGTGGCACTCCTCGCTCCATTGAAAGACAATGTCCTTTTTAAGGAGATGATGGAAAGGTTGACATTGATCTGAGAGTTATGAAATGAAACGCCGGATAGATTAGAGTTTGCCCTGCAAACTACGCAATTGCTTAAGGTTAGTGGGTGGGGGCATTTCTAGGATAGCTTTGAATTTATTTGGGTCAACCTCAATGTCATGCAAAGAGATGATAAAGCCAAGGAGTTTTCCCAAAAGGACGCCAAAGACACATTTCTTTGGTTAAAGACGAACACAATATTATAACAGGTGATCGAAAATAATAGTTAAAACATCGAGATGTTCAACTGCGATGTTTGGATTTTCCAAGAAGATCATCGACATAATCCTCGAGGATAGTGTGCATAATGTCATGAAAATATAAGTCATAGCCTACGATAGGTTGCACCAGCATTCTTAAGGCGAATGGCATGACACACAATAGCGAAGGTCCCCGAGGGGGTAATGAAGGTGATTTTATGTTGATCGGTTGGGGATACCAAAATTTGATTGTATCCCGAGAAGCCATCCATGAGAGAAAGCATCTCATGGCCCACAGTGAGATCAACAAGTTAATCAATGCTTGGTAGGGGGAAGTCATCCTTTAGGCAAGCAAGGTTAAGGTCCCGAAAATCCGTACATATCCGAAGTCCCCTATTGCTTTAGTGACAGTACGACTTTAGAAATCCATTACGGATAGTCGTAGGTAAGATGAAAGAAATAGAAAGGAGGCGTTGAAGCTCTTCTTTCACCAAGAGGGTAATGCGTGGATGCATTTTTCTCAGTTTCTGTTTAACTGGTTTAGAGTCTGGTTTTAGAGTGATGTTATGGACAACAATGTTAGGATCGATTCCTAGCATGTCAGCGTAGGACCAAGCAAAAGCTTGATTATGGGCACGGAGGAAGGTAGTGAAGGTGGCTTGTTCTAATGCGTTGAGAGATTGTCTGATCTTTAAAATGTGAGGATCGTCCTCCGTGTGGATGTTGATTTCTATAGTTGATTCATTCAACATAGTTTGGGTGTCAGATGGTAAGGCACGTTGAATATAAGAGTCGTCCGCACCAAGGTAGGTGAGGATGGAGTCATCATCCTGGCACTCCACAACATTAATTGAAGGTGAATCTTCTTCGATCATGTCTAGATACAAAAGGGGGGGAGAAGATGGGTCTTCACTATCGCGTTGATAAGTGAGAGGACCCAGGAAGATAGCATTCATGAAAAAAAAAGTTAGGAGGGATAGATTCTGGGTCTATCGACTCTATGGGTGAAGATGGAAAAATGGGTGATGATGGTTTGGAAGGGGTGACTTCGTTGTTTTCCTGGATACAATTGACATGAGGTTTCTTTGGTGTAGGTGGTTCAAAAAATCCAAGACCATGACGATCTTTGTGTTTGCGGTAGTTACGGGAATGATCATATGTCGGCCTTATTCATAAAGACCGAAACCAAAACCCTTCCAAGCACAACGCGTTAAGAAGGTGAGGGTGAAACAACGGTTGGTTAGATATCAAAAATCAGATTGGAAGGGAACCACACCAAGGGGAGGTTCAGGGGTGACAGAGGATGTGTCGACACCCCCATATGTTAGGTTGGTGCAGAAATTAGGTGGTCCATAGGAGATCACCTCCCCCACACGACAGTCGTAGGTAGGATGCGCATGTAACTATCCATACTCCGGTGGGGTATGAAAGGTGCTAACGTTGTATAGGCGGTATTCCCATAGCGTAAGGTGTTGAAAAACATCTACCAAGGGATCTGAAGTTGGGATGTTGTCCGCGGGGAAGGAAGTGGTATTCGTGGCGGTGGGTTCATTGGTTGAAGGTGTGAGTGTGGTTAAGGTGGATGGTTGAGGCGTGGTTGAAGTAGATGGTTGGGCTGGATCAATGGGTGCCTTGACTGGTACAAGCACATCATTAGCGCGATATAACATATTACGTGTTTTGAAGGGGAAGCATCAACTTTAATGGTGTATGACTTCCCTCATACTCAAATTTGATGCATCTATGTAAGGTGGAGGGAACGCATCCCATAGCCCGATCTAAGGGCGGCCTAAAAACATGTTGTATTGGAATCATCCCTCAAGGACATAGAAGAGTTCGGGTAAGGTATGTGGCCCTACACGAATGTTAAGGATCACGATGCCTAAGGTAGAAGTAATAGCATCGTTGAATGAATGCAACATGGTGGGGTTGGCACATATGCAGCTAGGAGGGATATTCATCTATTGGAAGGCTTTGGAAGAGACGATGTTTAGGCTAGCAACCCCATCGATCATAACATGACGTACCGGATGTCCCGGACATAAGCCGAGATGAAAAGAGTGGGATTAGGATCTTCTGCACCAAAGACAACAATTTCTTCTTGAAAAACCGACGTGAAAGCTTCTTGTCATACGAGGATAGAAGTGGTTGTGAAGGTAGGTTGTTTGGTGAGAGAAGCAACATGGTTAGGTGTTAAAATGGAGGCGACGTGCAAGGTTTCATTAGGTAAGACCTCTATCCTTGAAGGATATCAATTAGAGCTTGTCGATGCGATTCGAGATGTTTGAATGAGATCATAGAGTGTCATTTTTACAGGAGATTGGTGAAGTTGTTTGATCATGGTGCGATGGGAAACTCCATCGAGAGACGATATAGGCGAGTCCATGAATGACCACTTTAGGTGGTGGTGCGATAGGGATGGCGAAAGGAGAAAGAGAGGCCACAGGTGTGCTTTCTTTAGCTTTTCCATTATTTTTATGACCTCGAGTAGCAATGTTAATCATGTTGATCTTGTGAATACGAGAGGAGGAAGATGGCAGGGATAAGTCATTATTCTCGAGAGGCAGGGTTATAATGATGATATATTTTGGTGAGACGGGGACATGTGGTATAGGAGAAGGGATCAAAGCTAAGGGCTTCTCTCTCCATAAATTGTCTTTCTTAGGCTGTCTATCTGAGATAGGTGACTGGTGAAGGATGGCTTTCAAAGCTTTGCATCCTTCTACATCGTGTCCTGGTGTGTGATGGTAAGCACAGATTTTAGATTCATCATAACCTATAGGTCAAGGTTTAGATGGATCATAGAGTCTGAGCGGGGGTAGGGAAATGGTTGCATCCCCTACCAACATATCAAGGATCTTGGAGTAATATCCTTTGAGTGGGTCAAATTCGAGATGAAGATGAGGCATTGATTGAGTAGATGAGATTTTTATTGTTTTGGTAATGGTTGGGTATGAGTGGTTCATACGGGTGGTGATTTAGGCAAGGGATTTTGATGATTGGTTTTAACTAGGTGTGGTTTCTTCTGCGCAGAAGTTATGTTTAGCTGGTTAGATGATGAGGCCCCAACTGACGTGGTGGCAGGAAACAACCACGGGGAGAGAGGAGTGACAGAAAACAAGTCCTTCGATGATCGATTTTGCTTAGGGTTGGTAGGTAGGTGAGATACTTGGGGCGACAGTGTTGAGATGCCTGTGGGTGTCTGTAGGGGTGCAAAAGGTATAGGTTGTGTTAAAGAAGATGTGGGAGGCATGGTGTATTGAGGCAAGGTGGAGGGGTGAGGCCCTAATATAGAAGGTAGGTGTGATGGTGAAGGCTGAAGCCATGCCTGCTATATCGGTGTGATCGGGGGTGAGGGTTTTAGTTGTGGAAGAGGCATAGATTGGACTCGAGGAGATTGGGTCTGTCTCCTAGGTGGATTGACGACATTATTTTTGGATAAATCTAACTATTTAGGTGGGTGTGTCAGGCTAGGTATTGGTGAAGTCCCAAGCATAGGGGAAGGTTTGGTTAGGTTGATAGAGGTGGCTGAGGGATTCGATAGAGATGAGGGGGGTGAAGGTGAGGACATAGGCATTTTGAGCTTTTGTAAACACCTCGGGTATATGGTAGAGGTGTTTGGATTAGTCATCTGCATTTGAGTAGATTATGGTGTACTCAAACGCTCCCATAAGACTCATCTATCTTCTGGGGGATGACAATCTTCACGTGTGAACAGGAACTTTGGTATGGAAGAGAGGTGGGTTGTGATTCTGGTCTACTGTGGGTGTGATACAGGGGGTAAATGAGGCGTTGTATCAATGGGTGTTAAGAGGTCAACCGATCACTAGAAAGATTTAGGTGATGAAGAACTAATAGGTAGGAGGGAATGTTCGAGGGGATCCATCATGATTAAGGAGTTTGGTGATGTAGGCTCAAGGGGTTTCTCCTCTAAGGATGATAGAAAAAGTGGCAAGCCTTCTTCTTTTGCAGCAAGAGTGGGGGAAGGAGATGTTTGGGAAATAGATAAGTTAGATAACATCCGCTCACAATCTTGCAGGGATGTGGTGTAAGAAGGTTCATTTTTGAGAAGAGAACTCTGGGCGGTTAATTCCTTTATGGGTAAAGGAATAGCGGGACTGTCCTCTTGTCCTGATGAAGGAGAAGGGGCGAGAATCCTCTACGTTGGTGAAGAAGCTTGATTTAGAATTTCCTCAATGGAAGCCCTGGGTTGGGAGTTGAAAATCGCATGGATCTCATGCACACTCTTCTCCTCGGCTGAGGTGTCTTGGTTTGTGTTACTGTTAGATGCATGGTTTGGAAATGGTTTTTTGAAGATTTTTAAATTTCGATTAGCGGGGCATTAGGATTATCGAGAGTTATATCCCCTGCATCAACCATTTCCTACACTATGTTTTTCAACATCTTGCAGTTTTCGTGACTGTGTCCCTTCACGCGATGGAAGTTACAGAAGTCATTTTCTTTATACCAAGAAGGTATAGTGCGGGTGGAATCAAACCCGAGTGAGGTTTAACAGGAGGCAAGGTGATAGCTCCTGCTTTAAGAAATTTGTCTAAGATCACACCATAAGTTTCTCCCAAGGGAGTGTAGTTGATGGGCTCGGCTTTATACTTATAGGTGGCTTTCGGCTGGGTATTAGATAGTGCTTGAGATTTGACCATCACTACGTGTACGGCACCCTTTGATTTCAAAGCAGCCGATGCATGAGAGTTGGTGGTGTTGGGTTTGGTGGTAGAGTCTTGGGTCCAGAAATTTGAGATTTTGTTGCGTAACCTCAATTTCTCCTCCTCTAAGGCTCGAATCTCTAGTTTCCGAGCCATAGTAAAGGCCTCATCAAAGGTGTGGAAAGTTTGAATTTGGAGGGTGGGAGAAATGTGTTTAGCGCAAGCCCGCGTAAAGAGTTTGATGAGCTTGGCCTGAGGTAAGGCATAAGTAATTTGGTTGATGAGGCCCTGCCATCGTCCAACGAAATCTGCAATAGACTCATCTTCAAATTGTCGGATGGCATAGAGGTCGGTAATGGATACTTTCTTGGCAATATTGATGGAGAAGTGATCCAAGAAAGATTGGGCTAATTAGTTAAAGGAGAAGATTGAGTGCTGGGCTAAAGCACTATACCACTCTAAGGAAGGTCTTGATAAGGACATGGGAAACATACGGAGTAGTAAGGCATCGTCATGAGCAATCGAGATAGCAGCATGTCCGAACAATCGCAAGTGTTGTTGAGGGTCCTCCTTACTATTAAAGTGAGTAAATTTTGGTAATTCCCATTGAGGAGGATATGTATGAAGGGGGACAGAAGGATGAATAGGCTCCGACAAACTTGCTCGTATGTCAGGGTGTTATGACTTCCTAAAACAGAAGCCTCAATATTTTGCATCTTATCCATCATCTGTTTGATTAAATCATTGGTTGGGTTAGATGATGGTGTTGTCATTGTAAACAGAGGAGGATTGGTCCAAGAGCCACTACTAGACAATGGTGGGATTGAATGTTGATAAGATAATGGTGATGAATGTGTTGGGGCAGCCGAATAAGGGTGTCCTATATAAGAGGTTGAGGCCACTAGATGAGTTTGTGGAAATGAAAAGGTGGGCGGAGCTTGTGAGGGAAAGCTCGTGTGTATAGGTGGCAGAGAGCAAGTTATAAAAGAGACAGTCTATGAGAGAGATGAGGTAGGGTTAGTGGACGGTAGTGATATGTGGGGCCCCAGATTAATGAAAGGAAAGCCAATTGGTGTAGTATGAACCACCGAAGCCACTGAGCTGGGAGACGGGGCTAAGGATGAAGATGGTGAGGCGGAGTTATTAGGTGGGGAAGGGGCTAAGTGAGTGGCGATACTAATAGGCATACCAATGAGGAGCTGACCATCGGGTGTACGGTCAGGGGTATGAGACAAATAATATTGTACGGCACTAGGATTAGCATCCAAAAATTTGGTGAATTCCTTATCTCCTACAGGGATCTTGGGAAAATTACTGGTATCCGTAGGATTCCCCATAGGATGTGAAGGGGGTGACTCAGGAAAAGGCATGGAACAGGCATGTGAAACCATGGTTGTAGCTTGTTTCTGAGTGATAACAACCATGGACAAGAGGACATAATAGGGATTTAATCAATCCGAATAGAAACAGCAACAAAATGTTAGAATTGATAGGTTATTGGTTTGTCAAGAACTATTAAACACGGTTACCGATATCGGTCAAATAACCAATGTCGGTCAAAATGTAGCCGATGTCGATCAGTTAACCGATGTCGGTAGTATAGGACCAGTTTTGGTCACTGTGAAAGCAAAGAGAGGATGTAAGAAGCTACTGTTTTGGGGATAACAATGCTTAATATACCTACCAAACTGTCTTGAAGTGATCAACTTTAAACAGTGTATGACGAGAAATAGAACTAAAAACAAGCAAGATGCACAAGAAAATCAAGAGAATAACCCTAAGATTATTTTTAATCACTTTGGGATTATGCCTTAGATGCTAGATGATGTCAATCCTAAACAAAATACCTAAGGGAGATGTCAATTTTGTTTTGGCTCATAAGGCTACCTCAATCAAGTGGAGGAATACCGCGGGAAGGGGGATGTTCGAGCTGTTGTGTTGATTATGATGTGATTTGGTATGTGTTGTGCGGTGAGTAAGATTAATTTCTTGTCAATACCATGGATATCACCCCACGTGTATGACCCGTCACTTAATCTACGTTCACTAGAATTAAAAACAACAAGCAAGAATGTGATGCACATGTTTTAATCCCAAATCGAAAATGATTTTCGATCAAGAAAATAAGATGACTTTCACTAATGCAAAGATGTGAAAGAAAGACAAATTATTTTACCAAAATGACAAAATATTTTTTTAATATTTAGAAGAAAGAAACATCAAGTGTGCTCCCTATATGAAAGCAAGGAAGAAAAGAAAACCCGAAAAGGGTCCCACCAGTGCGTGCCAAAATGTTTCGCATACGCAATTTCATTCCGGAATAGAGTTGCTTCTATCCTTTCATTCTCTTGAGAAAAAAATAAGGGTTAGGGCTAGGAGGAATACCTTTTGAGTTTTGGGAAGGTGTGCGCGTACCGTAGAGAGATCAGGTTGATTGTGAAGAACTCATTTTTGTCTAGGAAGGACTACCTGTAAGTAAGAATACAAGACCACCAGATCTTAGTTAGACAATAAGTGAGGGAATTGCCTTGGGCCCGTGAAATATTAGACTTCCTTTCAAAGGTGGTCAGTTCCCTTTTAATATGAATTAATGCAAATGATAACAAAGAAGCTATTTCGAAATCATGATTTAGGTACCTTGTTAAAAAGCAATAGAGAATAAACTACCAATAATAAAATGTCATGATGTTTGTTTGGTCACCGGTTATTGATGCACTCGGATCAAGTTATAAGGATAGACCCAGCTGGATATGAGATTGTTTAGGGGTAAATAAGGGAAAGGTTGGTTTTTGTATAAGTCACGATGACCGATGCCGGTCACTGGATAATCGACTACAGATTATAACACCGATACTGGTAGAAGATAACCGATATCGGTAGGGGTAGTGATTTAGGGGTTTCGAATGGAAGTCAGTTGTAAGGTGGTTATGGTGTTTATAGGGTTAATAAATGATTAGGGGGTAGTAGGGTGATGGAGAAAACTTAGAGAGTGGGAAATATGTCTTTGGGGCAATATCGGGGTTAATGAATGAAAGTTAGGTGCAGAGTGCTACCGAGTGGTAAATCTAGGAGTGAGCTTATAATTATTATGAATTAAAATTTCAAGAAATGGTGTTTAGAAACATACAAGATACTACTTACTAGTTTCTGGTGAAGATACAGGTCCAAGGAATGTGGTGGCAACAATAAGGCTTAGTTGGGATGATCTCGGTATTGGAAAGCGAGCTAATTAAGCTATCCTTAGTCTTTCCCAATACTTGGACGAGTGTGACAGTGATAGTTTCTCGATTCTGATCTTGGGCTCGATCCTCTTCTCTGAAACCTCTTCTACTTATTTCACTTCTCTCTCTCCTACCAAATTAATTCCGGATCCCTTCTTTTTGGTTGTGGGAGGTCATTTACAGGGAACCAATGGTGGTTACTTAACTGATGGTAGTCGAGTATGAACCGATTTTGATTAAGTCAAAGTGGCTATTTTTTGTAAAATAGCCATCTTTCCCTCCTTTTCTCTTGAGGGATCAGTTGTGGGCTTGGTCAAGTCATTATTAGGCTCATTTTGGTGCGGGTGAGGGGTGATGAGTCATGGGTGTGGGTCTGGACCAAGTCATAGGTCTTAATTAGGTTGGTTTAGGGTTAGGGCTAGGTCATGATGAGGTGGCGAGGTGAGGTGGCAGGGTTGGAGATGTAGATTTATTAATTATAAGGTAATTAATAAATAATTAAGTGTGTAAGGTTTAGGTGGTGAGGTAGGGTTAGGTTGTGGGACGAGATACGGGGTACAGGGTGTCGTAAGACACAAATTTGGTGTCTACAAGTTCATTTGGTTTAAATTTTTCCTTTACATTTATCTAATCTGAATCAAATCATTGTGTATGCTCTTCTCTTGTATCCTTGGATGATCTTGAGAATCAAAAACAAGTTTGGTTCACTTTCTATGGGAAATTAAAAAAATAATTTATGCGTACGACCTAATGATTTTTTAAATACTTGCGATCTAAAAAAATCTAATTACATGTGTTTTTCAGGCTTTCAATGGTGTTCCAAACCTCACTTCTTAATCCAAAAGATAAGAAAAACACACCACATTATTAAACACATTATATTTACATGTTTCATTAAGAGCTATGACTCGTCCACTTTGAACTAGGGAAATATCTTGGAATAATGCATAAAACGTCTTTTGAGGATTACCTCAAGAACCCTAAAGTAGTTCACACCTTAAGAGAAATGGTGAACGAAACATGAATTTCTCTTCTACCCAATTAACTAGTACGCCTTTGTGAGATTAGCATCAAAATTATCTTCACATGACCCCAACGAGATACAACAGAAAACAGTTTATTTCTCATTGTATCAAAGGGGGTAAATTAAAGTTTGAATACTCCTTGATTTAGTCAATGTTACTTTCTTATAAAATTGTGCTTGCAGAGATAGTTTGTAACACCTAGAGAGTGAAACAATAGGAATTTTGTGGCTTGGATCCAACTAGACTTTATCTATCATGTCCTACGATCTCTCACGAAGTAAGAATTTTTTTGAGTCCAAACCTTTTTATTTCTAATAAGGGGATATTCCATCAAAGTTTGAGCCTAGTGTTATTCATCACGAAATTTACAAAGTGTGACTTTGTCTTAGTTTTCCACTTGTCTTTAGATAAGTCAAAACTTTGCCAAATTTACACCAAGTATTTTACATCACCACTTGGTATACTCATTTTTTTATTATTTCCCATTTTGGGACAAAATAAATCATACATACATAGTGCTATCAAATAATATTTTCACCTATTTTTCACCTACTTACATCATTCCTTATCATGAATGTGATAGTAAGCATTGAAAGTGTGTTGGTACGTCTTTGTATCTTGGTATTCATCATCTTGATACTCATATCAAGAATTGATTGTAGTTATATCGTCACATCATTTAATTCCTTTGAGTTGTTACTTTCCTTGTATCATATCAATACATTTTTATACTTATGTCTTGTTTCCTTTGTAAAAATTGATCTAAGTTTCTAACTTGTATTGTTACTCTACTCACATGAATAACAACTTCTTGATATAATTATACTTGGTTTTGAATTCTAACATTTTCTTAAGTTTTAAAAAGCATCGTTACTCTACTCACATTGTGGTAACATCATTTTGATACTAAAATATTACTTTTTCCATAAAGCTTAATTAATGTGTCCAAATAGATTTGCTTTGCAGTACTCACATTTGTAGCCTCCTTTTTCAAGACTTAGAATTTGTTTTTTGTTTAACGCTGTTTTAGTTAGGAGATCACATCAACACCTTTTTATTATTTAGGCCTTTTTTATTTTCAAACTTGACCTAAGTGGTGATATTTTGTTGTCACTATTTGCACTAAACCTATACTTGAAAAATGTAGGGAGTTAGTATTTTTGTAATTAGATCATAGTCTTGTACTTAATCGTTGTGTCCTAGATACTTATTTCTATATGTACCTTTAGTTAGAGTTTCAATATTTATTCATTGGTGTCCTTGGTGTATATTTCCTTTAGACTTGTTACCATTCTTTATTTTAAATTCTTTGTGACGACTTTCACATCATTACGTTGCTCGGTTTTACCTAGGGTCCATTTTAATCAACCTTAGCAAAACATTTCTCCTTATGCCTCTTATGAAAATATTAGGGCATACAAAATTAGGTCAAATACCTTTACAAATGAAAATTTAAATCCATATATAGAAGACAACATTGCATTCCATCATAGGGGTGGTGAGGATAATTCTCCTTGGGTGGAATTTGAATTTATTCCCACCCAAATTGACAATTTCTTGTTCCAAAATAGAAATGAGGTTCTTATGTGTGTTGTAGAGTTAGGATCCAAGTTTTCATCTATGGTTGATCCCTCTATTATTTTTGGCATGGTTAAAGGAGAGGAAGCATTGGAGCATCCTCTGTGTAGTTTTGATGAAATCTTAAACCTAGGGCATGCTTCTACATCTAGACAAAGGAATGAGGTATAAGGGCCTTCACAAAATGATGGTGGATATCGCATCCCTATTTTCAAAATACATTGTGAGGACCATGAAGAACATGTCAATAATGAGAAACGTCCCTCTCGTGAAACTCATAAATAGATACCAACCCAAGAGGTCACATTAGAAAAAAAAATCCAAGCCCTTTCTCACCAATTGGCAAGTCTAGATTTACATGTTAATAAGGAATCCACAAAGGATCCTAGAAAAGAAAAACCTAGAGCTTTGCATTTGGATTTTTATACCAAGACTCTTATGCAAGAAAAACCAAAAGTTTCATATTATGAGTCTTATACCAAAAATCCTAAACAAGAAAAACCTAAAATGGGTTATGAAGAGTTATATATAGATGAAAAAGGAGAAGAAACAACTAGACTTAATAGCTTGTATAGGTCCAACCCATTGACACAGGACCAAATCTTTAATCAAGAGTTATTATCAATAAATAACACCCTTATTTCCTTATAATAAGGTAAGTTAGGACCTAATAAGAAATATCAATTTGAAGAGTTGTGTCCATATCCTTTCGATAGGGATATGTTACAAGTTACTTTTCCTAGACACTTTGATTGTCTAAAATTTTACAAGTACAAGGGAAATGGTGATCAAAGGGATCATGTCAAAGACTTCTTCATGGCTTTCCAAGAGGTTGCATTCATTGAAAAATATCTTATATGCCTTTTCCAATGGAGTTCAAGGGGTCAAACGCTCAAGTGGATTTTGCATATACCAAGAGGATCTATCTCTACATGGCAGAAATTTGCATAAATATTTGTGCTCCACTTCTCCTTCAACATGGAGAATGATGTTATTATGATTGAATTATGTAATGCAAAACAACATAATGATGATAACTTTATTGGCTTCTTATACGAGATGGTGAGGGTTAGCTAGTCACTTCCTGTGGCCCATACCAAAGAAAAAATTAGTTAGCATCTTTATACCTACCCTAAACCCTAAGATCATTTTCCAAGTGTAAATGCATTTTAGTAATAAATTTGAGGAGGTTATAGAATAATGTAGCAAAATAGAAAAATTGTTGATGATAAAAGGGGTGGTGAAACCCTTATCATGAGATAACCGTAATTAAAAACCTAATCATGATTCAAATCCTATTGAAAAATAAAAGTTTTTTCTAAACAAGAACAAGAACATCATAGGTGACTGAGTTATAGATTCTAAATGAGTGAAGGAGGTTCAAAATTGTGCTCCCTTGAAACTTGCTAAAGCACCTCTGGCCCCTGAGTTCAAACATCATACATTTACTCCTCTATCTGACTCTTTGTAATTGATAAAAAAATATTTAGAGGTGGTTAACATGGTCAAATACCTAGAAAAAATGCCTTATCTTGATGATGAACTTGAACCATCTTGATTTAGAGAAAATTATTATTATATCTTTCATCATGTTAAGGGTCACAAAACTGATAAGTGCCTAAAATTGAAGCACTATATCTAGGACCTAATTGAAAGTGGTGATGTAGAAATGGATTCCTTAGGCACTAACAAGTTTGCTAATGCTGACTTGGGAATTTATAAATAACATTTCCCTAAACATAAAAAAGGAAAGGAAAATTCGGATCAAGGACATACATCCCAAAATAAAGGTATTGGCTATATTTATAAATCTACAAAATATGTGGCCAAAAGAAAAATTCTTATGATGTCATAATTTTTGTGTAAACCCATTCATTGAGCATATCAACACAATAAATTTCAAAGAAAAGTAGTGTACCATGGCAATGTGGCATGCTTGCCTTGTTATTTCAAAACCTCCTTTGTCTACCCCTCAGGATAGTCACTATGATGTCTTGGAGAAACTTGAGAATACTACTGCTAATATATAGATCTTATATCTTCTTAAGATATCTAATGTACAAAATACATCCTTTATAAGAAATTACAAGGATCAGGAGTGTTAGTTGATATAGACCCTACCGCTTCCAAGAAATGGTTACACAGATTGCTCTAATGGAGCATATAACCTTTAGTCAAGAGGAAATTCCTGCAGAATATCCTTCACATAATTTTCCCTTGCACATTGAGGTTATTTTCAATCATAAGAAAATTAAACGGTTTCTTATGGATGGTGGATCAGTCCTAAACATTTGTACCTCAAAAATATTTTGGAAATCAATTCATACTGAAACAAATCTAGAAACAAAGGTCATCGCCATCAACGTGTATGAAAATGAAGAGCAGAAATTGGATGGCATGATAACATTCTATGTGAGTAGGACCTACTACTCACGATACAAAGTTCCATGTTCTAGACCTTCTTGGCCAGCCATGGATTCATGTCATGTAGGTCATTCCTTCTACGTATCACCAATTTCTGAAGCTATACTATGAAGGGAAAATTATAACTATTTCGGGGATTCTCAACATTTTTCTCATTATAGAGAATTATTAGGTTACTTCCCTTTTTTGTTGATTTCCCTTCCATAGAGATGGTTGTTCCAACTCAATATGAGGTTCTCACCTCACACATTGATCTAGATGCCTTAACCCCTAATGAAAATGGTGCTTCAATTTTAGATTCTCCCTTTTCTATATGGGAGATGAAGACCCTTTCAACTAATTGTGGAGAGTATGATCTCCAATAGGCCCTTCTAGTTTCAAATCTTCCCCTATCACCCAAAACATGGGGTAGGCCTTGTTATAAGTATCGGTGATCCAGAGAAAATTGTTATGTCAAACCCTTTACTCTTGGAGGTTTATTATCGAGATGAAAATATGTTCAACAATATTGTATTCCACCCTTCCGATGATGAAATTTCTCTACGTTATCAATCACCTCGATTTTTTATCCCCAATAAAATGATGTATGATATGGGATACAAAAGATACGGTTGTGGAATAAATGACGAAGGTATGCAGGAAGCTCTTCCAATACAACATCATAAATTTTTAAGTATGGTATTGGCCTTCGACCATATGGATCTATTCAACCTATGTGTGATGCCACTACCTTTGAACGTGAAGATAGTGAGTCAAGTTATGAAAGTGAAACAGATTCCTGGTGTAGTATTTACAAAGACCTTTCCTCCACCAATCTATTTTCTGATACAACTATATTGACCATATCCCCTACCTTACCTATCCCCATTCCTAAATTAAACCTTGTTATCCTTCCTTGGTGAATTGGGACCAACAACAACATGTACCGATTGACTTATTTTCCAATGATGAAGCTATTGGTGAGTTTATGGGTATCCGAGATAACATCCTAGTAGGTGATCATAAAAAGTATTCTCTATTAACCCTTGACACATACATATATTTCAAGGAGGAGGATGAGTTATGTGTTCATTAATTTAAATTAAAAATAAAGGAAAATTTTCCACAGAGAATCCTTGCAAAAAGAACAAGTCCAAGTCTTACAGTGAAAACCTTTTTGAGGCATTGACAGACAAACAAAAGGAAAAATTACAGGAAAAATAAATTGACTTATCCAAGGGTGAAAATATCATTGAGACACCCTTGGAAGCATATCTCAATCTCCCCTCTGATCCTACATGCATGGAATAAGAATCTAAGCTTCTTGTGGAGGAGACTATTGAGGTCAACATCGGAATAGAGGAATTACCTAGGATGGTTAAGTTGGGAGCTTCACTCTCAACTAAAGAACATAAGACATTTGTCTTTCTTTTACATTAATTCTCGACATAATTGATTTTTCCTACGTGTAAATGCCAGAATTGATCCTACATTGGTGGTGCATAGTATTTTTGCACCCGGATGCAATTCCTATTAAGAAAATATCATGAAAATGTATCCTCGTGTTACCTTGTTGGTTGAAGAGGAGTTGAAAAGATTATTGGTAGTAGGCTTCATTCATCCTATTGATTACTCAGAGTGGATTTCAAATGTTGTACTTGTACAAAAAAATCTCGTAGGTATCGAAATTTGTACATTTTAGATACATAAACAAAAAATTTCCTAAAGATGAATTTTCTCTCCCAATATCGACATGATTATCGATTCCACATTTGGTTATGAAATATTGTCACTCATGGATGGATTTTTATATTATAATTTGATTAAGAATGCAGAGGCGGATCAACATAAGACAAATTTCAAAACCCATTAAAGGACATTATGTTACAAAGTCATGCCCTTTAGCCTCAATAATGTAGGCACAACTTATCAATGGGCCATGATCGTAATCTTTCATGATATGATCAAGTGACATAATGGAATTTTATGTAGATGACATCCTAGGAAATTCCATAATGAGATAAGACCATATAGCTATTCTATGACACATCTTTTAGTGTCTAAGGAACTACAAGGTATGTAAAAATACAAAGAAGTGTGTCTTTGGTGTGTTATCAGGGAAATTACTAGGTTTTATTGTATCACGTAGGGTAATTGAAGTAGACCTAGCTAAGATATTGGCTATCATGGAGATGCCTCCTCATATAAATATCAAACAACCATGCATATTTCTAGGGAAAATTCAATAAATAAGGAGATTCATTTTTGAGATCACATATAAGTTACATTCATTTACGCATCTTCTTAATAAGGAAGTCAAATTTCTATGGGGTCCAGAACAACAACAACAATTTGTGTTTCTTTTCTTAAAGAATATCTATCAAAACCCCTTGTTCTAATTCTTCCTACTGTAAGTGAACCACTACTTCTATATATTTTTGCTATTCAATTTGTAATTTGAGAACTCTTGGCCCAATATGACATGGGGAAGAAGGAAAAAGTTGTATATTACTATCCAAGACAAATATTGATTACTTATGATCTCAATTACCCATAGATTGAGAAGTATTTCTTAGCTATAGTTTTTCCTTAAAAAAATTACATTATTATTTACTAAACAAAAATTCAAGCTAATATTAGAGGTGGACCCATTAAAGTATCTACTATCAAGACCAGCGCTTATAGGAAGGATGGTTAATTGGATAATCCTACTCAGTGAATTTGATATAGAATACATCCATCGAAATCAATCAAGGGGTAGGTACTTAGAATATCAATTAGTTGAAGCCCCTTTACCAGGTATAGAACCATTGAGTCTGGAACTTCCATATGCTTCACTGATGTATCTCAAGGAATCCATAACATGGAAAATGTATTTTTATGGATCCTTCACTTTATATTGTTTAGGAGAAGGGGTTGTGCCTATAACTCCTTAGGGGTACTTGATCCCATAAGATTTCAAAATAGGATTCCCATGCATAAATAACATAGTGGAATATGAAGCTTTCATTGCAGGATGAAGATAGCTATACATTAGGACATTAGGCAACTCAACATGACAGAGATTCTATGTTGATTATCAAACAAGTTATAGATGAGTATAAAGTTAAGGATGAAAAACTCATTCCTTATAAAAAAAATGGTTGATACATTGAAAGAGTTCTTTATGCAGATCAAATTTGGAAAGATTCCTAGAGGGAAAAATCAAGCGATAGAAACTATGGATACGATGGTTTCTTGGTTACGCATCCCACCCGAATAGAAAGATATACCTTTATTTTTGGATCACCGAGTAATACCAGCGTACGATATGTCTAAATATTGTCTTATATGTGAAGTTGTTGGTCCCCATTCACCATGGTACCTTGATATTTTCAATTACCTTCATGATGGAACCTTCCCCCAAAATTTCCTTTTCTAATAAAATAAACCTTATCCAATGTATATCCCACTACACCTTACTTGGGGGCACTCTCTATCATAGAGGGTATGATGGAAATCTATTGCGCTATCTTAATTCTAACGAATCCATCTTAGCAATTAAGGAGGTTCACGAAGGTATTTGTGGATCCCATATAAATGGGATAGTCCTGGCTAAGAAGATACTAAGAGTAGGCTATTATTGTCCTACCATGGAAAATGATTGTTGCAAGTATGTAAAGAAGTGTTTTTGTGTCAAAAGTATGAAAATTTGATTCAAACTCTAGTGCAATCCTTACATCCTATTACAACATCATGGCCTTTTTCAAAGTGGGGCTCAATCTCATTGGAAATATTACCCCAACATCCTCTGATGGCCATATGTTCATTATCACTGCCACTGAGTACTTTAAAAAGTGGGTAGAGGATTTTCCTCTCACCTATATCATGGGTGTGCAGATATCCAAGTTTATAATGAACCATATCATTTTCCACTACAACATCCCTTCTTCCCTTATTACAAAAACAAAAATCCTTCAAAAATAAAACCGTGAAGGTGTTATGTCAATGCTTTCAAATAAGTCTCAAGTACTCAAACCCTCTTATCCTCAAGGTAATGGAAAGGCTAAGGCCACAAATAAAACCCTTATCCATATTATGAAGAAGATTGTGAGCAAACATGGCCACAAATGGTATTTACATATTCACCCAACCTTTTGGGCATACAGAACATCTATCTACACCCCTACTAGTGTAACTCCATATTCCCTAGTATTCAGCACTGAAGCCATTTTACCTCTTGAGATCAAGATCCCCTCTTTGTGCATAGAATTGAGAGAGTACCTAGATAAAGAGGAGGATTACATAGTGGCTTGGCTAGTAGAGCTGGAGCTATTAGATGAGAAGAGACTTCATGCCCTTGATCACCTCAAAGTGTATCAGAATTGAGTGCGTAGAAGTTATAAAAAAATAATGTTGCCTTGCCAATTTGAGGTAGGAGACCTTGTGATGAAGGAAAATCAGTTCAACACCACCAAGGACTCGTGAAAAGAAAGGCAAGTTTGAGCCAAATCTGGTTAGGGCCATATGTTGTGGTTGCTAAATATGGTTTAGGTGCATACAAGCTTGCTCACTCATATGGTGATGAACTAAAGGAACCCATGAATGTTATGCATCTCAAGTAGTTCTATGCTTGAGTATGGGGTTCCTCAAAAATCAGAAAATCAACAAAAAAATAGAAAAATAAAAAAGTGAAATCAATGCTTCTAAGTGTGAAAACCACACAGCTTTTGGAACTTTGGACAAGTCCCTTTCTGAAAAATAGTTTCCAGCACCATTGGAGGGTCTTTTGTTCACAAGAATCTCAAAATATAGGATTATAATGTCTTTACCCTAAGCTAAATATTTTCCTGTGTTTGAGATACTTTTGAGCCTATCCCTCTTGGCCTTGATCTGGTTGATCCAACTTTTGTGTGTAAATATTTTTCCTTTGTATATTCCCATCTCATGCTAGGGGAAACTTTTCATCTTCAAATATTGAACATATGTGTGGCATTATTCCCTTGTACATCCCATCTAATGTTGGGGAATCAACATTTCTTCATTTTCTTGCACAGAGATTCGAAAAGTTTTGGAAAAACACAAAACCATGCGTATAAATTTTTGAAAATCCTAAAACATTAAAATATGTTAGTTGGAAAACTCAAAACATTTAAATACATTTTGTAGAAAACTCAAAAACAATATAACATTGTCTTGAGATAATACCAAAAATAGTGTAAAACATTTCAAAAACTATCTCACAAAAACAAAGTAGTAGTTTGCTTACTTTAGTTTTTTTATTATATATAGTTTTGTTGCTTTACTTCTTTGTAATGTGTGTTGTAACTTGGAGTCATTTGATTGATTAGATTAAGTATTACTTTTAATCTTTTAGGGATTTCCATGAGTTCATTCTATCTTGCATACTTATACATAGTGGTGTTTCTTTCATTATATTTTATCATCTTTTTCTTGTTTGTTTGTTCATTTTGTTGTCATCTCATCCTCATATAATCTATCATCATATATATACATCATATATCAATAAATTCTAAGATAAATCATCATAAAAAATGAAAATTAAACATGTATACTAAGATGTTGGACCCCTGGAATATTGGCCAAGTATGAAGGAGCTAGGCACGTAAGGTCCTAGATATGGAAAGGAACGCAAGGAAAAAACGTGCAAGAGAAAGGTTAAAGGAAGCACATAGAATATGTGATGCATGAAAGGAGGTTTAGGAATTAGTCAATTTGAGAACCCGGGGTAGAAAACGTGAGAAGCATGACCGGTTACATGTGGATAAGGTGCCACCTAGTGAAAGGTTGACATAGATAGGGGCATGCCTTGGATGGAATCTTCTAGAAGAACATCATGAGATAAAGTGGAAAGCTTAGGCCTGGAGAATCATGCTCATATGAAGGACCACATTCGACACTTGGCATTAGATCTGAGGGTGCTGGAAGGTGAGTTGCCAATATAGGAAAGTGATAAATACAAGCACCTATAGAGTAAAAAGAAGGAGATACGAGTTGGAGAGACAAAGATGGGTGGATCTTTGTAGAATCACTACAAGGACTCTGTTAGTGGATAGTTCCATCAAGGAGATAATGTACTAGGCATGAAGTTATAAATTTTATTTTGACAGCTTGGTTACATAAGTCCAAAGAAATACATGATCGCAGTCTGCTTCTCTATGACACTCTATAATGGTTTAATGAATATAATGAGGTTACCCGATATAATATATGCATGAATCTCAATGGTTCTAATGCATATTTCTCTCTTATGAGTTATCTTTCCTTTCATGCTAAGTATTAATGCTTGTATATTTCTTTCTCACATAATACACGTTATGGATTCTATTAAAGCACTCGATCAAGTGACCGCAAGGATCTAGAGGCCGTTCGAGCCCTATGGTTCTTATATGTCTTAACTTCCCTCCTAGAAACTCTTACACTAATCATAGATGATGTTTCACTAACTCACATAAAAGAGAGACTTAGTACCTATGTGTGCCTCGGGTGAGTGCTCATCTTTCGCTGGGTGATAGGTGACGTGCACGGGGGTTCCTTTCTTTTGTGATAGGAGTAAAAATGACTACATATTGGTTCCATTTCTGACTTCTTTTGAAGTTGTAGTGGGATATAGCATATATCATGATCTATGTAATGAGTAATGATAGAGTGGTTAATATTGGAAAATGTTGAATTGTGGTTCAAGAGCATGAACGATGAATTTTCTCGAGAGATTCAAAGACTAGACCCGAGTTTAATACACGTAGATGGGTAGAAGAGAACCTCTACCATGATCTATACAAGACCTTCTTCTGTTGCTTCCCAATGAGAACTATATGAATGGCTTTCATCCTATGTGTCTATATCAAGTTGGCATTATGGATTGCATATGTGGACCAAAGAAAACTACCAAAGGCTGCAGGATGTAAATCTGATGTGGACTCATGTTGTAGATCATTGGTGGAGAGGAGTAATGGCTAGCTACACTATGGAGTATGCCATTTCTACGTGTTCTTGTCCGAGGTTGTTGAGTTTGAATTTCTACAAGAACCTAGAGTTATATGTGTTATTCCTCTAGATATGAAGATATTGATGGTTACCATGAGTTTAGAGGTGTTCCCAATGGTCGGATAAACCATTCTGAGCATTGGGTAAGGGAGCTTGGGTGGAGGAATATGGTAGATATCATGACAGATAAGGAGATGGAAGAGAGATAGCTCAAGTATAGTGAAGTGCGTGAAAGGGAGATTGCTAGATGACACGAGGATGCTAGTGTGATGGATCTTTGGAGATAGATGTTGTGGGAAGGAGTTGAGGTTCACGTGGAGGATGTGGAACCCGATCGATCTATGCTACCCCATCTTGGCGAGAGATTTTTCACATGGAGAAAGGAGAGTCGTTGGCACATATTTGAACCCATCCAATGACCGAGCCTTAGCATTTGGTTTTCTCAAAGTAGGAAGAAGTGTTATTGACCTAATTGATATCAGTGGAAGAGACTGATCTATGCCTAGGAGATACAATTGTGTAGTTCCTTCTTCTATGGCCACACATATTCTAGTATTCGGAGGAGTCTTTGGACAAGGAGTAAGTGTATAAGCTTTCGGTCTCACATCAAGAAGTGGCACAAGACATAGTAGTGGTAGTGGGACCATGTGGGTGCTTGGCACAAATCCTATAGGCCCTATTGCACCCAAAGGATTCGGTGGATCTAGTGGCTCTGGAGGCACGGGACATGGTGGACCTAGTGGATCGGGTGGCGAGAGAAACACCAGAGGGAACCAAGGCTCTGGCTCAGGAGGATAGGGACCCCAACCACCACCTTAGGTATTCTTTGAAATGTCTCTAAATTTTATAGATTACAGGGCATTAAAGATGCTATGGAACATGTTCATAAGTGTGAACTGCTATGGTGCTCAAAGGATATCACAACCCCAAAATGAAAGGCTAGTCATTTTACAACCACGTTGCAAGGGAATACACATAGATGGTATAGGAAGTATGACCCTCATTAAATGGTGGTGGACTACACTACTTTAAAGAATGCATTCTTGGTAGAGTTCCACATTCCTAAGTTTGAGCAGAAGAGCATCAGTGCTTTGAATGAGATTCAAAGCAAGGAATAACAGAGAGAGTGTGCGGGAGTATGATGCACATTTTAAAACTCTCTTGTCTAAATTATCAAATCATATTCACCCTTCACAAAGATGTTCAAGTGGTTTGTTAGAGGGATAATCACACCTTTTCGAAGGGCCTTATCTCGATAAAAATTTTACTGCACCTCACGCGAAGCATTAGAGGCTGCCCTACGCGTCGAGGTTGTTGGTAGTGTTGATACTGGTGCTAGCCCATTCTTGGAGGCTCAAATTGTTGCTATGGCCAAGTAGTTGGAAAAATTATCTATGAACTTAGCCCATGAGACTCGTGACTTGGTTTGTGGTGCACAGATTGTGAAGTAGAGGGGCATGTTAAGGATAATTTCCCCTAGAGTATGGTGCATGCTATGAAAATAGATTGTGAATTTTTTCATGGGGACCATGATGCAAGTAGATTTCCTTTGCTGCTACATGTAATCGGGAAGAATGTATTTTTATTGTAAAATTTACACCTCTACAACCAATGATACTAAGGAATGTAGGCTCATTGATTAGATCCATGAGGCCATTGATCATGGTGTGCGCCAAACCAAAGCATTATTAGTGGTTCTAAAGGTGATAATCACTATTATGAGGAGCACATAGGCCGAGGCATGCGCGGAAGGGGTTTTTTGAGGAGTATTATGTGGTCAAGGTAACCACGAAGGATGAAGGAGTGAATTCCCATGTGGAAAATGTTTCAATTGTGGATCTAAAGAACATTACAAACATGAGTTCCTAGACTGTTGTAATGTTCGCGGTGCAGAAGAAGCATAAGTATGAGGAGTGCCCAGAATTATTTGAGCATATGACTCAAAGCAGCAATGGAAGGACAAGGGCACTGCAATGGTCAGCATCAAGAAGGAAGACATACGGTGGATTCCTCGGGTAACACAAGATACACGTTTGGAGCTGTCTTGTACAACAAGGGTAGAATCCACACATTCAAGAGAGGTACCAAGACAGAGAACCCCGGTTTCAAAGGAGGAGGTCATTTAAGGAAAGTATCCATATCCCTTGTATCAAAAGGAGATATATCAAGACATCATGGATGTTATTCGGAGCTTAAAGGGAGATCCGATTGTCCGAAGGAGAGTTAAGGCACAAAATGATGACTGGATGAGGTCAAGGAGGTGTGTAAAATGATAAGGTAGGAGAATATCATTCCCTTGCTAGGATCCTCATTGAGAGAGAAGGTACCATGCACCGGAGAAGAGCATGAGAGATAGGTCTTGCACGTGAACCTTCCCCCTCATAGCCTTGACTATGACAAGGAGATTACATTGATGTAGTTGTAGATGGGTGGCTCCTCAAAGAATATCCTCATTGGCTGACAGAGGTGCGAGAGGTTAATGTTATGACTTTGGATGGATGAAATCAAATGGGAAGACCCGCATTACATCCATCTTCAAATGTGTTGTATATGGAAAATAAGACTAAGGCAATGCCCATCAGTGTCTTGAAGGATGCAAATTTACTATCCATGGAGCCAAGTTTACTAGGGACTTCAAAGTCTTGACACTCTTCAAGGAGGATAATTTCCCAACACTACTTAGGCACCCTTGGTGTTACAAGAACAAGGCGAGACTTTGATTTAAAAAAGGGTACATCAGCTTTGAGAACAAGGAGGAACGGGTCATTATACCCTAGGCGATGGGAAGTCAACACCCTATATTGAACCATTGGGGGAGGAATTTCTAGATAGGATTTATGTGTGCTTAATCAAAGACCATGAGATGGTACACCCTACTAATGGGGTAATCCATTTTGAAGATTCTTATTCAATGAGTGATACCATCATCCTATCATGTGACAATTGGGTGTATGGAACTTACAAATTGATGGGATGGAAGTTGAGAGGATTGGTGACCAAGGTAACAAAGGCGCACATGATTAGGCACCTTGGAGGAAAAGAACTTCCCAAGTATTCAGGAGGAGCCTTCCCTGAGATCTTTCTATAGGAGGTGGAAGCTCAGTGGAAGTATTTAAAGGAACAGAGAGGGATGTTAAGTTATGTCTTACTCGGCACAGCAGCTCAGTGGTGGGCCACACATCAAGAGAGCCTTTTGGAGTGGCACGAGGTAAGAATTTCTCTCTCTATCATATTTTCTAGGAGCAATGTACCCACCATCATCAAAGACTACCATGGGAAGGATCCCACCTCTTTCCATATCCAAGAGTGTGAATAGGTTTGGAGAGAAGGTGCGGAATCTTTTCCACCATCCCTCTAGGTGCACAAGTTGTATTCTACACTACAGGGTTATGTGCACGCATGGTACATTAATTCAGAGACATGCCACCAGACAAGGAATTGGTAAGAGCTCGTGGATGACCTTATTCAAACCTTTGAGTATTGGAGTACCAAACCATTAGTTGATAAGGCCTTGCAGGATATCAAGCACCTTACCATGGGGGATAGTTCCAGGATGGAAGATAGGCTATTGGAATTACTAGGTGAACCAGATGGAGGTGCACTTTGAAGAAGTAGAGGAAACAAAAGAGTTATAACTTGAGTGCACATGTTTGGAAAAGGATAAGGGAAAGTTGGTATATGTGATTGATGGAAATGAATCAGAAAGCTTAGATGTTAGCCATTCTATAGGTACGTGCGAGGTATTGGACGGTGCGAGATACCCTCACGCATGCCTACCATGAGCATTTAAAAATTAAGAAAGTTAACATCGGTTCAGGAGAAGAACCTAAGGAAGTTGTTATTAGAGATTATTGTATGGAGAGGGAATTATCTAAGATCATTAATCTGCTATGTGAATTTGAGGATTTATTCCCACATGAGTGCCATGAGCTCAAAGGCATTCACCATTCCTTGGGGGAGATGAAGATTAAACTAAAGGATGGTGTGAACCTAGTTAGGAAAAGGTCCTACCGGATGAATCCCAATTTATGCGTGAAGGTCAAGGAGGATATAGAAAAAATGATAGCTTCTGGGATCATTGAGGTAGTAGAGAAATCGAGTGGGTAAGCTCGATGGTAATCAACATCAAGAAGGATAGGTAGATTAGGATTTGTGTGGATTATAGGGAATTGAATGTAGTTTGTGTCATTAATCCCGTTTCGACCCCCTTGACTAAAATTTTTTTGAAGGAGTTATTGGGCGCAAGGTCTATTCCTTTACGGATGGATTTTCGAGGTACCACCAAGTCCAAATTGCAAAAGGAAGACTAGGAGAAGACAAATTTTTCCACCGAGTGGGGACATTTTACATATACTATCATGCTCTTTAGATTGAAGAATGTGTTAGCTGTATTTTTGTGCATAGTGGTGAAAGCATTCCAAGACTTCATCCATAAGTTTCTTTAGGTCTATTTGGATGATTGGATAGTATATGGTCTGGTTAAGGACCATTGTGACAATTTGAGGTTAATGTTTGAGAGGTGTAGGTAGTTGAGGATATCCCTTAACATTAAGAAATGTGTGTTTGCTACACCCTTTGGGACTTTATTAGGACATATCATATGTAAGGAGGGCTTTTTGGTAGATCCCACTAAGGTTGCAGTTATTGTGGGGTTAAGGAGCCTACTAGCTAGAGCACAGTGCAAAGATTCCTTGGGCATACGGGCTATTACAAAAAATTCATTAAGGTATATGCTAAGATCATCATGCCTTTAGAGGAGCCGCTTAGACATAAAAGTGCATTCCATCGGGAGAGGAACAGAGAGGGCATTTGATACATTAAAATATAGGCTTATCACCGCGCCTATTTTATGTTTTCCCTCTTCGGACAAGCCCTTCCATGTCCATGTAGATGCCTCAGGGACCACCATTAGAGCAAGGTGCTTGCGAACCAGTGAGGGGATTGTTGATCATCTTCTTTATTTTGCAAGCGGAAGGCCGACACCAGCAGAGGAAAACTATACCACAACCAAGCGCAAGGCATTGTCAATGATCTACGCACTCTTCAAGTTTAGACAGTATCTCATTGGCAACACCCTTTGTGTTTTACACCGACCACATGGCATTAAAGTATTTAGTGAACAAACCTATTCTACAAGGATGCATATGTTGATGGGTGTTGTTGTTTCAAGAGTTTGAATTCACCGTTGTAGTAAAGCCTAGAAAAAGCAATTGTGGGCCTGATCATCTGTCAAGAATTGATTCAGGGGAGGATGCACAGAGTATTGAGGAAACAATGCCAAATGCATAATTGTTTAGGTTATGGCACATGCCCTCGATTTGGAAGAGATTGCAATATTTTTAAAGGTGTGGCAATTGGATGGAATGAAAACATTGGAAAAAAAAGTAGTTGGCCATATGTGCCATGCCCTACATTTTAATCGGTGGAGACTTATACAATGTGGGATGTGATGAAGTTTTACGCAGTGTGTGTCTTAGAGCATGAGCACTGGCCATCATAGAGGAAGCACACGAAGGAATTACGGAGGGCATTATGCGGTGATGCCATTGCACGCAAGATATTAATGGTAGGTTTGTGGTGGGAAACCTTATACAAATATTGTAGAGATTATTGTAAGGCATGTGACCATTGTCATTGCATTGGCAAACCAGGAAGGAGAGATGAAATGACTTTGCACCCTATTCCTAGCATGGAGCCTTTTGAAAATTGGGTGATAGACTTTATGGGACCTATTGCACCAGCAGTACATAGGACTAGGTCACATTATTTCATCACTTACATGGATTATATCACAAGGTGGGTAGAGCCGGCCCCAACTAAAGATTACACAGCAACGACAATGACAAGGTTCTTGTGGGAGAACATTATCACAAGATATGGATACTCGTTGAGTTTGACCAGCGATAGGGATACACATTTCTTGAATGAGACCATGAGCATCCTATTATTAGAGTTCATGGTGGCTCAACAAAATACTACACACTATCACCCACAATAAAATGGAACCGTGGAAGCATTCAACAAGATACTAAGTCATACCTTGACCAAAATTTATGATGTCAGAAGACAAGATTGGGATGACAAAGTATTGGCAGTATTATGGGCTTACAGGACAATGTATAAAAGGCTAAACAAAGCCACACCATTTCAATTGGTTTTTGGCATGGAAGCTATTTTTCTGGTTGAATTTATTCTACCTTCTCTGCAAATAGTGCGCTTAGGCGATTAGATAATGAACAAGCACTTTGGAAGAAATAATTAATGTGTTAATGAAGGCTGGATGAGAGACAATCACTCTCCAAGTGGAGCCAAACAATAGAGAAAGAAAATCAAAAGGCTTGACATGATCACCAAATTAGAAACAAGAAGTTTGAGGTTGGGTAGATGGTGTTACTATATGACTCTAAGTTTCTACGCCATCCTGGGAAGTTGAAATTCCATTGGTTGGGTCCTTACAAAATCTTGTACATCCTTGATTTAGGCACATGCTAGTTACAAGCGCTAGATGGGATGAAGTTTCCTAGACACTTTAATGGGATTAGGCTGAATCCCTACTATAAATAAGTCTTCTTGGTGTTTGTAAATAAGGTAGTTTTTTTAGTTAGTTTAGAAGTTTCCTTTATGCTTTCCCTTTCTTGTGTTTCCCTTTCGCGTTGTTGTTTTGTTTTGCACCTTGGGCACCGGTAACCTTATTGTTATTTTTGAGAATTTGTGAGTACGCAGAGGACTGTGCATAATTTTAAGTGTGGGGTGGAGAAATGTGAAGGAGCGCATGATTAAGGTACCAAGAAAGTTGTGTTGAAAAGCCTTTTTGAATGCCCCAGTTGAAAGAGGTGTATGAGGAGAAAATATGGAAGAAGAATGGTTGGTGCCAAGATAAAGCTACTTATATATCCCACATATTGAGGAGAAAGTGCATTTAAGCAACACGAGGTAGGTGAGAGCAAGAATCAGGACAGAAGAAGTGCCTTTAGCACGGGTTACGCACGCGTAAGAGTCTCCTGTCATGTTAGATTGGTTGTGTGCCAGAAGGTTGGAGGATTTTTCGCGCAAGGTTGGGCACATGATTGAAAGTGCTGAAGATGGGATTTGTTTGAAAAATATGCATTAAATGAACAAATTATGGTGGTAGGTGAAGTAGCATTTAATATTTAAAAAGATAAAAACTATAAGTAAAGGGTTGAGGCTCTTTCATTTTCACTTTGTGAAATAGAGAAAGGAGTGAGTTTTATAAACTAGGGTTTCCAGATTCGATCGTGTGAAGAAATATCTGTGAGATTGAAGCATGAGTAGCTAGTTTGAGTTTACAAACTAGAAGGAGGGGGTCACATGGGCATGAAAAGAGTTGTGAGGAGACACTGTCTTGTGGAATTTTGATCCCAGTTAGGGTTCGACAAACTAGGGCATGGGTTCAAGAGTTTTATATCACAGATTTGAAATCGGAGGTTGGGAGAAGTGGAAGAACAGAGTAACAAGAAAGGAGTGGAGTGGTAAAAATACCTCGACAATGGCACCCAAGAAAGGAAAGGGAAAGGGAAAGGCGAAACAACAAGAACCTAACGTAAACACAAATTAAGAATGGTATGCAAAGATGTAATACCCAGATGGGGTGGTGATGGGGAAGAGTGGGAATCGCACCTAAGAAATGTACCTGTAAGTGATTATAACCACTTTGAAAAACATGATAGAGAAGGAAATGACACTGGAATTAGTGCGCCCCACTAGTAAACAAACACCAGAGGGCTTTTTGATAGACAATGATGACATTAAGGTCAAAATAGAGAAGGCAGTGATGTTACAACTCTACGAGTTGCCCTATTTTGGAAAACCAGAGCACTGTACCAATGGTTAATGTTGTGGGTACATGAAGATTACTTCCAATTTATAGGGCGCAAGATGTTTTTACTCCCCAACTTATCTCACAATTTACAAGCCTCATATGTGAGGGAGATAGCTTAGAAGATGACCTAGGTGACAAGGAGGCTATTTAGGAGACCATAAATGAATATGCCTACAAGAAGGGGTCGAGGTATTATGACATTTCAGACATCAAGGACCCCATGATGAAAATGGCCATGCATCTAGTGACTAAGCTAAATGGCTAGGAGAGGTGGACCCATGTCAAAAAACCCTGGTTATATGTCTGTAGGAAAATTACAGAAGGCACTATATATAACGTTTCTGCTTACATTGCGGAGGAAATTGTCATCGATGCACGAAGGATGGGGATAAAATCCTCTTCAGAAGCATCTTTCTCACCATTTTATTTTTGGAGATTCGAGTGCCTGATGCACTAAACAAGTTTGTATAGGAGTACCCCACCGAGGATCCTTTGCCCACGAAGAGGTTCAAGAAGTATGCCTATGATACAATGACAACACCCCATAAGGCGTGGCTGGAGAAATGGTATACATGCCTAAGGAATGCATTTGGGGTAGAATGGAGAATCCCTGAACAACTCCTAGCAGCCACTAAAGGGGAAGTTGGGTTTGTTTTCTATCAACATTTCTGCTTGGGCAGGTTCAATCTAATAGACAAATCATAGAGCCCTTGGTGCAATCTTCCCTTCATGTTCACTAGTCAATACTTCCAACCAGAGTGAAAAATTTAAGGAATCAAAGAAGTTAATCTGGAACTAGGTATTTTGGACTGGGAGCATAGGGAGATGAGAAAGAAGCCGAGTTATCCTGGTGGTAAGCTCATGTACATGGAGAGGTACATGTCACACAAGATCTAAATGAAATGGCCAATAGCACTACCCATCGCCGGAGGATCCATGGCATGCATGTGCCTTCGTATAAGGCCGAAGTTTGAGAAGGGTGCATATCGGAGAACGATGTCTCCATACTTGAGGATCCCATAGAGAAAAGGAAGCGCACGCCCAAGAAGAGGGGAAGAGAAGATAAAGCACCAAGTGTGTTGACTACTTAGATAGTGAGCATGCCAACAACAAGCGCCAAGCCAAGGACTTACATACAAAGAAAGAATTCCCCAGTGAAGGAAAAGACAATAGAAGTAGAGACACCAAGGAAACCCTCACCAAGGAAGAGTCACCTGAGGGAGAAGATAAGGCTGAATCCCTTGTTCAGAGCCACCTCTTAGGAAAAATTAGAGGGTAGATGAGGAAGTTGACTCAGAGGTGACCGACAGCATGGAGAAGTACATGGGTGGAAGAGGGGATGAGAGTGAAGAAGATGATGGTGAGGAAGATGAGCCTGAAAAAGACCAGGAGCCACAAGTCTTCAGCATCTATGACTCGGAAGAGGAGAGTGGAGATGAGAAGCAAGAGTTCATATTCACACGGCGCAAGGGCACACAGGATGAGGAAGACACCGGAGACATGGAAAGGAATGAAGAGGTTGGTGGGGAAAAGTAGGGAGTAATAAGTTTTACGAAGGAGCAGATCACTGAGGTGGCGAGAAAGAGAAGCATAAAAATGCTTGAAGTCCTGTAGACCAAGAGTTGGAGTGTAGTGCGGACATAGTGCTAGAAGGAAGGGAAGGAGGAGAATATTGAAAAAGAGCATGATAGCCTGGGAGGAGGTCCCGCTCTAACAGTAAGTTTCCCCAAAGGCACGTGCTTAGGTAGGAGGACTCTTGATATAGAGAAGAGGCAAGTAATGGGCTATGTTGATGACACGAAGAAGGTGCTACACGCGCGATTCCAAAGCATTGTACCCACTAAAATGATTTTAGACATGGGGTCTTTTGAAAAGAGGGCGTGTATCCCAGAAAAAAAAGATGCTCTCTTGAGCATTTGAGTCCCACATTGATGAGCCAGACTTTGAAGTCTATTAGGGAGTGCTCATAACATTGCCAGAATCTAAGGGGGCCAATCCCTTAGTGTATGCTCAGGAGCTCTAAGAAAATCAAGTCCAGTAGTGCGCTCAACAAGGTCGCGGTTGAGGCCAAAGCTAGAATCTTCGCATGTAATGATAGGATAAGAGTACTGGAGGAAAAACTAGGGAAGAAGGAAGAGGAGCTAGCGGAGAAGACCTAGAGCTTAAAGTAGGAAGAGCTAATCAGCACAACTAAGGCATGAGTTAAAGGAAGAGAAGATAAAGGTGTAGGAAGTATACAATAAAATGGAGTCTATCAAGGGCATCATCCTTTTAAAGCACCCAGACTTAGTGCCACCCACACAGAAGTAATCATCCCTTCTAGAATGTATAGAATATCTAACATGCATCCTCACTATGGAGAGACAACCTTTGGCCCTGGAGTCTATAGAAGAAGTGGCCGCACACTTGAAGGAGGAGGAAAAATTGAAGGTGGTAGCACTCATTTCCGAGTATAGCCAAGTGCTCGCAAAGGTTAAGGTCACTTCCCAATCTACAGAGGCCACGTATGATACATTCGTAGATAGAGATAAGGTGCTAAGCTCTTTTTTCACCACACTCGAAGCAGAGCTAAAAGAGTTCCAAGAAAATAACAATGGGAATAGAAGGCGAGAAAAGGACAAAGTTCTAGCCGAAGTAGAGAAAAAATCAGAGACAATTGAAGGCTTAAGGAGTTCAATCAAGGCCTCGGCTAAAGGAACTATACCCTCAAATTACTAGGAGGATGGACAAGCTTGAAGACCTGGGAAAAGAGATGGAGTAGATCATGGACACTTTGGGCACCCAGGGAATTGGCCTAAGTTTTGACAAAGTGAGCACCCTGGTGGGAAACCTCTGTCAGAAGGCACAAGGTGAGGTCGAAGTGTGGAATAAGCTAGAGGTAGACTTACGGAAGGATTTTCCTAGCTTGTTGAATTAATGCTCCCCCATTCTTCATTATTTCCCCAATTCTTTCATTCCCTTATTCTTTTGTAAAGTCTAAGATTATACATTAGTTCCCTAAGTCAGCATGCATCTTGGTTGAGTAAATTTTTTCCAAGGATGGAGAATAGGCATAGTGTGGGGTGATGTTGGACCCCTGGAATATTGGCCAAGTATGAAGGCACATAGACATGCAAGGTCTTAGTTATGGAAAGGCATGCAATTAAAAAGTGCGTAAGAGAAAGGTTTAAGGAATCACATAGCACATGAGACGCGTGAAAGGAGGTTTGGGAATTAGTTAATTTCAGCACCCAGGGTAGAACACATTAAAATCATGACTGGTTGCGCATGGATAAGGTGTCGGCACTGGCAACAAGTTGCCCAGATAGGGGCATGCCTTGATGGAATCTTCTAGAAGAACATCATAAGATAAAGTGGAAAGCTCGGGCACCTGGAGAAGCATACTGCATGAAGCACCACATTCGACACTTGGCACCGATATGAGGGCACTAGAAGGCAAGTTGGAAATATAGGAAAGTGATAAATACAAGCGCCTACAAAGTAAAAAAGGAGGAGATATGAGTTTGAGATATATTAGGTTAGAGAGAATGAGAGTTGGAGAGACAACATGGGCGAGCTCTACAAAATCACTACAAGGACTCTTAGTTAGTGGATAGTTGCATCAAGGAGAGAATGTACTAGGCATGAAGTTGTAAATTTTCTTTTGATAGCTTAGTTACATAAGTCCAATGAAATGCATGACTTGTCTACTTCTCTGTGACACTTTGTAATGGTTCAATGAATGTAATGAGGTTACCTGATATAATATATACATGAATATCAATGGTTCTAATGCATATTTCTCTCTTATGAGTTCTCTTTCCTTTCATGCTAAGTATGAATTCTTGTATATTTATTTCTGTCATAATACATGTTTTGGATTCTATTAAAGCACTTAGTCTGAAGTGACTGCAAGGATCTAGAGGCCATTCTAAGCCCTATGGTTCTTGTATGTCTTAACTTCCCTCTTGGAAACTCTTACACTAATCATAGATGATGTTTCCCACTAAACTCACATAAAAGAGAGACTCGGTACCCGCGCGTGCCTCGGTGAGTGCTCGCTTTTGTTGGGGGATAGGCCAATGCACAAGGGGTTCCTTTATTTTGTGATAGGAGTAAAAATGACTACATAAGCTAACATCATATGATATCACCAATAGGGGAAAGAGGAATCGCCTTCTCTACCCCACTCAAACATTGACCATAATCAAAATATGTGAACTAAACATTATATCTCAACAAACAAAAATGTGATAAATACACATAGTCCATTAATCATCATATATCCATATAAATACAAATGTCCATATACAAAACAATGTATCTCGATGTACATCGATATAATAAGCCATCATGGGAATGGATAAAAATGTGCCTTCATCACAAGTCATAATAAAAACAATACAAAGTACATTTGTACAAAAATGTGACTTCATCATGAGGCATACATAAAAATATACATCCAGTATAATACAAAGATTCAACCATGAATCTTTCCTACCCTCGGACTTCCTAGCCTACGTCCTAGGTGGTTGTATCTATTGCGATCCCTAAGGTGGTGGCATCTGATATGTAGAAGCTCCATGATAAGATGACGGTTACTATATTGATCTAGTTGACTCGAGATGGCCTCTGTGATCTAGATCTAGACCTACTATTGTAAAATTCACTATAATCCATTTACCTCGGACAAACATGAACATCCCCATGGTATACCATCCTATAATGGCCTCACTTATGATAACAAAGACACTAAAAAACTAATTCATGTACTTTAGATGTTTCCCTACCTACTAAAGCACATAGTGCTCGCTTCGCTATCGCTCGCTAGCTCACTGTGCTCGGACCCTCTCTGTAGATATCTTATCCCTCTCGATATTCACTTGATCTCTCTCGGGTCATCACCTACTATAACTATTGCATTAAAGAAACTAGATCACCTACACTCGAGTATCCCGCCTCGGTGGAGATCCCCGTGGCAAAATGAAGTCTGCTCTCTATCCACCCCCACTAGATTATTTGGTGGGGACCCACATTCATCCCAACCATCTCCATCTCCCCCATCTCCTCCATCCTATACATCCCTCGGAGGGTTGTGTTGTGTACTCGGTGTTGTCGCCAAATCACTGCACCCTCCGAATGGCCAGGATGTGAATAGGACGTTCGGTGTGATTGGGACACATGGGATCACCTCTCAAGCTGTGGGACTTGGGCTCGAGGTGAACCTCTGGAGAAGGCCGGATTCCTCTTCCTAAACTAAGTGTTGTACTACTCCTAGTGTAACAAAAACGATTATCTAGTCCTATGCTAACATTTTCATGGGGTTTTAGGGAAAGAGTTTTACAAAAATGAAACTATACTAGGGATGGTGATGCACCGAATAAAGGGTGTCTTCAGATTTAGGAAGGGTTAATTTGAAGAGGGTGTGTGCACCACAGGTCAACTTCACCTACTGCAACTTAGAGAGGGTACAGGATACCACAAAGCTAAGAGACACGCGTTCCTTTTGTTAAACTTTATCAGACCGAGAAATATACCAGTTTCCCAGTGAAGAAGGATGAACTCAAGAAGGGTGAACAGACACCACAACTCAACTGCATGCAATACTTCACCACTCGATAAGCACAGAACTCCAAGAACCTGCAATAGAAACTTAAACTTGCACAGTGTACCTGCAAGTATGAGAAAGGCACAAAGAAGCATAGAAGGATGAAAGGACCGAGATTAGTCACAAAACACACACTTTTATTGCTTCAATAACATGCACAATGCATCATACATTCAGAAGAGGCAATAGTTTCCATTACAGTCTTGAAGAGGAGGCTTGAAAGTTCTCTCAACACACAAGAACAACTTGCAGAAGAGAGAGGACCCTTGAAAAGTATACACTCTTGCCTGAGATATCTAACTGTCCAACTTGTCTGAACTGTTGGAACCCTTTGAAATGAGCTTCCAACTTACATTTATAGAAAAATATGTGAGAAAGAAGAGGAAATGGTCATAATTACATTCCTAAAATGAAGGCCCATGATGTATTTATTGCAGTTAGTTGAACTACCTGAGAAGGTTCCATCATGGGTCATTAATTCCCTGATGACCTAGTCTTCTCAATTAATTAAAAGAATATTTAAATAAAATATTTAAATAATAATAATAAATATTATTATTAAAATATTTAAATAAAAATATTAATTTAATTAACATAATGTTGGGACCCCCCCGTTGACCCGTTTGACTTGAAGAGGAGGGGGGTCCATGTGGATAGAGTCTGCACAAATCTCAACTTGGTGAGCTTCGAATCCGCTAATTCGGTGTTGCAATCGATTTTTGACCCTGCACTAACTCTTTCCTTGCTTTGGTAATCGCGCTCTTTTGCATTGAGTCCTCCGAATGGTGGGCTATCAAACTTGATTCTTACCGTTTTGCTCTGTTAACTCGAGGCCATTCTGAATTACCAAGCCACCTATATGCATCGTGAACATGAAGCTTTAAGCTCGAAATTGAAAGCCTCTACAAATACATTAAACTTCGACACCCGTGAGCTTATTCTTTATCTTGACTTGGTACCAACGTTTCCACAATATGAAAAGTTTGACTCTAAATCATACTTAGTGGATTTGACCCATGATACATTGCTTGTACTCACAGAGGTTAAACAATTTAATGAATTTAAATTATTTCACTCCTGCATGTTGCGCCATTTAGAAATGATTTTCAAGCTATGAAAATTGTTAGGGATCACGTTACGTGGCCCTATCAACACCCAATCGATTGATTTCTCTGTGATAACTCTAGTTTGACAGATAGAGTTATTTCTTCTTGTTTTGGACCACATATTCACATGCATTCCACGTTCAAACTCCATGAAACAACACCACGAGCTCTTCAACTGATTCGACCTGGCTTTGTATCTGCGGGAAATATTAAGATTTGTTCGATCATGTTCACATTTTCACGCCTCTAAGAATGGTTTTACCACAATGCTCACGGTTCTTCCTTATCATATAACACTTGCAGTAAGAATGTTTAGCTTTGCCATAATAAGCTCAATTGTACCCTCCAAACAATGAGAAAATGCCATTACCAATAAAGACCTAATGCTTTGCCATGATGATGACACAGATCATGCCCATAACATGTCGATAGACATCCTTGAGACTGAATTTTGGCCAAGGAGACCTTCGGTATTTTGGCAGTGCATTCTACAATCTCGGCTCCAATCAATAATTATGCCACTATTGGGATTATGGCATAGGTAGCCGTGAGCTACACAATATACTCATTTTTCCATAAACTAAAAAGATCCTTCATGTTACAATTTGCAACACATAACAGAAGCCCTTCAAAAAATACATTGAACAACTGGGGCAGCCAAGAGGACCTTGGAAAAATGTACAGGTAACAACCATATGAATTCTCCCTTAGTCGTGGATCAAAGCTGATAGAAATGAGCTAGATAAAAACAGCTTGAAACTACAGTATAATCGTCCATCAAAACGAGCTTCTCTGAACCTGGTAAAAGAATACTTTTATTGTCTGATTGGACGCACATAATGGAAGGGTATAAATATTGCGTACTGCGCCCCTCGGAGTTTTTTCAAAGAGACCATTTACACGTAACAAGGATGCAGCATGTAAAACGGCCGACCGGGTATTTTCAGAGCTGAACTTCACATTTAATTTGCTTCTAGGAGAAAGAATGCTTTGAGAAATATGAATTGTTTCACTCTGCACGCTTTAAACCTTCATCTCCGACTGCAAATGTTATGAAGCTTTGAATGTCGTGACTCCAATCTATCATACACGGCAGTGAATGTTTGTTTCTTATAATCGCTCATTTGGAAGCGCTTTGAAAACGGCTTCTATCTTGTATTGCACATGCCTACTTTGCTGGTTGATGATTTTTCTCTTGCGGCCACCGAATCGGATGAGTTTTGAGCACTGCTTTCCTGTTACTCGATATCATTTGACAAATATCTGCATAATGAGACGAGCGGCCTGTAGCCTCCGCAGAAATTGGTATCACGTCGCATTTTTTCCATGACCCGCTCCAATTCACAACTGTCTTATTAACCTCCTGGCGACCCGCACAAAGACTCGGATCCCGTTTAAACGGCTCGTGCGGAATTTTGATCACGGTTTGCCATCGTCAAATCTCCACTTGGCAGTGCTGCTCCAAATCTCCCCCGCGCGGAGTGAACAGCTTGGAATGCCATCTTAATATTTCCCATTTGGCATACCAGCTCCGAATTCCCGCATAACGGCTTGGCCACACCAATCCACGGGCCCCGGCCTCAGCTTTGCCGCGCAAACTCGGCAATTTGACCCGATTTCTCCACTCCACGGAAGTCTGACCATGGCTTTCCATCCCAAATTTTCCCATTGGCATTGCTTGCATTATTTCCCACGTCCTTGGCAAGATGAAACTCGGGACCCCCTTTACGTGAAAACCTGGTGTTGGCTTTCCACTGCAAATTTTCCACCATGGAAATCGGGATGAAGATATCCTATGTGGGGAAATACTGATTTGGCCTGCCATCATCAAATTTATGACCTTGGCAATATACTGAAATATTTCCCATGTGGGAATCTTACAATGGCTTGCCATCATCAAAGTCCAACCCGACAAAAGGGATGAAATTCTCCCAAGCCAATGCCTTAGCACGGATTCGAACCCCAACTTTTCCTTCTCGACTTACAATCGAACCAAACAAAACTCTGGATGCTCACGACCTTGTCAGGCTCGACTGAGTGAGCCAATGCTACCACGTCTGAGCTCCATCCTCAACTGATCGATTCTTTTCCATTGGCCAGGCTATACACGAATGTTCAGGTGATCGGGGTGGTCAGGTGTTCGTTACATTTCATGAAATAGTTTGAATGCATGTATAGGATGTCCATGCCTTCTGTAAGCTACAATTACCATATTCCATGAGAAGAGATCTGGATCACCATGCGCTTGAAGACTTTACGAGCATCCATCAAACTTTCACACTTGTCATACATGTAGATAAGTTTATTTGGTAATAGCGTGAGTCTTCCAAATGTGTGTCCCCTATTATTGATGTGAGAGTGGATTTGCTTGGCCTCCGCAAGGGCTTTCTTAGTAATGCAAGCCTGTAGTAGATGAAGATATGTTAAAGAATTTACAGATGGATTATGTGTTGTAAGAAGAACGTGTACTGCCTCCTTCAAGCGACCCTCTCCATAGAGTGCTACGAGATTTTAATTGAGATGTATTTGGTTGCTTGGTTGCAAGCATTTTTTTTTTTTTCAAACACTACCAGATGACCTCATCGTCATATCTGCATAATCTCATATCATCTTGGTCAAACAAGATAATTTTCCCAAGTGATTGGTCGAGCACTGTCTTAGTGGATTAAACCTGGCCTCATGTTAACTTAGCTTTCCTTGACTCGGCCTTCAGATATTTTTGCATCGATCTCCACCGGGATCCTTGTACAGTTCCTTTCATTCGTCAATTTTCAACGAGCTATATTTTGCATTAACAAGACCATCGTCGAGCTCTTACAACTGAGAGTCTCTACTGAGATGATTTCCGAGATGACTATCAATTTGACACCGGATTCTCTATCAACTCGACCCTGAACTCTTCACTGAGTCGAGATCAACTGGGTGCCTTTCGATGCTAGGTGATCTCTTCATATGCAATTTAGGAATTATTTTTAATTATTGCATCTCGATAATAACCGAAGGTGGGTTCCTGGGACTATTATTTTATTTTGAACGTGATAGGACCCCGTTGTCCAATCTTGCCAGGTGTGCAAAATTGGATAACACTCGGTAAATGTGGAGGTGATAAAGGCACCTATAATAGAATCATTGTAAGGGTACCTATAATGGAACCTCGGGCACTTATAATGGACCCTATCCCTATGTTTGTATGGGAATATTCACCTATATATATTCACCCAATCTACCTTGGCCCCATGTTCTCTTAGATCTTGGCCCTATAGGCCCCGTGTTACCGCTGCAATCCCGACTTGTATAGTTTCCTATGATATAGAGAATCATCATGGTAAAAGTGTCACATATCAGCCGCATAGTCTCTAGTCTCTCCAGGATCCACTATTTTTGGCTATGAAACCTAAGGCAAGGGACCACCTATTAGAAGTTATCTCAAGCTTTTCATGGACTAATCCGTGGGCCAATGTTAAAGTTCTCCCTAGATATGGGCCCGTACCACATCTCATCTCCTGAATCCCACGGATATGACCCAACTATCACTATACTCTGTCGCTTTGTACTACTCAATGATATAGTCCCTGCTACCAATGATTAAATGCTCAATCTCTATTTTTCCAAGCTCTACAACAACCTTGGGTCAATGATACAATCTATATGGGAACCATGTAACCATGCGGAGTTGTATATCATTAAACACCCACCTATAATATGTTAGGTATCCACTATGCCCATGTACATCCTTACCTACTGGTACCCAACCCATAATAGATGGATCATCAGGAGCCTTAACTCACATCACTCCTAATGGGATACCTATGGTAAAGTTATTCCATGCCCATATCTATAATAATGTCACTAGACCTATGATCTTATGAGCACGATATGTTATCAAATGCATATTTGAATACAAGTGGGATAGTAAAAAATGGCCCCAGAAATAAACCTCTCTACTGATGAGACCATGAATAGCTCTAAGAAAACCTAGAGAAAAGCACAAGATTGTCTTATTATGTAGCATGATACCATTATCAAGATACATCAAGTAAACTAATACCCATGCAATCCGAAGATCAACAAAACATATGTGTATATCAACCGCCTTACCTCGACAATGTATGTCAACTATGTCAAACATCTCCACAATATACTGCGCAGAATATGGTCGTAGTCACCATCATATGTAATCAACTAGCCCTGGATCATAACTCTCAATATGTGTCAAACATCCTCCAGTGTGATGTTCATCGCGCTGTCATGTCACAAATATGAAGGTATGACTCTCACTCCGCCATCTCTCTGCTAAGGTCATGAGAAGGTTGTGGCCTAGTGTAATCTATGGCATGCATGCCACATGAGTAAGGACCGTAACATATAAACTCATCTCTAAGAAGATGTGATTGCCACATGAAAAAATATCCTCATAGGCTTGCAGCCACCCATGTCACTCCCGCGTCTCCAATCTTGACAAGCCAATCTATAAAATCAAGAAAAACACTTGTTAACATCATTTTCTTCTAGGGCACATTATCTAATTTCATCTATTCATGACTAACTTTTACAAAACTGGCCTTTCATGCCAATGCTTTCACTTTGGCACTAGGGCACCCCTTTTAGCATCAGCGTGACCTAGTGCTCATGCTCCCCTTTTCACACCAACACTTGCATTTTCACATATGTGCACCCCGCCCAACCCCATTTCCCATTCAATGCCAACATATATATTTTTACACTTGCATGCTCCCCCACACATACATGACCATGCCTTTGTTTTCACACCTATGCATCCACGTATAGGTTTCTTCATGTCTACATACCCCCGATCATGCTTGTGTTCCCAAGGGCCATGTTGACACTTCCACGTATTTTCAAAGCCTAATAAATAGCATTAAATGTGTTTAAAATTGAATTTTTTTACTTTATGTACCTATAGGCCATCCCCGTAAGCCTCATGTAGTCTTGAACGATGTCTGCATGGTGTGTACGGTCCTGAACTTGTAGCATTCCTCTCGTATGTCAGAGAAAAATCACTAGTAAAAGTGATAAGGTTAACTAATAAATAACTAGCCGTGATGGTTTTTACCTCCTGTGACTTGGTATTTATACCTATTTTGACCCCCCGCATCATGTATCTTACCACCAAAGTGCTATGGGACCTTCGTGATTCTTGAAAATTCTTCTAGCACTCGTTGTGATGATTATTTTTAATAAATAATCATTTTTCGCTAGTTTTGGCTATGTCAAGGCTTGTTTTTGCTTCTCAACCCTTTTTACTACAGGGTATATTTTTTCTTACCAACATTATTTGGTGATGTCCCATGATATTTTAATTCTTCTAAATCATTTTCTTCTTGGAAAATTTAAAAATTCAAAAAAATCCAAAAAATTAGTAAAAATCATTAAAAATCCAAAAATGTAAAACTCAATTTTTTTCAAAAATTGGTAAACAACATGCATGCAACTCAAGCTTGTATCAAATGCATTGTCCTTAAACATCAAAATTTTTCCTACAAAACATATTTCTTAGGTTCTCACTTGTTCTCACACAACGACTCGTGATTCATTTTGATCTACCTTCATTTACAAAGTTGGTTTGCTTGCTATATCTCGCACTATCTTGCACGACGAGTTACCTAGATCAATCTTGTTTCGTAGTACAAATTTTTTTTTCATAGGACCTCTATGTCCTCTATTATCTCCCTCACATGTATCCTTTCTTATGGCACAATTTTTAACCATTTTCATTAAACACAAACATTTGGGAACTCAAGCTTGATAAGAAAAACATTAGTACACCCGTCTTGAACATTATTTGTTTGACTATGTGTGTTTGTACTTGTTTCCTGTTGTGTTATCTTGTTTACTTTTTCATATTGCATTTCATTTCTAATGTTGCATAGAGTTAAGCATTTTTAGCAATTACATAATGTCAGTAATATAGATTTTCATGTTATTTTACACTTTTTTTGTATGCGTACATTTTAATAAGGGCTGATGATGTAGATCATATGAGAAAAGTGATGAAACAAAGTTGTTTATTGAACGAGCTGGATGCAAAGGCTATTTCCATTTTCATATATCAATTCTCATTCTGGAAAGGTTTCTTCCACCTAGATTCTTCTATCTGTTTCCTTCCTATTTTCAATCATCGATCGACTTCGTCAATCACCCCATCGATGCTCAAGGGCATTCTTCATTCTACTAAATTTTCTTCAAAAAAAAATTATGCTTGTCTACTATCTTTACAAATACACCACTTACGCCACCCCAAAGAGGTGAAAATGTAGGCACCTAAAATCTACTTACATAGTTTTAATGCTAAAGTGGTACTGACTATCATGTGTCTCATCATTTCCATTATAATTAGTGATTTCTAACAATTAACCAATGTTTCCCTCTATTTTAGCCAATTAACGACACCTCATTAATGAACTATATTCTATCACATCCTAGATGCCAATTAACAACACTTTGTTAGTTATAATCCTCTTCTAATCAATTAATTAACTATTATTAGTTAATTGATCCTTTTTAACATGCATTTAATCAATAAAACCTCTTATTAGCTAAATTTCACTTTCAAATGCTTCTAATCATATCAAATTCCTCCTAAATCACCTCCAAATAGCCTAAAAATCTTATTCTAGCATATTAATTAATCCTAATTGATTAATTAAAGCACCTCCAATTCCCACAATTTGGTATATCACTAGTTAAATCATCTAATCAAAGCTAGTTATCCTAGAGTTACCGTATGAATTATCCCACATTCATTTTGATTCAACCTTTCCGAAAATAGAAATCTATAAAAAGGACCAAGCTCCTACCTTCACACCTTACACCATAATTTGAATAGTATTATCATATAAAACATATGAACAACAACATTAATCCATTAATGGAATTACTTTCATCATCCATTCTTCATGCTTGGTTAGTAAGAGAAGATCTAAACATGGTCTTTTTGCCATTTTAGTGAGATCCTTTCACCATCTTCAAGCAACACCAAAAAATTTATTTCCATTTTAAAGGCAGTCATACATACTAAGTAGGAATGTTTTTAATTAGATAAGTAATTTCATGTTTAATTCATTTAATCATTCCAATAAGCTTTGATCTTGATGGTTTTATGTTATATTTTAGGTTAACTATTTAGAATACTAGGTGTTAGTCTATCTTAATTAGCTTTGCAAAGTTTAAGTAGTTCATAGCACACTTATTTGTTACATTAGTATTTTATTGCACAGATTACTAATTTTTATACTAACACATGTTATTATCCACTCTATTTGCATGTGCCTTGATTTCTACCATGCACATCCCCTACCCCCTACAAGGATACATCACAACACAATTTTAGATCCTCTCTTCTCGGGCCACATAGTCCTACAAATCATTGCATGCACCCCAAATGAGGGGGTTCATATAGTTGGTGAAAAAATCACCCCTACATCAGCTTAGATCTATAGTTCGAGTTAGCACAAGATAGAAAAGGAACAGGAACAAAGTACCATAACGGCCTGAATCTTGCTTGGGTCATTAGAAAAGCACACACACCACCGACCAAAATAGATAGTAGCACCAGGTGCCTATGTCCTCCCCTTGGTTTCAATGTCCTAGTGGCACATAAAATCATCTTATCGATCAACATAGTTCACATAAGTCTTTGAAGTATTTCTATAGTTATAGGCATAGTGCTCTAGTCATAGAATGTAATCTATTGGTACAACTCGGAACTAATTCAAAACAATTAGGACAACATGAAAAACTAAGGTACATACCATCTGTAGTCGTGTTTATCGGGTAGAGTCATGGAAGGAGAGTAACACTATACCTCTCTCCCTAATACTTTCTCTTTGGCATGAGATCACCCAAAAACTCACACTTGGTGTGAGATCACCTAAAAACTCACACTCTGCATGAGATCTCCCAAAAAACTTGCACTTGGCATGAGATTGCCCAAAAATCATGCTCTGCATTAGATCACCCAAAAAACTCATGCTCAATATGAGATCACCCAAAAAAATCACTCTTTATAACATTTTAGAACACTTTTATAACCTTTACACTCTTTTATGTCAAGTGCACACTTTCCTTTACTACTTCTTTTGCACACTTTTGCATACTTTTCTTATATTTTTCATATACATGACTTTGACTACTCTTTCTCTATTTTTTGAAGGTTTTTCCTTAATACGCAACAAGAAGAACCTTAAAATAACAAATACAATCATAATAAACAAGAAACACATATGCTTCATCCCTAGGGTCAATTTCCTTTCCTAGTCTCCACGCTTCACTTTATAATCACTTCATGATTCACTTATCCAATTGGCACACATTTCATCGCATGCTCTAAATGATGATAGAGTACACATCTATTATCTAATTTATGTTATCGAGTATTCATTCAACAACATAAATTGGAGGTAAACGTAAACACAACATCATGCACTTGGGTACATTTATATGATTTCTAAGCAAGAAAACTATTGGTTGACAACTATCTTTGGCCTTTTTCTTTGTTTCTTATTTTCTATTTGGTCTTGCACACCTTATACCCTAGTCGAATTTAATTGATTTATACTTTATGCCTTCTGACACCAAAGCACCCATCCAGGGATAGCAATGCCTAGGTGCTCATGTTCCCTCTGGGCACACCCAACCCCTTCTTACCTTACTTTTTAGGTCTCTTTTATCTTTTGGGCATATTTTTCACGTATAGACCTTCAAATTTTTAATTATGAAATTCAAAAAAGGGAATCATATAAATATATAGTTATGTGTTCAAAATCAAGGACCAAACACTAAGTATTACTGTCATCACCTAAAATTTTATTTGAAAGGCACCTAAATCCCTCTACAACATCCATTTAGCATCTATTCAAAGGGACAAGGGATGCATACTTTTCATACACAACATAGGAGAGGGAATTTCATTCTATTCCATCCACACATTCTACTATTTTGATACATTCTAGCTAAATCTCGTTATCAAGTGTAACTTGCACAAGGGCATCCTAGGGCATAATTTATACACACACTCACAAGAACTACATGAATTTTGAGATGTAGTGTAGTACTTGGTCATAAGTTCACTTTTGAGGTGATTTGGGGGTCATCCCGAGTCCTCATTCTATATTTTAATTTTTAGGTTTGATGTGGTTTATGGGCTTATGTAAGTGAACATATCTTTTGTAGGTTATAAGTACCTTTGGAGATCATATTGTGACTATCATGTGATTAATAGGGAAAAATTGTGACACGCTTACGACATAACATAAATTGGATTCATAGATTTTGCATAGTTACAGGTTCCCACATCAAGTCATTAGTGCCCATACACCCCTTTCCTACCATGGGTACCCCTACCTAGTCTACACATCGCGCACTTACACATTTCACTCATTACATGCTCTAATTTCATCATTACGTATACTACACTATTTTCTACGTGCTACACTCATTACGCAATGATGCACTTTAGTTCCTCACCATACTCAACTGCCGATGGTTTACAAATAAAATGGACCTTACAATCATCACACACTTATTATTTGACATTTCATCATGCGATATTTCTAGCTTAGCATTCTTGACTACTAATGGGGAAAACCAAGTGAACCTCACCGTAACACCTTGAACTGTTGTTACTTCCTCCTAAGCACTCAAGTGTTGATATATGATTTCTTTTGTATAAGGATGTGTTCCTTTGATTGTGAAGTCATGCTTGATCTGGATTGTATCTTCTTTGCATTTGAAGATCTTTGACTGAGTCGGAATATGTTTGGACTCTTTTATTTCTTTCATTTTTAGCACCTGAGTTCAATCTGATTTCGGGATGAATTGTGGATTTATCCATCTTTATGACTCAGCCTTGGATCAGTGGCATTGATCCAAGAGATGTTTTAAGTTTATTCATGATGAACAAAATTTATTGACCTTACGAAAGTTGCAAGGTCTGAATGAGTTGAATGAGAAATTCAAGAGTTAACTCAAGGCTAATCTTGTTAAATGAAAATCGGTTCCAAATATCATAACATCGGGAAGGCCTAGACCTTAAGCCGTAAGATGTTCTTGGGTATTCATAAGCTTTTTTAGCAATACCGATAGGATCCATTACATGGATGTTTTACCTGCTTGGTTCTAATACGGATCGGTCCTACTTGGGAGACCTAGATCGGATTTGTTAAGGTTAATAACCTTAACCTAAACTATAACCTATTTGATTGAATTATTATTAATCTAACCTAGCCCTAAAACTATAGGTTTAATGCTCCTAAGGTTAGCTACACCTAGCACTATGGAAGTAAGACTAATGTCTTACCTTATGATCTAACCTATGTTTCTAACCTATCTTAACTAATGATAATGGATGGAGGGGGACCTATGAAGGGGTGTGAGTCATGGGTGGTGGTTTCCATGGCATTAAATGAGGTGGATAAGCATGAAGAACAAGGGATTTGGTGGAGGTTGCAAACGGCTATTGTGACCTGACGTGGCAGGGTCGCCAAATTTGGGAATGGTTGTTTGTTTTCATTTATCAATCACCAACTTTGGCGGTCGGTGGCAATGGAGAATAGGTGGGAATGTGGGAGTTAATGCCATTGATGAACTTCGGTTCCCGAGCGCGGATTGCTTGGGAAGGCATGCAAATGGAAAACTAGTTGGTTGTTTGGTTTTCCATGCGTTCCGTTTTTCTCTCTGTTTGATCACTGGTTCTTTGAACCAGTCAACTTTGTGTTGCATGGCAACTTTGGGAATATCTAGCTCCTTTCTCTATCGGGAAAGTTTATAAGGCATGAAGGTAACAGTTTATTGTTGTTTGATCTATCGTGGAAGAAGAAGAGAAGGTGCGAGCACATTCAGAGGTCTTCTTCAGATTTTTAAGTGACATTACCAGGCATGATAGGCCCTGACTTTTAAAAATCTTGCTTTACTCCAAATGCTTTCATTAAAACAACTCTGTTCAGGTGATTTTAGTACAGTTGGTTTGAAGCAATGTATGGGTTCTTCTTTTCCTATGGAATTAGGAATCTCTGGTTATTCGAAACTCTGTTGAAATGTTACTGTATTTATTTCTTCTTTTTGAAATCATTTTCGGCTGGAGACCTCGCTGTGCTTTTTATGTTATTGCATCGTGTTAAATCTCGCTGGGTATATTTGAAGTTTCTTCTGTTTGGAATGCTTGTTGTGATTATACTACTTGAACGCGACTTCTGTTGAAGTCCTTACTTTGCAAGGATTATATACGAAAACAACTTAGTTGGAGTCCTATGTTTCGTATATTTTCAAATTCTATAGAAGCATTGTTGTGAATACTTGTTGGATCATCTCGGTTGGAGTCCTTGAAATGTTTCAGATGTTTTTTCATAGAAGCCTTGTTGTGAATACTTGATCATCTCGGTTGGAGTCCTTGAAATGTATCTTATGTTTTCAACTTCAGAGAAGCTTGTTGTGAACACTTTTGGTATTGACTCAATTGGAGTCTTTGGGTTGTTGTCGTATGAATTTGACTTCAATCGAAACCCTGGTTGTGAGTACTGGTTGGATATGACTCTGTTGGAGTCCTTGTAGTATTCCCATTTGAACACGACTCCTGATGAAGTCCTTGATGTGTTGCGTGTTGGCTCGATTTCTGATTTAAGTCCTCACTGTGCATGCATATTGATTCGACTCTTTCTAAATGTTGTTGTGTTTATATTCAGTTTGATTCTGTGGAATTAAGTGTTGGGTTTTCATTACAAACTTGACTCTGTTTGAGTCCCTACTGTATTTTCGTATTAGCTCGACTTCGGATGAAACTTTGATGAAATATTGATATGGAGTCGATTATGTGAAATCCTTGTTGTGGTTATTCTTTCTTGAATTCGGCTTCTGATATAAGTCCTTGCTGTGTATTCGTAGGGATTAGACTCAGTTGAATGTTGCTGTGTATGTATGTGTTTCGACTCAGTGGAAATGTCGTTGTGTTTGCATATGGATACGTCTTTTGTTTATAGTGTTATCTAGTCTCGTGTTTGACTGAGATAAAGAGTTCCTAGCTGTGCCATGTCAGGCGATGGCGTTGGGTATTTTCATGTTTGATGAATGATATGGAAAGATTTGTTGAGTCTATTATGGTTGGATTATTTACTACTTTGCTTTGTCACGAGAGCTCTTGTATTGCTTAATGGCTACAGGTGATTTTTTATGGAATTTAGATGAAACTGTAGTTTCTTCTTGTAATCTCGACTGTTTAGTCGCATGCGTAAATGTAATTGCGTTATTCTAGAGGAGTCGGTACAGTCCAGAACATGATTGATATGGGAATCTGATTGTCTCTGTTTCTTTTCCTATGTTGTAAAGTATATGTTGATGCATAATAGGAGGAATAAGAAAATACTCTCTCCTAGTCTGGAAACTTTGTGTGCTTTCTTCTTGTATCCTTATGTGATCTCTACGGTAAGGGCATAACAAGAATAGACTGTGGTATTGTATGGAGAGACTGGTATAAAATGTGTGTTGCTGTATAAGTAGGTATACTTGTCAATACCATTGAAATATGTTATGATTATAAAAGAATCCCGTCAGTTGAGCTTGCGGAATGTTATAAACTACCTTTGTGGAAGGGTAAAAACATATTTGTTGGATACACGAACTGTTAGGAAATTCATTTGTGTTGTTGAATGGAATAATTTGTGGATTATTGCTGTCCTAGTGATTCAGATGGATGGTTGTTTTGGATACATTTGTTCTTCTTAGTCTCTAATATATATGATGAAACATCTGAAAAGTATTTAGGACTAATTGGTAACTATAATATGAGTTATGCATTAAAAGTCATGTTTGAATTACAGAAAGAGCATAGTCTGAATTATGTTTACATGTTTGATGAAATGATTTCATTTAAACAGGGTGTTTAATGAGAGCAATTGGTGGATTGCAATTGTTTTAAGAATTAGTGCTTATCATGCTCAGTTCACCGAACTGACCCGTGTTGACAATTTTTGCAGATGGTTGTCGTAAGTGGTAAAGGCACGTAGATCTGATATGATGTTCAGATTGTTTAATTTGGTTTTATGATGAATTCCAACTTGATTCTCTAAATGTACTACATGAAGAAAGTTGTTCTCTTGCTGTTGTGTATTGTATCAAATATGCTGAATGCATAAATTGTAATTGATTAGCTTAGAAATGAATGAAATGAGGGGATTGTTACTTATGTGGCTGCATTTGTATCTTGATGGATTGAACTTCTTCGGTTCGAATGTTTTTAAGTGCATTTTTATTATTTTATACCTTGGAGATATTTGGGATTCTCTAAGTAAGCCTTGTAAAGATTATGTGGCTGGATACTTGTAAATGATTGGTAGTTCTATTATGTTCTATATAAGGCTAAATTTGAAATTAGCCCACTATTCTTTGAGAAGCTAAGGTTAAAATAAACCTTAACAGGAAGCTGAATAGGAAGAGTAATTTATTACTTCCTAACCTTGATCTAAGTCAAGACAACATATTAAATGATTTAAAATTACTATATCTTATTACTAATAAGAAAGATATATTTCAGCTTTGAGAACTGATATAAACCTAAAAGGGTATGGTTAGCAACCTTATGAGAAGACTTAGGGCTACTGTCCAATTTCGTTGATTAAGATAATTGTGAATCAATGAACTCCTTGATGAGATCTCAAATCTTATTAATCTTCTCTCTCGTGAAATGGGTCTTAAATAGGAAAGGCAACTCAAAGGTGAGGAACCCGGGGTTGGGAAAAGACTACCCTAAAAGGAGCGTCTTAAAGTATAACTTTAACTCAACGTATGTAACACCTTAAAGTTAAGTAGATCTTTTCGAGGTGGTTTTGAAGGATGACGGCACAAGTCAACTAGAGGTTGTACCTTCGAGAAGATTAGGATCTTCTCGAAGATACAACAATGCAGGTGACTTATGGTGACACCCTTTGCATTGATCGTTAAGATTTACACCTTAAACTCGAACAAGTTTTTACTCGGGATCTGGTTAGGAACATGGTCATGTTATGAGGCTGCCCTTGGGGATTCGGGGTACCTTGACACACAGGGTTAACTAGGGTTGATCCAGTATGTCAGCTTATCCCTAGTCCTCGAGAACATCCTTATAACGTTGTCATGTTATTAATCCATTCCTGAGTGAATGACTTGGGAGAGGGATGGCTGACAGAAGTCAGTATAGGACATTCTATATAACATCGGAGTGGGGTGGAGGACGTATTCCAGATTGATGAGTATGCCATCAAGGAATATGAGACATAAACGAGTATGTTTCAAAACTTTGGCCAAAGTATCGCAAGCTGCTGATTGCGTTGTCCTATGTCACCTAGTCTAAGGGATGAGATGCCGATGAATAATGGTAACAATTATTCAGATAGGTTCCTTGGACAGAGCATTCTGAAATCCCAGATTAGGGAAGAGAACCGCAAGAGTGAAGAGTTATAGTAAAAACACCAACTCTATGAAACTCATGAATAGATCGGTAGATCACCGAGTCATGGAATGAATAGATCGGTGGTGCACCGAGTCATTACAGCTGCATATGGTTATCTATTATAAGAATGGTTGTTTTGATTTGTGAGTTCTAAATTATGTATTTAGAACTAGGAAGCATTTATCAAAAAAAAAAAAAAAAAAATCTTGTTCTAATGTACTAAATTGGGAATGTTACATCTTGGTATCAGAGCTGAAGGTTGCAGCTCTTGGACCTATTGTGTCCATAATCTGATAAAAACCTAAATTTTCTTGTAACAGAAAATGGTTAGAACAAGGGGGAACGTTGCGAATAATGCTCCACCTAAGGAGGGGCAGCAACAACCCAAAAACTTGATGAGATCCTTGCTGCCCTATTGGACACAAGAGATCATTTGGCTGTACTTGAGCAACAAGTAATGGGAAATGAGGAGGATGATGAAGCTGGTAACAACAATCAGCAACCTCCTGAGGATAACCCCAATATGGGTGTTGATAATAACACTGGAAATGCACCTGTCCAACCAGAAAACAAAAAGGCCAGGTTGGTAGCGAGAACTCACTAATGATATAAAAAGGATAAGCCCACCTAAATATGATGGCACCACATTAGGAGATGGAGCTGAGAATTGGCTCAGCGAAATGGAGAAGTACTTTGCAATAAGAAACTTCTCGGAGGAAACCAAAGCTATTTGGGGAGCCTATCAACTTTCCCACGAAGCATCTTCGTGGTGGGATAGCCGTAAAGCTGAGCTAAATATTGATGAGACCAATATCACTTGGGATCAATTTAAGGGCTATTTTAGGCAACGTTGGCTACCACAACTTTTCTATGATCAAAAAATGATAGAATTCCAGAACTTAGCTCAAGGGAAGCTAACGATAACTAAATACTAGGAGCGGTTTACAAAACTCCTTAAGTATGTACCGCAATATCAAACTGACGAGAAGTTCAAAATATGAAAATTCATCATGGGACTAAATCCCGTGATAGGGGAGAGGTCGATGTTCACAGCCCTACCACTATGGAAGGGGTTGTTGAAAAGGCCATAAGACAGGAACAGAAATTAAAGGCTATTTCTGCTCATAAAGAGGAAGTGCGGAAGAAGATTGCAAACCCTTCTTCAACTTCACTTGCACCCAAAAGGGGCCATGGAAAAAGTTTGGAAACAGAAGTAAGTTTCCAGGGGATAATAGTAAGAAAACGATAGCGAATAAGCCTGCTGGAAATGTAAGGGATAGTTTTGCCAAAAATTATAACAATGGGCAGAAGCCCTATGGAGGACAACGTGATAATTTTAAGGCTGGAAGTAATTTTGAGCCTAAAAAGGGACCTGTAGGAGGTTGCTACAATTGTGGCAAAGACCACTACGCAAATCAGTGCCCTTTGAAGAAGGATGATCATAATCAGCAGCATAAGATACATGCTGCAGTAGCAGACAAGCAAGCTGAAAAGCAAGTGACACCTATAGAAGTTCCGGGTAAGTTATTTGGCATACCTGTCACTATTCTTTTTGATACAGGAGCTACTGAATGTTTCATTTCTAGTAAACTTGCTTCTAAACTTAAAAGAAAAGCTGGAAAAATGGATAAATCTTGGACTGTATAGTATGGTAATAACTCTGTTCATACAGTGAGTATGTGTCTTTTTGGGGCAGTCCTTGACTTACCTAACTTTTCCACGGAAGTTGACCTCTATGTTACACCTTTGGGATCTTATGACATTGTCATCGGTGTCAATTGGTTAGCTGACCATAAAGCAAAAGTAGACTATTTTGAAAAGAATATAAGATGTTTAGATGATCGGTTGAAAACAACAGAGATTCAAGGTGTGAAAATGGGAAATTTTAGTTAGAAAACTATCAGCTATGCAACTTAAAAAGGCTAAAAACAAAGGATGTACCTTATATGCAGTAAAGATATCTGAATTTTCAGAAGAAGATGGTGATTCCATGAAACGATTTCCACTGTTGCAAAGTTTCAAGGATGTTTTTCCGAGGAATTACCAGGTTTACCACCCAAAAGGGAATTTGACTTCACCATTGAAATCAAACCAGGAATGGAACCTATTTCCAAAGCACCTTATCGGATGACTACTACAGAGTTAGTCGAGCTTAAGGCACAATTGCAAGAACTTTTATCTAAGGGTTTGATTAGACCAAGTGTTTCACCTTGGGGAGCGCCAGTAATATTTGTAAAAAAGAAGGATGGAACACTTAGGCTGTGTATTGACTATCGGATGTTAAACAAAGCAACAATTAAGAACAAATACCCACTTCCAAGGATCGACGATCTATTTGATCAGATGCGTGGGGCAGCAGTTTATTCCAAGATAGATCTTCGATCTGGTTATCATCAATTAAGGATTAGAGAAGAAGATATTCATAAAACAACTTTCCAAACCAGGTACGGACATTATGAATTCACGGTTCTACCCTTTGGATTAACTAATGCACCCACAAATTTTATGAACTTAATGAATAATATCTTTCAAGAATATTTGGACAAGTTTGTACTTGTATTCTTGGACGATATTCTCATTTATTCTAAAAGTGTCGAAGAGCACAATGAGCATTTGAAGATAGTTTTGGAAATTTTGAGAAAAAGAAAGTTATATGGTAAGTTATCCAAATGTTCTTTCTTTGATACAAAAGTTCACTATTTGGGTCATGTCATTAGTAAAGAAGGAATTGTTGTGGATCCTTCAAAAATAGTGGCAATAACTGAGTGGCCTGCACCAAAGAATGTGCACGAAGTAAGAAGCTTCATGGGTCTTGCTGGTTATTATAGAAAATTTGTTAAGGATTTTTCTAAAGTGGCTGCACCGATAACTTCATTGCAGAAAAAGGATAAGAAATTTATTTGGAATGATAAGTGTGAAACTGCTTTCAAAAGTTTGAAAAGCCAGTTGACTTCAGCACCTATATTAGCTATATCAGACCCTAATGGGAGCTTTATTGTTGTAACGGATGCTTCTAGGGAAGGCCTTGGTGGTGTTTTGTTACAAAATGATCAAGTCATAGCATATGAAAGTAGAAAACTTAAGTTACATGAGCTGAATTATGCCCCTCATGATTTGGAGCTTGCTGCCATTGTTCATGCGCTTCAAGTCTGGAGACACTATTTACTTGGGAAACCTTTTGAGTTGAAAACTGATCACTTAGGACTGAAATATATTTTCACTCAGCCTAATCTAAATGCCAGATAGAGAAGGTGGTTAGAGTTTTTATCTCAATATGATTTTGATATTAGCTACATCAAAGGGAAAGAGAATAGAGTAGCAGATGCTCTAAGTCGTAGGAAGCACATTTATGCTCTTATAACATTAAGAACTCAGTTTAAGGATGAGGTAAAAAGTGCCTCAGAATCTGATATATACTTTCAGCAAGTAAAAGTAGCACTTGCTGCAGAACCTAATGATGAAAGGTATAAAGGTTTTCATTTTGATAATGAAGGAATCTTACGTTATGAAAACAGGGTATACGTACCTTTGCTAAATGATTTGAGAAAGAAGTTGTTAGTTGAATTTCATAATTCACCCTTCTCTGGACACCCGGTATCACAAAAATGCTTGCTGATCTAAAACAACAATACTTTTGGAAAGGTATGAAAAAGGATGTTATTGATTTTGTGACTCATTGTCTGGAATGTCAGTGGGTTAAGGCAGAACACATGCACCCTGCTGGACTATTATATCCCCATAGCATACCGCAGTACAAATGGCAAGTAATAAGCATGGACTTTGTACAAGGGTTACCTATGTCCAGGAATAAACATGATGTTATCCTGGTAGTTGTAGATAAACTAACTAAGGTAGCTCATTTCATCGCTGGAAATCTAAAGGATGATTCACCAGTGTTGGCCAAAAGATTCGTGCATGAAATTTTCAGGTTACATGGTGTACCAGAATTGATTATATCTGACAGGGATCCTAGAATGACATCAAGATTTTGGCAAACACTTAATACAGCTCTTGGAATGAAACTAAACTTCAGTTCTGCATATCATCCGAAAAAGATGGACAAACAGAGAGAGTAAATCAAGTGTTGGAAGATATGTTGCGAATGTATTGCATGGATCAACAGTATAAATGGGAAGAGTATCTTCCATTAGTTGAGTTCATACAACAACACTTATCACTCATCTCTTAAAATGGCACCTTTTGAAGCACTTTATGGAAGAAAGTGCAGAACCCCTGTTAGTTGGGATAGTATTGAGGATAGAGTGGTAATTGGGCTAGAAATCCTCACTGAAATGGAACAACAAGTAAAGTTGATTCGTGAATGATTAAAGGAAGCAGCAGATAGATAGAAGAGCTATGCTGACCTTAAGTGGTTGATCAAAGGTTTGAACTTGGTGAAAAGGTTTTTCTTCATGTTAAACCTAGAAAGAGTTCTATAACTTTTGGCAAGGCTGCCAAGTTGTCACCTCGTTACGTGGGACCTTTCAAATTGTCAAAATAATCAATCCTGTAGCTTATCGATTAGCATTACCACCTACTTTGTCTCACATGCATGATGTTTTCCATATTTCTTTGCTTAAGAAATATGTTTCAGATTTGTCACATGTTTTAAATTGGAATTCCTTGCAGGTCCAAGACCCAGGAATAATCGTGGTTAAACCCACACGAGTGCTGGAAACTCACCAATTGCATTTGAGAAATCATGAAATACAACAATGTAAGGTCCAGTGGGACCAGTTTAATGAAGAAAGTGCAACTTGGGAAAATCTGGAAGAGATGAAAATTGCTTTTCCCTTTCTTTTTGAACAGAATGAAATCTGTTGACAAAAAATTTTTTTATGAACTTATCTTTTCATGTCTTTATGAAAGCCAGATTGAGGCAAACATTATTCAGGTTGAATAAAATGTATCATGACATTGATTTCTGGAACTATTCAAGTTGGAAATAGTCTTATTGTATTGTGAACTAATAAATTGGTTGACCTGAAGGTAAATCAAAATATGTAATCATCGGGACGATGAATCTTTTAGGAGGGAAGCATGTAACACCCTGAACTATTGTTACTTCCTCCTGAGTATTCAAGTGTTGATATATGATTTCTTCGTATAAGGATGTGTTCCTTTGATTGTGAAGTCATGCTTGATATGGATTGTATCTTCTTTGCTCTTGAAGATCTTTGACTGAGTCAGGATATGCTTGGACTCTTTTATTTCTTTCATTTTTAGCACCTGAGTTCAATTGATTTTGGGAGGAATTGTGGATTTAACCATCTTTATGACTCAGCCTTGGATCAGTGGCATTGATCCAAGAGATGTTTTAAGTTTATTCAGGATGAACAAAAAAATTATTGACCTTACGAAAGTTGCAAGGTCTGAATGTGTTGAATAAGCAATTCCGGAGTTTAACTCAGGCTGATCGTGTAAAATGAATTTGGTTCCCGATATCATAATATCAGGAAGGCCTAGACCTTAAGCCAGGTAAGAAATTCTGGTGTATACTGCAAGCTTATTAGCTATACTGGATAGAATCCATTACGGGAATGTTATACCCTGCTTGGTTCTAATACTGATCGGTCCTACTTGTGAGACCTAGACTGGATTCGTTAAGGTTAATAACCTTAACCTAAACTATAACCTATTTGATTGAATTATTGCTAATCTAACTTAGCCCTAAAACTATAGGTTTAATGCTCCTAAGGTTGGCTACACCTAGCACTATGGAAGTAAGACTAATGTCTTACCTTATGATCTAACCTATGTTTCTAACCTAACTAAGGATAATGGATGGAGGGGGACCTATGAAGGGGCGCGAGTCATGGGCGGTGGTTTCCATGGCATTAAATGAGGTGGATAAGGATGAAGGACTTGGGATTTGGCGGAGGTTGCTAATGGCTATTGTGACCTGACGTGGCAGCATCGCCAAATTTGGGAATGGTTGTTTGTTTTCATTTGTCAATCACCAACTTTGGCGGTCGGTGGCAATGGAGAATAGGCGGGAATGTGGGAGTTAATGCCATTGATGAACTTCGGTTCCCGAGTGTGGATTGCTTGGGAAGGCATGCAAATGGAAAACTAGTTGGTTGTTTGGTTTTCCATACATTCCATTTTTCTCTCTTTGATCACCGGTTCTTGAACTAACTTTTGTGTGCATGGCAACTCTGGGAATATCTAGCTCCTTTCTCTGTCGGGGAAAGTTTATAAGGCATGAAGGTAACAGTTTATTGTTGTTTAATCTATCGTGGAAGAAGAAGAGAAGGTGCGAGCACATTCAGAGATCTTCTTCATATTTTTAAGCGACATTATCAGGCATGATAGGCCCTAACTTTTAAAAATCTTGCTTTACTTCAAATGCTTTCATTAAAACAACTCTGTTCAGGTGATTTTAGTACAGTTGGTTTGAAGCAATGTATTGGTTTTCTTTTCCTATGGATTTAGGGATCTCGGTTATTCGAAGACTTTGTTGAAATGTTTACTGTATTTATTCTTCTTTTTGGATTCATTTTCGACTGAAGACCCGGCTGTGCTATTATTGTTGTTGAATCTGTTGAATCTTGCTTGGGTATACTTGAAGTTTCTTCTGATTGGGATGCTTACTGTGTTTATTTTACTTGAACGTGACTTCTGTTGAAGTCCTTACTATGTTTTCAATTTTGGTTAGACTCCGTTGAAAGTTTGCAAGGATTATATATAAAAATGACTCTGTTGGAGTCCTTGAAATGTTTCGTATGTTTTCGACTTCTGTAGAAGCTTTGTTGTGAATACTTATTGGTATTGACTATTGGAGTCCTTGAAATGTATCTTATGTTTTCGACTTCTGTAGAAGCTTTGTTGTGAATACTTATTGGTATTGACTCTGTTGGAGTCCTTGAAATGTATCTTATGTTTTCGACTTCTGTAGAAGCTTTGTTGTGAACACTTTTGGTATTGACTCAGTTGGAGTCTTTGAGTTGTTGTCGTATGAATTCGACTTCAATCGAAACCCTGGTTGTGAGTACTTGTTGGATATGACTCTGTTGGAGTCCTTGCAGTATTCCCATTTGAACACGACTTCTGATGAAGTCCATGATGTGTTGCGTGTTGACTCGATTTCTGATTTAAGTCCTCGCTGTGCATGCATATTGATTACACTCTTTCTAAATATTGTTGTGTTTATATTCAGTTTGATTATGGGGATTAAGTGTTGGGTTTTCATTACAAACTTGACTCTGTTTGAGTCCCTGCTATATTTTCGTATTAGCTCGACTTCGGATGAAACTTTGATGAATTATTGATATGGAGTCGACTTATGTGAAATCCTTGTTGTGGTTATTCTTTCTTGAATTAGGCTTCTGAAATAAGTCCTTGTTGTATCATCGTAGAGATTAGACTCAGTTGAATGTTGCTGTGTATGTATGTGTTTCGACTCAGTGGAAATGTCGTTGTGTTTGCATATGGAAACGTCCTTTGTTTATAGTGTTATCTAGTCTCGTATTTGACTGAGATAAAGAGTTCCTAGTTGTGCCATGTCAGGCGATGGCATAGGGTATTTTCATGTTTGATGAATGATATGGAAAGATTTGTTGAGTCTATTATGTTTGGATTATTTACTACTACTTTGTCGCGAGAGCTCTTGTATTGCTTAATGGCTACAGGTGATTTTTTATGGAATTTAGATGAAACTGTAGTTTCTTCTTGTAATCTCGACTGATTTAGTCACATGCGTATAATGTAATTGCGTTATTCTTGAGGAGTCGATCTGTGATTGATATGTCCCCTATGTCTTTGTAAAGTATGATTGATAAGGGAATCTGATTGTCTCTGTTTCTTTTCCTATGCTGTAAAGTATATGTTGATGTATAATAGGAGGAATAAGAAAATACTCTCTCTTAGTCTGGAAACTTTGTTTGCTTTCTTCTTGTATCCTTATGTGATCTCTACGGTAAGGGCATAACAAGAATAGACTGTGGTATTGTATGGTGAGGCTGGTATAAAATGTGTGTTGTTGTATAAGTAGGTATACTTGTCAATACCATTGAAATATGTTATGATTATAAAAGAATCCCGTCAGTTGAGCTTGTGGAATGTTATAAACTGCCTTTGTGGAATGGGTAAAAACATATTTGTTGGACACACGAACTGTTAGGAAATTCATTTGTGTTGTTGAATGGAATAATTTGTTGGATTACTGCTGTCCTAGTGATTCAGATGGATGGTTGTTTTGGATACATTTGTTCTTCTTAGTCTCTAATATATATGATGAATCATCTGAAAAGTATTTAGGATTAATTGGTAACTATAATATGAGTTATGCATTAAAAGTCATGTTTGAATTACAGAAAGAGCATTAGTCTGATTTATGTTTAGAATTTGAGAAATGATTTCATTTAAACAGGGTGTTTAATGAGAACAATTGGTGGATTGCAATTGTTTTAAGAATTAGTGCTTATCATGCTCAGTTCACCGAACTGACCCGTGTTGACAATTTTTGCAGATGGTTGTCGTAAGTGGTAAAGGCACGCAGATCTGATATGATGTTCAGATTGTTTAATTTGGTTTTATGATGAATTCCAACTTGATTCTCTAAATGTACTACACTGAGAAAGTTGTTCTCTTGCTGTTGTGTATTGTATCAAATATGTTGAATGCATAAATTGTAATTGATTAGCTTAGAAATGAATGAAATGAGGGGATTGTTACTTATGTGGCTGCATTTGTATCTTGATGGATTGAACTTCTTCGGTTCGAATGTTTTTAAGTGCATTTTTATTATTTTATACCTTGGAGATATTTGGGATTCTCTAAGTAAGCCTTGTAAAGATTATGTGGCTGGATACTTGTAAATGATTGGTAGTTCTGTTATGTTCTATATAAGGCTAAATTTGAAATTAGCCCACTGTTCTTCGAGAAGCTAAGGTTAAAATAAACCTTAACAGGAAGCTGAATGGGAAGAGTAATTTATTACTTCCTAATCTTGATCTAAGTCAAGACAACATATTAAATGATTTAAAATTACTATATCTTAATACTAATAAGAAAGATATATTTCAGCTTTGAGAACTGATATAAACCTAAAAGGGTATGGTTAGCAACCTTATGAGAAGACTTAGGGCTACTGCCCAATTTCGTTGATTAAGATAATTGTGAATCAATGAACTCCTTGATGAGATCTCAAATCTTATTAATCTTCTCACTGTGAAATGGGTCTTAAATAGGAAAGGCAACTCAAAGGTGAGGAACCCGGGGGTTGGGAAAAGACTACCCAAAAAGGAGTGTCTTAAAGTATAACTTTAACTCAACGTATGTAACACCTTAAAGTTAAGTAGATCTTTTCGAGGCGGTTTTGAAGGATGACGGCACAAGTCAACTGTAGGGTTGTACCTTCGAGAAGATTAGGATCTTCTCGAAGATACAACAATGCAGGTGACTTATGGCGACACCCTTTGCATTGATCGTTAAGATTTACACCTTAAACTCAAACAAGTTTTTACTCAGGATCTGGTTAGAAACATGGTCATGTTATGAGGCTGCCCTTGGGGATTCGGGGTACCTTGACACACAGGGTTAACTAGGGTTGATCCAGTATGTCAGCTTATCCCTAGTCCTCGAGAGCATCCTTATAACGTTGTCATGTTATTAATCCATTCCTGAGTGAATGACTTGGGACAGGGATGGCTGACAGAAGTCAGTATAGGACATTCTATATAACATCGGAGTGGGGTGGAGGACGTATTCCAGATTGACGAGTATGCCGTCAAGGAATATGAGACATGAACAATATGTTTCAAAACTTTGGCCAAAGTATCGCAAGCTGCTGATTGCGTTGTCCTATGTCACCTAGTCTAAGGGACGAGATGCCGATGAATAATGGTAACAATTATTCAGATAGGTTCCTTGGATAGAGCATTCTAAAATCCCAGATTAGGGAAGAGAACCGCAAGAGTGAAGAGTTATAGTAAAAACACCAACTCTGTGAAACTCATGAATAGATCGGTAGATCACCGAGTCATGGAATGAATAGATCGGTGGTGCACCGAGTCATTACAGCTGCATATGGTTATCTGTTATAAGAATGGTTGTTTTGATTTGTGAGTTCTAAATTATGTATTTAGAACCAGGAAGCATTTATCAAAAAAAAAAAATAAAAAAATTCTTGTTCTAATGTACTAAATTGAGGCCCAATTTATCTTCTTACATATTTACTACATTTCTTGGTAGCTTTTACACTATTTTTGAAACTTACACATTGTTTTATATATGCATGAATGTTTGCACTTGTCTTTAGCTAGCCTTCTTGTTTGTGTGTTTCTTTGTTTTTACCAAGAACTTTCTAGGGTTACAACATACATGCATTTTGTCTTCTTTTGGGGCCAATTTTCTCCTATTAGTGACATCACATGCACCCCCAAAGAGGTGGGGCATCATTTGGGGTTTACATACTAACACATCATATTTACACCAATTCAATTTAGTAAACTTTCCACCCTTGGCATTATGGGTTTACATACAACAAGTGGGTTTAGACCAATCTACGAACCCCATACACATCAAATTTTATAGAACATGGTGTCCTTCACATTCGGGAATCGAGTTATAGGATTAGATGTTACAAAGGTGGGTGTGTCTCTCTACCCTACTTTGCCTAGTGACTTTGGATTGCCGAAAAACTAGGATAATACTGAGATCTCTTTGCATGCAATTAAGGGGAGCAGTTAGAACTTGGAGGACATAGATAATTTACTCCCTACACTTATTCAACCTATGGTAGGACATCACCCAAAAACCTTATAGTACAGATATCCTTCTACACTCTCTTTCTCAACATAGATCAAGTGCACATGTTCCATTTAAATTTTCCATTTGCAATTTTACATACTTTTACGTGCATATTTTACATTTTGTTTTTACACATATATACATATACATTTAACTATTTGATCATTTTCTCCTTACAGTCTGTCCATATGAGAAATAATTTGTCAAATGGAGGCAACAACAAGAAACAATAATGACGTTAGTAAAAACTTTGTGACAACACCCACTTTACTAACCATGTAGGTACATCACACATCGCAATCGTTACATATGTATTGTGCCCTAGGTTCACTCTCATCACTTTTTCTTTGCACATTTTTCATATTTATTTTTCACGCTCCTTGATCTTTTTATCATTCGATGAATTTTCTAGTCCTTTGGCATGTTTATACTATAATCTTCATGTACAAAGAAGTACACATCTCTATTTACTTTATGTTACCAAGATTTTTGCTCACCAACATAAACCGGGGCAAATGTAAACACGAGAATTATGCACTTTAGATAGTATTTAGTCTCGGTATCATACAACTATTTAGAAGGTTCTTGAGTGAATAAAGTACTAACTAACCCCATCCCTTATCCATCTTATATTATTTTATTTCATCATTACCAACCTCTTACACCCATATGCCTAGTCATCTTCTGTCAACTCAAATTATTTTATCCTCGATCAAGGGGCACCCAAGGGTGCCTGGGTCCTACTAGGGGCACCCCAGTCCTTCTATAGCTTGCTCGTCACTTTTAGCCATTTATCCTTCTTATCTTCTTGATGGTCATCTATTTTAAGGTTAATTATGAAATTATATCAAGATAACCCTATAAACCTAAAGTTGTGAGACCATAATAGGGACCTAACATCATTCACTACTATCACACACCAAGATTTACATCCATCTAATGCATTTGAGATCACTTGCATCCACATATCTCCATCATCAAGGAAAAAGGATAGGACGTCTACATCACACACTTATATGGGGGATTTTATTCTATTCCATGCAAACATTCTATTAGGTTTTCTAAAATTAGCTATTACTTGCTACTTCACAAAGTGTGACTAGAACAAGAGTACATAGGGCACGTCATGTACACACTCACCAGAACTACATTTGGGTCTAAAATGTAGTGCAATGCTCGATTAGAAATCCCACTTTCATGGCAAAAGGTTGAGGTTAGTCTAACCCATTCATTTGCATCTTTCTTTTTTAGGGTTTTGATACTTATTTTTGTCTTCTTCTAGGTCTTTACATCATCTTGGAATACCAAAGTGACCTCTAATACAGGAAAAAAATCTAATATGACATACAACGATGGTTTTATACCACCTATTAGCCCTATGAAGATAAGTTTACGATATTTTACATAGACCAGGGCACACTAGATTACAGATTAGAGCACCCATAGGTGCCCCAGTCCCTCTTTAGGTGATCCAATCCACCTAGATACTCCGATAAACCCTTTTCGTGGATTTGGCATAGTTGTTCCTTCTTCCAAATTTTCCATTCATCACTATGAAATAGTCTCGTGAGCATCTATTATTTAGGTGAGTTCTTTCCTCTTCCTTCTTGCATGTTATGGTTAGCATTTCCTTTTACATAGTCACTTAGATCATTTACATACTTTCTTTACTTGCATTTATTTACTTTATTACAACTATTCATATCTTAGATTAACTATCCTCATATACTAAATAATTAGTTAATTTTATGTAATCATTTGTGTGAACTCAAACTTGATCTTTACACTTAGGATCTGTTATGTTTGTGGAGCCTATTTTCATGTTAGAGTGTGGTACACCTTCTATGTGTTACACTCGGGTATTTTTATGGTGGTCCCACTCACCGCTGAGCGGGTCGAGGGGGTTCGGGGTGAAGCCCCGAAGAAAATTTTCATGGGTGGTTTATTAACCCATGGGTAATGGGTAACCATTATGGGTTGTTTTTGGGCCCATGGTTTTTCGTACCCATTGTTTTGATACCCACGATTTTTTTCCCATGGTTTTGATACCCACGGTTTTTGCCCATGGTTTTGATACCCATGGTTTTGTATCAAACTACTTAAGAAATTTTCTATTTATATGGTCTTATGCATATGATACATATACAAGCAAATGCATTGTAGATGTGCTTTGAATTCGGGTGTGAATTTTGTAGATTTTGTTGAGCATAGCTCCAAATGGATCTGGGTATTGTATTGAGAGAGTGGAGGCTTGTAATAAAATCTGAGCAAGTGATTCTTGGTGGACGTATCCCAAATTGGGTGAACCATGTTAAATATTGTCTCTCTGTGTTGTGTTATTTATTCTACACTTTTATTTGAGATCTGTAATATTTTCTGCATATTAGTTTCTACTGTTGCGATTCTGTAAGGGATTATTCCACATATTTTATCTCTTATTTCCTATCAATTGGTATCAAAGCCTGGTTTGGTTTGCTAAAGTGTTGAATCACAGGGAAAGTTTTATCTTGAGTGGGAGATATGGCAGATGATGGAAGATCTAGGGTTGATAAATTCAATGGGAAGAATTTCAGTCTTTGGAAGATGTAGATGGAAGATTACCTTTATCAAAAGGATATTTATACTCCATTGTCTGAGAAGGTGAACAAACCCTCGAGTATGATAGATGTGGAATGGGATTTGTTGGATCAGAAGGCACTTGGAATGATTTGGCTATGTCTTACATCTTCATTATTATTTAATGTTTCAAAGGAAAAGACTACAAAAGATCTAATGGATGCATTAGGGAAGTTGTATGAAAAACCCTCTACCTCTAACAAGATATTTTTAATGAAAAATTTGTTTAATATGAAGATGTCTGAGAATAGTTCAGTAGTAGATCATTTAAATGATTTCAATATGGTTGTGAATATGTTAGCTTCGTTCATTATAATAGAATTTGATGAAGAAGTTAGGGCTTTATTAATTCTGTTCTCTTTTACCGGAAAGTTGGAATAGCCTGGTAATGGCGGTAAGCAACTCGGTTCCAGCTAACTCAAGTTGAAGTTTGAGGATGTTGTAGGGGTGATTCTAAGCGAGGAAATGCGAAGAAAAAGCTCCAGGGAATCTTCTACTTCAGGGAATGCTTTGATAGTGGAAACTAGAGGGAGACAAGAATAGAGGAAACCATGGAAAATTGAAAGATCGGGGAAGGTCAAAATCCAAGAGCAAGATTGTATGTTGGAACTGTGGAAAGTCTGGGCATGCAAAGAAGGACTGTTAGGAGCTTTGGGACAAGAAGAAACAACAAGAATAAAATAAGGAGGTAAATGTGGCATCGAGTAATGTATGTCAGGATGCTTTGATTCTTTCTTTGCATAATATTATTGAATCTTGGGTTTTAGATTCAGGGGCTTCTTTTCATGCTACTCCACATAGGCATTATTTTGTTTATTATGTTCAAGGGGATTTTGGGAATGTTTTTCTTAGTGATGATGAGCCTTGCAATATAGTTGGAAAAGGTTCTATTTAGGTTAAGATGTAAAATGGGAATACATGGCTATTGAAGGATGTCAGACATGTGCCTACATTAAGGAGAAATTTGATATCAACGGGAAATTGGGAAGTGATGGTTGTACTATGATATTTACAACTGACTCTTGGAAGGTTACCAAGGGTGCTCTTGTGGTGGTAAGAGGTAAGAAGGTTGGAACCTTGTATTTATCCACTGATAGTACTAATGATTGTAATCTTGTGGCTTCAGATGCAAATACAACATTATGGCACTATAGGCTTGGTCATATGAGCCATAAGGGCATGGACATCATAAAGAATAATTTTCTTGGATATATAGAAATAGGTTTGGATTTCTGAGAACTGTATATATGGGAAACAAAAGCGAGTAAAGTTTCTCAAGGTTGGACCTACAAAGAAAGAGAGTAAGTTAGATTTGGTACATTCTGATGTGTGGGGGCAGCTTAGGTATCATCTCTTGGGGATTCAAGTTATTATGTAACTTTTATTGATGACACAAAAGGAAAGTTTGAGTTTATTGTATTAAAAATAAATCTAATGTATTTGATACTTTTGTTAAATGGAAAGCCTTGGTAGAGAATGAAACAGGTCTTAAGTTAAAATGTCTCAGGTCATATAATGGAGGGGAGTATTGCAGCAATGAATTTGATGATTATTGTTCTAAGAATGGAATCAGAGGAAAAATATGGTTCCAGGAACCCTGCAACAGAATGGGGTGTCAGAAAGGATGAACAAAACAATAATGGAATGTGCTAGGAGCATGAGGATACATGTAGGACTACCTCTTTATTTTTGGGCAGAAGCGGTGAGCACAACTGTGTACTTAATAAACAAAGGACCCTCAAGTGCCTTGGATGGAGGCATACCTGAGGAGGCTTGGTATGGTAAGAAAGTTGATTACTCATTTCTTAGAGTCTTTAGATGTGAGGTGTTTATTCATATTGACAAGGATGATAGGACCAAGCTAGAGGCTAAATCAAAAATATTCACTTTTATTCGTTATGGTGGTGGTGATTTTGGATCTAAATGTTGGAGTATTAAGGACAAGAAAATCATTCGGTATGGGGATGTGGTATTTAATGAGAAAGTCATGTATAAGCAATAGTTGCAAGAAAATAGGAAGAATCCAAAAAGAATATGCAAAGTGGTAGAGTATCTTCCGGATGGGACAAAGTGACCCATGAATCGGTTCAGAACCTACTCAACAGAACCCCAAACTCCTACAAAGTGAGGAGGTCTTCTAGGGTAAGAAAATAATCTGAATGTTTTTCTCCTTCTCTTTATTATTTATTACTCACCGATAGTGGAGAGCCGCTAGAGATTTTTGATGAAGCAATGCAAGTAGATGCCAGTAAGAAGTGGGAGCAAGCCATGAATGAGGAGCATAAGTCTCTCATGGAGAATAAGAATTGGGATTTGGTGAAGCTACCGGAAGGCAAAAGAGCATTGCGGAACAAGTGGGTGTACAAAGTTAAAGACAAAGAAGGAGAAAAGAAAATATATAAGGCTCGGTTGGTGGTCAAGGGGTTTACACAGAAATAAGGTATAGATTTTGATGAGATCTTTTCTCATGTACTAAAAATGACTTTTATTAGAACTGTTTCTGGAATAGTGGGAGCAGAAGACTTGCACTTAGAACAGTTAGATGTAAACACTACATTTCTCCATGGTGATTTAGAGGAGGAGCTATATATGCATTAGCCAGAAGGATATGAAGTCAAAGGTAAAGATGAGATGGTGTGAAAACTGAAGAAGAGCTTGTATGGCCTCAAACAAGCTCCACGTCAATGGTATAAGAAGTTTGATAACTTCATGATGGAGCAAGGTTATATCGATGTCATTCTCGACCATTGTGTGTATACAAATAAATTTGAGGATGGAAGTTATATTATCATGTGTTTGTATGTTTATGACATGTTGGTTGCAGGAAATAAAAGTACTTAAAAAATAGCTAAGTGAATCCTTTGATATGAAGGATTTGGGGCTACTAGAAAAATTCTTGGTATGAGGATAGCTCGGGATAGGAAGGAACGGAAGCTGACTTTATCTCAAGAAGAGTACATTAAGAAGGTATTGGATAGGTTTAACGTGCGGGATGCTAAACCGGTTTGGACTCCTTTGGTAGGCCATTTTAAGTTATCAAAGGAGCAATGTCCCAAGATAGAGCAGAAAGAAACCATATGTCTAAGTTACCTTACTCATTAGTGGTTAGTAGTTTGATGTATGTTATGGTATGCACTAGGCTTGATATTTCCCATGCAGGAGGAGTTGTGAGTAAATTTATGAGTGATCCAGTAAAGAGCATTGGCAAGCAATAAAGTGGATCCTTAGGTATTTGAGAGGGACCATGGGGACAGTTTTATGCTACAGTAGATCAGACACCACTTTACGTGGTTATGTAGATTCAGACATGGTTGGAGATGTAGATAGCAGGAGGAGCATGACAGGTTATATTTACATTATAGGTGGGACAACAATAAGCTGGATTTCACAACTACAAAAGCTGGTGGCTTTGTCAACCACGAGGCTGAGTATGTTGCTACCATAGAGGAAAGAAAAGATATGATTTGGTTACAAAAATTTCTTGAGGAGTTGGGGTATAATTAGGAGGAATGTAAGATGCATAGTGATAGTCAGAGTGTTATACACCTAGCTAAGAACTCTACTTTCCACTCCAGGATGAAGCATATACAGTTGAGATATCACTTCATCAGGATAGCTTTGGAGGAAGATAAGTTGAAGTTGGAGAAGATTCATACCAGTCAGAATCCTATAGACATGATGACCAAGGTGGTCACAAGGGATAAACTAAAGCTATGTTTAGCTTTGGTTGGCCTTCGCAGATGATAGTGAAGGGTTGAGAAGCTTTCAAGTGGAAATCAGTCTCCAAGTGGGAGATTGTTATGTTTGTGGAGCCTATTTTCATGTTAGAGTGTGGTACACCTTCTATGTGTTACACTCGGGTATTTTTACGGTGGTCCCGCTCGCCGGTGAGCGGGTCAGGGGGGTTCGGGGCGAAGCCCCAAAGCAAATTTTCATGGGTGGTTTATTAACCCATGGGTAATGGGTAACCGTTATGGGCTGTTTTTGGGCCCATGGTTTTTTTCGGTACCCATTGTTTTGATACCCACGGTTTTTTGCCCATGGTTTTGATACCCACGGTTTTGTATCAAACTACTTAAGAAATTGTCTATTTATATGGTCTTATGCATATGATACATATACAAGAAAATGCATTGCAGATGTGCTTTGAATTCGGGTGTGAATTCTATAGAGTTTGTTGAGCATAGCTCCAAATGGATCTAGGTATTGTATTGAGAGAGTGGAGGCTTGTAATAAAATCTGAGCAAGTGATTCTTGGTGGACGTAGCCCAAATTGGGTGAACCATGTTAAATATTGTCTCTCTATGTTGTGTTATTTATTCTACACTTTTATTTGAGATCTGTAATATTTTCTACATATTAGTTTCTACTATTGTGATTCTGTAAGGGATTATTCCACATATTTTATCTCTTATTTCCTATCAATATCCTCATCTTATATTATAGATTAACTAAAATATGGTAATTAATATTTTATATTCTAGGTTAATTTAAGTAGAAACAGAAATTATGTAAATGATATGAATTGGAATATTAATGCTAAATAATTTTAATTGATATTTAAATGAAATGAAATAATGTAAATAAGAGTGATAAGGTACTAACCTAAAAATTATTTACCTCATTGTGTGTTGGACTTGAACAATATGATGTGTGGATAGGGAAGAAAGTGAAGGTGTTACCTAAGAAATTATAGCAACTTAAGATCTGAATTGACTAGGGCACCGGGAGAGGACTAAGCTCCTATGGGTTCCTTGGTCTATATACAGGCACTCTAGTTTGTAGAAAATATCAAGATCTGAATATGACAGTGTCACTATATCTTCGCAATATCTTTGTCTTTATCGCGTAGTTATCACAATGGCTTCACTTATGTCATTGTAAATTAGCGATGAAGATATACCTGTAAAACCCCATACAAAGCATCAAATCCCTAAAAATTAAAGATGCAAATGAAGGGGTCAGACTGACCTTACCTATCTCAATGTTATACTTCCAACAAAGTGATGCACTAAATTCCTTACCCAAGTTAGTTCTATGTGTTTGTGTGTACAATTGTGTGCCTAGGGTGCCCTAACATCAATGACGTGGAAGTAGGGAAATAACTAGATGTAAGATGAAAATCGTGGATGGAATAGAATGAATAAAACCCTTTCCCCTATACTTTTGTGATACATATGTAAATGATGCCCAAATGTAGTCATTTTCCTTAGTAGATAGATAGCTCTTGATAGTAGATGCTCTGCCCTTAGAATAGTGAGTATGTTATGTTTATATAGGGATATCTTGTTCAAATTTTGACACTAATGACTCGATATGCTGATTAGTACCTACGATAATGAGAGGGAAAATGACAAAGATTGACCTTGAATAAATAAATTATACCCAAGTGTTACGGGGACCAAAAATGCCTAAAATTAAAGACTCGGGCACCCATGGGCACACCATTACTACCCTAAGCACCCTAGTCAAATACTAGAGACCAAAAAGATTAAATAAAGACACCTAATACTCTTTAAGAGATGACTAGAACTGTATAAACAAATAACAACCATGTGCAAGACAAATGACGATGAAAAATGACTAATTGATGACATGACTAGGGGATGAGTCATTAGCGAATACTTTTCTTACATGAGATCCATATATAAAATAAAATAATTAGCGGTATAAATATAATAGTAAGTGTGTGATTTTATGAGTATATTTTCCCCCACTTTATGTTACTTGAGTGAAGGCTCATTAACATTAAGTATATAGAGATGCGTACCTAAGAGAAATTTGAAGAATACCATATTGTAGTAGAACACACATATGTGGTAGTAAAAAGTGTCTTTGAAAGAACCATAAAGCATTTTGAACCATGGATCAACGTGGTGATCCATGAAATGTAACAACAAAGGTACTAATATGATGAAGTACACTAAAAAGAGTGATAATTAGAATGTATGATGATTTTGAATGTGTATAATAACAATGAGATGGGGTAGGGAGTGATCAATTCCCGGCCGAACGCGTGTATATGAATAATCAATCTGCAGGATTTTGGCATCCTGCCACAAGAGTAAGATTATAGGGAGAAAATTGTGTTATTATATAATCTCTAACTACATCCTCAAGATCTAGCTACTGCAGACAGGACTCGGATAAAAATTGTGATTTTTGGATCAAGACAATTTTGATCAAATAGTTGACCCATATAGGAGTGGTATAGGAAATTAAATCTTGCCTCCACTCCTCAGGTGTCACTAAAATGTGATGGCTTCCAAGTTAGGTCATCTAGAAGCTAACGTACATTCCGAGATGGCTTCCAAGTTAGGTCGTCTGGAATCAAACGAAAAATGTATGAATAGCTTCCCAAGTTAGGTTATTTGAGAAAGTAATGAATGTAATATACTAATCTATGTCATCTAGGAGGCTATACATACCTCCCAAGTTAGGTAATTAAGGAGGAAAATTGTTTTAAAATTGTAGTGGTGATATGATTTTGATTATTATATATTTGAACATGTTGATTTGATTGATTGACTATTTTGATTGGTTATTCATAGAGAGATTTTATGCTAGTTGCCCCCAGATTAGGTCATTAGGTGTAATCAATGGAATTTTTTGAATGATCTCGTGGAAACATTTTTAATCACTTGTGTCCCCCAAGTTAGGTCATTAGGGGGGAAGTCATAAAATTTCATATAGAAAAAGTATTCATTTTTCCCCCCAAATTAGGTGATTAGGAGGAATTAATGGTGAAATGTCGCATAATGTGTTAGTAAATGTTTTGGAATTTTTGCATCGGTAGTGTTTTAAATGTGTGATGATATAAAGTGAATTATAGGATGACCCTAATGATATGCCCCCTTTTGGTGAAAGGGGAAGTGATGAGATGAACAAACGTTAAGCTGAAAGTATACATGAAATTGACATAAAAGTGATAGAAACCATAAAAATATGTGTGAATTGGATGGAAGAAAAATGCAAGGAGAGATAATGTGGTCGTAATGTGTTCAATATGGTGGTAGGAATAATTATAAAAATAATTCCACAAATGGGGTGTAAATCGGAGTGGAGACACTCAAGATATTACAAAAATCATGTAATGTGTATTAGTTGTGATAATAAGCGTGAAATAATGACTATAGTAAAGTGGGTGATGAAAAGTTAACTATAAATAGTAAGGTGAAAAAGTGTTTAGTCACCTCATTTATTTTTTCACAATTTGAGATTGAGCTCGGATCAAGTAAAGATATCGCAAGTGAGAGCAGCACATCTTAGTTGGTTTGAGAGGGTGGATATCATCATAGCATCACACACAACTATAGAGTTGGTAAGTGTATTGTTTTTTGAAAAATGTATGGTGTAATAATCAATATCATTGAATTTTTTAAAAATTGAAAATTTTAATTTTCTCGGCATTTTAGACCTAGACAATAGTGGTGAGGGCACTAATGACCCTAAGGACAGGAGCACCCAGATCTTAGCGCTAGTGTCCTACTCTTGGGTTCCCCAGTCTTACATCTGGGCATCCTTGTCCAAAATGTGTGCTTTTAGTCTAGAATGATGAAAAATGAGATTTCTAATGTATATAAATGTGATAAACAAGTGTATGTGTACTTTGAATGTGTTCTAACACTATGTTTGTTGTCATTTAATGTTGTGTAGAAGGATTTGAGTACGTTGCTTAGATTAGGTTCATCAAATGATGATTGGGATGCTATGAATGATGTTGACCTATGGTACATAAAATGGATGGGATATGTGCCCCTTAATATTCCTATGTTGAATGCACTATGTGATAGATGGTGCACAGATAGATGTACATTTTGGCTTCCTATAGGGGAGATGAGTGACACATTGGAGGATGTGTATCAAATATTACAATTTCCTATTGTTGATGAGAGGGTGTAGGTGATGCCAATGGAGAATATGGAGAGGAAGATGTGATTTTATAGGCAACATTTTGTGGGGACTTGAGTTCTGTCAAGGCCCATACCAATTTGGATTATATTCGAGGTCTAAGGTTCTACCCTTACGTGTTTATCGCATTTGTTATTGCTTCATCTATTGCCTTTGGAGGGAGTTGGAGTATGCATATTTTATAAGATGCATGATATATGCCGGTATATAGAGGAGGAGAGTAATAGAGATGTGTGGTCACGATGTCTCATTGACCCACCTATATAGAGATTAGTACTTGATTTACTCATGATGAGCATGGAGGGGGATATGAGATACTAAATTGTTACATGTGTGGGAATATGAGAACATAGACATCTTGAGGCCATTTGGACGTCCACAAGGAGAGTGGGTTAGGCCGAGAGATATATGTGAGGAGGTTGATAAATATGTGGGGTCACGGGATGGATACAAATACATAGAGGGAACTTATAGATAGGATGGGGCCTAAGATAGTTACATGGAGTATGGCCCAAGGATGTTGTAGAGTTGCAGTGTATTCAAAGGATTATGTGGTTATAGGATAAATTCTTAGGTGTGGAAAATCTCTTTAAATTGGAGTGGGTATTGTGTCGAGTTTAGTATGGCTATAGATGTACCCCTAGAGCCATATATATGGTTGAGAGATATCATAGCACTTAGGATGGTTGGAGCTAGACTAGGGCCCATAGCATAATAGTTAGAACCCCTGGTCTAGATGAGGTAAACACAAAAAAATAATTGGTAGATGTAGATGATGTGGGTTACACAGAGGAGTACCATGCATAGTGGGCAACACATCGATGGGTATTGTTGTTCCTAATATTTACAGGTCCAATGGGGTTACCACATGTAGGAGGAGGAGATGGGAAGCACATGCCCCGATGATGTGTCAATGGTGGTAGTGGAGTGTAAGTATCTATATATAGCTATTTCATGTATTTTGTTGTTGACTTATGTATTAGTAATGGATATCGAATGCATTATGTTATTTTTTTGTAGGTGATGTGTATTAGTCCCTGATAGTTGACACATCTATCCACTTCTTGATGCAAACTGTGTTGAATGATATTTTTGGTGGAGGAATACTTGAGTGAGTGGATGAGATTGTGGGTGAGCATGCCCATTTATTTGATCTAGTGGTCATAGCGGTAGCCACATGTCTTGTATTGCAAGGATATATGGATGAGGCATGCGAGGAAACTTGACTACCATGTGAGGCATTGGGTGGTAGTCCTTTAGTGCAATATGTGTTTGTATCTTTCATGGATTTTCAACATCAGTTTTGGAGAAATCTACATAGAATACCTTATTTAGTAGGAAAGTGAAGAGATATCGAGGCCAAAAATAGTGGGCCATCTTGAGTGGTGAGGCATCTATTTCTAGGTCTCTCACAAGTACTCAAGATTGATAGTGATGATGAGGTTTCATTATCATGTTTTTATATGATGTGGGGAGTTTTCCCCAATGATGATTATATCTTTTACCTATGTATGGACATGTGTGATTTATATGTGATGATCTTATTTTGTGTTGTATCGATGTTGTATGAGTTGGTGATTATTGTTGGAATGTATGTGATTTTTTTTGTATATTATTAGTGTTGGTTGATGGAATATTCATGTAATGATGACAAATATAATGTGATGAGTTAAGTGCAATTTTTATCAAAAAGAATTCTTGATGTGTAGTTAGTATGATAATGATAGGAAAATGCATGTAAAAGAGATGATATATGATTATTGAACTAATGTGTTATGATGAATGTGTGTCATAATAATGTAATGTAATCGTAATATGTTAGTGTGATAAGTGGGGGGAATTAACGATTCCCCCATTGTGTGGATGATTAGGTTCATTTAATTAAGATCCCTCAAAAATCAAGAATGAACCGCAAAAAACAAGAGTGCGTCATCAGGAAATGATTGGGTGCACTAGATGAATGAAGAAGTAGGTGATGAAAGGTTCTTAAAGTAGACCCTCAAATTTTTTTTAAGAACCATAAGAACACAAGTGCATCATCGGGGGGTAAGGTGATAGAAATCAACTATCAAATACTAATGCGGCGCGAAGAAATGGAATCATATGGGATGGAAGCAACATGAGTTTACTAACTAAACTAAATGTCATATGGAGTTGTGGTGGAATGCACAAGAGTGGAGTGTTATGGAAACCAATGTGAAGGAGAAGCAAGATGCGGTGGATGGTGTGAATTTGATGAATGAGATGGATGAAGTGGATGTAATGGATGCAATGATGCAAGGTAGTGTATGAACATGATGGATAGCGCGCATGAGTAAAAAAATGTGGGGAACATACCATGGCCTAAGGACCAAATGTAGGAGATGAATCAACTATGGCGAAGTCCTATGGCAAAGTAGAGGAGAGATGGATCACTCATATCGGTGAGAGATGAATGAGATGATTCCCTTATGCATATCATATCTTTCATTTCTAATGTTGTTTTAAAGTGTAATTAGATCTATAACAGATCTAAACTTAACTTGTGTGTTATGTCATTCCTCAAATTTTTAGGTCTTACATTTTAGATTAACTCTAGGCATTATTTATTCTTGGTCTCATTTAGAATGTTCTTGAGTGAAGAAAGTACTAATTAACCCCTATATTTTGGCCATCTTATCTTATTTTATTTCATCATTCCCGACCTTTTACATCCATATGCCCAGTTTGTTTCGGCCATCTTCTGTCATTTTATCCTCAATCATGCGGTGCCCATGGGCTCCCTAGTCCCACCATGGGTGCCCTGATCCTTGTTGTACTTTCCCACCAAATTCTAGGCTATTTATAACCATTTGAGATATTTATCTTTTTGTGGTTAGCCATTTCAGGGTTAATTACAAAATTAGATCAAGAGAACCCTATAAATATAAAGTTATGAGACCATAATGAGGGGCATAACATCATTAACTAATATCACTCACTTAGAGTTGCATCCATCTATTACATTAGAGATCACTTACATCCACATAGCTCCATCATCAAGGTACAAGGATAGGACATCTGCATCACACACTTCATAGGGGAGGATTCTATTTTATTCCATGCACACATTATATTACATTTACCTACATTTAGCTACTTCTCGCTACTTCACAAAGTGCGACTCAAAAAAGAGAACTTATGGCATGTCATGCACGCACTCCCTAGAACTACATTTGGGCCTGAAATGTAGTGCAACATTAAGTTAGTAAGCCCAATATTATGGTATTTGAGGTTAGTTCTATTGGTGCTCAAATTAATCTCATCATTATTTGGTTAGGCTTTGCCATCATTGTCTGCTATATTTTTCTGCTTTCCCTGTTGAGGTGCAACTCAGCTTTATGGTTTTTCTGTGTATGGTCTAGTATTTCCTCTTTTTTCAGTCGAGGATCATGTCTAAATGTGCATTATTTGGTGGTTTCTTATAGGGAATTCGTTGTGTTTTAAGTTTTGGAGTTTGAGGGATTGCTTGTTGTAAATTGCTTCTGGGTCTTGTCTTTTATTTACATTCTCTCTCCCATTTCCCACTGATACATGGCAGTTCCAAATTGATTTCATTATGACAGTCAAATTTACAAACTTGTAATTTTCTCTCACATTCACAAAGTGTGAAATCGGCCCCGTCACCTAATAAATGTTCTCTCGAATATTCACAGTCAAAAGGTAACACAAACAATTCCTCAATTGGCATCAAGGAGTGTACATGTGTCACAATTGGAGTGGATGCGGGAGGTGGCACATATTTGTATCTTTTCACATTTATGACAAAAGGAGTAAAAGTTTAAAAAGTTCCCAAAACCTATCAAGGACATGTGGCTACTTAAATGCAAAAGGTGGAGATGCGAATCACTAGAGAACTCAAGCATTTTTGGTTTGAAAATGAAGTGAAGTAAAATTATAAAAAGAGTCACAACCCCACTATCACTCAAATGCGACCACATGTCGAGCCGGTATTGAAAACCAAAAGGTGGATGGGGGTTCAAGTTTTCCAAAAGTTTGTAAAGTCTCTAATGCTACAAAATTACAAAAGGTGCCCTCAAGCCCATGATAGTGAAAAGCTTCATTCCACGTGGATGGTTCATTTTTAAAATTGCAAACAACGGATTGAACAGTCATGAAGCATTAGATTTATTTCTGCCACCATTAATGTTGCTACACAAATCAAGGACATTTTAAAGCTTGTGAATGCTTTCGTCTTTATTTACTAATTGGCTTGATTTTTGTTGCTACCTTTGTGAATTTTCAAGAAGAATCATCACATCATTAGTTGTGGAGCTCAAATTGTGAAATTGAAGACTTAAGAAGTTATTGATTTGGGTTTAAATTTATCAGAAACTTGTGGATTGACTGGTAAGAGCTTTGAAACTTCTGTATTTCTCTTTCCGTGGAAAGTTGGTTTAAAACAAAATTAGGTTTTTTGAAGGATGAAGATTATGTCATCTTCATTCTTGGTTGCATCAGGGGTCACTAGTGATTTGGACAAGATTACGGACATAGACTTAATGGGTGTTGATCTAGATGACTTCCTCTAGAGGTTAATTAGTCCCCATAAGAGTGAATCCTTGAAAGAAATTCAGGAAATTTGCATATCTCTAGCTAGTGCTATCCTGCCCTCTGTTCATTTCCCAGAATTAGTGTGGCATTGTGCTATGAATTATGATCCTAAAAATAAGGAGGTGTTATCAGGGAGTGGGGATTCAGTACTGACACTAACACTAGTGGCCATTAGAATAATGTTAAAATTACCTATAGTCGCAAACCCAATTACCATCGGCATAAATTTTTCTTCTGTAGGAATATGAAACAAAAAGGACTATGTCAAGATGATAAATACAAACTAGCTTAATACAAAGAAGAAAAACAATTTAGAATCCCTAAAAGATGGTTAGGGAATAGTTTGATGATGAGGTTGAGGATTTCATTGTGTTGCTTAAGTCAAATTGTAGGTTTAGAAACCATAAATGAAGTCAAAGAATGGATGAATACATACATATGGATTATTATAGAGAGAAAAGGGATCGTTTCTTTGGGCCACATATATTGCAGACGCAATCCATGACCACATGGTCACTCTAGCAACAAAAATTGAGATGGGAGATACTACGAACTTGAATTTTATATGATGACATATCTCATTTATAAGGTTTCGGGCAAAAATGTTTCCCAGGTTTGTCACCACATGTTAACTTCAAGCAATGTCAAATGCACGAGATTTTTCCTTAGTTACAACTGGTTAACTAGAGTGGAAACGTAAGGTTGGTTAATGATGCCTTCTTCACACCAATTATTTTCCTTTTTAGACCAGAGTGGGGACAATATAGGATGTCTGAACAAGATAGAAAAGTAATTTTGGAATATGGATGTTATTTTATCTAGTATAAAAATTTCACTTACATAAGAGTTAGTGGTTTTGAGGGAAAGCCATTTAAGCTGCCTAGGTATGTAGATGATAAATTTATTTTATGTGAACTAGCAAGGCAATTGACACCTGTGCATAAAATAATTGTTGGGAGGCATAAAACAAATATCAAATTTCCTATTTGAATTGGAAGGTATTCATGCCCTTCCATCATAAAGGATAGGTTGATTGAAGAGGAAATGCATAAATTTGATACGAAAAAGTTTGAGGCAATGCCTAATTATGACTTTAGATGAGTGCTTAACAACATTGAAAATACCTTTGAGCAAGAGCCCCAATTTCAGGATTACTAGATGAACTGTAGGGATGAGGAAGAATTTAGATTAAGGGACTTTTCCAAAATTACTCGACATAGATAGTAGACTACAAAATTGTGGTTATCTCGGAGGGGATTGTGGATGATCCACACATAGTGAGAAGATTCTATATTGATTAGAAGGTGGGGGATCATCCTATATCTCCTCCAAACTCGAATGTGGTAGAATATGATGATTCTTATTTAATAATATTTGATGCAATGAGGAGGAATGTAAACTAGTTGGCCCAAAAGAACATTGATCTTTTAATCCGAATACAAAATTCCTAAACAACTTCAGATGTTTGGGAAACCTAAGTGAGGATATTCTACCCTTGAGGGAGGATGTAGATAGAATGGACCCACTACAAGGAAGGGACCCTCGATTTCCATCCAAAAGGCCTACTCCTAAATTTATTGATGAGTGGACATTAGCCACTAAGCGAACCGGCACTTCTATGTTAGTTTTCGGAAAAAGACTAAAGAGATTCTTTTAAGTTCTATGGAGAATGCCCCCATTACTTTTGTAGTGCCAATTCAAGAAAAAGGGAAAGGTTTGGCATGACATGTGGTCCATCCAATTGTTTCACCAAAGCAACATATTGCTAAAAAGTTAATGAGTACATCCATTTCAAGTGGCCACATTCAGTCTAAGCCATACAAGAATGAAAGAAGAGCAGCACCAGATTTAAAAAAATTTGAGAGGACACAAAAAAAACATAAGGTTATTCACCATGCAGTCTTGGTAAGAGTAGGTTCCCATACACCTAAAAATTTTGAGCACTTTGGGATGTGGTAATTCATCCCTCGAGTCTAAAAGGACTGATACTTTCCAAAAGTAGTATGATGTATCACTGCCACATGTGGAGCAATCAAATCTGCTAATCCCACCTCTATCTTTTGTGGAAAAAACAATGTAATGCACTCAAATTCTAGTTTCCCAAGGAAGTGCTACGATTAATCCAAAGAGACAATCAATTTATTACCCTAGGTATGAAAATATCTAAAACTTTGCTTACCAAGGATATAAATGAACCTCCAGTCAAAATAATGCATGAATTTGCAAAGTGTGAAACTGATGTAATTTATGTTGATGTTGGTGAATGATTTTCCATGTTGGATGTACTTAATTTATCTGTATGAACCAATACTCGACACCGAGAGGGTAGCATAAAAGCAAGAAAAGAATTGGAAAAATATATTCATGTGCTAACTACTAAATTGACACCTAGGTAACTAAATTACTTTCCTAGGATAAATGGTTTTGGAATTGGGTAAACCAGAGTTGTTTGTTGAAAATGATATTAATACTAAGTTATTAGTGGAAGAGGCTATATCCATTTTTGTTGAGGTGACCAAGATTGATGACGTTCCTCACGAGGGAAAATCATTTTTGAAGAAAGATTGAAAATATCGGAAGATGTAATTGCTAATGAAGAAATCATTACTAGTGAGAATTTACAGCCCTTACTAGGAAATGTAGAGTTGTTTCCAGAGGAACAACCTACCATGGCATTTCTAGATACATCACTAGAGCATGAAAAGGGTAAGGTGGAAACTTCGCACTTTGGGGGAGAGAGAGAGAGAGCCCACAACCCAAATTTTGGTACACGAAAATGTTGGAGAAGAAATTGTCTCCATTATGGATTCAATCAAGAAGAAAGGAAGGAGTTTCCCTAAACATTGATACAATTCAAGGAAAAACTAATCAATTAGAAGCTCCATACTATGAAAAACATCATCAAGAAGAATCATTAGCATAGGGTGAGATTCACATAGGGACCATCAAAATAAGTAATTAGGAATATACATAATCATTGATGTAAAATGAACAAGAAGTATCAAAACAAATGGTAGTTGTTCTTGAGAAACTCCAGCAGGAATCACAAGAAACAAAATCTAGAACAAGCTTAGAAAAGGGATGGATCAGTGAGTTGATTTAAAATGAATAAAAATAGGTCCTCCATGTGCAAGATGTTGACCTTACTACTCTGTCTTTTCCAAAGGTAGTAAGATTCTCAAATAGGACTAGGACCATCACAAAAACCCACATTGATTCATCTGGAGCAAGAACCTTTGAAATAGCAACCCCATTCGAGGGTAAAACAAGAAAAGACATAACAACTAATGATTATAACATTCAGATTATTCCTTTGGGAAAACCTTGAAGGAATAATTGAAGCAAGGAGTGTTCGAGGTAGTGAATGATATTCTACAAAAATTTGATGAAGATGGAATGACAAAAAGGCAACTAAAGGAGAAATTTAAGGCATTGAGTTCTTGTTGGCAATAATGCTATTAGGGAAGACTAGTCAAACACAAGCAAGTGCCTATATAAACACCCCTAAATAAATGAATAAGATAAACAAGGTTATCAAGAAGGTTCAAGCAGTAGACACATGGATTGAGAATTTGACCAAGAGGGGAAAATAAGTAATTATGGAAGCCAGATCGAACTATGAAGATATCAAAAATAGAATCAATGAAATTGATAAGATAGTTGAACAATGCGACGATGAGATTTTCTACTTTGAAGGTATTCTTCCTAAGTTAGACCACATTACCCAAATTTCGGTGATTAGTTGGTTGAGGAGGAGGACATCATACCAGCTGAATTTAAAGGAAGCAAACGTGCCCTTAAAGAGTTGTCAAAAATTAGATTCGAGACCCTAAATGGAATAAAATAAAAGCTTGAAATCAAAATAAACTAGGTTGATGATACTCTTGATGCTATTGGATTAGAGTTGGAGGATATAGTTATTGATAAGTTCAATAAGAGTTATGGGGACATGAATATTGATTTCTTACTTGAATCTTTTGAAAATAATGTTCTGAAGAATGACTTCTCCTATGAAGTTATTAAGACCATGAGAAATATTGAGAATAGAATTACAGAGTTAAAGGAAAGGCCAGTGGAATACAAGCAGAAAATGGGCCATTACATTAAGGCAATATCTAGGCATGCACTGATTTTCGAGCATCATACAGGACTAGATGAGGATGAGGTTAACAAATTATTCAAAAGATATGATGCATATGTGGTGAGGCTACGAAAATAACAAGATCCAAAAGTAAGTCAAGAATAAGAAGATCACGAAGGATGATGAACATGCTTAGACAATTGTTCCTTGAACAGTATATTCTCTTTTCATATTCATCTTTTTTTAAATGATGTTTTAAAATGAAGCTTCTATTACATTTGAAGTAATTTTTCTCTGAATTTTATTGTTCCTTTATTTCAATTGAAAAATTGAATAATGTAATAATGTCATATTTACTTTGATGAAATTAACGTACATTTGGATAAGCATGTAAATGATTGATATTGCTATGTTTCTTACAGTTTTAATAAGGAATAAAATGGGGTTCTATAGGGTCCCCTTCCCATGACAAAGAAAGATATATACATGCGAAAGAGAAACAATGAAAGGAAGACAACATCTAGGCATTCTTCAGCCCTACTTCATAGTTTCCTCCTAGCAAGGGAGATTTTTCGAAGTTTTTTTCTCAAAGCATAACCTCGCTTGAGCCTTGCATTGTTTGAACAAAAATGACTGACCCTACTAGGTCCCGGACATTCCCATATCCATCAACACCTCTAGAGTCATTCTAGGATGACTCATGATTTGCTCTAGTTCAACTTTATTCTATTGAGATGAAACCCAATCTAAAAGATCCAGACCTCCTATGAATAATGTTGTCTTTCCTTTCCCTTTGTGAAGGGTCAACATGCTAGGAGTGGGTTGAGAGGGGACACCTGAAGTGGTTAGAGGGGAAAGTACTACATGTTGTTGATGGGCTGATTGCAAGGCCTCAAACTTGACCCAGCCTCCCATTTCCGTGTGAAAGGTGGATTTTCCTTTAGAGAAGGAATTGTTTGAGGGCCCAAAAATTCATGCTCTTCCTGAGGATCATGATGCATTAAGCGGGTAAATGACTGAATATAAAATCTCCCTCTGTTTTCCCAAGCGAAGGAAATGGATACCCTTGAATAGTGAGAAGACAATGATTGGTCCTCTTCTCCATCTGAGATAATGATTGGAGGTTGAGGTTGTGGTTCACCTTTCCTTTTCCCTGAAGATGACCCTGGTGCTGAAACTGGTTGTGAAGGCATGGTCTCTACTTGCTTTTTCTCCAGGAAATTGATCCTTTTCTCCAACTCATCTATTTTATGGGAAATAGCAAGCACTGTGTCGATGGAGGATTTATCATACAACACATATGATTCCTTGGGAATCTCTTTTGATACAAAACCCTCATCACATAAAAAGGGACATTGAAAATTGGTTTTCCTAGAGACCTGAGGTCTTCTCTCAACCTAGTATCTTTTTAAATATTTAGGATTTTCATGTGCTCCCATCTAAAAAGATGGAAATACATAACCTGGAAGGATGCAAACATAGGATTGATCCTGATTATCCTTATAAGAAGTGCTAACTAGACTTTATGGTATGTTTGGGGCCTTCTGATTTCACCGACACATTCTATATCAAACAGATCCATGACAAAAGCTTCATCAAGACTTCTTAAATTAAAAATATTATTTAAGTCCTTTGAAGAAATTTCCTTCAAGCTGTGAGCTATAAGTACCTTCACCATTTTCTTTAAAATTTCTTATACTCAAAACAAAAAGGGAAAGGCATGATGATAATGAAATTGAGCCAAGTTTTATAATGAAAAGGAAACATCTTTTTATTTGATGCAATCTTTCCCATGAAATGAAGGATATTTTGTTCAGATCACATACAGGAGAATTTAAGAATTGGAAAACATTAGGAATGAGTAGAGCTGGTAAAGCAAGATGATTCGATAGAAACTATGTGCGATAATTAAGCCAAGAGACATGAAGCGAGTGTGTGGCACCCAAGGTATATTATTGAAAAGAGAGTATGGATATATGTCATATCGGTGTCATCCGAAGTGTTCAAATATGGTTTGAAATTATTACCTAATCAATATCAGGCAAGAATGATTAAAGTAATCCACCATAAGTGATGACCTGATATCCCAATCAAGCACTAGTGAAGTTGATTGAAAAGACTTGTGTTTTGTACACCTAACAACTTTAAAATAAAAACCTTTCTAAATGCCATGTTCTAGAACAAATTTTGAATAGGAATAATCCTCGAGAATATTCATACTTTTAGGGGAAAGAACTTTGAAGGTTAACAAGTGAAGGAGGTAATAGAAAAGGAAAAAGGATAATAAAAGTGGGGTTAATCTTTCTAAGATTTATTCGGAGAAAAGAGAAGGAGAGAAAGCTGAAAAAGCCATTTTCCCAAGGAACTTATTTGAGAAACCAGTTAGTTCTTGTGTATATTTGAAATTGATCATGTCAATATGGTTGCAAATAGACAACCATTGAAAAGATTTGAGATTGTAAAAAAATTTCCCTTGTATGTGTAGAGAAGAGGATGAAGATATCAAACACCTTTTTTTGCATTGTGAGTATGCTACAAAAGTTTGGCATCTTATCTTTGCAAATTTCAATTTGAACTAGATTCTTCCTCATACTTGCTTACAGACATGGGAACAATGGGATTCTCCTTATAAACATTGTATGATTAGGAGATTATGGAGCTTGGTTCTTCCTCACACCATATGGAGATTATGGAAAGAAAGAAATGATGTCATCTTTAGAAATAAAAGGAAGGTGTGTACCAAATTTTTTAAAGAAATTGTTATTGTTGTAAAGGATAACATTGAAAGGTTTAAGCCTCCAAAAAATAGATTATATCCCAAGGAAGAGGAACACATCCTTACTTCCTGGAGCATTGACACTGACAACATTCAAAATAAAGGCAATAACAGCATTGACAGATCTTCAGTGCATTGGATTCAGCCACCCTCTTCATGGTACAAATTGAATTTTGATGGAGCTTCAAAAGGTAATCCTGGAGCTTCAGGAGGAGGTGGGGTGATCAGAGATCATAGAGGATGCTTTGTTTCTACTTTTGCTAGAAATATGGGTCAATAGAAAAACCATTATTCTGAAGATTTGGCAGCATTATGGGGTATAAGGCTTGCGAGAGATTGTAATATTTCAAATATCATAATTGAAGGGGATTCTTTAAACATCATAAATCTATTAAACAAAAATCAACCCCCAAGTTAGACTATTAGAGATTTTATTTGTGAAGCTATTGAGACTTGTAATCTTTTTGATAATTACAAGATCATTCATACCTACCATGAAGGTAATAAAGTGGTAGATAGTTTGGCCAATTTTGGAGTTAGAAACAAAATGCAAAAATGGTTTAGTGGTGATCTTCTCCCAGCTAAGGTACTTGATGACATCATAAAAGATAAGCATGATATTCAAAATAATCATTAAAATATCTCCCTCCATCGTTGAAGATGTGATTATTAACTCCACATGTAGGTTTAATGATGTTATTAAAATTTTGCATGCCTTATGGGTTTCCAAAAATAGAGGTGGTAGTGAAAGGAGGTATTGGAATCAAAACTTTACCATTGAGAAGCAAAGGGGAAAAAACAATGAATAGGGGGACCTCCTTGAAAAACAAAGCCCATTCACGACCCATCCTAGAAGAATGATGAAATACTATGGAAGTATTTACAAATGGGGGAATTTCAAACCTCATAGAAAGAATGTAGGGCCATGATTAGGATATCTCGGTGCAATTTGTGAATGGATGGAAGAAATGAATAGTTGAGTATGGAGATATCAGTGTTAAAATTATTGAAGAGCTCATTGCTCAAGTCACGGGTTTGAGTTTGGAGGGGGAAAAATTCTTCAACAAGCGGGTAGACAAGAATGTTGAAGCAAATAAATTTCTTGAAGAAGGTGAAAACCTTGAATTTTTCATGGATGGCATCAAAGTTTCTTCTATCCTAGAGCCTTTTTCTGAAATCTCACGCATGATGGTCAGGTATGTTACTCTTGAGGGAAGATATGTAACCATCCCTTTAAAACATTTGATCTTTCTTAATCATTTTAGAAGGGACTTAACTGTGAATTTCCCACACTACCTGTTGAACTCTCTGGAATAGTCTGTTCTTGAGGTCCAAAACCATACTCATGTTTGTACCCCTTCATCAAGGCCTTATTCTAGCTAATTCACCATCACTATCTATCCCTTTCTTGCTCTGTGCTTGTGGCACTGATGACCCCCTCTTCTAATCATCAAAGACCTTGTTGTTACTTCCACTAGCCACAAAACAAGATTTAAGAATACCCATTATCCCCTGCTTCCTTCTCAGAGGGTTCTTCACAGTAATAAGGAGATAGAGTCGGCTAAAAACCTGCTCCATATCAGCAATCCCGTGGAGGAATTCAAAGATGAAGTAATTCTTAGTAGGATTGAGAAGTTAGAGAGTGAGGTCATGAACCTCAAGGAAGATGTAACACTTTGAACTGTTGTTACTTCCTCCTGAGCATTCAAGTGTTGATATGTGATTTCTTTTGTAAAAGGATGTGTTCCTTTGATTGTGAAGTCATGCTTGATATGGACTGTATCTTCTTTGTAATTTAAGATCTTTGACTGAGTCGGAATATGATTGGACTCTTTTATTTCTTTCATTTTTCACCTGAGTTTAATCTGACCTCGGAATGAATTGTGGATTTATCCATCTATAAGACCCAGCCTTGGATCAGTGGCATTGATCCAAGTGATGCTTTAAGTTTATTCGGGATGAACTAAAATTATAGACCTTACGCAAGTTGCAAGGTCTGAATGCGTTGAATAAGCTATTCCGGACTCTAACTCAGGCTGATAGTGTTAAATGAATTGGTTCCCGATATCGTAATATCAAGAAGGTCTTGATCGTGGGCCAGGTAATAAATTCAGATACATTTATTCAACTAGCCTATTGGCAGTGCTGGAGTGAATCCTTTTCATGAATGTATGTCTGTAGGTTCTTATTCTGAACATTTTAAATGTTAGACCTAAACTGGATTTATTAAGGTTAGTAACCTAAAACTAAACTATAACCTATGGGTTAGATTAATGTTAATCTAACCTAGGCCTAAGCTATAAGCTAAATGTTCTAAGTTAGTAACCTAGCGCTAAGGAGGTTAGACTAAGTAGCATCTTAAATCCTAACCTATGCTTCTAACCTAACTAATGAACAAGGAAGAAAGGGGACCTATGAAGGGGTGCGAGCCATGGGTGGCAGTTTCTATGGCATTAAATGGGATGGATAAGCATGAAGGACAGGGATTTGGTGGAAGTTTCAAATGGCTAGTAACAGCCGACGTGGTAGAGTCGCCAAAGTTAGAAATGGTCTTCGACTTGCATTTGTCCATCGCCAACTATGGCGGTCGGTGGTAATGGAGATTGAGCGGGAATTTTGGAGTTAAGGTGATTAATGAACTCGGTCTTTTAGCTCGGGTTTCTCGGGAAGACATGTAAAATGGAAAAGCGGTAGTTTGTTTGGTTTTCATGCACTCCGGTTTTCTCTGTTTGATCACCGGTTCTTCGCACTTTGATCTACTTGGTGTTGCATGGAAAAAATGAGTGTAACTCGCTCTTTTCTCTGTCAAGGAAAGTTTATAAGGCATGGAAATAACAAATTATTGTTGCTGAATCTAACGTGGAAAAAGAGGAGAAGGCTCGAGCTCTTTCAGTGGTCTTCTTTGGATTTTTAAGCAACATTACCAGGCATGTTAGGCCCTAACTTTTAAAAATCTTGCTTTCTTTCAAATGATTTCATTAGAACAACTCTGTTCAGATGATTTTTGGGATCAGTTGGTTTTTATGGTAGCTTTGTGTGATTTAGTTGCTGTATCTTCTTAACCGGCTCAATTTTTCAAGTAAACCCTTGATGGGTGTGCATTTTGTTTCGAACGGATGTATTATCTTGCTGTGTTTTGCATTCCGGATGGATTTTGTAGAAATGTTGCAAGGAAAATATATGAATTCGGCTCTGTAGGAGTCCATGAATTGTTTTCTTGTCTGATTCAGACTTAAGTCTATACCTCGCTGTTTTCTCTTGTTGAAACGATTCTGTTGGATTTCTTGAGTGTACAGTATATACGACTTCTCTAAAAGTTTTGTCGTGAGTAATATGTGTTATGGTTGCTGAATCTTGTTGGATCTTGCTATAATACTTAAGTTACTTCTGATTGGATAACTTGCTATGTTTATAGTATTTGAATGCGACTTTGTAGAAGTTTCCCCCTTGTGTTGCAATTATGGGATTTAACCCGTTGATAGTTTGCAATATATTTATTTATATACAAAATGACTCTGTGGAGTCCTTGGAATGTTTCGTATATTATGGACTTCTGTAGAAGTCATATATGTGAATACTGGTAGTTTGATTCAGTCGGAGTCCTGGAGGGGTAACTGGTAATACGACTTCTGTTGTCTTGTTATGAATACTTTCGCTTAGCAATGAATTTCTTGGTACAGACTCAGTTGGTGTACTTTTTATGTTTCGTCTTCTGCTTAAGCTTAGGGTGAATACTGTTGTTTGGATTCAGTTGAAGTCCTTGATAAGAAACCAGTGTTTCTGCTTCTGTATAAGCCTGGTTGTGAATACTTATTGTTATTGGCTGTTGGAATCCTTAATATATATATATATATATATATATATATATATATATATCTTGTATTTTGGCTTCTGTAGAAGTTAGTCGTGAATGCCATACGTTTCTACTTCTGAAGGAGTTCAGATGTGAACACGGTATGTTATTGTTTTGGTTGGAATTCTTGGATTGATATGTATCATGTATCTTTCTACTTCTGTAGAAGCTTATTTGAAGAATACCACATGGGTAAGACTCCTTTTTAATCCTGAAGGCGTATTTTATGTTTTCTCTTCTGAATAATCTCAGTTGTGAATACTATTAGTTTGATTCAGTTGGAATCCTTAATATAAGAATTGGTTGAATTTGGCACTTTGTGGGAGCCCATGATATGTTGTGTGTTGGCTCGATTCTCGATTTTTGTCCTTGCTGTGTTTTAGTAGGGATTAGATTGAGCTATATGATTGATGAGAGTTTCAACTCAGTGGGATTGTTCTTGTGTTTGAGCATGATTACATCTTCTGTTAGTATGAATATCTAGTCGTGAGCTTGACTGAACTAAAGAGCTGCTAACTGTACCTCGACAAGCGATGGTATTGGATATTTTCTCGTTTGTTGATTTGTATGGAAGGTTATGTGGAGTTTATTTGATAGATTATTCATCACTGCCTTGGCGCGAGAGCTACTGTATTGCTAGTAAGCTACAGGATGTTGTTATATTTAAATTTTAACAAAACTGTGGTTCTTCTTGTGGTCTCGTCTGACTTATTTGCATGCGTATAAGGTGAATGCTTTACTCTTGAGGAGACGGTACAGTCATGAGCTTGATTTGAAGGGAAATATGAATGACTCATTTTCTTTCTCTTCTGTTGTAAAGTATATGTTGATATATTTTTATCTAACTTTTGGAATTGTTTTAACATACTGATGGAATCATGTATTGTTATGATATTCATTTTATTATGTTGAATGTAATGGTCTGTCTGATGTTTGCTGTCCTTGGGATTCAGATGGATAGTTGTTTTAGATACATTTGTTCTTCTTGGTCACTAACGTTTATGATGAAATATCTGGAAGGTATCTAGGACTATTTAGTAACTATAATATGAGTTACGCGTGTATAGTTTTATTGTATTCAAGAGCATAATCTGAAATGTGTTTACATGTTTGGTGAATTGATTTCATTTAAACAGGTTGTTTAATGAAAACAATTGGTGGATTGCAATTGTTTTAAGAGTTGGTGCTTATCATGCTCAATTCATCGAACTGACCCGTGTTGACAATTTTTGCAGATGGTTGCCGTAAGTGGTAAAAGCACGCAGATCTGATAGGATGATCAGATTGTTTAATTTGGTTTTATGATGAATTACAGCTTGATTCTCTAAATGTACTACTTGAAGAAAGATGTTCTTTTTCTGTTGAGTATTGTATCAAGTATGTTGAATGCATAAAATGTATTTGATTAGTTCTGAAAGGAATGGAAAGAGGTATTTGTTACTTATATGTTAGTATTCGTATCTTGATAAGTTTGACCTTCTTCGGTTCAAATGATCTTGAGAGCATTGTTATTATTGTATAATTTGGAGACTTTTGTGATTATCAATGTAAGCTTGCAAGAATATGTGACTGAATACTTATGATTGTTTAGTAGTTCTAGTATGTTCTATCTAAAGCTAAATTGGAATTTAGATCACTGTCTTTCTGGAAGCTAGGGTTAAAATAAACCTGAACAGGAAGCTAAACGAGCTGAATAAATTATTACTTCCTAGTCTTGTTCTAAGTCAAGACAACGTTCAATTGGAATCTTAATCACTTTATCTCGATACTAATAAGTAAGATAAGATTTCAGCTATAAGAAAAGATATAAACCTAAAAAGGGTTTGGTTAGCAATCTCATGTGAAGATTGAGGGTTATTGCCCAATTTCGTTGATTTAGAATTATGTATATTCTATGAACTCCTTGAAGGGACCTCTTGTCTTAATAACTTCTCTTGTGTAATGGGTTTTACTAAGAAAGGTAATTCTAAGGTGAGGAACCCAGGGGTTGGGAAAGACTACCCTTAAGGGAGCGTCTTATGGTATAATTTTAACTCAACGTATGTAACACTTATTAATAAGTAGATCTTTTTGAGGTGGATTTAAAGGTTGACGGCACAAGTCAATGCAGGGGTTGTACCTTTGAGAAGATTAGGATCTTCTCAAAGATACAACAATGCAGGTGACTTATGACGACACCCTTTGCATTGATCGTTAAGATTTACACCTTAAACTCGAGCAAGTTACTCTGGGACTGATTAGGAATGTGGTCATGTTATAAGGCTGCCCTAGGAGACTCGGGGTATCTTGACACACTGGATTAACTAGGGTTGACCCAGTATGTCAGCGTATCCTAGTCCTCGGGAGCATCCCTATAATGTTGTCATTTTACTAATCCATTCCTGAGTGAATAAGTTGGGATAGGAGATACCTGATGAAGTCAATATAAGACATTCTACATAACATAGGAATGGGGTGAAGGACGTATTCCAGATTGACGAGTATGCCGTCAAGGAATACGAGACAAAAGCATTATGTTTCAAATCTTTGGCCAAAGTATCGCAAGTTGTTGATTGTGTTGTCCTAGGTCACCTATTCTAAGGGATGAGATGCCGATGAATAATGGTAACAATTATTCAGATAGGTTCCTTAGACAGAGCATTCTGAATCTCAGATTAGGGAAGATAACCGCAAGAGTGATGTGTTAAATAAAAATGCCAACTCTTAATACGCATGAATAGATCGGTAGATTACCGAGTCATGGAATGAATAGATCGGGGTACTCCGAGTCATTACAACTACATATGGTTATCTGTTATAAGAATGGTTGTTTTGATTTATGAGTTCTAAATTATGTATTTAGAACCAGAAGCATTTATCAAAAAAAAAAAAAATGACTTGTTCTAATGTGTAAAAATGAGGATGTTACATATTAGCCATAAAATAATATTTAAGAATACCCATTATCCCCTGCTTCCTTCTCAGAGGGTTCTTCACAATAATAAGGAGATAGAGTTGGCTAAAAACCTGCTCCATATCAGCAATCCCGTGGAGGAATTCAAAGATGAAGGGATTCTTAGTAGGATTGAGAAGTTAGAGAGTGAGGTCATGAACCTCAAGGAAGAAATCAAGAGGAATGATAAAAATACAGGTAAAAGGAAGATGCAAGTTGAGACTTTTGGGGATAATGAGAAAAATACAGAAATCTTCAAGAAAATTCATTCTCTAGATAATAGATTGGGTAATGCTAAAGGATGGCATGATTGTACCATCTCTGTGCTAAAAGCGGTATACAATTTCATGGAACAACATGTGAAGAGTGTTTGTATCCTAAGTGACATTCCTGCTGCCATTTGGGAGTCTAATGTTGCAAGGGACCTGGTCTTCTCACAAATTGATAAGAAGGATCCCTCTCAAGTCACGGCACTTGCACTTTTCAGTTCATTGCAGAAAATCAAGATAAAGATTGACAAGGTAGTTAAATAGTGTTGCTCCCAGTTTGTTGTTTTGTTGTTGTCAAGTTGAAGGTTTCAAGCTACTTTGATGCTACTGTTCTTTTTTTGTTCCTTTGTTAGTTCTCGGTTGAACTATTGTTAGTTATTTTAAACTTCATGGGTGTTGATCCCCTTTTTGCTATTTTCACTGTTATATCTGCTATTGAGCCTCCTTGTTTAGGGTGTTAGTCCCTCTTTTTCTCTTTGTGCCACTTCTACTATTATATCTAGCTTTTGAGCCTTTTTGTATCCAGGGTATAGTCCCTTCAAAACTATTTATCCTTAATAAAAAAATTAAAAAACCTTAAGTAATTTGTGTTAATCATGAACTCGTGTTGTCTACACATTAATTTTGAGATATCTTTAAATAGTTATATGTGTTTCTATTACAATATTACATTAGGAATCCCTCTAAAATCACACAAGATCTCATCCTCATGATAGTATTGTGGCATTTGTAATTACATTATGAAGATAACTTTCATTTCATAATGAAATAAATTATTTAAATTCACTTTACTTTCATTTTAGTGATACAGATTGTTTGTCTGTTTATGAGTGTATCATAAGCATGATAGATCAAGGAATTCTAACGTTTAATTAAGTCTTTAACATGAGTTCTTATGTTAAATCCTTGAAGAATGTGTGAAGCCGTGTGTCTTTGAGCTTTCATATGTGCACAATTTTCTAGTTGAAGGTTTGTCTTGACTATTTGAAGCCATTTCTCATTTTACTTTGTAGATTTGTCAACATTTGTTAAAATGTCTCAAGAATTTGGTATAATAAACTTTATCTGCTTAACTTCCCAACTATAAATTTTATATTCAATGATATATCATACATGAACCATCCATGCTTGTACGTATATCAAAAATGCTAAATAACATCATCAAAATTTTCCATCCTTTAGAAAAATATGTAGATGCAATTAGTTTTATCATTATCTTTAGTGACTTGGACCTTGTCTAGAGAACATCTTCATTTTCTAAGGTGATAACTTGTGAGAGTTAGGTTATGTTGTATTGACCATGTTTTCTCAAGGTCTCCTTCAAAATATTACAAAGGAAGAGTCAAATATTGTTAATCCGTTGATAATTTCCACTAACACAGGTCACAAAGTGGGTCCTCTCACCCTGGTTGAAGGCACAACCTAAAGTAGTAAGGGTAGGTCAAACTCTTATCATGGTGCTTACTAAGTCTTTCCAAACTAGAGTGATAAAGATTCATCTAGAATCCATCCCCGGCTACAAAACGACTCCTATTATGATTTGTTTGTCTCTAAGCATCCTGATCAACTTGTGATGTTGCTTGGTTTCAAAGGAAGGATCAATTTGGGTACCAACACCAATCTGGCACCATTTTCGGGGACTATTTGTGCAAATACATACACACATCGACCTCTAGTAATGATTCATATGCAAATCTATTGTTTATATATCATCATTTGTTAAAATTTGTGAGAATTGTATGAGATCGGGAGTTTTTTGTGCAATATTTTCTGGTTTTAGTAAATGTTGCACTAAATCATGTGGATATTGATAAATATCAACAAAGGATGATTAGATCCATCAAGATTTGTAGAAATTAAGTGTTGATAAATAGTTGACAAATTACTTACAGTGCTTTAGCATATCTAAGGTGAAAATCCTTGGTGGTAACTCCATGTTAGTTTACAATTTTTGGTGGTTACCAGTGTCTTAATTTTTGTCAAGAAGTTTTGTCATTAATATTTGAAAAGTTGGAAGAAGAAGATCTTTCTTTACTAGGGATCCTACTAGAAAGTTATTTCCAGAAGCTTGGGAATTAGAAGGAAGATGAGCCTAGAGAGTATTGGGAAGTCAAGAGTCAAAATAAAAGGTAGTACCAGTGCTGGAAGATGATCAACCTGTAGTTGAGGACTACCCTACATCTTCAGATAATTTTGAATCAAATAGCCTCGTAAAAATTAAATTCTCCAACCGGTGAAGGGCCATCATTTGTGTCTGAAAAATGTATCCCTTATTTTTCCCTTCATCGTCCAGGACTGATAGGGTGTTTCACAAAACTGAATCATTAGAGGATATTTACTTGGAAAGTTATACTCTTATGCTCAAAGGCCCTTGTCCCCTATCATTTTGATTCTCATGTAGGATCACCTCCTCAAGATAATATGGCTTAGCCTCACCTAGACCACCTTTTTTTGTCAATACTTTTGGACCGATAAATTTTAGAGGCATGGTTGGGTATCCTAATGTTGTACCCCAAGATGTGAGGAATAGGCTACCTAAATTTTAGGGAAATAATGCCATTACTAGGGATCAACATTTGAGACTTTTTGTTAACATGATGGAATATTTTGAGATTGAGTATGAGGATGTGTACATAAAATTATTCATTCATACTCTCAAGAAGATGCACGTGACTGGTATAAGGCTTTACCGAAATTCAATAGACTCATGGACTAAGATGAAAAATGCCTTCAGATTATAGTATGGGGATAAGACTAACCCAAGGTTCCTTCTATCTGAATTTGAAAATATTAAAAAGAATCCCAATGATTCTATCCAAGATTTTAATACCGATTCAATAAGACTCTAAATAGATTACCCATAATCCTGAGGCCAAGTGATGAGTCTTGTTTAATCAAATATTTTGATGCCTTTGACAAAAAGGTTTCTACTACTTAAGAGATAAGAACCCTGGAACATTAAGGAAGGATTTCACTATGGCCTTGCAAATTGAAAATAATATCAAGGCAGTTGGAAAACCTCCTAAGAGAGAAGGTGTCAAACTGATCAACCCTGATAGACCTCAGGTGAGTAAAGTAGTTGATCTAGAGGAGGTCGTGAAGACTTTGGCTGGGGTGGTTAAAGAAATATCATACAAGTTGGCCAAAGAAGAAAAAGGGATAGGACAGAGCTCTCAAGGTCAACATAAACCACAAAACTAGGATAGATTTGGAAATCATCCTAGAAATGATCACATGTCAGATGATAGAGGAAAGGGGCCCATGGGATCAGGTAATAAGCAACCACAACTTAGAGAGAACAGATTGGTCCCAGATCCTTTGACTTTTAGGGTTTCTATGGTGGAAGAAGCCCACATTATTGATTGGTGTGATAAGTGTTTCCTGCCACACTCCCCATGTGATTTGAGTAAGGAGGTTGAAGAGGTAAATGATGATGAAGCTTATGGTGATGTGTGCATGATGGAATGCCCTAAAATTCACAATAGAGGGATACTTCAACTGATTTAATAAGTGCCAGGACTATTCAGAGTTTCTGGGATTGCATTCACTAAGTATTACCTCTCTCACATGATGATGGTGTTGAGATTGATATGGTGTAGGATTTTGATTTACCTAATCATGATTTTGAATACCTAAGGGCCTGATGATTAATAAGTATGATGGGGGAATACCTTCTGAGGAAGATAGGAAACTATTGATGAATGCAGTGGTTACACAAGAAAAGGAACATAATACAAGAAGTAGAGTTATCAAAGGGGAGGTCCTCAGGCCAAACCAAAAACTCCACTTCTCACTAATATCCCCAGGAAACCCCTAAAAGGATACACTCAGCAAATGCCCTATTGCTCCAAATAAAACTTGTACCCCAGCTCATGCCCAAGTTACAAAGACTATTATACCACCAGAGGGAATCATAAATCTCCCATCCAACACTGCCTTACCCAAATATGCTCCATGTGATATAGCCTAGATTTTGAGTCAAATCAAATTCATTGTACCTATTGTTGAATTGCTTAGAATTCCTGAGCATAGAAAGTGGGCATTTGAGTATTTGGGATTTAAAGAAGAGATAACAACACAAGGAAATAATGTGAATGGTGTGGATCTTCCTCCTGTCATCATAGAGCTTGAGATACCACAAGCCCTAGAAGAATTGGGAGAATCACCAGAAGTATACTTGGGCACTTCACTTGTGGAATCTCAACTTGATGTTGATCCTTTTTATACCACTTTGATCATCAAGGATAGGTTGGTGCATAACTAGTATGTTTGATTCGGGAGCTTCATGCAATGTGATGCCTCTTGAGGTGATGAATGAATTGAACATCAAAGTGACAATAACCTTTGGAAAATGCATAGCTATGGATTCAAGGGAAGTTCCTATGATTGGATATGTCAAGGGGTTAATAGTGCAATTAGCATCTTACCCTAGCAAATCCTTAACTATGAATGTGGTTATTGTGGATTTCCCGGCCAAATGGGGCATGCTCTTATCAAGGAAATGGGCTGCTAGTGTGGGGGAAGTGTGCAAATGGATATGTCATATGCAACCATACCATTGGAAGGAAATCTTGTAAATTTATATGGTGAAAAGAAGATGTTACATATGATTGAAGATCCAAACAATGCTTCATATGAAGTATTATATACAGATGTAGATGTTGACAATTTTGTTGGTTATGTAGATTTCAAGGAACATGAAATTGATAAATGCATATTTCCTGAGCAACTTGGTTCCCCTTGGACTTTGATGTTTGATGGAGCTTGTTCTAATTTTGGAAATGGTGTTGGTATTGTATTGATATCCCTAGATAAGAAAGAGTTCAATTTTTCTTTTAAACTCCAGTTCGAATGCACTAACAATATTACAAAATATGAAGTGTTGCTTTGGGTTTAAGGATTTCTTGGAGATATGGTATTAAAGACATTATTATTAAAGGGGATTTGAATTAGTAGTCAAGAAATTTTACAAGTTGTATGCAACAAAGAATCGAGAATGAAGCAATATAAGCATGCAATTTGGGATTTCATTGAAATGTTTGACTCCTTCAACATAGTGTACCATGAGAGAAAAAAAAAATGTTGTTGCAGAAAGATTGGTAGTACTGGGGTCTAGGTTTGAAAATTACATAGTGTCTCTATATTGTGAATATGACATTGAGGTGTTGACAAGACCATCTGTCCCTGATAATGTCAAGCATTGGAAAGTTTTTGAAGATGATGCCCAAATTCAAAGATTTTTACAAAACAAAGGGGAATTCACAAATCAACATGTGGATTGGGAGCCAATGGTTTGTATTAACTGAGGAAGAGAAACCTTGTTTGGTAAATATATTATTCAGTTGAAAAAAATACCATTCCAAGAGGTTTGGTTGCACTTGAGTCAAACTTTGATAATGTTGATCACATTGTTTGTAGGCATATGTCAGCTTCGAGAGATGTGGAAGAACACAACCTAGGGATGGACAACAAACCTAGGAGAATATGGCTAGGTAGTAACTTGAATAAGGAAGAAAAGGGATCATATGTCCAATTGTTGAAAGAGTACTAGGACTACTTGGCATGGTCATATTCAAAGTTGAAGGCATATAGGGAAGACCTTTTCCAGCATGAAATACCACTGAAGCTAATGCCAAGCCATTCAAGAAAAAGAAAAGACTGATCAATCCACTTCTCTCCCTCAAAATGCAAGAAGAATTAAAAAATTAAGGGATGGAGGTATTATACAACCCACAAGGTATTCTTCATGGGTGGAAAATCTAGTGCCAATTTGAAAAAAAGAATGGAGATATAAGGTTGTGTGTGGATTTTAGGAACTTGAATAAAGCATCAATCAAAGATAATTATCCCCTTCCCAATATGGATAACATGTTGTAGTTAGTTACTAGCTCTGGAATTATTGTCCACTTTGGATGGATTCTCAGGATATAATCAAGTGGTGGTGAAACAGTCAGAAAGAATCAAGACCACTTTCACCACTCCATGGGGTACTTATGTGTATGTAAGGAATGCCATTTTGGATCTGATGAATGCTAGAGAAACATTTCAAAGAGCTATGGATGTAGCATTCTCAGGATATATAAATGATTTCATTGTTGTGTACTAGGATGATGTGATAATATTTTCAAGGAAAAGGGGTGATCACTTGCAACATCTAGAGAAAATGTTGTTAAGGTGCAGAGAGTATGGAATTTCATTGAATCCTAAATGTCACTTTGGGGTTTAGAAGGAAAAGTTGTTGGGACACATCGTATCTAAGGAAGGGGTCATGATAGATCCTAAACAAGTGGAAGCTATTGGAAAGTCCCTATACCCAAAACCAAAAAAGGAATTCAATCCTTTTTTGGACAAATAAATTTCATCAGGAGATTTATTTCTAACTTTTCTGAAATGACTATCCCCATTACGAGTATGCTAAAAAAGGATCAAGTTATCAAATGGGAGGAAAAATCTATCCAAGATTTTGTTGGGATTAAAGAAGCATTAAAGAATGCCCTATTTTGGTAGCTCCTGATTACAAGAAATATTTTCAAATGTTTTCTTTTCTTAAAAATACTATTGCCTTTGTACTATTGCAAAAGGATGATGAAGGAAATGAAAGGCCAATTGCTTTCTTTAGTAAGGCACTTCAAGGAGTAGAATTGAAATATACTATTATGGAAAAGCAGGCTTTCTCTTTGGTAAAAGCAACAAAAAAAATTTTCAGACCATATATTTTGAGCTCCAAGATCACAACCTATGTTCCTCATACTATGGTCAAGGATATTCTATCAGAAATGGAAATCTCAAGCAAAAGGTGTCGGTGGGTGAACAAATTACAAGAGTATGACATGGATATTCAAACCACCAAGTTAGTTAGGGGTTTAGGGTTGGAAAAGCTAATGGTAGAGAAGCAACCTGCAGGTAATGGAAATAAATGAAATTGAGGGAGAAGATATAAATGTCCATGAAATATTGATCAATTCAACATGGTACAAGGACATCATGTTCTATCTTAAGAATTTGGAATGTCCTGGACATTTGAGTAAAAATCAGAAGAGGGCACTTAGGTTGGCTGCCCAAAAATATATTATCACTGATTATGGACTGACATGGAAGAATCCTGAAGGGATTCTCTTGAGATGCATTATTGAAGATGAAGCCCCTAAACTAGTTGTTGAGTTTCATGGAGGAGTTTGTGGGGGAATTTTTCTGGAAGAGTAACTACTCACAAGATTTTAAGAGTTGGTTATTGGTGGCCCACACTTTTAAAGATACAACTCTATTAGTCAAAATGTGAGAGTTTCCAATGCTTCTCAGAAGATTGAAAGCTTCAGGAGCTCTCCCTTTACAACCAGTATCAGTCAAAGCTCCTTTTAAATAGTGGGGTATGGACTTTGTTGGTGAAATCTCAGATCCTTCAAGTGCAGGCCACAGATGGATATTGGTGGCTACTGATTATTTCACCAAATGGGTTGAAGAAATTCCTACTAAGAAGGCAACTCACCAGATTGTTATGGATTTTGTTTTAATCACATAATCTATAGATTTGGAGTACCTACCAAAATAATTGTTGATAATGCTATGAGCTTTCAAGCTAAACCCTTGGTGGCCATGTGTCAGGAGTATGGAATAAATCTCACATATGCATCTAATTACAATCCCCAAGGTAATGGGCAAGCTGAATCAAGCAAATAAGAATTTGTTGAAAATAATCAAGAGGACATTGGAGATAAATAAATGAAGATGGGGTGAACAATTGAAGTTTGTTGTCTGGGCTGATAGAATTACTATTAAGAGAGCTACTGGAAAAATCCCCTTTGAATTGGTGTATGGAACTCAAGCCCTCCTTCCCCTACATATGCAACTATCTTCCTACCAATTTATTCAACAAATTGAGGATCAAGAAGTTAGTCCATATGATGCAAGAATAAATCAAATTGTTGAATTAGATGAAGTAAGAAGAGAGTCCCATCAGAGACATTTGAAATTCAGGGAAAAGTTGAAAAAAATATTTGATAAAAAGGTGACCCCTCGAGTGTTCAGTGTAGGAGATCTTGTATTACTATGGGATAGTAGACATGAGGACAAGGGAAAACATGGAAAGTTTGATGCATTATGGATGGGTCCTTACTCCATTGACATCAGAATTGGTGAGCATACCTTTTTCTTAAAGGATTTAGATGGATAACTACTTGAGTTTCCTATTAATGGTAGGCACTTGAAGCACTTTCTTGATTGATCTCTCAAAAGTGAGGTACACTATTGTACAATGTATAATTTTTTTGTTTGTTTTTTTTTTTTTTTTTTTTTTTTTGTTTGTCTCGGTCCCTGTGACCATTGGTTTTGGGTTTCTCGTGTGTTTTTTGAGGGGTTGGTTGTTATCACCTTGTTTCTATACACTTGGTTTTTTTTGACTCCATGGCCCAATGGATTTTGGCACATGGTCTACTTTTCTCTACACCATGGTTTGTTCTTGAGGCACTCACAAGGAGTGCTCATCCCCAGTCGAGCTGGTGTTGGTGCTTGAATTAATCTCACCCTTATTTGGTTAAGATTTTCCATCATTGTCTACTATATTTTTTTCTTTCCCTATTGAGGTGTGAGTCAAATTTGTGGTTTTTCTATGTATGTATGGTCTAGTCTTTCCTCTTTTTTGGTCGAGGATCATGTCTTGAATGTGCATTATCTGGTGGTTTCTTATGGAGAAGTCCATTGTGTTTTAAGTTCTAGAGTTTGAGGGATTTCTTGTTGTAAATTTACTTCTAGGTCTTGTCTTTTATTTGCATTTTCTCTCCCATTTCCCGTTGATACGTGGCAAGTTCCAAATTGATTGCGGTGTGGGTCAAATTTTAAACTTGTATTTTCTCTCACATTCACAAAGTGTGAAATCAGCCCCATCACCCGATAAATGTTCTCTAAATATTCACAATCAAAAGGTAATATAAATAATTTCTCAATTGGTGTCAAGGAGTGTACATGTGTCACAATTGGAGTGGATGTGGGGAGGTGGTACATATTTGTAGCTTTACACATTTATGAAGAAAGGAGTAAAAGTGTAAAAAGTTCCTAAAACCCACAAGAGACACGTGGCTACTTAAATGAAAAAGGCGAGAGATGTGGGTCATCGGGGAACTCAAGCATTTTTGGTTTGAAAAGGAAGTGAGGTAAAATTGTAAAAAAAGTCATCATAACCCCACTATCACTCAAATGTGACCACGTGTCGAGCCAGTATTGAAAACCAAAAGGTGGATGGGTGGGTCAAGTTTTCCAAAAGTGTGTAAAGTCTCTAATGCTACAAAATTACAAAAGGTGCCCCCAAGCCCGTGATAGTGAAAAAAGCTTTATTCCACGTGGATGGTTCATTTTTAAAATTGAAATGATGGATTGAATGGTCATGATGCATTGCATTTATTTCTACTACCATTAATGTTTTTACAAAATCAAGGATGTTTTAAAGCTTGTGAATGCTTTCATCTTTATTTACCAATTGGCTTGATTTTTTTGTTACCTTTGTGATTTTCATGAAGAATTATCACATCATTAGTTATGGAGCTCAAATTACAACCCGAGGATTTAAGAAGTTGTTGATTTGGGTTTAAATTGTTCAGAACTTGTGGATTGATTGGTAAGAGCTTTGAAACTCTTGTATTTCTCTTTCAGTGGCAAGGTTGGTTTAAAGGAAAGTTAGGGTTTTTGAAGATGAAGACTATGTCATCTTCATTCTCATTTGTGTTGGGAATCACAAGTGATCTAGATAAATTACAGGACATAGACTTAATGGGCATTGATCTAGATGACTTCCTCCAAAGGTTAAATAGTCCCCATAAGAGTGAATCCTTAAAATAAATTCAAGAAAGTCATATTTCTCTAGTGGTGCCATCCCACCCTCTATTCATTTCCCTGAATTAGTGTGGCATTGTGCTATGAATTATGATCCAGAAAAGAGGGAGGTGTTAGATGGGAGTGGGGATGTAGTACTGACACTAACACTAGTGGCCATCAAAATAATGTTAAAATTTCCTATAGTCACAAACCCAATTACCATCGGCATCAAGTTGGCTCTGAAGGATTATGAAACAAAGAAGAAGGACTATGTCAAGATGATAAATACAAAATGGCTTATTACGAAGAAGACAATGACTAGAATCCCTAAAAATTTGGTTAGGGCACAATTTGTTGAGGAGGTTGAAGATGTCATTGTGTTGCTAAGTCAAATGGCAGGTTTAGAAACCACAAATGAATTCAAAGAATGGATGACTACATACATATGGATTATTCTGGAGAGAAAAGGGAGCATTTGTTGGGCCACCTTTATTGCAGACACACTCCATGATCACATGGTCACTCTAGCAGAAAAAAATTGAGATGGGAGATACTACAGACCTTGAATTTTATATGATGACATATCTCATTTATAATGTTGTAGGGCACAAACGTTTCCTAGGTTTGTCACCATGTGTTGACTTTAAGCAATGTCAAATGCATGAGATATTTCCCCAACTTATAATTGATCAACTAGAGTGGGAATGTAAGGTTAGTTAATGATGCTTTCTTTTCCCCAATCATTTGTCTTTTTAGCCAAGTGGGGACAATATAGGATGTTTGAACAAGCTAGACAAGTAATTTTGGAATATGGATGTTATTTTATCCAATATAAAAAGTTCACTTACATAAGAGTTAGTGGTTTTGAGGGAAAGCCATATAAGTTACCTAGGTATGTAGATGATAAATTGATTTTATGTGAACTAGCAAGGCAGTTGACACCTGTGCATAAAATAATTGTTGAGGCATAAAAAAATATCAAATTTCCTATTCAAATTGGAAGGTATTCATGCCCTTCCATCATAAAGGCTAGATTGATTGAAGAGGAAATGCAAAAATTTGATATGGAAAAGTTTGAGGCAAGGCCTAATTATGACATTAGATGGGTGTTTAACAACATTGCAAATACCTTTGAGCATGAGCCCCATTTTGAGGATTACTAGATGAACTGTAGGGATGAGGAAGAAGTCAGATTAAGGGATTTTTCTAGAATGACTCTATCACAGATAATAGACTACAAAATTGTGGTTATCCCAGAGGGGATTGTGGATGATCCACACACAGTGAGAAGATTCTATATTGATCAGAAGGTGGGGGATCATCCTATATCTCCTCCAGACTAGAATGTGGTAGAATCTAATGATCCTTATTTAAGAATAGTTGATGTAATGAGGAGGACTATAAACTAGTTGACCCAAAAGAACATTGATCTTTCAATCCAAAATACAAAAATCCTAAACAACTTCAGAAGTTTGGGAAACCTGAGTGAGGATATTCCACCCCTAAGGGAGGACATAGATAGAATGGACCCACTGGGAGGAAAGGCCCCTCAATTTCCATCCAAAAGGCCTACTCTGAATTCATTGATGAGTGGACATCAGCCACTAGCGAACTAGGCACTTCTATGTCAGTTCTCATGAAAAATATTGAAGAGATGCTTTTAAAGTCTATGGAGAATGCCCCCATTACTTTTGTAGTGCCAATTTAGGAAAAGGGGAAAGGTTTGGCATCACATGTGGTCCATCCAAGTGTTTCACCAAAGCAACATAGTGCTTGAAAAGTTAATGAGTGGAGCCATTGCAAGTGGCCATATTCAGTCTAAGCCACACAAGGATGAAAGAAGAGCAACACCAGATTTAAAAAGGTTTGAGAGGACACACAAAAACACAAAGGTTATTCACCATCCAATCTTGGTAAGAGTAGGTTCCCATACACCTAAAAATTTCAAGCACAGGATGTGGTAATTGATCCCCCAGTTTGAAAAGGAGTGATACTTTCCAAAAGCAAGCATGATGCATCACTGCCACATGTGGAGCAATCAGATCCTCTAATCCCACCTCTTTCCTTTGTGGAAAAAATAATGGAATGCACTCAAGTCTAGTTTCCCAAGGAATTACTATAGTTAATCTAGTAGATAATCAATTTATTACCCTAGGTATGAAAATATATCTAAACTTTTCTTGCAAGGATATAAATGTACCTCCAGTTGAAAACAATGCATGAATTTGCAAAGTGCCAAACTGATGTAATTGATGTTGATGTTGGTGAAGGATTTTCCATGTTGGATGCACTTAATTTATCTATAGATGAACCAATATTGACACCAGTGGGTAGCATTCAAGCAAAAAAGAATTGGAAAAATATATTCATGTACCAACTACTGAAGTGAGGACCCAGGAAACTGAATTACTTTCCCCAGGACAAATGGTTTTGAATTGGGTAAACCAGAGTTGTTTGTTGAAAAGGATATTAATACTTGAGTTATTAGTAGAAGAGGCTATATCCATTTCTACTTGAGGTGACCAAGACTGATGACCTTCCTCAAGAGGGAAAATCTATTTTTGAAGAAAATTGAAAATAGCACAAGATGCAATTGTTGATGAAGAAATCATTACTGGTGAGAATTTACAGCCCTTAATGGGAAATGTAGAGTTGTTTCTAGAGGAACAACCTACCATGGCATTTCCAAATACATCATTAGAGCATGAAAAGGGTAAGGTGGAAACTCAACAGACTTTGGGAGAGAAAGAGAGCCCACAACCCAAATTTTGGTACAAGAAAGTGTTGGAGAAGAAATTGAATCCACTATGGCTTCAACTGAAGAAGAAAGGAAGGAGTTTCCCCTAAATGTTGATACAATTCAAGGAAAAAATGATCAATCTAAAGTTCCAGACCATGAAAAAGAGCATCCAAAAGAATCAGTAGCACAAGGTGAGATTGGCATAGGGACCATCAAAATAAGTAATCAGGAATAAACACAATCATTGGTGCAAAATGAACAAGAAGTATCCAAACAAATGGTAGTTGTTCCTGAGAAACTCTAGCAAGAATCACAAGAAAAAAAGCTATAACAAGCTTAGAAAAGGGATGGATCAGTGAGTTGATTTCAAATGAAGAAAAAGAGGTCCTCCTATGTAAGTAAGTTGTTGACCTTACTACTCTATCTTTTCCAAAGGTAGTAAGAGCCTCAAAAAGGGCCAGACCATCACAAAAACCCACACTGATTCATCTAGAGCAAGGACCTTGGAAATAACAACCCCTTTTGAGGGTAAAACAAGAAAAGACATAACAACTGATGATTATAACATTCAGATTATTCCTTTGGGAAAACCTTCAAGGGAAAAATTGAAGCAAGGAGTGTCTGAGGTAGTGAATGATCTTCTACAAAAATTTGATGAAGATGGAATGACAAAAAGGCAACTAAAGGAGAAAGTTAAGGCCTTGAGTTCTTGTTTGCAACAGTTGATAGGAAGACTAGTCAAACACAAGAAAGTGCCTATATAAACACCCCTGAAGAAATGAATAAGATAAACAAGGTTATCAAGAAGGTTCAAGTAGTAGACACATGGATTGAGAATTTGACCAAGAGGGAAAAGAAGCAATTACAGAAAGCCAGATCAAAGTATGAAGATCTCAAAAATAGAATCAATGAAATTGATGAGATAGTTGAACAATGTGACAATGAGATTTTCTATTTTGAAGGTATTCTTCCCAAGTTGGACCACATTACCCAACTCAGTGATGAGTTGGTTGAGGAGGAGGACATTGTACCAGCTGAATTTAAAGGAAGCCAACATGCCCTTGAAGAGATTGTCAAAAATTAGAGTCGAGACCCTAAATGGAATCAAAGAAAAGCTTGAAATCAAAAGAATTGGGTTGATGACACTCTCGATGCTATTGACTTAAAGTTGGAGGATATGGTTATTGATAAGTTCAAGAAGAGTTATGGGGACATGAAGATTGATTTCTTACTTGAATCTTTTGAAAATAATGTTCTAAGAATGACTTCTCCTATGAAGTTATTAAGACCATGAGAAAGATTGAGAATAGAATTACAGAGTTGAAGGCAAGGCCACTAGAATACAAGAAAAAATGGGCCATTGCATTGATGCAATATCTAGGCAGAACTTGATTTTCCAGCATCATATATGACCAGATGAGGATGAGGTTAATGAATTATTCAAAATATATGATGCATATGTGGTGAGGCTACCAAAAGAACAAGATCCAAGTAGAAGTTGAAGAAGAAGAAGATGCAAAGGATGATGAACATGCTTAGACAATTGTTCCTTGAACTATATTCTCTTTTCATATTCATCCTTTTTAAACTGATGTTTTAAAATGACACTTCTATTACATTGGAAGTAATTGTTTCTCTAAATTTTATTGTTCCTTTATTTCAATTGAAAAATGGAAGAATGCAGTAATACCATATTTACTTTGATGAAATTAACATACATTTGGATAAGCATGTAAATGATTGATATTGCTATGTTTCTTGCATTTTGAATAAGGAACAAAATGGGGTTCTATAGGGGCCCTTCCCATGAAAAAGAAAGATATATACATGCCAAAAGAGAAACAATGAAAGGAAGACAACATCTAGGCATTCTTCAACCCTACTTCATAGTTTCCTCCTAGTAGGGGAGCTTGTTCAAAGTTTTTTTTTTCTCAACACAAACTCACTTGAGCCTTGTGCTATTTGAATGAAAATGACTGACCCTTGCTAAGTCCTGGGACATTCCCATATCCATCAATGCCTCCAGAGTCATTCTAGGATGACTCATGATTTGCTCTAGTTCAACTTTCTTCTGTTGAGATGAAACCCAATCTAAAAGATCCAGACCTCCTGTGAAGAATGTTGTCTTTCCTTTCCCTTTGTGAAGGGTCACATGTTGGGAGTGGGTTGAGAGGGGACACCTAAAGTGGTTGGAGGGGAAAGTACTACATGTTTTTGACTGGGCTGATTGTGAGGCCTCAAACTTGACCCAACCTCCCATTTCCTTGTGAAAGGTGGATTGTCCTTCGGAGAAGGAATTGGTTGAGGGCCCAACAATTCATGCTCTTCCTAGGAGCATGATGCATTAAGTGGGTGGATGACCAAATAGAAAATCTCCCCTATTTGTCCCGAGTGGAGGAAATGGCTTCCCTTGAATGGTGAGTAGACAATGATTGGTCCTCTTCTCCATCTGAGATAATGATTGGAGGTTGAGGTTGTGGTTCACCTTTCCTTTTCCTAAAGATGACCTTGTGCTGAAAAATGGTTGTGAAGGCATGGTCTCTACTTTGCTTTTTCTCCAGAAAATTGATCCTTTTCTCTAAACTCATCTATTTTGTGGGAAATAGCAGGCACTGTGTCGATGGAGGATTTATCATACAACACATATGATTCCTTAGGAATATCTTTTGATACAAAATCCTCATCACATAAAGGGACATTGAAAATTGGTTTTCCCGAGACTGAGGTCTTCTCTCAACCCAATATCTTTTTAAATCTTCAAGAGTTTTCATGTGCTCCCATCTAAAAATATGGAAATACATAACCTAGAAGGATGTAAACACATAGGATTGATCCTGATTAGCCTTGTAAGAAGTGCTAACTGAACTTCTTTAGTATGTTAAGGGCCCTCTTAGTGTCACCCACACATTCTATATCAAATAGAGCCCTGACAAAAAGCTTCATCAGACCACTTAAATCAAAAATCTGATTTAAGTCCTCTAAATAAATCTCCTTCAGGCTATGAGCTACAAGTACCTTCACCATTTTCTTTGAAATTTATTATACTCAGAACAAGAAGGGAAAGGCATGATGATAATGAAATTGAGCTAGGTTTTATAATGAAAAGGAGACATATGTTTTTAATTTGATGCAATATTTCCCATGAAATGAAGGAGATTTTGTTCAGTTCACACAGAGGAGAATTTAAGAATTGGAAAAGGTTAGGAATGAGAAGTTGGTAAATCAAGGTGATTCGATAGAAACTATGTGTGGAAATTAAGCCAATGAGACATGAAGTAGAGTGTGTGGCACCCAAGGTAGATTATTGAAAAGTGAGTATGGATATATGTCATATCAATGTCATCCAAAAGTGTTCAAAGATTGTTTGAAATGATTACCTAATCAATATCAGGAAAGAATGATTAAAGTAATCCACCAGAAGTGATGACCTGATATCCCAGTTCAAGCACTAGTGAAGTTGATTGAAAAGACTTGTGATTTGTACACTTGAAAGCTTTAAAAGAAAAACCTTTCTAAATGCCATGTTCTAGAACAAATTTTGAAAAAGGAATATTCTTGGGAATATTCATACTTTTAGGGGGAAATAACTTTGAAGGTTAACAAGTGAAGGAGGTGATATAAAAGGAAAAAAATAATCAAAAAGGGGGGGTTAATCTTTTTGAGATTTATTCAGAGAAAAGAGAAGGAGAGAAAGCCAGAAAATCCATTTTCCGAAGGAACTTATTTGAGAAACCAGTTATTTCTTGTGTATCTTTGAAATTGATCATGTCAAGATGGTTGCAAATGTACAACCATTGATAAGCTTTGAGATTGTAAACAAACTTTCCCTTGTTGATCAATTTGAAAAACCTTAAGTAATTTGTGTTAATCATGAACCGTGTTGTGTCTACTTGTCATTTTGAGATATCTTCAAATAGTTATTTGTGTTCTGTACAATATTACATTAGGAATCCCTCTAAAATCACACAAGATCTCATCCTCATGATAGTATTGTGGCATTTGTAATTACATTATGAAGAGAGATTTCATTTCATAATGCAATAAATTTAAATTCACTTTACTTTCATTTCAGTGATACAGATTGTTTGTCAGTTTATGAGTGTATCATAAGCATGATAGATCAGGGACTTTTGAGGTTTAATTAAGTCTTTAACATGAGTTCTTATGTTAAATCCTTGAAGAATGTGTGAAGCCATGTGTCTTTGAGCTTTCATAGATGCACAATTTTCTAGTTGAAGGTTCATCCTGACTATTTGAAGCCATTTGTCATTTTTCTTTGTAGATTTGTCAACATTTGTTAAAATCTCTCAAGAATTTGGTATAATCAACTTTATCCTGCTTAACTTCCCAACCATAAATTTCATATTCAATGATATATCATACATGAACCATCCTTGTTTGCACTTGTATATCCACAAATGCTAAAGAAGATCATTAAATTTTTCCATCCTTTACCAAAATATGTAGATGCAATCAATTTTTATCATTGTCTTTAGTGACCTGGACCTTGTCTAGAGAACATATTCATTTTCTAAGGTGACAACTCGTGAGAGTTAGGTTATGTTGTATTGACCATGTTTTCTCAAGGTCTCCTTCAAAATACTACAAAGGAAGAGTCAAATATTGTTAATCCATTGATAATTTCCACTAACACAGGTCACAAAGTGGGTCCTCTCACCCTAGTTGAAGGCACAACCTAAAGTAGTAAGGGTAGGTCAAACTCTTAGCACGGTGATACTCAGTCCTTTCCAAACCAGAGTGATAAAGAGTCATCTAGAATCCATCCCGGCTACAAAATGACTCCTATTATGATTTGTTTGTCTCTAAGCATCCTGATCAACCCGAATCGATCATTCACGCTTCTCAATTCTTCCTTCTTACCTTATCATCCTATGGTTTTTCCATGGCTCACTCTCATGAGGAATTTACTGAAGCTCATCTTAAGGCCATCAATGATCACCTTGTTGAGCATCTCTAAGATATTGATTTAGTTTTACATGTCACTCATGAGGAAGCTACTAACTTGGTGGAACTCAGTGCTTCTACAACCATACCCACTTTTGTTACCAATTAACTACCCACTTATACTCTTACTCCTATTTCTAATAATATTGTTTAGTTTCCTACTCCTACCAATCATTTTATGGTGCCCTTAGTTTCTCATGTATCGAAAGTCTCATTTTTGTCAATAAAGACTAAAATTCTCTTTATCATGATCTTCAAGATAAAATTTATATTTTTTAACTTGTCACTTTACATGCATCACCATATTTAGATTATACCTTATTATTGCATACTCCATTTTCACCTGCCATCTTTACTTACCCATTTCCTCCTAGTTTTTAACCCCTAACCTTCCTATTTTTAATGGGCATGGTGACCCACAAGAACACCTTCGAGAATTTCATGTCACTTATCTTGAATTCATTCATGATCATATACTTTTAGCTAATCCATTTCCTCGTAGTCTCCAAAATTATGCGATGTCATTGGTTCTACAACTTACCTTTTCACTTGGTAAACTCCTTCACACATCTAGCTGATGCATTTCTTACTCATTTCTCCATCAATATCATCTCTAATATTTCTTACGCCTAGCTAGCACAACTTAAACAAGGCTCAAATGAACACCTAGCTAACTACGTTTTGAGGTATAAAAACAATTTAGATAAGATGAAAAATGTGCTTTTCAAATCTAAGCTTCGTGGATTTATTTATTCGAGTCTACTACCACCTCTAAAAGAGAGTGTTATCTTAGAGACATATCCTTCATTCGATCATCTTTGGCATAGTCTTAAGCTTCGTGAGACAAAACTCCTATCCATAGGAAATCTCAAGTATCAAGAACATACTTCTTCTTCCACTCATTTTCCTATCTAGATGCCATTTAAACCTTCTACAACTAAACCAACCAACATTAAATTCATTTTCAACACCGCCACTCCTTCTAGGGAGGATCAATTGTATTAACCTCGGTAAACTTTTAGCAACTTTCCCATGGCTCTACATCTTATATTGAAACAAATTCTTGAGAGAAATATTATTACCCTTCCCCGTCACTCGAGTTAGACCCGTCACGACCAAAAGATAGGAACTAAAATCAAGCTCTTTAATAATGAATCTCAACAATGTGACAAGAAAACATAAGACTCTTCTACTAATCATGTGTTTCATGTGGTATCACCAACTGGATCGGGGAGCTCTGATTTCTTAGCTGCTAACAAAGGTGAAGCTTCACCACCAATCATGTTTACCAACATCGATTGTCATGCTTATTTTACATCTAATCATTTACACATCCATGCATCTATTTGATTAACCTTCCTCAACAACAATAGGGTTGATTGACATGTGATCTTCTTCTAAAGATGTGTTCTTTTGGTTGTTGGAGATCATGCTTGATATGGATAAATATTTTCTATTCTTATGATCATTAGACTAGAATGGAATGGCTTCCTTGAATCCATTTTTCACTTCTTGTAGGTGAGTTGCAATCTGGTTTAAAAGTTGCAAACTTATCTCTTTATTTGACTCATCCTTGGATCAATTTCAGTGATCCAAGGAATGTTTTAAACCTTCTCAGTTAAATGAATGGTAAATTGACATTCCATAATTGAGGGACATGGTGGACTGAAATTTGTTATTACAAGTTCTTTAATCTTGTGTGAACGTGTTTCTATTCAGTTATATGTTGTGCTTAGGTCCTTGAAGATTGATCTTGGCAGTCCATTGCTGACGTAAATGAAATACAACTTGTTCATGGCATAGGAAGGATTCAGAATCCTAAAACTAAAGGATTATCCTATGGAATCCTAAGTTGGGTAAGAATATATACTACCTAGCTATGTTACTTAATTGATTTTATTTCTAACCTAAGCCTTGTGCTAAGGGAGTATGGAAAGGTTTCTAGGCTATCTAAATTAACCTAAAACCTAATGTTATATGGTTATGAGATGATCTAACCTAATGTTGGAATTACCTAAGGTAATGTGTTAAGGCCTAAGGTAATTATTCCTAAACTAACCTAAGTTTAAGGATCTATCCTAAGCTATTTTAATGGGAACCTAAAAGGGTCACATACCTCTAAGGTGACAGTTCCAATGGCATTTAATTGTTGATAAGGTTCTTAAAGGCATAAGGTACTACCAGTTTTGGCAGGGGCTAGTTGATTTGTGGAGGCTTATGTGGAAGCTCCACTAAAGATGGAGTTGCATGTTAAATTGGAATTGGCATTCACCAGATTTGGGAGGTGGTGGCAAGGAGAGTTGAGCGGGAAAATTGGAATTAATGAAATTAATTGGCCTCGGGTTTTGTTCACAAACCATCTAGGAAACTTGGAAGGTGGATTTGTGGGAGGTTGTTGGTTTTGCATGCTTTTCAGATTTTTCTCTGCATGGAGAAAACTGGTTCTTCAAACCAGCAGTTCGACTTGCACTTCATTGCTATTTTTAACTCACCTAGTCTATTTTCGATCATGGGAAGGTATATGAGGCATTCTGAGGAAATTTGTTGGTTGGTTGATCTTTCATGGAGGAGAAAAGGAGTTGGAAGCTCATCTGAAGTCTCCTTTGATTTGGCAGAAGCGCTATCAGGCATGATAGGCTCTAATCTTTAAGATCTCTTGCTTTCTTCTAAATGATTCATTAAAATGACTCTACTCTTATGAGATTCTTGGCTTGCATGTTTTATCTAGTTATTTTCTTGTTGGGTTTTGTAATCTTTGGAAATTTGGGTATGAATCCTTGGAAATGGTTGATAAGTGTTTGAAACTATCTTGGTATGTGCTATTTAGCATGACATGCATGAGAAACTTGTTACTATAACTCTTCTTGTCATTTCTTGAACCAGTATATGAAGAAGTTGTGTTTTCAACTGACCTTCATCATTTATTTATTTGGTTTTGGGTTTTGGGAACTTGAATCCCATCTGATCTTTCTATGGAGCTCATCGTCTTTGTTTGAGCTAAAGCTTTTTGTTGAGCTTGTATTTGTTTGAGCTAAATCTTGTAGTTGAGCTCATCTTTTGTTTGAGCTAGAGCCTATATTCGGGTTCGTTTTGTTTGAGCTAGAGCTTGTAGTTGAGCTCGTGTTTTGTTTGAACTTGAGCTTGTGTTGAGATGGTGTTTTGTTTGACCCTATATTCAAGTTCGTGTGTAGTTAAGCTTGATTCGGGATAGTGTTTTGTTAAGGATTTGGATTAGAGATTCTTGTCACTCTGAAACAGTGTTTGGATTCTCGAGTAATCTTGGACTATTGTTTTAAGTCCATATGTACCTCTATACTCATGTGTTTATTCTTGTGTTAATCTTAGAATGTTAATGGAAGTTTATAATTTTACATAGTAATAGTATTTTGATTAGTTCTAAACTCTGTAGGAGCTCATGTGTTTCGAGCTGGTGTGAGTTTTCTTTGTTTGATATCAAACTGGAATGGGAATTTGTGGTTTCCCTAAACCTGTGAATATCTATTTGATTAGTTCTAACTACTCTGTGAGAAACTTGTGTTTCATTTTGAAGTTGGAATTAGGGTTTCTTATTTACACTATAAATTGGTTAAGGTTTTTCGTGTTATATTCTAACTTGTTTCATAATATTTGTATATATCTAGTGCTCACATTTGAGACTTTGTGATTCGAACATACATGTAATTTGATACATAGTGTTTGGAATTTTTAGTTGAACGATGTGTTAGCTCTATTCTGGTATTTGTGAGTTGGTTTTAAATTGTATTTTTGTTGAGAGCTTATAACTCCTTTAATGCAAACCACTTACTCCAGGTAATTCTGGGTAAGTAGTATGACTGAGCTGTTTGAACATCTCTTGGAGATTTAATTGAAATTTTTTCGTTTGATAGTAGGATTTGGAATTATTTTAAAATGAGTTTGTACCTATGCTTAGAAATAGTAGTGGAGGTAGAATACTTAAATCTGTTTAGCCTGATTTTGTTTTATAGTTCTAAAAGAATTATGAATCATCTATGTTTAAGTACAATGTTGTGGAGGCATGTAAAGGAACTTCAGTTTCGAGTTTGAGGATACTCCTAAACTAGTTTAGTTTAAGGTTTCAGGTTTTCTAATCTTGTTGGGATCAATAAGTTAATGCTTAAGTCTTTTAAAGAAGAAGGAAATTGGGAACCCTTAGGGATAGGGTGTTGTTTTAGAACTTTACTGAGTGTTGTTCTAAACTGAAATTAGAACTCATGCTTGTAATGATAAGGATTGTAGGGGAACTTGCAGTACATTTCTTGCAATGAGTTGGTTTTGTTCTCTCTTCTTGGGAACTAGTGTATGAGCTTATTGTTTGGATTAGAGATGGGAATTTGTTGTTAAGTTTAGAGAATAAATTAAAGATTGAGTCAAATTCTGATAAGATTCCCTTTCTAACCTGTAGGGATTAGTTCATTTGATTGAACCCTTCTGTTATTAGTTCTCTTGCAAGATGGAGATTTATTATACTTGTTTAGCCTTCCTTGTTCATATCATTTGTTAAAGTGATGAAGGAAGAGATTTTTTGTTTTGGTTTTGTTGAACAAAAATACAATCTTGTTGTAAGACTATTTAAACTCTATATTCCTTCTTAAGATTGATATGGGATTCTGTTCTATTTAAAAATCTGAAATGTTGCATTTAAAGGTAGTTGTCCTTTAAATGAAATAGTTAAATTCATGTTATGAACTTGTATCTATTTTTATATTTTTGTTGAGCATAGTTTGGAATGGATATCCTTCTTCCTTGCTTAGGAGCTAGATGTATCATCTCAATGTGAACTATGTTGTAAACCCTTTCTTTGTTGTTTAAAGGTAATTGTTAGGATCAATTAAACTTTAATTTTGTAAGGCAGATGTTGTGGATTATATTTTGTTCTTCTCTTGAAGTGAATTCAAATTGGTTAAATGTACTTCTTTTCCATTTGCTATTACTTATATTGATATTTATGATGTAATAATTGTCTCATTAAAGCAAAGTTGTTTTAATGGAACAATTATTGGAATGCACTTCATTTTAAGGCTTAGTGCTTATCATGCTCAGTTCATTGAACTGACCGTGCTAGCAATTTTGCAGATGGACTTCATAAGTGATAAAAGAAGGAAAACTTATATGATGCATTGGCTGATTTAAATCTGATTCCTTGTAAAGAATTCTGATTCATTCTTGAGATTGTATTGAAAAAGAAAAGTAGTATTCTTTTAGAATGAAGGTGGTTGTTATGCAGTATGCCTAAAATGCATAAGGCTTGTAAATGTATAAGTTATAAAGATGAATTAAAAGCTGAGAATTTACTTGTATTGGTTGTGTAAATTATCTTGTACTTGTATGAAAAGATGGATTTCTATCTTGTTGATATTCTTCATATTATTTTATGCTTAATTGGTTATCCTTTGATAAGTTGGATAAAGGGATTTAGTTCAATTTCCCTAATCAAAATGCAACTTGTTAAGCTACAGAATATGATGTTCTTTATCTAAACTATATTATATAGTAATGTAATGTGTGTTGAACATACATTAAGAAATGTGGATATTGGGTAGGATATACCCTAACACTTAACATGTAGATAAAGACTCTTTCTCTTTCTTAATTGAATATAAACCAAAAAGGTATGTAAATGTGATTACAATTTATTAGACTTCATTTTGTATGAAGTCTACTTTAATTGGATATATTCGAATGTTGAACCTGTCTAAAAGTTATTGTACTTTTTAAATGAAACTTGATAACTGTTGTTCGGTTGTGGTTAATTGGCAATGTAACTGAGAGATCTAACATTAACAACAACCGTAAGTATAAATGAAGTTCTTTATGGACTAAATGAAGCAAATTTAGGAAAGAACTTATTGAGCATTGGATTAGGGTTTGGCAGGGTTGTTGTAATCAAGAAATAATTCAGACTAACAATGTATTAACAATCTCCTCGGGGTATGTACATCTCGATGAGGTAGTTTCTATAGGATGTTGGCACATGCCAACTGTAGGCTGTATACTTTTGAGAAGGCTTGGGTCTTCTCGAGAATACAACATGTTATAGTTGACATGTGGCATCACCCTTCCGCATTGATCATCTAGATCTACACCCAATAGAACTTGGACTTGAACTTAGTTTCCCTCTAGGTCTAGATAGGAGCATATTTAGGATATGAATTAGCTTCCAATGGCTCAGGGTACATTGGCACATCTAGTCAACTTAGGTCAACCGAGTATGCCCATTTACCCTAAGCCATTGTGAGCATCTTCCTATAATAGGTTATGTTCCTACCTAGGTCTAGGGTTAAACCTAGAACAAGTGGACTGATGGTAGTTAGTAAAGACCAATCATGATAATTGAGGAGTGAGGTGAAGGACGTATTCCAATATGATGAGTATGCCATCTAGGAATAGTGACATACATAGTATGTTATAAATCTTTGGCCAAAGTATCGCAAGTTGTTGGTTGCATTGTCCTATGTCACCAAGTTTAAAACAACGTGATATCAGATGAATATTGGTAGTAGATATTCAGATATGTTCTTTAAACAGATCACTCAATACCCAGTGTAGGGTAGGATGACAAAGTATACGAAGTATACGATATGTATTCAATACATAAGATAACATAAATAGATCGGTAGCTTACCGAGTTATGGAATGAATAGATCGGTGAATCACCGAGTCATTATAGCTGCATATGTTTATCCATTGAATTTGATTGGCATGGAATGTTTGTTCTAAATAATGCTTTATTTAGAACAGTGAACACTATAAAAAAAAAAATTCCTTGTTTCTAAAGTCTTAAAATGGGAATGTTACATCTTGGTATCAGAGCTGAAGGTTGTAGCTCTTGGACCTATTGTGTCCATAATCTGATGAAACTTAAATTTTCTTGTAATAGAAAATGGTGAGAACAAGAGGAAACGTTGCAAATAACCCTCCACCTGAGGAAGGAGTAGAAACTACCCAGAAACTCGATGAGATCCTTGCTGCCCTATTGGACACAAGAGATCATTTGGCTATGCTTGAACAACAAGTAATGGGTAATGAGGAGGAAGAAGAAGCTGATAACAATAATCAGCCACCTCCAGGGGACAATGCCAATTTGGGTGTTGATAATAACAATGTTAACATACCTATTCAGCCTAAGAACAAAAAGGCTAGGCTAGCAGCAAAACTCACTAATGACATAAAAAGGATAAGTCCACCCAAGTTTGATGGCACCACATTAGGAGATGGGGCTAAGAACTGGCTCAGTGAAATGGAGAAATACTTTGCAATAAGAAATTTCTCAGAAGAAACAAAGGTGATATGGGGAGCATATCAACTTTCTCACAAAGCATCTTCATGGTGGGACAGCCGTAAGGCTGAGTTGAACATTGATGAATCTAATATCACATGGGACCAATTTAAAGGTTACTTTAGGCAACGATGGCTGCCACAACTCTACTATGATCAGAAAATGACTGAATTTCAGAACTTAGCTCAAGGAAAGCTAACTGTAACTGAGTATTGGGAGTGATTTACAAAACTCCTTAAGTATGTGCCTCAATACCAAACTGATGAGAAGTTCAAGATATGGAAATTCATCATGGGATTAAATCCCATTATAGGAGGAGAGGTGGATGTTCACAACCCAACCACGATGGAAGGGGTTGTTGAAAAAGCCATAAGGCAAGAAACAGAAATTAAAGGTAATTTTTGCTCATAAGGAGGAAGTAAGGAAGAAGAATCCCAACTCCTCTTCATCATCTCTTGCACCCAAGAAAGGACCATGGAAGAAATTTGGAATGAAAAGTAAGTTTTCATCTGATACAAATAAGAAAGCAGCAACAAACAAGTTTGTTAGTAATGCACGGAACAACTTTGCCAAGAACAATAATAACAAAAAGTCCTATGGGGGTCTGAACAATAACTCTAAGGCTGGAAATAAACCTAAGCCTAGGAAGGGACCTATAGGAGGCTATTATAACTATGGAAAAGATCATTACACAAATCAATTTCCTTTGAAGAAGGATGATCATAATCAACAAAGACAAGATACACGCTAGAGAGCTAATAAAGCAGAGCCGAAAATAGGTCACACCATAGAAGTTCTGGTAAGTTATTTGGTTTACCAATAACTATTATTTTTTATACCGAGCTACTGAATGTTTTATTTCTAGTAAATTAGCATCAAAATTAAAAAAAAAGCTGGAAACATGGATAAAACATGGACTATACAATATGGTAATAATGTTGTTCATACGGTTAGTATGTGTCTTTTTGGAGCAATCCTTGATTTACCTAACTTTTCCATAGAGGTTTATCTTTATGTTGCACCTTTAGGGTCTTATGATGTAATCATAGGTGTTAATTGGTTAGCATAACATAAGGCTAAAGTGGACTATTTTGAAAAACACATTAGTTGTTTAGATGACCTAGAAAAAACAAAGATTCAGGGTGTGAAACGTGAGATTTCTATTAGAAAACTATCATCTATGCAACTTAAAAAGGCCAAAAATAAAGGATGTACCTTATATGTAGTAAAAATTACTGAATCAATAAAAGAGCAGTGATATTATGGAATGATATCCATTGTTACGAGACTTCAGTGATGTATTTCGAAGAATTGTCAGGTCTTCCACCCAAAAGGGAATTTGATTTCATGATTGAGATCAAGCCTAGAACTGAACCTATTTCTAAAGCACCGTATCAAATGACTACTATAGAATTAGTAGAGCTTAAGGCTCAGTTGCATGAACTTTTGTCTCAAGGTTTGATTAGACCAAGTGTTTCACCTTGGGAGCACCCGTAATTTTTGTGAAAAAGAAAGATGGAACACTTAGATTGTGCATTGATTACATGAATGTTAAACAAGGCAACAATCAAGAATAGATATCCACTCCCTAGGATTGATTTATTTGATCAGATGCGTGGAGCATCGGTATATTCCAAGATAGATCTTTGATCTGGATATCATCAATTACAAATTAAGGATGAGGATATTCATAAAACAACTTTCAGAACAAGGTATGGACATTATGAGTTTACGGTTTTACCTTTTGGATTAACTAATGCACCTACGGAATTTATGAATTTAATGAATAATATATTTCAAGAATACTTGGAACAAATTTGTGCTCATATTCTTGGATGACATTCTCATATATTCTAAAAGCATTGAGGAGCATCATGAGCATTTGAAAATAGTTTTGGAAATTCTGAGAAAGAGATGGTTGTTTGGTAAGCTATCTAAATGTTCTTTCTATGACACAGAAGTCCACTATCTGGGACATGTAATAAGTAAAGATGGAATTGTTGTAGATCCTTCTAAAATTGTAGCTATAACCGAGTGGCCTGCACTAAAGAATGTACATGAAGTTAGAAGCTTCATGGGACTTGCTAGCTACTATAGGAAATTTGTAAAAGATTTTTCTAAGATAGTTACACCAATAACTTCCTTACAGAAGAAAGATAAAAAGTTTGTTTGGAGTGAGAAATGTGAAATTACATTTAAAACCTTGAAGGAATAGTTAACTTTAACACCTATTCTTGTAGTACCAGATCCTAATGGAGATTTTATGGTGGTAACTGATGCATCCAGTGAAGGTCTAGGAGGTATTTTGTTACAAAGTGGTCATGTCATAGCATATGAAAGTAGAAAACTTAAGTTACATGAGTTGAATTATGCTCCACATGATTTAGAGCTTGTTGCCATTGTTCATGCACTACAAGTTTGGAGGCATTACCTTCTTGGTAAGCCTTTTGAATTAAAACCGATCACCTTGGACTGAAGTATATCTTCACTCAGCCAAATCTTAATGCAAGACAATGAAGGTGGTTGGAGTTTTTGTCTCAATATGATTTTGACATCAGTTATATAAAGGGTAAAGAAAATAGAGTGGTGATGCTCTAAGTCGTAGGAAGCACATTTCTGCTCTTATAACGTTAAGAACTCAGTTTAAGGATGAAGTAAAAAGTGTTATGGAATCTGATTCTTACTTCCAACAAGTAAAAGTAGCACTTGCTGCAGATTCAAATGATTTGAGGTATAAAGGTTTTCACTTTGATAAAGAAGGAATCTTACGATTTGAAAATAGAGTCTATGTACCTTCGCTAAATGATTTGAGAAAGAAATTGTTAGTAGAATTTCATAATTCACCTTTTTCTAGACACCCTGGCATTACAAAAATGCTTGTTGATATAAAACAACAATATTTCTGGAAAGGAATGAAAAAGATGTTCTAAACCTTGTGACACATTGTCTTGAGTGCCAACGTGTTAAGGTGGAACATATGCACCCAACCGGTTTGTTGTATCCTCATAGCATACCGCAATACAAATGGAAAGTAATAAGCATGGATTTTGTACAAGGGTTACCTATGTCAAGAAATAAGCATGATGTTATCTTAGTAGTTGTGGATAAACTAACAAAGGTAGCACATTTTATTGCTGGAAATCTGAAGGATGATTCTCCTATTTTGGCAAGAAGATTTGTACACAAAATTTTCAGATTACATGGAGTACCTGAGTTAATCATTTCGATAGAGATCCTAGAATGACGTCAAGATTTTGGCAAATGCTTAATGCAGCTCTAGGAACTAAGCTAAATTTCAGTTCTTGCGTATCATCCGAAACAAATGGGCAGACTGAAAGAGTAAATCAAGTTTTGGAAGATATGTTACGAATGTATTGCATGGATCAATAGTATAAGTGGGAAGAGTATCTTCCATTAGTTGAATTCACATACAATAATACATATCATGCTTCTCTTAAGATGGCACCTTTCGAGGCATTATACGGAAGAAAATGTAGAACCCCTGTTAGTTGGGATAACATAGAGGATAGAGAGGTAATTGGACCTAAAATTCTTACTGAAATGGAACAACAAGTTAAATTGATTCGTGAACACTTGAAAGAAGCAGCAGATAGGAAAAAGAGTTATGCTTGACTTAAAGAGGGTTGATAGGAAATTTGAACTTGGTGAGAAAGTCTTTCTTCAAGTTAAACCAAAAAGAGTTCTATAACTTTTGGCAAGGCTGCCAAGTTATCACCTCATTATGTGGGACCTTTTGAGATAGTTGAAGTAATCAACCCTATAGCTTATCGTTTAGCATTACCTCCTTCTTTGTCATGAATGCATGATGTTTTCCATATTTCTTTGCTTAAGAAATATGTTTTAGATTTATCACATGTGTTAAATTGGAATTCCTTGCAGGTCTAGGACCTAGAATAATCATGGTTAAACCCATACGAGTGCTTGAAACTCACCAATTGCATTTGAGAAATCGAGAAATAAGTCAATGTAAAGTCTAGTGGGACCAGTTTAACGAAGATAGTGCAACTTGGGAAAACCTAGAGGATATGAAAACTTCTTTTCCATATCTATTTGAATAGAATTGAATTTTGTAGACTATTAAAAAAATCTAATTGAATTGATTTTTCTTCTATATATGACTATAAGTATGCCAGTTTTGGGCAAAGATATTTATATGAATTGAATAAATAGCTATTTAATGCTGATTTCTAGAACTATAAGTTTTTGATATATTATGACTTATGGTAAGAGAAGTGAATGAATTGATTGTCATTGATATAAATTGTTAAAATGAGGTAATCATCGGGATGATGATTCTTTTTAGGAGGGAAGCATGTAACACACTTGACAATTGTTATATTCCTCTTTTGCATTTCAAGTGTTGACATGTGATCTTCTTCTAAAGATGTGTTCTTTTGGTTGTTGGAGATCATGCTTGATATGGATAAATATTTTCTATTCTTATGATCATTAGAATGGAATGGAATGGCTTCCTTGAATCCATTTTTCACTTCTTATAGGTGAGTTGCAATCTGGTTTAAAAGTTGCAAACTTATCTCTTTATCTGACTCATCCTTGGATCAATTTCAGTGATCCAAGGAATGTTTTAAACCTTCTCAGTTGAATGAATGGTAAATTGACATTCCATAATTGAGGGACATGGTGGACTGAAATTTGTTATTACAAGTTCTTTAATCTTGTGTGAACATATTTCTATTCAGTTATATGTTGTGCTTAGGTCCTTGAAGATTGATCTTGGCAGTCCATTGCTGATGTAAATGAAATACAACCTGTTCATGGCATAGGAAGGATTCGAATCCTAAAACTAAAGGATTATCCTACGAATCCTAAGCTGGTAAGAATATATACTACCTAGCTATGTTACTTAATTGATTTTATTTCTAACCTAAGCCTTGTGCTAAGGGAGTATGGAAAGGTTTCTAGGCTATCTAAATTAACCTAAAACCTAATGCTATATGGTTATGAGATGATCTAACCTAATGTTGGAATTACCTAAGGTAATGTGTTAAGGCCTAAGGTAATTATTCCTAAACTAACCTAAGTTTAAGGATCTATCCTAAGCTATTTTAATGGGAACCTAAAAGGGGTCACATACCTCTAAGGTGATGGTTCCAATGGCATTTAATTATTGATAAGATTCTTAAAGGCATAAGGTACTACCAGTTTTGGCAGGGGCTAGTTGATTTGGTGGAGGCTTATGTGGAAGCTCCACTAAAGATGGAGTTGCATGTTAAATTAGAATTGCATTCACTAGATTTGGGAGGCAATGGCAAGGAGAGTTGAGTGGGAAAATTGGAATTAATGAAATTAATTGGCCTCGGGTTTTGTTCACAAACCATCTAGGAAACTTGGAAGGTGGATTTGTGGGAGGTTGTTGGTTTTTGCATGCTTTTCAGATTTTTCTCTACATGGAGAAAACTGGTTCTTCAAACCAGCAGTTTGACTTGCACTTCATTGCTTATTTTTAACTCACCTAGTCTATTTTCAATCATGGGAAGGTATATGAGGCATTTTGAGGAAAGTTTTGTTGGTTGATCTTTCGTGGAGGAGAAAAGGAGTTGGAAGCTCATCTGGAAGTCTCCTTCAATTTGGTAGAAGCGCTATCAGGCATGATAGGCTCTAATCTTTAAGATCTCTTGCTTTCTTCTAAATGATTCATTAAAATGACTCTGCTCTTATGAGATTCTTGCTTGCATGTTTTATCTAGTTATTTTCTTGCTTGGGTTTTGTAATCTTTGGAAATTTGGGTATGAATCCTTGGAAAATGATTGATATGTGTTTGAAACTATCTTGGTATGTGCTATTTAGTGTGATAGGCATGAGAAAATTGTTACTGTAACTCTGCTTGTCATTTCTTGAACTAAAATACGAAGAAGTTGTGTTTTCAACTGACCTTCATCATTGTTTATTTTGGTTTTGGAGTTTTGGGAACTTGAATCCTATCTGATCTTTCTTTGGAGCTCATCTTTGTTTGAGCTAAAGCTTGTTGAGCTCATCTTTGTTTGAGCTAAAGCTTGTAGTTGAGCTTGTCTTTTGTTTGAGCTAGAGCCTATATTCGGGTTCATGTTGTTTGAGCTAGAGCTTGCAGTTGAGCTCGTGTTTTGTTTGAGCTTGAGCTTGTGTTGAGATGGTGTTTCGTTTGACCCTGTATTCAAGTTCATGTGTAGTTAAGCTTGATTTGGGGATAGTGTTTTGTTAAGGATTTGGATTAGAGATTCTTTTCACTTTGAACAACGTTTGGATTCTCAAGTAATCTTGGACTATTGTTTTAAGTCCATATGTACCTCTTGTTTACATGTGTGTTTATTCTGTGTTAATCTGGACTGTAATGGAAGTTCATAATTTTACACAGTAATAGTATTTTGATTAGTTCTGAACTCTGGTAGGAGCTCGTGTTTTGAGCTGGTGTGAGTTCTCTTTATTTGATATCAAACTGGAATGGGAATTTGTGGTTGCCCTGAACCTACAAATATCTATTTGATTAGTTTTGAACTACTCTATGAGAAACTTGTGTTTCATTTTGAAGTTGGAATTAGGGTTTCTTGTTTACGCTATAAACTAGTTAAGGTTTTCGTGTTATATTCTAACTTGTTTCATAATATTTATATTATTTCGTGCTCACGTTGGAGACTTTGTGATTTGACACTGTACATGTAATTTGATACATAGTGTTTGAATTTTTAGTTGATCGACGTGTTAGCTCTGTTATGGTATTTGTGAGTTGGTTTTAATTATATTCTTGTTGGAAGCCTATTACATCTTTTATACAAACCACTTAATCCAGGTAATTTTGGGTAAGTAGAATGACTAAGCTGTTTGAGTATCTCTTGGAGATTTAATTGGAAACATTTTCGTTTGATAGTAGGATTTGGAATTCTTTTAAAACATTTTTACACTGTGCTTAGAAATAGTAGTGGAGGTAGAATACTTAAATCTGTTTAGCCTGATTTTGTTTTATAGTTCCAAAAGAATTATGAATCATCTACGTTTAAGTACAATGTTGTGGAGGTATGTAAGGAACTTTAGTTTCAAGTTCGAGGATACTCCTGAACTAGTTTAGTTTAAGGTTTTGGGTTTTCTAATCTTGTTGGGATCAATAAGTTAATGCTTAAGTCTTTTAGAAGAAGAAGGAAATTGGGAACCCTTAGGGATAGGGTGTTGTTTTAGAACTTTACTGAGTGTTGTTTTGAACTGAAATTGGAACTCATGCTTGTAATGATAAGGATTGTAAGGGGAACTTGCAGTATACGTTTCTTGCAATGAGTTGGTTTTTTTCTCTCTTCTGGGAACTAGTGTATGAGCTTATTGTTTGGATTAGAGACGGGAATTTGTTGTTAAGTTTAGAGAATAAATTAAAGATTGAGTCAAATTATGATAAGATTCCCTTTCTAACTTGTAGGGATTAGTTCATTTGATTAAACCCTTATGTTATTAGTTCTCTTGCAAATGGAGATTTATTATACCTATTTATCCTTCCTTGTTCATATCATTTGTTAAAGTGATGAAGGAAGAGATTTTTTGATTTCGGTTTTGTTGAATAGAAAATACAATCTTGTTGTAAGACTATTTAAACTCTATATTCCTTCTTAAGATTGATATGGGATTTTGTTCTATTTAAAAATCTGAAATGTTGCATTTAAAGGTAGTTGTCCTTTAAACAAAATAGTTAAATTCATGTTATGAACTTGTATCTATTTTCTGATATTTTTGTGTTGAGCATAGTTTGGAATGGATATCCTTCTTCCTTGCTTAGGAGCTAGATGTATCATCTTAATGTGAACTATGTTGTAAACCCTTTATTTTTTTTTAAAGGTAATTGTTAGGATCAATTAAACTTTAATTTTGTAAGGAAGATGTTGGATTATATTTTATTCTTCTCTTGGAAGTGAATTCAAATTGGTTAAATGTACTTATTTTCTATTTTCTATTACTTATACTAATATTTATGATGTAATAATTATCTCATTAAAGAAAAGTTGTTTTAATGGAACAATTATTAGAATGCACTTCATTTTAAGGCTTAGTGCTTATCATGCTCAGTTCATTGAACTGACCCGTGCTAGCAATTTTTGCAGATGGACTTTGTAAGTGATAAAAGAAGGCAAAACTTATATGATGCATTGGCTGATTTAAATCTGATTCCTTGTGAATAATTATGATTCATTCTTGAGATTGTATTGAAAAAGAAAAGTAGTATTCTTTTAGAATGAAGGCGGTTGTTATGCAGTATGCCTAAAATGCATAAGGCTTGTAAATGTATAAGTTATAAAGATGAATTAAAAGTTGAGAATTTACTTGTATTGGTTGTGTAAATTATCTTGTACTTATATGAAAAATATGGATTTCTATCTTGTTGATATTCTTCATATTATTTTATGCTTAATTGGTTATCCTTTGATAAGTTGGATAAAGGGATTTAGTTCAATTTCCCTAATTAAGATGCAACTTGTTAAGTTGCAGAATATGATGTTCTTTATCTAAACTATATAATATAGTAATGTAATGTGTGTTGAACATACATTAAGAAATATGGATATTGGGTAGGATATACCCTAACACTTAAACATGTAGATAAAGACTCTTTCTCTTTCTTAATTGAATATAAACCAAAAAGGTATGGAAATATGATTACAATTTATTAGACTTCATTTTGTATGAAGTCTACTTTAATTGGATATATTTAGATGTTGAACCTGTCTAAAAGTTATTATACTTTTAAATGAAACTTGATAACGTTGTTCGGTTGCGGTTAATTGGTAGTGTAACTGAGAGATCTAACATTAAAAACAACCATAAGTATAATGAAGTTATTCATGGACTAAATGAAGAAAATTTAGGAAAGAACTTATTGAGCGTTGGATTAGGGTTTGGCAGGGTTACTGTAATCAAGAAATAATTCAAACTAACAATGTATTAACAATCTCCTCGGGGGTATGTACATCTTGATGAGGTAGTTTCTGTAGGATGTTGGCACACACCAAAAACAATGCTATAAATTCAATAAGGCTTGGGCCTTCTTGAGAATACAATGTTGTAGTTGACATGTGGCATCACCCTTCCACATTTATCATCTAGATCTACACCCAATAGGAACTCGGACTTGAACTTAGTTTCCTCTAGGTCTGGATAGGAACATATTTAGGATATGAATTAGCTTCCAATGGCTCAGGGTACATTGGCACATCCAGTCAACTTAGGTCAACCGAGTATGCCCATTTACCCTAAGCCATTATGAGTGTCTTCCTATAATAGGTTATGTTCCTACCTAGGTCTAGGGTTAAACCTAGAACAAGTGGATTGACGGTAGTCAATAAAGACCAATCATGATAATTGAGGAGTGAGGTGAAGGAAATATTCCAATATGACGAGTATGTCATCTAGGAATAGTGACATACACAATATGTTATAAATCTTTGGCCAAAGTATCACAAGCTGCTAGTTGCGTTGTCCTATGTCACCAAGTTTAAAACAATGTGATATCAGATGAATATTGGTAGCAAATATTCATATATGTTCTTTAAACAGATCATTCAATACCGGTGTAGGGTAGGATGACAAAGTATACGAAGTATATGATATGTATTCGATACATAAGATAACATAAATAGATCGGTGAATCATTGAGTCATTACAACTGCATATGTTTATCCATTGAATTTGATTGGCATGGAATGTTTGTTCTAAATAATGTTGTATTTAGAATCACTATAAAAAAATTCCCTTATTTCTAAAGTCTTAAAATGGGAATGTTACATTCATCACCTTCGCGTCCGCATCACATAGATCTGCATCATGTTTATCCATTGAATATTCATCCCTCACATGCACATGGCATTCACCACCATAATGCCTATCTACCATACCACTACTATTAGAGCATAGTCATATGATTTCATCTCCTATAGCAAATATACTTATATATTCATATCATCATATTAGGCATACTCATCATACATTCTAGCATCATTACTTGATGGCACATTCTTTTTATTTAGTTCACACTTGATTTTTAAGGGCTTACTACACAAAAACCCCACACATTGCACACTAGGTCTCACACACCGCATCTACGTACATATTGCATGTTATACACCATGCATTATACATTTAGTCTACAACATTTTGACATTTGTAAATTTATACAACATACATCATACTAGTCACCATTATATCTACACCATTTTCTATTTGTCTTGCATCCTACACCACTCCTATTACATACTACATTATTCATTTATCTACATACCTTACATACCATTCATTTTACACCATGTATTTTCACACATATTCTACATACTATACTATTCTTCATCCTATATGAGTCTAACATTGCATCATACTACACATTACATTACTAGTCCATCTACATACATGCCATTTTACACATTCTACACCTCTTGCATTTACATTCTACATATCACATATTCACACATTCTATTCACCTTACATTTTACAAATTTTATGCATCTAGCATGGCATTCTACATACTATACATTCTTCAACACATTACACATATTTTACTCTACACTATAAATTGCACTATTATACAAACTATACTTAATTTACATCACACATATTACACTTGTCAATTTACATCATACATTGTACATTCCACTCATCACATGGTTGAATTTTATCGTTACATATACTACATTGTCTTCTACGCATTGCACTCATTACATAACGATGCACTTTAGTTCCTTAGTCCATACTCAACTGCCAAGGGTTTAGAAATCAAATGTACCTTACACTCATCACACATATACTATTCAACCTTTCATTATGCAACATTTCAAACTTAGTGACATACATTTTAGGATAAATTATCACATATTCTATCATTTTTTCGTGGTATACACCTTAGGTTACATCACCATTCCCTCTTTTCATTTTGTAGTGATATACACTTAGGGATAAACCATCACTCATTTATCTATCTTACGAAGTGTGTAGTGCCCACTTCCCTTTGACACTTTTAGATACTTATTTTGATACTATTGATCATATTATGGACACTATTATGTTTTGTTTTAGTATGATGGTTAGATGTTAGGTCATGGATTATTATTGATCTGGATTCAGTTAGTATGCATGATGGTTACTAGAGACATTTTGATATGTGGATGATGATAGACTGTTGACATGGACATATTATAGATGTTGATTTGGACTTGTGACATTTGATATATTGAGTAGACCTAGTATGGAATAACATAGATGATGATATAGTTGATTAACTAATTAAAAATGATAATGTTGAATTCTTGATGTTGTTGTGATTCATATGCTTAGATGATCTTGAGATGTTGTTATATCATTTTGGATGTTCTGATATGGCCATGAGGCCGAAGGAGGTATTTGCATTTTGCAAGTTAAAAATCACAACAATGTCGGGGGACTGGAGACTAACCATATTAGAATTCTGGGTGAAATCAACAAGGTCACCATGACAATTGTTTTGTGTGTGTGTGTTTGTTAGGGATTCCCATGGGGGGATTTCCATTATATGTGACCATGGGATATGTATTTTATTTTGTGTTCCTTTTAATTATTGTTGAATGTATTTTATTAAGTAATGTGTTCCTTCTTGTAATTAATTTAAATGTGGTAGATTAATGTGAGAGATCATATAGTTAAACTTTAATTAAATTAAATTGGGGACATGGAATGTAATTAATGAAGTTGTTGATTTTAAATATTAATGATTGGAAGAGTGTGTAAGAAATGTGTAAGAAGGTGTAAGAGATGTGTAAGAGTCATGTAAGAAAGATTTTGGAAGGTTAAACACTTCATCTCCTTAAGAATTTGAATTTGTCCTTGGAGGCCAAATTTGGAGGCTTGTGGGACAAGTTAAACTTGTCCCACACCTCTTAAAATAATTCACCAACCATACCTATGGTTTGGAGGTTAAATTTAGGAATTTTTATTGCATTTTGAAGTGACAATTTGTAAGTTTTAATTGCACTTCTCTTACATATTTTTAATTCAGTCCTTTTTGAGTATGGGTCATTTTGGAGTGTGTAAGTTATTTTGTCATTCTTATTTATTGTGATTTGGTGAATGATGTTGACTTCCTCTTGGGGTTGAGGAAGAATGATGTGGCATCCCACATGGATCCACATCATCCTCTTCTCTTCCCTCTCCTATAAAAGTGAAACTCCTTGCTTGTTTATGGTTGTTGAAACTTTGTCCATTCCTCTTGGGGCACATTTTTCTTGCTGTTTTTGGAGCTTCTTTGTGGAGGAAGTTTGGAGTCTTTTGCATGCTTGAACATTTCTGGTTTTGGACTACACTTTGACAATTGGAAAGCTTGTGAGCTTGGAACAAACTCTAGTATGGAGAGGTAGGATCTTGAGCTTGTTTTTAAATGTTTTCTTTCTCTTGCATGTATGTTTAAATGGTGAATGTGTTTTGTGTTCTTGGCTGGTTGGGTAGACTACTTAGGACTTGGTGTAGGAGAAGGCTATGGGGATTTCTAATGGGGGCATAAGGGATTGCCAATGGCACTAGTTTTATTGTGGAGGGAGTTTTGGATTGGGATCCACCTTGGAAAAGAAACTGCTTGCATTTCTTACTCTTGGGGGCATAAGGGAGAAACTTTTGGGGGCATAAGGAGGGGTTAGGAGATATAAGGTTTATGGGATTTGATATGTTTATTGGTGGTATGATTTAGGTGGATGCCCAATTCCAAATAGGGAGGCATAAGTAGTTCCCCATAGTTCTTGCTCTTGTTGGCTTGCTTGATCAAGCCTATGTGTTGTGTGAATAATTTCAAATACGAGTTGTTAACTACTTGTCTTTTCTTGGACTGTATTTCTTATTGTTGTATGCATGTGAAGAATATTGTATGTTTTTTGTGGAAGCCATTATTGCCATGAGTTGATTCTCATTCTCTATTTCAATATGGTTGGGGCTCGGGGCCAATGAGGAAGGATGGATTCTCCTTTCTCATTGGATGTCTTGGTTGGGTGGAGAGCGTTTCCTTTCCCCCTTCCTTGTTGTGATCAAAGATGAAAATTTGGAGAAACTAGCATGCTACTGTTTGGAGCAAGAAGATATATAGTTTTGACAGTCCCAATCTTTTGAGCAAATTCATTGTAACCTTTCCCACCTTGAGTGGATGAGTTGTATAATGTTTGTAATGTGAAACCATTCGTATTGATGATGGAAGTTTGAATTTGAATTGAGAAATGTAAAGAGATGTATTCCAGTCTCTGTTTGTAAAGAAATGAAAAGAATGTATATGTATGGTTTATTGTATTTCAAAGTTAAAAGAAAGAGATAAGTTGTAAAGATGTTCTTTGTTTGAATTCAATAAAGAAATTTCAAGCTCATTCTTATTCACATTGTTGTAATTGAAATGGGAATATCAAATGGTGATTGAGGCTGTGTTTTATTGCAATGGAAAGAAAATACGTATGAGAAAGCTAAACTGTATTGTTCTCTTTTGAATTGTGCATTAGAATTGAAATCTGAACTACAATTTAATTTAGAAATGAATGGTTGTTTTAATCAAGAAAATGTATTTGGCTAAGTTTAGGAAATATATACACATTCAAAGGATAAAATTGATAAACCAATTTAAAAGAAATAGTTCACTGCCATAAACTTCATTTTGGCAATTCACATTTTAATAAAAATGAGTAGTTCAAACTTATACCAAACAATAAGACAAGAAACATTAAAATTCAGACTTAGTAAGTCCTAAGAAACTCAAATTTACCATAATAGTTAAGAAAGAACCTCCAAAACTTAATAAAAATCCAATTTGGAACTTGCACAGTCATTTTCCCTGTCTATTTCTGGAAAAATACAAGTTGAAATAAATTGAACAAATTGACTTCCTAAAACACTCTAAACCCTCCCTAGACTAATCCTCCATGTTTTTTTGACATGTTGAGTGAAGGAGGAGTTCTAATTTAACCAAATTAAGAATTTGAAAACTGCTAGCTCACTAAATCAAAACCTACATATTTATTTCTCAAATTTTACCTCTCAAAATTCATCAATTTCAAAAATTGATGATTCTTGTATAAAGAGGGCATTGAGAGATTTCGAAAGTTCTTTTTCCCAAAACTGAGATTTCTAGCTCAAGTTATGGTCATTTGAAAATTTACTTCAATTTGGCATTCAAAAAATAATAAGATTAAATCTAACTATAAAATAATATAAATTCTTTACTTTGGAAAAATCTCCCAAAAAGGTCCACGGCCCCCGCCATCCTGCAACCAATCGTGGCCTACCATGTGGCACCCTAGGAGGGGTAGACCAATTTTAAAATTAGCCCTTTCAAAATTTTGATTTGGAAAATTTTTCCCATTTTACCAGTCACACCTCGCCACCAGCCAATCACATGCTACCATGTGGCACAGTGGAAGGGCGGACTTTTTCAAACTTAAAACTTATTCTTTTGAAAAAAATTACTTGGAAAAAATTTCCATTTTCCTCCGCCGGCCCGTAGCCAATCAGAGGGTGACACGTGTCCTCTAGGGGCTGAGGTAGAGGCATGGTTCATTTTAACTTTTTATCCTTTTGAAAAATTTTGGGAAAATTTTCCATTTTGGCCCCATGGCCCGCAACCAATGAGAAAGTGCCACGTGGCACTTTTGGGGTGACAGCGGGTAGGGCGGAACCCCTTTGTTTCTTTAGTTTTCGGCCCTTGGAAAAATTCTAAAATTTCTCCCACGGCCCACTTCTCCACCTTCCCCTCGGACTTTGTTCTTCTCTACCACGCGAGTGTGTAGACCCGTGCACCTTTTTCTTCCTTTCCTCCTTCATTGGGTGCAAGGTGCTAAATCCACCCACCGCTCTGCCCTTCCCTTCTCCTTTTCCACTTGGCACTAGGATTTGACACGTGTCCCTAGGGACCCGCAGGGGCATGGAATTTTGTGCCCTTGAGATTTGTGATGGGAAAATTTCCCTATGCCACCCCGCGACCCGCCAAACCGCCCAAGGCATACCCCCTCCTCTTGCCACATGTCCCCTAAGGGAAAATTTTCCCTAGAAACTCCACCCACTCATATCTTGAGTTCTACAAGGAGTTAGGAGGACTTCTTTATATCACCGGAAAGGTGGAAAAATTTCCTATCCATTAGGAATGGTTTAGGGAAATTTTGGAAGCGTTAAGTAAGAGAAAAATATAGTTGAAACTCTAATCCTGTTAGGGAGTAGGCATGGGGGTAAATTACTCCCTGAACCTGAAAAAAACATGTAACCCTAAATTTTGAAACTTGTGAGCTTGATATAAGTTAATAAATGAAACTTGTGTTTTGGTAAATAGGATTTGTTATGAAACCTATTAGTGAAAACTAATGTTTGAAACTTGAATGTAGATACTTCTAATAAAAAAATTATTATTCCATAATTTTCTAGCTAACCCTAGGTTTTCTTAGGTATCAAGTGGTTGTTTAAACGGGCACTACACGGTGATATACGTTTAGGATAAATCATCACTTATACATTAATCTAGTCATGATATATGCTTCAGCTATAGGGTTCATGCACACATTGTCGCTAGGTCACATCTCATCACTACACCCACAAATTCCTCACAACGCGTTAGACAAAACAAAAACTACTCGGACATTTCTGATGACGAATCTCATTTATGGTTCATTCTTGACTACTGAGGGGGAAAAAATGAACCTCACTACATACACTTCCATTCACTCAAGGGGCACATGGCTCCTATCACGTCATTTTTCATTACATTCCATCTATCCATAACATACTGCATATTATGGTTACTTTTATTCTTTCTTACTTTTTCTTATTCATGGTCACTTTATTACACATGCTAGTTATCTTACTTGTATGTCATTTATCTATATCATCCACACATGTGCATTCATGCCATTTTCTAGTTGTGATCATAGATACAAGTCTCTTACATGTATGTAATGTATGCTTGCCTTTTACCCTTCCTACCTGGTTGTTGGGGGCATCCACATTCATCTCTTCTAGGTGCTATTGTTTGATTTTATACTTAGCACTTTACATTACTTTCTTATACATGATTTTGACATATTGGTTATATTTCTAAAAATGCTAATGGGTACTCCATGTATAGCATTTTTTATGCAGGGATATTGGTTTCTATACTTGTTTGTTACATTGTCTCCTATTGTTTTCTATTGTCTCTGAGCCTTACCCTTTGTTTTGTGTGCACACTTGTTTTTTATTTATGGCCATGATGGCTTTGTGTGTCTTGGGACATCATGATTGATGTCCCATTATTACATCCCACTTTGTGCCGCTTACATTGTCTTCTTATTTTTTTACATTACTACTTTCCTTAGTAGCTTTTACATTGTTTTTGTAGCTTACACATTGTTTTCCATATGCATGCATGTTTACACTTGTCTTTAAATATCCTTCTTATTTATGCATGCCTTGGTTTCTACCAAACAATTTTCAAGGTTACAACATACATGCGTTGGTCCTCTTTGAGGCTGCATTCTTCTATCGACACATCTCATGCACCCTAAAGAGGGGGCATCATTTAGGGTTTTTTCACATACTAACACAGAGATTCCACACTTTGGTTCGGTTCGATTATATACATCGAGTTGGTTCAAACCATTCTACGAACCCCATACACATTGGATTTTATAGGATATGGTGTCCTTAGCATTCTAGGAATCAGTTTCAAGATTGTAGGTTATAGTAGGTGTTCCTCTCTACATAGCTTTGGCCGGTGGAGTCGGATCACCTATGAAACCAAGACGTACAGAGATATCTACACACAGATTCATGGAAGTAGTTAAAGGTTGGAGGACACAAAGCATTTATTCCCTATAATTCTTCAGCCTATGGTGTGAGATCACCCCAAAAACTCATAATACAAGATATCCTTCTACACTCTCTTTCGCAATATGGATCAGGTGCACATGTTCCATTTACATTTCTATTTCCATTTCCATTTGCATATTTTACATGTATATACTTTCATATACATGTATCTTTTACATTGCATTTGTACATATACATACATACATATTTGACTACTTTATTATTTTCTCCTTATATTTATGGCTCTATGAGATACAAGAAGTCAAATGGAGGCAACAACAACAATAATTGTGTCAACAACAACACTTCACGACAACACACACTTTACTAACCATGCAAGTACATTACACACCACAACAGCTACACACATGTTCTGCCCTAGGTTCACTCTCATCACTTTTTCTTTTCACATTTTCATCTTTAGTTTCCATCCTCCTCCATATTTTTTTCATTCCACACTTTTTCAGTCCTTCAGGTCATTTCTACTACACTCTTCATGGACGTCAAGTACGCATCTATATCTAATTTATGTTACCAATATTTTTGCTCATGAACATAAAGTTGGAGAAAATGTAGACACAAAATTATGCACTTTAGACATTATTTAGTCCTAGTCTGTACTACTATTTATAAGGTTCTTGATTAAAGATAGTACCGATTAAAAACCATTTTTTTGCCATATTTTCTTATTTTAGTTTTCATTCCCGACCTTTTACATCCATATAACGAGTCTATCTTGGTCATCTTCTGTCATTTTAGCCTCGATTCGGGCTCCCATGCTAGTACTAGGAAACCCATGGGTTCCTTGGTCCCACAATGGGCACCTTGATCATTGTTGCACTTTCCTACCACTTTTGGGCTCTTTCTAGTCATTTGAGATCTTTATCTTTTTTTGGTTGGCCATTTCATGGTTAATTAAAAAATTAGATCAAGACAACCCTATAAATATAAATTTATGAGACCATAATGAGGGACCTATCATCATTCACTACTATCACTCACCTAGAGCTGCATCCATCTATTTCATTAGTTATCACTTGCATCCACATAGATCCATCCTTAAGGCATAAGGCTAGGACATCTACATCACACACTTCATTGGGGGAGGATTTTATACTATTACAAGCCCACATTCTATTACATTTTCTGAATCTATCTATTTCTCGCTACTTCAAAAATGTGACTGACACAAGATAACCTAGGGAATTTCATGTAAAAACTCTCCAAAACTACATTTGGATCTGAAATGTAGTGCGGTGCTCGATTAGTAATTCCACTTTCATGGTAGTTGAGGTCAGATTTTCAAGGATATTTTTAGATGGCCAAAAATATGTGTCTACTCTTTTTGAGGATTCTCTTATAGGAATTAGTATTTCCAAGGAACTAATTTCCTTTACTCAAATGTACACCATGTGATACACCTAATTTTGATCCTACTTATGACCTTTCAAAGGAAACTTTAGATGATTCTCTTATTGGTTACTTATTTAGTATTGAAAATCACTCACATGTGCATACTGATTCCTTTTCTAATTTGGTCACTAATGTAGCTCATTCTCATGATTCTACCCCTTCTGAAATTTCCTCTCATGATACATACAATACTAGTTTGCATGCTCCTTCACATTATGTTGACGATCCTATTGATAGAATTCTTAGTGACATTATCATATCTGAGTCTCTATCTAATGAAGATGAGGTGGTTGATAGTCATGGTTCTCCTTCTTTCCATACTGCTAAGTGTGACTCACCTACTCCATTATTTCCTTCTCCTAAGATTGCATCTAGCACTGTCCATGATTCACCACCATCTATCACTTCTTCTTCTCTAATTGTTTCATATCCTCTTGTTACATCATCTACGTCACTTAGTCCACATTCTCCTATAGATGTGTCTCCATCCATATCCTCATCTATTACAGATGTTTTTCATTTCATTCCTACCATTTCTATGGATGTTCCATCTTTATCACCTATTATAGCTTCCTCGGAACCAAATATTAGTGTACCCTTAACATCAGAATCTCCCTCGTCATCTTTGGATATTCCTATGATCACTCACAATGGAAAATTACAATTTCTTAATATGTTATTTCCATCTTCCACTATTCCTTCACAAAATATCATATCTCTCATGCATGTCATAGGTTAATTAAAATCTCAAATCCCTCAGCTTAGAAGTAGGGCCACTATGCTTATATTAAAAAAAAAAATCATTCCATCATAACCCTATCCCTAAGATGATTAATAACTCTTCATTCCCTTAAGAATTCATCATGCCTACTTTCACATATTTTGGATTTTAGAAAGTTGGATAGCATTGGTGAAGTATACCCTAAGCTAGGGAGATCACATCTTGTTATGGGCAACTCAAAACTTTATTACGATGGATTTATTTAAAGATTACATGAAATCTGCAACTATGTTACATGAAATATGCAACTAGGTATTACAAAACATAAATAGATCACATAGTCTGCAATTTCATGACCATCCTCGAAAAAGAACACAAGCCCCAAAGGATAGTTATGTTGTCTTGATGAGGACATCCAATTGCGAGTAGGTGAAGTGTAAGTTTTGGAACACAAACATAAGTGCAAATCACATAAAATCACATTCATTACTTGAATGTTACAAGTTCTATTCAATGTTCTTTCCTTCATGATTAAGACATTCAATTATGCTTCTAAGTTTTTAGTTCATTATATAATCCATATAGAAAAGCAGAAAATGTAGAAAGAGATATACAACTCATTTACAGAATTCAATGCTTTACTCACAAGGAGAGTCAAATGTTTCCCACACAAGCCATGCGTAGGATGTAACCGAAAAGTAAAATATAGCTACTGAAAAAAAGATACACATGCATGAAAGAGAAAGCAAAGGAGTATGATTAACCCATCATTGCCTTGAATTTCTTTCTTGTTTGAAGAGCATCTCCTCTTTTGTTTCTCTTTCATCCTCAAGGCATGGTACCTGAAAAGAAAAAATAAGGAAATCATCAATAAAAAGCTCAGAGTTAATCCATATTCCTACACTATCCTACTTCATGCATATGAATCTTCCCCTAAGAAGGAGATGTATTCTACTTGAAGGAAAAATTGCATGCATGCTTTATTCTCTCATAAAGAAGAAAGTGAAAAGAAAGAAGAAAACATGGACATAAGAGAGGCCAAAAAGCCTAAATATTTCCTAACTATTTTCCTAAGTGTGCAGTGTACAAGGATGCAGTTGCGACAAAGAAAGAAATAAATAAGTCATAAGTACATGCTAAAAAGAAGGAAGAGTGCAAACTCAAAGTTCAACAACCATTCTACAAATGGAAGAAGTTAGAGCTCAGAAGAGAGAATGGAAGATAGAAGTACATTTTTAGTTTGCAAAGAAGAGGGAGAATCATATTTCACAAGCTAAAGCTAAAAGTAAAAAAGGATTACAGCTGAAACAGGATGAGAGAGAAGATTCTGGGAAAATTTTGACAGGGCTTCGCCATGTAAAATCAACTTTTAAAATTTTCCAGCATGCCAGAAATACTACTATCAAGGAAATAAAAGCATCTAAGTGAGAAAAAATTGTAGAAAAGAAATAAAGCATCCAAATCAAGGTATATGCCCTGAAAATAATATCTGAAATAGTTAAATATTGCTTCCATTTTTCTAGAAAAGCACTTACAGATTACAAGTTACAGAAATAAAGCAAATGTGAGAGCACAGAGATACTACAATGACAATGAAGTACATTCATTCAAAGAAGGTAGTACTCATCTATGACATGATCCGAAGATATTACAGGAGATAAAAATAGCTATTCCGAGATGCCATTAAAAGTAATATACGAAGCATAATAAATAAAGAGTAAGCTACGTAAAAATCAAAGTACATGAATGATCATCATATAGTAGTCTTACAAGAAAAATTAGTGTAAGATACAGGTCTTCAAAATACATACTCCCATGAAAGGATCATAACTGAATGAAACACATCAAATACTTGTTCAAGAATGGTACACTAGTTCAAGGCGAAGAATTAAATAGTTCATAATTCAAGTAATGCTAGTGACATTAAGGTGCTTAGTGATGGTTTTGAAAGCTACATCAAGCTATTTAAGGTAATGGAGTTTGAAAGGAAAATGAATCTAATCATATTCAAAGATAGCCATAAATAGAGCCTCAATAGAGAGGGCATAAAGACACACAAAATGCAATAATTTTTCCCATCAAGCTCACAATGGAGGATACAAAGAAAATATCCCGAAAATATGGCATTCATAATGATATAGAAACTATCATAGAAAGGATGAAATTGAAATCTATATCTACCCAGAAAAGAGCGAAGGTTCGAACTCCTTTAAAAATGGCATTTCAACACAACATAGAGAGATTTTTATGAAGAGATTTGGCCAAATCAAATAGAACTCAAAATACATAGATTTGTAATTCATGAGGTAGAATGGCTTGAATTTCACACTCACTAGTTAATACAGAAACTATCGATCCTAAAAACCATCTAATTCTAATGGGAGAAAACCAAGTCTTAGAACAACCACAGGAACTTAGAAATTCAAGCTTCATATAGGAAAATGGTGACCACTATGAAAAATAGAACTCCATAGTGGTCGGGATCAAAACCCTCACAACTATACAATGTCGAAGGATCAAAATGGTGTCCACAAAGAAACCTCAAAGAACCCCACAAAAGGTAGAAAACCTTTTATCAAAAAATCCAAGCTCGAAGACAATGATAAATGGTAAAAAGATCGACCAAAATATTTCTCAGAAAAATCTTACAGAACAAAAAATGAAAGATACGTGCATAAGGCTTCACAAACCAAATATATAGAGTTTGAATGGAACATCCATGGTGGCCACTTCAAAGAAAAGCTCACAGAGCCAAAAATATACCAAAGCTCGGGCCCCTTTCCGACTTCAAGACCTCACAAAATACAAGAAGATATATACGGCCATTATTTTATGATAGGAGTCATCACAAAATTCTTACCTCAAAAGAAGAAGAGTAATGTAGAGCAATTTCTTACCTTCAAAATGATCTTTCTCAAAGATCAAAGATAGAACCAAAAAAACAAAGAAAATTGCTTCAAACTTCAAACAATGGTAGTGCTTAAGAAACCGAGAGTTTTAGAGTACAAAGAACTTGAAATAATCAAGATGGCAGGTCAAAACCCCATCTTTCATCAAAATCTTAGTCCAACAAAGAAAAGCGACCACGAAACCCAAATAAACCAAGCTCTAAGAAGATGATAATTTCACAAAAAAAATCGAGCTCGAAAAGGCTTCAACAATGGCAATCTATAGAAATTTTGCCATGGCTTCACTTCACCCGAGAAAGGATCAAATGAAATGGTCACAAATGTTCAATCAACTTAGCTACATCTACCTTGAGATTGAGTCAAAAAAATCTAACCAATGATCAATCATCGACAATCAAGATACATCCAGTGCAAGATCAAATGGCCGGTGATCGTTCAATCTAATTCAAAGCAACCACCTAGTTAACCATCAATCAATGCAAATCCAAATGCGAGTTAACCACAGGTTAAGGATCAATGGCCACAAAAAAAAAGATAGATATGAATGAACGTGACCGAAAGCTAGGTTCCAATGTAAACCCAGGAGTCAACAAACCCTAACCGCAGTTAGGTCAACTTTAAAAATAGAGCCACCAACAAAAAATGTATGAGGGGTGAGTCATCGTGGGAAGGGGCCAGCCCACGTCACCAAACAAATAATCATTGCCATGAATTTCAAATTCTAGAACTATAGTCCACCCAAAACAAACAAATCTAACCAAATCATACCAATAATGATCACTCAAAAGGTAGTTTTAAACCTTATTCACCAAGTATAATCTAAATTAATCAAAGGCCGAAAAAGTTATATAATATATGTATATAACAAAAGGTGGTCTAGACTATGGTATGGTGTGCACAAAGTTCAAAGGTGGTCAAATAAAATGGTCAAATGACCTTTTGTATTTTTAAGTCCACCAAGGTGGCCAAACCAAGTAGAATGGAGGTGGTCCCCACTTCAGATGGAGGTAATTGATTGCGTATGTCACTATTGTGACCTTTTGGAGCCAAAGGAGATGTCAACATCATAATATGTACACATGGCAAGTGGCCCCACATTGGGTTTTTGTTTTGCAAATATTGCAAATATTTTGATTTATTTACTCACAGGTAAAGAGTTGTATTTTTGCATGCTTCACAAGAAGACATAATAGAGAAGAGACAAGTTGCATGTCATGGAGAGACTTGCCTAGCAAGCAATTTTATTTTTGGCAAAATTATTCACCCAACTTTATTAAAAATAGAACAATCAACTTCAGTTGACTGAGATGTAATCAAAGGCTATTAATGCCTCTTATACTAGTTTGTATTATTTTATCCTTTTATTTATTATTAAATAAAGGATAAAATTAGGATGCATGGGAAGTACAAACTTTTAGTCTATTTTTAGGAAGGGTGGGAAAATTTATTTTGCTATATATTGTGTGCCTTTGCAAAGCACAGGGGATTCTAACTAGAGGACTTTTGGATATATGAGTACTGAAGCAATTTTTGTTAGTTTTTCCCTCTGAGTGTGAAGTATTTTCTGCCTTTCCAAGTTATTTTGTAGTCTTGTGTATGTTACATTAATCTTGTGAATGCAAATTCCCTGATCAACCACTTTACCCTGCTGCAAAATTTAGTATTTTCTACTAAATTTTAATGTGCATGTTAACTTATTAGTACTTGTTGTGATTTTCCCTCAGTACAATCAAGTGTTTTCCCTTAGATATTTTATAGAAAAACTATTGGTTCGTGCATCAAAAATCCTTCATAAATCAGTTGTGCATATACTCAGTCAAAGCCCTCATACAAATTTGGTGTATCACCTTAGTTTTAATCATTTTTACGTCATCTTTTACTCTCAAACTCCCAGAAAGTAGTTTAGGATACACCAATAAGGAACCGGCCTTGATATCGAAGACTCACCTCAAAATAGGTATACCCACAGACCTAGGTGTTTCCATTATATCTACGAAAGAGAGAGATCATTTGTGCAAGCTTAGAAAACCTGCATCCATCTCTCTAAAGGTGCACTTTCAGAGATAATAGTTTTTGGCATGCCCAGTGGGACCACAAATCAGATCTGCATGCAAGTTTCAAATCTACAACAAATCTACAACAGATTTATAGCAAATTAAAAGTCACTTTCGGGAGCAAAACTACAGCTAATTTATTCTAAAGATTTTATGATCTTTTGGCGACTCCGTAAAGCTGATTTCAGACCAGTATTGTAGCATGTTCCATGCCTAAAGTGACTACAAGATCATCGGTAAGAGGAATTCCTTCTGATTTTGTTTCTTTACCTTTGAATTCTACTAGAAGGAGAAGAGTTGGTAATACTTTACCTTATAATAGACCTAGTTTTTGGTAACCCTCCTCCTAATATTCCTTCACCATGTATCAATTTTTCTATCAATATCCCAGTTTTTCAATGGCCCTTCAACCACCTAGGAATTTTGTGCCCTTTACTAATGGCAGCCCATTAGTAATTCCAGTTTATCATGATATTCCCAATGCTGCCATGAAAATTTTTCCATCATTCACGGGTGAAAATCAGGTTACACCAACTAAACATATCAAAGATGTTGCAGCCCTATGTGTAGTCCATAATATCACTCATGAAGACGTGGCTTTAAGACTTTTAGCTTGCATCTTTTAAAGGGCAAGCCTTGCAATGGTATAGAAACCTAGAAATTGGAAGCATAAGAACTTGGGATGATTTAGGTGAAAAATTGTTGAAACAGTTCTAGGATAATTCAGATCATTTGTCTCTCATTGAACAGTTATCTACTATTAAAAGAGCTCCCAATGAATTTATGTCTAGTTTCAATATCCATTTTTCCAAAACTTGGGAGAGAATTCCAGCAAGTGTCAAGCCTCAAGCTGATCATGCTTTCCTTTATTATCTTAGAGCATTAAATAGTGATATCTCAACTATGATTCAGTCAATGGGTGGAGAGACACTCCCAATAGCTTATGATATTGCTATCCAAGATGAAAATAGCCTTATTCAAGCTAGAAAATTGGTGCCAAGGCCATCAATGCCTTTTTGGTAGATTTAACACCTATTCCTCAGCCTATTACAATCATAGAGCCCACTGTGGTAGCTCCATCAAATGATGTATTCAAAGCTTTGCAGACTATGGGAAATAAATTGAATTCAATTGAGAACAAAATTGCATTACCTAGTAGACCCTACTAGGCTCCTTATCATCCCTACCAACAAAATCAACAAAACAGGAAGCCCTATCAACAGAATCAAAATTATAGGCAGCCTTACCAGCAAAGGCAGTTTGACCCAAAGGCTCCTAGTTCTTCTAACACTTTAGTTCCAGTTAATATGGCTACAGAGGAGTGGTGTCAACCTTGCAATCAACCTCATTCATAGCTACAACTTTCCCAAATGATTTTCTGAATCTGAATCTTGTTGCACAACCTCAATCTGAAACATTTTTATGCCTCAAATGGAGGGTGGGCAGCAAGAGACTCATGTTCAGAAAGCACCTGAATAGAATTTAGTCAATTTTAATGAGGAGGATTTCATTGCAGTCACTACTAGGGCTCAAGGGAGGGTTGCTAAAATCAAAAGCAACAAAATAGGCCTATCCTGCCTACTGTCACTAATAAGACAACATCTACAGCTCAAAGTCAACTAACAACCTTTTTGTTCCTCAAAAATCAGCAAGTGTCCCAGTTGATAAAATTCATCAAAGATACTCATCTGATCCAAGAAGACTATTTATACCTCAGATATCCAAGGCAGCTGAAGTAGAATCAATTTTTGCTAAGGCCTACTCTAAAATAGTTGATTTTGTCTCTAAATAGTTGCTTCTTTTAACATTGTTGATGTAATGAAAAATCATAATGTTAACATCTCAATGTGGGATGCTCTAAGTATTCTTGGACAACAAGATTTACTTTCTCATGAACTAGCTAAGCTTGCATATTTCTTCAAATATAGTAGAAAAGGAAGTTCAGAAGACAGACATGGTCCTTGGAACATTTGAACAAGACCATATTAAAGAAGTTAAGTGGATGGTTCAGAAAGTTCTGAATTCTCATGACATCAAGAAACCACCACCATTTTATTTATCACTAATTATTGGTGAAAATCTAGTTCACAATTGCATGGTGGATAGTGGTGCAAGTAGCACAGTTATGCCAAAAGTGATTGCAGAAAAATTAGGGTTGCAGTATGAGCCTACAAAAAGGAGTGTCTTAACTTGATGGAACTACAACTAATACGGTTGGTATAATAAAAAATTTAGAGGTAACGTTACATGCTTGCCCAAATGTTTCTATTCTGCAAGATGTTACTGTTGTGGATCTACCTCCATACTTTGCCTTGTGCTTATCTAGAGATTTCACAAAAAAATAGGAGGTTATCTCTCTTGATTGGTCCTTATTTTTTTTACTACACATTATGGAACTAAGGTTACTATCAATTCAGAACCATTGGCCAGATTCCATATTGAGCCTCATTCTCCAAATGCAGTAGCTAATTACTCAGCTTTAGAGCAATCTGATTTTGATGATGTAGCTCAGGTTTCAACATTAGATGGTGTTTCTAACATGTTTATGGATGAAAATATAGTTGAAGAACATGCCCATGATCCTTTTAAAGAAGTTGAAGAACATCTTTTTGGTGTGTATTGTATGCATGAAGAAAATACACCACTTCCCTTGTTGTCTAAAATAGAAAATTCAGCAAAAGGGATTTGGAAGCTTCATTTTGATGGAGCTAAGAACAAGAAAGGATAGGGAGTAGGTTTGATGCTCACTTCCCCAACAAATGAAAGGTATTTCTCAGCTTTGAGTCTCCAATTTACATGCACTTGTAATGTAGCTGAATATGAAGCATTAATTCATGGCTTACTTTGGGCCAGAAAGAAAGGTATCAACACATTACAAATCTTTGGTGATTAGTTTGGTTATCAATCAAGTAAAAAAATTCAATGTTTGTAAGAATCCACTAATGAAGTCTTACAGACATAGAGTTTCAGACTTAATGGAATATTTCAATGCCATTAATATTTAGTCTATTCCTAGAGCTGAAAAACAAGCATGCAGATAGACTTGTAGCAGTTGGTGCTAGTTTTGAAGTGTTGGAATAATGGAAAACAACAAAATTTAGCCTCATATTAAGCTAATTTTTAGGCCCTCAATACCTGATAATGATTTAAATTGCAAGTTTTTAAAAGTGATGATCAAATCTGTAGGTTTTGCAGCAAGAAGCTAAATTTTTTGTAGTAAATCAAGATAAGTTACAACATTTATACGGTGATCAGATTGTTCAACTAAAGACAAATAAATTTCCTCGAGGTCTTGTCACTTTGGAAGACATCTTCAGTACTTGATGATCAGTTAAGAAAAGATAAAACTAAGCTGTCAACGCATGCTGATAACTATGAAGAGATTTCAATTGATGAAGGGAAAAATTTACTTCTTGGAAAGGTATGTTCCTTAACTGAAAAAATAATCATTTATTAATCTTTGCAAAGAGTTTAAGGATGTTTTTCTTGGAAATACCAAGATCTGAAAGGATTTGATCCTAGTCTAGCACAACATACTATCGAGTTACATCCAAATTCTAAGCCTATTAGATAGAAACAGAGGCCTGTAAATCCAAAAATAGAACCTCTGATGAGGAAAGAATTATCTAAATTGATTGAATCAGGTATTATCTTTCCAGTTAAGCATTCAAGTTGGGTAGCCAATCTTGTTCCTGTTAGGAAGAAGAATGGTGAAATCAGACTATGTGTAGATTTCAGAGATCTTAATAAAGCTTCATTAAAAGATCATTACCCACTTCCGAATATGGATCAGATTTTGAGAATAGTCTCAGGTTCAGATAGACTATCTCTTCTAGATGGTTATAGTGGCTATAATCATATTTTAGTCCGAGAAGAAGATAGATACAAAACAACTTTTACCACCAAGTGGGGTACCTATGCTTACAAAAGAATGCCTTTTGGTCTTTCAAATGCCGGTGCAACGTTTCAATGTGCAATGGACATGGCTTTTCACAGCTTATTAAATAAATGCATCTTGTTTATTTAGATGATGTTTATGTATTTCAAAAATTAGAAGAACATCTAATGCATTTAAGGTAGACTTTTCAATTATGCAGGCAATTTGGAATATCTTGAATCCCAAGAAGTCTGATCTTTTCAATACATCAAGGTAAATTACTTGGTCATATTGTTTCTAAGTAGGTTTAGTAATTGATCCTTTCAGAATCGAAGCCATATCACAGCTATCATTGCCTCATCATAAGAAGGCATTACAGAGTTTTCTTGGAAAAATCAACTTTGTTAGAAGATTTGTTCCAAATTTTGCAGCATTGGTTAAACCACTAACAACTATGTTAAAGAAAGAGAAAACTTTCTCTTGGACCAGCAAAGGGAGAGAAGGTTTTGAAGCAATAAAATAGCTATCTCTCAGGGCTCCTACTCTTGCAAATCCAAATTTTGATAAATATTTTACAATGTATGCACTTGTAGGAGCTGAAACAATCTTAGCTATTTTGACTCAGGTTAATGATGAGAATATTGAGCAGCCAATTGCTTTCTTTGGATAGAGTTTGCATGATTACGAAACAAGGTACACATTTCTTGAAAAAAAGTACTTTCAGTAGTCAGAGGACTAAAGAATTTTAAGTACATGCTTTCAAACAATAAAATTCACATTCTTGTTTCTCATCCAAGTGTGAAAGCTTTCCTTTTAAATAAAGAATTGAATGAGAAAAGAGTAGGTTGGATAATGAAGGTTATGGAATATGATGTTGATATTCGGGTTGCTAAGATGGTTTGAGGTAAAGGTTTATGTGAACATCTAATTGTTGATATGGAAAAACAACAAGCTATAGAACTAGATGATTCAAAACAACATGCTGAAAATTACGTATCATAATCAAATATCATGGTCCAACCAGAAAATCAACAACCTAAACTTGCTCGAGAGATCCAAGAATCAAGGTGGATGACTGATTTGGTTAATTACTTATAGCATGACACCTATCCGGAAGGTATGGATAAGAATAAATGAAGATATTTCAGATTACAAGCTATTCCTTATCTTTTCATTGATGGTGTGTTGTTCAAAAGGGATATAAATGGGATCTTGCTGCGATGTGTTGATTATGATAAAATTTAGAAAATATTATCAGAATTCCATGAAGGACCTATAGAGGTCACTTCTCAGCACGTACTACTATAGCCTTAAAAATTATGAAAGTAGGTTATTATTGGCCTAGCATATTCAAAGACTATTTTGAATGGATTAGAAAGTGTAAGAAATGTGCTTTCTTTGTTGGAAAAGAATGTCTTGCTTCGTTTCCTTTGACCTATTTCAGCTGATCAGCCTTTTATGTAGTGGGGTCTTGATTTTATTGGCATGATAAACCCACCTTCATCACAAGGACACAAGTGGATCTTAACTGCTATAGATTATTTTACATGATGGACTGAAGCAATAGCCTTGAAAGATGCTAATGAAGCTTCGATACTATCCTTTTATGAAGGAATAGTTTACATATTTGGTGTTCCAACAACTATCATATCAAATAATGCTTTAGCATTCCTTGGTGCAAAGATAATAGATTGGGCTGTCAACCATGGAATATATCTAAGTTCTTCATCTAATTATTACCCACAAGGTAATGGCTTAGCTAAAAGTACTAACAAGAATCTATTAAGAATCATCAGAAGAACACTCAAGATAATCAAAGAGCTTGGCATCTTGATGTTGAATTCCACACTTTGGGCTGACAGAGTGACTCCTAAAAGATCAAGTTGGCAATTCACCATACAAACTTGTGTATGGAAAAGAAGCAAGAATGCCTATTTCAGTTGAGTTACCTGCATTAGATTTGCTTTGCATCAAATGGAGCTACTTGAGAATGAACCATTGTAGGTTCATTATGCAGAGTTAATGGAATTACAAGAGCTAAGAGATCAAGCTCATTTAAATATGGAAAAGAATCAAAAACAAATCAAGAAGACTTTTGACAAGAAAGCCAAATTCAGAGTCTTCAATGAAGGAGATATTGTGTTAAAGTGGGATGCTGATCGTGCAAAGCCAGGAAGACACTCAAAGTTTGATACACTCTGGAGTGGTCCTTACATGATTTCAGCTTGTAAGGAACACAATGCTTTTCAGCTTTCAAAGTTGAATGGAGAGGAACTTCCCATTCCTGTGAATGGTATGTTTCTCAAACACTGTTATTGAAAATCTTACAGTGATTGTTAGAGTAGGATTTCCCTTCAATAAGTGTAGTTTCTACACATTGCATCATTTTTCAATTCAATAAGTGCATTCGTGCATGTGATCTAGTTTACCAGATCCTTTCCCAGTTTTAGTTTTGTTTTGGAAAGGTTGGACTTTTTAGAAAAGGAAAATTTTTGTTACATGTTTGGACTCCATGCCCAATGGACAAGAGCAAGGCACTGGTATATAAGCTAGCATAGAGCTTTCCCCATAGGATCACCAGAAATGTTGACAATTTTTGCACTTGTGCAAAAATGGGCAACTCAAAACTTTATTACAATGGATAGCATTGGTGAAGTATACCTAAGCTAGGGGAGATCACATCAGATTATGTTATTACTACTGATTTATTTAAAAGATTACATGAAATCTACAACTATGTGTGCTATTACAAAATGTAACAGATCACATAGTCTGCAATTTCATGACCATCCTCAAGAAAAAGAACACAAGCCCTGAAGGATAGTTATGTTGTCTTGATGAGGACATCCAATTGCAGAGTAGGTGAAGTGTAAGTTTTGGAACAACAAACATAAGTGTAGATCATCAATAAAATCAAGTTCATTATTGAATGTTACAAGTTCTATTCAATGTTCTTTCCTTCATGATTAAGACATTCAATTATGTTATTGAGTTGTTTAGTTCATTATACAATCCATACAAAAAGTAGAAATGTAGAAAGAGATATACTACTCATTTACAAAATTCAATGCTTTATTCACAAGGAGAGTCAAATGTTTCCCACACAAGTCATGGGATGTAACTAAAAAGTAAAATACAGCTACTGAAAATAAAGATACACATGCATGAAAGAGAAAGCAAAGGAGTATGAGTGAACCCATCATTGCCTTGGTTTCTTCTTTGTTGTGCAAGCATCTCATCTCCTCTTCCTTTCATCTTCTCATAGGCATGGTACACGAAAAGAAAAAAATAGGAAATCATCAATAAAGAGCTCAGGGTTAATCCATATTCCTACACTATCCTACTTCATGCATATGAATCTTCCCCTAAGCAGGAGATGTATTCTACTTGAAGGACAAACTACATGCATGCTTTATTCACTCAGAAAGAAGAAAGTGAAAAGAAAGAAGAAAACATGGACATAAGAGAGGCCAAAAAGCCTAAATATTTCCTAACTATTTTCCTAAGTGTGCAGGTACAGGTTGTAGCCAAAGAAAGAAATAAATAAGTCATAAGTACATGCTAAAAAGAAGGAAGAGTGAAAACTCAAAGTTCAACAACCATTCTGCAAATGGAAGAAGTTAGAGCTCAGAAGAGAGAATGGAAGATAGAAGTACATTTTTCAGTTTGCAAAGAAGAGGGAGAATTAGATTTCAAGAAGCTGAAGCTAAAAGTAAAAAAAGGATTACAGCTGAAACAGATGAGAGAGAAGATTCTGGGAAAATTTTGATAGGGCTTCACCATTAAAATCAACTTTTAAAATTTTCCAGCATGCCATAAATACTACTATCACGGAAATAAAATCATCTAAGTGAAAACAATTTCAAAAGAAATAAAGCATCCAAAGCAAAGTTATGCCTTCGAAAATAATATCTGATAGTTAAATATTGCTTCCATTTTTCAAAAAAGCACTTATAGATTACAAGTTACAGAAATAAAGAAAATGTGAGAGCAAAAAGATACTACAATGAAAATGAAGTACATTCATTCAAAGAAGGTAGTACTCATCTATGACATGATCAGAAGCTATTACAAGTGAGAAAAGAGATATCTCGAGATGCTATTGAAAGTAATACAAAATGGTAAGTAAGCTACGAAAAACACAAAGTGCATGAATGATCATCATATTCTTCAAAAGTCATACAAGAAAAATCGAAGTGTAAAGTGCATAGAGTTCTTCATGAATACATACTCGAACTATAAAGGATTAGAACTGAATGAAACATTCAAATACTTGTTTAAGAATGGTACAATAGTTGAAAATTCAAGTAATATCTCAAGTTCAGAAGTTCAAAGATAATGCTAAATTTTCAAAAGGTGCTGTGATGGTTTTCAAAAAGCTACATCCAATCTATAGAATAATGGAGTTCGAAAGAAAAAGAATCTAATCATATTCAACATAGCCATAAATAGAACCTATTAGTAAAGGGCACAAAGACACAAATAAATGAAATAATTTTCCCATCAAGCTCACAATGGAGGATACAGAAAATATCCCGAGAAAATATGGCATTCATAGTGATAGAAAATTTCCAAAGAAAGGATGAAATTAAATCTATAACTACCATAAAATAGCCAAGGTTCGAACTCCTTTAAAAATGGCATTTCAACACAACATAATGAAATCATTTCATACAGATTTAGCCAAATCAAATGGAACTCAAAATACGTTTATTTGTAATTCATGAGGCGAATTTGAATTTTACACTCACTAGACCCGAATCTGAGATAAAACTGTCGAAATATCCTAAAAAAGCTATCAAATTTAGAACGAGAGAAAATCGAAGCTCTCCAACGACCAATTGAAAGGGAACTCGAGAAAAGGCTTAGAGCTTCATATAGGAAAAATGGTGGCCATAAAAAATAGAACTCCATGAATGGTGGGATCAAAACCCTCACAACCATACAACAAATCAAAGGATTAAAATGGTTTCACAAAGAAACCTCAAAGAACCCAAAGTAGAAGGCGAAAAACACTGAAGGATCGAAAATCTAAGCTCAAGACAATGATAATTGGTAAAAAATATCGACCAAAATATTGCTCGAAAAACTCTTATAGAACAAAAAATAAAATATACGTGCATAAGGATTCATAAACCAAATTTACATAGTTTGAATGGAACATACATGGTGGCCACTTCAAAGAAAATCTCACAGAGATCAAAAAATAGACCCATCAAATTTGGGCCCCTTTACAACTTCAAGACCTCACAAAATACACAGATATATACACTCATTAAAATTATGGACAGAGCCATCACAAAATTCCTACCTCAAAATAAGAAGAGTAATGTAGAGTAGTTTCTTACATTCAAAACTTCGTCCATGGTCTTGCTCCAAGAAGAAGATCGGAGATAGAAAATAACAAAAAATAGAAAAGTTGAGCTTCAGGACTTCCAAAATGCATTAAAAAACTAGAGTTTCGAGCATACAAAAATTAAATAATCAAGATGGCAAACAAAAATGACCCTACAGAGTTTCCAAAAAGCCAATTCCAACAAATAAATGACCATGAAACATAAATAAACCGAGCTTGTAAGCCATTTTTTCTAGATCGAAAATTGAGCTCGAAAAGGCTTCAATGGCATCATCATAAAATTTTTCCAAGGCTTTTCCAACACCGAGTTGAAATCAAATGAAAAAGTGATCAAATGGGTTAAATCACTTAACTACAACTAGCTCAAGAGTGGAGTTAACAAACCCTAACCGATCATCAATCATTGAATTACGATCAAGATACATCTGATATGAAGATCAATAGCCAAAGCATTCACCGAATTCAAAGCAACCGACCACAATCAATGTAGATCCATGTGAGTAACCACAAGTCGAGGATCAATGGCCATAGTAAAAAGGATAGAGATCAACGAATGTGAGCGAAGCCAGGTTCCAATGCAAACCCATGAGTTAACAAACCCTAACCGCAGTTAGGTCAACTTTAAAAATCAGCCATCGAATATTTCCAAAGTGTATGAGGGTGAGTCATCGTGGGGAAGGGCTAGCCCATGTCACAAAACAAATAATCATTGCCATGACTTTCAAATTCTAAACTATAGTCCACCCAAAACAAACAAATCCAACAAAATCATACTAATAATGATCACTCAAAAGGTAGGTTTAAACCTTATTCACCAAGTATTATCCAAATTGCAAAGGCCGAAAGTTATACAATACATGTATATAACAAAGGTGATTAGACTTTATTTTCAAAACATGGTCAAGAGAGACATGTGTGTTCAAAAGGTGGTCAAATAAAATGGTCGACCTTTGTATTTGGTAAGTCCACCAAGGTGGCCAAACCAAGCAAAATGGAGGTGGTCCCCACTTGAGGAGAGCTAATTGATTGGCAATATGTCACTATTGTGACCTTTTGGATCAAAGGAGATGTCAACATCAGAATATGTACACATGGTAGGTGGCCCCACATTGGGTGTTTGTTTTACAAATATTGCAAATATTTTGATTTATTTACTCACATGTAGAGAGTTGTATTTTTACATGCTTCACAAGAAGAAGAGCAAAGAAGAGACAAGTTGCATGTCATGGAGAGACTTGCCTAACAAGCAATTTTATTTTTGGCAAAATTATTCACCCAACTTTATTAAAAATAGAACAATCAACTTCAGTTGATTGAGATGTAATCAAAGGCTATTAATGCCTCTTGTACTAGTTTGTATTATTTTATCCCTTTATTTATTATTAAATAAAGGATAAAATTAGGATGCATGGGTGAGTACAACCTTAGTCTATTTTTAGGAAGGGTGGGAAAATTTATTTTGCTATATATTGTGTGCCTTTGCAAAGCACAAGGATTATGACTAGAGGACTTTTGGATATATGAGTACTAAAGCAATTTTTTCTAGTTTTTCCCTCTAGAGTGAAGTATTTTCTGCCTTTCCAAGTTATTTTGTAGTCTTGTGTATGTTACATTAATCTTGTGAATGCAAATTCCTTGATCAACCACTTTACCCTGCTGCAAAATTCAGTATTTTCTACTAAATTTTAATGTGCATGTTAACTTATCGATCTTGTTATTTTCCTCGGTACAATCAAGTGTTTTCCCTTAGATATTCTACTGAAAAAAACCATTGGTTCATGCACCAAAAATCCTTCATAAATCAGTTGTGCATATACTCATTCAAAGCCCTCATACAAATTTGGTGTATCACCTTAGTTTTAATCTTTTTGCGTCAACTTCTACTCTCAAACTCCCAAAAAGTAGTCTAGGATACACCAATAAGGAACCGGCCTTTATACTGGAGACTCACCTCAAACTAGGTATACCCATAGACTTGAGGTGTTTCCATCATTGTATCTAACACATTACGGTATGTCTATGGCATCTTATTCTAATCATATATTATTACTTAAGGCCTTTCGCTACAGTATTATTGATGAGGTGTTACAATGGTACACTCATCTTCCCTTTGGGTCCATTAGTACTTTCTCAGTAACATGGAGGATAATTTTCTCTATCTCGTTTATAATCAAAAATGGCCCTAAATCTACTTATGACCTCTTACCTACTCTACATGAGGGCTCCTCTGAACCTATCAAGGATTATATTTTATGATTAAATTATTGTATGCATCGAGTTAGTATTCCAAATTATAGATCTTGAGAAGTAATTCATATTTTTTTGTGGTCTAATTCCTCCACTCAATAAAATATTACAATATGATACATGTGAGTCATTCATTCTCTATGTGAAAAATTTATAGAAGTAGAACAACATCTTCTCTCAACACACATCATAGATCCTTCTCACACCTCTACATCTATTTATTAATCTAATTCTCCACCATTACCTCTGGTTGAGCATCCTACACAATCTCCACCTTTTCCTCACAAGCAAAGAAAACAAGATCAACCCACTTAACCACAAAATCATACTCCTTCTCTAGCTCTGCAATAAGATACTCCTCCTACCACTCCACCTCGATTATGTGATCCTTTTCACTTCTCTCATCACACTTGACCACATGATGTGTTGTATTTCTTACTTACTAAATGCTTAATTATCCTACCCTCCAACCAACATCATCCACAACACTAATTATAGTGGTAGCGTGACCAACCTTATTATAACTATCATCACATAAATTTCCATAGGGATAATGATTGTCTTTCCCTTCATGATCGATTACAACAACTATAGGATAACGAAATCATCTCCTTTGGCTCTCTCTCAAGTGATAGATCTATCTCTCCTCTACCTCACCATAGGACTTATGCCACAATTGATTCATCTCCTAAATTTAGTCCTAAGGCCATGGTACATTTACCATAGTTTATTATTCATGTGTGCTCTCCACCACGTCCATACACTATTGCATCATCACATCCATTGTATCCACTTCATCTATCTCATTCATGTCATCCATTTCATCGTGATAATCCTTCACATTAGTTTCCATAGCACTCCACTATTGCACATTCCACCACAACTCTATATGACATTCGATTTGGTTCATACACTCATGTTTCTTTCATCCAACATGTTTTCACCGCTTTGGAATTCCTTAGTCTTTGGTAGGTGATTACTATCACCTTACCTCCTGATGATGCACTTGTGATCTTATGGTTCTTACACAAATTTTGAGGGTCTAATTTAAGAACCTTTCATCACACACTTCTTCTTTCATCTAGCATAACCAACCATTTCCTGATGATGCACTCTTGCTTTTTGCGATTCATTCCTAACTATTGAGGGATCTTAACTAAATGAACCTAATCATCCATATGCTGGGGTCATCCCCACTCCCCCACTCATATGGTTATGAAACACATTCATCACAACACATTAGTTTTATGATCATATATCATCCCTTTTTACATGCATTTTCCTATCATTATCATCCTAACTACGCATTACAAATTCCATTTAACAAACATTGTGCTTAACTCATCACATTCTATTTGTCATCATTACATTAATATTCCATCAACCAACACTAATAATATACAAAAAAATATCACGTACTATGGCTTTATCAATATTACAAAATTAGATCAAGAGAACCCTATAAATACAAAGTTATGAGACCATAATGAGTGACCTAGCATAATTTACTAATATCACTCATCTAGAGTTAAATCCATCTATTACATTAGAGATAAATTACATCCACATAGCTCCATCATCAAGGCACATGGCCAGAAATCTGTATCACACTTCATAGGGGAGGGATTCTATTCTATTCCATGCACACATTCTATTACATTTTCTACACATAGTTATTACTCGCTACTTCACAAAGTGTGATTGACACAAGAGAAACCTAGGGCATGTTCACACACACTTACATATAGAACTACATCATGTCCATGATGTAGTGTAGTACTCAGTTACTAAGTCCACCATTGTGGAAGTTGAGGTTAGTTTGACCCCTTCATATGAATTTTTATTTTTTAGTGTTTGATGTTTGTTTTAGGGTCTTGCAAGTCTTTCTTTTACCTTGGATTATTGACAACATCTACATGACCATGAAAAATATGATACAACACACAACCAAGATTCCAAATCATCTCCCACCCTACAAAGATCATTTTTAGAGCTTTTACACAAACCATGGTGCCCATATTTCAGACCATAGTTCTTGTAAACACCCAAGTCCCTCTCAAGGTGCTCTAATCTAGCTATAACCTCCAAATCCATCCATTTGGGACTCCTACATAGTCATTCCTCGCTTCTATATTTTCTATTCATCACCGTGACACTTCCTTACAAGCATCTTCTATTCAGCTAATTTTATTCATTTTGCTTCTCGCACATTAGGGTTAGCATTTCCTATTGCATAGTTACTTAGATCATTTACATATTTTATTTACTTCATTCATTTACTTTATTATTGTTTTTTATATCTCGATTAACTATCACCATACTACATAGTTATCCTACACCATACCAAATTGTTGTGACACTCTCTCCACATGATAAAGATGCACCACACCTGGAAAGTAGTCCTCTAGCCACATAGTCCTCTGAATGCATTATATCTCTATCATATCCTCAAGACATCCCCCATAATCATGATATGGCCTCCATATAACTAACTTGGGCCCCATCCTATCTATAAGTGCCCTAAAGGTATTTGTATCCATCTTCCTACTATAAATATCCACCCAATGTCGAGCATATATCTTAGGTCGAGCCCACTCTCCTCATGGCCCTGTAATTGGTCTCAATATAACTATGTTCTCATATGCCCACAAGTGCAACAATGTGGTGGATCTTATACCTCCACCATGTTCATCCTACATAAATCGATACAAGTCTCTATATAAATGGACTAACATACACTGTGCCCACACATATCTCATCACCTCCCCCTCTATCCACTAACATATGTCATGTATATTATATAAAATTCCAAAACTCCTCCCTCCATGGATATACATGAATTAATCACCGCTATGATAAATTCCCATAAATGTGGAATGATAGACTATAGTATTGCATCCAAATTAATATGGTTCTTGGTAGGTACCTTTGACCCTACAAAATATCACCTCGCCGAGCACATTTGTCGCTCTATATCCACTACTACCATCACTTGTACCCTATTATGAACAACCAAAAATTACAAAATGTGATATAAATCCTCCAACATCACTATCATATCCCCATACGAAACTAAAATGTGCATGTGTCTACACAACATCTCTTGCATAACTAATTCATCATCTACATGTTATGGGGCACAACCCCATCCATATTATATGCCACAGACCGACATGGTCCATCACATCCCACTCATCATCCGAAAACCCCAATCCAAGTAATGTACTCAAGTGACAACCACCATGGAACTCCCTCGAGTGGATATCCCTCTACACAAACACCAAACAACAACAAATGTAATGTTAAAACACCTTACACAACAAACATAACTTATTAATCATAGTAGAAACACACTTTCTACCATTATCCACTAAACAAACAAATTAAATCGGGGCACCTAGATGCAAGACTGGGGCACCCCGGATCACTATCACCGTCACCACTCTTGTCCAGTCCCAAATGTCGAAAAAATAAAAAACACAAAATTTTTAAAAATTCAACTTAAATTCCTATTACACCCTAAATTTTTGAAAAAATAATGCACTTACCAACCGTTTGTGTAATCATACGCAATTTTACAATGGTCCCCACTCTCTCAAACCAGATAGGATGCAATGATCTCACTTGAGGAATTTTCACATACTCCGTACACACTCTCACACTCACACAAAAGAAAAATGAAGTGATAAATTACTTTTCACTTCACCATTTATAGTTACTTTTCACTATTACCTTTACTATGGTCCTTATTTCATGCTTATTACCACAACTAATACACACTACAGTTGTATCTCTTATATTTTGAGTGTTTTTACTCCAATTTACACCCCATTTATAGAATTATTTTTAGAATTCCACCTACCATTATATTGTTCATGTCTAAAATGAATTATATCTCTTCATTGATGTCTCTTACTCACTACACTCATGTTTTAACCCTTTTCCATCACTTTTGGCTTAGAGTCTGTTCTTTTCATCAACTCCCCTTTCGTTAAAAGGAGGGGCATATTATTGGGGTCCCCTATAATCCCCCTCATATCACCATGCATTCAAACATTGTGAATCCGATACTTACCAATACATAATGTGATATTTCACCATCAATCCCCCCTAACGACCTAATCTAGGGGCAACAAATGTTTAAAATTTCCTAAACATGATCACACATTACTTTCTATTGATTCCCCTAATGACCTAACTTGGGGAAACAAGAGATTAAAAATATTTTTATGCAAAATTTCATCAAATTATATCGACTTCCTCCTAATGACCTATCCTAGGGAAATTAGTGCAAAATATCTCCATGAGTAGATAATCAAAACAATCAATCAACCAATCAAAATTAATGTGTTCAAATCAAAAACCATATTACTCAAATCTACAAGCGGTATCCCAGATGACCTAACTTGGGAGTTTATTCTATATTTGGCACTTGCTTCTAGATGACCTAATTTATAAGCCATTATACATGTTCACGTTTTCTTCCAGATGACCTAACTTAGAAGCCCTCTTTCATCTCACATTTTCTTCCAGATGACCTAACTTAGAATCCACCTCATTCATTTTATGTTGGCTTCCTAATGAACTAACTTGGAAGCTACCTCTTTTCATATTGTGTTCACTTCTAGATGACCTAACTTTGAAGCCTTCATATTGTGGCGACACCTGTGGATTGGGGGAAATATTTTCTTTCCCTATCACTCTTATATGGTTCAACTATTTAATCAAAATCATTTGGATCTAAAAATCACAAAATTTGATCTGAGTCCATCTGCAGCGGCTAGATCTTGAGGATGTAGTTAAAGATTGGATAATAACACACTTTTCTCCTTACACTCTTCCTCTGGAAGAAGGACCTCCAAATCCTCTGATTATCTCATTCATATACAAGCATTCGGGTTGGGAACTGATCACTCCCTACCCACCTATTCATTATTAAATCAATTTCAAAATCATCATAAATTCTAGTTATTACTTTCAGTTACCACACTTCATCATGAAATTTATGCTTTTTTCGTTACATTACATAGATAAACTCATTGATCGATGGTTTGACATGATTTTATAGCTCTATCGGCACACTCCTACTACACATTTGTGCATTCTTCTACAACATGGGATTCTCTGACTCTTTCTCAAGAATGCATCTCTATCTACTATATGTTATTGAGCTTTTTGCTCACTAACATAAAGTTGGGGAAAATGTATTCATAAAATCACACACTTACTATTACATTTATACTTTCAGGTATGTTATTTTATATATGGATCTTACGTAATAAAATTATTCACTAGTGACCCATCCCTTGGTCTTGTTTTCAGTTGGTTAGTTGTCATTGTTATTTGTCTAGTTTAGTCGTCACTTATCTATATAGTTTTGGGTGTCTTTTAGAGAGTCTCAGGTGTCGTAATTTTCTCATTTGTCATCTCTAGTCCTATACTAGGGTGCCTAGGGTTACACTAGGGCACCCCTGGGTGCCCCAGTCTATGATTTTAGGAACCCATGTTTTTGTAATTTGTGATCTTAATTTATTTATTTGAGGTCAGTTTTTTTGTTACCTCGTACATTCCCCTAGGTTGTAGTCAGCATTTTCGGGTCACTAGTGTCGAAATTTGAACAAGATATCCCTATATAAACATAACATACTCACTACATTATGGGCGGAGACATCTTACTATCAAGGAAAACTATCTACTAAGGAAAGGGACTACATTTGGGCATATTCTACATATTTATTACACAAACATAGGGGGAAAGGGTTGTATTCTTTCTATTCCATCCACCATTTTCATCTTTACATCTAGTTATTTCCCCTACTTCTACTTCATTGGCACTAGGGAATCTTAGGGAAAAAATTACACACACACGTACACATAACTACATGGGTTCTAGAATGTAGTGCAATGCTTAGTTGTAATTCCACCATTGTGACAAATAAGGTTAGTCTAACATATTCATATGCATTTTTATTTTTTTAGGAATTAATGCTTTGAATATGGTTTTATAGGTGTATCTTCACATTACATTTATAGGGACATAGATAACAATACTGTTACACTTATGTGACAGAGACAAAGGTATTACAAAGATATTGTGACACTTCCAAACTCGAGATCTTGAGATTTTTTGCAGTCTAAAATGCCCGAGATCACGAGACTAGGGTGCCCCGATGCACTCCAATATCCTCACAGGGAACCTCATTCTAGTCAGATACTTAGCTTATGCCCTTCCCGAGGCCACCCAATCACAAATTTCCCAATATGCACAACAATCTACTTCATTCTAGCGTAAAATGAGGTAATTCAACTTGAGGTTAGTACCATATCCCTCTTATTTCCATTATTTCACTATATTTAAATAATAAAACAAAATATTTAGATCCAACATTTCAGTATAGCATTTTGTTTCTATTTAGATTAACTCATAAAAATAAGAAAATGTATTTTTCTCTATTTTTAGTTAATCGATATGCAATAAAATGGTAAAATCTAAAGATGGTGATGCGTGCGAAGTGTCTTGTTGGAACTTAAAAATTTAACCTAGAATATCATGGTAAAGAAGTTAAATTTTGGTTTCCAATAGATGAGACTTGTCATATATGATTAACTAAAATTGATCGAGCCATATATATGGCTAAAAGCTATCAGATCCCCTAGGAGGTCAAGTGTTAGGCCAGGACCCACAACAAAGTAGTTGATACCACTGTGGGTTGGATGAGATAAACCCATTGATAGCATTTTTGATCGATATGACATAGGGTGCACATATGAATATTGAGTGTGTTGGGTTGAGCATCGATGGGTATTACTATACCTAATATTTGCAAGTGCTATGGAGTAGCCATCTGGAGGAGGAGGAAAGGGAGGTGTCCCCAAATTTATAGCAGCAAGTGTGTGCGAGCATATGTATGTGTGTATTCCTATATTGTGCTTAATGGATAATCCATGTTGTTTTACATGCATTTGGATAACGTCGGGTTGTATGTTGTGTTAGTAGGAGATGCATATTGGTCGTTGATAGTATACACATCTATCCATTTTGAAGTAGAATGTGCCAAATGATGTGTTAGGTGGAGGGATACTAGAGCGTGTTGATGACATTGCAGGAAAGCATGCCCATATTTTTTATCCAGTGGCTATAGCAGCGATGACATGTACAATTCTGCTAAGAAAGAGGGACAAGGCATGTGAGGAGACTCGACATGCCCGAGATGTGGTAGGTTGTGGTCCCTTGGCTAAGGACGTGTTCACACAGTATGTAGACTTATAGTTTCAATTTTTGGAGAAAATTATAGAGATTTCTATGCTACGTAGGTAGGTGGAGAAATTTCGGGGCTGCAAAATGTGGCGTTGCATTGGTGGAGAGGCATCTATTTCTAGGGCTCTCATAGTACATGAGAGCGATAGTGATGATGAGGTTTGATGGTGATTATTGTATATGATGTGGGGCCTTTCCCTAGTTATGAAACATGTTTTTGGGATGATGATTGTATTAATGATATATGATATATGTATACACACCTTTATATATATATATATATATATATATATATATATATATATATGTTGACATTTGGAATGTTTTTCTTATAGCATTGTAATGGATGTTGTATGATTCTATGGTTATTTTCCTAGCATGTGTATGTGATGAATATAAATTTGCATGTTGATGTTAGTAGTGGTAGATAAAATGTGTATGGTGAATTATGCCTAATGTAATGTGATTAATGAATAAAATATGTAACATGTAGGTAATGTAATGATGATAATATAATAAATGTGAAAATAGACAAATGTATTAGTGTATCGTAATGATTGTGTGAGAACGTAATGTAATCGTAATAGGATAGAGTGATGAAAATAAGAGGGGGATTAATGATGCCCCTAGTGTGTGAATGAATAGAATCATTTACATAAGACCTCTCGGAGTCAAGTATGAGCCACGTAAGAAAGAGTGCTTCATTAGGAAATGATTGAGTGTGCGATGAAAGGTTATTAGAACTAATCCGTCAATATTTATGTAAGAACCGAAATAACACAAGTGTGTCATTGGGGGTAGGTGATAATAATCACCTACCAAAGACCAAGATGACGGGTGGCGGTGGAAACATGTGAAATGGACACAACATGATTGTATGAACCAAATGGAATGTCATGTGTAGTAAGTAAAGGATATGTAGAGATTGGCGGAAAACCATGAGATGCAACATCATGAAGTGGTGGATAGTGTGGATGTATTAGATGTGATGAATATGATGGTGGAAATGATGGATGAGGTGGAGAATGAACATGTGATGGTGGAGCATGATGAATGAAATGAGCACCTAATGGAGAAGACTCAAGTGGGGTATGCCTATGCTAACGGGGTGAAGGAGACAATGACCACTCATGAGAGGAAAAGGAGATGATGTTAGAATCCACTAGTTATTGTATCCTCTCATGTAGGGAAAGGCAATAATTATCCTTATGGCCATTTATGCGATGATAATTACAATAGTGTTGGTCACACTGACGTTGCAAGTGGTGTGGGGGATGATGCTAGTTAGAGGGTAACCAAATTAATCACTCATTGAGTAATATGCACAACACATCATGTGGTCAAGCATGAGGAGAGAAATACAAAGGCTCTTGTGATGGAGGTGGAGTGGTGGAAGTACTAACTTGCTATGGAACTAGAGAAGGATGGGTTGGTGGTGAAGGAGTGGGTTGAGCTTGTTTGGAATGTACTTTAGGAAAAGGTGGAGATTTCTTTGGATGCTCAACTAGGAGGTGGGAGTGGAAGACTAGAGGATGGAATTGTCAGAGAAACATGTGTGGGTTCAACGATATGTGAGGATAGAAGATCTTTTTCTAGATCGATGACTTTATAGCATAAGAGAATGAATGACTCACAAGTGTCATATTGTAACCTTTTCTTAAGTGGAGGAATGAGACCACGACAAAATATGAATTGCTTTTCTAAGTCACTAGGTTGGAAGATGAGTTGGTGTATATAGGCATTAAATCATAAGATATAGTCTTGGATAGGTTCAGAGGATACTTGATGCAAAGTAGGAATGTGGTCATAAGTAACTCTAGGGCCATTGTTAAGAATGAAATGATGGAGGAAAACATCCTCCATGTCATAGAAAGTGCTAATGGACCCAAAGGGTAGATGGGTGTACCACTGTAGAGTAATACTATAGCAAAATGTCTTAAGCAACAAATGATTATTAGAGTAATTAGTCATAAGCATGTGGTAATGTAGGATATGAGCATGAGGATTACTAGTACTATCAAAACATGTGAAATTAGGCATGATAAATTCTTTAGGGAAGGAAGAATTATGAATATTTTTAGGAACAAGATTTTCATGCAAAGAATTGTTGTCAATAGAGGCATAATAGGATTTATTTTCTAAAGAATATGAACTTGTGATTGGAGTTTTCCTACAACATGCATGAGAGATAGAATATCTTATGAGGGGATGGTAGGAGATGGAAATAATGTATTAAGTGGTTGAATTTTTCCATTATGAGTGATCATAGGGATATCAAGAGGCGATATAGTGGAGTCAGATGCTAAAGGAGCTATGGTAGATGATGATGTAGGAGTTATAGTATGACTAGGATCAACACAATCCCTGGTAGGGGTAGTGATCAAGGAGGAAACTTATATAGGAGAAGATGTAGTAGGAGATGTAGAGGATGTGGGGATAGAAGGGGAAGAAGCAATAGTGGGAGGTGACTCATGCAAAATAGTAGATGCAACCTCAAGAGTAGATAACAATGGAGTAGGAGACTCACATGCAACGGTATAAAAATAAGGAGACCCATGATGAAGATCAGTAAAATATGGAGATTCAAAATAATGTTGTGTTCATCAAGATGATCAATAGGATCATCAACGTAATATAGAAGAGAATGTAAGTGGAATGAGATATAGGAGGACTATTATCAAAAGTAGTTGAAGACATAGGAGTAGTTATAGTATTAGTTTGAGTAGAGGGATAAGAGGTATAAAATATGCCGGATTGTGGGAAAATGCCTAATAAGTAATCAATGACAAAGTCATCTAAAGCATTGGGTGGCATATCAAAAAGCGGTGTGGCATATCGAAGGAGGGCCACATGAAACTAAATGGCATGACATACAACGAGTGAATGCAATAGGGTCATCAACAAGGAAAATACCTATAGGAGAATCAGAAAGACTAGTTGGCACATGTTTTTGGCCTTCCAAGAGGGCTTGTTGAGTATCATCGGGTAGAGTCATGGGGTACTATATAAATCTTTGAGTTCAGCTATGACAGCCTCATCATAGATAGGATTGACACTAAAATGAGACATGATGGGAGAAAATAAGAACTATGCTTAACCACTAAGGTATTAAAAAGGATCCAAAGGAAAAGTATTCAAAAAGTAGGGTTCACCAAAATGATTAACTAAAAATTAAAGAAATAGATTTTCTTATTTTTATGAGTTAATCTAAATAGAAACAGAATGCTATACTGAAACGTTGGATCTAAGTATTTTGATTTATTATTTAAACATAGTGAAATAATGGAAATAAGAGGGATATGGTACTAACCTCAAGTTGACTTACCCGTTGGTTCATTGGACTCAAGTAGAATGTTGTGCAGATCGGGAAATATATGATTGGGTGGCCTCGAGAGGGAAGAAGCCGAGTATCCGATGTGGGACTGAGGCACTTGGGAGGATACTTGGAGAACCTCTGGGCATCCCGGTCTTTGATTTGAGCACCGTATACTACAAAAATTCTTGGGACTTGGGTTCGATAGTGTCGTAATATCTCTCGTAATACTTCCATCTCTGCCGCATGTGTGTCATAATACTATTTCTTGTGTCATTATAAATACAGTGCGAATATCCACCTATAAAACCCTATTCAAAGCATCAATTCCTAAAAATAAAAATGCATATGAATATGTCAGACTGACTTTAGCCTCCATAATGGTGGACTTATGACGAAGCGTTGCACTACATTCCAGACCCCATGTAGTTCTCTCGTGTGTGTGTAATTTTGTGCCTAGTATTCCCTAATGCCAATGACGCAGAAGTAGGGGAAATAACTATATGTAAAGATGAAAATGGTGGATGGAATAGAAATAATACAACCCTTTCCCCCTATGCTTGTGTGATGTAGATGTAGAAGATGCCCAAATGTAGTCCCTTTCCTTAGTAGATAACTTCCCTTGATAGTAAGATGTCCACCCATAATATAGTGAGTATGTTATGTTTGTATAGGGATCTCTTGTTCAAATTTTGACACTAGTGACCTAAAACTACTAACTACAACTTAGGGGAATGCATGGGTAACAACAAAAATAGAGCTTGAGAAAATAAATTAAGATCACAAATTACAAAAACATGGGCACCTAAAATCATGGACTAGGGCACCTCGGACGCTTGAGTGTAACCCTAGGAACCTCAATATAGGAATAGAGATGACAACCGAGTAAATTACGACACCCGAGACTCTTTATGCAAAATATGCCCAAGATTGTAGACAGACAAGTGACGACTGGACCGGATAAATAACAATAAGGATTGATCAACCGACAACAAAACCAAGGGATGGGTCACTAGTGAATAATTTTATAATGCAAGATCCATCTATAAAATAACATACCCAGTGGTATAAATGTAATAGTAATTGTGTGATTTTCTCGACTACACATACTCCATTTGCACCTATCATTTCTACTTATACACTTTCTCCTAGTTTTTCACCCCTAACCTTCCCATTTTTAATGGGCATGGTGACCCACAAGAACACCTTCGAGCATTTCACATCGCTTGTCTTGATTTCACTGATTATCATCTACTTTTAGTGAAGCTATGTCCTCGTAGTCTCCACAATTATGTGATGCACTGGATCTATGACTTACTTGTTCACTCGGTAACCTCCTTCACACATCTAGCTAATGCATTTTTTACTCATTTCTCCATCAATATCGGCTCTAATATTTCTTACACCCATCTAGCACAACTTAAACATGGCTCAAATGAACACCAAATAGACTAAGTTTTGAGGTATAAGAACAATATAGCTAAGATGACAAATGTTATTTCAAACTTTGATCTTCAAGATTTATTTATTCGAGTCTACTACTTGTTAGAGTAGGTATTTACCTTAGCTGATGTTCACTAGGTACTTTATTTACCTTTATTATATTTATCCTCACCCACTTAAGAGTGTGGATATTTCTTTTATATTATTTAGATATTAGGAGATATTATCTAGTTTTTAGGTATAGTTATTTCCTTGATCTATGGTATTAACTAGTTTTTTCCTTAATCTATGGTATTGCCTAGATCCTTGATGTCTAGTTCTCTCCTAAATCTATGGTCTTGACTAGTTCTTTGAAGACTAGTTATTTCCTTGATTTATGGCTTGATCTACAATCTTGACTGGTTCTTATATTGTTATTCCTTTCCTATTTAAGAAAGGCCCATTCTCAATGTATTGCATTGAGTTCCATAATAATATATGATATTTCTGCTCATTGTTTTGCAAAGGTTTTATGTAAAGTTATTCTGGCAAATTGCTTTCATCTTATTGATCATGGTGTTTGATTAGCATATGTGTTCTTGGCTTGGTACGATCTAGTTATTGTTCCTTTCACTACCAGCTCTACAAGAAAGTGTTCTCTCTCATACCTCTCCTTAGTTCAATTAGCTTTGTCACACTCTTAAACTTTGTCGACCAAACTCCTATCCATAGGAAATCTTAGGTATCAAGAACATACTTTGTCTTCCACTCGTTTTCCTAACAAGACATCATTTAAACCTTCTACAACTAAACCGTTTAATGCTAAAGTCACTATTAACACCTTCAATCCTACTCGAGAGGTTCATTTACAACAACCTTGGCACACATTTAGCACATTTCCCATGGCTCCACATCTTATATTGAAAAAACTTCTTGAGAGAAATCTTATTACCCTTCCCCTGCCACTCGAATTAGACCCATCATGACCAAAAGGTAGGAAATACAATGAGAACTTCCACTATGATTATCATCGATGTGTGGGACATTATACAAATAGATGCCTAAAACTCGAATAATCATCCAAGATCTAATTGATAATAATAAACTAGAGTTCCCATAATCTACTAGCTCTCCAACCAGCTACAAGGGTAAACTCAAGCTCTTTAAAAATGAATCTCAACAACATGACAAGTAGATAATGAGACTCTTTTGTTAATCATGTGTATCACACAAGATCACCTCCTACAGCAAGAGATATGGATTTCTTAGTTGCTAACACTAAAAATTTTCCACCAATAATTTATTTTTCTAATGTTGATTATCACGCTAAGTTTACATCTAATAATTTACACATCCATGCATCTATTGGCTTGACCTCCATCAACAACACTAATTTTGACCCATCATGGCCTATTAGCACATGTTCTATTTCACTTCTCAAGGCTATTGGGTATCCTCCATCCCAAATCAAATACCCTTTCACAAAACCATTTGGTGTGGTTAATCTACATGTTACAGTTAGTCCTCTTCCTATGCTTGTACCTTTCCTCATTGGAAACACATTGGAGGGATGAGACATGATTCTTGGTCTTAATTGGATTCATATCTCTCAATCTATCATTTTCTTGAATTATTTTTGACTTAAATTAATTTACAACAATTAGGTATTTTCTATTAATGGTGTCCCTCCATCAACTTTGTGGTCACCATCTCCTCACACAAGATCTCAGACATCACCTACTTCATCTAGCGCATCACATTCTATGTTTCTTAAAGAACATTATACTCCTAGTTTTCCTACTCAAGAATCATCTACATTCCCACAATGTTCAAATTTTCCTACACATATACATCAGCCTATTTTTCATACAAGCTTACTCCATCTCAAAGATAGAACACCACCTTGGTTTATTCCACGCAGATCTTTGTCACCTTCACATTCTCGCATCATATATATTTCCATCACTCGACACATTTTGTAATGTCATGACCTTCCTCATATATTCATCTCTCACATGAATATATAATTCATTTACCACCACAGTGTTTATCTATCATACCACTAATATTAGAGCATAGTCACATGCTTTCATATCCTACATCCGATCAAGGACTTCCATCCTTCATAGTCATTGAATAGTTCATTCATTCACACACACTTGGGGGGTATAGCACTTCACATCCCCCCACCTCATCTTAGCATAGTTACACTCATCATATTTTACATTCTTATACATTCATATCCTCACATTAGGCATACTCATCATACATTCTAGCGTCATTTCCTGATGACACACTCATGTGCTTTGGTTCACACTTGACTATTGAGGGATTACTATACATGAACCTGAAACACTTCACACTAGGTCTTGCACACCTCATCTACTTACATATCACACGTCATATACCATGAATTATAAATTTAGTCAACAAAATTTTGACTTTGTGCATTTATACAACATACATCATACTATTCACCATTATATCTACACCATTTTCTATGCATATTACATCCTACACCACTTGTCTTACATACTACATTATTCATTTATCTACATACCATTCATTTTACACCATACACTTTCACACATTCTACATACTATACTAGTCTTCATCCTATATGAGTCAAGAATTACATTGTACTACACATTACATTACTATTCCATTGCATTTACATTCTACATATCATGTATTCACTGTTTATTCACCTTCCATTTTACACATTCTACACATCTAGCATAGCATTCTACATATTATACGTCCTTCGACACATTACACATATTACACTCTACACTATACATTGCACTATTATACATACTATACTTACTTTACATCACACATATTACACTTGTCAATTTACATCATACATTATACATTCCACTCATCACATGGTCAAATTTTATGATTACATATACTACATTATCATCTACATGTTGCAATCATTACCCAATGATGCACTTAAGTTCATTGTCCATACTTGACTGCCGATGGTTTACAAATAAAATGAACCTTACACTTGTCACACGCTTACTATTCAACCTTTCATCATGCAACATTTATAGCTTAGTGACATACACTTTAGGCTAAATCATCACCTATTATATCATTTTGTAGTGGTATACACCGTAGGTTACATCACCACTCCTTCTTCTCATCTTTTAGTTATATATGCTTAGGGATAAATCATCACTCATCCATTCCTCTTATAGTGATATACGCTTAGGCTAAATCATTGCTTATACGCTCTTCTTGTTGCGATATACTCTTTGGTTATAGGGTTTGTGTACACATCATCTCTAGGTTACATCTCATCACCACACTTACACATTCATTACAGCCATTCAATTTTTTATTCCATTCCATCCATCTACAACATACCGCATATTATGGTTACTTTCACTCTTGCTTACTTATGTTTGTTCATGGTCACTTTACTACACATGTTAATTAGCTTATTTATATGTCATTATCTATACCATCCACACATGCATGTTTACGTATTTATTTAGTTTTTATCACATATACATGTCTCTTATACAAAACATAGATGCTCATCTTATACCCTTCCTACACTAGTTGTTGGGGCATCCACATTCATCTCTTCCAGTGTTATTGTTTCATTTTGTGCTTATCACTTTACCTTACTTACTTATACACATTTTTACATATTAGTTATCTTTCTAACATGATAATGGGTGCTTCATGTGCAACATTTGTTATGCAAGGATATTGGTTTCCATACTTGTTTGTTACATTGTTTGTTATTGTTTGTTATTGTCATGGGACTTTCCTTTTGTTTGGTGTGCACACTTATTTTTTGTTTGTGTCCATGATGGTCTTGTGTGTCTTGGGGAATTGTTAGTGATGTCCCATGTTTGTAGCCCAATTTTTGTAGTTACTTTGTCTTCTTGTGTTTTTACATTACTGCTTTTCTTAGTAGCTTTTACACTATTTTCATAGCTTACACATTGTTTTCCATATGCATGCATGTTTACACTTGTCTTTGGCTAGCCTACTTGTTTGTTATACTAAGAAATTTTTAGGTTTATAACATACATACAATTGGTCTTTTTTTGGGGATGTATTCTCCTATCGCTGAAATCACATGTACCCCCATAGATGGGGGAGCATCATATGTGGGTTTTTACATACTAACACATAGATTCTACACCAATTCGGTTTAGTTATATATAACAAGTAGGTTCATACCAGTCTACAAACCCCATGCACAGGGAATTTCATAGGACATGGTATCCTCGAGCATTTTGGGAAGTAGTTACAGGCTTGAGGTTACAATGGGTGTGCCTCTCTACACTACTTTGGCCAAAGTGGTGTCGTATCACCCAAAAACCAGACGTACATGTTGGAACCTAAATTAACTAAGTACCTAAGGCACAAAACTTGGTAGCACATGGAAGAAAGGATTGAAGGCACATGTAGAAGTAGTTCTTTGATATACACAAAGGCTCACGCCTAGGAAGGTTAGACTCGGGACTTAGTGAGTTTTGGATAGTAGGAAAGGACACGTTTAGGAAATGATTGAAAAAGTGACCAAATACAAATATGGATAATCTATGGATACTTATAGCTCAAGGAAAGGATATTCTAGGGAATCAATACGGTTATCATGAAAGGATAAGGAGCCGAGTTTGTTATGGATTAGCTAGCACATGCATGCTAAGGAAACTCGATTAGGGGAAACACATGATGACATTTGGCATGTTCTTAGGTAGTGGTAGGGAAATCATGAAATATTCCTTCAGGATTTCTCATGTAATGATGATCGGTTAAGAGGATATTCCTTGAGATTCCCTCATATGTATGGTTTTACGAGAGAGGTGTGTGTGTGAGTATGGGAGCAAGAGATGAAGATAGTAAAAATGTGTAATGTGTCGAATCTCTACTACTATACATATCTTCATACATGGAACTCTTTTGATGTAATATTTTTACCATACTTTGGCTAATGATAATATGAAGTGATTCTCAAGCACTTATGTGAAATATCTTGATTTGTACATTTCCTTTTTATTTTCATGGGTGTATTATTGGTTTCCTTGATGATAATCATGATTTAATTTTACTTCCATTATAATATGATCATGTTATTCTATGTTCGGTGCATCGATTAGGAGTTAGTGCTTAAATCTAGATGTCAAGAATGGTTATGTCATTCGTTATCAGTGTAACACCCCCTTATTAAGGAAGAGAATTATCACAAATATCACATAAAGGATGGGCTCGACACTGCGCATGCCTCGTGGTGAGCTTCTAGCCTAGTCTGGATGATGTGTTAGCACACTTGGGGTTGATTGGTGAAGCAAAGGTAAATATAGACTACATTTTTGTTCCATTACCGGGACCTCTTTTTGAGGCTGTTGTGAGAATTTTGTACAATGACGGAGTGGTTGACCTTGGACAACGTCGATACCTAGGTTAAAATCAAAGAGGATTATTTTTATTAGAGGTTCAGTAATGGATCTAAGTTTGATGCAAGAAAATGGGTGGAGGAGAACTTGTATTATGAACTGTATGAGACATTCTTCTAATGTTTCCCAATAGAGTTATATGAATGGATATCAACATATCCATCAAGGAAAAGTTGGTATTATGCACCTCATGTTTAGAGCTGGGAGGTATATCTGTGGTAGCATGATGTCGATCTGACCTGGACCTATGTTGTTGATCATTGGTGGAGTAGAGTGTTGACTAGTTATACCCTAAAATATGTTATTTCTACGTATTATTTCATGGAGATTGTTGAGTTTGAATTATTAAAGGATCCTGAGGATCATTCTTATGCGCACTATTCCACTAGATATCAAGATTCTGGTCATTACATTGATTTTGGAAGCCTTTCCCATGGCTAGCTAAACTCTTGTTAGATGCGGGGTGTGGAAGTTGGCGTGGTAGAGGATGGAAGACCTTGTGGAAAAAATGGATAGAGAGGAGAGGAAGCTCTAGTGTAATGAAACTCGGTAGAGGGAGTTGGCAAGACAACATGAAGCTACATGAGTGATGGATTTATGGAGATAGACGTTGTGGGAAGGATTTGAGGTTCACGCGGAGGACATGGAACTCTGAGCATTTTGAGCTACCCCATCTTTGCAAGCGTGGAAGAGAAACCCCCTTGGATTCTAAAGAGAGATTGGTATATGGAGAAAGGAGAAAATTCATAGGCACACAACTTAACCCACATAGCAACCGACCATGTCACTAAGTTTTCTAGTTCCTAAGATAAGTTTTGATAATCCAGTTGGTATTGATATTCATAGTCAAGTGACACCTAGGAGGTATAATTTTTCATTTGGTACATCTATGGCTACATAATCATTTCCTATGTTTGGTGGTATTTTTCTAGTACAACATTTGGGAAAGGTGTGGGATCACAAGGTTTGAGTATCGCATCTAGGAGCGGCACGAAAGACACATCCGGGAGTTTTTCGGTATCATAGACTGTTGGCGTGTAGCTTAGCATGATGGTAATTTCGCAGGCGTGATCGTGTTAGGCCCCTTACCTACTGTAAGAGGAGGATCTAGTGGATCTTTAGGAGTTAGCACCAATAGATATAGTGGGTCTTTTGGTGGAGGTAACATTAGAGGGAATCAAGGTCCTAGATTTGAAAGATATTGTCCACAATACCACCAACAGTGTCTTGTAATATGTCACTCCACTTACCTGATTACAAGCACATTGAGGGTGCCACAGAGCATGTACAAAAGTGTTAATTACTATGGCATGTAAAGGGAATCACTACCCTAGATTGAGAGGAAATTTATATTACAAATGTGTTGTAAGGATGTGCTCATAGCTGGTACATGAAGTATGACCCACACTAGATAGTGGTGGATTACATTGCATTGTGTAATGCATTTTTGATAGATTTCCACATACTTGAGTTTGAATAGAAAAGCATCAGTGCATTGAAAGAGATTAAAAAAGGAATGTCGAGAGAGTGTTTGGGAGTATAACACACATTTCATGACTTTCCTATCCAAGTTATCTTATGACATTCACCCTTCACAGGATGCTCAGTGGTTCGTCGAAGGACTGATTACACCATTTAGGAGGGAAATTTCACGAAGACTTTCACATATCCATGCAAGGCCTTGGAGGCTTTCTTGCACACCGAGGAAGTAAGAAGAATTGATATATGAATTAGTCTATTCCTAGAATCCCAAATTGCTGCAATGACATGAAGCATTTTGAGAAATTATTTGTGAACTCATCTCATGAGACTTGTAGCGGTTATGGTGTATGGATTATGAGGTAGAAGGGCATATGAAGGATATTTTTCCTCGAGAGATCAAGACGTGTGATGATGGTAGATGTCATATTTTCCATGGAGATCATGATACATGTTGGTGTCATCTACTATAGTGCATGATTCGTAAGAATGTGCCTTGCTTATTGCAAAATCTACACCTCTACTACTTATGACACCAAGGATTGTAGATTGATTGACCAAATACATGATGTCATTGATACTGGTGTATGTTAGACTAGTATTGTAAATAGTTCCAAGGATGAGGTTTGTCATTATGAAGGGTGTACAGATAGAGGGAGTCATGGAAGATGATTTTGTGAATGATTTAGAGGCCATAGAAACCACGGAGGTGGAAAAAGTGAGTTCCCATGTGGAACTTGTTACAACTATGGGTCTATGGAACACTTCCCCAAGCTATTACAATGTTCTTGGTGTAGAAAAAAGAAAAATTATGAGGAGTGCCCAGAATTATTTGAACACATGAGCTAGAAATACCATAAGGAAAAAGGTGTCGAGATGGTAAGCGTGAAGAAATATGACTCACAATGGATGCCAAGGGTGGCGCATTGAGTCAGAGTTGGAACCTATACTAGTGATAATGTGATATGAGGCTACACATACCAAAGAGATACCAAAGTAGAAACCATTGGTTACTAGAGAATAGGTGGTGCATGGGAAGTATTCAGACCCTACTCATTAGAAATAATTCTATCAAGAAACCATGAATGTGATTCAAATCCTACAAGGAGAGATCTAATGCGTAAAGGAGAAATCATGGTATTTAGAGAAAAATAAAAGCATTAAGGCTCCACAGAAGCATCTGTATGAAATAAAGGAGGTATGTAAAATGCTGAGGTAAGAGAATATCATCCCTTTCCTAGGAGAATGGATACGAGAGAAATTATCATGCACTAGAGGAGAGTACGAGTGATAGGTCTTGCACACTAACCTTCCTCCTCACATCCTTCACTATGATAAGGAGGTTACCTTGAATTAAATTATTGATGGATGGATCCTAAGTAATATTATGATTTACACAGTGTGAAAGCTAATGCTCTTACTCTATATGCATGCAATCAAATGGGAAGGACCCCATTACAACCATATTTAAATGTGTTTTATATGGCTAACAAGATAAAGGAAATGCCCATTGGTGTTTTAAAGGATCTTGTTATCACTATCCAAGGAGAAATTCACTAGAAACTTTGAATTCTTGGCACTTGCTACGGCGGACAACTTCCCAACATTACTTGGGTGCCCCTCGTGCTATAAGAATAATGTTGACTTACATTTAAATAAGGGTTATATAAATTTTGAGAACACAAATGAAAGTGTTATCATTCTTTTGACTGGATGGGAAATCAATGCCCTATACTGAGCCCTTTGGAGAAGAATACCTAAACAAAATCTATGTGTGCACTATCAGGGACCCTGAGGTTGTGCAACAAAAAAAAGAAGGCGTTATTCAATGGGAAGACACTCAATATATAAGTGATACAACTAGTGTTTCATGTGATAATTAGGCACACGGGATATATGAGTTTGTCAAAAGGATGTTAAGAGGATTTGGGATGAAAGTAACAAAGGTGTGCTCAGTTAGGCACACAGGAGGAAAGCAGTTTCTAAATTACACTTTGGGGAGCTAACCCTAATGTTTTCTCTCGCGAGCAATGGAGACCCGAAAAGATGTGAGATCGAAAGGAGAAGGATGCTTAGTTATAATTTTATTAGGACGGTAGCACATTGGTGGGTGACCCATCATGATAACCTTCTAGAGTGGCATGAGGTGATAATTTTGTTCTCTATTAGGTTTCTCCAAATCAATGCACCTACTGCTATACAAGACTATCATGGGAAGGAACCCTCCTAGTTTCATGTCCATGCATATGAGAAGACCTGAATGGAAGGTGTGGAACCCTAACCACCATATTTATGGGTGCATAAGCTTTACTCCACATTATAAATATGTGCATGTGCATCGTACATTCATTTGAAACTATTCCATCGGATAAGAAACGGCATGAGTTGACAGATGACGTGATTGAGACATTTGAGTATTGAAGTACTAATCTATTAGTGAAAGAGGCATTACGAGGTTTTTAAGTGCCTAACTATGGGGATAGTGCCATGGCACAGAGGATAGAATACTAGAATTTTGGGAGAACCTAACTTGGAAGCACACTTTGATGATGAATAGCCGAGGAAATGCAAATTAAGTGCACTTACATGGAGAAAGATAAATGGAAGTTGGTTTATGTGATTGATGGTAAAAAGTGGAGAACACGGATGTTAACCATACTTTGGGTACACACGAGGTTATGGATAGTGTTGATGAGAAATCACACACCTACCATGAATCCCTGAAAACTAAGAGGGTTAATATTGGCTCAAATATGGAATCTAAGGAAGCTACTATTGGAGATTACTAGATAGAAAAGGAGGTTTCAAATATCATTAATCTGTTGCGTGAATTTCAGGATTTTTTCCGCGTGGGTACCATGAGCTTAAGGGAGTTCACCACTCTTTAGGATAGATGTGGATAAAATTAAAGGATGGTGCACAAATAATTCTTAAGAGAGACCATACTAAATGAATAAGAATCTATGTGTTAGTGTCAAGGAGGAGATTGAAAAGATGATTGCATCAAGCATCATTGAGGTTGTTGAAGAATCAGAATGGATAATTCCAATGGTCATCAACATTAAGAAGGATGGAAGGATAATTATTTATGTTTATTATAGGGATTTGAATGTGGTATGTGTCATTTACCCTTTTCCAACCCCCTTCACCGAGGATATCCTAGAAGGAGTAGCCAGGCATGAGATCTATTCTTTCACAGATGGATTCTCAGGATATCACCAAGTTAGAATTGTAAAGGAGGACCAAGAAAATAAAAATTTATCCATTGAATGGATAATTTTTACCTACACGGCCATGCCCTTTAGACTAAAGAACACACCTGTTGTGTTTTCGTGCATTGTGGTTCAGGCATTTCATGACTTCATCCATAAGTTTCTTCAATTCTACCTTGATGATATGATGGTTTATGGACTAGTAAAAGACCATTGCGACAGTTTTTGGTTGATGTTTTAGAGATTATGATAGTTGAGTATATCTCTCAACATTAAGAAATGTGTTTTCACTACTCCTTTTAGAACCTTGTTAGGGCATATCATATGTAAGGAAGGCTTATTGGTGGATCCTTCCAAAGTTGTCGTTATTGTGGGATTGGGGGAACCTACAAGCCAAAGTGTGGTGTGCAGATTCCTTGGGCATACGGGGTACTACCAAAAATTTATCAAGGGATATGCCAAGATCATCATGCCATTGGAGGGATTTCTGAAGCACAAAAGTACATTTCATTGGGGAGAAATGTAGTAGATGGTTTTTAATGCATTGAATAATAGGCTTATCATTATGCCCATAGTACACTTTCCTTCCTAGGATAAGCCATTCCATGTACATGTTGATTCCTCAAGGATGGAAATTGGAGTACTTGGTGAGGGGATTATTGATCACCCTCTTTGTTTTGCAAGTAGGAAGCTAACCCTAGCATAACAAAACTATACTACTACCGAGCATGAGGAATAGTTAATGATCTCGCGCGCTACATAAATTTAGGAAGTATATGTTTGTAACACCATTTATATTCTACATGGACCACATGGCATTGAATTACTTGGTAAACAAGCCTATTTTACAAGGGCGCATATGCAGTGGGTATTATTATTTTAAGAGTTTGAGTTTATGGTTGTTGTAAAACCGTAAAATTAACCTAGGACCTGACCATTTATCAAGGATCGACTTAGGGGAGGACATGCATAGCATTTAGGATACAATGCTAGATGCACAACTATTTAGATTATAGCATGCACCCTCTGAATTAGAGGATATTGTTGTGTTTCTCAAAAATGTGGTATGGTGCCGAGAAGAAATGAAGACTTTAGAGAGAAAATAATTAGCTATACATGTCATTCCCTACATGTTAATTAGTGGAGACTTATACAAGTTAGGTTGTGATGAGATCTTATGTCGGTGCATGTTAGAGCATGAGTGTGCTGCAATAATAGAGGAATCACATGGTGGAATTGCAGGAGGAAACTATGTAGGAAATTCCATCGAGTCGAATATTTTACTAGCAGGTCTTTAGTGGGAAAGCATTTACCAGGATTGTATCAAGTTTTGTAAGGCTGTGATCATTTCCAGCACCTTGGAAAGCTAGGAAAAAAAGGTGAAATTCCCTTAAGGCCGATAGCTAGTGTAGAACCATTCAAAAATTTGGTAATTGACTTTGTAGGTCCTATTTCTCCTACTACGCGAAGGATTGGCTTGTTTTATATCATTACTTGTACTGATTACTTAACACGGTGGGTGGAGGTAGTGCCTACGAAGGATTGCATAGCAACCACAATGGTAAGATTCCTATGGGAAAATATAATCAGCAAGTATGGGTGTCCATTGAGCTTGACTAGTGACAGGGGTACACATTTTTTGAATGAGACAGTTAGGATTTTGTTGGCAGAGTTCATGGTGGCTCATCACAAGACTACCCCTTATCACCCTTAGGCTAATGGAACCACTGAGGCATTTAACAAGATACTAAGTCACATGTTGACCAATATTTGTGATGTTAGGAGACAAGATTGGGATGAAAAAGTTTTAGTTATACTATGGTCGTATAGGGAAACCTATAAGAGATTGAGCAAGGCCACACCGTTTAAATTGGTGTTTGGTGTGGAAGATATTTTGCCAAGAGATTTTGTGTTTCCCTCTCTACGTATTGCACACGTAGGAAGATTGGACAAAGAGAAAGCATTACAAGATCACATTGATAAGTTAATGCAATTGGACAAAATAAGATCACTTGTTAGATGGAGTCAGAAGACTGAGAAGGTGAGACAAAAAGCATGGCATGATCATCACATTAAAAATAAACAATTTGAGGTTGGGTAGATGGTTTTACTTTATGAATCTAAATTTTTGCATCATCCTAGGAAACTCAAAGTCCATTGGTTAGGGTCATATATTATATCTTACATCCTTGATTTAGGCACGTGTCAGTTGTAAGTGCTTTGGATGGGACAAGGTTGTCAAGATATTTCAATGGGATTAGGTTGAAGCCCTACTATAAATAAGGCTTCTATGTGTCTATAAATAAGGTAGTATTTCCAATTAGATTAGGTTTCCTTTAATGCTTTTCCCTTTTGGTTGTTTCCTTTGTTGTCATTTTTGGGTTTTGTGTTGCGCATTGGTGCACCAGTAGCTAATTACATTGTAAGATATTCTATGCATAGAGGACCACGCATACATTTTTGTGTGGAGTGAAGTAGCAGATATGTCAAATATGTTTGACAAATTCTTTCGAAAATGGACTGATGGGAATGATTAGCGCAAAGGTAGAAGAATGAGAAGAATGATGGTTAAGGTGTTTGAATTCATGCGGTTATGAAGGTGTGTTGAGAAAATTTTAAATACCACAAAGAAGGGAAATATTGTGTAGTACAACATAAGGTAGGAAACACCATGGGGAACTACTTAGTGGATGACACGGAGGTTATGTACTTTAGCATGGTGATGTGTATGAAGGATGTTTGTGGCAGTGAACTAGTGTTGGAGCACCAAAATGTTATAATAGCGATGCACAAGGGGAAGTCACGGAAGTTGATTTAAGTGAAATAAAGTGATCTATTAAAAAGTGATGTTAAGACACATGGTCAAAGGAACTCTAAGGCATTGAAAAAGTATAAATAGGAGGTAAGAGTAGTCATTTTGACTACTTTTCCTTAGAAAATTTCTTTTTGATCCCAAGCTCAAAGTGTGATAATGGTTTTGTAAAGAAGAGATAAGTGAGGTACTTATCACAAACCAAAGGAATTGCGCAAGTTGTAGTGTAGTATCAGGACATTGCAAGTAGGAGGGAACATAGCAGAGCAAGAAAGGGGTTATGTGAAAGATAAGTGGAGAATTATTCAAATCTAGGAAGGCAAAGGAGAGATGAATGAGAAGAAAGAAGAAAGAATATGGCACCCAAGAAAGATCGAACAAAGAGATTGGTGGTGGAGAAGGAGGATCCTGGAGATTTACTTGGAAATATAGTACCCCCAGGGGTTATCAAGGTAGAAAAGTGGAGTTCAAAGTTATAAAAGTGCAAGATCAATGAATACAACCATAGGACAAGTGACAATGAAAAGATGATGCAGAAGACTTAGTTTCAAACACTCCAACAAAGAAACAAGCTTACAAACCCTAATGTTGATGACCTTGTACAAGAAGAACTATAAAATACTAGATTTTTGCAACTATGGGATCTACCTTTCTTTGCAAAACCCACCTCGTTGTTCAGATGGTTAATGTCATGGGTGCATGAGGACTTCTTCTACTTCGTGGGAAGAAGGATGAGGATTACATACCACTTGATTAGGACAGTTACATGCCTATGAAATATCGGCAAGGATATCGAACTTGATTTATGTGCCACTACAAATATTGAGGAGCTAGCAAAGAAATTGAGCTACGAGAAGGGAGGAAGGGCACAGGTGATTGTGAATCTCCTGCACCCATCATTAAAAGTCACCTCCTGGCTTGTTAGTTGTAAATTAGGCACATCGAGAGGGTGGAAAGACATCAATAGGAGGCTCTTGTATGTATCCTACAAAGTGTCATAAAGGGACCATTATAATTTTATAGATTTTATCACAAATGACATTGTTAAAGAAGAACGAGTACAAAATGTGGTAGGATCAATAATCACATAGGGCTCCATACTTTTATTGATCATATTTTGGGAGATTGGTGTCCCATATGGGCCATATGGGAACATATGGGTTCACCCATTGGCGCACTTATCCCCTGTAGTTCAATTTGTGAAGTTTACTTTTTATGGGATGATCTCAAGTGCCTACAAGGATTGGATGAACATGTGGTTTGAATGGTTGTGTGAAGCATTTGAGAATGAGTGATGCATCCCCCATGAATTTCCAAAAGTTGTTGGGGATCAGGTAAAACTTGTAGTTACTCAACATTTTTTCCTAGAAAAGTTTATGATGGCCAAGGGAGAGATGGGGCCATGGTACAAGCTCCCTTCGTGTTTCTTTGCTAAGTTAATGAAGTGTGCCATTAACCAAATAAAGGATGTGCAAAATTTGGTCTTTAATACAAAAAATGTGGATGTTGATGTCTATACATTATGTGTGACATACAAGTATGGTACTCGACCTGCTTATGTCAAAGTTTTAGAGCCAAACTTTTTGGAATTGCACCCTCAAGTTAGCGTTACCATCAAAGGGTACATCCATTGGGTGTTCGTGTAGCTGCACCCCAAAACACAAGGGGGATTGAAGTGGAGGTTAGACATTCCCCCTTTTGAAATTCATGGGAGGTGTCAATCCCCGACCATGAAAGCAAAGTATAATTCAAGAAGAGGAAGAAGAACAGAGTGAAGGTAAGTTAGATACTTCCTAGAAGAGGAGGTACTACACATGCCACAATGGTAGCAAGGGGTCAACACTTCACTACAAGGTGGCGTCAAGGCCTCATTACTAGGGTGTGAGAAAGAGAAGGAAGAGGAGGAAGATCCTAAAGAAAAGAAGAAAAATACACACGATGCATTGATCCCCCAACAAGCTCGGAGGAAGGTGAAAAAAAATACCCCACAAACCTTCAAGGAAAATTTAAAAGAGCAAGAAGCCGAGACTAAAGCCCTGGATGTAGACAAGGTGCATGAGGAAGGAAAGGAGCAATCTTCAAGACCTAAGAATATCCCAATACACAAGTCCTCCCGAAATAGACTCATCAACCCAAGGGGAGATAAGGGGGACTCCTTTACTATAAAGGAGGATAAAGGATTCACCCCTAGAGCAAACAAGTAGATGACGAAGGAAAATATACAAGGAAGAAGTGGACACCCATTTCCCCACATATGGACTTTATGGATGACCCCACGAAGGTATTGCACATTGTTATCAGCTAATTTTGACTTCATAAAATTAATAAACATGGGAATTTTGAAAATTTTTGAAAGTTGTATGTTACATGATTTAACGCCCTTGTCATGATTGTCTTGTTTTTTTATCCTTTCGATGATTCGTTTCGTCCATTTTGGGCAAGAACTCTTCCCGCCAGTTATAAAATGCATTAATAATTAATTAATTAATATTTAATTAATTTATTATCCTTTATTTGATAAAATCAATTTTTATTAATTTTTGGTTTTTAATTAAATAAATATTAATTAAAATTCATTTGACAATATTTATTTAAATTGTCGGGGGGGAGAGTAAACTTCCACTTCCAATTGTCAAGGATGCCAAATTGGCATCCCGTACCCAGATATCCCCTTTCTTGGAAAATTTATTTTATTTCCCCACTTGTGGACTTTCTTCCACTAATTGCCAATTCAACCAATTGTGGGTAAAACATCTCCCGATTTTCTACATGGGGAAATAAAATGGGGATTGTCATCCCGCCTTGTCATTTCTGCTGGCAAATGGTTGTTTATTTCCCACTTTCCCCTGGAAATTAATGCCACTACCTGGGAAAGATGGAATTGGTTATCTTAATGGAAATAAGAAATGGTTACAGAAGCTTCTTTAATCCTCATAGCCATTTCTCTTTCAAACTTGTTGGAAAAATTTATGCGATGAAGATTTGAAGCTTTCAATATTTCTTTCTTCTTATTTCCTTTGTAGAAGCATTTTCAAGGAAATAGTTGGAAGAATTTTTGTTTCATTTGATTAATTCATTCCTTTGCATTTCCAGTTTACTATTGTAAACATAATCGGAAAAATATTACATTATCTATCATAGAATAAAGAAGCTCACACAAGGAGTAGAAAAAGTAGCCATTCCACGCCTTGGAGAATCCACGTAGATCCAAAAGACAAGGAGATGGAATAGATTTTAAAACATATTCATCAAGAAGAAAACAACACTAAAGGCCACACATCAGTAAGTTGAATAAGGTTTGGAAAACAAATCCTCCACACAATCCAAAGTAGGATTTTCAAACCATTCATCAAGGGAGATAGTCCAAGGTAGAAAATAATTCAAACATCCCATGCATTCTCCACACAATTGACATGAAATTTTTTTGGCTCCATTTGAAAGCTCCCATGCAGTTTAAAAGGGGAAAAATAACATTGTAAAAGTGAAATCTTGTAATAATTTTGATCCAAAGCCCAAATACCTACACACAATTTCAACGTAGAGGGTGAGGAAATTCCATAATAGTCCAGACATTCCACGCATACGCCAAGATAAATTCACAGGAGCATAAGACCAAATACAGCTCCTACCACATATTTTACCAAGAAAGTTTCCACGCATTAGTTAATACACTCGGTTCATGCTAGTAAAATAAAATAGTCTACACAAATCCATGCATTCAATGGGCAATTTTAGAGACCATGCATTCTGAAATCAAATATATTTATCACACATTTTCCTAGTGAAAGAGATAACACGCAACCCATGCATTGATCGAAGTCTGTAAGGAAGGAGGAAATCCCAAAGTCTATGCATTCATAAGTTCGTAATATGAAACGTAAAGTACAAGGAAAAAAATTAAATTGATCTATGCGGAATATTAAAATTAGGAGATTTTAATTTTTTTTATATATATATATATATCATCATTGTCGCCAGATTCAAAATTCGAGCCTAGTCTCGGTGTGATGTATTGACATTTTAAAAAAATGAATTTATAACTGGGACTGATTATTATTATTATTATTATTATTATTATTTTAAAATAATAATAATAATAATAAAACGAGCTATATTCCTTTTGCATAAACAGAGTTTTGGAGGCTAAGACCGACCCCATTTGCATTGTTTTATGTTCTGAGTCATTTTTTGTAAAATTCATAATGGTTGAAAAATCTAATAAATCTACAGGAAGATCGAGGAAGCCAATGGAGAAATCGAATAAGTCCACACTCAAGTATGAATTCCAAGGAATCATTCCTCCTAGTTCCATCAAGTCAGCATACAACAATATCACTGATACAAATCTGGGTCACATCAATGTGCAACAATTCTGTGATTGGGTGAAAGCTGAAGGAAAAACCATATTCTTGGATAGGCTTTACCATAGTGGTCTACCCCAAGCAGTGGAATTTCTAGTCTCAAAGGTCAATGACCAGAGTTTTTATCACTTATGTGAAGCATTATGATCCTGAGAGATGAGGAATTTATAAAGATAATCATGAGCCTTTCCTCTTAATCACACCGAAACACATTGAGGAATTTCTTAGCATACCTGACTTCCCTGAGAATGCAAACATCACTCGAAATTCAGCACAAGAATTTTGGGATGAAGAACCCCTCAGGTAAAGCAATATGGTTAATAACAACTGGTTAGTGACCAAGAGGCCTTGATTTGACCGGCTTCCTAAAGAATTGTATTATATTGAGTTCATGGAAGAAATCGGGGACATGATTACTCTCTTGAGTCAAGTCTTCGGTTTACCCTCTGTCATGATTTTCCACCCATGGATGTATCAGTTTATCTATATCATCCTTGCCAAGAGAGAGTTTGTGGATTGGGCCACCATCATCAATGATACCCTTCACAAATAATTGATCGAAGTGAAGATGACTGGATGTTTCTACATGACATCATACCTGACTTATGCAATGGCTAGAAGAAATCTATTTTCGGACTCAAAATGAGAGGAGTCATGGGTCCATCAAATAATTTCTTCCATTATTATCTGCAACTAAGTTTCAAAAATAGATCTCATCATTTTAGAAGAGTTAATGATGCATTCACCTTCTGTGTGATTCGAAACTTGAATCATAATACAGAGGAAATATTTTCTAAAGAATCCATGGATGTCATTTCCCAATGGGGAACATGGTTTATTCAATTTTCATCCTTTTCCTATATTCACGTAAGTGGCTTTGTGGGTACTCCATGGAAGCTTCCTAAGTACATCAGTGACAAGTGGGCATTAATGGAGCTTGCATGAAAATTATTCCAATTTCACTATCTTCACAAAGTGATAAGCATCATTCAGAATTCATTTATTTTGTCATACAAATGTGGAACATGGAAATTTGAAGTTTCCAAGCATGACATCTATACCCATGTGACAAACTTTTCATGTTTTAACATTCCTAGGCACCACAGGTCAAATCCGTTAGTTTGGTCACACCCTATTTGATGTCAAATTTGTCCCCTAGGTGATTTAGGAAATTCCATTCATTCCCCCTAGGTGATTTTAGGAGTTCTTTAAAAATGCAAATTTTAGGCAGTCACAGGAAGGGCTATCGTTGGCCTTCCCAGGACTAGATCAACCCATGGAGCGAAATGGAAGGGCCAAATTCAACATGGAGGTGAATTGAAGACCTTAGAACATCATGGAAATTATTTTGGAAGGTTTGGGAAATTTTGAAAGACTTGGAGCAGTCTGAATAAAAAATAGGGTTCATAAGCCTAGGCAGTACACAAGCCTAAAACAACTACTGAACTTTAAAAGAATATTCCGAGAGGTCTGGATGGAGATAGGAGTAAAAAGAAACATATAAAAATATAACTCCAAGCCCTACAAGATGATGAAATCATATTTTTCACAAAACCTTGGCACATAGGGTTTGCAAAAATCTTTTCTCAAGCATAGGTAGAGTACCAAATAAAAAATTCTTTTTTTCAAGAATCGATAGAAGAATCAAGAAATTTTACCCCCACCATTGGATTCAAAATTCCATTTCCATTCAGTATCATATAAAATTTCACAAATAAATTCCACCGAGAGCTCAAGTTATCATCGTTCCAAGTTACCCTCTTGGAGATAGTTTAGGAGTTAGTCAATTTTCGGGAGGACATGTGTCGTACAAGAGCCTGGCAAGATTTTATGTCCCTGATGTCCCTAAGGTTAGGTACATCAACCTTGGAAAAATTTTCCCATCCCCCATGTGACCTCTGGGACCCTCATGTGACCTTCAGATTTGACAGTTCACCCCCAAGTGCATTTTTGGAGCTCAAATTCCCTACCGTCGGATCGAGGACATGTGTCGTCCTCTTTCTCACCATGGAATTTGATGTCCCTCACATCCCTGAGGTTAGGGACATCAAGGAAAAAAAAATGTGCCCAACTCCAACTCCAAAATTTGAAAAAAATCTAACTGTTTGGTGTTTCTTGTTGCTTCTCACTTCTTAGAAAAATTGTTGTAGAGAACACCACCCACCACTCCACAATTACCAAGCTCAAACCAGATCCATCACATCACATTATCCTTCACTCCATGATTTCACATAGGTCATATAATGAATATTGATCAAACCAAGAACAAAGAATGAAGAACAGAGGAAAATAAGATTGAAAACTCCATTTCCATAAAACCAAGAATCGAACATATCTTGCAAATTGTTGCACGGATTAACAAACCATTTGTTTTTGCATTCTTATCTCTTGAAGGCCATTAAAAAATCATATTCAAACCTCAAATTTTCAGCAATGAATGCTCACAGTGAATAAATTTCACTTTCGGCTCCATGAAGAACAAAGTTCAATTTCCCATCAAATCGGTTGTCGATTGAAGTAAAATTTCGCGTGAAGCACCAAAAGCAAAAACCTATAACAATGGAATTTATTTCATCTTGAATGGAAAAAATACCATACCTGAAAATTTCCATTAATGACTGCCATGACACAAGAATGGAAAAAATCAAAGTGAGCTACCTCTCTATTTCTTAGGCTTCCAGGTGGGAGATAGCGCCCAAAAATGGAGGAAATGATTGTTGAAAAATCTAGTTTCGCGTGAACTATTTTTCACACCATGAAGTCCCTATTTTTAGGGATATGGAGGGATGTGTTTTTATCAGAATTCTTCCCTCTTTGAAGAAATTTTCAAATTTCTAAAGATCTGGACTGCAAAATCATCCAAAATTAAGAGGGAAGGGTCTCAAAAAAATCTAGTTTCTATCAAACTAGTTTTTGCATGAAGAAGTTTCCAATTTCTCAAGATATGAAGGAATGAATTTTTATTAGTATTCTTCCTATTATCTCCATACATGAAGCTCTTACAAGACATAAATTTCCATTTTTCATTTCTGAGATTTTTGGAAAGTGAATCATAATGAAAATTAGAGCACGAGTTTGTGACGAAGATTCGAATCCAAAAAAGTTGTTCCCATTGCAAAAAGAGGTTGTTTTCACCACTTACTAAAAATAGCATATGTTATATTTCCTTGCATGCTATAAATGATGAGTCCCACTGAATTGTAAGTTTTTTCACTCAAGATAATTAGAAAAGGGGTAAAATGAAAAGTAAGATAGAAAATGACTTCTTCCCAAAATAGCAGGTCCCCAAATAACAATGTGCTAAAAATAGAAATATCTCAGTAACAAAAGAGGTTGGAATATGGTAGATAGTTCAAAAGGTGAAACTAGAACAAGATAGGTGATATGTCTCAGAATAGTAGAGCACGTGCTCATATTCTAAAAATAGAAAGTTTTCATTTCAGAGTGGAAAGTTGCATATGACTTCATTTTCACTCACCTTACTACTTTTTGGAATCCCTTTTGGATAATGATATGGTTTCATGAGTTGAAAATGAGGAATGAGAACTTCATGGAGGTCCTGGAAGCATCATCTTGAGAGTGATGGTTTACAGAAGCAAAGCAAGGCATCGCAAGGCACATCATCTCGAATTCATCTTCATCACTTAAGGAACCGAGTGATCCAAAGTGAATTGGTCAGAATGATTTCAATGAGTCAAAGGGTTCATCAACCATGTTTCAAGGAGGGTCATCATGGGAATCATATGTGTTCATCTTAAGTTTGCAGTGGTAAACATCATAACAATGTTTCTAGACACTCATTCTATGGTCCAGGATGTCCATGCATCATAGATTTTGTGGTCATCACTAGATTAGGAAAATGATTCAAAGTTATTCAAGGGAGAAATATTCATCAGTGTAGAAGATCACCAGTGGAATAAATCCTTGCTCAAATTTCATGGTTGCATCAAGGAATTCAAATCATTTCATCACGAGGAGTGTTTTCCCCTCCATCCCTTCCCTCTCCCTCTCTTTTCCTCTCTAATTTCTCTCTCCATTCTAATTCTTCATTATGCGTCATCATTGTATTTTTTCTTATTCACTTAAGTGACCCATTTTAATTGTAAAAAGTATCTTCTCAAAATTATAAGAGAAATACTTAATTCATGGAAAACAAAAGGTCACGAGTGGAATATGGAAATGAAGAGTCATGTGAGGGAGGTGAAAGGTTAATTCAGATTGCTATAAATTGTAATGACCCATAAATTGTATTTCTCTTCATTCCAAGGGGTTCTTCTAATTATTAAATTCTTCTAGCTGCTCTTATTCTTATAAGTTCATGAGAGATATTTTAATCCTTTGTGAGTGAAAAGAGTTAGCCAATTCTCCCCTTATTATCAATGTCTTCCATACTTAAACTATGTACAATTTCGCTTGAGCAACAATACAAGAAGAAGGAGTTTCAATCCTTTTTTGACTAAGGGGTTTACTTGATACTTTGTGTTCATTAAATTCTAATTGGTTTTATTGTCATTTTCCATATTGTTTCTTTCTAACTTTAGTGCATGTGATGAAACTTCTAACTAGTGTGTGCAAGAATCTAATTTTCTACCTCGCAACATTAGTTCCCTACCTCTTTTCTTACTCCCTTTCCCGCTCTTTAGAAAAAGTCTCCCTAGAAAGATATTTCTAGCTTTTCCGCAGGTCAATGGAGTGCACTGTTGGATCCAAGGCCACAAGGCCACAAGGAAAATATACCTTTACTCTCGCATGCATATACGGCAATGCATCGCATCGCTTAAGTAGAGGGACTTAGTTTCCCAGAGCATTGGAAAATAATCCACAATTTTGTACACTTGAAAATTTTTCTCAGACCCACCGTGGGGTAGATTTAGTAGCATTTGCACCAAAATTACGACCGCAAGGTTTGAAATAAAAACTAAAAAATCATATTTCAAAGCAAAATCATTTTTGAATGTGAAACTATCAAGGAATGAGCCTCTATCACGTTCATTTCCCGCATCATGAAGAAATTTCTAGATTGGAGTTAAGTAATAATGAGTGACAGTGAAGAAGAAGAAGAATATATCTTCTTGGAAAAGAAGATCATTGATCAACCATGGTTCTGGACTAGTGTTGAAAAAGGAAAGAATAAAGAACCCATCACCAATGAAGAGGAATGGATTCAAAGGAGACATAAGCTAAGGTGTGAAGTTTGAGAATATTTCAAATTCTTACAAGATATTAACGAACAACTTCAAGAAGCCCAAAGTGAGGAAGAATAAAAGGAGAGTTATCCTATAGAGGAAAATCCTAAAGATCATTCATACCATAGGCTTTTCATACCTAAAATTTTCTTAAATGCCTCTAAACAAAATCCTATTCTTGAGCCTTCCGATGAAGATAAAATCAACATTCAAGAAGAGGAAAAAATACAGGAAGGTGTAAGATCCACTGAAGAATATTTTTGCAATCTCACATAGCTCACTAAAAAATTGAGAATTTTTTCCCTCTTCCACCGTTCTATAGAGGAATTCATTGCATACGGTGATGAAAAAATGAACATGTTGAAAATATAATATGTGGAAAGACTTGAGAGGATAATAAAAGGAAATTTTGGACCCGAAGTCTTTGATGAAATTTGGAGGTATGCTTTAGCTCTACGAGAGAAGATATGAACATCTTGAAGCTCCACATCAAATGGAGGAATAAGACGAGATGTGCCCTATTGAAGAATACCTAGATTTTTGCCCATATTCTCGAGGCTTTCATTCCCGAAATATTATTGGATTCTCCTAAACAAGATCTTATCAAGGAACCTTTCGATGAAAGCAAAAGCAATGGCATGGAGGAAGAAGTAGAAGAGATGAAGATAGAATGACCATTCAGAAATTCCATTTGGCTTGAGTCACAACCCATGGGACGAATAATATATTCAATAAGGAAGATCCTTACGGGATAATGGATGATCCAATGCTCTCCAAAGAGTACACCAATAATGAAGAAGATGGCTAATTCAAACTAAGCATGGATGATCTCTTTTCAAATTTTTATCTTTCAAATGATGATGAAATGGATTAATGTGAAGAAGTGCAAGAAATTCAGCCAACATCATGGTCCTTAAATGATGAATTCAATATGGTCATAGATAATCTTCCCTCCTATTTTGATTCTTCAATTGATGTAGAAATGTTTCATGAAGAAATGGAGGAAGTCAAATAATCAAACTCTCTTCTCGATGTAATCATGGATGATAAAATGGAAGAAGCCCACTCTCTTTTCAAATCTAAGGAGAACAAAAATTTAGTCACAACCTCTACTCACTCGGGAGAAGAAACATCATCACGGTGAAAAAGAGTGTTTCATATTTCACCTAAGCAAGAAGATTCAATAATGGATGGTTAAGATGTAGCTAAAAATTCTTCTCATACTTCCCCCAACACAGTTCTCTGCTTCTTACCAAGAAGAAGATGATATGGATTTTGAGCTTGTGGGAGTGCCCTTTCTATGAAGCCTGGACATATTCTCCTTGTCAGTAGGTGTCATGCATCAAGTATGCCCATATTTGGAAGAAAGTTAATCTTTGGAAATGAAAACCATGGAAGATGTGAATGAGGATGTTTTAAATAAATCATGGGCCCATATGGATCATATTTTTAACCATCTCCTAGAGGAAAAACAATAATATTCTTCCAATGAAGGTAAAAATGAGCTTATGGAAATTTCATAAGAACTATTCATACAAGACATATTGAAGGCTTCGAAGAAACTAAAGATCCTCAACTCAGTCTTGAACTCTTAACCCAGGCCATGGAGATACAAGACAGGTATGAGTCAATTTTTTCTTCCTATCTTGGTAGACCAATTTTTTATGTTGAGATGGAGCAGTTGGATAATCTTAATGACTTCCATAATAATTCAGTTAATGAGAATGGACATGAAAGCATGTCTTTTTCTTCCACATCGTGTGAAGAAGTTCATGAGTGCAAAAGAAGAAAAGTTTGTGAATCACCTTTGGACATCTCCATTTTTGAAGACAACACCTCCGTCATGGAAGAAGATAATAGGGAAAACATTGAGCTGATTTGCATTGAATAAATTTGTTCGAACATGGCGAAAATATGTAGCAATGTTTAGAGTATATTCAAAACCAACTCGCTCCCACCATTTTGGAATGGTCCATCAATGAAAAACAAGAGTTCATATGGAAAAATACAATGAAGGGTGAAGAATTATTACATGGCCAAACCAAAAGCTACAATTTTGAAAATGATATCAAGATGCACTCCGAACAAATGCATATTGGCAACCATTTCTCTAGACAACAAAGTGGGAGTATGCATGATTCTTTCCAAATGATCCAAAATTAGATTGCACTCACCATCCTCCAAGATCAGATTCACCTTGAACATGTTCCCATGCTACAACAATATCTCAAGGATGATGAAGATCTCCAGCTCAATGATTTAACCTCCATGTCTGAAAACACTTGCTCAAAGAAACAAAGCGGAAAGTTCGGTGAAGTTCTTGAATGGGAATAAAACTAGTTTTTCCTCACTCCTTCCAAGTTTTTTTTTCTAATATGAGAGACAATTTGAGGTTGAAATTCAAAGAAGATGAATTTTTTCATGATAGCAGAAATTTTCCCACTCTTGAAGACATGGAGGGATGGTGTCTCATGTTTGTGGGACATCAAGATGAATCTTCAAAATGCAAAAGTTTCAAGAGGTTAACCAAATTTTCAATGGATGAAGAAACATTCTCAATATAGTATGAGTACAAGGATGGAATTATGGTAAGCCTTATTATTCTCAAGCCATGAAAAGCAATCACCAAAGCATGGTTTGATCATATAAAATTTTTTTTTCTTCAATGGTCATAGTTTAATTTGTTATTTCATGATGGCATGTACTTTACTCAATCCGTTGTTTGGTATGTGTATATCCTTTTCCCACCTCTCTAGATTTCCCTACCCTTGTATATAATTTACTTTCTATTGTGTGTTTCCCTTTATGTTGTGTTTCGTGTATTTCCTTTCCATTATTGTGTGTGTGTGTGTGTGTGTGTGTGTGTTTCCTTCTTCATTATCCTTCTCTCTTATAAGTTGTACATGACTCCACAAGGCCCAATGGATAAGGCACTGGTCAATGGATTATATGGTCTAAAATTGAGATTATAGATTCTCCATGTCATGTCTTTGCTGCACTCAGTCCATGCCATGTCCCCAAGCTAGAGAAAGCTATTTTTGTGCAAATATGAGACAGGGAAATTTGAAGTTTTTAAGCACAAAAACTATACCACTTTGTGTCGAAAATTTCATGTTTTATCATTCTTAGGCACCTCGGGTCAAATCACAATTTTGTCACCCCTATTTTATGTGAAATTGGTCTCTCAGGTGATTTAGTAAAGTCCATTCATTCCCCTAGGTGATTTTAGGAGTTACGTAAAAATGCAAATTTCGGGCAATCACAGAATGGAACAACCCCGGAGAAGAATGAAAGGGAAAAATTCAACATGGAGGTGAATTGAAGACCTTATAACATCATGGAATTTATTTTGGAAGGTTTGGAGGAGTTCTAAAATACTTGGAGCAGCTTTGAATAAAAACAAGGTTCATAAGCCTAGCGGTAGACAAGCCTAAAACAACTATTGAGATTCGAAGAACATTCTAGGAGCTCCGAATGGATTTAGGATTAAAAAAACATTAATGGAAATATAATTCTAAGCCCTACAATATTATGAAATAATATTTTTCACAAAACCTTAGAAGATAGGGTTTTCAAGTAGTTTTTTCTCGGTGCAAGTATAGTACCAATTAAAAATCCATTTTTAAGGGAGCAGATAGAAGAATCAAGACATGATACTCCCAACATTGGATTTAAAATTCCATTTCCATTTAGAATCATAAATAATTTTACCAAGAAAATTCATCGGGAGCTCAAGTTAGCATCGTTCCAAGTTACCCTCTTGGAGACAGGTTAAGGAGTTAATCACTTTTCGAGAGGACACATGTCGGCACTGAGGATCTTGGAAGGATTTTATGTCTCAAATGTCCCTAAGGTCAGGTAAATCAACCTTGGAAAAATGTTCCCAGCCCCCATGTGACCTTTGGGACCCTCATGTGACCTTCAGATTTGATAGTTCAGCCCCCAAGTGCACTTTTAGAGCTCAAATTCCCTACCATCGGATCGAAGACACATTTCCTCCTCTTGCACACTGTGGAATTTGATTTCCCTCAAGTCCATGAGGTTAGGGAAATCAATGACAAAAAAAAATTTCCCAACCCCTTCTCGTAGAAATTTGAAAAAAATTCTTACTATTTGGTGCTTCTTGTTGCTTCTAACTACTTCTCACTAGAAGAAGAAATGTTGCGAGAGAACACCACCACCACTCCATCGGTCCCAAAGCTTAAACCAGCTCCATCATAGCACATTATCCTTCACTCCATGATGGCACATAGGTCACAAAAGGAAGATTTATCAAACCAAGAAGAAAGAATGAAGAATAGAGGAAAAGAAGTCTGAAAACTCCATTGCCATAAAACCAAGAATCAAACATATCTTACAAACCGTTGCATGGATTGAAAAACTATTTGTTACTGAGTTATTATCTCTTGAAGGCCATTAAAAAATCATATTCAAACCTCAAATTTGCAGCAAGGAATTATCACAGTGAAGAAATTTCACTTCCGGCTCCACGAAGAACAAAGTTCAATTTCCCATCTCATTGGGTTTTAAAATGGTACTTTAACAAAACCATAGTCGGGGACAGAAATTCCCTCATCTTTATGGGAGAGGTTCCCTTATTGAAAGAAAGTGGAAAATCTTATATAAAAATGTACAACTTTCATCTTGAGGCTGGATTTCGACATCTTGAAATTCTTTTTTACCAAAATAGCTTATCAATACAAACGAATGGAAGCACCAAGAAAGGAAAGAGAAAACTATAACAAGTACTTTCAGGAAATATAGTTAGTAGAGTATAACCTTATACGTAATGAGAAAAGGTGATACAGAATAAAATCATTCTCATTCACAGAATAAGATATCATTCCATAGACACAAAGTTCTAGAAATCATATCAATAAGAACACAAAGTTTCTTATTACAGAAGATAAATGATCCACAGATTTCAGGAAAGCAAGAAGAGATGATAGATAAAATAGAGAGAAAGGGGAAATTATTTTGTATTGATTGCTTTCGATTATATTTACACTTAAAAAGTATCAGAGTCCAACATTTTCAATGAGCCAAGCTCTTACATTTATAGATGAAGCGAAGAGAAGAGAAGAAGAGAATGAAGAAAATCTGATTTGGAAGCTCAACCACCAACCATCAATGCCCCTAAAAATCCACCTAAAATCTATCAAATATGGTTATGCATGTCTTTGGCATGTTAAAGAAGGAAGGATGGAAGATCAAATCAAATCTAATCTAGTTGAAGTATTCTGATCATGTATTAATGGCGTGAAATATGTTTTCCAGATTTCTAACCACCAAATCCTACTGAAATAATATTTTATGTTTCCATGGTGATAGGTGAGAGACTTGACAGCCTCAAAAAATGGTAGACCAGATCATTAATGGTGGTGGGTGAGTAGCAGGCACCTGAGCTCTCTGAAAATTCCTTTCCCACTCAATTCCAAGCTCCTAGTTAAAAGACATGGATGTCTGAAGGTGCGGGGTCAAGCATTTAACATGGGCTCACAATATGCAAAAGGGTCTATCCATACAGGGGCCATGTGGTGACCTTGCGCATCTTAATATATTTGCCCCTTTTTTATTCTTGAATTTTTGTTGAACTGACACATGGCATCGTCTATGGACCTTCTCTCTTTACTTTTTATTCTCGCCTAAGTCCCTCCCATTGCCGAGACATTCTTCCGACACAAGACATGTGGAGGGCTAGCGCATGTTTGGAACTACCCCTGAACTTTGCTTTTGAAAGAGCACTCGATTAGACACGTGGAGGCTTCCAAAGACTCTAGAATTTTCAATGGCTAGCTCTATCCCCTCTTGATTCTGACCACATGGTGAGCTCGCACTTGTTTGGGGACTACCTCTGAATTTTAACCTTGAAGATGCACTAAGTTGACGCATGGAAGCTTCCTTCGGCCTGTCCCGAGATTAGAATTTTCAATGGCCGGTGTCCCCTTTTTCAGACCTGGGACACATGGAGGGCTGACACTAGTTCAGGGTCTCTCTTTGGGCTGCACCTTTGAAGTTACACCGATGAGGCACATGGAGATTCTGCGCTCACTTAGGATCTTATTTTGAACTTGGCCTTTGGAGGTGTGCCATTGGGATGCATGGAGGCCTTCGCCAGCTCTTTATACTTAGCTGATTTAATGACTAGATTTTTCTTTTCAAACTCTGACCATGTGGAGGGCATGCACACGTTTGGGGTGTATGTTTTTTTACACCATACCAAAAGTGTGCCGAAGAGACACATGGTAGCTTCCACTGTCCTTTTATACTTATCTAATTTGGGCCTTTATTGAACATTGTCTTTCTCCATTTTTAGGTTTGATGCGGGCTCAACATTTGACTTTATCCCTTGGCATGAGTAGAGCCACGGTTTCCTTTATCACTTTACACCTTTTATGGAAAAAAATCCAAAATTCCTAAAGTGTCCAAAGAACCCACTTCTCTGCTTTGACTTTTGATGTGGGCTTGACATTTGACTTTATCCTGGGCATGATCGGGGTTGTGGTTCAATTTATCACTTTACGCCTTTTACGGAAACAAATGCAAAATTCCTAAAGTGTCCCAATAACCTACCTTTCCGCATGTAATTTAGGCCTGACACATGGCTTCTCCGGGCATGGGAGTCACGGCTCACATTATAATTTTACTTCTTTTGGAAACAAAGCTAAGTTTCTTAAAGTGCTCGATGATCTGCCTTCCCACTTTGACTTTTGACGTGGGCTTAACATTTGAATTTCTCACTTTTGGAAACAAAACAAAAAATTTCAAAAGTGCCCCTGATGCCACGTCTTCCCGCTTTTGAATTTTCAACATGGGCATCAACACGTGGCTTCACCCGGTGTTGGAAGAGGTACAACTTACTTTTATACTTTTACACTTATCAAAACAAAATCTGAAATTCCAAAGTTCCTCCGATGACCCGCCTTCTGTTTTGACTTAAAACATGGCCACATGTCCCTTTGCGGGCATCTTCTATATTTGTGTGTTTTGAATAAGTCCCTCTATTTGGAGAATGCTTTATATCTGACTTGGGACACGTGAAGGCTTCTCACTCATTTGGAGACTCTGTTTGGACCTAACCTTCGAGGTGCATCGATTGGACACGTGGAGAGTTAGCACACGTTTGGGACCTACTTTTGGATTTTTCCCTTGAAAGAGTGCCAAAGGGACACATGGGGATTTCCATTTGTTCTCCTTTCTTTATCTAATTTAACGGCGATTCTGCCCCTTTTGACTTCTATTGGACCCTAGACACGTGGAGAGTTGGCACTTGTTTGGGGAACCACCTTTGGCTTCGACCCTTGAAGGTGCACCAATGAGACACATGGTGCCATCCGCTGGCCTTAGAATTTTCAACGACTAATTTAAATTTTTGAGGCTCTGACCACGTGGAGGGTTGGCACTCATTTGGGGTCTATCCCTTGGGTCTCACTTCTGAAGTTACGCCGATGAGGCATGTGGAGGCTTCCGTCGACCCTCTTATACTTAGTCGATTAAATGGTTGGCTCTATCCCTTTTCCAAACCTTGGACACATGGAGGGTTGGCACAAGTTTGGGGTCTCTCTTTGGGCCGTGCCATTCAAGTTATACCAATGAGGCATGTGGAGAGTCTACGCTCACTTAGGATCCTGCTTTGAACTTAGCCTTTCAAGGTGCACCATTGGGATGCATGGAGGCTTTAGTGAGTCCATTGCTTTACACCGAGTTGACTCACATACGAAGTCTAAAAACTTTGATCCCTTTCTTAAATCTTCTCATGCATTCTCTAATCTCCTTTGACATTGTTGGCCTCCTTCATTGACCTTGTCCCTTCATTGTTGGATTTTGAATGTGGGCTCGCATGATTGAACCGCCCCTTCCAATTTTCTTCTTTAAGGGGTTTTGTTTGATCAATTTTTTTGGGGGAAAATTGGGATAATAGGCACTAACTCAAATATTTTGAAACTTGACTTAAAAAATGAGAGAAATTTTGAGTGTGACAATAGTCCGCTCTTTCCGGGATGACTTGGCTAAGACAAAGGAACGAGGTGAGATAAGAATCCAAGAAAATATCTAGGAAAGAATACTGATTGCCTTATCCTTTGGGAAAATAGAGTCAAAGGAAAAACCAATACAGAAGACAACACACACGGAAGGGAAACAAACCAAAAATAAAAGACAAAAACAAAACACAGCACACATTGAGGAACAGGAAAGGAAATAAGCCAAAACAAGGAAAGCATTTACAAAGAAAGAAGAGGATATTTACAAGGGAAAGAAGAAGGACTGCATGAAACTTAGACAACTCCATAGATAGGATGAGAAAAATAAGTACCTTTGTGGAACAACATGGTGAAATAATTAGGCACCCATGAATTGAAGATGAGAATTTGGGCATACTAAAATATCGTGGGAAGACTATGTGGCTTGAAAATAAAAATTGAGGAAAGAATACCATCCAGATAGTAATACTTCATGCTAAAAACATTCAAATCCTTGTGAATAATCGAATATCTTCTGAGCCTCCTCTTTTGTGGATGAATAATGCCATACAAAGACTTGTACGACCCTTGACTACCTTCATACTGATTTTTACACATCACCAAACTCTGACAACTGGATCCATGAGAAAATCCAATCCCAATAGTGTCAACTCCCTATTTTGATGGAATGATGCTAGCATATGAATGAAGATTACAATTATCACCATGGCACATCTCATGAGAAACATAAACTTCCATTGAATTTTCCTTGTAACCATCTTCAAGAGTAATTTGGAAAAAGGTATTGGATGGTTTACCATTAGGTGTAATTTTGACCATGTTTCTGAAAAACATACCTATTTTTTTTTCAAAATCAATACCTGATTCTAGAAGATCATGACTCTTAGGTATAAGCTACATTGCTGATTTGTCTTCATGATTAGCAAGGAATTGAAATGTTTTCAAACTAAGTAAATATTGATCAACAACATCATCCTCTTCCTTTTATTTTCCTTCTGAAGGGTGAGCTAAGACAAGGCTATCATAGTTATGAAGAAACGATTCCAGGCATGGCTCTCCATTCTGTTTTTGTTCCGAAGGACTACAAAAAGGCTCATGTGTGCTCATCTCATCCATAGATATAACAAGGGACCAATGATCTCATTAATATATTTTTCTTCGGGTATAGGAACTTGTTCATCTTTGAGAGAAATTAAAACAACAAGGGGATGGTCTACAATGATCTTCATCTTAGTGCATTCAAATTCTTCAGTCATAGGAGAGAGAGGAATATTTTCCATTTTGTTATAATGAACATCCACTTCCACCAGCATAGGGACACTTCTTTTAAAACTAGAACATTCAACCTTGGTACATGACATATCTTCTATAGACTCTATTTCAGGTTAATATAAATCCTCAAGTTGTTTGTCTTCTTCATTATTTGAAGGAATATTAAATTGACATGCATCAGGTGGAGCAATAAGAAGACATTCATTGGTGGAATTGAGATAATGTTGAGGAATGAATACCTGATCATGAGCAGATTTTAGAATTTAAATGTTCTCCTCTTTATTACAAGGTGTCTCAAATTTATGACTCGAGTGTTCTTCACTTGTTTGAGAAGTTGCTGCAATGTTTGTGGAAACAATCTTGGATTTATACCTCTGTAGAAATTTTATAGAAATCGAGCCTATTCTCGGTGATTGGAGCTTGAAAATTTTCAATAGGGAGATCTCCATCATCATCCTCATCACTATCCCTATCACTTGTTGGTGATGTGGGCCAAAAAGTGTTCTTCATTTTACCTTCATTCTTGGGAAGGTTCCTAGATCAAGAGAACATACATGACAAAAGTTCAATCCCGAGTATATCTTGTAGTTTCCAAATCAAAAATGATCTTGAAGTTGTTCTTTTAGAAAGGGATACATTGAAACAAAATTCCCAGTAGAGTCTCCAAAAACTGTTGGGTTTTAAAATGGTACTTTAATAAAACCATAGTCAGGGGACAACAAGTCCCTCCTCTTTATGGGAGAGGCTCCCTTATTGAAAGCAAGCAAAAAGCTTATATACAAATGTACAACTTTCATCTTGAGGCTAGACTCCTAACATCTTGAAATGATTTTTACCAAAATAGATTATTAATAAAAATGAATGGAAGAACTGAAGAAAGGAAAGAGCAGAATATAACAATAATTTCAGGAAATATAGATAGCAGAGTATAACCTTATACATACTGAGCAAAGGTGATACAAAACAAAATCATTCTCATTCACAGCATAAGATATCATTCCATAGACACAAAGGTTTAGAAATCATATCAATAAGAACACAAATTTTCTTATTACAGAAGAAAAATTATCCACAAATTTCAGGCAAGCAAGAAGAGACAATAGATAAGATAGAGAGAAAGGGGAAATTATTCTATATTGATTGCTTTTGATTCTATTTACACTTCAAAATTATCAGATTCCAACATTTTCAATGAGCCAAGCTCTTACATTTATAGATGAAGCGAAGAGAGGAGAAGAAGAGAAGGAAGAAAATATGATTTGGAAGCTCAACCACCAACCATCAATGCCCCTATAAATCCACCTATAATCATGCAAATCTGGTCCCGCATGTCTTTGGCGTCTGAAGAAGGAAGGATGGAAGATCGGATCAAATATGATCTAGTTGAAGAAGTCTAATCACGTATTAATGGAATGACATATGTTTTCCATATTTCCAACCATCAAATCCTGCTGAAAATAATATTTTATGTTTCCATGGCGGTAGGTGAGAGACTTGATAGCCTCGAAAATGCTAGATCGAATCATTAATGGTGGCAAGTGAGTAGCAACCACCGGAGCTCTTTGAAAAGTCCTTTCCCACTCAATTCTAAGCTCTTGGTTGAAATACATGGTTATTTGAAGGTGTGGGGTCGGGATGTTTAACATGGGCTTGCAATATGTGAAAGGGTCTATCCATACAGGGGCCACATGGTGACCTCACACATCTTAAGATTTTCCCCCTCTTTTTACTCCGAAGTTGTGCCAAACTAACATATGGCATCATATGTGGGCCTACTCTATTTCCTTTGTATTCTACCTAAGTCCCTCCTGTTCGTGGAGATGTTATACCTGATCCGAGACACGTGAAGGGTTGGCGTGCATTGGAACTACCCCCCAAACTTTTCTTTTGAAAGTGCAACAATTAGACATGTGGAGGCTTCCGTAAACTCTGGCCTTTTCAATGGTTGGCTCATTCCCCTCTTGATTCTAACCATGTGGCAAGCCCGTGCTTTTGGGGACCGCCTCAAGATTTTTAACGTTGAAGATGCACCGAGATGACATGTGGAAACTTCCTTCGGTCTGTCCCGAGCTTGGACTTTTCAACGGCCGGTGTCCCCTTTTTGGACTTGGGACACATGGAGGGTTGGCACTAGTTCAGGGTCTCTCTTTGAGCCACGCCTTTGAAGGTGCACCAATGAGGCACATGGACAATCTATTCTCACTTAGGATCCTATTTTGAACTTGGCCTTTAGAGGTGCACCATTGGGATATGTGGAGGCTTCCGCTAGCTCTTTATACTTAGCCGATTCAATGGCTGGATTTTTCTTTTTGGAATCTGATTATGTGGAGGGCATATGCACATTTGGGGTATCCTCTTTCCTCTTTTGTGCACCATACCAAAATTTCACCAAAGAGACAAATGGCACCTTAAGTGGTCCTTCTATACTTAGCCAATTCGGGCCTCGATTGAACACTGCCTTTCTCCATTTTGACTTTTGATTTGGGCTCAACATTTGACTTTATCCCTTGCCATGAGTGGGGCCACGGTTCCTTTATCACTTTACACCTTTTATGGAAACAAAGCCAAAATTCTTAAAGTGTCCCGATGACCCGCCTCTCCTAATGTAATTTAGGCTTGACACGTGGCTTCTCTGGGTGTTAGAGTCACAAATCAATTTATAATTTTACTTCTTTTGGAAACAAAGCTAAGTTTCTAAAATTTCTCCAACAATCTTCCTTCCCAGGTTTGACTTTTGATGTGGGCTTAGCATTTGAATTTTTCCCTTTTGGAAACAAAACCAAAATTTCCAAAGTTCCCCAACAACCCATCTTCCCACTTTTGACTTTTCAATGTGGTCATCAACACATGGCTTTACTCAAGGCGTCAATGAAGGTGCGACTTACTTTTATCTTTTACGCTTTTCAAAACAAAAGCTAAAATTCCAAAGTTCCTTCGACAATCCACCTTCCCGCTTTGACCTGAAACATGGCCACATGTCTCTTTATGGGCCTTTTTATATTTTTATGTTTTGACTAAGTCCCTCTATTTGGAAAAGGTTGTATGTCCGACTGGATACCCGGAGGCTTCCCACTCATTTAGAGACTCTGTTTAGACCTAACCTTCAGAGGTGCACCGATTAGACACATGGAGAGTTGGCGCACATTTGGGACCTATTTTGGATTCACCCTCTGAAAGAGTGCCAAAGGGACACGTGGGGCTTTCCACTGGTTCTCCTTTCTTTAGCCGATTCAACAGCCGGTTCTACCCCTTTTCACTTTTGTTTAACCCTAGAAAGTGGAGAACTTGCACTTTTTAGGGAACCACCTTTGGCTTCAACCCTTTAAGGTGCGCCGATGAGACACGTGGTGCCATCCAATGGCCTTAGAATTTTCAATAGCCAATTTAAATTTTTGAGGCTCTAACCACGTGGAGGGTTGGCGCTCATTTAGGGTGTGTCCCTTGGGTCTCACTTCTGAATTTACGTTGATAAGTCACATGGAGGCTTATACTTAGTCGATTAAATGGATGGCTCTATCCCTTTTCTAGACCTTAGACACGTGGAGGGTTGGTGTAAGTTTGGGGTGTCTCTTTGGACCACTCCTTTGAAGTTGCACCGATGAGGCACATGGAGATTCTGTGCTCACTTAGGATCTTGCTTTGAACTTGGCCTTTGGAGGTGCACCGTTGGGATGCGTGGAGGATTCCGCGGGTTCATTAGTTTTCCCAAGTCGACTCACATGTGAAATCCAAAAAATTCGAACCCTTTCTTCAATCTTCTCCTATGTTCTCTAATCTCCTTTGATGTTGTTTTCCTCCTTCACCGACTGCCAGTTCCCTTCATTTTTGGATTTGGAATGTGGGCTCGCATGACCGAACCGCGCCTTCGAATTCTCTTATGTGTGGGGTTGTTGATCCAAAATGGGTGTTTGAATCTAACACTTTTTAAATGTTTTCAAGGATTGTTATTTTTAATCAACTTGAATTCTTTTATACTCCAAAAATTAATCAAATTCTGATTTGGGAATGTTTTCAAACTGAAATTTAAATTCCTTTTATTCAACATTTAATGTTGATTAAAGCTCAAAATCACTATTTCTTGATTTTAATTGATATCCCAATTTTATCAATATTGATTATTGTTGCATCCATATTCATATTCTGAATTTAAATTACTTACAAATATTAGAAACTAAAAATAACAATTAGAACACCAGTTGTTTACGGGGTTCGAATTCCTATGTCCCCTGGGTTTGTGGTGAACCAATCCATTAATAATGTTAAAAATGTAAATACAATAACCTTTACATTAACAATAATGAATCAAAATCCTGCAAAACTATGTTTTAGACTTTTGAAGGACATTAATGGAGCTTAGCTTTTGTCCGTAACCTTCCTGATCCACTTGCAGTTGTGTCTCCCTTTGGTTCTACACCTTTGTGTGACTTTAACGAGAAAAACATCTATCCAAAAATCTCTAAATTGGATAAATGATTACACCATTTTGATTTTCTTGAAATTATCAGCAATTTTCATATATAACTCAAGATCTTGAAGTGAGCGAAGTGCTCCAAAATTACACTTTTCCAAAATCGCCTCCTTATTCCTCGACACAAACCCGACACTTGTTTTTTACAAATACAAGTGAGCTTGTTTTATATCACTTCCAAGAGGGTGGCGGGTTGGTAAGGCCCTTATATTTTATATGATGTTCTAGGTTCAAATCCCCTTCCATAGGTTTAGGCACCCAATTTAGCCATTGACCCCACATTTGGTGGGAAAGGGATAGGATAAGCCTTTAAATAGCTTTTGTCCACAAAATCCTCCTTATCCCATAGGATTAGGCCTATTCCCATGGAATGGATTAAATAAAATATTATTATTATTATTTTAAATCCAAAAATATTAAAAACATGCCAATTTTCAGGCCCATAATATGTCATTTGTCCACATCAGAGTGTGTCATGTCATCATTTGACCACAACTTTGACTATGCATATCTTTCGCATACGAACTCAGATTTGGTCCATTCAAAATGCGTTAGAAATCTTGCGATGAGCTCTATACCATGGAACTGATTTTTTTAAATTACAAGACCATCAATTTTTTCTTGTTGCCAATTGCCACGTGTCACCTTACCATTGGTCCACTTGTTGACTTGTTGACCAAAGTTGACTTCCTGTTGACTAACTTTGACTAGACATAACTTGAGATCAGAGTGTCCATTTTTCACATTCTTATAGTCATCAGAAATATCTCTAAAGGATCTACTACATTGGTATGGTCTAGGGAAGTTTAGGGAACTTTTGACACTAAAAATATCCCCTGATCACTCCTCCCTACTGAGAAGGATTTTTGTCCACAAAAAGTTGTTTATCAACCCTCAAATAATGTTATCTCTTCCTGCATTGCACAAACACATACAAGAACCCAAAATAACATTATAGGTTAAAATAAATGCAAATAGTTGATTAGCTAGTCACATAACCGATCAGATAATAACACCCAATTAAACTAGTGTTCAACTGAAATGTTACAACCCTGTCAACTTTATGCACAACTGTGAACTGTCATACCCCACTGTAATGCCATCACAAATAATTGACTAGATAATAATACACGTTCTAATACAGAAAGCTAGTGTTCAACGGTCACTTTGTGATACATCTTATTAACAAAAACTACAATTTCATAACACAGATCAAGTGACAAGACATCTCTAACTACCCAATATTAGGCTAGTACCCACTATCCATTTGAAACTATAAAAATTGCAATTATTCACTATCCATAATAAAATAGACTATAAACACTCAAAATAGCTATATTCAACAACTGAATCCACATGAATCTGCCAAAAACATTGTATCACCATCACAAATAATAAGTCAAATAATAACACCCATCTATAATGGAAGCTAGTGTTCAACTGACACTTTTTGATTTTGCTGATTACAACTGCAAATATTCACTATCCAGAATCATTAAACCATCGATGCCCAAAATGGCTAAAGTAAAATCTAAATCAACGTGAATATGCAAATATTCTATCCATACACTAAACTATAAAGGGATAGATTATAAACTGTATGCTTACCCAAATTGGTGAACTGCCATAATCTGTAAAATGATCACCTAGTGCCTTTGCAAACCAATTTGTTAGTGTAATAAATTTACACCCTAATTACAACCACATTTGATAGTTACAAAAATAAAATTTTCCCAAAATGAGGGCCTTATAAATTAGTGTAAATAACACGTGGATATAACAAGTTTGTCTATTTATTACAATATCAAACAGTGCCGAATGGGTCTTATAAGCATCCATAAATTTACATAAATGGCAACACTTTGTAAAACTACAAGTTTCAAAATCGACAACTGATGATTCCGATATCCCCGCATACTATTGTCGAAATGGAATAACCAACCATAATGTGAGAAGATGAATATGAGTATGATGAACCTTTCACTCAAATATTCTCTACGACTACTTCTAAATTATTTCAAAACTGAATATAAACATAAGATAAAATCCTAAAATATAGCTTTGAAAATGTTTTCAAACTATCACCAAGATTACTTCTGATGTAAACATAAAGTTGAGGAATTTTTTACCCATCCAATTACTTAGATTTCTCCATTTAGGTGGTTTTACTTCCCTAATACTGAGAATGAGCATTTGCATGAGTTAGATCAACAAATTTTTGTTTGAAATTATTTTCCTTTTTAACAAATTTCCAATGTTGCTCTAAAGGAACATACCTACACATAACATCATGACCATTCATTTTACAATGGGAACAAAATTTAAATTCCCTATTTTTAGGAGTCTTACCCATTTTTTCATTCCCTGAACTCTGTCTAAGAGAATGATTCCTCTGTTTAGGAGAGGTAACCTTTTTTCCATTTCTTGCCTTACTAGGGAGAGATTGGTCTTTATCACCTACCTTATCATTCACAAAAGGCATTAACTTCTTTATCATATTTTTCCTCTTCTAATAATATGTTGTAGAATGATTAGTACCTTCACAAAACGTGTAAGGAAAACCATACTTTTGTCTACCGAAGCTATATTGTTCATACTAAAAGAAAGTTTTAGAAGTTTCGGATTTAATTTCTAATTAGTGCTATTTTTAGTGTAAGTGGGAGGAAGTGGAAGTTCATTACTTCGTTTACTTGATTTCTTACACCTTTCATTGTTCCTCTTGATGGCAGAATCTTGCATTTCTAGAGGCGTAGATCCTTGGCTATTGGAAGCTTGTCTTCCTTTAGCTACTTTGGAACTTTCTCCAATTTCCATTTGCCCACTAGAATAACCCAAACCTGAAAATCGAGGCTGATCCTCTACTTGTATTGGGTTAGCATCACCTTATCCATTTTTACCAAGCCCCTTTCCATTAAATCCCATCTTAACCATTAGTTTAGACCCAATTCCCTTAGTGTGTTTTTCAAACTGACCCAAAGGAATATTTGAAACTAAATTAGAGGAAGTATTTTCACGTGAACAACTTATAGTGCATTTTGTCATAGTACCTGCATCTGATTTGGAAGGCATTTCCTTCTTGTGTTCACCTTGTTGCAGCTTTGCCAAGAGGGCATCCTTGGTCTTTATTTCTTCCCCGAAACTCTTTAAAAAATCCCATAAACTTCTTTCTCTCTGTGAAAGCATCTCATTGACATATTCCTCTTTCTTGGTTATAGAGGATTGTGGCTCATATTTTATCCACACTATTTCCTCTTCCAAGGAATAAAAATTAGCTCTCAACAAAAGAGTTTTCTTCCTAGAGTTGGTGGTTAATGGCTTCAAGCTCATCCAGTTGCTTTTGTTTAGATGACTTGCCCATGATTCCATGTTCTTGTAAACACAACCTGTACTTCCAAAACTACACACTGCAAAAGAGGATTAACAAGCCCCAAAATGTCTACACACTAAAAACTAAAATAAATACTGAAACTGAAGCCAAATTTTCAAACACAATTAGAAGCTAATCCAGCAATCTAACTGCTCTAATACCAAACTTGATCTAAAAACAAGTGTTTGAATCTAACACTTTTTAAACATTTTCAAGGATTGTTATTTTTAATCAACTTGAAGTCTTTTATACTCCAAAAATTAATCAAATTTTTCTTTAGGAATGTTTTCAAACTAAAATTTAAATTCCTTTTTATTCAACATTCAATGTTTGATCAAAGCTCAAAATCATTGTTTCTTGATTTTAATTGATATCCCAATTTTATCAATTATTGATTATTGTTGCATCCATATTCATATTCTGAATTTAAATTACTTGCAAATATTAGAAATTGAAAATAAAAATTAGAACACAACACCAGATTGTTTACGAGGTTCGAATTCCTACGTCCCCGGGTTCGTGGTGAACCGATCCATTAATAATGTTAAAAAATGTAAATACAATAACCTTTACATTAACCAATAATGAATCAAAAACCTAAAAATTGTATTTCAGACTTCAAAGATGTTAATAGAGCTCACCTCTGTCCTTAACTTTCTGATCCACTTGCAGCAGTTGTTTCCCTTGGTTCTACGCCTTCTTATGACTTTAACAACAAATAAATCTATCAAAAAATCTCCAAAGAAGATAAATGATCATACCATTGCAATTGTCTTGAAATTATGAGAAAATTTCATATATAACTCGAGATCTAGAAGTGAGCAGAAGTGCCCCAAAATTGCACTTTTCCAAAACTACCTCCTTATTCCCTTGACACAGACCCTGCACTTGTTTTTACAAATACAAGTGAGCTTATTATATATCACTTCCAAGAGGATGGCGGGTTGGTAAGACCCCTTATCTTTTTAGATGAGGTTTTGGGTTCAAATCCCCCTTCCATAGGTTTAGGTGCCCAATTTAGCCATTGACCCCACATTTGGTGGGAAAGGGATAGGATAAGCCTTTAAATAGCTTTTTGTCCACAAAATCCTCCTTATCCCATTGGATTAGGCTTATTCCCATGGAATGGATTAATTAAAATATTATTATTATTATTTTAAATCTAAAACCACTAAAAACCTACCAAGTTTCATGCCCATAATATGTCATTTTTCCTCATCAGAGTGTGTCACGTCATCATTTGACCACAAATTTGACTATGCATATCTTTCACATACGAACTCATATTTGGTCTATTCAAAATGCGTCAGAAATCTTGCGACGAGATTTATACCATGGAATTAATTTTTAAAAATTACAAGACCATCAATTTTTCCTTGTCACCAATTGCCACGTGTCACCTTGTCATTGGTCCACTTATTGACCTGTTGACCAAAGTTGACTTCCCTGTTGATTGAACTTTGACCGAACATAACTTGAGCTCAGAGTGTCCATTTTTCACGTTCTTATAGTCGTTGGAAATCTCTCTGAAGGATCTACTATAATAGCATGGTCTAGGGAATTTTAGGGAACTTTTGACACTAAAAATTATCCCCTAATTAGTCATGTTTGATCAATTTTACGAGGGGGCAAAATTGGGATAACATGCACCAACTAAAATTTTTTGAAACTTTACTTTAAAAATGAGGGAAATTTTTAGGGTGACAATAGCCGGCTCTTTCTGGGATGACTTGGCTGGGAAAAAGGCGAGGTGAGACAAGAATCCAAGAAAAACTCGGGAAAGAAGACTGCGCCTTATCCATTGGGAAAATAGAGTCGAGGTAAAACCAATACAGAATACAACAAACAAAGAAGGGAAACAAACCAAAAAAAAAAGACAAAAAAAAACAACACACAACAAGGAATAGGAAAGGAAATAAGCTAAAACAAGGAAAGTATATACAAAGAAAGAAGAGGATATTTACATGGGAAAGAAGGAGGACTGCATGAAACTTACATAACTCCAGAGACAAGATGAGAAAAATAATTACCTTTGTGGAACAACATGGTGAAATTATGAGGCACCCGTGAATTGAAGATGAGTAGTTGGGCGTACCAAAATATCATGGGAACACTATGTGGCTTGAAAAGAAAAATTGAGGAAAGAATACCATCCAGATAGTGATACTCCATACTAAAAACATTCATTCCTTGTGAAGAACTAAATATCTTCTTGAGGCTCCTCTTCTATGGATGAATAGTGCCATACAAAGACTTGTACGACCCTCAACTGCCTTCATATTGATTTCTACACATCACCAAACTCTGACAACTAGATCCATGAGAAAATCCAATCCCAATAGTGTCAACTCCCTATTTTGATGGAATGATGCTAGCATATGAATGAAGATTGCAATTATCACCATGGCACATCTCATGAGAAACATAAACTTCCATTGAATTTTCCTTGTAACCATCTTCAAGAGGAATTTGGAAAAAGGTACTAGATGGTTTACCATTAGGTGTAATCTTGACCATGTTTCTGAAAAACATACTTGTTGTTTTTGTAAAATCAGCACCTGATTCTAGAAGATCATGACTCTTAGGTACAAGTTGCATTGTTAATTTGTCTTCATGATTAGCAGGGAATTGAAATGTTGTCAGAATAAGTAAATATTGATCAAAAACATCATCATCTTCCTTTTATTTTCATTCGAAGGGTGATCTCGAGACAGGGGTTGTCATAGTTGTAAAGAAAAGATTCTAGGCATGGCTCTCCATTCTCTATTTTTTCGAAGGACCAAAAAGCTCATGTGTGTTCATCTCATCTATAGATATAACAGGGAACTAGTGATCTCATTAATGTCTTTTTCTTCTGGTACAGGAACTTGTTCATATTTTAGAGAACTTAAAACAACAAGGGGATGGTCTACAATTATCTTCATCTCAGTGCATTCAAATTCTTCATTCATAGGAGAGAGAGGAATCTTGTCCATTTTGTTATGATGAACATCCACTTCCACCAGCGATAGGGGCACTTATTTTAAAACTAGAACATTCAACCTTGGTACATGACATATCTTCTATAGACTCTATTTCAAGTTGAAAGAAAGCCTCAAGTTGTTTGTCTTCTTCATTATTTGAAGGAATATTAAATTGACATGCATCAAGTGGAGCAATAAGAAGACATTCATTGGTGGAATTGAGATAATGTTGAGGAATGAATACCTGATCATGAGCAGCTTCTAGAACTTGAATGTTCTCCTCTTTGTTACAAGGTGTCTCAAATTCATTGACTGAGTGTTCTTCATCTTGTTTGAGAAGTTTCTGCAATGTTTGTGGAAACAATCTTGGATTTACACCTCTATAGAAGTTTTACAGAAACCGAGCCTATTCTGGATTGATTGGAGCTTGAAAAATTTTAATAGGGAGATCTCCATCATCATCCTCATCACTGTCCCTATCACTCATTAGTGATGTGGGCCAACAAGTGTTCTTCATTTTACCTTCATTCTTGGGAAGGTTCCTAGATCAAGAGAATGAACATGATAGAATTTTGATCCCGGTGTATACCATAGAGTCGCCAGATCAAAAATGATCTTGAAGTTGTTCTTTTAGAAAGGGATACGTTGATACAAAATCCCGATGGGAGTCTTCTAAAAACTATTGAGTTTTAAAATGGTACTTTAAAAAAACCACGATCGGGGGATAGCAAGTCCCTCCTATATATGGGATAGGTTCCTTATTGAAGGAAAGCAACAAATATTATATGCAAATGTACAAATTTCATCTTGAGGATGGACTTCTGACATCTTGAAATACTTTTTTACCAAAATATTTTATTAGTACAAACGAATGGAAGAATTGAAGAAAGGAAAGAGCATAATATAACAATACTTTCAGAAATATAGATAGAAGAGTATAACCTTATAAGTACTTGAGAAAAGGTGATACTGAGAATAGAATCATTCTCATCCAAAGCATAATATATCATTCCATAGACACAAAGTTCTAGAAATCATGTCAATAAGAGCACAAAGTTTCTTATTACGTAAGATAAATTATCCACATATTTCAGAAAAGCAAGAAGAGACAATATATCAAATAGAGAGAAAGGTGAAATTCTTACGTATTTATTACTCTTAATTCTATTTACACTTAAAAATTATCATAGTCGACATTTGTAATGAGCCAAGCTCTTACATTTATAGATGAAGCAAAGAGATGAGAAGAAGAGAAGGAAGCAAATCTGATTTGGAAGCTTAACCACCAACCATCAATACCCCTGCAAATCCACCTACAATCTATCAAATCTGGTCCTACATGTCTTTTACGTGTTGAAGAAGGAAGGATGGAAGATCAGATCAAATATGATCTAGTTGAAGCAATCAGATCATGTATTAATGGCATGAAAGATGTTTTCTAGATTCCCAACCATCAAATCCTGCTGAAAATAATATTTTATGTTTCCATGGTGATAGGTGAGAGACTTGACAGCCTAAAAATGGTGGACTAGATCATTAATGGTGGCGGGTGAGTAGCAGGCGTCGGGAGCTCTCTGAAAATTCCTTTCCTGCTCAATTTTGAGCTCCTAGTTGAAAGACATGGCTGTTTGAAGGTGCGGGGTCGGGCATTTAACGCATGCTTGCAATATGCAAAAGGTTTTGTCCATACACGGGCCACGTGGTGACCTCGCATGACTTAATATTTCACCCCCTCTTTTTACTCCATAAATTACACCAAACTGATATGTGGCATCATCCAGCGGGCCTCGCTCAAATTCCTTTGTATTCTACCTAATTCCCTTTCATTGGTGGAGACGTTCTTCCTGACTCAAGACACGTGGAGGGTTGGCACATGTTTCAAACTTCCCTTCGAAATTTTCTTTTTAAAGAGTGTTGATTAGACATGTGGAGGCTTATGCAAACTCCATAATTTTCAACATTTGGCTTTATCCCCTCTTGATTCTCGACTACGGTGAGCCCGCACTTGTTTGGGGACCACCTCCAGATTTTAACCTTGAAGATGTGCCAAGATGACATGAGGAATCTTCCTTCGATCTGTCTGAGCTTGGACATTTCAATAACCGGTATTCCCTTTTAGACCTAGGACACGTGGAGGGTTGGTGCTAGTTCAGGGTCTCTCTTTGGGCCACACCTTTGAAGTTACGCCGATGAGGCATGTGGAGAGTCTATGCTCACTTAGGATCCTATTTTGAACTTGGCCTTTAGAGGTGTGCCATTGGTGTGCATGGAGGCTTCGCCGCTCTTTATACTTAGCCGATTCAATGGCTAGATTTTTCTTTTTAGGACTCTAACAAAGTGGAGACCCTGTGCACATTTGGAGTCTCTACTTTTGTGCACCATACCAAAAGTGTGCCGAAGAGACATGTGGCACTTTCTATGGTCCTTCTATGCTTAGCCACTTCAAGCCTTGATTGAACACTTCCTTTCTCCATTTTGAATTTTGATGTGGGCTAAACATTTGAATTTATCCATTAGCATGAGTGGGGCTGCAGTTTGCTTTATCACTTTATGCCTTTTATGGAAACAAATCCAAAATTCCTAAAGTGTCTCGACAACCCACCTCTCCATGTGTAATTTAGGCCTAACACTTGGCTTCTCTAGGCGTCAGAGTCATGGTCACTTTATAATTTTACTTCTTTTGGAAACAAAGATAAGTTTCTAAAAGTTCTCCGACGATCCACCTTCCCGCTTTGAATTTTGACGCGGGCTTAACATTTGATTTTTCCCTTTTGGAAACAAAACCAAAAATTTCCAAAGTGCCCCGATGACCCATTTTCCTTATTTTGAATTTTCAACATGCGCATCAACACGTGGCTTCACAGGGCATTGGCATATGTGCAACTTACTTTTATAATTTTACACTTTTCAAAACAAAATCTAAAATTCCAAAGTTCCTTTAACGACCCACCTTCCCACTTTGACCAAAACATGGCCATGTGTCCCTTTGCGGGCATGTTCTATATTTTTGTGTTTTGACTAAGTCCCTCTATTTGGAGAAGGATTTATGTCTGACCCGGACACGTGAAGGCTTCCCGCTCATTTAGAGACTCTGTTTGGACCTAACCTTCGGAGGTGCACCGATTGGACACGTGGAGATCTGGTGCATGTTTGGGTTCGATTTTGGATTCACCCCTAAAAGATCATTGAAGGGACTCGTGGGGATTTCCATTGGTTCTCATTTCTTTATATGATTCAATGACCGATTCTTCACCTTTTGACTTCACATAGACCCTAGACACGTGGAGAGTTGACGCTTGTTTGGGAGCCACCTTTGTCTTCAACCCTTGATGGTGCACGGATGAGACATGTGGTACCATCCGGCCTCGAGAATTTTTAACGACCCGATGTAAAATTTTTAGGCTCTAACCACATGGAGGGTTGGCGCTCATTTGGGGTCTGTCCCTTGGGTCTCACTTCTGAAGTTGCACCGATGAGGCATGTGGAGGCTTCCACCGACCCTCTTATACTTAGTCGATTAAATGGTCAACTCTGTCCCTTTTCCGGACCTTGGACATGTGGAGGTCTGGCACATGTTTTGGGTCTCTCTTTTAGCTATGCCTTTGAAGTTACGCCGATGAGGCACATGGAGAGTCTACACTCACTTAGGATCCTACTTTGAACTTGGCCTTTGGAGGTGCACTGTTGGGATGTGTGGAGGCTTCTACAGTCCATTGCTTTACCCCAAGTCAACTCACATGCGAATTCTGAAAACTTTGAGCCCTTTCTTCAATCTTCTCCTGCACGCTCTAATCTCCTTTGATGTCATTGGCCTCCTTCACCGACCCTACCCCTTCATTGTTGGATTTGGAATGTGGGCTTGCATGACTGAACTACCCCTTCCGATTTTCTTCTATGCGGGGTCGTGTTTGATCAATTTTTCTAGGGGGGAAATTGGGATAACAGGCACCAACTCAAAATTTTCAAAACTTGACTTTAAAAATTAGGGGAATTTTGAGGGTGACAACACCATCAAACTGGTTGTCGATTGAATTAGAATTTTGCATGAACCACCAAAAATCAAAAACCTATTGCAACTAAATTTATTTCATTGCAAACAGAAACAAAAATAAGACCTGAACATTTCAAGCTCCATTAATGGCTGCCATGACATAGTAATGGAAAAAATCAGTGAGTTACCTCTCCGCTTCTTAGGGTTCCAGTGGGAAAAATCACCCAAAATTGGAGGAAATGATCATTGAAAAATCTAGTTTCATGTAAAATATTTTTCATGCCACAAAGTCCCTATATTTTAGGGATATAGAGGGCTGTTTTTTTCCTACATTCTTCCCTCTTCAAATAAATTTTCAAATTCCCAAATATCCGGTAGGTGAAATCATCCAAAATTCAGAGGGAAGGGTCTCCAAAAAATCTAGTTTCTCTCAAACTAGTTTTTACGCAACGAAGTTGCCAGTTTATCGAGATATGAAGGACTGAATTTTTATCAGTATTCTTCCCTAGTAGCTCCATACCCAAATCTCTTACAAGACATAAATTTCTATTTTTCATTTATGAGCTTTTTGGAAAGTGAATCATGATGAAAATTGGAGCACGAGTTCGTGACAAAGATTTGAATCCAAAAAAGTTGTTCCCGTCGCAAATAGAGGTCATTTTCACCACTTACTAAAAATAACATATGTTATATTTCCTCACATTCCATAAATGATGATTCCCACTAAATTTCAAGTTCTATCACTCAAGACAATCAGAAAAGTGGTAAAATGAAAAGTAAGACAAATAATTACTTCTTCCCAAAATAGCAGGTCCCCCAAATAACAACCTGCTAAAAATAAAAATGTTCTAAAAATAGCAATATCTCAATAATAGAAGAGGTTGGAATATGTTATATAGTTTAGAAGGTGAAAATGGAACAAGACAGGTGATATGTCTCAGAATAGCAGAGCACAGCCTCATATTCTCAAAAGAGAAAGTTTTCATTTTAGAGTGGAAATTTGCATATGACTTCATTTTCACTCACCTTACTAATTTTTGGACTCCCTTTTGGATAATGAGATGGTTTCATGAGTTGAAAAGGAGGAATGAGAACTTCACGGAGGTCCTAGAAGCATCATCTTGAGAGCAATGGTTTATAGAAGCAAAGTAAGGCATCGCAAGGCACATCATCTGAATTCATCTTCATCACTTAAGGAACCGAGTGATCCAAAGTGAATTGGTCAGAACAATTTCAATGAGTCAAAGGGTTCATCAACCATGTTTCAAGGAGGTTCATCGTGGGCATCATATGTGTTCATCTCAAGTTTGTAGTGGTAAACATCATAATAGTGTTTCTAGACACTCATTCTATGGTCCAGGATGTCCATGCATCATAGAGTTTGTGGTCATCACTAGATTGGGAAAATGATTCAAATTTATTCAAGGGAGCAATATTCATTAGTGTATAAGATCACCAATGGAATAAATCCTCACTCAAATTTCATGGTTGCATCAAGGCATTCAAAGCATTTCATCACAAGGAGTGTTTTCCCCTCCATCCCTTCCCTCTCCCTCTCTTTCCCTCTCTACTTTCTCTCTCCATTATAATTCTTCGTTATGCATCATCATTGTATTTTGTCCTATTCACTTAAGTGACCCATTTTAATTGTAAAAATTATCTTCTCAAAATTATAAGAGAAATACTTAATTCATGGAAAATGAAAGGTCACGAGTGGAATATGGAAACAAAGAGTCATGTGAGGGAGGTGAAAGGTCAATTCAGATTGCTATAAATTGTAATGAGCTCTTCATTCCAAGGGGTTCTTCTAATTCTAAAATTATTCTAGCTGGTTGTATTCTTGTAAGTTCATGAGAGATATTTTTCTCCCTTGTGAGTGAAAAGAGTTAGCCACTTCTCCCCTATTCTCAATGTCTTCCATTCTCAAACTATGTACAATTTTTGCTTGAGCATCAATACAAGAAGGAGTTTTGATCCTTTTTTGACTAAGGGGTTTACTGATACTTTATGTTCATTAAATTCTAATTGGTCTTGTTGTTGTTTTTAATATTGTTTCTTCCTAACTTTAGTGCATGTGATGAAACTTCTAACTAGTGTGTGCAGAATTTGATTTTCTACTTGTAACATTAATTCCCTCCCTATTTTATTACTCCCATTTCCCACTCTTCATACAAATTCTCCCCTAGCAAGAGATTGCTAACATTTTCATAGGGTCAATGGAGTTCCCCTATTGGATGCCTAACCACAAGGCCACAATGAAAATCCACCTTTACTTGTGCTTGCATATATGGCAGTTCTGCAATGGTTAAGTAGATGGACTTAGATACCCAGAGCATTGGAAAGAAATCCACAAGTTTGTCCACTTGACAAATTTTCTCACCAATAGTTTTGGCACCCACCGTGGGGCATATTTAGCAACATCTGCACCCAAAATATGACTGCAAGGTCTGAAAATAAATAAAAATCAGATTTCAAAGGAAAATCATTTGTGAAGGTGACTCCATCAAGGAACAAACCCCTATCACATTCATTTCCCGCATCATGAAGAAATTTCCAGATTGGAGTGAAGTACCAATGAGTGATAATGAAGAATAAGAATAAGATGTCTTCCTAGAAAAGAAGATCATTGATCAGCCATGGTTCTAAACTAGTGTTGACAAAGGAAAGAAGAAAGAACCTATCACCGATGAAGAGGAATGGATTCAAATGAGACATAAGATAAGGTGTGAAGTTCAATAATATGTCAAATTATTACAAGAGATGAACGAACAACTTGAAGCATCCCATAGCGAGGAAGAAGAAGAGGAGATTTTTCCTATAGAGGAAGATCCTGGAGATCATCCATACCATAGGGTTTTCATACCCAAAAGGTTCTTGAATTCCACTAAAGAAAATCATATCCTTAAGCCTTCCGATAAACATAAAATCAACATTCAAGAAGATTACAAAAGACAAGATGGTGCAAGATCCACTGAAGAAGATTTTTGCAATCTCGCACAGCTCACTACAAAATTGAGAATGTTGTCCTTCTTCCACCATTCTCTATATGAGTTCATTGCATACGGTGATGAAGAATAGAAAATTTTGAAAATAGAATATGTGGAAATATTTGAGAGCATAATAAAAGGAAATTATGACCCCGAAGTCTTTGATGAAATTTGGAGGTATGCTTTAGCTCTACAAAGAAGATATGAACATTTGTAAGCTCCGCATCAAATGGAGGAAGAAGATGAGATGTTCCCTATGGAAGAAGACCCAAATTTCTGCCCATATTATGAGGCTTTCATTCCCAAAAGATTCTTCTATGATCCTAAAGAATATCTTATCATGGAACCTTTTTATGAAATCCAAAGCAATTTCGTGGAGGAATAAGTAGAAGAGACAAAGATAGAATCACCATTCAACAATTCCATTTGGCTTGAGTCATAGCCCATGGGGGGAATAATATATTCAACAAAGTAAGATCCTTGTTACATAATGGATGATCCAATTCTCTCCAAATAATCCACCAATGATGAATAAGATGGCCAATTCAAAGTAAGCATGGATGATCTCTTTTCAAATTTTGATCTTTCAATTGATGATGAAATGGAGAGATGTGAAGAAGTGCAAGAAAGTCACCTGACATCATGGTCTAAAAATGATGAATTAAATATGGTCATAGATAATCTTCCCTCCTATTTTGATTCTTTAAGTGATGTAGAAATGTTTCATGAATAAATGGAGGAATTCAAATAATCAAACTCTCTTCTCGATGCAATCATGGATGATAAAATGGAAGAAGACCACTCTCTTTTCAAATCCGAGGAGAAAAAAATTAAACATGATCTCTACTCACTCGGGAGCGAGAATCATCATCACGGTGAAAACATAGTCTTTCATCTTTCACCCGAGAAAGAATATTCAATAATGGATGGTCAAGATGTATCTGAAAATTATTCTCATATTGCTTCCCCAAAACAGGTTGTCCGCTTCTTACCAAGAATAAGATGATATGTATTTTAAGCTTGAAGGAGTGCCCTTTCCACAAAGCTGAGACATCTTCTCCTTGTCATTAGGTGTCATGAATCAAGTATGCCCATGTTTGCAAGAAAGTGAATCTTTGGCAATGCAAAGCATGGAAGAGGTGAACAAGGATGTTTCAAATAAATCATGGGCCCATATGGATCATATTTTTAACCATCTCCTAGAGGCAAAACAAGAATATTATTCCAATGAAGATAAAAATGATCCTATGGAAATTTCATAAGAAATATTCATACAATATATCTTGAAGGCTGCATAAGAAACTGAATATCCTCAACTCAGTCTTGAACTCTTAACTTTGGGTCATGGAGATACAAGATAGGTATGATTCAATTTGTGCTTCCTATCTTGGTAGACCAATTTTTGATGTTGAGATGGAGCACTTGGATAATCTCAATGACTTCCATAATAATTCGGTTAATGAGAATGGACATGAAAGCATGTATTTTTTTCCACATCATGTAAACAATTCATGAGTGCAAAATAAGAAAATTTCATGAATCACCTTTAGACATCTCTCTAGTTTTGAATACAACACCTCCACTATGGAAGAAGATAATAGGGAAAACATTAAGTTGATTTGCATTGAAGAAATTTTTTTGGAACTTGGCAAAAATATGCAGCAATGTTTAGAGTATATTCAAAACCAACTTGCTCCCACCATTTCAGAATGGCCCATCAATGAAAACTAAGAGTTCATATGGAAAATCCAATAAAGGGTGAAGAATGCTTACATGGCCAAACCAAAATCTGCAATTTTGAAAATGATATCAAGATGCACTCCGAAAAATGCATATTGGCAACCATTTCTCTAGACAACAAAGCGGGAGTATGCATGATTCTTTCCAAATGATCCAAAATTAGACTGCACTCACCATCCTCCAAGCTTAGATTCACCTTGAACATGTTCCCATGCTGCAACAATATCTCAAGGATGATGAATATATCCAGCTCAATGATTTAACCTCCATGTCTGAAAACACTTTCTCAAAGAAACAAAGTGGGATGTTCAGGGAAGTTCTTGAATGGGAAGAAAACTAGTTTGTCCTCACTCCTTCCAAGTGTTTTTTTGATATGAGAGAAAATTTGAGGTTGAAATTCAAAGAAGATGAATTTTTTCATGATAGCAGCAATTTTCCCACTCTCGAAGACATGGAGGGATGGTGTCTCATGTTTGTGGGACATCAAGAGGAATCTTCAAAATGAAAAATTTTCAAGAGGTTAACCAAATTTTCAATGGATGAAGAAACATTCTCAATATAGTATGAGTACAAGGATGGAATTATGGTCAGCCTTCTTCTTCTCAAGCCATGCAAATCCATCACCAAAGCATGGTTTGATCATATAATATTTTTGTGCTTCAATGGTCATACTTCAATCCGTTATTTCATGATGGCATGTACTTTTCTCAACCCGTTGTCGGGTATGTGTATATCCTTTTCCTACCTCTGTATATTTCCCTCCCCTTGTATATAATTTCCTTTCTATGGTGTGTTTCCCTTTATGTTGTGTGTTGTGTGTTTCCTTTCCATCATTTTGTGTGTGTGTGTGTGTTTCCTTCTTTGTTATCCTTCTCTCTTGTAAGTTTTGGATGAATCTGTAGGGCCCAATGGATAAGGCACTGGTCAATGGATTATATGGTTTTAAATTGAGATTATGGATTCTCCATTTCATGTATTAGATGTGCTTAGTCCATGCCATGTCCCCATGCTAGATCCAATAATTTTTCATGCCAATGTGAGACAGGGGAAATTTAAAGTTTTCAAGCACGAAAACTATACCCATATGCCAAAAGTTTCATGTTTTATCATTCCTAGGCACCCCAGGTCAAATCCATCAATCTGGTCACCCCCTATTTTATGTAAAATTGATCACCTAGGTGATTTTAGGAGTTCTTTAAAAATACAAATTTCAGGCCGTCACAGGAAGGTCTATTGTTGGCCTTCCCAGGATTAGATCAACCCTTGAAGCCAAATGAAACAACCAAACTCAACATGGAGGTTAATTGAAGACATTATAACATCATAGAATTTATTTTGGAAGGTTTGGGGAAGCTTTTAAAGACTTGGAGCAGTCTGAATAAAAAATAGGGTTCATAAGCCTAGGCAATACACAAGCCTAAAACAACTTTGTTGAGCTTCAGAAGAAGATTCAAGGAGCTTCAGATGGAGTTAGGAGTAAAACCAAAAGTTTATAGAAATATAATTCCAAGCCCTATAATATGATGAAATAATATTTTTCACATAACCTTAGCACATAGGGTTTTCAAGTAGTTTTTCTCAAGCATAGGTAGAGTACCAAATCAAAAATCCATTTTTCAAGGAGCAGATAGAAGAATCAAGACATGAGACCCCCACCATAGGATTAAAAATTTCAATTATAGTCAAGATCATAAATAATTTCCACCTATCAAACCCACTAGGAGCTTAAGTTATCATCATTGCAAGTTACCTTCGATTTGACAATTACGCCCGTGCATTTTTGGAGCTCAAATTCTTTGTCATCGATCGAGGACACGTGTAGTCCTCTTGATCACCATGTTATTTTATTTCCCTCATTTATATGAGGTCAGGGACATCAAGGAAAAAAATCACCCAACTCCAACTCTAAAATTTAAAAAAAAATCTAACTTTTTGGCGCTTCTTGTTGCTTCTAACTGCTTCTCACTGCAAGAAGAAAAGTTGCAGAGAACACTAGTCCACACTCCACCATTTCCAAAGCTCAAACCAAATCCATCACAACACATTATCCTTCACTCCATGATGGCACATAGGTCACAGAAGGAATATTGATCAAACCAAGAAGAAAGAATGAAGAACAAAGGAAAATAAGTTTGAAAACTCCATTGCCATAAAACCAAGAATCGAACATATCTTGCAAATTGTTGCATGGATTGACAAACCGTTTGTTGCTGAGTTATTCTATCTTGAAGGAAATTAAAAAATCATATTCAAACCTCCAATTTTCAGCAAGGAATTCTCACAGTGAAGAAATTTCACTTCCGGCTCCACAAAGAACAAAGTTCAATTTCCCATCAAACTGGTTGTCGATTGAAGTAAAATTTTGCGTGAAGCACTAGAAGCAAAAACCTATTGCAATGGAATTTATTTCATAGAAAATAGGAAACAAAAACTAGACCTGAAAATTTCAATCTCCATTAATAGCTTCCATGACATAGTAATGGAAAAAATCAGTGAGCTACCTCTCTACTTCTCAGGGTTCCAGTGGGTGAAATTGCCCAAAAATTAGAGGAAATGATCGTTGAAAAATCTAGTTTCGCGTGAACTAGTTTTCACGCCATGAAGTCCCTATTTTTATGGATATGGATGGATGTGTTTTTATCAAAATTCTGCTCTCTTAAAATAAATTTTCAAATTCCTGAAGATCCGATGGGCAAAATCATCCAAAATTCAGAGGGAAGGGTCTTCAAAAAATCTAGTTTCTCTCAAACTAGTTTTTACAAGACAAAGTTGTCACTTTCTTGAGATATGAAGGACTAAATTTTTATCAATATTATTCCCTGTAGCTCCATACTTGAAGCTCTTACAAGACATAAATTTCCATTTTTCATTTCTGAGCTTTTTGGAAAGTGAATCATGATGAAAATTGGAGCACGAGTTTGTGACAAAAATTCAAATCCAAAAAAATTGTTCCCATTACAAATAGTGGTTGTTTTAACCACTTAATAAAAATATAATATGTTATATTTCCTTTCATGCCATAAATGATGAGTCCCATTGAATTACAAGTTTTGTCACTTAGGACAATCAGAAAAGGGGTAAAATGAAAAGTAAGACAGAAAACGACTTCTTCCCAAAATAGCAGGTCCCTAAATAACAACCTGCTAAAAATAGAAATGTGCTAAAAAATCAATATATCAGTATCAGAAGTGGTTGGAATATGGTAGATAGTTCAAAAGGTGAAACTGGAACAAGACATGTGATATGTCTCAGAATAGCAGAGCACAAGCTCATATTCTAAAAATAGAAAGTTTTCATTTCGGAGTGGAAATTTGCATATGACTTTGTTTTCACTCACCTTACTGATTTTTGGACTCCCTTTGGATAATGAGATGGTTTCATGAGTTGAAAAGGAGGAATGAGAACTTCACGGAGGTCCTAGAAGCATCATCTTGAGAGTGATGGTTTATAGAAGCAAAGTAAGGCATCGCAAGGCACATCATCTGAATTCATCTTCATCACTTAAGGAACCGAGTGATCCAAAGTGAATTGGTCAGAATGATTTCAATGATTCAAGGGTTCATCAACCATGTTTTAAGGAGGTTCATCATGGGCATCATATGTTTTCATCTCAATTTTGCAAAGTGGTAAACATCATAACAGTGTTTCTAGACACTCATTCTATGGTCCAGGATGTCCATGCATCATAGAGTTTGTGGTCATCACTAGATTGGGAAAATGATTCAAATTTATTCAAGGAGAAATCTTCATCAGTGTAGAAGATCACCAGTGGAATAAATCCTCGCTCAAAGTTCATGGTTGCATCAAGGCATTCAAAGCATTTCATCACAAGGAGTGTTTTCCCCTCCATCCCTTCCCTCTCCCTCTCTTTCCCTCTCTACTTTCTCTCTCCGTTCTAATTCTTCATTATGCATCATCATTGTATTTCATCCTATTCACTTAAGTGACCCATTTTAATTTTAAAAGTATCTTCTCAAAATTATAAGATAAATACTTAATTCATGAAAAACAAAGGTCACATGTGGAATATGGAAATGAAGAGTTGTGTGATGGAGGTGAAGGTCAATTCAGATTGCTATAAATTATATTGAGCTCTTCATTCCAAGGGATTCTTCTAATTCTAAAATTCTTCTATCTGGTTATATTCTTATAAGTTCATGAGATATATTTTTCTCCCTTGTGAGTGAAAATACTTAGCCACTTCTGCCATACTCTCAATGTCCGCCATTCTCAAACTATGTACAATTTTTTCTTGAGCATCAATACAAGAAGGAGTTTCGAGAATTTTTTGACTAAGGGGTTTACTGATTCTTTTTGTTCATTAAATTCTAATTGCTCTTGTCATTGTTTGTAGTATTATTTCTTCCTAACTTTAGTGCATGTGATGAAACTTCTAACTAGTGTATGTAGGAATCTAATTTTCTACGTGCATCATTAGTCCCCCTACCACTTTTCTTACTCCCCTTTCCCACTCTTTAGACAAACTATCCCCTAGCAAGATATTTCTATATTTTCGCAAGGTCGGTGGAGTGTCCCTATTGGATCCCCAGTCACAAGGTTACTAGGAAAATCCACCTTTACTCACACATGCATATACGGTAGCTTCACTAGTTAATTAGAGGGACTTAGATTCCCATAGTGTTGGCAAGAAATCCAAGTTTTCCACCTAAAAAAATTCTCGCCAAAATTTTCCCAATCCAAATTTGGGAATAGTGATGTCCAAATGTTTTCAATGCACAACTCATGGAGAAATAATTTTCCCTCATCACTATTCATTGATATGTGAAGAGATTCCAGTTTGATTTCAACGGATATATGAAGAAGATTCTTGGGAAATGTATCATCACAACCCTACCATGGAATATTTTTGGGCTACATGTTCCGACAAACATGAAGTGAGAAGGCAAGAGTTTTCCCGCCTAACCTTTGCTTAGATTAAATCCTTTCGCATCAGGAACCCTCAAGATTCATTTTTAGATGATGATGAAGATGTTATTGATCCCTCATATGATGTAGTTTCTTTTACCCCATTGCCATGAATTGATTGGACCAAAAGAGATGAATTTTCTCTTGATAGAAAGAATCAATTGATTCTTGAAATAAGCATATCCTGGTATGAAAGAAAACTTTCCAAATTATAATTAATTTAAAATCATGCCTCGGATTACAAAAATTGCCAACTTAAGGAGGTCTCCAGTCAACCAAAGCTTATTCTCAATCAACCTTTGTGCCATCTAGTCATATGCAACAAGTAAGAAAGGAGTGGTTTCTAAAATCCACTTCATCAAGAATGTTTCACGAGGTGAAAAATCTAATGGTCCTAGCCCCAATGAAGGAAGAGAGTTTTTATTAGTATTTTCCACTTCAAGTAGAGATTATTCTACTAACATTTTTATAGTTCTCAAGCTCATTACAAATAATCCTTAGCCATGCCTTGCACAAGAGTCCACTCAGGTGCAGGTAGTCCAAATATCAAATTCTTTGGAACCTATAGTTCATGAAGAGATTTCCAAAATCTCCTAAATGATCAAGAGGTAGATATCAAGGTTATTTCTCTATAAATCAATGTCATGGAAATGATTCTTACATAATCTAATGATGTCGAGAATAATGAGAATGTTTCTTTGGACTCTAGGATTATGTATGCGGAAGTAGTGAAGGATACTCTTTTTTGGGTTGATTGTGAACTCAAGAAAAGGAAGAGGGTTGTCAAGGAAATTAACATTGACTTTGATTCCCTTTCTAAAATTTCAAATGACATCATTCCCAAGAATCCTAAAGTTCTCTCCCGAATAATGGTGGATGATGACGGAAATAGATTTGCGGATCTTACCATCCCATAAGTTGATAAGGAGTGTGATGTCATGACATTTGATGATTATTAAGTTTCCATAATTAGACTTGGGAAATCCACATTGGAAAGTGACATGGTGATGGCCCGAGATTTAATTGATATCGTGCTAAAGAGACTTGAGAAATATAAGTCTTAGAACTCTCATCTCAAGGCTGAAAAGAATCAATTGGTGGAATATGTTCAACATCTGATAAATTCCATATCATCCACTTTCCCAGTACCCAATGTAGTGGCTGACCCTAATGAATAAAATTTCAATTTATCAAAATAAATAAACACATTGGGCCATGTCACTAAAACTTGGCTTTCAAAGATTCTCATTTTAGGCCAAGAGATGATCAAAACAACCATTTAGCTTCATGAAGATATTAATACATATCTTGATCCAATTCTTTCTTTCAAGGAAATTTTTTTTTCTAACATATCAAATTTGGATAAGATGTTTCCCAAAGATATAGGAGATGACAAGTATGGAGTCCTCAAATTTAGCAATTGAAGTAATTTTCAAATTTGAATGTCAAGGGACACATTTTCTTTGGTGTCTACATCTCAAATCAAGAAAGACACTTCTTGAATATTCTATGATCCATTATGAGAGCATATGCAATGAATCTTTCACTTCACTCACCCTGATTCAAGAATTCATAGCTGAGATCCCTTGTGATCTCGTAAATGATCAAAACCAAAGGTTTTCATGAGAACATGTGGAAGAGAAATTTTCACATTTGTTTAAGGGCATGTATAGTCCCGCCATCAATTTATCTTCAGCTTCAATGGACTGTTACATCAAATTAAAGAACATGTTTGATAATTCTCAATATAATATGGTCAATCTGAATGATATGCCAAGTAGGATCTTAGAATTGCAGGTATTTTGTGAGGCTATTCTTCAACCAAATGAACCTCCTGAAGAAGAAAAGATGTTCGAAACATTGGGAAGGTTCAGATCCTTTCAATTGGCAAAGGTGGCGGATCCTAATTTCACCGATGGGACAAGGAGATAGTTTTCTTGGTATCTAATGAAGTGGGAGAGTCCATTTCTCATACGATTGAGATAGGTGGACCCCATTTCAATGGATAAGGCACTAGTTTTTGTCATATGTTTTAAAAGTGGTATTTTAAAAAGGATGTTATTATTGAACTCACTTTTGGAAAACTTTGGATAACTTAAGTGGTTTCTATTTTTAGTTATTTTTAATAAAGTTGGTTGAAAAATTCAAAGTCACTTAAGTGCCCTATTTAATGTGCATTTAAAATCCTAACTACTTTGTAACCAAATTTTGGGTTATAAATGGATGTTAGGGGCTCATTTGTAAGGATTACTTTGAGAGAGGAGAAGAAAATACTTTTATATGCAAGCTTTACTTCAAATAAAGGAAACTTTGTGTTCATTTGAGAAGAGATTTTGGAGTTAATGAAATATGAACTTTATGTCCCATTCATTGTCTCTTATAGCATTTGATGTTCTTATGTTCATTATATGTTAGTGTTTGAATCTTGCATGCAAATATTGTCTTGGATCTTATTGTCAACGCTACCACTATGTTGTTCTAGTTCACAGTGATCAATCTTTGATTATCTACTTTCTCACGTGTGTTCCCTTTTACTCATTCTCGTTTAGCTGATGCAAACTCTATTTTATTTGTGTTAGTTATTCATCGTTTTCTTCTTCATGTAATATTAGGCTCTATTTTTACTTAAGTCTTACATGTTCCTTTCATTCATCTCTTTCCATTCATTTCCTTCATTCCATTCCATCTCCCTCATTCATTTTTATTTCCATTGATGTTCCAAAACAACCCCCACACACAATTTTGAATGTACAGATGTAAATACAGCTTTGGTTTTCAATAAAGGCAACCTCACTTCATTGAGGAGGGAATTTGGTCCCACACTGTTACATGTCATTTTCATGTGTGAAAATCCATATGCTAACACATGCCATGTTTTAGGACACCCCACTAGAAAATCTACATGGATGGGATTTTATGGATCAAGAAGGGGGTGTGCCTAGAACCAAGAAGATGTTTAGCTAGAACATGCATTGCCACACCAAAGAGCCTGAGTTTGAGGTCAACGATCATGTGATCGAGACCATCCATTTGAAGAAGAAAGGAGGAGAAACATATAGGGTGGTGGATCCTAACCACCTAATAGATGAGAAAGCATGCAATGCACTTCAAAATATGTCTTTGGAGGTGATTTGACATAGCTTGGATGTAGGAGCCATTGTTCGGACCCTAGTCACAAAAAATAAAAATAAGGAAAAGGAGATAGATAGATTATGTCAGGGATTAAGGGGAAAGCATGCAAAAACTAAGGAAGTGTAAGACCGAGATGGTGCCCTCATGAAGAGAATTTTTGGACAATGTCTAGCATTGGTGAGCCAGGCCAGAAAAGACTATGGGGATGAAATGGAATATCTTGAAGACCTTGTGGGGATGTTGCTCACAAACATCAAGGATGGTGTGGGGCCCACAACTATAGATATTGCAAAGGAGAAAGAGGAAAAAAATTCATCATTGAATCTTAGATCACTGAGTTGGAGGAATTTCTCACCCAACTCAAGGAAGAAAATATATTGGCAGATAGGGGCTTCTAAAGTTACAGAAAATGTGATCCCATCATTGACGTGTGGGTGGAAAAAGAGGAGGCTTCCTCAAGGATTTATAAGATACCATCCCCACCAATAAGTATGAATGCACATAGTTGGTTGTTAAAACCATAGCTTAGAAGGATAAAATCAAAACGAAGCGTGAAAAGATAGACTTTAGGATTAGCAAACTCCGGGATTCCATCACTGAGCGGATGGATGAGTTTGAAGGTGTCTGTGTGGAAATGGTGGTAGCTATAAATGCACTAAAGGGGAAGGTGGATGAAATTACCCCATACCAAGATCCCAATGCTATGGGAGAAGCACCAAGGAAGGCCTTTTCATAGTTGAAGGTCTAGAAGAAATTGAAGTATGAGATAGATGTGTAGCTCCCCTGAACTCCTCCAATTGTTTGAATATCATATTCTTCCAGTCTTCAATTCTTTATTTGGATTCTTTTAATTCCACTATTATTTATTCTTTGAAGGAACAAAATTATTGCCTTAGTATATTTTGGTCATCAAGACTTTGTTTGGGAAGTGCGAAGGATTATCGTGGTGAAAATCAGATTAGTGTGGGGTGATGTTGGACCCCTAAATTAACTAAGTACCTAAGGCGTGAAACTTGGTGGCACATGGAAGAAGGGCATGAAGGCACATGCATAAGTAGTTCTTGGAGATACATGAAGGCTCGCACCTAAGAAGGATGGATTCAAGACTTAGTGAGTTTTGGACAATAGGAAAGGACACGTTTAGGGAATGAATGAAAAAGAAACCAAATATAGATATGGATAAGCTATGGAGACTTACAACTCAAGGAAAGGATATTCCAAGGCATCAATACAGTTATCATGAAAGGATAAGGAGACAATTTTGTTATGGATTAGTTGGCACATGCATGCTAAGGACACTTGATTAGGGGAAATGCATGATGACATTTGGCATGTTCTTGGGTAGTGGTAGGGAAATCATGAAAGATTCCTTTAGGATTTCTCATGTAATGATGAGTGGTTAAGAGGATATTCCTTAAGAGTTCCTCATATGTATGGTTTTATGAGAGATTTTATAGAAGAGGTGTGTGTGCAAGTATGGGAGCAAGAGAGGAAGATAGTTAGTAAAAATGTGTAATGTGTGATGGTGAGCTCTATAATGTGTCAAAGCTATGCTACTATAAATATCTTCATACATGGAACTCTTTTGATGTAATCTTGGCTATTGTACTTTGGCTAATGAATATAATGAAGTGATTCTAAAGCACTTATGTGATGGATCTTGATATGTACATTTCCTTTTTATGTTCATGGGTGTATTACTAGTTTTCTTGATGATAATCATGATTTAGTTCTACTTCCATTGTAATATGATCATGTTATCCTATGTTCTGGTGCATTAGATTAGGATTTAGTGCTTAAATCTGGTTGTCAAGAATGGGTGTGTCATTCTCTATTTGTATAACACCCCCTTATTAAGGAATAAAATTCTCATGAAGCTCACATAAAGGAGGGGCTCGGGCACTGCACGCACCTCGAGTGAGCTTCCAAGACACTTTGGATGATGTGTCGGTGTACTTGGAGTTGATCAATGAAGCAAGAGGTAAATAGAGACTACATACAAAGATATCTTCACACACGCTTTAGGGAAGTAGTTAGAGCTTGGAGGACACAAATCATTTCTTCCTTACACTTCTTCGACGTATGGCATGATATCACCCAAAAAAACTTGTAGTATAGGATATCCTTATACACTCATTTTTGGGACATGGATAAGGTGCACATGTTCCACTTAAGTTTCCATTTCCATTTACTTTTGCATATTTTACATTTACATACTTTCATATAATGTGTCTTTTACATTGCATTTTTACTCATACATACATACATATTTAACTACTCCGATCATTTTCTCCTTCTAATTATAGTCGTATGAGAAACAAGAAGTCAAATGGGGAAACAACAACAATAATAGTGTCGAAAACAACACTTTGACATAATACATGCTTTACTAACCATGCAGATACATCGCACATTACAATAGCTACACATGCATTTTTCCTTAGGTTCACTCTCTCAAGACTTTTTTTTCTTTGCGCATGTTTCATCTTTAGTTTCCATGCTCCTCCATCCTTTTTCATTCCTCAATTTTTCTAGTCCTTTAGAGAATTTTTACTACACTCTTCCTAGAAATCTGGTACATATCTCTATCTACTTTATGTTATCAAGATTTCCACTCACCAACATAAAGTCTCGTTTAAAATTTAGTCACAAAATTATGCACTTAAGACATTATTTATCTTGGTATCATACTACTATTTAGAAGGTTCTTGATTGAATAAAATTACTAATTAACCCCATCTTTTGACCATATTGTTTTATTTTATTTCATCATTACCAACCTCCTACACCCATATACACATTCATCTTCTATCACCCCACGCTATTTTAGCCTCAAATGTGGTGCCCAAATTAGTATCAAGGCACCCATGGGTGCCCTAGTCCCACCATGGGCACCCCAATCCTTCTAGAGATTTCCCACCACTTTTTGGGCTCTTTCTAGCCATTTCTCCTTCTTATCTTTTCTTTGGTTGGCCATTTTGGAGTTAATTAGGAATTTTGATCAAGATAACCCTATAAATATAAAGTTATGAGACCATAATGAGGGACCTAACATCATTTACTACTATCACTCATCTAGAGTTGCATCCATATATTGCATTGGAGATCACTTGCATCCACATAGCTCCATCATTAAGGCATAAGGCTAGTAAATATGCATCACACTTCATAGGGGAAGGGATTCTATTCTAGTCCATACACACATTCTATTGCATTTTCTACATAGTTATTTCTCACTACTTCACAAAGTGCAACTAGCACAAGAGAAACCTAAGGCATGTTCACACACAATTGCACATAGAACTACATCGGGTCTAATATGTAGTACAATCCTCAATTAGTAAGTCCACCATTTTGTTAGGTGAGGTCACTCCAACCCCTTCATATACATTTTTTCTTGTTTAGGGTTTGATGTTTGTTTTGGGTTCTTATAGGTAGTTCTATCATCTTGGAGTATTGCGACATTTGGAACAGGGATAGAGAATTTGATGTGATAGATAGTGAAGGTTTCATACCATCTTCTGAACCAATGAAGATTAGTTTCAAAGATTTTACACATACAAGGTTGCCTAGATTGCAGACCGGAGCACCTACTTGCACCCCAGTCCCTCTCCAAGAACTCCAATCCAGCTAGATCCTACAAACCCATCCTTTTAAGGACTTCTGCACTATCGTTCCTACATCTAGATTTTCCATTCATCATTGCGACACTATCCAATAAGCATCCATTATTTAGCTGAAAATAACCTCTTCTTTCTTTTACATTAGGGTTAGAATTTCTGTTACATAGTTTTTTATTTCATTTACATACTTCTTTACTACATTTATTTACTTCATTTACGCTTTTTCATAGCTTAGATTAACTATCACCATACTACATAGTTAGTTAATTTTAGTTAATCAAAGTGCACTTAACAACCACATTATAAATACGACAAATGATATGTAGAGGCGGGTTTTTATAAAAAGTATGAACATCGGGGAAGATTGGAATTAAATACTTGGTGTGGAGATAATGCATTGGAAAAGGCTTGATAAAATGATTCTAGATGCATGTCATCATGAATACGAGTAGTAGCAAAACAAATTTGGACTCTATGTAGTAAATTAGGTTTGGAGAAAAATAATCATTGATTGAGATATTCATGATGACAAATAATGAGTGAATAATATAGAAGTGTGAATGATCAATTCAGGTTCACCAAAATGATTAAATAAAATTAACTATGTAGTATATGGGGATAGTTAATCTAACCTATGAACAATTGTAACAAAGTACAAAAATGTAGTGAAGAAGTATGTAAATCATCTAAGGAGATATGTAAAGGAAAATTTTAAACCTCATGTGTAAGAGGGAAGAGGACAGAACTCAACCGAATAACAAATACTTGTGGGACTATGTCATAGTGGTGAATGGAAAATATGGAAGCAGAGAACGACCATGTAGAATCCCCAAAAAGGGTGGATTTGGAGTATCTAGTTGGATCGGAGGGACTAGGATGCCTACGGGCACTCTAGTCCGTAATTTGCACACATCGATCCATGAAAAAACTCTAAAATTTATCTTCACAAGGCTAAGACATGGTTTGAAACCTTCACTATCTATTGCATCAGATTTGTTTCCCTACATTGAATGTCATTGGTATTCTAAGATGATGTAATGACCTGCAAGAATACCAAAAGAAGTATCAAAACCTAACAAAAGAAAGATGTAAATGAATGGGTTGGACTGACCTCAACTACCATAATAGTGGGCTTACTAACTAAGTGTTGCATTACATTTCGGACCTAAATGTAGTTCTATTGAGTGTGTACATGACATGCCCTATGTTTTGTTATGTCAATCACACTTTGTGAAGTAGTGATAAATAGCTAAATGTAGAAAATGTAATATCATGTGTGCATGGAATAAAATAGAATCCCCCCCTATAAAGTGTGTGATGCAAATGTCATATCCTTGTGCCTTGATGATGGAGATATGTGGATGCAAGTGATCTCTAATGCAATAGATGGATGTAACTCTAGATGAGTTATAGTATTAAATGATGTTAGGTCCCTCATTATGGTCTCATAACTTTATATTTATAGGGTTCTCTTGATCTAATTTCATAATTAACCATGAAATGGCTGACCACTAAAAAGATAAGAAGGATAAATAACTAGAAAGAGCCCAATATTTGGTGGGAAATCTATAGAAGGATTGGGGCGCCCATGGTGGGAACAAGTCACCCATGGGTACCCAACTTAACTGGGTGCCCTACCAAGGATAAAATAATGTGGGATGATAGAAGCTATTACGGGAATATGGGTGTAAGAGTTCGGTAATGAAGAAATAAAATAAAATAATATGGCCAAAATACGGGATTAATTAGTATTTTTATTCACTCTATAACCTTCTAAATAGGAGTATGAAATTGGGATAAATAATGTCTAAAGTGCATATTTTGTGTCTAGAGAGGCTATCATTGAGTTCTTAGAGGATGAGAAATTTGTGTTGATAGCCTAGTAGACTACATTGATTTCCGATAGGGATGCCTTGATAGGTGAGTGGGATGGATCAAGTTAGAGGCCGATACGTGTACAAACAGAATCGAGACAGCCATAGCATACTATGAAAAGTATAACAATAGTGAGAGGTCTTGAGAAATTCCTCGGTATCACAAGTACCTCAATTTCAGGGGCCAAACTAGAGGAAGCAGGGCCCAAGCTAATGGTCGATGGGACCACCACTAGTGTGAGCATGATAAACTATGGATCGATATGCGATTAGTGTGATATTTTGAGGAGATATTGCATAAGAGGTTGTTCGATGAGCCTCGTTATGTTGTGTACCATGCATAGAGATGAGTAGCACCATCGGGAGTGGAATGAACATGGGATAGCCACCGTGGGGTCTAGATGGGGAGGTGCTATACTATATGGTGGTGAGGGAAATGATTAGAGGAGAAAACTCGTGGAGGCATACGGTTAATAGATTTTCATTTTTCTCGATGGAGGACATTTTTAATGTATACAAATCCTTTTTGAAGCCTATATTTGATGTATATTTTTATATACAGAGATTTGAGACTCCTGATGGTGTATATTGACACATTGATATGATATATATATATATATATATATATATGATTTTGATCCATATGTTGATTTTCTTTAGTGTGATGTTTGGGTGTGATAATGTAGAACTTAGATATGATTATGATGTTTTATATGTATAGATGTTGATAAATTTCTTGATTATATTTTTATGTGATGTTGATATGGATTATATGTAAATGTTGAAATAATAGTCAGATGTATTTTATTTTGATGTGACGTTTTAAGATATATAAATTTGATTGTGGTGTGAATTTAATGTGTGTCAAAATGTATTCTAATCATGGATGGGAATAAAATGTGAACTTTTTTTCTTTAGACTAGATTTGATACATATGTGATGGTAAATGTACAATTCAGGCTCTTGCAATTTTGGCACTATAAAAAATGTTAACACATGACTTACAATAAGTAATCACATATAGGATCTTGGATAAAAATGAAAGTGTAATGTATAAATTCTTAACACATGAGAAGGGTTGACATATATAGGTTGTATGGGAGAGTAGGCTCTCCTTTTACTTGTTTCATAAGCTCATGTCCTAGCCAAAAATTTTAAGGTTTAAAAATAATTTGATCAATGCATGAAGTTTACTCTAATGCGAAATTTGATTGATGCGAGAAGATTTTCTAGGATGCTTTTGTTGTTTTTAATTTTTTAGAAGTTTATCAATGCGGGAATCCTTTTTACAATGATATAGGTAGCTATCCTTTGAGGGATTAGTCTACAATTTTTTTATTTTTTTTCTTTTTTATTTATGATAGTCATCCTTCGAGGGATCATCTATAACTTTGACAGAAACTATCCTTTAAGGGATCGGTCTTATTTATTTTTTAACAATATGATTTTGATATTTGATATTTTTCCTTCGAGGAAGAAGTCTATTTGTTTCTATAAGAGGCATCCATAGATATTTTTGACTTTATTTTTATGCTAGGGGAAGGCCTAGTAGACCATTTTGAGGAGGGGAAGAGGTGTTTGCACAGACTACACATGTGTCCCTCGTAACATGTAACATCTACTTTTTGTCTCATCATATCTAGAATTTTTTAAAATATATTACTTTATGCAGCTGATTTAAATACCCATATATTTAAATCCAACATAAACCTTAATTCAATCCATTTCTGATAACTTTCATAGATCATTTGCAATTGTACGATAGAATAATGAACCTCGCTCGCTTTCCCTCAACGCTTATGTATGAGCCAATACATCAAATGTATCCTTTGGTTTTCCTTTATCAGGATATGATATTTAAGTGAATATTTCTAAGTGTCTACCTAGGTTCCACCTATGAATTCCACAGGCATCTCACAGCTTAGATCATAGTGAAATTACGATAATGTAATCAACAACTTACATTAATTTGCGCAAAGTTTCAGATTCATGTATGCCATGCTCAATTCCATGACGACACACTCATCATTAGGAATTTTTCATCTCACCTCAATCACTTATTCAGTTATATGGATTAACAAGCAATGGTGTTGTAAATAACTACAAGTCTTGTATAAGGTACAAACTCGGGATTAACCTACAAGCCAATGTACCTCTATGTCAAAGATAGGATGCCTATGGGAAAGAAAGTGTCTCAAGAAGGATCTTCATCATTACCGAGATGATCGCTTCCCTTCCCTAGCCATCATATGTTGATATTGGGTATGTATCTCGTGAGGTTCAATCCACTCTTGTAACTCTAACAAGGCTTATACTTATTGTAATACCATGTCACAATTTAGATTCTTGATAAGGCTACTCAATATAGCTGCTAGGCAGCAGTATTCAAATAATTACCAAAGTCATTTAATGGATACGACCTCATAGTGGCTGCAGTGAGTTGACCTTTCAAGGGTCCTAGATTAGAACACGATATTTAAACATGACATGTTATTCTAGACTACATGACTCTTTCATCACTAATGAAGCGTATCTAGGGTCATGTCTCATAGTATCACAATAGGTCAAATGTAGTTCCAATAATACTCATTTATACCTATCTGTTCTAGATATAAGTTAGATAACTTCTTTAGATATGTATTCCCAATCTTGCTATTACACAATTAATTATTTGATTTCAAAATGTATAAAATATTTTCTCTCATTATCAAGGAGTAAACAACTATTAATGTTGTTCTTTACCCATATGTGTAATTATGCAAAGTTATATATAATCACACGGCATATAGGATACATAGTACAATTTCTATTAGGATCCTTTTAATAATACGTGTTCTATTTATTTGAACTAGATTGACGTTTGCATCTTTATAATATTAAGGTCTATTTTTCATGCATATGAATCTTCCTCATTTTAGGTTTATTATTTTATTATTATACTAATTTTCTTGAGAAATTGATGCAACATTATCCATTCCCAACTTAAGTTATTTGTGGGGTTACTACCAACTCGCAGCTTATTTATTTTCCTTAGATCATCTTGCCAATTGCCTTGGCATCTAAATATATAAACAATGTATCCCAGCTTATAGGAACATTTTTTCATTTTATTGTGTATGACTGCACCGTCCATATCTTAATGATGGTGTTATAAAACTTACTCTTTTGGGAGTTTAGATTCCAATCCTTCATAGAGAATATGTATGAAAAGTACTCAAGGAAAGCACATCCTACATGTTCTTAATAGCTATTTTCATGTGTGCATTTAGCATTCAAACTATGATTCCATAGTGGATCAATATGCAAGGATTGAATCTCCTTATCATTATTTTTAACCATATCCCATATTCTATGGGTCCTTTAAGTAATTAAGTTTAATCTGATTAAGAATGAATTTGCCTCATTTCATATTGGTATTCGGAATAAATTTCCAACATAATTGATCATCACATCACATCTTGATGAGGATAAAACTTATAAGACTTATACTTCATTTTACCATTTCTCAGTTATCAGTATGCTTGAGTGTAGAAGAACATTTTGGTTCCATATCATATTACCCAGAACCTATCAAGATTATGTTGAGATTCTTGTCATGTTACAAGAATCAGTTTGGTTTATATAACAATTCAACTTAGTTCCCTTAAAGGTTTGAGTGTTATCTAAAAGTAACATCGATTTAAGTGTCAAAACTCATTTCATGAATGTTGGAATTTATCTTAACATCCATAGGTTACATCCTCTTATTTTCCTTTTGGTATATTTACTTAAATATTTACTAGTAAATACTCCCTTATAAATATAAGATCCCAATTCCATACTTGGGTGTTAACAAGTTATCTATTAAGCATTGAACCTTTAGAATGAATTTCGTGATTTTACAACCTATAGCTTCAAATTTTTAAGTGTTCAACCATATATCCTCTTAGTAATGTATAACCCAACACTAATTTCATAAGGTAACAATTTAACCTTCTGTTTTATTGCTGAATCATAACATCCCATTTCAGTCCTAAGAAGGTACTATTTTCAACTAGTTCATGAGGTTATCAAATATGCAAACCATAATACTATTACATAGTTAGGGTCTTACAAAATTTCCAATTAAATAACAATTAATTTCAATAAGAACTAGTAATGATCTATTGATCATAATACCAATGACATAACCATGTTGCAACATAATATATAGTTACACAACAGACTTATTTAAGTAAATAATTTCACAACAAGTTAAATGATCTCATGATCACAATCAAGAATCTCACATATCAACAAGTTTGAATACATTCTATAAATTTTATAAAGAAGCATGGAAACTCTTGCTATATAAGAATTTTTCCTCTTTATTTCCTACTTTCCAACTTCTCTCATTTTCTTGCAATTGTTAAACAAGATCAGTTCGGCTGAACTAAGAAAGAAAATTCCATTATCCCACTTAACAATTTATGTCATAAGATATTAGAATGAGTAAATACCACAATATTAAAATTCATACTAACAACAAAAACATGAGGTACATCAACATCAAACTTAATAACTCAATTTACATCCATTAAGTACTGCACTTTTTACCTTTTGTGGTGTTCCATAATGGCAGAGTCTCATTAATAGATCAAATAAATTAAGTGAAGATAACATAATATAATTATAATAGTGTCCTATACTGACGATTGTGTAACCTTTCATCTTATTATAATAAAGGAAAATGAGCAAAAATTATTCCTTTTTGATACCCAGAGTGGATAGATAACAATATCCATCTAGTATAAAACATAGTAGGAAATTTATCAATCTATTTTCAACAGAAGTTGCTGTTGTAACAACTTAACAAGTATTAACTTAGTACTTACATAGTATTCTAATTATCACAACTGATCACAATCAGCTCCATTAGCACTAGGGTAATAATATCACCATCACTTAGCTCGTACTTAAATAATTGGAATCTTATTGTTCCATACCCTTGAAATTTGTAGAACAAAACATCATCAAACGGTTATTATATATATTAAACATCGACACCCTAATAGGGTAGAAGATAAATCTTAAAATCCTTAAGTTTTATACACTTAGTAGTCACAAACTTAAGGTAGATATACTTCTTGATTCTTTTTATCATTCCTATGTAATCCTTCGAATAACACATAGTAGTGATTTTCTTCTTATTACAATCAATTGTAATAATATCATCATTCATGCAAATTCATACATCTAAACTTGATCATAATAGTTTAAAAGTCTACACCTCTTTAGTTCTTGTAACAACAGCTATAAACTAAGCATTGATATTGATATGATATATATTTAGCCATATCATCAAACCGAGATGCACACTATAGCCAACCAGCCATCTCATATCACAAGTTATGAGTTCATCAAGGTAATCAAATGGCTATAATAAAGGTGACTGAGTGCATAAATGATAGTCACACCGCTAAAAGGGTCATATGTACCTCAAGTATCATTCCTAAAAGTGTCAACCTGCATAATGACTCCATAAACTTCACATTCTTAAAATATAAAGCATAATAAAATCATTCTTTATTGCTAGTCCATCAAGCCTCATATCAACTTTGAGATGGATAAATTGATGTTCAAGAGTACAACTTGGTTTAGAAGGAAGTATTAATCGAATATCAAATTGAGAAAGGAACGGATTTTAATCATAACTGGAATAGGAAGACATATTTTTTTACTAAATAAAGTCATATTGACTCATTCCCAAAATCAACCTTTATCCAAATTTTACATCCATTCCAACTAAAATAGATTAATAAAATAAATAATACGATGTAGACAATGTATATTCATGATGTCTTATGCGAGCCTAAGGCTTGATTAAACCATTAATAGGTTCGTGATGCCAAAACAAAGTTATCCCATCACTACGGAAACTTCTTTACTATTTTAGAAAATAGTATATCATGCTCCAAAGGCACTTCAGAATTACATTAAGATCAACATATTATTATGGATCAATCAACTAATGCATCATGTAGATTTCCTTAAATCACCGTGGTTGGATTTGGGATCTCGAAAGAACATAACTAATGTAAATATGATACCCTATGATTTTGGGTAGTTCATTATCAACCCAAACCTTAAAATATAATAATATGTACTATAAAACTATAACTAGATACACGAGGTATTCAAAATAAGAATGCAAGAACCATAGAACCCAAGTACCCAAACTTAGTTTATGTGTTTTAATATAAAAAAATCATTCCACAACCTCAACAATATGGGTAACCCCATTTTAAGACAGACATCATTCAAAGACTCTATTCTTTCTCCGTGGTTTAATCAAACCCATAATCTTTAAATGATTAAGAAGTAGTAATATAACAATAAAAAAATTACCCATGATTTCAACCGTTACTTTTAAAACATTTATTCACAAGAGCCTTTTTATGTAACAAAAAGTTCACAAAAATTCAAAAGTTTGAAACCTTCTCATTCTTGACATCTTTCCATATACCTATTCAATAAAATATCAAATGAAGTAAATGGTTAGGGAGATAAGGAACATTTCTTTCCTTAGGAATTGATTTCTAAATACTTCCTTCATTTTTCTCTCGTAGTTTCTCACAAGAGCCAATTCAAACCACAATCGATGGAGTCAGATCACTATTTTTTTTTGGAGTTCACCACTAGATATTCTCCTCAAAAACACATAGTACGGATTTACCAAATCTCGAGTTCACAAGAATGGATTATACATAGCTCATAATTTACCCAACTTTTCATGGTTCCCATCTTAGCATAGTAAACCAAAAGATCGGATGCAGAGTGAGAGGATCTCTAAAGAAAGATTTTGCAACAATGGAACTCCAATTCAAATTTCCATACTTAATGTGCATTAACCAATTCTATAAGTTTTTGTAATGAAATTAAATTTATTTTCCAGCTTCATTTAATCTCCCATCCCATTGTCATTCCTTTTAGCATGAGTCTAAGTTTTTGTTAGAAGCAATGATTACATGACTTGCATGGATTTTAAGCCTTCATAATACATTAGATAAATTATCCATCATAACCTAGGTTTCATAGAGCCCAAGGATAATATTTTTGAATTTCCAATTATTATTAAAATAATAGATTCTTATCCCTAGTCGATAGTCGATTTGAATGCCAAATATCATACTCTATCAAGGTTGGCATAATGGAAACAATATCATTATTCCATCAATATTTAACTCAAACATATAAATATAATGACCTTAGTGTAGGTTTTTTATTATTTTCCCACACTTTATAAGGGTGATCAACCTATTAGCCAATTTTTTATAAGCTTTTCCCATTGTGCCTTGGTTATATAATTCCGATTTGGCCATTAGTGACTAACTTTAATATTTCAATGCGAGGTAATTTCACAATCCTTTTTATAAGGTCTAATCCCAAAATGATATTTAATTCAAACATCATAGTCACATTTACCGAGCTTATAAAGCTCATTCTCTATATTTATTCAAGAATTTGGTAGTAGTTAATGTAGCTTGATCACTAGAATGTTTCTTATAAATGAAATCCATTAAGATCATTCATGAGATCGAGTTTAAGATGAGGATTAGTAAAAATAACCAGGTCTTGTCACTTTAGTAGGAATATCATAACACTTCCCACCTTTATTCAAAGTGTATGGTTGGTATTATCTACATAACCTAGTATGGAAAGCATGTTTTAGTAAATAAATATGTAAGTTAGAATCAAGGATTTGCTGCATTAAATCATTCAACTTAGATATATCATTGCAAGGATAAGCTCAACTCTTACATGTTCTTACATTGAGTTTGTGGGTTGTTTCATAACATGTTTTTAGTTGGTAGACAAGGTGGATGGATGTAATCATTTTAGGGTTCCTATTGAGGAGGAACTTGTCCATGTGAAAAATGTGATGAGAAGAGTCATGATGCTCATCTTTAATGTTCCGAGGATAGTTACGGTGAACCACATGCTTTCAAATCATTAGAATGATGATATGATGAGATAGTGGCGTAATAAGATCTTTGATATGATCATATCATGACGGATAATATATTAATGGTAGAAAGGCCATGTTTGTAAGGCATTCAAAGGTCCCTTTTTAGGTATACCATCAATGGAATATATATGGTAAGATCCTAACCCATATTTGTGAGTGATAACATATGGACCCAGGTAGGGGAAAATTTTCCACATTTACTCCTTTCGAGAGTAGTGAAATTTTGATTTTGATTGAGAATGAGATCACCTATATTAAATTCATGTTCCTTGATGTGTTTTTTATACGCATGTTTAATGTGCTCTTGATAGACATGATGATTTTTTTATAACTGTTAGGTAACGTTAATCTAACAACTCCAATTTTGCTAGACATTCTTGACAATAATCCTCATTAGGGATAAAATATTTGAGTGATAAATGAAGTGTTGTGATTTGAAATTTAAGGGGTAAAGCTCCCCCGCAACCATAGACTAGAGAAAAGGGCGTAGCACTTGTAGGAGTATGGATGCTAGTACGATAATCCTAGAGAGAAAATGGGATATAGAGGTGCCAATTCCTACTTGCTTGATCGATGGTTTTCATAAGAAATTCTTTAAGTGTTTTGTTAGAAGACTCGGCTTTTCCATTTTACTATGGATGATAAGGTGATAAAAATCTTAGTTTTATATTGAATGTGTCATAGAGTTTCATAACTTCTTTATTATTTAAGAAATGTTCATTATCGGTGACTAGCTTGTGAGGGATACTTTAGGCGACATATGATATTTGAGAGATGAATTCAAAAAAATCTTTAGTAGAGACTACGGGAATAGCCTCTACCCATTTAGCAAAGTATTTAGTGGTTTTTTCATAGAATGATGTCGTTGTGATGAATGAGGGTTGATGAGGCCAATGAGGTCTAACCCCCATTGTGAGAAGGGCCATAGATCTTGAGAGGGTTGTAAATCCTGACTAGGAATGTGAGTGAGATTAGAATGTTGTTGACATTTAACACATTTCTTGACATACGCGCAATAATCTTGATTAAGAGTAGGCCAATAATAGCCCATTCGTAGGATGTGTTTGGTGACATCCATACCGTTAAAGTGTCTTCCACATATGTCATCATGGACTTCTTGAATGACTTTAATAGATTCATGAGATTTGAGACATCTTAACAAGAGGCCATAAAATCCACGCTTATATAGAACACCACCTACGATGACATATCGGGTAGTGCATTGAAGGAAATATCTTTTAGCATTTGTAGACAAAGCTAGAGGGTTTTTTGGATTCAAAAGATAGTCAAATTTTTTAGTTTACCAAAGGTTTGTTGGATTTTTTTAAGATATTGATATAAGGGAGTTCATTTTTATGGAGTGGTTGTTCAATTTTGTGCACAATAATAAATAATTTAAAATATTTTCTTGATAAAGGGATGAGGGATGCAAGAGAGGCCATGGTATCCATAAACTTGTTAGAAGATTGTGGAACTATTTGGATGGTGTAATGATCAAAGGCTTATAAGATGAATTCAACAATGGTTTTATATTTTTGTAGAATCTCATTTTTACATTGATAAATTCCTTTGATATGATTGATGACAAGATATGAATCTTCGTAAATATACAAAATTTTAACACTCGAACATGATGGTGGTATTGAGACCCATAATTAGATATTCATATGCTTCCATGTTAGTACATTTGAAATATAGAGGGATAGGGGTCCCCCATGGAGGTATAGTAATGATACTGGAACATCCACCTTACTAATACTTAGATCCATTAAAGAAAAGTTTCATTTTGATAGGAGTGTATTTGTGATCGATAATAGATTTTTCATAGAATTTTTTGTGAGGTGATTGATTATCTAAAGGGGGGCTTCAATGATATGATTAGTGATGGATTTTCCCTTTGTATATTTTTTTGAAATGAATTCAAGGACAAACTCGGTCATGAGTATGAGCCACCGAGTGATACGGTCATTGTGATATGGCTTGGAGTGTATGGTTTTGAGAGGAATGAATCTAGTGACGATGAAATTATTTTGATTAATTAGGTAATGATGGATTTTGGATGTTACGAAGTATAAGGAACAACACAAATTTTTTACTTTATTATATTAAATCTCGTAGTCATGGAGAGTACAAATTATATAATAAATAACATGTTCATAACCATTCTCATTTCAATGAGCAAGCATCGCACCCAAGGAATGATTAGTAGTGGATATGTAAAGGTAGAATGACTCCCCCTCACGTGGAGGTGTAAGCACATGTGGTGATAAGAGGTATTTTTGAGGTCATCAAATTCTTGTTGATGGTTGTGATCCCATTTAAAATGTACATCCTTTTGGAGGAGATGATGAAAAGGTAAAAAATAGTCCAAAATCAGTGAAATGAAACAGAAAATCGATTGAAGTTTACCTTGAGACTACAAAGTTTCGTAAGTTGGTAAGATAGGGTATTTTGATGATGGCTTTAATCTTGGCAGGGTCTACTTCAATACCCGAATAGAAATGATGAACCTTAAGAGTTTGCTAGTGAGAACACTAAATACACATTTAGTGAGGTTAAGACAAAGAAAGTATTGGGTAAGATGAGATTATATTATGTCTAGGATAGAAAGATGATCCTTCCATTGCTTTGGTTTACCTAAGAGGTCATCAAAAATGTCTTCTATATTTTTATAGATAAGACCATGGAAAATATATGTCATTTCATGTTGGTAAGTGGCCCCAACATTTTTGAGACCAAAGTTCATTATTTGATAACAAAAATTCCTTTAAGGAGTGATGAAGGATGTTTTGTGTTAGTCATAAGTGGCTATGAGAATTTTATTATAGCTGGAGAATCCATCCATAAGGGATAGCATTTCATGGTTAGTGGTTAGATTGATGCAATGATCAATGTTTGAAAGAGGAAAAAAATTCGGACAAGTGAGGTTGAGGTCTCGAATTCAAGACAAATGTGTAAATTTCTGAAGCTTTGGTTACGAGAAATATATTAGAGACCCATTGTGGATAGTCAATGGATATGATTAAGCTATCAAAGAGAAGACATTGTAAATCTCATTTTATGAGAAGAGTTATGTGAGGGTGCATCTTATGTAAAAAGAAATTGACATACTTAGCATTAGGATAAGTGACGATATTGTGCACAACGATGTTAGGGTCAACCTACATATCTCTATATGACCATGTGAAGGATTGACTATGTTTAGAGAGAAAGGTGGTGAAGTCCTTTAATTCTTGTGAATCTAAAGATTGACTGACTTTGATTATGTGAGGATTTTATGGCATGTCTATATTAACATCAATGGTTGATACATTGATAAGTGTTATGTGTCGTGTGGTAGGATTTTTGAAGGTAATGGTCATTTTCTCCTATATGAGAGAGGATGTATTGATCATCGTGGCATTGAATAATTTCAATGGTAGGTGAATCCTCTTCTATCATTTCAGGTAAAACAAGAGGAAGGGTCTCAATACCATGGCTAGTTGATAGGTTTGTGGTCCTAAAGTTATAGTGTTGAATAAAAAATTAGATGGTATTGAAATGGTGTCATCTATGTCCATGGGATCATCATGTGTAGATGGATAAGATTTTTTTGATTCTATTATAGATCTAGTTACGATGGTTGTGGAGGGTTCGGAGGCTACTTTTCCAAAACCTAACCCATATTTTTCATGAGCTTTGTGATAATGATCAAGGATTAAGTCATGGATGCCTTGTTCATAACGTCTGAGTCCAAAGCCTTTCCAAGAACAATGATGGAGGTACATTTGTATGAATACTTGGTTATATAGAAATGTGAAATCTGATATGAATGGTTTGGCATGACACTGATTAGTAGGACATGGAGAAGGGAAATTGATCCCTCTATAGAAAATGTTGGTTTTGAGATGTGGTGGACCAAAGGAGATAACATCTCTGAAATTAGGTTCATACATGGGATATTTGTCAAGTCTTATATATTTATTTGATGTAGGAAGATAATTAAGTGTGAGGAGGAAATACTCCTCCAAAGGTGAAAGGCATTTCATAACATTGTTGAAGGAATTTTCATTTGTCAATTTTTATGAGGTGATGTATGAATTGGTGGAGGCTTAATTAGAGGATCCTAAGTTCTACTTGGGGACAAGCACATCGTTTGGTCGATATTTCATGTGACATGATTTGAAATGGTTTGGATATGCACTAATAGTGAATTTTTACCCTCATGTTCATGTTTAAAACAACGATGGAGAGTAGATGGGATATAGTCCATAGCACATATCAAGGGTTGACCTAATAGCACATTATATTAAAAATATCCTTCCACTAGATAGAATATATTTTAGAGGGTTTTAATGCCAACCTTGATTGGTAAGATGACCATGCCTAATGTGGGAGCAATGGTGTCATTTCTCGTAGTATGACAAGTGACTAGGTAACAATGGTGTTGGGTAGTTGAATTTGATCAAAGGCATGTGATGATATGATGTTAATGTTGGTTTTGTTATTGATCATGACCCTCTTAATGAGAGTATTATCAATTTGGGTGGTGATTAAAAGTGGGAGGTCATGGTCTTCTACTTGTAATGATGGGATTTTGGAGTTATCAAAAGAAATTGAAGCAATCACACCGAGTGTACCGGCTAAGTTTGTTGAGGTGAATTTTGAACAAGCTCATAAAGGGAAATTTTAACTATAGCTTAATGAATTTGTTTAACAATGGTATTTTATACAGAATTGGTGGATTGTGTATGTGGAGTGGTAAGGATGGAAACCTTATCCTTAGTAGGAGGTATTAGATTAGATGACTCAGGAGAAAGTAGGATGGAGACCTTAGAATTTCTTTGATCTGAAGTCTTAGGTTCATGGGTACATGCTCTAATGGTGATACGTACTACATCAATTTGATGAAGAGGGCATTTATTGGAAGATTCACCACTTTTGTTTGATATGGATGTGGGTGATGATTTAAATTTAGTAGTATTATATGCCTGATGAGTTCTTTTTTATGGTTCTAGATATCTAAGGAGAAGGATGTTTTTTAGCAAGGCTTCGATAGCAACGTAAAGGGATTTACAATCATCTATAAAATGTCCCGTGTGTGATGATAATCACAAACTAATTCAAAATTATACCAGATGGTTTCCACCCTCAACATCCATATGGCTTAAGAGGAGGTAAGGTTATGATAGACTCTTGGATGAGCCTTTCAAATTTTACTACATAATGTCCTTTTAAGTTGGAGGTCGAGGGAACTGATGATTATTTTGATGGTACGGGTGTTGAAGAGACAATTTTCTATGTGATACATTTAGGTACCTATTGGGGAATGATTTTTGGCTCTATAACACTAACTCGATAATTTTGATGAGGAGTGTGGTCTTAAGATAGAAGGAATGGATTTTGGATTCTTTGTTGTGAAGTTTTGATGATCACGTGATATGATTGTTACCTTTTTAGATGAAGGGATGTGCAGTCATGTAATGGAATTTTTAAGATTGCACACATAATGTTGAGTGACATGGTCATCGTAAGATATTTTCATGTATTGTAAGATAGGTTTCTTTTCTGAAACTTGTGAAGAGTTTTTAGATGGGTTTGAATAGGATGAGATATATGTGAATGGATTTGTGATCTTTCCGATGGGAAGACTAGGAGACCGATGTAGGGAATCACTCCAAGGGTTATTCTAGGTATATAATAATCAATTTTTGGTTTGTATAGGTCTTTAGAGGTGTCTATGAGTTATTCATGATGTCCTTTTGGGTTCTAGAATATTAAATTTTAAATTATGAGGTTTCCTCCATTTTTCTCAATTGAAAATTTGAATTTTACAGGGCCAATTTTGGCTTCCTTTTCTTATATAATGTTTCTAGTGTGGTCTTAAGTATGTCTTAGGTTTTTTCTAGTCAATTTATGTTAATGGGGCCTCCTCTTGGGGGTGAAAATGATGTAAACATCTCGAAAGCTTCATGTAAGCCTAGTTAAGCCTCCATATGACCTCTTCACGAGGTAACTTGCATGTAAAACAAAGTTTATATTTAACTACTGGTTGTAACTTGAGAAAGAGGCTTAAAACCCATCTTGTAGCTAATTTTTAATTCATTGATCAATCATAAAAACAAACAAATAAGGTTGGAGAGCTCCAAGAATTTGTTTTTAGTATGAAACTCATGTTTGCAGATAGTGATTGAGGTTATATTTTGTGCATGAGTATTGAAATAGAAAATTAATATAGAATTAAGCATGGGTAAAATTATTCCAATATTCTTATAGCATGATATAAGCATTAGATGAATGTATCTTTATATTTATTACATGGTTTTATTTTTTTGTAAGTAAATTCAAGATTGAGACTTCCTTAAGTAACTCGTAATGATTGATTTTGCGAGATGACATGCATACAAGTTTGTAAGTTAATAAAGTATCTTATTAAAGAGGATGACTTGAAGGTCAATAAATACATACTCCCTTTATCGAAACATGGAGAAGCCATTAGAGGATTTAGATAAGTAAAATTATGAGCATTAACTAACTTTACATCTTTTAAAAGCATTCATACCCTACTATAGAGGGAATAATACCGTGAAATGAACCCTATTACATATTTCTAGGTGTGAATGAGACCCACTAATAGGATTTTCCTTTTCTAATTAAGTGTACAGACCTAGATAAAGTGATTTGGCATTTTGAAATTGATTAAATTCAAATTTGTAATCAAAAGAGTGTTCTCGGGATCAATTCAAACCCTCTTATGATTTTGCAGTCGATTAGGAGATGAGGGTCTTAGACTCAGCTTACAAAGAAAATATTTCCTAGTAATCATTTTCACCGATTTCATATCAAGAATAAAGAATAAATTTTCCTTAATAAGTGCCCATGTGATAGGAATCACCGACTTGTACAATTTAGTCTAGATTTTGAACAATAAGAGGCCTAATTTGAGGGTTACATTAGAAAGTTTGAAGAATATTTTACAAAGAAAGTATAGGTGAATCTTCTCCTACATGTAGAAACCCCAAATGGTTGACTATAAATGTGATTGTATTATTAAATGTCTTAAGGAAACAAAAGATAAACTTGTTTTTGACTTGGAACAGGGTTAGAAGGAAGAGCAACTCTAAAAGGGGTGATAGTGAAAGAAATATCATTTTCTCTAGGAATTGAATCAAACCTTCTTGCCTAAACCTCAAAAACCAAAAAGAGCATCCAAAAAATTAACACCTTTTCCGGGGATTTGTAGAATGCTCTAAACTCAAACTCCCAACCTCCTAGTTCGTAAGAAGCCAAGTTGACATTTTTACAAGAAGAGATGATCAAAAGATCCATTTACTAATATTCCAATGGGTTTTCTAAATGTTTAGGCATGATCAAGGGTAAGAGAAATGTTATATGGTTTTCATCAATCATTGTGTGCATTTTGGGGGTCAATAGTTCATGTTTGAAGACCTTTGTATATTGATAAAAATAGGGAAATTTCCAAGTTTCAAGAATAGTTTTGAATTGTGAGATACCTTAACTTATGTGAGTGGTTTGTGTAGTATATGTTTTGTATCATTTGGTATCGAGTTGAGAAGAAGAATAAAAGATACGGAAGAAGAAAAATGAAAGATAAATAAGTAGTGAAAAGAGAAGAAAAGTGAAGAGTTTGACAAAATTCCACCAAGAAGAGTGGTCAAAGGAGGAGGAGGCAGAGGGCATCCACGAGATGTTGACTTGGTTGTAGTATTGGAAAAAATTCAAGACAGATTAGGAACACTGGAAGTTTCTCAAAGAAGAGGGAAAACATTAGATGATGATAGTGATGATGAGAGAGAAAGAGAAGTGGTAGCAGTAGAGAGAGCGCTAGAAGAAGAAGAGGACCCGAGGTTAGAATACTGAAATTAGTTGTGGGAGAAAGCACAAAGTCAAGAATGAAAGTACCAGAATTTGGTGGGATTTTGCATCTAGAAGAGATAATATATGGATAGCCAAGATGGACAAATAATTTGACTTTGAAAACATTACAGAGGATAAAAAGGTGAAATTTTCATGCACAAAGCTTATAGGACATGCTACAATATGGTGGGACTTTGTGCAATAAGAAAGAGTAAGTAGAAACAAGGATAATATCAAGAAATGGGACAAGATGGTGGAAAATTTAAAAGGTAAATTCATTCCTTTAGATTACCAAACTAGTTTATTCAAAAAGTTACAAAATTTGAGACAAAGAGATCTAAGTGTGGTTAATTATACTAAAGAATTCTATAAACTAGCTATGAGATCTGGTCACATACAAGATGATGTTGAAGAAGTGGAAAGGTATGTGAATGGTTTGAGGTTGAATATATAATATGAGATCAGTTTATTCCATCTAAGATTAGTAGAGGAGGAATATTAGGAAGCCTTAAAGGCAGAAGAAAAATTATCAAGAAAGCAAACTCAGTATTTGAGAGGTAGAGGAAGAGGATTAAGAGGAAGAGGTCAGAAATTATGGAGATGTCAACAATAAAAATAAATAAATGAGGAAGAATTAAGTAGTTCACAAACACATGGTTATTCTAGAGGTGGGTACATAATAGGTGGATACTCATACGAGATAGAGGTGGATATCGAAGAGGTAGAGGTGGATATGGAAGAGGTAGAGGTGAATTCACTAGCAGGTGCTTTAAGTGCAACAAATTTTTTATACATAGATCATTTGAATGTCCCGAACATCCTCATGAAATAAGCATCGAGTTAATGATTAAAGAAACTAGATAGCACATGCATATGAAGAGGAGAGTGTAGCATCACCATCCTTAGTGGAGAAACCTGAAACTAGAGAAGCATTGATGATGAGAAGATATTTTTTTGAATGCAAGAAGGAATGAAGAACCAAAGTGCAGAGGAGAACATTATTCTCGTAACCATCATCATAGATAATGGTAGTACTTGATAACTTAGTATCTTCTGAGATGGTTGAGAAGTTAAATTTGAAGAGAATGAAGCATCCTCATCCTTAAAATGTGTATTGGGTTTATAAATAGCATCAATTATTGGTAAACTATAAGTTTTTGGTTATCTTTCAAGTTATCGATATCATTATCAAGTTTTCTCGTGATATATTTCCCATGGATTCATGTCATCTTCTAGTGGGTAGACCATGGCAGTTTGACAAAAAGGCCATCCATGATGGATGGGAAAATACATATACATTTGTAAAGGATGGCATTTAGCGCACCTTCAATCCATTGAAGTATAGGCAAGCATGGCCTAAGGAGTATTCAAGAATGATTTTCGTGGGGTTGAATACATTCTTTCAACATAGAGAAGAAAGTGAAGTGATGGAAAATGGAACTAGAAAAATTATGAAAATATGGTAATGGATAAGTGGTGAAAATTAATTCCAAGGCCACTTGCAAAGGAGAATGAATGAGAAATGTAAACTAAATGAAGTGGGTGATGAGCATAAATTCAGTAGTTAAAGAATGGTACGGCTTAGAACACAAAAGAGATAAGACAAAATTAGACACAGTGAAGAGTGAAGACGGTCTTGTAAGGTCTAATAAAAACATTCCAAGGAAACATGATGTTACCATAGAAAGGAGAAACCAAGTATGAAGGAGAGATGAAGGAAATAAGAAATAAGAAACTCAAAATTTGCAAATGAAATTTTTTTCTAGTGTTGTTTATCCAGTGAGATAGCTAAAGAGAAATTGGAGCAGTCAAGGAGTAAACCTCTAGAAAAAACTATAATTTCTCAATTTAGAAGCTATCATGAATCAAGGAGATCAAAAATAATGTTTCAAGCATATTTTATTAGTCAAGGCACCTCAAGAACCATCCCAAGTGGTCATACACCAATTGCATAATCTCAAGAAAGAGGTAAAAAGGACAAGATGCAGTCCTAGTGAAGTTAATGAGCTCATGAAGAGGATTGATTCAAAGAAGAGAAGGCATGCAAAGATCAAGTTATAACCACTAGGTAGACTTGAGGGAAAAAACTCAGTCAAGGTGCATTATCATAAACCTATATGCAATTGCAAACAAAGAAAAAAGGAGAAAAAAACATCTTGCAATCAAAACACCATGAGAAGGCTTCTCTTTCCCCTTAGGAGTATGATGCAGGGGCATCACTCCAAAGGTTAGTCTAGGAATGTAATAATAAATTTTTGGTTTGTAAAGGTCTTTAGAGGTGTCTATGAGTTCGTCATGATGTCTTTTTGGGCTCTGGAAATTCAAATTTTAAATTAGAGGTTTCCCTCCATTTTCTTAGTTGAAAATTTGAATTTTATAGGGCCAATTTTGGCTTCCTTATTTTATATAGTGGTCCTAGTGTGGTCTTAATCATGTCTTAGGTTGATTCTATTCAATTTATGTTAATGGAGCCTCCTCTTGGGGTGAAAATGACGTAAAATTTTCTAAAGCTTCATGTAAGCCCCTTTTTGCAAGTTAAGCCTCCATATGACCTCTTCATGAGGTAACTAGCATGTAAACCAGAGTTTAATTGTAACTAGGTGGTTGCAACTCGATGAATAGGATTCAATATCATCTTGTAACTATTATGAAATTCATTAATCAATCAAAGAAAAGAAAGAAAGAAGGTTTGAGAGCTCCAAGAAGTTTTTCAATATGAACTATTTATAAACAAGGGTTGAGGGTTATATTCAATGCATGAGTCTAAAAATAGAAAATTAATATATAATTGAGCATGAGTATAATGATTCCAATATTCTTATAGCATGGTAGTAGCATTAGATGAATCTATCTTTATATTTCTTGCATGGTTTGATTTTTGTAAGTAAATAAAAGACTGGGACTTCTTTAAGTAACCTATAATAAATTGATTTTGAGAGATGACATGCATACAAATTTGTAAGTTGAATTATATTATTGGAGAGGATAAATTGAAGTTATATAAATGAATACACCATTTATAAAAATGTGGAGAAACCATTAGAGGAGTAAGATAAGTCAGATTACAATCATTAACTAGCTTGACATCTTTTAAGACACTTATATCCTACTCTAAAGGGAAGAATACAATGGAAATGGACCCTATTACATGCTTCTAGGTATGAATGAGACCCACTGGTAATATTTTCATTTTCTAATTGTTTGTACAGACCTATCTAAAGTGATTTGGCATCTTAAAATTGAGCAAATTTGATTTGGTAATCAAACGAGTGTTTTTACGATTTTGCAATCAATTAGGAGTTGAGGGTCTTGGACTCAATTTCCAAAGCCAATATTTCCTTGTAATCATATTCATCAATTCCATAGAAATAATAAAGAAGAAATTGTCCTTGACAAGTGCCCAAATGATAGGAATCACCGATAGATAAAGACAATCTAGTTTGTGAATAGTAAGGGGCCTAATTCGAGGGTTACATTAGAAAGGTTAAAGCATATTTTTTAAAGAAAGTATAGGTGAATCATTTACCATTAAAATCCTTAGCCCTTGGTCATATGGTATGGTCATATGAGGGCTTAAATATTGTGATTCCTACTAGTAGGTGCTTAACTTTAGCCCCCTTTAATTTTATTTGTGTGGTGAAGGCAACAACATTTTACTTTGTTTTAGTGGCACCTAAAATAAATAACAGAGCAAAATATTAAAAAACTTGTAACTTTTGATCGGTAACTCGGTTTTGAGTGCCGTTTTTGAAAAAGTGCTTTTTTTTTGTGCTCTTTCCATTGGAGTTATTTATTTTAAGACTTACACTATCATTATAAAGTTCCAAACATGGAGGAGTGTTGTAATCAATTGTGGATACAATTTCGGTGGGCCTCGACATCCTAAATTTTGGGAGTTGCGCTTGTACCTATCATGGATTCTGAGAATGATGTGATTTTATCTGAAGTATGTGGACTTCAAGAGGATATTGTAAAATTTGTGGAAGAAAATAGATCTCTCAAGAAGTGAAATTTTCTTCTACAATCACTCATTCACGATAAGGATACAATAATACACTCCCTGTAGAACAAACTTGCTAGCCTACAGCATCACCATCATATTGTGGACAACCATATCCATGCTCCTAGTCCACTTGCAGTTGTTTCTCTTCTACCCACTGACATTGATCTGCTAGTCTTTGAGACTAAACCTTCTTTTATGATTCTAAACCTATGAGGCTTATTACTACATGCTCTTCCACATCTCGTGCCTATTACAAGTACTACATGTTATGTATCCTACTACTACCTTTCAATTGTATGGCTTTTTTAGAAGTATACCACTACATTCGGTTTGTGCATGCTCCGTTATATGGGTCTCACTAGCGAAGTCATTGGCAGACATTCATAGGGTATTGTTTCCTCTATTCCACATGTTAAGTGGAATTATTTTCATGACATTGGTTTTCGAGTAGATACTTCATTGGGATCACACATTGACAGAGCTCCTTTTTTTATTCTCTTGACTCTTTCTAAGGATCATGAGCAACACATGAGTTCTGCATCTTCACTCAGGCTTGAGAAACCTGAGATTTCAGCTATCATACATGATCAACCTGACACACATTCATATGTTCTTTTACATGCACCCATAGTGCATTTTGCACCAAGTCATATGCAGGCATATTCTTCATCCATCCGTGTTGATTTGGGGTTGATATCCCGATCACTCATGGAGGCAACATAGACATTCATTGAGAGGAATCTACAAGCATAGCTCCTCTACCATTCACCTCTTACTACACTTTCTATACCTTATGCATTATGATGCTTCTTATTTTGAGAATTTTTATTTAGCAGGTGTAGTGTATCTCTCTTGTTTGTTGAGAGATTTTGTATCTGTATTTTTGACACTTTTGGCATGTTGACAGTATCTCTTGTGGGGGATCTATTCTGGTGAATTCCAGGTTTCTATTTTGTCGTGTTCAAGTAGTTTCTTTTGGGAAACTCATACAGATTTGTAGTGTCACTCCACCCATTTAGCAGTATGGGAGGGTGTGGTGTTGATCCTGCTTCTTCGGGTTTTGTGTCCTTGCCTTGTTACCTTGTTGTTCTTGGATCATGACACTCTGGATTTTGTGTCCTTGCCTTGTTGATTTGGTTATTGTTCTTGGATCGTGGCACACCTATTTGCAGCACTTGATCGAATTATGTTTGGTGTTTATTTTTCACTTTCGACATCACTTCGTTGACAGTCTCCTTATAGGAGCTATTCTGGTGGAGCCCAGTGTCAGTTGTTTTTGAGTTTTGTGATCGAGCAATGGATTCAAACCATAGTTCACACCAAAATTCTTCAGCATTGTATGAGTTTTTTGACCCGAGCTTCTTGGGATTCCTTGGAGTGGTTCTTTACTCTCTTTACTTTGTTGTTACTGGTTTTGGGTACCTTTTGGTATCCCTTTTCTCCCGCTTATTGTACATGAGTACCTCATCGTGCCTAGTTTTTGGGACTCATATTGTGGACATGCCACATCTATTTTGGCCCCAAGATTCACTTTAGGGGGTGTTAGAGTAGGTATTTACCTTAGCTCATGTTCACCTAGGTACTTTATTTACCTTTATTGTATTTATCCTCACCCACTTATGTGTGTGGATATTTCTTTTATCTTATTTAGATATTAGGAGATATTATCTAGTTGTTAGGTATAGTTCTTTCCTTGATCCATGGTATTGACTAGTTCTTTCCTTAATCTATGGTATTGACTAAATCCTTGATGTCTAGTTCTCTCCTAAATCTATGGTCTTGACTAGTTCTTTGATGACTAGTTATTTCCTTGATTTATGGCTTGATCTACGACCTTGACTGGTTCTTAGATTGTTATTCCTTGCCTATTTAAGCAAGGCCCATTCTCAATGTATTTCATTGAGTTCCATAATAATATATGATATTGCTTCTCATTTGTTTGCAAAGGTTTTATGTAAAGTTATTCTAGTGAATTGCTTTCATCTTATTGATCGTGGTGTTTGATTAGCATCTGTGTTCTTGGCTTGGTATGATTTGGTTATCGTTTCTTTCACTTCATAGGAGGGGAGTCTATTGTTTCCATGCATGATTTACTACATTCTAAATATAGTTATTTGCTCACTACTTCACAAAGTGCAACGGCACAAGAGCACCTAGGGCACTATTTCATAAACACACTTAGAACTACATTAGGTCTAAGATGTAGTGCAACACTTAGTGATAATTCCATCCATTTGAAAGTCAAGCACTTTCTCGACCGCTTCACATGCATCTTTATTTTTTAGGGTTTTGATGCTTTGTCTGGGGTTTTACAAGTGATTCTTCCATTGTAGGTTTACCAATGCTCTAGTGATCATACAATGACATCTAAGTGACAAGAAGCGAACATAAATTAACATCCAATGACACTCCATAGCAGGTTTCCTAGCCATTTCCATAAACTAGGGCACCTAGATCTTAGACCAAGGTGCCCACGAGTGCCCCTGTCCCTCATCAATCACCCCAGTCTAGCCAAACATTCCAGATCTACACTTTTTCAAGCTCATGTGCAAAGGTTTCTTCCTTGTTTTCATCTAGTCTTTAGTGTGACATAGTCCCATGACATCATTGAATCAACTAAAGATTTTTTAACCCTCTTTTCACATTAGGGTTTCACATTTTCTAGCTTATTTTCCTTGGGTATTATTTTAGTATTTTATAACTTCATTTATTCACTCTTTTATTTCTCTTTTAGCATTTGATTACACTAGAATAAAAATTTATTTTAGTTAATCATTTCTTTAAAGTAGTTTTCACAATGAATACCTTTTACGATGTCTTATATTTTTATGACTATAGGATGGTTTGAACGAAGACTTAGGCTTAGGATTATTCTATCTAAGTTTAACCCTACCATCTTCGAGAGTGCAAAGCTTGAGCTTGTGAGCCATAGTGAAGGCTTCATCAAATGTTTAAAAGGATTGTATTTGTAACATGGATGATATATGTTTAGCACATGAGTGAGAAAATAAATCAATTAATTCATTTTTAGAAGGGAAAAGGACAATTGATTAATAATTCCCCTCCAATGGGTGACAAAATATGTGATAGATTCATCCTCAAATTTCTTGATGGCATACATATCGTGATAGTGACTTTATAAGTGATATTAATCGAGAAGTGTTCTAAGAAGAGTTGTGAGAGTTGAGCGAATGAGAAGAGTGAGTACTGGGGAATACTATTGTACCAATATAAGGAAGTTCCAACTACGAATATAAGGAATGTTCTCATCATAAGGTCCTGGTCATGTTCTATGAGACAAAAATCATGTCGGAAGGCCCAGATGTGCTATTGAGGATCTTCTTTGCTATATAATTTGAGCAACTTAGGGAGTTCCCAATGTGGAGGGTATTCTTTATACAGTATGGATGGATGGATGGGTTCATTGCAGATTTTTTCATAAGACAAGGTGTTTTTGGGACCCATAGAGGCAACTTCAAGGCTAGAGATTATGTTCATCAATGCCTACAAAAGATTGTTTTATGATTGTTGTTGTTAGGATTGAATGAAGAAGGACCAGGTTGATTGTCTGTAGGTGGATTTGGTTGGTGGTACGGCTGGTAAGGTAAAGGTATAATATGTTAGAGAGGGGTGTTCATAGGAATATTGTATGCGGGTTATGAGACTATGGGTTGTGAAGATTGGATGTATTTATATTAGATAGGCATGGATGTGTTTAAAATAGGTTGCGAGTGTTAGGGTATATGTTGGAATGGGATTGAAGTGTGGATGAAAGGTTGGGATTGTTGAGGCATGTGCTAGAAAGGAATAGAAGTGTGGATGAGAGGATGAGATTGTTGAGGTATGTGCTAAGAGAAGATAGGGGTGGTTGATGATTATTGTGAAGAAGCATGCACACTAGAGATGCAAGTCATATTAATGAGTGGTGTCAAAATTGGGATGGAAATTAATATGTTTTGAATAGATGATGTGGGTTTTTGAGATGAGATGCATTAGGATATTCTTAATGGGATGGCTATTGAACTCATAAGAGGTGTTTGGATAGTGGAGGAGACTAAAGGAATCGACGTAGATGAGGATGTGTTGGTGTTGTTTTTGGATGAGGATGATGATTGTTGATTAATTGTGTCTTTTGAGGAAATAACATTAAGGTAAAAAGTGATGATAGGGGCTGAAGACATGGGATTATATTTTTTGATTCACTGGTGGTAGGATAAGGATGGAATTGTTAGATGACCGGATCATGATTATGATCAATAAGCTGATAAAATTCATACGTCGTGTTAGTGATAGGGGAATTTTTCAAGTGTATATTATTGAAGAAGGACACCCTGATAAACTAATTAAGCATTGAGGGAAATGGGGTTTGAATCTAAAATCTCAGTGAAGAATGGATCCCTAGTGTTGAAGAAACAAGGACTAGGTGGGTTGATAATTTTTGATGTGAAGGATTGACTACTATGAGAGTGTGGGGGTTCTTGATCATCTTTTGATGGTGATAAATGTTGATTCATAATACGAGGGATGTCATTAAGGTGAGATTGAATGTTTTCCAACGATTTTTGTAAATATTCAACCATGTTTTTAGAGTTTTGTTAACGGGACTATTGTCGGGTTAAGACCATGAAAAAAAAATCACTTAAAGAAAGGGAAGATAATCTATGGAGTTTATTATAGTCAGATGAGAAAGTCACACAAGAATTTTTTTATTTTTACTAAGTTAGAAATTGTGAAATGTGAAAAATAGTTTATGAGGTCCTAGGAAATGACAATCTATAGATGGTTTCAAGTGATTTTAAAGGCTAATGGTATCGATACAATGCATGGTATTGCATCCTACCCCCTCACTTCAAGCCTCGCAACAATAAGGGTGTTGGGTGCTTAGCAAATATAATGCCCACCAGATTATTTATACTCATTAATAACATTGAGTATGTTTATCCTCTTGGTGATGAAATCAAAGTAGGTCCACTTGGGTAGGATTTTTTTACTACAGATTATGTTGAATGTGGTTTGGATGTGTGTAAGGGAAGTTAAGTGAATGAAATTTGTTGACCTCCTAATTAGAATATATGATCAAGAAGATATGAAGGGTTAATTTTAAATCCCAAAAATAAATGTTAATTTGATGAGGACAACATACGATGCAATTCTATAAATTAAAATAACAAAGAAAGCATACTTGTGGTTGCTTTTGATTTTTAAATTTTTGATTTTTTTAGTTATTGATTTTTAGCTCAATTGAAATGAAAAACATGTTCTCTAGAGGGTAAAACTTGTAATGGTTAGATGGAAAAAAAAATAGAAAAGAAAGTAAAATCCTAAAGGTAAACTGACAGAGTAATAAAAAACAATCCACAGAGATTGTCAATGATTTGTAGGAATCATGGATGATTCACTAAAATCATTGGAAATTACATAAAATTGTTAATGATTATAGAGAAAAGAACCAAAGGATGATTATAAGCTAATTCTAATGGAAAATAAATGGAACAAGGTCCCACCAAGCATGCCAACAATGTATTAGGTAGATTTTAGGTTGATGCTATCAAGTGCATAAAGTACGTTAAACTCAAAATATGGAAAGGTTTAGTGATACTTTCACTGATAATTGTGAATGTTGGGATCATGATATGTGAACAGTGAATGAGTGCTCCTCCTTTAGCCAAGTTAAGATACCTACAATAAAATAAAATTAGACAAGAGATATTAGATAAACATGATGACGAGATGCTCTGCAAAGGCCAACTCTAGGAATCCAAAGGGGACTTCCTTGAAGGATGTCATCTCATTTCAATACAATTAAGTGATTTTATAATGATGATAATATAATTAATGATAATGAAAAGGATCAAATATATAACTTGAGGTGAAAAGGAAGATCTTGTTCCACTTTTTAGGTAGCTTAGGATAAAGTGGCGGTAATTTAGAGGTCTTCAAAGTAGTCTTACCAAGAATTTGTAGTTACTTTTGGATTATGTGAAGGAACTCAATATGTTCCTCAATGTCTTCAAATGTAGGTGGGAATTTGATAACATACAGAGTGATCTCATGAAGGATATCAAACTACTCCCATCAGTATGGTTATTAGACAATCGAGAGATCATAAATGCTTGTGATCGGATGAGACTAACCTACAATAGTCATCTACAGTAGATACATGCTTCAAATAGATAGATTAAGTCTAGGATAGATATAAAAATTGATAAAATACAATTATTTAATCAAGGAATTTAATTAGAAAGAAATTACATGTGATTCAAAGGAATCACTAGCAATTTAAGGGAATCGTGGATGATTCCTATGCAAATTTTTATTTCCTTAGTAAATGAGAAATTGATTGACAAGAGAGATTAAAATGATTGTGATATGTTTTTTTATGTCTAATTAAACTTTAAACGACAATAGACAAGAGATGACCTTGTATTATGGAGATGGCTGCAAGAATGTCCACAAAGGCTAGTTGTTGTCTCAAGAAAAATCAAGAGTGAAGATGCACAATCATCTAAACAGATCCCAGAAACATGAGTTTCAGCTCTATTTATGATTGGGGTGATGTTTTGGAATTGTCACTAATCCGAAAAATTCGGAGGAAGAAATTTGGAAGTGGTTTCAACCACTTCCAAAATGGGATTTTTGGGTATGGGGAAGAGGTAAAATTGTTATGGAAGAGGTTAGGAAAGGTTGGGAGGATAGGAGGTTAGGATGAAAAGGTTTAGGATAGGTTAAAGATGGTTAGGAGGTTTATATAGGTAAATATGAATTACCAGGGTAAAAAAAAGTTTTACACAATGCATAGGATGATTTAGATAATGTTTAAAGTGGTAGGTTTTAAATTAATTTGTGTATGTGGGGAGTAGATGGGTGACGAAAACCAAGTTTCTACAACATCATTAATCTAAACTTATTAGATGTGTATTAACCATTCACAAGATAATGAGACAAGAGAGAGAGAGAGAGAGAACAATTACACAACATATAATGTGGGAAAACCTCAAGGGGAATAAAACCCACTAAAACCTCTGATAATATTACTCATAACAAAGGACTTGTAAGTATATTATACATCAAGCAAGATTTATATAGTGAAGCACCAACTTCAAAAGGAGTACCCACCCCTATTTAGTATAGCACCCACTATATAAGGAGGCTACAATCCCTAAGGTGATCAAGCACCCACTCAACCACAAAAATGTAATATTCACTTAGGTATGTTGCTTCCACAACTGATTAGGTCAAATATGCTCTAATATGTTGATTAGGTCTAAATAAGCTCTACTCCAACTTGCTCAAATATGTTCCCTCATATGATGATTAGGTCTAATGAAATTTCACATTAGCTCCTCTATCTTTATCAGCAATTCATAATTCTTCTCAAGTCTTTCCTTGACCCCTCATGACTCTTCTTTTAACTCCTCTAGCTCACTCACATCCTTATCATCTTTATGCACACAAATGAGTCATTAGATCTCACTTATATACATGAATCTAGCTCATAAAATCCTCTAAGTCATCCATGAACATATAGGTCGGTCATTCCAACTCAAAAAAACATCCAATACATCATATAAATTCACTTCAAGGAACCTCAAGGGTTAGCAATAGCCTAGACACACCAACTAGCACAAGGCTACTCAAATAAGCCTAAAACAAAGGCATCATTTCCAACTAATGAACCATGATCACCAAGAGCACACTCCAACTATTTCAAAGATCCATTGGCATCATATAACTTAGGTAAATTCTCTCATCATCACCAAGTAGCTCAATAATATCTGCAAATACTATCTCCACCATGAAACACACCAAGAAGCAAGCATACACAAATAGGTTTTTGAGTACCCATAAATCAGTCCCATAAAACAAGAAACTTCTCATATCAAAACTTTCCATCAAGGATCAATTACTATATAAATGGAAATTTATATGAGTCTAATTTCATAAACAAGTCACAACATCCTCTAAAACAAGGATTAAGGCTTTCAAACAACTCAATCTTTGAAACAGTCAATACTACCAATATGGACTCAAGAACTAGTATTGAGAGAAGCATGATCCATCACATTTAAAATCACTTCCAAGATCAACCAATGCATGTAACACATCAAGAGAAACCTTCTACACCTATCTAAGAATTCAAAATCATAGCTCATGTGGATAAAATATATCTAACACACATGTTTCAGACACCTATCTTGGAAATCCTAATAGGACCAATTAGCACATTAGGGTTTAGGAAATAAAAAAATTCTCTAGATAAAACCAAGGCCTCAAAAACATCATTTTGGGTATATAAAAACTATTTATGACCATAAAATATTGCAATAACATGCAAAATAACTCAGTTCAGCTCAAACCTCTATGACTAGATTTTAGCCCTTAAGGCCAAAAAAGTGGTAGGGTGACTTAGAGGACCTGCATCTTCAAATTTATCCATTGTAACTTCCTAAAGTTTTCTACGTCTATCTATAAAACCTCCCAAGATTCATAGAGTAATTCACTTTTCATCAAGAAGCTTCCATCTCAGATACCCTCAAACCGTGAATCTCCACAAAACAAGGGCTCTATCTTCCTAAAATAACCGAAACATGAAACCATCACCATCAAGATCCCTAAAGATTCATATACAACCTTAAGTCATAACATTTTCCTTTCCACCTAATTTAGATACCATCCCAATAGAATATTCCATATCTCTTAGCTATGAGGGTTTTTCTAGGTTTTAAGACCAGTATGACTTCTTAACAATTGTTCATAAAGATGGGAGGACCAAATCAACTCATTATTTTTGTAAAAATTATATACTCAATGAAAAAAAACATCCCCCAAATCCTCAGGCTCCCATGTAGAACCCACACGTATGGGTGAGAAAAATAACTTCACCATCAAGATGGAAATTTCCTTCTTAAGAACTCGGTTTTTTTTTAACATGAAAAATATTCATCATACAAACCTAAAATTTGACTTAAAGCATCATGATAACCTCTTTAAAATTTACCAAGTATCATCCATTCTCAAATGTATCTGCAACTCTCCAACCACTAAGACTTTCCTATTTCTACATGCCTTATTATCACGAATCTTGCTTCAAAGGACCTTGAAACAACATCAAACCTCTGAATACCGACCTAAAAATCCTACATATTCCATTCCATGTCACAACACCTTTCCCATGCTCATATCATACAACCCTTCTCCATGTCTCATGTTACTCACTCATGCATCATGCACTAGGTCTAGTAATAGACTTATAATGACCTGACTCAACCATGAATTCACATGAAGTGACCTTATTGACCACTTGCACACACTTATACAACTTTACCACATTATACGGACCATGTTTTACCTCATGAAATCCTTCAACCAACTTTGGTGCTCACCTACAACACCTAGCTTGCTTGACCATGCACCAAGACACCATGACAAGACAACATGATTAGACACTACCAATCAACCTTCAAACTTGACTACAGTAGAAACCTATAATTTATCTTGAGCAATTTAAATACTTAAATGATGTTAATTATACCCTTTCCCGCAAATCGACGATATATCGTCAATATCACACATTTTCTCTAGCTATCATCATTAATTAATTACATTACGCTAGTTAATTAACTCTTATGTCCAACCAATGCACCAATTAATGACCTTCCATTAATTAGTTCCCCTTTCTATCTAGATTAATTAATTATTTCTAATTAATTAAGCTCCCCTTTCTATCTAGATTAATTAATTATTTCTAATTAATTAAGCTCCCCTTTTCTATCTATATTAATTAATTATTTCTAATTAATTAATCCCCTTTCTATCTAGACTAATTAATTATTATTAATTAATTAGCTTCCTCTTCCATTAAATCAATGGATCATCATTTGTTTGATTAAATCCCTCTCATAGTCTAAATCATGCTAATTATTCCTCTAAAAATCTTCTATAAGCTTGCACACCTATTAATTAATCACTTTGATTAATTAATAAAGCCCTTCAAACCCCATGGGTCACTAAAGGAAAAAATAAACTCTCCTAAGGTTGACTCAACCCTTTCTAAACCCCCTTATCCACAACTAACCCAACATCTCTATTATCCCACATATAAAGGGATGTAGAGATTCCTCTATCCATTGGGCTATATAAAGAGCCCTCCTCCTACCTTTACACCTACACCTACTTCTTGATAAGCAAAAGTGAGCATATAGTAAATACACTATAGCCATTTTTATCATCTTTGAGCATTTCTCCATTAGAGTGGAGCTAATCATCATCCTTTTGCATTCAAACAATCAAGTTAGTGTTGTGAAGAAAAATGGAGTTAATCAAGAAAGGCCTAATAAGCCATGGCTTGATGAACCTCCATCTTTGATCATCTTGGATCAAGCAACCACTATCTCCTTTTGATAGCTAAAAGATCTACATAGGTCTAGTTTATTGATTTAGCTTTCCAAAGAGTAGAGCAATAAATGTTAGTATGTTAGCTTGAGGTTTATTTTCAAGATTCTAATGCATAGTATTGATGTTTATTACTTGTTTAGCTCTTAGCATGATGATGTATTGATATTGATTTAGCTTTTTTGTAGGACTACTAGGTGTTAGTTCTAATCTTTCTTAACTTAGCTAAACAAAATCATGCATACATATGGCACGCCCGGTGGGACCGGTCCTTAGTCCCTTAACATTCTAGCTCGAATTTTATTATTTTTGGCTAACCTTTGATATACACATATGGAAAATAATGTTCAATTTCTTAGAATTTTGCTAGTATTATATGTGTAGGTTTTCATTTAGAGCTTTCATTCTAATGGGTTGTTGTCAATTTCGAGCTAACTTACTAAAATTTGGAGTGTTTTGAGCTTTTTGGTGTCTTTTGTTGTATTTTGATTGCAGGATGGGTGCAGTGCACAAAACCTAGCTATTGTACACTAAACTTGGTACAGACACACATTCCAAAGACGCATACACTTTGCTCATATTGTACCTTCACTACTACTGGAAACTTGTCATAATAGCACATATACCCTAACCCCTGCACACGTACTCATAATCCTAGCGCAAGAATTTCTTGAGTGGCACAGAACACCGTCTAAGTTTATGTACCTTATTTTTGCTACCCTAGTGCACATGCCTAAATCCTAGTACACATACCATAATCCTAGCATAGGCATCTTTCTAGTGGCGTAAGCACATTGTCCGAGTTTTCGTACATCCTCTTTACTAACCTCGCACACACATGCCTAAACCTGAGCACACATACCATAATCCTGGCATAGGCATCTCTTGGGTGGCATAGGCACACTGTGGATTTTGGTTTACACAGAAGGCACATACACCCTAAACCACGTGCACATGTCCTAAACCATGCGCAGGTGCTTTGGTCTGAGCTGGCTTATTAGCTTCAGATTTGTGAAAAATTGATTTCCTAAGGTAATAACATCATTACAGGTTTTATTTTGTTTGAATGGATATGCTAGACTAAACATGGAATGAACCTTACATGTTAATTATAAGAGTAATATCATGTATGCTCTTCCCTCGCACCTTTTGGGGTGATCTTGGGAATCAGAAATGATTCTTATGTATTTTTTTGCTTTAAGAATATGTTGAATGTCTAAAATTGAGCAAATATATATTTCACATTTGAATTAAGTGTTTCCATTTGTTTAATTCTTGGATTTTATGTCGTGTATGCTCTTCTCTTGTGTCTTAGGGTGATCTTGAGAATCAGAAATGACATTTATTCATTTTATGGAAAACTACTAATCCATTGTACAGAACCACAAATGCTTGTCAAAGAAAGGTGGAGTTGAAACAAAACCAAACTACTAATACAGTTTCTATGTAGGTTACCAAAAGGTGTTTAAGAAAACCACATCAAATTAAACAAGATAAAAAGAACACCACATTCAAAACACTGTATTTGCAAGTTCAGATAAGGGTACATCCCATCCACTTAAAACTAGGAAATAACCCCTTTGGCATAAGCCTTAAGCTATAACAATGGGGGGGGTCCTCAGAACCCCAAAGTAGTCCACGCAAGAGGGAACCTTGTGGATGAAACAGGAAGTGCTTTGTACGACCTACTTGACTAGTTTTTCCTTGTGAGTTAGCATTACTAGTTGTCTATATGGTGACCCCAGTGAGAGTACATGATGGGCGCACTTGTTTCCCACTGTGCTTAAAGGGGTAAAGTAAATCCGAGATACTCCCAAATTAGTCATTGTAACTTTTTGGGTAAATCGATCTCGCTTAAGACAACTTTGTAACACCTAGTTAAGAGAACCACCAAGGAAGATATCTTTGACTAGGGCCAACTTTGACCATTTCAAAATAGTTTTGAGTTGTGAGCCATTATTCATCACGAAATGTGGGAAGCATTATTTTTTTCTTTGTTTTTCACTTACCCTAAGCTAAGGTGAAACTCTTCCGAATTAAGGCCAATATTTTTCACCCCCAATTGATCTACTTCCTTCACTTTATTTTGACACTTTGTTGATCAAAAGAAGAGTGACTACCTTTGCATTATCAATTGATTGTTTCTACCACTTTTTTGTCCATTTACACCCATCCATGTTTTTGGCTGGGTTAGTTAAATGTCTAAAGTGTGTGGAGACATTTTCATATCATTGGTATCCTTTGTGATCTTGATACCCAAGTCAGGATCGTCATCATAGTTAGGCTTGATTCATCACCTTGAACTTCCTTGGAAAGGCTACCTTGTTTATATCGTATCACTACGAGTTTATTATTTACGTCTTGTTTCTTGTAAAATTGACCTAAATATTTGTATTTTAAGGTTACGCTATACACATTTTAACAATTCTTAGTTATACTATAAGCTTTTATTTTGATTCCATTACTACCTCGATTTTGAAAAGTGCTACATGTTACTACTCATATGTGTTATATCAATATCATCTTGATATCAATACCTTACTTTCTCGCAAAATTTTGGTTAACATATCTTTGTGACATTGTTGTGTCACTCACAATCATAACTTGTACTTTTTGAGATATAGGTATTAATTGAAGTTGGGCTTGCTTCTCGTATACCTTGTTTGGAGGTCACATTAACTTCTTGTTATTACTTATGCCTTGTTCATGTCTTTGAACTTGACATAAGTAGGGAGATCTTGTTAATTATCTTACAACACCGAATACCTTTTTGAAACAAACCTAGGAATTACTTCATTTGATTGATATGCTTGATACTAAACATTGCATCATTGTTGACTTGTGCATTTTTAGGCCATCACTTTATCACATTGGTACTTTAACATTCATTATACTCATTCAATTCTTGACATTCTTTTTACATTTCACTTAGGTTTGATAGAAAATATTTGAACACATTCACAGATACCTTAGTGAAACTGTTTCACATCATGGCTCCTAAAACAAGATTAGGGCTAAAAAGTAAACATTAGAAGTAAAAAAAACACAAAATTGGGAAACCTCAAAAAGAAGGGGTCAAATCCCTTTATCGGCCATGATCTTGGGCCTTTGTTCTCCGTGGAGAAGGAAGTTGAAGACATGATAGATCATAGTGGTGATGAGCTAGAATCACCACATGCAGAATTTAATTTCGATCCTACCTTGCTAGATGAGTTCCTTTTTAGAAACAAGGATAGGGTGCTAGCACACGTAGTGGAGTTGGGAGCTAAAATGCCCACTGAACAAGAAATAATCCCACCTACAAATAATGCTAATGACGAGGAGTGACCCCTTATTAACATGGATGATATTTTAACACATGGACATGCTTCTACCTCCAATGTGGGAAATGATAATATAGTGGGATATAAAATACCTTTCATTAAATTATCATGTAAGGTCAGAATAGAACATGAAAATGTTGAAGAGCCTCCATAGTATGAAGAAGAAGAGGAACCTTTGGAAGAAGAAGTCACTATTCAGCAACAAATTTGTAACCTTAGTCGACAATTAGCCTTGTTAACCTCTCATGTATAAAAAGAAACAAACAAGAATGTACAAAAGACAAAACCTAAGGTCAAAATCAGTGAACTTCATAGGGAAAATCAAGAAGGGGAAAATATAGAGTATAGTCGAGTGTATATCCTGCTTCCCCTACTAAAGAACAATTACTCATGCAAGAAGTATAGTCAATGAAAGTGAAACTTACAAACCTTCAAGAGAGTAGTGTGGGGAGCATCAGAAAATATCAATATGAATAACTATGTCCCCATCCATTTGACAAAACTATGACACTTCAACCCTTCCCTAAAAAAATCGACATGCCAAAATTTGACAAATATAGAGGGAAGGGTGACCCACGAGATCATGTAAAATATTTTTACATGGCATGTCAAGAGGTGTCCTATAGTGATAATTACCTCATACGACTCTTTCCAAAGAGCCTAGGAGGCCAAGCCTTGGAGTGGTTTACTCGCTTACCTCAGGGGTCTATTTTTACCTGGCCAGAACTAGCAGAGAGGTTTGTACAACACTTCTCATACAATATAGAAAGTGATATCACCATGGCAGACTTGTGTGGCACCAAAAATGTCCTAATGAGACATTCGCCAGCTTCCTACAATGGTGGAGAGGGATAGCCAGTCGCTTCCCTTGCGCATTCCCTAAAAAATAGCTGGTAAGTATCTTTGTGCCCAATCTAAATCCAGACATCACTTTCCACCTTCAAATGCATTGTGTTCACACTTTTGAGGAGGTTATTGAAAAGGGAATTCAAATAGAGAAAGCCCTTATTTCCAAAGGAAATATTAAATCACACTCTAAGGATAACCAAAGTGTTAAACCTACAAAAATCTGAAAATATTTAACAAAAACAAGAACATGGTGGGAGACAGATTACGGATTCCAAACATGTACAAATGGTTCAAGTTGGTCAACCTTTTAAACTAACCAAAGGACCTATTCAACCACCACCTAAACGTAGAATGTTCACTCCTCTCAATGAGCCTTTGTCGGTCATATTGAAACAATTGGATGCAGGCTCACATGGTGACGTATCCCATGACACAACCCTTTGATGAAAATGCTCCAAAACCATCATGGTATAAAGAGAATGACTATTGTGAATTACATCGTGTCAAGGGACACAAAATAGAAAAATGTCTATGACTTCGTCACTACATACAAGACCTCATCAACAATGGGGAATAGAAGTGGAAACCCGAAAAAACTCATATGCCTAATGAAAACATGGTAATATAAAAAGAAACATTCCCTAAACATGGTAAGGTAGATGAGAAAATTCGGATCAAGGAGAGTCATCCCAGAGTTACAGAGTGGAAAATTATCTATATACCAATACTGACAATAATCATTATGATTCACTCATTGGATGTATCTGCTCTCCTAATGAACATGTGAATACCATCTGGATCAAAGGGAAGGATTGTGTTGCGGTAACAAGTTGCACTTGTCTCACAATCCCTGAACCCTCTCCATTGACCCCACAAGATGGTAGGTACAACCTCCTGGAACAAATCAAGAAGATGTCTACCAAGATTTCAATCTTGGATCTTCTCAAAATATCAAATGTACACAAAGACATCTTTTATAAAAATCTCCAGGGTCAAGAGTGCCAATGGAAGTAGACCCTTCACATCTTCAGTCTTGGTGGAAAACATTACACCAACTAAGTATATCTCCTTTAGTCACAAGGAGATTCCTAGTAAGGATCCCACGCATAATCTCCCCCTATATATAGAGGTCTTTGTTACCCGCAGGAAGATAAAATGGGTGCTTGTGGACAACGGGTCAAGTTTGAATATTTGCATATTGAAATTGATTAAACAATTGGGACACACAGAAGAAGATCTAGAGTCCCAAATCATTACCATAACCACTTATGACAATGCGGAAAGGGAATCAGCTAGCAAAATCACATTATCAATGGAAGTTGGACCTACTTGTTATAATACAAAGTTCCATGTCTTAGACTTAGAACTCCCATACAATATGCTTCTAGGATGACCATGGATTCATACCATGCAGGTTGTGTCATCAATGTTACATCAATGCATCAAATTGAAACATGAGGGACACATTGTCATGATACAAGAGATCCGAGATCCCTTCGCTCACTATATATATCTCAATATTTTTGCATGTAAGAGTGTCCATATGTGTCCCTCTCTGATATAGTTTTTCCTCTTCAATCTGAAGCTAAGGAGTCCCGAGTACATTTAGATTCCCTCGCCTCTTGTGTCCATGATGCCTCTACTTCAACTTCCCCTTTTGATTCATGGGAGATGAAGGTTCTTGAATATGGTTGTGGGGAGTATAATGTGCAACAAGCTCTTTTAGTTTCGGACCTCTCATTTTCACCTAAAACTAAAGGCTAACCCAACTATCATTTCAGATGGCCTAGAGATGAGTGAACTATTGGGTCATTTTTACCTAGAGAACTGCTTACTAAAGAAAAATTGTTAGACCCCCTATGACTTGGATCTCGGAAGAAACTCACCAACTGCTACTGATCCTCAAAATGAAATTCAAGTTATATGATGTATTTCATGGGCTATAAGGGTTTAGGATATGGCAAGAATGAATAGGGGCTAAGAGAACTAGTCCCTCATGGCATCGGAATTCAACCTTATGGGGCACATCCCAATGATCAAGATGCTACCTGCTCCAAGCGTGAAGATAGCTTTGACTATTTAGATAGTGATACAGATTCCCATTGTAGCTAATATGAGGATTTTACCTCAACTAACATGTTCATGAATATTGTTTTCCTCACCATAACCCCTACTGAACCTAAAATTGACCTTGTTTACCCTTTCCTTATCGAATGGGTCCAACAACATCATATGCCACTAGGTCTCTTTGAAAATGATGAAGCCATTGCAAAATTCATGGGAATTCAAAATACAATTCCAATTGGAGACCATAAGAAGGGTTTCTACATTGACTTAGATACCTACACATACTTTGTCAAGGAAGTTGAGCTTCATGGTTAGAAAAACTTGAGAAAAAATGAGGGCAAAAGTTCCAATGAAAAGCCTCAACAAAAACAAAAGTCCAAGTCACATAGTGAAAACCTCTTTGAGGCGTTGGCTGAAAAACAAGTACAAAAATAAATGGACAAGAAAAGTGACCACGCCAAGGGTGAAAATCTCATAGAGACACCCTTGGAAGAATATCTCAACCTTCCTCTTGATCCTATGCGTATGGAGGATTTGTCAACAATGCTAGTAGAAGAGACCATTGATGTAAACATTGGCATAGAAGATGACCCAAAAGTGGTCAAGTTGGGAGCTTTGCTCTCAGCATGAGAATAGAAAACATTCACCATGCTTCTGTGGGAATTTATAGATGTGTTTACATGGTCCTATAAGGATATGCCAGGCTTGGATCCAAATTTGGTAGTGCACAACTTAGTTGTACACGTAGACGCCAAGCCCATCAAGAAAAATCTCATAAAGATGCACCCGAGGGTGGCTCTCCTAGTTAAGGAAGAGCTAGAAAGATTGCTCATGGCAGGATTCATTCGACCCATTGATTACTCCAAATGGATATCAAATATCGTCCCTGTACAAAAGAAGCCTGTTGGGATCAAAATTTGTACAGATTTCAGAGACATAAATAAGGCATGCCCAAAGGATGATTTTTATTACCTAATATTGATATGATTGTTGATTCAACTATAGGATATGAAATGTTATCTCTTATGGATGGATTTTTAGGCTACAATCAGATCAAGATAGTCGATGAATATCAACACAAAAAGGCCTTCACAACTCCCTGGGGTACTTTCTATTACTAGGTAATGTTATTTGGCCTTAAAAACGCAAGAGCAAACTATCAAAGGGAAATGACAATGATTTTCCATGATATGATCCATGACATCATGGAAGACTATGTGGATGATATCCTTGGGAAATCCAAGATGAAGGAAGATCACCATGATATTTTATGGTGTATCTTCAAATTCCTGCGAGAGTACAAGGTCCATTTGAACCCAAAGAAATGTGTGTTGGGCGTGTTGTCAAGAAAATTGCTTGGTTTCATTATATCACGAAGAGGGATTGAGGTAGACACATCTAAAGTTACTGCTATTATTGAAATGCCTCCTCTCAAAAATATTTAAAAACTACACATCTTATAGGAAATATACAAGATATTTTTGTTTCATTTCCCAACTTGCCGAAAAATATCATTCATTCACTCATCTACTAAAAAAGGATGTTGCCTTTATCTGGGGACCAGAGCAACAACAAGATTTCACCTTCCTTAAGTAGTATTTAGCCAATCCACCTGTCATCGTGCCTCCAACTCTTGGTGAACCACTTTTGTTGTATATTTCTACCACACAATTCACTATTGGTGCATTGGTAGCCCAATATGACCTCGGCCATAAAGAAAAAGTTGTGTACTATCTCATTCGTAATCTCATTTCTTATGATATCAACTACCCTCAGATTGAAAAAGCTTGTTTGGCTATAGTTTTTACCTTCCAAAAACTTTTCCATTACCTATTAAATACTAAAACCAAGCTTATATCAAAATTTGACCCACTCAAATACCTATTGTCTAAACCCACCCTTACCGGTAGAATGGCTAACTAGATCATTCTACTAAGTGAATTTGACATCAAGTTTATGCACCAAAAGTTAGTCAAGGGATAGGTACTTGCTGATCAGTTAGTAGAAGCACCTTTACAAGGAACAGAACCTATGAATTTGGATCTTCTAGATGCTTCATTAATGTACATTGAGGAATCCATCATGTGGCAGGTGCACTTTGATGGATCTTTTACTTTTCATGGTTCGGGAAGGTGTTGTACTAATTACTCCTTATGGCGACCCCATACCTTAGGATTTTTGCCTTGGTTTTCCTTACACGAATAATATTACAGAGTATGAGGTACTCATCACTGGGATGAAGCTCACAATCAAATGGGACATTCATCATGTTAAGATTGTTGGTGACTTGCAGTTAATCATCAAACAAGTCAATGATGAGTACAAATTCAAGGATGAGAAGATCATCCCTTATAAGAAGTTGGTTGAAACTTTGAAAGAGTATTTTGTACGTATCATGTTTGAACAGATTCCAAGAGCACAAAATAGATCTGCAGACGCTATGGAAACCATAGGTTCTATGTTATGCATTCCACCGGAAAGTAATGATATTCCTTTCTTTTTTGAAAATCTACGCTAACCTACGTATGACATGCCAAAATCATGTCTGGCTTGTGATGTTTTTGGTCCCAATTCCCCATGGTATGATCCCATCTTCACTTACCTTAAAGACAACACGTTCCCTCTTGACATCTCCCATTCTCAAAACATATCCTTATCTCGCCGATAGCCCGTTATACCATGGGTCACTAAAGGACAAAATAAACTCTCCTAAGGTTGACTCAACCCTTTCTAAACCCCTCTTATCCAAAACTAACCCAACATCTCTATTATCCCACATGTAAAGGGATGTAGAGATTCCTCTATCCATTGGGCTATATAAAGATCCCTCCTCTTACCTTTACACCTACACCTACTTCTTGATAAGAAAAAGTGAGCATATAGTAAATACACTATAGCCATTTTTGTCATCTTTGAGCATTTCTCCATTAGAGTGGAGCTAACCATCATCCTTTTGCATTCAAACAATCAAGTTAGTGTTGTGAAGAAAATGGAGTTAATCAAGAAAGGCCTAATAAGTCATGGCTTGATGAACCTCCATCTTTGATCATCTTGGATCAAGAAACCACTATCTCCTTTTAATAGCTAAAATATCTACATAGGTCTAGTTTATTGATTTAGCTTTCCAAAGAGTAGAGTAATAAATGTTAGTTTGTTAGTTTGAGGTTTATTTTCAATATTATAATGCATATTATTGATGTTTATTACTTGTTTATATCTTATCATGATGATGTATTGATATTGATTCAAGATTTTTGTAGGACTACTAGGTGTTAGTTCTAATCTTTCTTGAATTAGCTAAACAAAATCATGCATACAACTATGAAACAAATCTCATGGAAAATATTATGACACCTAAAATCCCTTTGCCATTAATGAAATTTAACATCAATGAAAATATCATGTACACAATGGCCAACAGTTTGGTTTCATGGGAGGAAAAAGAAAGAAGATCTAGCACAGTATAAGGAAAATTTTCCTTTCACTGGGAGTATGATGCAAGAGCATCACTCCTAACATGTACATATTGGTGAAATCACATCAATTTTGTATTTTAATTGTATTCATAGGTCCTAGGGGTTTTCTAGGGTCTTCATACAATGTTTGTTAGGTATAAGTCCTTTATGAATTTGAACTGCATGCGCTTCCCTCCAAAAAGTGCCATTTTTAATTTAAAGGGAAATTTTGATTTGTATTTGTAATTTGGTGTAATTCTTGGAGCTAGGAACTTTCAATAAGGTAGTAAATGGAATAAAAATATCTATAAGGTATGAAAAAGTTCATATGTCTAGTTTTACATATTATGTCTTAAGGAAAAAGTACTTAGAATTGTAATGTACAGCCAAACCTATACTAGAAATTCATATAGAGACCTGGTCATATGAAAATACAAAGAAGAACCTATATAATTGTAAAATGTAACTATTTCAGATCATCATTTGAATGCAGGGTTCACTTTAAGAGACCTCTTAGAAATCAGAGGTGGAAATCCTTGGCTAATATCCCCACAACTAGTTTCACTGGAAAGGAAAATTTTTTGGGGTTTATGTGCAAATTTTTCACCCTAAAGAAGCTATCATTTTCAATTCATGTGATAGAAAGGCTATAGATGTGTGACAGGATACTTTCTACCACACGAAAACAAGTTTGATGTCACACTATAGTAAATATTTTATCGCGCTTCTACAACCTCCGCCCTCCTCTTGAGCATCAACAAACTCTCCTTATCTCTCATCAACAAAATCTATGTCATGCATCTACATCCTCCACCCTCCTTCCATGTGTCAAAAACTTACTTTTCAAATGTCAAAAACTCTCCTTGGCGTGTGTCAACAAACTCTCCTTGTCACGCGTCAGTGGAACTTTCTTTTCATGCATCTGAGAACAATACTTATCACCCAACAAAGAAATCTAATGAATATCTATAAAACTAAAATTTGTGTACTAGCCTCTATTACTTTATAAGTTTATTATACTTGATAATAGATATTCCCCTAGGTGGTATGAGTGAGCTAATAGTGTTCTACTTGGTGAATGATCTAGGATTGTATGGGGGATATTTTCAAGGGTAAGCAAAGTTGGCCCCTACAAAAATTAAACAAGAATTTTTAGGCAAGCAAGTCACCGACCCATGCCAAAATTTGCCTTTTAAAATTTTTCAAAATGGAATATTCACCATATAACAAATATTCTCCACTAAAAAACCCTTTCAAATGATCATTGACAAAGTGAATTTTGGAGCTCCAAGATATAACAAGATTTGGTTGTCAATGAATGATGTGACTGTAACATTATGTGTTTTGATATTATAGCTTGTTAATGTATATGTATGGATGTGAAACTCAATAATATAAGTATGTAAAGGTGTTGAGAAGGATAAGACAGGAGTGAATTATTTATATGCACGTATTGATAACCCTTGAATTGATCAGTAGAAGCATTTCTTGAAAACTAAGATTGTGTATGTGAAATCGGGGTAGAGAGACAAGTTTGAATGTGGTTCCAGTGAAAGTTCAAATGTATCAATTATAAGGAGTGTTGATAAAGTGATCAAGGTTTGAGCAACTTGGAGATATTTTAACAGAGGTAAAAGAGACTAATTTCATACTTGGAGACTAGGTGTTGAGAAACCTAATCACAAAGGCAAAGCAAAGTGAAGATAGAAGCCACATGCAAGTCCAAAGGGGTTTTATAACCTATTAGTAAGCCATAATGGAGAAGGAAGACCAATATAGTAATTTTGAACAAATTTTAGGCTTGAAAGGTAAGAAACTTTTATTTCATAGCCATATATCATTACCTTTCGGTTTGTAAAAAAACCCTCACCAGGGTTTAGAAGAAATCCAATATTTCTTGATCTTGATAAACATATGGAGGCTTAGACTTGTAAGGTAATAATTTTAAGGGTATTCCATAGGTCCTAGCAAAATATTGATTCTTTAAAGGATTATAATGATGAAATATTACTAATGAGTCCACCTATAGGTCGAGTGGGGAAGTATGAGTAACCCATGGTTTATGAAAAGGAGGATTTGAGTAGGTTGAAGGTTGAGACAATTTGTGAAATCCCCAAGTAAGATGTGAAGGGTGTGAAGTTGAAAAGGAAAAGGAATTTGGAAGGTTTGGAGTCCTTTTATTAATAGAAAAGCTTGACAGTTAAATTTGTAACTTGTAGGTGAATTTTAGAGTCAACATTTTATGTATTCATAATTTGGTGAATATTCCATTTTAGGAAAAATTGAAAAGGAAAATGTTTTGGAGTAGGTTAGTGCCTTGTTCACCTAAAATTTACAATATATTTTTTTAAGGGGTTGGCTTCACATACATTTGAAAACATCTCCTATAACAACCTAGGTGATTTTTCAAGTAGTATATTACTAACTTATTACTAGTTGAGGTATCGGCATATAAAGTACAGTGAACTTGTGAACTCTAAGCACTAGTACACAATGCAGATATATTTTAAATTTTATGGTCTAGCGACCATAGTTATTTGTTGGCGTGTGAGTTTTGTTATTTTTTGACGTGTGACAAAGGATTTATGTTGACGCATGACATGAAGATACCGCTAACACATGACATGAGGGTTCGGTTGTTGATGCATGACAAGATAAAGGTTCTTCTTTTGACATACGACAAGGTTCTTCTTTTGACATGCGACAAGGGATAATTTGTTGCACACGGTAAGGGTAGGTTGTTGTGACACGTAAATAAGGGATAGGTTATTGATGCATAACACTCATTTTTTGACACACGAAACTAATTATTTTACGCATGAAACAGGTTTAAATCAATCATTCAGAACAATGGAAGTTGCTAGTGTTCAAAAACCCAAAATGTAATGAAAAATCTCAGAAGTCCCTATTCAAGTATTTTGGAAACTCGTGCTACATATACCACAACCATGAGCACCCATATAACATCCATAGGAATCAATCGATTATAGAATATGTGAAGGTGTTTATTGAAGTGGACATGTATTCTACACAATATCAACCAAATGACACCTATGATGATACCATGCTAGAGCTTGAAGATATTCCTATTGAGATGCTAGAGATTGAATATATTCCTATTGAGGTGCAACTAGGAGTGCATCAAGATATCTTACATACAAATACTCAGCAAAATGGAACACAAAATCAAATTCAAATTCTAGTTCATGAAAGAGGAAACCAGATGATTGTGATAATGCTCAAAATTCTACTCAAAAAAGTAAAACATTGAAAACAAACAAGAATATGTGGACAATTGGGAGGACATACAAGTTTGATTGGGCTGCCAAATTTCCTTTTATCAAACTTGTATAGCCAACTAATTTAGAAGATATCCCATCTGAATGTACATGTACAATATGTACATGGAAATTGGGAAAGCAACAAAAATGCAACTGAAGCTGGACACAATTGAAAAACACTATGGAAACAATATTTGATTGTAATGGGGAGGATGGCTAGAAAATCAAAACACACAGGTGGAAAAATGAAAAATAATGCATGCATGTCAAATACGCAGTAGAGTATGAAGTAGAGTAGAAAAGACGCAGACATCTCATGGAAAAGGGAGGAATGATCACATCACAAATTGGTAAGATGAATCAATCAAATTTGCATGCTAAACTCATATAGTTCTCTACTTTATTTCACATACTTAAGAAAGGAAGACCGATTTTCTAATTTCCTTGATTACAAATTTTGTATCAATATAATGGAATGCACAACGTTCCTCAGTCTCATTGGTCAGACAATAGTGCATGGGAAATGGCCAAATGCCTTTCAATGATAGAGAAGGAAGATTTGAAGGAGAGTGTAAAAAATGCAAATTTTATCTCTCTATCAATTGATGAAGTGACAACAATAGACAACACCGCATGGGTATGTATCCATGTTTATACATTAGAAAATCATATAAGGACACCACATCTGTTGGGTGTTATGAAAATGGTTGAAAATTACAATTCAAAACCTACATAAAATAGTTGTTTCTCATTTGAAAGATATTGCTTGCATGACTGATTATGAAATTTCTACGAAGTTGGTATGCGTTGGAGCAGATGGTGCATCAGTCATGCAGGGTCACCAAACTGGACTGTGTGTTAGATTACAAACAACAGTGGCCCCTTATATGCTAGCAATTCACTGTATGACACACATAATGAATTTATCATATAAAATGGTTAACAACAATGAAAATGTTGCTAAAGTAGAAGACCTTATAAGAGAACTTCATGCCTATATGGAAAACAACCCAAAGTGATTTCTTGAGTTCCAAAATTTACAATTGGAATTACAGATGGAAAAAATTCTAAAGGATGTTGAGACAAGGTGGATTTATTTGTATGAGCCTGCATTCAGAGTGCATGGGGAGTATCCTTGGTTGGTTTCATGCACAAATATCGTCATGAAATTGACAAGGCGAGGGACTTGTTGTTCATCTAACTAATTTAGATACATTTCTTACATTGGTTGGCATTCTTCCAATGTTGCAGGAGATCAATACATTGATGAAGCATGCACATGGAGATTAATCTATATTGTTGATTTTATAAAGATGAGAAAAATGGTATGTCAAAATCTTGATGTCTTGTACACTTCCCAAGATAGTTTTGATACACTTGTTTTTGATAATTGGAAATATTTATTAGATCTTAATAATCCCAGTAACTATTTGAGATTTAATATCCATGATCACCTTTGTATCAATGTTAATGGGAGGGACATACCACTACACATTTTACAAAAATGTCAAGATATTACAAGATCGGAAAGAGAATAAGTTCATGTGACATGTAATCTATTTGATTCTGTTATAGTTGAAACAAGAATAAAACTTAGAAAAAATTTAGAATCCTTATCATCATAAATTAGAGAATGTTTCTACAAAGATAAAATTCTTGAAGCAATGGGTGTGATGAATCTTAATTTTGGAATATTGAAGGTGCTCGTGTAGACTTTATAAGAAATCATTTCCATAAATCCATGGGTACAATAATGGAACATTTCACCAAGACAAAAGAGGTCAAGGGTATCAAAATCAAAGGTATAAATGTTGATTTATTAAAGTCTCAATCAACACATTTTGCAATGACAATGAGGAACCAATATAAATTATTAGACAAACCTTCCGAGAGTGGTGCTATTACAAGGCTTTGGCGAGGAATCTATCAAAGTATTGTGTTACAAGAAGACATCAGTGAATATTTTATATTATATGAGTTGTGCCAAACAATGGTTTTGGGATTTGTGGAGGATGAAAGGGTTTTCAGTGCTTTATCATTTATAAAATCAAAACTAAGAAACATGTTGGATAAAATTTAGAAATTTGCATGAGGTGTTATGTTTCTCACTAATCCCTAGAAAACTTTCCTTTCGATAGAGAAATTGTGCATTGGAATTCCCTTGTGGAAAGAAGAGGTGTAAATAATACAGCTACAAGTACAAATGTTGTCAACGATGAGACTGGAATTGGTGTGTCATCAAACTCTGCAGAAGTGAATATCAACTTTGAAGAAGCTATTGATAATGGATTGTTTCAACTTTAAATAGGTATCTCCTTGACCTTACTTTTATTCTTGTCACCTTACATTTTAACTGTGGTTATTTATTCAATTTCATATTAATAGATTCAAATATAAATTTTATAGTTAGACGTAACACAATTGTAACTCTACAGATGCAAATATTGACTATGAGGAGGATTTTTAACATATTTTGTTTTAGCTCTTGTTATCATTGAAGATGTTACAGGTATATATATTTACATTTATTTAAATACAATTATTTATAAAAAAATCTGTTTTATTTTTTTAAAAATGGATTTTTCAAACTGCTTTGATGTTGTGTTTGTGACATGCAGACTTCCAGACTTCCACTGTCTAGACATGCACAGGTTCTACTTCTCTTTTGCTTTAATTTTATTTAATCTTTTGTTTTCTTTGTTCATCTACTCAATCAATATTTCATCTTTTCTTTATTGAAAATGTGGGTTGACATCCATCCGAGGAAGCTCTCACTTCTCGGGACTGACATTGTCAGGAAACTCACCCATCTATATACTAATCCATTTTTCATGTTGAGTTCTCTGGAATCAAGGTCATCTAGCTCATTGCGAAGGATGATTTCTCATTTTCCTAACATATGCTTTGTCACACCCATCTAGAAAACAAGAGGTACCTAAGTTTTCTTTAATTTTCTTTAATCTTTTTGTTTCTACTTTCTTCTTTCATCTTCTTAATCAATATTTCATTCATCTTTTCTTTCTCAAAAATGTGGGTTGACATCCATCTGAGGAAGCTCTCACTTCTCAAGGACTGACATAATACATTGTTAGAAAACTCACCAATCTATATACTAATCCATTTTTGTGTTGATTTCTTTGGAATCGAAGGTCATCTAGCTCGCACGAAGGATGATTTCTCATTTTCCTTCCATATGCTTTGTCACACCCATCTAGAAGACAAGAGGTACCTTAAACCCTATCATAGTTGGAGTTTTGACATTCATGTTTAATTTATTTTGGTATTTGTAAAATGCTTTGATGTAGTGTTTGAAATTTGTGGCATGAATATCAAATTACATGTAAAAATTGATCTTGAAAAGATGTTTTAAATGTGAAGAAACCTTATACAAAGATTTTTAAATTTTACAATTAGATAGAAGAAAATTTTACAAGTAGTAGATTCGAATATTTTCTTGTATTAAGATGTCTCATACCACATTCCAAATTTCTTAAAAATTATCATTTAAATCCATTATATTATCATCATCCATGATCATGCTAGAAGCTACATCTATTCTAATGTCATCATCCATATCTATTCTAATGTCATCATCCATATCTATTCTAATGTCATCATCCACATCTAATGTCATCATCATTACAAGTAGAGAGAAGAATATTTTGAGAAGGTATAAAATTTAAATGTGAAGAAACCTGATACAGAGTTTAAATTTTACAAGTAGATAGAAGAAGATTTTTCTATATTAAGATGTCTCTGTCATACCACATTCTAAATTTTCTTAAAAAATCATCCATTATGATCATCCATGATTTCTTGAAGCTACATCAATTTCAGTATCACATAATTCATCATCATCCATATCTATTATAATGTCAATCATCATCATTACAAGTAGAGAGAAGAAGATTTTGAGAAGGTATAAATGTGAAGAAACCTGATACAAAGTTCAAATTTTACAAGTAGAGAGAAGAGGTACCTTAAACCCTATCATAGCTAGAGTTTTGACATTCATGTTTAATTTATTTTGGTATTTGTAAAATTATTTGATGTAGTGTTTGAACTTTTTGGCATGAATATCAAATTACATGTAAAAATTGATCTTCCCAAAAGACATTGCATTTACAAGTAGAAAAAAAATGATATTGAGAAGTTTTAAATGTGAAGAAACCTGATACAAGTTCAAATTTTACAAGTAGAGAGAAGAATATTTTACTATATTAAGATGTCTCTATCATACCACATTCCAAATTTCTTAAAACATTATCATTTAAATCCATTATCTTATCATCATCCATGATCATGCTAGAAGCTACATCTATTCTAATGTCATCATCCATATCTATTCTAATGTCATCATCCATATCTATTCTAATTTCATCATCCATCTAATGTCATCATCATTACAAGTAGAGAGAAGAATATTTTGAGAAGGTATAAAATTTAAATGTGAAGAAACCTGATACATAGAGTTTGAATTATCCACATTCTAAATTTTCTTAAAACAATTATCCATTATCATCATTCATGATCGTGCTTGAAGCTACATCAATGTCCAGTCACATAAAATTCATCATCATCCATATCTATTCTAATGTCATCATCCACATCTAATGTCATGATCATCATCATTACAAGTAGAGAGAAGAAGATTTTGAGAAGGTATAAATGTGAAGAAACCTGATACAAAGTTTAAATCATACACATTCTAAATTTTCTTAAAACAATTATCCATTATCATCATCCATATAATTCATACATCATCATCCATACAATTCATCATCATCCATATCTATTCTAATGTCATCATCCACATTTAATGTCATCATCCATATTTAATGTCATCATCATTGCAAGTAGAGATAATAATGCCTAATGTTTAAATCCATTATCATCATCCATGAATCATGATTATTTGTATCATCATTATCATCTATCACTATTATATTTGTAACCATCACATCCATATCAAACATAAACACCATATACAATCTAGAATTTCTATATATAAATATAACAACATATAAAAATCTAGATTGCAACTTCAAATTAAATAAATATTCAAGTTTCATTCTTCAATATATAAATATTTCAAGTTTCAATTTTTCAAGTTCCCTACCCCACACCCATTGAACTAGTCACTATTTTCTCAAGCCTCAATCATTAACTTTTTCCCTAGACCCACTGGCACTTTCCTTTTGAGTTTCTGTAACATCTTCTGTGTCCGCTCTCTCCAATGGCTTGCCCTCCTGTATTCTTTTCTTGAATAATACCATAACTAATCAGATCCTCCACAACAATGTCTAGATTCCTTATGATTGCTTCTTCTTCCTTTGTAGCATCTCCATGGGATGTCAAAGAAGATCTGCATGAACTTGCCTTTTCTTTGAACAAAATCTCATGGTCAAGCCACTCTCTTTGATTATCCTCTTAAGTGTATTGTTTTTTTTTAACCAAAACAATATTTTCCTTCATCTTTATTGTTGCGTTTAAATTGTTCTTTGTGGTTTCCAAGTGAACTTGGAACACCTTTTCTTGACTCTTTAAATTTTCATATTTCAACTACAACAAAAATAGTGAGCTCAATTAAACATATTACTAAAATAAGAAATTTTCAAATTAATAAAAAATATTGTTTCAAATTGATAATACTTACAACAACCCTATCTCTTTCGGCATTTGCAATTGCCACCAAATCCTTGTCCTTCAACCATTTGTTGAAATAGGCCTGGGCTTCAACACTAATATTTTCCAATTTTTTTAATACTTTATCCAAAATATTTTCATTATAATTTTGTCATATGTTATAGTCCCACCTCTTGCTTGGATGAGTAAGGCATCCATCTTGGTAGGTTGATTTTGGACTGCCACATATAAATTGTCCCTTTGCCAATGGTTATCATAATGACTTATTATCTCGTTGATGAATACTTTTTCCCTTCACTCCCATTCTATGAGCTTGATTGATATGAGGTATAATAAACTCTTTAACATGGGATTGACAATCATTACCAATCAAGTTCTCCAAAGGAAATGATGGAAATTGTTCACTATCTGTATCTGAAGAGGATGATGTTGATGAAGAAGTATATGGGGATTTCGGTCAAACAACGCATGTTGCCTCTTTTTTCCTTTGGGCACCCTGATCCTATTTGTGATAAAATTAATTAATATTGAAATTGAAATTGAAATGTGAAAAAGTTAAATAAAGTACATTGGAATGGAAATATACCTACTAGCCTTGAATCATATCACGTGTGTGTTGAAAAACATGTTGGGTCATTACTATCAATGCCCAAATAATATTCATCTAAAGTTATTTGATTCAACATTATTAGCTTGTTGCATTGGGCCAACCACCAAGAGAGAGGTTGGAATTGGAAATGAAGAGGTAATGTTTAGTGTCCCATTAATGCCTAAAATTGGTATGCATTTACTAATGGTATTTTTACTTGAACCTCTTGTGGGCATTTTGAATCATAATGATGTTGGTGGAGGATGTGGTGGTGCCATTGTTTGAATAGATGGTGAAGGAGTGTTATGTACTATAAATTCCAAGAACAATCAACAAAATCATTACTAAATTATATGAAAAACTATTAAAAACTACACAAGCTACTAAATTATATGAAAAAATATTAAAAAATTACACAAAAGAAATAAAATTATACCTTGTTGAAGGGAAAGTTGTCGCTATGCTAGAGGTGGCCATGTCAGAGTTTGAATTGATTGTTGTGGAGCTATGGGTGGCTGGTTTGGTGGAGTTGTGGGTGGCTGGTTTGGTTGAGAATCAACAATTACACATGATTGGTGAGTGAGTTGGCGATGCCTATTGAGAAGCACGTGTATAGTCCAAATTCCCTACAAGTGTAGCAACTACATGTCATTCTTATTCAATATGGTAAATGGTAAATGGAAAATAGTAAATGGTAAGTGTTAAAAACCCTAAATTGAGTGTTAAGTATTATGTCTCTGTCATTTAACTAATGCAAACTCTTGGGGTTAGGTGATGAGTGAACTTCCATTTTAGATTGGGAATCTCCCAATGCCTAACATGTTGTTGGCCTCTTCCTCTTGATGTTGCTTTTTTCAGTGGAAGGGCCTCCAAAAATATTCTCTACATATGGTAAAGATTCAATCAAAAGTACATAATGTTAGTGGATAAAGATTCAATCAAAAGTACATAATCAAGACAATAACCTTACTAATGTCAAAATATAAACAGTAAACTATTAACATGTTGTTCTTCAAATGGAATTGAAAAATTATTCAAATTCTCATTCATGCAAGTGGGAGTTGGTTCATCTTTTAAATTAAAATATGCCTCGTAATAAAGAGCAAGGAGATAGTTTGTGGAATGAATAACTATTTTTTCAGAAAGTGATGCATTTGTAATGTCATCTTTTATCTTATTAGATAAAAATGTGCACCAATCAAATTTTGATTTGCGTTTCGTTGCAAGAATGTATGCAATAACCCAATTTGGAATATCATTTTTCGACCCTGCAGAACAATTCTGGCTTGAAAAAAGAAATCATGGCAACAAGAAAGTGGTGTGAAATTCCTTATATATCCACCTCGTCTTGATTTGTTGACATGAGCTGAAAAAATTCATTGGAATTAATATCAATTTGAATTAATATCAAAATAAAAATATTTCAAATGAAAGCAGGTTACACGTAAAATCAACATGGAAACCAAAACAAGATTTGAGGTAAATCTTATCCTCTTCAGTGAGGGTTTCTTTGGTTGTTACTATGGGTGAATTTTTAAATGGAAGGCATGTCAATTGATGGATATCAGTTGGATCAACACTGAACCTGAATGTATGACCATCTTCCAAAGTAATAGTAAAATGATTGTCTTTTGTATTATATGAGGAGAGAAGGTAGTTAAGAATGTCATGATCAATCTCAAATTGGGGCATGTTAACAAGCCCTGTGAATTCACATGCTTCTACAACATCCTTGTATTTTGCATTCATTTGCAAAATTGTATAGATGTGGGGGCACATCAAGCTCTTGTATTGAATCTTGCCCTTGGGTAGGGCTTGGGGTTTTTCCAATGCCTGGTTAGTTTGATTTTGTGTTGGATCTTGAGCTTGAGCACTAGTAGCCATGAGTACTTGAGCTTGATTGGAGTCTGGAGACGTGGAGTTTTTATGTTTGGCTGGACCCCTGGTGTGTTGATGTATGGTTCTTGTAGAAGGTAAAGATCTTGGGAGAAGTAGAACGGAGGAAAATTTTAGGATTCGGGAAGTGTGAACGTGAAAATGAGGGTCGACAGGGGTATTTATAGGGAAAAATTAGGGTTTTGGAGCTACCGATAGTGGACACATGACAAAGAGGATTTTTTATCATGCTTCAATAACCATTTGTTGACGCACATCAAAAATTTTTGGTGATGCACATCAATAAAGCCTTGTTGTCGTGCAACAACAATTCTTGTTGACGTGCATCAACAACCTTTGGTTTTCACATAAAAGAAAATATAGCCGACACATGTCAAAGCAAAACTTCGTTATTGTAAAACAACAAGGGTTGTTGATGCATGACATTAAGACTTATTATCACATGACAATAAGGGTTGTTAATGTGTGTTAACAACCCTTGTTGTGGTGTGACAACTATACTCTATGCGTTAACAAAATCCTGGCTCTCCCTTAAAAATATTAAGTGAAAATTTCATTCTGAAACCTAGGAAAATTTTCCTTTCTAGAAAAAGTAGTTCAAGGTATATTCGTGAGGATTTTCCACCTCCAATTTACTAGAGGCTTCTTAAAGTGAACCACTGAAGATAAGTCTTGACAATGGAAAAAATATGAAAATGGTAAGGTATGATTTAAGAGATCCTAGATAATAGTGCCTTGATGGTTTGAAGTGTAAAGAAGATTCCTTTGTTTGTTTTATTCTCCAACAGGTTAGAATTGAAGGACTGTATAACACGGTAATGCCTAGTAGGTGTTCAAGGCTACCTAAAAAGGGGTTATAAGATGAATCAATGAACAAAAATTGAATTTATAACATAAAGGACATCCTCTTATAGATTTTAAAATTCTTTGGGCTTAATTTATCTTCCATTGACTAGGGTCCATGATGATTTAGTCTCCAAATGTAAATACATTCGTAGAATTTTAATACAAAGATCTAAACAAGGGAATGGTGAGGAATTCTACAAAATAAGACTAAGGGAGACTTCACACATAGCTCAAAAAACCTAAATGGGTATTCCAAATTACATTTAGTTGGCCAAGTGAATCATCAAGAAAATAGTTAGAGAGTAAAAACACCATTGACAGGCCCTTGTAAGTTCTTTAGGAACAAGAAAGAAGAAATTGAAGAAAAAGGTGATTAAAAAAAAGTCTTTGAACCTCAATTTTTTCATACACCAAAAAGGGATTAAAGGGTGTTAGAATCAAGGATAACATTGTTTTTAAATATTACAGAACTCTCTAACCTTGAGCCTTCAAGGGGTTAAGTGTTAAGAACCATATATGGGAAGAATGACAAAAAAGTAATTCTTTTGATTATTTTGGTGGATTTTATCTACTTCAAAGGATGGATTAGCATAAATGAGTGTCCAAGAACATTTAGATAAAGTTGAATTAGTGGAATGAGGTAAATACTCAATAGATTACATAGTTTGGGCTTTGTGTATAAGGACATGTAACTAGACTGAAGCCTAAAGGACAAAATTTGAGCTGTACATCAGAACTAACATAGTGAATTGAGGTTAACTGACCTTTTTGCTACATAATTTGGTATCAGAGAAAGAATCTGATTCTTGGAAAGGGAAAAGATATTGTTTGGCGGTGATTACGGGTAGAGGAAAACATGGCGCGGGAAAGAGAGATGAAACAATCAAATTGGGAAAAGAGAACGGAGAGGATGATGGATATTTTCATGATTAGGTTAGAGATTATGGAAGAAATTCAAATAAATTTGATGATAGAGATGAGATATATGCCAATAAAAGAATAAAATAAGTAGGTGTATTTTGTATGAAGATGTTATAAGTGTCAAAAGCATGTAGGGCATAAAGCATATGAGTGTAATGAAGTGAATATGTGGATGATAAAATATGGTAGAGCTACTCTTAGAATATTTAGAATAGAAGCAATTCATTTTTGTGTAGAGGAGTTCTTTTAAAACCTAGTAAACAATGGAAGAGATAACTCAAAGAATATGTTTGTTTAGAACTGCATGTAAGGCTAAAGGAAAAGTTTGTAAAGTGATTATTGATAGTGGAAGCACTGAGAATCTTGTTTCATTTGAGATGGTGGAGAAACTAGGACTGAAAATTACCATGCACCCTAATCCATATCAGGTTTCATGGATGTAAAAAGGACATCACATCTTGGTTAGGGAATAGTGTCAGGTTGAGTTTCAGATAGGGAGATATGAGGATAAGGTGTTGTGTGACCTAGTTCCTATGGATGTCTATCATTTTTGTTGGATAGACCATGGCATTGCATGATGGAAAGAAGAATACCTACACTATTACAACACCAAAAGGGGTCATTCATACACTTTTACCACTCAAATTTGAAAAATAACAACCAAAGAATGAATGATTATGATGGTAGCCAAGAAATTTTTGATATCGAGTCAAGAAGCATGTGAAAATATACTATGCAAGGTTGTTAAGCCTCAAAATTCATATTTGAAAAAAGTTTTTGAGAAAGATATAGATATGGTTGTAAGAAAAGAAGAGGTGAATGATGAAGATGATGATAAGAGAGAGGAAAGAGATGAAAAGCGAGACGAAAAGAAAATGTCAAGGTGTTTGATGATCAGCAGAGAGAGGTCTAATGAAAAGGAAATTAGATGATGAAGTTGAGATAGATAACAATAAGATGTTATGTATGGAAGTCATGGGTAAAAGAGAAGACAAGCAGAGTATGAAGAAGGTGAATGAGGCAAGTAAGCCTCATGTTTATGATTCTAACATTATTTCAAGATTTTCTTTTGTAGGTACAAGGGGGATGAATATAGATGAGATTCAATGGACATGAAACAATAAGAAGTTAGAATGTAAAGAACAAAAATTGTAAGGACAGGAGAATAGATAAGGTGGAAAATAAAAAGACAATGTAGAAAAAAAAAAAAGTGAAGAGTGAACAAGTAAAAAAATTAGAGAATGATGGAGAAAAGAATCAATCGACCTTAAAAGGGCAACAAACAATCCAAAAGGTGGGAGCATAACAGATCAAAAATCTAACAACATACATGAATCATATGAAAGAAAGCATGGGATGGATAAAATAACCAATCTAGCTAATCAAACTCAGATTTCTTAGTGTAAATATTTTTAAATAGCATGAATACAAGTTCAATAGCTGATTTGATGAAGAGGCGGTCAAAGGAAGGTGAAGTATACAATCTTAAGAAAATCATTTTGAGCAAGAACTTGAAATTCTCGAGGAAAACCAGGTTAGTAGAAGATCTCGAGGAAAACCAGTTAGTAGAAGATGGAAAATATCTGATAAATATGGAATAGGGGTGGAATTAATTTAAGAGCTACTTCTATAGGAATATCTACAATTGGAAGCAAAGGAAGAAGAAAAATAAAGAAGAGCTAACAAAGAGTATAGGGAAAAATTTCCTTTCCTTGGGAATATGATGCAAGAGAATCACTCCTAACCTATAAATATGGGTGAAATCACATCAATTTTGGATTTGAAGTGTATTCATAGGTCCTATGGGCTGTCTAGGGTCTTCATACGGTGTTTGTTAGGTATAAGTCCTTCATGAATTTGAATCGTGCACTTTCTCTCCAAAAAGTGCCAATTTGAATTTAAAGGGAAATTTGGTGTAATTCTTGGAGCTATGAACTTGAGATAAGGTATTAAAGGGCTAAAAATATCTAGAAGGTATGAAAAAGGTCATATGTTTAGTTTTACCTAATTTGTTTTGAGGAAAAAGTAATTAGAATTGGAATGTATGACCAAACTTAGACAAGGAGGTCATATAAAGACCTATGGTCAAATGAAACTACCAAGAAAAACCTATATAATTGTAAAATGTAACTATTTCTGATTATCATTCGAATGATCATTGACAAATAGAAGTTTGGAGCTCCAAAATATAACAAGATTTGGTTTTCAATGAATGGTGTGACTATAACATTATGTGTTTTGAGAATATAACTTGTTAATGTATATGTATGGATGTGAAACTCGTTAATATAAATTTGTAAAGGTTTTGGGAAGGCTAAGAAAGAGATTGAATTCTTTATATCCATGTATTGATAACCATTGGAATTGATTGTAGAAGTATTTCTTGAAAACTGAGACTATGTATGTGAAATCAGGGTAGAGAGACAAGTTTGAACGTGGTTGTAGGTGAAATTTCAAATATATCAGTTATAAGGAGTGTTGATAAAGTGGTCAAGGTTTGAGAAACTTAAAGATATTGTAATAGAGGTAAAAGAGACTAATTCATACTTGGAGAAACTAGGTGTTGAGAAACCCTAATCACGAGAGCGAAGAGCAAAGTGAAGATTGAAGCCACATGTAAGTCCAAAGGGAGTTTTATAACCTACTAGTAAGCCATAACGGAGAAGGAAGACCAATATAGTCATTTTGAACAATTTTTAGGCTTGAAAGGTAAGAAAAATTTATTTCATAGCTATAAATCACCTTTCGATTTGTGTAAAAACCCTCACTAGGGTTTAGAATAAAATTTGTGTTTCTTGATTTTGATAAAGAGACAAAGGCTCAAACTTGTAAGGTAATAATTTTAAGGTTATTCCATAGGTCCTACCAAAATCTCAATTCTTGAAAGGATTCTAATGATTAATTATTGCTAATAGTCCACCTACATGACATTGGGAGAAGTATGAGTAATCCAGGATTTTGAAAAGGAGGATTTGAGTAGTTTAAAGGTTAAGACAAGTTGTGAAATCCCCAAGTAAGATGTGAGGGGTGTGAAGTTGACAAGGAAAAGGAATTTGGAATTTTGGAGTCCTTGTATTAATATAAAATCTTGACAAAAAATATGTAACATGTAGGTGAAGTTCGAGATCAACATTTTATGTAGTTACATTCCAAGAGAAGTCTTTACAATGGAAACAAGATGAAAATGTTAAGGTATGATTTTAGAGATCCCGAGATAATAGTGCCTTTATGTTTTGAAGAGTAAAGAAAATTCATTTGTTTTTTATGCTCCAACAATTAAAATTGAAGGATTTGTATAATACAAAGAAATTCCTAGTAGAGTGTTCAAGGCTACCTAAAAGGGGTTATATGATGAATCAATGAACAGAAAATTGAAGTTATCACTTAAAATACATCCTCTTATAGATTTATTATTTTGGCTTAATTTATCTTCCATTGACTAGGGTCAAAGACAAATTAGTCTCCAAATGCAAATATAGTCATAGAAGTTTAATACAAAGATCTAAACAAGGGAATAGTGAGGAATTCTACAAAAGAAAACTAAGGAGACTTCACACAAATATCAAAACCCTAAATGGGTATTCCAAATTTCATTTAGTTGGCCAGGTGAGTCATCAAGAAAATAGTTAGAGATTAGAAACACCATTGATAGGTGCAGGTAAGTTCCTTCTAACAAGAAAGAAGAAATTGAAGAAAAAGGTTATTAAAACAAAGTCTTTAAACCTTAATTTTTACATACACCAAAAAGGGATTAAAGGGTGTTAGAATCAAGGATAATATTTTTTTAAATATTATAGAACTCTCTAACCTTGAGCCTTCAAGGAAGGTCAAGTGCTAAGAACCCTATATGGGCGTAATGACAAAAGTAAGTCTTTTGATTATTTTGGTGGATTTTATCTACTTCAAGGCTGGATTAGCATAAATAAGTGTCCAAGAACATGTATAGAAATATGCATCAGTGGAATGAGGTAAATACTCAAGAGATTTAATATTTTGGGATTTTTGTATAAGGACAAGTAACTATAACTAGATCGAGGCTTAAAGGACAAAATTTGAGTTGTACATCAAAATTAACATGGTGAATTGAGGTTGACTGGAATTTTTATTTATCAATGGGGTATCATATATCTATGATAATCTTGATTATATTTTTATATTTGGAGCATATTACCGTAATAATCTCATAAATCATACTTTGTATATATGGGCCATGAAATTTATATGTTTTTACCACTTATACTTCACCCACAAGGCATATGACATTTATATAACTTTATCACTTAAATTTCATCCACAAGGGGAATATTACACTCATGCTTAAAGAGATTACATCATATGTTGACATGTAAGAAAATTCTTCTTACACACATTCTTTTCGAGAGGCTATCTTACTACAAAAGATGTTGATTATTTTATTTTTATCTTACATATGATGGTTTTAATAATTTTCTCATGACATATGTGCTTCATAGGTTAATCTCACATTTGAGAAGGGGAGAAAATATTTAACCTAATTTATCTCCATACATATGAAACACAATATCCTATACTATTTTACTCTCATGTATTTATGGAAATCACATGGTATTTCTCAAATAAGTACCCAATGCATGAAAATTGTTCCCATCATAGGATATATTCATGGAATTTTCTAACCATACTCTATTTATCTAATTGTTATCCCAAATTTACCCCCTGGGTTAATTTGGAATAACTTATTAAAAATGGACTTAGCCATTTTACAAGTCTCGTGATGGTCATATGGCCGTAAAATTCCATTTCCCAAATGCACTGGCCGTTGGTATTAAAAACCTATGACAACACAGTTTAAGATATTGGTGGATTATTAAAAAAGCCCACCGACATCTAAATTCCCATCAAATTTAATATCGTAGCAATGCAAACACATGGCGAAGCACATTGGTCCTGGCCCAAGGGCCACAGGTGGTAGATAAATGGTTCAAGCCAAGCTACATGATAGATTTCCATTAATTCCTAAGGTGATGAGATCTTCCAGGACTTCAAGTCTCGAGAGTTAACCATAGTTAATATTTTTTCATGTTCGGGCTTGGGTCAAAGCAGTCAATAGGACACATGACACAAAGTAGAATGAGCAGACACATGGCAAGGATCCAATGGGTGAGGAATATGATGATTGAGAAACAGACTAAGCCTGATCAATTTATTAATCTCAATCAATCAACCATTACAGAGAATGGGCTGCAATATTTATAGATATTGCACAACCAAATACAAACAAAATATTAAGTTGCACAGGTGCAACCAAATTCCAAAATGTACAGGCTTCCAATAACATCCAGGAAGCACAAATGAATAAATACAAATATATTTTTCAAAACAATATAACAATCATGAATAAAAGACAAATATGGTTTATGAACCATATAACAAAATAACCATTATTATTTAATTAATAAAATTAATTAAATAATTAAACTATGCATAATTAATATTAGGATAATAATATTTTATCCTAACATTCCCCCCCTTAATTGTGCATTGTCTGAAGAGATGAGGAGAGAAACTCTCTGAACAACTCAAACTTGTCACGTGCAAGTGACTTTGTGAAAATATTTGCTCGTTGTTCACCAGTTGGACAAAATTGAAGCTGGATGTTGTGCTTCAACACATGTTCACGTATGAAATGAACTTGAACCTCAATGTGCTTTGTTCTTTCATGAAAAACTGGATTGCGAACAAGTTTGAGAACACCTTCATTGTCAACATACATGGTGGTCGGTTTGTCCTGTGGTATTCCAAGTCCTTCCAAGTATGCGACGTAGCCAAATCGCTTCATGCATGCCTTCTCTGCCCAGAACGATACTGCTTCGTGGAAGAAGCGAGAAACAAAGTGTTGTTTCTTACTTCCCCATGATATTGGTCCAGATCCCATAAAAATACAAATCCAGAAGTGGATTTTCTATCATCAATGTTACCTACATGATCTAAATCCGAATATCCAGTCAAGAAGAAGTTTTCATTCTTCTTGTATTCTAGACCAAGATCCACTAATCCTTTGAGATATCTCAAAATGTGCTTTGCTACTTTCCAATGACAAACTTTGGGTTCCTACATGAACCTAGATAGATAGCTCACTGCAAAGCTGATATCTGGTCTAGTGTAGGTCGTAAATGAGACTCCCAATCACCGCCCAGAGAGTGGCACTTACCTCGGGGATGGATCTCGAACGAGATAATCATGTCTGTTCTCCATAGGTGTAGCAATCAGTGTGCAATCCATCATCCTGAATTTCTCGAGCATTGTCTTGTTATATTTCATCTGAGAAACAAAGATGTGATTCTATTTCTGCCATACTTCTAGTCCAAGACAAGATCTTGCATAAGCCCAAGATCTGTCATGTTGAATGATCGCTTAAGATCTTTATTCGTTTCATCAATCATCTTCACTCGAACTACCAAAGTGATGACTAGATCATCGACATAAACTACAACAATCACCATCTCCCCCTTGCTTTTTGAGGTAGATATTGGGATCGTATGGATTTCCTTTGAATCCATGTTGTACGAGATGCTCATCAATCTTGATGTACCATGCCCGGGTGCCTATTTGAGACCATACGGAGATTTCCCGAGTCTGCATACCTTTGTTTCTTGACCGTGTACAACATATCCTCAAAGGTTGAGTCATGTAGACTTCTTCTTGTAAATCTCCATTCGGTTTGGTGAACTTTCCATCCAAATCAGGTGCGGCTAGAGCAAAGATCATCCCGATCATTTTGATCTTAGGCTGTGGGAGCAAATGTCTCCTCATAGTCAATGCCTTCTTTTTGTGCGTACCCCTTTCTACAAGTCTTGCTTTGCACTTGTCCACCGTCCCATCTCCTATGTACTTAGTTTTGAATATCCATCTCGCATCCAATGGGTTTCTTCCATGGTGGAAGATCAACAAGTTTCGCCAGTGTTATTCTTCATCACTTGATTGATATTCGTAATCCATGGCATCTTTCCAAGCTTGTGACCGTAGGGCTTCCCGGATGTAGAGGGCTCATTTGATTCAATAACTCTACTATCAAAGCAAAGTTAACTTCTTCTCTTGCTTTATTGCAAGTCCGTGGTCCAGGGGTGGATGTATCCGGTGGAACATCCATTCTTGCATCTCGTAATGTACTTGTACACCATTTAGGCATACGTTGACTGTTCCCATGGGTTGTGGTTCTATCTGATCAACACCATCATCCCCATCATCACTTTCATCTTCTGAGGGAACATTAGCTTCAATTTTTACAATAGGTGAAAAATCTACATCTTGCGAGTCCGGAGGAGGAGTCTCTGCTTCCTTCTTCTCGAAAAACTCAACATCTCTGCTTGTGTAGACTTTTCTGGTCTTAGGATCCATCAATCTATACCCAAGAGTCTCTTCACTGTACCCAATGAAGATGAGTTTTTGTGATTTCATGTCTAATTTCTTTCTGTTCTGTTTGGGTATGTGCATGCTTGCTTTGCACCCGAATACTCTGAGGTGTGCAATGGATGGTTTCCTTTTTGACCATGCTTCTTGTGGTGTAATTCCATCAAGAGCAGTTGTGGGCGCTCTGTTTAACAAATACACTTTGTTTTTTTTACCGTTCGCCCAAAATGTATTTGCAAGTCTAGAATCATTGATCATGCATCGCACCATTTCCATGATAGTAAGATTTCTTCTCTCGACAACACCATTTTGCTGCGGTGTGTGAGGAGGAGGCATTTGTCGATGAATCCCATGAGTTTGTAGGTAGTCTCTAAACTCATCACTGGTGAATTCCCCCCCTCGATCTGAGCGGAGAGTTCGATCGATGACCGCTTTTTTCAACTGCTACTTTGAACTTTTTGAATGTTTCAAAGGCTTCACTTTTCTTGTGAAGATAAAAAATCCACATTTTCCGTGAATAGTCATCAACACAAAGCATGAAATAATGGAACCCAGAATGACTTGGCTGCATCGGACCGCAAAGATCGGTATGAACCAGGTCAAGTTTACCATGAGCTCAAAAAGTACTCTTTTGGAATGAAACTCTGTGTTGTTTTCCTGCTAAGCAGTGAGGAAACTTGTCTGTATCCTTCTGAAGAGATGGTAGCCCATGTACCATATTACACCGGTGAAGTGTTTCAAGATATTTGAAACTTACATGACCAAATCTCCGATGCCACAACTAGGCTGAGGTGGAGTTTTTAGCCACAAGTGCTTGATCGTTTTTGTGAATGAAATCAAGTTGAAACATACGTCCCACATTTGAGGCTTTTGCAATTATTTTCAAGCCTCTAGATTTATCTCGAATCAAACACATTTTCTTGCCGGATTGACTATCATTATGGAGATTTGGTGCATGGACTTTTAATTGCAGAAAATATGAGTATTAAGTCATTGCAAATTTATGGGGACACTGAATTGGTTGTCCACCAAGTGAAAGGGAAGTGATCCACGAAGAATAAGAATTTAAAAGCTTATAAACATAGATTTTGGGACCTTTTGGATATTTTTTATGCTCTCAATTTGCAAGTGGTGCTAAGTAATTTAAATAAAGAAGTAGATCAAATGGCAACCCTTGTAGTTCTTACCTGCTGAATATTTGGTCAAAGGAAATGTGCAACACATTAAAATGGTGGCTAGTCCTTCCATTCTAGATAATGAGACCAGATGGAAAGTGTTTGAAAGTGATGAGAAAATTGTGTAATTTATCCATAATGAGGTTGAGTTTTCTGTGAATATGCAATCTGATTTGCATAACATTTATGGTGATCAAATTATCCAACTAAACACAAACAAATTGCCAAAGGGATTGGTCACTTTGGAGCATATTTTCAGTCATGATGATGAGTTTAGAGGAAAGGAAAAGAATATGACAACGAGGCAAGAAGAATTTCAATTAGTTACTATTGCACAAGGCAAGGAACTTCTCCTTGGGAAGGTATGTAATGAAAGTGAGAAACAATATTTTATTTTTTGTGCCAAATATTCAGTGACGTTTTTTCATGGGACTATGAAGATTTAAAATGTTTTAATCTAGAAATTATCCAACATTCTATTGATCTTGATCCTAGTGTCAAGCCAGTTAGACAAAAACAAAGACCAGTTAATCCTAGGATAGAGCCCCTCATGAGGAAGGAGTTATCCAAACTCATTGAGGCCAAGATAATTTTTCCTATTAAATACTCTATTGGGTAGAAAAACTTGTTCCAGTAAGAAAGAATAATGGGGAAATCAGAATTTGCGTTGATTTTAGGGATTTGAATAAAGCTTCCTAAAGGATAATTATCCTTTACCTTATATGGAGTAGATTATACGAGATAAAGAGCAGGAGGTCAAAGGTTTTCTATGCTTTATGGATTTTCTGGTTTTAATCAGATCAAGGTTAAGGAAGATGATCAATATAAAACTGCATTTACAACCAAATGGGGAACATATGCATATCAAAATATGCCTTTTGGTTTGTCAAATGCAGGTGCTACATTCCAAAGAGAAATGGACATTTTCTTCAAAGGGTATATCAATGAGTTCATTTTTGCGTGTCTTTGTTAGGAAATAAGGGATAAAATATGAGGAATAATCCCTCACATAATCACAATAGTAGAAACTAATATGCAGAAAATATTATAGATCTCAAATAAAAGTGTAGAATAAAATAACACAACACAAAGAGACAATATTTAACATAGTTCAACCAATTTGGGCTACGTCCACCAAGAATCACTTGCTCAGATTTTATTACAAGCCACCGCTCTCTCAATACAATACCCATATCTGTTTGGATCTATGCTGAACAAACTCTACATAATTCACACCCAAATTTAAACACATCTACAATGTTACATAATACCTACCATATGCACAAAACCACATAAGTAGACAATTGCTTAAGTAGTTTTACAAAACCATGGGTATCAAAACCATGGGCCAAAGCCGTCCCATAAACCTATGGGTCAAAATAACGCCCATATGAGAAAATCACAGCTCCTTATATTGGGCACATTGTTTTTAGGCCAAAAAATAATTCTCAGATGCTACGCCCCAAACCTCGACAAGACAAGTGTGGAAATTGTATAGTAATCTTAGTGTATAGTCTTGAACACTTTCACATATTAAAATAGGCTCCATAACCTAACAATCTCCCACTTGAGACTAGTTTTCTTTTGAGCAAGCTTATCAAACCTTCACCAGTTTCTGTGAAGACCAACCAAAGCTGAACACAACTTTTTTTTTCCCTTGTGACCACCTTGGTCATCATGTCTGCAGGATTTTGACTAATATGAATCTTATCCAGCTTCAACTTCTCTTCCTCTAAAGATGTCATGATGAAATGGTACCTTAACTATATATGCTTCGTCCTAGAGTGGAAAGAAGAGTTCTTAGTTAGGTGTATAACACTCTGACTATCACTATGTAGCTTTCCTTCCTCTTGCTTATGCCCCAACTCCTCAAGCAATTGTTGTACTAATCATTTATTTTCTTGCCTCTGTGGAAGCAACATACTCAGCGTTCGTGGTTGACAAAGCCACCATCTTCTGTAGTCGTGAAATCCAGCTCACTGTTGTCCCACCTACAATGTAAACATAACTTGTCGTGCTCCTTATGCTGTCTACATCTCCAGCCATATCTGAATCTACATAACCACACAAAGTGGTGTCTGATCCACTGTAGCAAAAAAATTTTCCCATGGTCCCTCTCAAATACGGAAGGATCCACTTTACTTCCTGCTAGTGATATCTACCTAGATCACTCATAAATCTACTCACCATCCCCATTGCATCGGTAATATCAAGCCTAGAGCACACCATGGCATACATCAAACTACCAACTACTTATGAGTAAGGTACCTTGGACATATGGTTTCTCTCTGCTCTTTCTTAGGACACTTTGCTCTTTTGATAACTTGCAATGGCCTCGCCAAAGGAGTCCTAACTTGTTTAACATCATTTAAATTAAACCTCTCTAAGACCTTCTTAATGTACTCTTCCTGAGATAAAGTCAGCTTTCGTTCCTTCCTATCCCGAGATATCCTCATACCAAGGATTTGTTTGCCTACCCCCAAATCCTTCATAGAAAAAGATTCACTTAGTTGTTTCTTGAGTACTTTTATTTCCTGCATGTTTTTACCTACAACCAACATGTCATCCACATACAGACACATGATAATATAACTGCCATCCTCAAATTTCTTTGTATACATGCAATGGTTAGAATGGCATCTAATATAACCTTGATCCATCATGAAGCTATAAAATTTCTTATACCATTGATGTGGATCTTGTTTCAATCCATACAAGCTCTTCTTCAATTTGCACACCATCTCCTCTTTACCTTTGACCTCATAGCCATCTGGTTGCTACATATATAGATCCTCCTCTAAATCACCATGGATAAATGTAGTCTTTACATCAAGTTGCTCTAAGTGCAAGTCTTCTACTATAACTATTCCAAGAATAGTTCTAATATAAGTCATTTTTACTATAGGAGAAAACATCTCATCAAAATCTATACCTTTTTTCTATACAAACCCCTTGACCACCAACTAGGCCTTGTATCTTTTCTTGCCTCCTTCTTCCTCTTTGGCTTTGAACACCCACTTGTTCTATAATTATCTTTTTCCTTCGGGTATCTTCACCAAATCCCATGTTTGGTTCTCCATGAGAGCCTGATGCTCCTCATTCATGGCTTGCTCCTCCTCTTCCTAGCATCTACCTGCATTACTTCATCAAAGCTCTCTGGATCTCCACTGTTAGTGAGTAATAAATAATAAAGAGAAGGAGAAAAATGTTTAGGTTCTCTTCTTACCCTAGAAGACCTCCTCAATATAGGAGTTTGGGGTTCTGTTGAGGAGGTTCCTGAACTGATTCATGTGTCACTTTCCCATCCAAAAGATCCTCTACCGCTGCATATTCTTTCTTGGATTCTTCCTTGTTTTCCTGCAACTGCTTCTTATACATGACTTTCTCATTAAAGACCACATCCCTATATAAAATGATTTTATTGTCCTTAATACTCCAAAATTTATATCCAAAGTCATCACCACCATAACCAATGAAAGTACATTTTTCTGATTTAGCCTCTAGCTTGGTCCTATCATCCTTGTCTATATGGACAAACACCTCACATCCAAATAATCTAAGAAATGAATAATCAACTTTCTTACCATACCAAGCCTCCTTATGTATGCCTCCATCCAAGGAACTTGAGATTCCTCTGTTTATCAAGTACATAGTTGTGATCACCACTTCTGCCCAAAAAGAAAGAGGCGGTCCTGCATGTAACCTCATGCTCCTAGCATGTTCCATTATTGTTTTGTTCATACTTTTTGACACCCCATTCTGCTGCAGAGTTCCTAGAACCATCTTTTTCATGTGGATTCCATTATTAGAATAGTAATCATCAAATTCATTGCTATAATATTCCCCTCCATTATCTGACCTGAAACATTTTATATTAAGACATGTTTCATTCTCAACCAAGGCTTTCCATTTAACCATAGTGTCAAATACATCATATTTGTTTCTAATACAATAAACCCAAACTTTCCTTGTTGAATCATCAATAAAAGTAACATAATAACTTGAACCCCAAGATATGATACCCGAGCCAACCCCACACATCAAAATGCACCAACTCTAACTTACTCTCTTTCATTGTAGGTCCAACCTTCAAAACCTTACTCACTTATGTTTCTCATTTATGCAAATCCTCATAGAACTCCAAACATGTTTCTGTATATCTCGGAAAAATCCTTCTTTATGATCTCCATGCCCTTATGGCTCATATGACTGAGCCTATAGTGCCACAATGTTGTATCTACTTCTGAAGCCACAAGATTACAAAAATTAGTGTTATAAGTGGTTAAATACAAGGTTCTAACCTTCTTACCTCTTGCCACCATAAGATCACCCTTGGTAACCTTCCAAGAGTCTATTGTAAATATCACAATACAACCATCACTTCCTAACTAGCCTACCAATATCAAATTTCGTTTTAAAGTAGGCACATGTTTGACATCCTTCAATAGCCATGTATTCCCATTTTACATCTTAACCCAAACAAAACCTTTTCCAACTATACTGCAAGGCTCATCATCACTAAGAAAAACATGCCCAAAATCCCCTTGAACATAATCAACAAAATAATGCCTATGTGGAGTAGCATGGAAAGAAGCCCCTGAATCTAAAACCCAAGATTCAACAATATTGTGTAAAGAAAGAATCAAAACATCTTGACATACATTACCCATTGCCACATTTTCCTCCTTGTTTTCTTCCTATTGTTTCTTCTTGTCCCAAGCTCCCAATAGTCCTTCTTTGCGCATGCCCGCACTTTTCACAAAAGTGCCAATATACTATCTTGCTTTTGGATTTTGACCTTGCTTGATCTTTCAATTTTCCACACTTCCTATGTTCTTCTGTCTCCCTCTAGTTTCCACTTTGTCAAAGCATTCCTCAAGTAGAATATTCCCCAGATATTTTTCTTCACATTTCCTCTATTAGAATCACCAATACAACATCATCAAACATCAACTTTGAGTTAGCTGAAACCGAGTTGCTTACCGCCATTACTAGGCTATTTCAACTCTCGTAAAGAGCACAAATTAATAAAGCCCTAACTTCTTCATCAAATTCTATTGTAGAATCAAGCTAGAATATTTACTATCATATTAAAATCATTTAAATGATCTTCTACTAAACAATTCTTAGACATCTTCATATTAAACAATTTTTTTATTAAAAATCTTATTAGAGGAAAAGGATTTTTCATACAACTTTCCTAATGCATCTATCGCTTCTTTTGTAGTCTTTACCTTTGAAACATTAAATAATACCGAAGATGGAATACACAATAAGATTGTCCCAAGTGCCTTCTAATTTAGAAAATCTCATTCTACATCCCTCATTCTCGAGGGTTTGTTCACCTTCTCAGACAACGAAATATAAAGATCCTTCTGATAAAGGTAATCTTCCATCTGCATCTTCCAAAGACTGAAATTTTTCCCGTTGAATTTATCAACCCTTGATCTTCCATCATCTGTCATAGCTCCCACTCAAGCTAAAAATTTCCCTGTGATTCAACACTTCAACAAACCAAACTAGGCTCTGATACCAATTGTTAGGAAATAAGGGATAAAATATGTGGAATAATCCCTCACAAAATCACAACAATAGAAACTAATATGCAGAAAAATATTACAGATCTCAAATAAAAGTGCATGATAAAATAACACAACATAAAGAGACAATATTTAACATGGTTCACCCAATTTGGGCTACATCCACCAAGAATCACTTGCTCGATTTTATCATAAGCCACCGCTCTCTCAATATAATAACTAGATCTATTTGGAGTTATGCTCAACAAACTCTACAAAATTCACACCCGAATTTAGACACATCTGCAATATTACATAATACCTACCATATGCAAAAACCACATAAGTAGACAACTACTTAAGTAGTTTTACAAAACCGTGGGTATCAAAACCATGGGTCAAAACTGTCCCATAAACCTATGGGTCAAAATCCATGCCCCTATGAGAAAATAACATTTCCCAAAGATATTGGGCACATTTTTGTTAGGCTAAAAATTCTTGAGGGCTGCACCCCTAAACCCTAGCTAGACAACCGTGGAAAGTGTACAAGATACTCTTATGTATAGTATTCAACACTTTCACACATGAAAATAGGCTCCACAACCTAACAATCTTGATGATATTACTATTTTTAAGCAAAGTAAGGATCACACCAATCACCTTAAAAAGGTATTTGAGAGATGTAGGGAATTTGGGGTGTCTCTTAACCCCAAGAAATGTAATTTTTCAGTCCCTAGGGGTAAAGATTTTAGGGCACATTGTTTTTAAGGAAGGTATTGTTATTGATCCAGAAAGAATCTCAACCATCCTCTCTCTATCTTTTCCAACTAACAAGAAGTCCTCGTAATCCTTTTTTTTGAAGATTAACTTTGTTAGAATATTCATTCTTAGTTTTATAGAGTTGGTCAGGCCTATTACTATCATGCTCAAGAAGGATTCAGTTTTCAAGTGGAAAGCAGAAGGAAAAGAGATTTTTTTCCAAAATAAAACAAGATATTTCAAGCTACTACACTTGTTAATCCTAACTATGCTAAGGATTTTATCTTATATGCATATGAAGTTGAGTCTAGTATTGTTATTGCTTTGACTCAGCAAAATTATCAAGGAATGGAGCAACCAATGGCATTTTTCAGTCAAACATGAAGGACTATGAACTCAAGTACAATCACATTGAAAAATAAGTTTTTTCCATCATGAGAGCTCTCAATAAATTCAAAAGTATGCTCTCCACTAGTCATATTAGAGTTTTAGTCTCACATTTTAGTGTGAGAGACTTCATTATGGGAGCAAATATCAGTGAGAAAAGAGTTGGATGGGTAACTAAAATAATGGAGTATGATGTGACTATCAAGGCCACAAAATTGGTAAGAGGTCAAGGATTGTGTGAGTAATTGGCTTTAGATGCTCAAGATGATCAAGAAGTCTCCTTCATGAATGAATAAGTTCCACATGATGATGAGATTCAACAGAATGAAGCATAGGAAATCAATGGTCATAGTTGGATTGATGACATGGCTACCTTCTTATCCACTAGTACATATCATTTTGGACTAAACAAGACAAAAAGAAGAAATCTTAGCTTGCAGTCTATTCACTATGCATTGATTGATGGGGTTTTGTTAAAAATAAACATTAATTACGTCTTTCTCAGGTGTATTGATGGTGAACATTGTAGCATGGTGTTGACTGAGTTCCATGATGGGTTCTCAGATGAACATTTCTCATCCAAGGCCACAAAATTAAAAATTATGAAAGCAAGATACTTCGCCTACGTTGTTTTCTGATGCTCGTAAATGGGTATGGAAATGCAAAGAATGTGACTTTTTCATTGGTAAAAAGATATTTTCTTCCCTTCCACTCCATCCAATTCAAGTAAACTAGTAATTTTCCTAATGGGGCCTTGATTTCATTGACATGATTAATCCTCCATAAAGTGTTGGTCACAAATGGGTCTTAACAACAACATACTACTTTACTAGGTGGACTAAAGCTATGTCATTGAAGGAAGCCACTGAGTTATTCGTGTTATAATTTCTTTAATATATTGTGACAAGGTTTGGCATTCCCTAAAATATTATTTCTGAAAATGCAAAGGCTTTCATAGGATCTAAGATTCATGATTGGGCTCTTGGTTATGGGATTTATCTTAATACTTTTTCCAATTATTACCCCCAAGGTAATGGATTAACAAAGTCTACTAACAAGAATCTGATTAGGATCATGAACATTAATTAGAGATAATGGCACACAAAAGTAAGAAATGATCTATGGGTGGATATGATAACAATGAAGAAGGAAATTGACACTTCTCCTACAAGATTATATATGGAAAAGAAGCTAGATTTCCTTTGTCACTTGAATTGCCTTCACTAGAATAAGCCTAGTAGCTAGAATTTGAAGGAGAATATCAAAGAGAAATTAGAATGGAAGAATTGTTTGAAATTGAATAACTGAGGAATTCTGCCATGATCAAATTAGAACAACATCAAAAATCAACCAAGAAATGGTTTGATAAAAAGGCCAGGTTTTAGACCTTTAAAGTTGGTGATTTGGTCTTAAAATTGAATGTTGAGAAAGCTAAACCAAGAATACATTCCAAGTTTAATGCAATTTGCAGTGAGCCTTATATCATTATGGATTGCAAAGAATCCAACTCTTTTGAGTTGTCAAACCTTGATGGATAAACATTAAAAATTCCAGTCAATGGGATTCACCTCAAGCATTCTCATTAGGTTGTATATTAGTATTTTATACATATTAGTTTAGTGTTCAATTCCTCTAAGTGTTTTCAACACATGATCTTTTTAGTATAGTAGGTTTCATTTCCCTAAGTGCTTTACACAATTTTGTTGCTTTTGGATGGCCTCATTGCATAATGTTCATCATGGTTTTTGTAAATAAGAGGAAGAATTATTTCAAGGTGTCAAGGAGTAGTTGCAATACTTCATAGAATCAAATGCAAGGCAACTAAAATTAATTTTTGGTAGTTTTATTGTTCATTCATTCAAACTAAACAAGTCAAAATTTAGGATCAACTAGTATGCATTTGAAATCAAGGTTGTTGTTGCTATGCTTCATCATTATTTGCAGAGGGAATAGAGTGAAATTTCAAAGTTAAAAAAATTTTCAACTCCCATAAAATCAAATTCAGAAAATTCTTACAATAAGATGGTTAATTCAGGCTTCGAGGTAGCTCCAGATCAGCTTAGTGTAGACACTAAAATTAGGTCACACTCCCCCTTCGTCCCTCAATATATAAGCCACCCTTTATTACATCTACCTAGCCATGACCCCCTTCACCCTACTAATATTAATTTAATTAATTTAATTAAATTAATGCTTTATCCTCACTATATTTATTATTTAAATATCTTGTTTAAATAATATCTACAAAAATAGTTCACTTAGACACCTCACCAAGCTAACTCAACCTATGACCTATTCTTAGCAAGTTACCATAACTAACTAAGACTTACCCAAACCCTAAAAATCAATGCCTACACTCCCTCTAACCACATTCACACATGCTCACAAGAATCTCCCAATTTAATCCGTGAGATAACAATAGAAGATCTGAGGAAATCAGGAGGATCTCCCTAAGTTTAGTAAACCTAGAAAATCCCACCTTGACCGACGTTGGTTTCCCCTAACCATCGCCGGTTAGGTTGACCGCCGCCGAAACTACCTTATTCTCAAGGTTGGAAAACATTGGGAGAAAAGTGGATGAGCAAGAACAAAATCTCAAAGAGATAACACATCTTTAGAGAGCCAATTCCAGCAAGAACTGACATCCAAGGAAGGAGATTAAGGATCTTCTCCTGCACAAATTTTCCCAACCACATTCTGATCTATCCAAGAAAAAGAGGAGTGTGCATGCAGCCCATGTAGAAGATTTTCTTCAGTTGGTGATCACTTGCAGCCTTCAAACCCATCATCAACACCTCCATCCTTCACACATAGACTTTCAGGAATGAAATCCAAGTAAGTACAACATCATACTTTCCTGGTTATTTCATTTTATCATTATTTTATCATCCATTGTTTATCTTGCTCCCTATTGACCATCTCCAACATTTTGTACCTCCATAGACCCATCAAAACCTCATAAAACCTATTCCAGTCACCCAATACCTCATCCCGACCAACCAAATCCTTTGTGCAATCACAAAGGAGACCAAAACCCCATTCTGTGATGTTTCCAAATTTCACAGTAACTGGCACTGGTTATACCTAACCATGGTTGGTCACCCCTGACCGACGTTAGTCTCTGTGTTTTCCCACACAACCTTAAACAGAGACCTATCCACCTAATTTTACCTCACCCTCACTCACTTGTGACCTACCCGAGACCTTTATCAAACCTGCAGAACCCAGAACCAACCATTTGACCTGTGGATTCTATTCTAGCTTATCCTGTTAGATTAGATTTGTTTTCTTATTGTGTTTTTAAGTGAGATACCTAAATCATTTCAAAATAACAATAGGATTTACCTTGTTTTTCAGCATTAATTTGTTTAAAACAATGGATTGACAACCATCTAGGAAGTATTACGCTTCCCGAATCTAGCTCACGCTAGCGCGGTTCACGCCCATATTGTTTAATTCTTTCTCGGCGGTCTTGCTTTCATTACAGGAAGTTCCTCCTATCCAAAGGAAGATCTCACGGTCAGATGTGGATTTGGAAGTCATACACGTGCAACAACCCACAACCAACATTTTAACAGCTTATTCCTCCTACGCCTGCATTACCATATTTGTTTCACAACAATTCAAAGAAACAATCTAAGAAAAAGGTGAAACATTTTGGCATGCCCAATGGGACCCATCCGAGGTTCCTTGCATTTCATTCATTCCTAGGAAAAAATTATGTGTTTGTTTCCTTCTAAAAGCGTACACACTAATTTTCTTCCCTGGTAATCCACTCCTTCTTTCTATTTTATCTAAAGGAAACTTTTCTTTTGGTGTATTTAAAAAGAATCATTTCTTCATGTTTTCTGCATTTTAGTGAAAGAGCGTCCCTCTTCCTCTTCATCTTATTGTGTCACCCAATTTCATATTTTTGATTTGGGTTTAAAAAAATCATATTTCATTCTGATTTTTTGCATTAGCTCACATTAAATGAGGAGAACCTATATGCTGGAGGTCATGACCAGCTGATGGTTGACAAACAAATTGTAGAAAAACACTTCTATCCTTTTCTCTTTCTCTGAGTCTTACCAACCCACACAAAAATTCAAATACATACATTCTTAAACAACATCTTACCTGGAAGAAGCTGTAGGTGATCACACAATCATGGCATAGTGGGCACCCAGCTTGCTGCTCTATCGAGTCATACTTCAGAGCAAATCCCACCCCCACCATAACAAACCTGAAACCTCACCCTTTATATCTCCTTCTTTGTAAGAAGCCATCCTCAGCAAAAACTCTATTTCACAATTCATGTGTCAGTCCCTAAATAGCATAAGCTACACAAACATAATAGAGAAGGGCACTCTTAGGATCACATTTTCTTAATGTTTATGCTTAGTTTACATTTTGAGGTGAAATATCATGTTCATCACTTTTTTGTTCATCCTTGCATGCTCCTCATCATAGCTGGTGTATTCTGGCTTCACCTGAGTGTGCCTGGGCCATATCACCATCATTCCTAGAATTTTGGGTCTGATTCCACATCAAATTCTAATTCACAACCACTTTTTCTCATCACTATTTCAATCTCACAGTAACCGTCATCGGTTACCTCTGACCGCCATCGGTTAAACACAACCGACGTCGGTTCCAAGTCCTTTTGCTAACCTACTCAAAAGGACATTCTCACTTCACTTTTTTCCACTTTCCATAGTCTCTGTCACTATCATTTTTTTCCCATTAACGTTTTACACATCCCTAGATTTGGCATACTTGTCAGGTTTGCCTTCTGCCTCACTGATTACTCACTACCTATTTTCTACAAAGGACCGATGGTGGTTACCCCCGACCAACATCGGTTTTACCTAGCCAAAGATCGGTTAGCTTGTTTCACATTCCACCCACCATTTGTTACTTCATCCATTTTTTTCATGTTGTTCTCTGTACCATTTACAGAGAAGCATTACACTCGATCAAGTATTGGTTCACATGGTGCATCGACCAAGACAAGAGAATGCCCTTGTGTTCCACGCCAATTGTTAACTGCTCCCACCTAGTCCTTCACCACCTTCTATTTTATCACTAGCCATGGATCCTATCCAGCCTACTAATATCACTACTAGAGATGAGGAGTTCACATGACTCCTTGACCAGAACCCTACCACCTTGCAGTTTTACCTCTCCCATTCATCCACTTGAGATGCCTCAGGTCAGTTGATATACGGCATGCTCGTATCTATCCCCCCGACTCTTACACCCACTTCCACATTAGCCCCATCTAGCTCCGTGTTACCTACATCCACCTTACCCCAGTCGTTTCATAGTTAGGTCCCATACCCTCCATGACTGCGCATGTCTGTACCTCTGTGGCACCCATTACATCCACCATACCCTCGATGATTACCCCAAACATAACCTCATCCACCCTCATGTCTCACACATACCTATGGCTACATTCCCACCTCCAGTTTCGGTGACCTCTACCCCATTTCAGAATGTAGTTCTTTCCATTCCACAATCATTAGCCCCTATTGCCACTAGGGTTACCACAACCCTTCCTCCCCATATACATACTACCAACAACTACTGTTTCATCTATTATTCATTCCGGGTACGTACCCCCTATTTCATTGCCTTCTTATCTACCACCTTACATGGTAGCCCCATACACTAGAATGCCACACCCATTATATGTCTAAAACCAACCTCCTCACGCTATAGGAGGCATCCAATCATCACAACCCACCAATGACCTAATTAAATTGATGATGGACAAGATGTAAACACTAGAGGCATCGGTTTCCGCTCTTGCAACACTCTCACTTATGATGATATTTGTAATGAGCCTATTCACCCATCCATTCCCATCCATTCATACCCTGTGCATTGGGAAATGCCTAAATTCAACCGCTTCAATAGTAAGGAAGACCCACAACAACATTTGCACTCGTTTAAACACGGATGTTATTTGATTGCTCATGATGATGCCTTACTTTTGAGAACTTTTCCCATGTCCCTCACTAGACCTGCATTAGACTGGTATAGTGGGTTACCCAAACACTCCATATTTTCATTCAATCAGGTAGCCCAAGCTTTTTTGGATCATTTCTCTATCAATATCACCAAGAAAGTTACCATGACCAATCTATATTCCACACATCAGTATGAGGATGAATCTATCACAGATTTTTCACTCGTTGGTGCAACTTGATCAATCAACTTACCTTTCAATTGCCACAAACTGAACTCATCGAGCTCTTTACCCAAGCTTGCGCCAGACATATCTCCCTGACCTTGCAAGTCCAAACTTTCCAAACATTTGATGAGGCATTCACTATGGCACGAAAGTTAGAGATTCGAGCCATCGAAGAGAAGAAAATCCAATTACAAAATAAGAATTCGGCATTCAAGTCGACTGAAACCTCTTCTTCTTCCAAACCGCCAACCAATTATTCAAAGGCTAAAGGTACCACTAATGCAGTGGTACTCAAGGCCAGCCCAGCTCATCCATCTAATCAGGCTACACCCTCATCTAATCTATCACCCATTCAGGATTTTCGATTCAGACAAGAGTAGCGAAAATATACCCCAATTAGGGAACCTTACTCTTCTGTCTTAGAAAATCTTATCAAAGCTGGTGCCATCACCCTTCCACCCATAAAACCACACACTAGTTTTGACCCTGCTCACCCCATGCTCGCATGGTATAAGGAACAAGATTTCTGTAACTATCACCGAGTGAAGGGTCATAGTGATGACAACTGCATCACTTTTAAGAATATTGTCCATGAAATGCTCGAGAAAGGTGAGTTGACTATGGATAATCCCAACGCCACCCCTAACCAAAATCTACAAATCTTTAAAAAACCATTTCCCAATCATGCCCCTTCATCCAATCAAATAGGTGAGACATCCACTCACGATACCCATACTCGTGAGGTTCATGTGATCTTTAACGAGGTACTTGTTGCCTCTCAATTACCTCACATCCCTTCCATAGAGGAAATCCTAGCCCAAAATCCTCCTTCCATGTCTGAACCAACCATCATGTTCCTTCACCAATAGAAGAACACCCTTCATCTCCTACATCACCTCCGGAGGATTCTTCTGCTGACATTGAGACCATCTCACCCCTAGCTTCTCCACTTAGCAAACCTTTACCTACTGTACCTCCACCCATAGAGGAGCACCCATTACCTCTTCCACCCACAGAAGAGCACACATTACCTCCTCCACCCACAGAGGAGAACTTATTTGTTCCTCCACTCATAGAGGAACTCCCATCATCCCTTCCACCCATCATAGACCCGGTGGGGATACCTTTGCCTCTTGGCGAGCATTCTCCATCCACTACCCAACATCCAACAGACCTACTTTCAGCTCTCTTACCCATGGAAGCTGAAGTCACCGAGTCCCCGTCTCTAAGATGCATTTTATAGGAATTCCCATTAGGTCTTCACCAACTCCACCCACAAACGTGTCATTCTCACATTTGGCCGATCACTTGGATTATGTGGATAGGGCTTTATTATGGGGGCACCTCTTACTCCCTATCTCAACACAAATGTAGAGATCCCTCGATGACACCTCCACTATCTACCCAAACACATTTCCACCCATCAAACCACATACAACCACTATTGTCGCAACCCCTTCCATGATATCTATTAACACTCACACCACACCCTTACCCATAACCCGACCTATGCCTAAACCTAAACCCATACCCACAATATTTACCTCCACTAAACCTATTACCACTTTAGGGGTCACCCGACCACCAGCCTTACTCATCCACCTATTAAACTGGATTTAGCTACATCCTCCAACGTTAAAACCACACCTACTCTGACACCCAAACTAAAGAAACAAACTCATCAACCTCATACCCCTACCGCACCAATCACACCCGAACTTGTCCTGTCTACCTTAAGACCTCAGTTTCCCAACATGGTATAGCACCCTTCACCCATTCATAACCAAATAACACAACAACCCATTCCTTCCTCACAAATCTCTAACCTACCTAGGCACACAACATGACTCATACCCGCACCTACAATCTCTTTACCACCAATACCTCCGATACCTTCAGCATTTGTTGCTTCACTACCTATTACACTTTAGTCATTGTCCCTCACACCCCAAGCATGACCTATGTCATCTACCTTCATAGCACCCCCGTTATCCCCGTGGGTAACTCACCCTCTTCCTCCATCTGCTTTTCCTTCTAGACCCCGTATACCCACATCACCTTTACCCAAGAAGGTGCAACCCAAAAACAAAACCCCACTACCCCACAACAAGGTAGTCAAAACAACCCCACATCCTCCTACCTGTCCATCTACTGTACCCCTACCTAAACAAACCCGACCGATACCTCAAACCACACCGGCCTAAACCCATAGCTCGACCTGTTCCTACTCTTCCAAAAATAATTCCCAGACAACCAACCACACCTACACCCAAACCCACATTCACTTCCCATTGTGATCCACTAGCAGGGTCCTATGCCAAAATTTTAACCAACCTCCTCGAGACTTCTGTTATTACATTACCGCCACTCTGACCTTATAACCCCCTCAAACCCAAGCCAAAGGGGTTTGATGATACCAAAATTTGTGCATACCATCGTGTGTTAGGGCATGATGTGGAGAATTGCAAGGCCTTGAAAACCATCCTTATCCAATTGTGTCCACCTAAAACCAACTTTGATGACGATGACCTTCTTGACAAGGATCCTACTTCACCAACACCCATTCCCACACTGCGCACTCAACAACCACAACCTCCACCCTCACAGCTCCTAGAACCACACACAAAATTTGAAATTAACATGGTTCACATCAGAGAACTTGCCACGCCACCACCCAAATGTCGCTATGCCCAACTAACCTCACAGGTTTTTCTCCTCCAGTAGGTTTTTGCCCTTCATGTCATTATACCACTTACCCTACACCCTCTCCATTTGACAATTTCCCTCAAATCAACATGGTACACGTCACTACATGTGCACAGAAGGGTAAAGAAAAGGCGGTTGACCCACCAACTAATCTTATACCCAACATACCTTCTACACCCATACCTAAGATAACTATCTCATGCCCCACATACCCCATTTCTAATGGCATCACACATCGTACCATGCTCAAAAAAATACACCAATATCCCCTTAAAATGTCCTTATACAACCTCATCCAAACCTTCCCATTGTCAAGCCCTCATGGAGGTTCTTTAATCTATTGAGGTTTTACCCGATGGCCCTACACCCATAGCCTCCATTATCACACCCCATCATGTATCCTCCCTCACCAAATTACCACCTTCATCCTCACCTCACCTTGTTCACCAAGTGGCCTCCCTCAGCTTCTCAGAGGTAGAGATCACGCCATACCAAAATGATGACTGGACTCCACCCTCTTCATATTTGTCCACATTGATGACATATGGGTACGCTGTGTGATGATGATTGATGGAGGCACTAGCATTAACATCATTTCATCCCATGCATTTTCTCAAATGTGCATACCTGACAATTACATGCACAAACATCTAGTCATGTTGCATTCATTCAATGACGCTATCACCTCTACACTAGGCACCATCATCCTCCACATTTACGTGGGCACCCGTACTATTCCAGAACTATTCTACATCTTGGAGGTGGAATTCTAATAGAACTTTGTTGCTTGGAAAACCACGGATTCATGTCATGGGTTGTGTTCCTTCCACTTTACATCGTTGTGTAAAGTTTGAACATGAAGGACACACTTATACCATTCTAGCTGACCCATCACCTTTCAAAACATGTAACATGCTTTACCAACCCAACGATGTACTCATACTAGTCAAGCCGTCTACTTCCGTAACCAATATTGCTTCACCTACACCTACACCCACACCTACCAGTACAGCCACTGCTTTCACCACACATACCTCCTCCATGCCTACCACTGCTATAACCTCCATGGCTAACCCATTAGCTTCCCAATCCATTAACACCACCTCCGCATCGACCTCCGACACATCGTCCATACCAGCTACCCACATACCAACCACTGATCCCTTGGAAGGTGTTTTTCAATGCCTCACTCTGGGAATACCACCTATATAGTGTCAACACCTTCCTTACTCCACACGAGTATGGAAGCCTTCACCAACACCCTCGCTATGATCACCGTATAGGAGAATACCTCCTTTATGGTTCTCCTCATCTTCGTACTAGTCTCACCTATGGGGGACTTGGTACTACCACCTACACCTTAACCACCATCACAACCCCACCCATTTTCCGCGGACTTCCAATCACTTACCAATCGTCGTTTCACCCACACCTTCCTGCACCGCGTTGTGCGTGGAAGGTTTTTGGTTTTGGATTTTGTGAGCAAGGTCACCATACCATTATTCTATGTACCACCCGCAAACATAATGACCGGAGTGGTATTGGCTTCCCGACCCTTCTACCAAACAGGTCCGCATTGAATTCATTGAGGACCCTAGCCCTTCTCCACCTTCATCACCACCCTCACCGACTGGATTCGATGGATCCTAAATCTATCCCTCCTAAATTTTTTTCATAAACACCATTTCCTTGGGGCCTTTGACTTATCAACATGAAGGTGAGGCCCCTTCCACTCTCCCATTCCTGTATCCTGAGATGATCGACGATGACACACCGACCATTAATGTCGTTCAATGTCAGGATGATGAATCCATACTCACCTACCTTGGTGCAGAAGACTCATATATTCATCGGTCGTTACCCTCTAAGACGTAAACCATGTTGAATGAATCGACTATTGAGATCAACATTCATACTCAGGATGACCCGCACATCCTAAAGATCAGACAATCTTTAGATGCTGTTGAATAGGAATCCATCACTTCCTTTATCTGAAATCATAACCATAATTTCGCTTGGTCTTACATAGACATGCCCGGTATTGACCCCACCATAGTGGTCTACAATATCATAACCGTTCGATGCCAAACCTATCAAACAAAAGCTGAGGAAAATGCACCCTCGCATTGCTCTTCTCGTCAAAGAAGAACTTCAGCATCTTCTTTCCATTTCCTTCATCTTACCCATTGATTATCCTCATTGGATTTCTAACATTGTCCCTATTACTAAAGCAACAGGGGACTCCGCATTTTCATGGACTTCTGAGACCTCAACCTCGCCTTCCCGAAAGATGACTTTCCCTTGCCCGGTATTGATCAACTGGTGGACCTTACCACTAGTCATGAGATGCTCTCACTCATGGATGGTTTCTCGGGTTATAACCAAATTTTTCTTGCCCCAGAAGATCAGCACAAGACCGCATTCATTACCCCTTGGGGAACCTTTTGCTATTGAGTCATGCCTTTTGGCCTTAAAAACGTTGGTGCTACATATCAGTGTGCTATGACTTACATCTTCCATGATATCATGCATTGCATATTGGAAGATTACGTGGATGATCTCTTGGCTAAATCTAAACGTCGACCGAGCACCTCGTTGTCCTCGAAACCATATTTGATCACCTCATTAAATATTGTGTCCACCTTTAACCTAAAAAGTGCGTCTTCACGGTTCTCTCAGGAAAACTCCTGGGATTTATTGTTTCCCTCCGTGGTATAGAAGTTGACCCCACTAAAGTCAAGGCCATTCTGGAAATGCCTCCACCCACGAACCTCAAACAACTCCGTAGCTTGTAAGGTAAATTGCAATCCATTTGCCATTTCATTTCACAATTATCGGATTGGTGTCAACCATTTCATCATCTTCTTAGGAAGGATGTCTCCTTTAAATGGGATGATGACTGTCACAACGCTTTTGAGGCCCTAAAACAATACCTTCTCCAACCACCCGTACTCATTCCACCGAAAGACGATCAACCTTTTTACCTATACATATCAGCTACCGATCATTCCTTGGGAGCCATGCTCGCTCATCGCGATGAACAACATAGGGAGCAGGTGGTTTATTACATAATCCATACTCTTTTGGACTATGAAACCCGATACAACCACCCAAAAAGCTTTGCTTAGCCTTAGTTTTTGTTGCCACCAAACTCTGCCATTACCTACTCAACCACAAAACCTATGTTGTGACCAACACCGACCCTTTACACTTCATGTATGCCAAACCCTATCAAAATCAACGCACCACACAATGGCTTATGCTTTTAGCTGATCTTGACCTCGAATTCATTCACCAAAAGTCCATTAAGGGCCAGGCTATCGACCAACTGGCTGACGCACCTATTTCCGGGGACCAACCCTCTAATTTTGAATTTCTGATGAATCCATTGCTACCCTTTCCCTAGATGAACCCCCTTACCAAATGACATTGTTCTTCGATGGTTCCAAGTGTCAGCATGGGGGTGGGGCTAGTGTTATCCTTGTTCCTCTGGATGGAGAACCCATGCCTTTGTCTTTCAAACTAGACTTTGAATGCACCAACAATATTGCCGAGTACGAAGCACTCGTACTAGGTCTCCAGGCCACATATTCCCTAGATGTCAAATCAATCCACATATTTGGTGATTCACAATTGGTCATAAACCAAGTCAATGGTATATAACAATTTCATAACAAGATACTTCAAAAGTATAAACATCATGTAGACATACTTTTGACCACCTTTGATCGTTACACCCTTCAAACCATCCCACGGTCCAACCAAAGAATTTACAGGACATTATGGCCTATTTAGCTTCCCATTAGCCGCTTCCCCTACCGATTCCAAAATATTTGTCATTGTACAATGCCTCCATTCACCTTCTTATTTACCTCATGATGTTTACTCAATCGAAACTAACACCCCTGACCCGAGTGACCTTTGGTATAAACAATACTCTGACTACATTTCCCTCTCCATCTTACCTCCTGATCTCACCCATAATGGACAATGCGCCTTCCTTAAGAAGGTCTCTTGGTTCATTATCCTAAGAACTCCTCTATAAGCACGGCTTTTATGGTATTCTCTTATGATGCCTCACAAGTTATGAAATTCCTTATACCATCAAGGAGGTTCATGATGGCATATGTGGAGGTCACTTTAGTGGCCTTGCTATTCTAAGCGTATTCTTTGAGATGGGTAGTAATATGTGCTTTTTTTCTTGTCACCGGCCCTATAGACCCGTAACTTGCCCATGCACTATGGCCAAATGGCCCTCTAAAGCTCGCACTGTGCCTGTAGGGTGGCTATCTACCCTCCATCTCCGCCTACCTCCTCTCCATCTCCATCTCCCCTACCTCCACCTATGCAGGTACCTATCCCTACCCTACCTAAGCCTACAACATTGTTATCTGGGCCTGTAATGTGGCAACCTATGCCTCTGTACCTGTCATTTGCCCCTGCATGATCCCAAGTTGCATCACCAAAGTAGCCACTTGCCTCGTAGGGCATCTCTCTAAATTGTGATGGTGGCTAAGTCTGGCTGCCCTAGCCTCGGTGGTACGGCTCTCAGTTGTGCCGCCCACCACTACATGTACCCATCTGTAACCCCAACATCATCAATCTAAGTATCTATAGGCTGCTCCTCCTATCCAGTCCACTATGGGTCATGGTGGAGACATAGGTCTCTCCACATCATCTCTCTCAGTACTACGGGAATGGAGGCGGTACACCCTGGACTAATCCAAATTGGTGTCTAACCCACTCTACGGTATCCACTCATGCTCTCCTGCTCTCCTCCCCTCTATCCATAGATGTATCTGTAGCCTAGCTAGCTCCATGGCCATCTGTTTGTATGAAGGGAAGCCCACATATGGCCTCCAAATGACGTCCACCCTAGACAACCCCTCCAACAACCTCTTGTAATAAGCTACATCATGCGTAGCTCTGGCACCTCGGGCCTCTCCCATAGCCGGTACCCACCGCCTGTACCCACTCTCAAAACTCTCCATGGGAATGCATCTACTCGGGGCATCCCCACTGGTCAAACACAAACAATGTGCTCGTACGCCCAGCAATGTAGTAGTATGACGCGCAGATGTTGAACCTCTACAGTCGCCCGTAGGCCCATAGCTCTCTATACACCTGTGTCAAGAATACAGGTGCCCATGTGAACCATGTGCGATGTATCATCATGTCATGGAGGACTCCCATTAGTGACCTTGGGAATCTCCCCCTCTGCATCCGGAATGCAAAGTAGCACACTGCCTCTATCATAAGTACCACTAACCTCATCTCCTCTGGATGAGCTCTATACATCACTCCATAGCTCATGCTAGCACTATGGAACATCAAGTCTGCTACACCCTCACCAAAAATAGGTGCCAGTAACTCCTCAGATGCCTCTAAAGAGATAGAATACACCTAGCCCCCAATATGGGAAACCGCAGGATCCTGTAGATGTCCTCCAAGGTGATCGTCATCTCACCCGTCAGAAATGGAAGGTGTTGGTCACCGAGTCCCATCTATCGATGAGGGAAACCATAAGAATCACCTCCCGGACTACATGTTGGTAGTGCCTCACACCTATCAATCCCACCTTTGTAACATGTTGCCACTCCGCCTGCATTACGCTCACCCGTCATCATCATATGGGTGGCACTGGCTCTCATCCACAGCTCGTCTCTCACCTGCATCCCACAAAAGCAATGTATTAGTATACCTTTCCCAACTTACCTATTTTACCCCACATCCCGACCTAATCTCTTTCCCCACCCCCATCCCATTGGCCTTGTCGCTCACCCAAATCTACCCAAACCCATCCACCCAAAACTATCTACCCTAACCCTCACCCAAACCTACCCTAACCCTCACCCAAACCTACCCAAATCCATCTACCCGAACCTATCTAACCTAACCCTCACCCAAACCTACCCAACCTAAGGTTAACCAACATTGGTTATCATCAATCGACCCCGGTTATCCCCTCACCGACCACGGTCTCCTTGGTGACCGCATCGGTCACTGTTTTGTGATCGATGTCGGTCTCTACCACCGACGTTGGCCACAGTTAACCGACATTGGTTACTATCGTGCCACCCACCATGACTTCCCAACCCTCCTTTTCCCCCTCCTACTCCTTTTACCCACCAAATTCCCTCTTCTCACCTCTAATTATTCCTCTTTCTCTCTTTTAACCTACCCCCTACTCTTCACTATCCCCATTTCCCCCTTTTTTCCCTTATTTTCAAATTTCTTCCCCCCAAACCCCCATTTTTTCATATTTCCTATATTCTCGCCAATTTAACCAAACAATCGAAACAAAGGTTCAACTCCTACCTGATCCCTGCTGCCGCCATCGGAGTGGAACATCCAGCCTCCGTGCCGCTCCTCTCGAGCCCTCTCTGGCCTCTGCCATCCTCAACTGACCTCCAACTCTCTCCACCAATCACCTCACTCGATCTCGATCTCGTGACCCCACCTCTCACTCAACCAATCTCGCCTATGTGGCTCGCCAACTCAAGCTCTCTGACACTCTCTTTTATCCTCTTCCTCTTTTCTCTCTTCTTGTCCTTTTCTCCTTTTTCACAATACACAAATGAATTTTAAAACGTGGGTTTTCCACTTTTTATACCCTACCCGACTCAACCGATGTCGGTTAACCCTGAACGCCGCGGTCGATGCCCTAGACTACCGCCATCAGTTCCCCTACACCGTCATCGGTTCATCCCGACCGATGTCGGTTACCCTGCGTACTCATTGCCCTCACATTTACCTAATTTTCCTTACCTCCCCTTTCTTTTGCCTTCCCTACACCTACCTGGACCACTTTACCTTCACTTCTAGCCCTCCACCTTCTTCAACCTCACCACGTCCGTTGTTGAAGCCTCCTTATTTCACCCCTACCTTGGCCTTACCCGTGTTGTGACCTATCTACCTGGACCCGAACACTGTTTGTGACCTTTGAACCAATATGCTTGCTATACCTTGCGGCACTGTTACCTGTGTTGTTTGACCTAATGACTTTGCCTAGCCTATTATCATGACCGTTTATCCTGACCCTACCTTTGGTGTACCGGAACATACCTACACATTCCTACACCTAACCTACGTTGTGTTTCTTGACCTTATCCTATACCTTGATATCTGGATTCACTTCACCCTTGTTTGGATAAACCTATTGACCTTAGATGATGTAGAGTTTGCCTGCTCTTCAACTCAGTAGCGTCTTTGTAGTTTATGCGTGTGCATGTGTTTGATCATTGCTACCTTCAACCCCGACCCATTACATAGATCACCCAAGTAGACCTTTTACCCTCTTCCCCTATACCCAATTACCTTTTCCTCACATTTACCTTTTATCAAACCACTCACCATTGTAGCTCGCTTTTGCCTCGTCGCCTCTGGTTTGAGGGGATCACCTTCACCCTCACATGGGCCAACGACATCTTATTTTTGTTAGCATCGCTTACCAATACAAGCTACGCAACAAAAAGGGGCAAAATGTAGACACTAAAATTAGGTCACACTCCCCCTTCGTCCTTGACATATAAGCCCCCCTTTATTACATCTACCTAGCCATGACCCCCTTCACCCTACTAATATTAATTTAATTAATTTAATTAAATTAATGCTTTATCCTCACTATATTTATTATTTAAATAATATCTACACAAACAGTTCACTTAGACACCTCACCAAGCTAACTCAACCTAAGACCTATTCTTAGCAAGTTACCATAACTAACTAAGACTTACCCAAACCCTAAAAATCAATGCCTACACTCCCTCTAACCACATTCCCGCATGCTCACAAGAAGCTCCCAGTCTAATCCACGGGATAACAACACAAGATCTGAGGAAATTAGGAGGATCTCCCTAAGTTTAGTAAACCTAGAAAATCCCACCTTGACCGACGTCAGTTTCCCCTAACCGTCACCGGTTAGGCTAGACTGCCATTGGTTACCCCTTTTAACCCCTAAACTACCTTATTCTCAAGGTTGGCAAGTATTGGGAGAACAACGGACGAGAAAGAAAAAAATCTCAAAGATATAACGCATCTTCAGAGAGCCAATTCCAGCAAGAATTGACATCCAAGGAAGGAGATTGAGGATCTTCTCCTGCACAACCTTCCCAGCCACATTCTGATCTATCCAAGAAAAGAGGAGTGTGCATGTAGCCCATGTAGAAGCTTTTCTTCAGTTGGTGATCACTTGTAGCCTTCAAACCCATCATCAACACCTCCATCCTTCACACATAGACTTTCAGGAATGAAATCCAAGTAAGTACAACATCATACTTTCTTGGTTATTTCATTTTATCATTATTTTATCATCCATTGTTTATCTTGCTCCCTATTGACCATCTCCAACATTTTGTACCTCCATAGACCCATCAAAACCTCGTAAAAACCTATTCCAGTCACCCAATACCTCATCCCGACCAACCAAATCCTTTGTGTAATCACAAAGGAGACCAAAACCCCATTCTGTGACGTTTCCAGATTTCACAATAATCGGCACCGGTTATACCTAACCGCGGTCGGTCACCCCTAACCGACGTCGGTCTCTGTGTTTGCCCACACAACCTTAAACAGAGACCTATCCACCTAATTTTACCTCACCCTCACTCACTTGTGACCTACCCGAGACCTTTATCAGACTTGCAGAACCCATAACCAACCATTTGACCCGTGGATTCTATTCTAGCTTAGCCTGTTAGATTAGATTTGTTTTCTTATTGTGTTTTTAAGTGAGATACCTAAATAATTTCAAAATAACAATAGGATTTACCTTGTTTTCAGCATTAATTTGTTTAAAACAGTGGATTGACAACCATCTAGGAAGTATCACGCTTGTCGGATCTAGCTCACACTAGGCAGTTCACTGCCCATATTGTTTAATTCTTTATTGTGGTCTTGATTTCATTACAGGTAGTTCCTCCTAGCCAAAAGGAAGTCATCACGATCAGTGTGGATTTGAAATTCATACACGCACAACAACTCGTCAATCGACATTTAAACATGTATTCCTCCTATGCCCATTACCCTATTTGTTTCACAACAATTAAAAGAAACAATCGAGAGAAAAGGTGAAACACTTAGGTTTAATTGTAGAGTTAGATAGATGGAGCATTTCTTAAAATCATTTAAAGCTCCATAGATCATTTTCAAATAGTTCCAGTTTATGCTAGGTTTATAATGGCTATAGGGTAAGGATTTTAATGATTTTGATCAGTTTATAAATTTTTTGGGGCTTGACTCCATGCCCAATAGATTCTATAGAGGCCACTGATCTAATTCAATAGGAAAATTACCCCTAGAGGTCGCCAAATTGTTATCCCAAATTTCCCCCTGGGTTGATTTGGAATAACCTATTAAAATAGACTTAGCCATTTTGTAGGTTTGTGACAATCATACGCTGTCAAATTACATTGCCCAAATGCACCGGCCATTGGTATTCAAAACCCATGGGAACATAGTTCAAAATATTGGCATTATTAAAAATCTGATTGACATCTAAATGCCCATAAAATTTAATGTCGCAGCAGCAACAAGAACACATGGAAGAGGCATAGCGGTCCGGCCTAAGGGCCACGTGGTGGTAGATCAACGGTTCAAGGTGGGCTACGTGCCAGTTTTTCGGTAATTCCTAAGGCAATGAGCTCTTTCAGACTTCAAGTCCCCATAGTTAGTCGCGAGCTTAATATTTCGCGGTAAGGACTGGGGTCAAAGCAGGTCAATGGGACATGTGGCATAGTAGAAGGAGTGGACACATGGCGAGGATCCAACGGGTGAGGAAAAAACACATGTCGTCATTCCGTCAAACTCCAAAGTGGATGCTCCCAGTAAATATGAGGTCTATGGAATAAACCAAGGTTGATAGCCTTTCGTGTTTACAAATTCACTACCAAAGGGCACACCTAACACATCTTTAAAGCCAAAAATTGTAACTCCCGGGACTTAGAAACTGCGATATGAAGGGTGACATGGAGCCATTTCATTGGTTTGATTTTTAATCAAAAATGTGAAATCTTAAGGAAAATATGACAAATCTGACAGCCCGAGTCCATATGAAGCTTCCTCATTGGCCAATGGTTCATAGATGTTAGAGGCAGAATCAAAAGGACTAACATGTGAAGTACGTGGAGCCTTCTCATTGGCTTGTACTTCAAAATGGTTAGTCAAAGGGCTTTGAAAAGGAAAATTATGAAAAAAACGTGGTTGTTTCTTATTAGCTCGTGTTTCTAAGAGATATGACAAAGTCTAAAATATGAATGACATGGATCCATCTCATTGGTACATGTATCACGAGGGGCTGACAAGGTATACGGACAAAGTGTGACATCTCGAAGGAACATGACAGAGTCTTATTGGCCCGTATTTTCATAAAGCCATCCCATAAAAGGTAAAGGATAGGGATAGATAGCAAACAAGGAAGCAGAGCCCGATATTATGAACCAATGTTATAAATACACTTGGTAAATACAAATGCAAGTACACATAGACGGATACAATCTTCGAGGCCGATCAAAGGCTTCCATGTGTCACATTCTTGTGCTCCCGAGCATGCAAATTTCAAATGACCATATATTTTAATCCAGAGCTCCAAATCTTACAAAATTTCAATTTTTGGAAAGGTCTCCTCGAGCACTTCAACTTAACATCATCAAAATCTGATGTTGGTGGTGCTTGGTGGGTAAAAATGGAAAACATGGATTTAGAGGCAGAAAAAGAAGTCCTTAGCACATAAATGATCAAATCGGGTAGCTCAACCACTTTGGGATTTATGAGGCATGGATTCATTTGCTTCTACATGATAAAATTGACATAATAAAGGATCTGTAAAGTTCCCATGTGCCTTGCAGTAAATTCAATGCATATTGTTGGTAGTTTAATTCATTAAACATTTTCTCGCAACCTCTTTCTCTTTCTCTTCTCTCTAGAAGGTTTATAATCTAAGTGTTAGGCATTTTTTAAAGGGGAGATGTTCAAAATTGCGAAGGAACTCTATCAAAATTGTTCCAGTGCTTTTGTGAGCTATAAGCCTTAGATTTTGATGTTTTGCAAGGCGTAGCTTTTTCTTATTACTTGTATTGTAATGAATTGTGCATTCCTTGGGCAATAAAATTAATGTTTTGTGTCTTATATCTGCCTTAGCTTGCGTTCTATTGCATTTCTTGCCTTTCATTGTAGTTGTGGATGTATTGTGCATGTTTTACTCTTCTTACAGGCTTCAAATCCATTGTGCTCCATGAAAATCTTTGTTTGAATGATTGTTTTGGATTGTGGCACTTATGTCTGCCCTTCCTTCATTTTATCTCATTTTCACTCACTTGATCATCTCCACCTCTTGTTCTTGGTGCTATAACCTTCCTTAGCTTAGGATTTCCCTTTTTAAGTATCCCCTTCTAACTTTGGTCCCTTGGATTTTAGTTTAGGATTAGATAGCTTAATTTCCATATTTTGGTGTAGTTTTGCAGTAGAATAGGTTTAGGAAGTCGGCCTTCTCCAGAGATTTGTCTCGCTTAGCGAGTCCTACAACCGAGAGACAATCTCATGTTGCTGAGAATTCTTGATCCTTCATGATCATATCTATGGTGCAATTTTGAGCTCCAACAGGAATTCAAGTATATTTATTCAAATTGTGTTGTTGTTAAAATTTGTATTAAAATACATGCAAGTTTTAACATAAGTAAAGGTCGATATTTTCATAGAGGCATTCTCAGATTGTGCACAAATCCAAGTACACTTTTTCATGTTGTTTGTGATTACTTTTATATGTGTTTGCATACACATCACAATGGGGCAAGTTTTAAACACTTAATTTAGGTATGGGATTAGTTAATGGTTGTAAATTTGTATTATTTAAAGTACTTATGTATTTTTCTTTTATTGTCTCGAGTTAGGTTGTTATTAACACACTTCTCTATTTTGTGGTCATCTACCGACATGTTCCCACATACTTCCCTCTCCCCTCATGTTTTCTCTCTATTCTCCATGTTCTTTTTGTTTGGTGTTTTATCCCATAATTATATATGTCTGGCTATGGTTCACTGTAGTAGTAACTATATGGTTATGGGACCTTTCTCTCTATGGACCCTTCTCACACATCTTTGTGTCCCACATGTTTTTGGGCCTTCTTTGTTGATTTTATTTCCTGTTGTGGATCAACATGCAAACTAATAGGGTCCTAATTTGAACTCAAGACATCTAAATACATAGGTGCATTAGTGCATTCAATGAATGATTAAGTGATAAAAGAGCATCTTGATACCAAAAAAAAATGCATTCATCTAGAGAAAACATTCAAACATTTAAGGAACTTTGAAGAGCATCTAACATTTATTTTGTGTCTCTTCACACATTTGTGTAAGAGCATTGAAAGTTGTAAGGGTTAGGAATTTGGATGACACTAAGTTGCTTATTGAACATTTCATTATACATGGTGTGCTTGTTTCAAAGAGTTGATAAAATATACTACCCTAATGATAATGAAGGGATAACATGGGTTCCTTGAAGCATCTCCTATTATTTATTGTGGCTTGTAAGACATTGTTGTATTTATGTCTTAATGAAGGAGACTAGTTGGTTGAAAATCCACATAGAAATCCGAAAAAGCATGTAAGGTCTTTGAAGCCCTAAAGTTGACAATGAGGATCATCAATTTAAATTTTGACGTAGTTGACATTCTTTAATCAATCACACATTAATTATCCTAAGGAAGTCGGATAATAATTATGTTTATGTTAATTTTAATGGAATTTTTGGTACCTCATTGTTTGACCATGCTCTATATTATTTGTTTATGATAATTGTGTCTTAATTTATGACAAATTAAATACTCCCCTAAAACCCCTCTCCTCCATTCTAACTAATATGTAATCAAGTGGAGTTTTAGTGTTTAGCAATTGTTTTATTTAATTAATTGAAAACCATTTTCCCATAAAAGAATAATCTAGAAGCATTTTGAAGAGTAAGTAGAGTGTAGAGGATATGCCAATACGTTGTCCGCTGAGCGAAAAGGGAGGTGCATTTGGTAGACGCGCTGCTTATTGTTTTCAGAGTAAGCTAATCAACATGTACGCCAAGTGCGATAGTTTGGAGGATGCCCGTAAAGTTTTTGACGGCATGAGAGGAGAAGGAGACGTCTTGTCATGGAATTTGATGATCGCAGCTTACCAAAGACAGGGTTTTCCTCACCAGGCATTCCAAATCTTTCAACAAATGCAAATGCATCCCGATCACTTCACGTTTGCCACCATCCTCCCTGCCTGTGCAAAATTGGGAGGTTTGGTACAGGGTATGAAACTCCATCAAAGCATAATCGAAAGCGGGTTCTTGTACGATGTAGTCGTTTCCAATGCCCTGTTAGACATGTATGCTAAATGTGGAAGCCTAGACAAGGCACGGAAAGTGTTCAACAAAATGCCTCGAAGAAATGTTATCTCATGGAATACGATGATTGCAGGACACGCTCAAAATGGTGTTCTTGACGAGGCTGTAAGTTTTTTCAAAGAAATGCCTCGACCAGATGTGGTGTCGTGGAATGCAATTGTTGCAGGATATGCACAACATGGGTTTGTTGACAAGGCCTTGGAGAGTATTAGGCAAATGCAATTGGCAGGTCTGCAGCCAAACTCCGTATCTTTTTCTGGAATCCTCCCAGGCTGTGCCAAAATGGGAGCTTTGGAACATGGTATGGACATCCATTGTAGCATAATCAAAAGCGGACTTGTGTTACATGTCGTAGTTGCCAGTGCCCTGATAGACATGTATGCAAAATGTGCAAGCATACAAAAGGCGCGGCAAGTGTTTGAAAAAATGCCTGAAAGAGATGTGGTCTCATGGAATGGAATACTTGCAGGGTATGCAAAAATGGTGATCTTGACGAGGCTTTAAGCCTTTTCAAAGAAATGCCTCAAAGAGATGTGGTCTCATGGAATGCAATGATAACAGGATATGCACACAATGGGTTTGTTGAAAAGGCCATAAAGACTTTTAAGCAAATGCAATTGGCAGGTGTGAAACCAAACTCCTCAACCTTTGCCAGCATGCTGCAAGCCTGCGCCAAAATGGGAGCATTAGAACAAGGTATGGAAATCCATAAAAGAATAATCGAAGGCAGTTTTCTGTCAGATATTCTAGTTGTAAATATTCTCATACATATGTATGCAAAATGCGGAAGTATACAGAAGGCACGCCAACTGTTTGACAAAATTTCTCAACGAGATGTCGTCACATGGAATGCAATGATTGCAGCATATGCACATAATGGGCTTGTTGAAAAGGCTTTGGAGACTTATAAGCATATGCAATTGGCCGGTGTAAAACTAAACTCCGCGACCTTTGTTAGCATCCTCCCAGCCTGTGCGAAGATGGGAACTCTCGAAAGTGGTACGGAGTTCCATCAAAGAATAACTGAAAGTGGATTTTTGTCGGATGTCGCGGTCATAAATGCCCTGATAGGCATGTATGCAAGATGTGGAAGCCTACAGAAGGCACGACAATTGTTTTACAAAATGTTTCAACCAAGTGTGGTCTCATGGAATGTGATGATTGCAGGATATGCAATGCATGGTTATGGCGAGGATGCTCTCAAACTCTTTGAACTAATGAAGCACTCTGGAACATACCCTGATCATATAAGCTTCATTTCTGTTCTATTTGCATGCAGCCATGCTGGTTTAGTGGATGAGGGCTGTAAGTACTTCAATGACATGAGTGACACTTACTGCGTTACGCCTACAATGGATCATTATGTATGCATGGTTGACCTTCTTGGCCGTGCTGGCTATCTTGAGGAAGATCTAAGTTTTTTCATCAAAATGCCAATTAAACCCGCTTCAGTTGTATGGATGTGTCTGCTGGGTGCTTGTAGATCAAATAAGAATATACGGCTAGGATTATTGACAGCAACTCTCATTGTTGAGCTGGATCCTAAAAATGATGCCGCTTATGTTCTTCTGTCAGGCATTTACGCAGATGTGAGCAAGTGGGGTGATGTCCAAAAGGTAAGGAGATTGATGAAAGACAGAGGAATTAAAAAGATACCTGGATGTAGTTGGATTGAAGTTCATAAAATGGTACATGTTTTTTGTGTAGGTGACAGATCACACCCACAAGCACATGAGATCTATGGAAAGCTGAAGAAATTGTCTTGGGAGATGAAAACAAAAGGTTATTTTCCGGATTCAAGACATGTACTGAATGATGTGGAGGAGGAGGAAAAAGAATTATTCCTCTGCCATCATAGTGAGAAGTTGGCAATTGCTTTTGGATTGTTAAACACATCCCCTGGAACAACTATTAGAGTTGTCAAGAACCTTCGAGTATGTGTTGACTGCCATACTGCAACCAAGTTTATCTCCAAGATTGTTGCAAGAGAAATTGTTGTGAGAGATGCAAATCGGTTCCATCATTTCAAACAAGGACAATGTTCTTGTAGAGGTTATTGGTAATATGAAGTGATGAAATTAATAAACATAGGCAAATCAGTTCCATCATTTCAAAGAATCCAAGTGATTTGAGAGCTAGACCATGTAATTGACTTCATAAAATCAAATGTCTATCATGTAACCCCACTAAGGCCCTGGTTTAAAATACCACGGAGTCGTCATGAAATTTAACTATTTAATATCTTACATCTCTTGAATTAAAAGTTGAAATAAGAGGTAGAGACTGGGAAAATCAAATGGAGAGGAATGCTCGTAGGAGATGGAAAGCTGCCTAAAGCAGAAGGTAATGCGAGAGAAGGGTTCACAATTAATCCAATGCTTGGAGACCATGAGGAGGGCATCTCTTAGATAATTTACTCCAACCTTTGTATAATCTTGTGCTTCTGTCATGTCTTTCATTTTGGGATTAACCAAATGTACTAAATTATATCTGCAATTTTAGATATACCCATTTGGATTTTGTCTTGTTTATGGTTGGTTACAGATTCCTAGTGCTCTTTCACACGCTTTTGCTTTTAGGAGAGCTTATATATGTGTGATCTTCCAATTATTTTCCTTTTTTTTGTGATTTCAATTTATTTTTAGATTAAAGTGTAACTAGCGGATATGTATGGTCGTTGATAACATAATTAAGTTTATAGGTTGATAGTGATGAGAATAGAATCTATACACATGTAAAATCACTTTATATAAATTTGTAAATGCATTTAAATAGTATTAAAAACTGTGTAGTGAAGTTAATAAGTTGATATTAGTGAGAGAATGATTGGTAGGTGAACTTGATATAACAAAATAGACTATGGCCCTTTCTTGTAATAGTAATCAAAGTATGAACAACAAAGTAAAACACATGATCTATAGCTAGGTTCAATTTTGTAGGGAAAAGTATATGTGGTCATTATAGGTTTGCAGAGGAACTTGGTAGAATGAGTACCACAAAGTCTTATGAGAAGCAACATGATACAATACCTTATTAAGAATATGAATAACAAAAGAAAACACGTGATCTCGTAGCTAAAGTTAGTTTTACAAGGAAAGGTATTTGTGGTAGGTTTGAAGAGAAACTTAGTAGGATGAGTACCACAAAGACTTATGAGGAGTAACATGATGTAATACCTTATCGGGTTGTAAACAAATATTACAATTAAAGGTCATACCAAGATGAAATTGGGTATGTTTCTTATGAACTACAAACCCAACAAATGTTGTTAAAGACTAAATATCAAGTAATAAGCGAGGATTGAAGAAAAATTCCATCAAGTACATACCTAAAATTTGCTATTCAAGACCAAATGCCATGTGGCCTAACCAAATTCTACTTACAAGCCTTAACCACAACTACATTAAGTTTTTTGAATTTTCATGTAAACTTTAGAGGAAATTTTGAATTATAGAATACTCCCAATGTTCAAAGACTTTATGACTTATCTAGCTTAACTTTTTGTTTGGCTTTTTGGAAAATGTTTAGATGTTATCACAAGAATACATATTTTTATATAACATAAACAAGAAAATAGGTTTTAGTAAAGGAGTGAAAAAGCACTAACTTTAATATTTATATCATGCAAATGCATTCAACAACTTTTTGGTTAACAAGAAACATGAGAATCTATTTCAAAGCGATTCTTTACGGTGATAGTATCCAATTTTCAATTTTTTTAAAGAAATTTGTTGTAAAATAACTTTCAATTTTATTTAGGTTAATAACTTTTAGACTAAATCTACCACTATACCAACTTAGGTTCCAAGGAGTGTAATTGTAAAATTTATAAATGAAGATTTTTTTTTATTAATGGTAAAAAGGGTGAAGGGGACCGAACCTACCCAAGACAAAACAAATAGATCAAGGAAACATAGAAACATGGCCAAGGGTATACCCGTTGAAGCCAACATAGAGCAAAACCATAGATAAACTAATAGCCAACATTAAACAAACTAACAAAAAAGAAATAATAGCATTAAAACTAACAACATAACAAAAGGGAACCCATCCCAACTCAACACAAACAAGCAACACCAAATCATTCCTTAGTCACCTTGCCCATAGTATGCATGCAGTCATTCCACTCCTTAACCAATCTAGTAATGGTAATCCTCCAATATTCGTAGTTCGGTTCAATCATCTCCCTTTTAGGCAAGGTGCCATCCTTTTCCATCTGATTAGCTCTTTGCATAGATTGTATCATTTCCGCCAACAACTTGAGGTGATGTATAGTGCTCTTCACATTCAAAAGGTGGACCTCTTTAATTTGCATGATGATTTCCTTCATTTTTCGAAAGTCTTGCTTGATCCGAAAATTGACCCAAAATTTCAGCACTTATAAACTTTTTAATAATTGCCGATAATACTCCTTTTAAGTAATCAACTCCAAATTAATGCATAAATGTAATAGAAATTGCACAATGATTGATTATGGAGTTCAGAAATAGCCTACGTCTCCGAGTTCTTTCGAACCATTCCACTAGTAAAAATTCGTAAGTACAAATATTGATCTTACAATAAAACCTAATGGAACTCTTACTTGCCTATCAAGTATTCCATCCTTTCAAGAACACCGATGATTAATTGGTCCGTCCTCCACCTTCCTAGTGCACAAGTATCCTAAGGAATTTGATCGGCCTTCCAGACGTTCGCAAGACACCCTATGGCACTCCGGTCCAAAACTTCAAGGCTTTGCAAGTTTAAATGGGGCTCAATGGGCCTATTGGGTAGTAATAATAACTCCCAATCACAATTATTTTATATATCATCGCCTAAAAATAATAGGCCAACAATAATACAAAAATATGCCTTAATAAAATAATTAGAATTTAATATAGTCTCAATACTATATTAATTCTCTAAGCCACCAATAATAAATTTCAAGATTATAATATAGTATAAATACTATATTAAATCCCATTACTAAGCTTAAACAAATACTAAGCTCGTGTGTTTGTGAATGATGTGGGAAGGGCCTTGTATAGGCTTGAAGCGCCCGAAATATATGGTTATATAGGTACACCCTCCAAGGCGTTGTCGTGATAAACTTGAATGTTGAACGTTAAACGACCAATCCAATATGGCCAAGTTATATGCCAAGGTAATATGTTATGTTTAATCCACCAAGTATAACAAAAAATACTACGGAACTTCCCGAGCAATATGGTAATATAGTGGTCAACTCAATGGGGAGTTGATAACCCCACTGAGCTAAAAATAATAGCTCACTCGTCTGAACTACATAATGCCATATAAATCCACATGTCAACTCTTGATAGGCATTTCGAGTGAAATCGAACTCGTGGTGGCAAGCCATGTGATGGCTTGAGGACCCACCATGTCAGCGATAATAACACGCCTCCTCACACCACCGGGCTCCTTCTTTTATAAAAGTTGAGCCTCTTGTTTTTACAGCTAACTTCTCACTCGTCGAAGACCAGAAAATCTAAACCCCAACTCGTAGCACACACGCTTCGGTTTTGCCACTTGTCGTAAAGTGACTTGCCAGTTGACCAAGTCCCCTCCAAGAGTTGATCAACTTTGACCAGCCACCATTTCGTCCTACTGACTCCGTTTCCTGCGTTCGGATAGTCACCGGAAATATCTCAAAGTGCTCTTCAATACTATTGTAATCCCTGAAGATTTATGGAACTCATGTCCTCCATAATGTCCTCCGGATCATACCTCCCCAATGGGAAAGGATTTTTTCCCAAAAAGCTTATAAACTCCAAATCACATTGCTTTGAGAATAGATATACGCAATATTCTCGCAAATCCAAAATTAAAAAAATGATGGTTCAAACTCTAGGATATGTGGCACTTGGGTTCGCCGCCTCCCGTAGCACCTCTTTGATATCTAAAGAAGACCTTCACGCCTCCGCCGTATGGTGCTAAGTTTTAGAATGAAACCACAAATCTCCCATCGCGCAGAGCTAAGCTTTTAGATATCTCGACAATAGTGATCCTCCTTCATTCTATAACATAGCTACGGCTTTGAGTTGATTGTGCGTAATCCAAATTGCTCCAAGGAACTCCATTGAGCAATCCGATGTCGGTGTTGGACAATGACTTGTTAGGCACCATCCTGCTATAGGGTCATAAGATACTCTACACATAATGAAGATGCGACTTGATTTCATGCCCTTTTCACCTCAATGCTTTCGCTTTATCAAGCTAAGCCTCTTTAAAGACCTCAATGCCTCCATTGTAGACAAGTGCTAAGTCTCGATGATCGGCTACCATTCAAATGTATGGTCGTAATGCCTTGACATCGAATGACATTCTGAGCTAATCTCTTACAAGCTCCTCTTATTGACACAAAATATCGCTTACCACTCGCTTTATGACCATAATGACCTTCATAGAGAATGATTACCGACCCAATGTTGAATGCCAATGGTAATAAGCTACCATCCTATTGCAATACAAAATGAATATCCAAACCGATACTGCGAGCTCAACTATCTCGCACAAATGGCTGAAAAAACTCCAAGCTTATTAATATGAGCTAAATTCTACTACAAGATGTAATAGATACTCAAAGATAATTAGGAGATACAATTGGAGTATTCCAAATAAATTTGTGAGAATAATTGTTGAGTATGTTAACCCGTCTCCCGACCATCTCGAACTCCAAAAGTGTTTGTCTCTTCCCTGCTGGACAAATAACTCAACAAGGACAATAATATACTATATTCTTAGCGTTAGGAAAATCACCAACTAATAATAACCCTCAGGGGTTTATAATGCAAGTATAAAAACAAGTACAAATGTTTCCTAATATTGGGTCTTTTACCAATGTTCCCTAACCGGTAAGATGTATACAAACATTTCCCAAAAAGGGATCTTATTAATAAATTCTACCTAGCACAATAGTTTGTTGGTTTTATTACAATAAGAGCAATAAATAATGCTAAAAAACAATACAATAGTTGAACAAAAAGTCAACTTTATTTACACCTTAGATTTCTTACTAGCTGTAGAATCCTCTGTGTAGGCATAGGATACCTCAATAGGTGTCATGTGGATCCTTGAGATCTCACTCCTCTACATATGGATCCTGATGATCTGCTTAAATGTAGGCAACCTCAGCGTTAGGATCTGGGTGATCACCTGGCACATATGATTCTGACTCTGCATTAGGATCTACATGATCCCCTGGTACATATGAGTCAGAAGTCTCATTGTTTTCACCCCGCAAGATGAACAACATGTCTTGTCATGAACTCGATCATCCAATTGTGTCTAATGCAAAGCTCCACTCCACTCCTGTCATCAGTCATATAGCCTTGCCGAGAATTTAGGTAGAAGTTTCCCAATACCATTTCATCCATCTCCAAAGGGATGATGTCGAGAGTGATATTGTCGAAAACTCGTCTCCCAACTATGAAGCTCAAAATGCAATAGCTAGTAGACACTCCATGTAGAGTACCATCCTCTGTACCAACTATCTTGGGAAGTGGAAGTCGTGTAGTGAGAAGTTCCATTCAGTGCACCAAATCGATAGTGATGTATCCTACTCTGATAGTCCAATAAAAAATAAGAGTGACTAGCTTTCCTTGAGCAAAAACTGAAATCCACTACCTCGAGGCATTCACATGTCACAAGATAATATCTCGCATGTTCTACTTGTGCTCTTCGTCCCAATGGTGCAATTGATCGGGATGGTACTTGGGTCATGCAATGCTCTTTCCTTCTTCTACATCCACTTAGGCCTCCTCTCTGGATATAAGTCCCAACATCACTCGGTATTGTGCCCTTTTGCACAATGGTTGTACTCAAATGGATATAGTGAAGGTAGTCTCTCCAAGCGGCGATTTCAAGATGGCTTTCTTTAGCTACCTGTAAACACCAAAATTGGGTCACACTCCCCGTCCCCTTTCGAATAGCCAACTTAAACACATTCACCTAACCATGACCCTTATACCCCACATTAAAATTAATTTAATTATTTATAATTAAATTAATACTCATCCTCACTTCATTCATTATTTAATTACCTAAATTAAAACCAATTTCCACCTCACCCCACCACCTCACCTAGACACTTCACCATAGACTTATTCATAGCATGTTTCCATAATTAACTAAGATTTAGCCCTACTTACCTTAATGAACTAAGACTAAGTATAACCTTAAAAGCACATGCCTATTCTTCCTCTAACCACATTCCCTCGTATCTAAGCGCAACGTTCCATTTAGACCCAACACAAATGAGTAAAAGTTGGAAGAGGATAGCTAAGATCTGTTATTTTAGGTAACCTAGGATATCCCTCCTTAACGATGTTGTTTAACCCAAAACCGATGCCAATAACCCTAAATCGTCGTGCCGGTTACTATATAACCATTTTGGTAACCTTGTTTGAGAGGTTAGACAAATTCTCGAGTTTTGGGAGCAAAGGATATCTGCATGTAAGAAAGAACTAGATCTCTTTCGCACATCCATACAGCCATAGCTAGCAAAACCATTGATCAGAAGGTATTTACATTCAACCATTCCACGACACTGATCATCATTCCACCGATAAACAATCACCACCACTTAGCCATTGAACCTACACAATAGTAAGTGTGTCTCTAACCTACACCATTTCATTTCTATTCAGTTTATAAGAGTTCTTCACCTTTTGTTTATCAACCACCATTTATATTTTTACCCCACCACTATTGCCTTCCTGTGAACCCGACCATTCCCATCACTCATAACCATTTTAATCACCTCTGTCTACTCCTGAGTACCTCTAGAATATTCCCAACACCTCCCTAGACCTAAACCAACTCCTTACCATATCTAATTCAGTCTCAGAAAAATCCCCAAAACCATGAACTATTGAGTTATTACCAGCTTGCACATAACCATCGTCGGTTCTTACTAAACCATCGTCGGTCATACCCAGCATCGACATCTCTGCTCTCGTATTTGGTAGTCCCTGCTAATACCAAATCCCAATAACCTTTTCCAAGTGACTCAAGTGACCTAGAATCTGACCTTGACTTGTTCCAACACCTTAATTATTTACCTCATTTCCAGATCTAATCATAGCCTAGCTTGTTATGTTAGATTTTATTATTATATTTGGATGAGATACCTAAATCATATAAACTACAGTAGAACCTTATTTATTTTTGTCATTTCTTACATTAAATTGTATTAAATAGTGGGTTGACTACCACCGAGGAAGTATTACACTTCCTGGATCTAGCACACGTTAGGCATCCCACTGACATATATTGTTTAACTCTTTCTTGTGGTCTTGTTGTGTATTTCAGGTAGTTCATCCTAGCCAAAAGGAAGCTCCCACAATCAATATTTGATCAAGAAGTTAGAACACACGCAATGACCTTCAAACTGACCATCGTAATAGGTATTCCTCCTTGACCCACACCCTTATCTATTTTGTCTAAAAACTTAAAAAAATGGTGAAACATTTTGGCACGCCTGATGGGACCTATCCGGGGTTCCTTGCATTTTATTCATTCCTAGGTGAAAGTTGTGTGTTTTTTTCCCTTCTAAAAAGCTTACACATTAATTTTCCTCTTTGGAATCTTCCTCTCTTTCTATTATCTAAAAGCAATCATGTTTTTGGTGCTATAAAAATAATACTTCTTTTCTTTCATTAGTATTGCATTAGTGAAAGAGGATTCCTCTTCCTATTCATTACTTGTTACATCAAATAAAACACTTTGATTTTGGCTTAAAACACTTGCATAACATTCTGATTAATTACATCTTAGCTCACATCAAAATGAGGGCAACCTATACTGTGGAAGTCATGCCCACCGATGGTTGACACATAATTAATCATAGAAAGCACTTGCTTCTCTCTTTCTCTCTTTGCCTAAATTACACAAATTTGAAATTTATAGATCTTCTTAAACAACATCCCACCCTGAAGAAGTTGTAAATGATCACACGATCAAAGGATTGACAACGGGCACCCAGCTGGTTATCTCTATCTAGTACCCCATCAGAGGATGGCCCGCCCCCACCATAACATAACCTGAAACCTCACCTTTAAAATTTCCTTCTTCGTAGGAAGCCTTCCCAACCAAAAATTATACTCTAAATTCATGAGTTAGTCTTTTAAATAGCATAAGCTAAATACACTAAATTCACTTGTGGATTACGTATTTTTATTAGCTTTGTGTTTGACTTACATTTTGAGGTGTGAGGATACAATTCTTCATTTTTATTTTTTCCTTTCACACTCTGCCATCACAGTTGGAGTATTCTGACTTTCTCAGAGTGTGTCAGGACCTTATATTATCATCCCTAGACTTCTGGTTGATTATTCATCTAATCTAAATTTTAAAAAATTCATTTTTTCCTCATTCTTCAGATTTCATAGTAACCGACATCGGTCCAGTGACCACCGTCAGTTTACATTTGACTGCCATCGGTTTACCTAGCCGGCGTCGGTTCCTTGTTCTTTTGGTTAATTTACCCAAAAGAAACTTATCTCATCTTCTCTTTTGTTTAGAGTCTCTATGTATCATTTTACTCTCTATACTCGATAATAGTCATCAACTACACCTTTCCTATCTAACAGTCATCGATTTTGCCTCATTTGCTAAAATTGTTATTTTCTCATAACTCGGTATTGGTTCCCTGTAATCGACATCGGTGACCCCTAAACTAGCATAGGTCGATTCGACCACGTTGGTCACTCTATTTTGATTTTAATCAAAACATTTACCAACTTTCCCTCCTAGAATTTGTTTTGTCCCATCTCTATTGTTCCCTGTGTCATTTACAGAGTACAGTTCACCTGATATATGCTGATTCACATGGTGTTGACTCACAGCCAAACTAACACCCCATATTTCATGCCAGCCATCAACCACTCCCATCTAGTCCTTCACCGTCATCCATTCTGGTCACCTATGGATCCAACTCACTTATCCCCATCGCTACCGGTGATGAGGAGTTTGTGAGACTCCTCGACTAGAATCCCGCTGCCCTCCAATACTACCTTGCTCATTCTTCACCCGATTCCTCAAGATAGTTGACATACGACATGCCCGTATCTATCCCTCCTACTCTAGCCCCCACTTCCACGTCAGCTAGCACTAGTTCGACGCTACCGTTATCCACTTTATCACTTGTGATGTCTCAGCTAAATCCCACAACCACTATAACTACAACATCTACATCATTGATCGCACCCATGACATCAATTGTCCCTTCGATTTCCGCTATGAGTATATCTTCATCTGCACCCGCCACTTCAAATATACCCATTACATCGTAACCATCTCCGATGTTGGAAACTTACAACCCTTTCCAAAACCTTGTCCTTTCTATCCCACAATCCTTACCCCAAATTACCACTAGAGTTGTTACGACTACCCCACCCGCTTACACATACTACTAATAACCCATGACCTCATCTATCACTTATGCTGGCTATGTGCCACTTACATCTATTCCTCCTTCGTAGTTCTTATACTCAATGCCACCGTACAACAACATACCACCCGCTTCATACATTCAGCATTAACCCCCTTTTTCTACAGGGGCACCCATTCATCCCAACCTACTAACAACCTCATTAAAATGATGATGGAGAAGATGCAAGACCTTAGAAGCATCTATTTCTGGCTCTCGTAATTATTTAACATATGATGAAATCAGAATGAGCCTATCCATCCATCTATTCCCATTCATCCTTACCCAAGTGCATTGGGAAATGCCTAAATTCAATCACTTCAATAGTAAAGAAGACCCAGAAGCAACACTTGCGGTCGTTCAAACATGGGTGTTACCTAATCACCCACGATGACGCTTTGCTCCTACGAACTTTCCCAATGTCCTTAACAGGACCAACATTGGATTGGTATAGTGGACTACCTCAACATTCTATTTATTCCTTTAATCAAGTAGCCCAAGATTTCCTAGATCATTTTTCAATCAATGTTACCAAGAAAGTCACCATGACCAATCTCTATTCAACCCGACAATATGAAGATGAATCTATCGCAGATTTTGTTGCCCATTGGCAGAGTCTTATTAACCAATTGATGTTCCAACTACCTCAGACTAAACTTATTGAGTTGTTCACTAGAGCTTGTGTCAGACACATCTCACCAAATCTGCAAGTCCAAACCTTCTCGAACCTTTGATGAAGTGTTCACCATGGCACGAAAACTAGAAATTTGCACCATTGAAGAAAAGAAAATCCAATTATGGAACAAGAATACCCCATTCAAATCAAACGATTCTTCTTCATCTTCAAAAAACCAAAATCACTATTCAAAGCCCAAAGGATTTTCCAATGCGGTAGTCCTCAAGGAAGTTCCACCTCATCCTTTTAATCGGACCCAATCTTCTTCCAATTTTTCTCTTATCCGTGCCTTTTAACTTTGGTGGGAGCAATGAAGTACACTTCAATCGAGAGCCCTATTCTTTAGTCTTGGAAAAACTTCTTAAAGCTGGAGCCATTACCCTTCCTCCCATAAAACCTCATAAAGGTTTCAATCCCACTCGCCCTTTTCCGCATGGTATAAAGAACACAAATATTGTAATTATCATTGAGTTAAAGGACATAGTGATGGTAATTGCTTAACTTTAAAAAAAAATCAAGAGATGATAGAAAATGGAGACCTTGTCGTATACAACCCAAACACGCCAAAAAATAAGAATTTGCACATCTTCAAAAATTCATTCCCTAATCATAAACCATCATCTAATCAAAATAACAAACCTTCATCCAATGAAAACAATGTCCGTGAAGTTCACATAGTTTTTGATATCATGCCAACTGTTCCTCAAAACCTACCTACTTCATCTATTGAGGAAATCTTGGCACGAGCTCCTCCACCCATAGAGGAGCATACCTCTTCTACTCCTCCACCCATAGAGGAGTCCCCTTATCTCCCTCTCTCTCACAGAGGAACTCACACTTTCTAATAATGTTGTGTCATTGTCTACTTCCCAACCTTCTGAACTGTCAACACTTGTTATTCTCCCATCCACAAGAGAATCATCATCACCTTCTCCTCCACCAAGAGAGAAGTCTACCTCACCCGACCTATTATCTCTCCTACCCATGGGAGATTCTTCAGACATGTCACTACCTATTGGGACAATTTTCCCCTAGCATCCCAAGACCCTATTGACATGATCTTGGCTCTTTTACCTACAGAATCCGAGGCTAGCCAATTCCCTATCTCATAGACATATTTTACAGGGATTTCCACCCAACCCATTCCATCCTCTTCTTCAATAGTCCCATTTTCATGGCTGGTCGATCATTTGGATTACGTTGATCATTCCATGCTCTGGGGACGTCTTCGGCTCCCCATTTCACCTAAATGCAAATGTTTCCTGAAGATACTTTCATGATCTACCCAAAGATTTATTTGGAAACCAAAACTACACTGACCATGCCGATTGAAATAGATTCCTCTTCATCATCCCTACCTCCATCCAAACTTCTACCCATCACTACAACTATTCCCAAACCTAAAAACCTACCCACACTTATCCCCCACCCGTATCTAGACCCATCACTACTTTGGGTGTTATGCCGACATCAAGCCTTACTCACCCACCTATCAGATTAGACTTAGCCACATCTTCCCAAGTCCGCACCCACATTATCCTCCCGCCTAAAAGGAAAACCCAACCTTCTAGGTCATGTACACTAGTCTCACCTACCACACCTTTGTCACCTTCCCCCCTTCCGTCCATCCTAGGGCCTCATCCATCAACCTTGACCAAACAATCTCATACCCAAGGCCAGTCAAAAGCTAAACAACCTACTCCTACCTCACGAGTCTTTGTTACACCTCATTCACCCAACAACCAAATTTCCTCATTGTCACTTGCACACTTATTATCACCTGTACCTTCACAAGTTACTATAACCCCAACCTTACCTATATGACTCCAACCAATTCCTCCTACCCAACCTCCACCAACCACATCCACCGCAACTTGGTTTCCCCTGTGGGTAACCCATCCTCTTCCACCATCTACTTTTCCTTTTATGTCTCGTACTCTTGTGTCACCTTTACCCAAGAAGGTGCAACCCAAAGCTAAGAATATGCTACCCTCCAATAAGGTAGTCAAACCAACCAAGCCTTCCATCACTAGCTCTTCTACCCCACCTTTACCTAAGTAGATGCCAGCAATACCTAAGACCACTCCGCATACCAAACTAGTAGACCAACCCATCCCCCTCCTATAAAGCCTCTTCCCTCACAATCAACCACACTGTACCCAAACCCACACTCACTTCCCATTGTGATCCGTTAGCGGGGTCCTACGCCAACATTTTAACCAACCTCTTAGAGACTTCCATCATCACATTACCGCCGCTTCGACCTTACAATCCTCTCAAACCCAAACCGAAAGGGTTTGATGAAACCAAGATTTGTGCCTATCATCATGTACTAGGACATGATGTCAAAAATTATAAGGCTCTCAAAATCGTTCTTCTCCAACTTTTCCTCCTAAACAAAATTTTGACGAGGACAACCTTCTTAATGAGGACCATGCTCCACCTTCACATGTCACCAAACATCATCATGCTTTAATGATTCAGCGACCAGTATCTCCACCCCCAAAACCATTTTTTCCACCACCAAAATTTGAGATCAACATGATCCGTATTAGAGAGTTGGCCAAACCACCACCCAAATGTTAGTGCGCCCTACTCATTTCACAAGGATCTTATCCACCGCTAGGATTTTTTCCCTCATGCCACTATAACTTTCATGACACACCCTCTCTATATGCCTCCCCTTAGATTAACATGGTTCACATTTCTACCCGTGCTTAGAAAGACAAAGGAAAATAAAAAGAAACTAGCCCATCAACCAACCCTGTACCCAATATACCATCTATACCCACTCCCAAAATCACCATCCACAGACCTACATACCCTATCTTTGACGGGGTCACCCATCGCATGATGATAAAACAATTACCTCTTTATCCCACGAATCAAGCCCTTATCGAGGTTTTACAATCCATTGAAGTTATACCCAATGACCCCACACCAGTGGCCTCGATTATCACCCCTCACCACGTGGCCTCGCTAACCAAATAAAATCCTCCTTCTACCCCCATGAACGCTCCTCAATTCATCTCCCTCATCTTCTTTGAAGAGGAGATTATACCTCTCCAGTTAGATGACCCTGATCCCACCCTATTCATTTCTGTTTATATCGATAACATATGCGTACGATGCGTCATGATTGATGGTGGTGCTAGCATTAACATCATCTCCTCCCACGCATATAATCAAATGCGTATCCCTTCTAACTGTATGCATAATAACCTAGTTATGTTGCACTCCTTCAATGACACCATCACCTCCACCCTTGGCACTATTATCCTTCATGTTCGTGTAGGCCCTCGCACTGTCCCGGAACTATTCTACATCTTAGAGGGGGAATTCTAGTATAACCTATTGCTTGATAGACCTTGGATTCATGTCATGGGTTGTGTCCCTTCAAATTTACACCACTGTGTAAAATTCGAGCATGAGGGACATAACTACACCATCCCCACCGACCCGTTGCCATTCAAGACCTATAACATGCTATACTAACCCAATGATGTGCTTGTACTAGTCAAGGCATCTACCACTACCCCCACTTCACCTTCACCCACAAGCCCATCCACCAATGCTTTCGACACCTCTCCCACATCTAACCTTGTTATTCCTAGTGCCACCATAACCTCTACAACTGAATCATCTACTTCCCAATCATCTAGAAATTCATCTATCCCTACTACCCACATATCGACTACTAATCCCTTAGAAGGTGTTTTTCAATACCTCACTCTTAGGGAGTATCACCTATACAATATTGACACATTCCTCACTCTGCAAAAGTATGGGAACCTACACCAAAGACCCTCGTTATGACTACTTTGCATAGGTGAGGTTTTTCCTTATGGTCCTCCCCATCTTCACACCAATCTAACATATAGGGGACTTGATATTGCTACTTATTCACCCGAAACTCCATCCCAAACACAACCATTTTCATCTAACCTATAATCCCCTACTAACCACTACTTCACCCAAAATTTCCTCCACTGTTGTGCATGGAAAGGATTTGGTTTCGGTTTTTTACTGAACAAGGCCGCCATACTTTCATTTCTTGTACCACCCATAAACAAAATGATCATAGTGGCATTGGATTTTCCACACCACCTCCCAAGAAGGCCCGCTGTTGACCTCATTGAGGAAGACAAACTGTTATCCAAAATGTGCCCCTTGCTCATTTTGTGGCTAACTCCTTTCATTCTTCCCTCTCTTGTGCCTCAGTCATAATTTTTTTCTTTTCAGGAACTCAAGACTTTCTGAAAATGGCACCATTGGATAGATCTTTTTCTCATCTTTCCAAAAAGGTAAAGTTTTCCTCCTAACTCCATGTATTTTTGAAGTTATGGCTCAGCGGTGGAGTTTTTGTGGGAAATTTTCCCTAGAAGGCCCGCAACCAATAATATGGTGCCACATGTCAAAGGAAGTGGCGGGGGTCGGAGGAAAACTTGGAATTTTTACCAAGTGTTTGGAAAAGTTTTCAAAAGGAATATTTTCCCCTGCAGGCCCGCCGGCGAATCGGATTACGCCACGTGTCCAAGGGGAAAAATTTGAAAAATTGACTAAGTGTTGGCGCCATGGAAAATTTCAAAAGGAAAGGCCCGCGCCCAATCATGTTATGCCACATGTCCTATGGCATCGGACCGGTGGAGGGCGGAGGAAAGATTGGAATTTTGGCAAAGTGTTTTGGTAAAAAGCAATGGAGAAGTTTTTGGCCCGCTCCCCCGCCGACCAGTCAGAGCAGGCCACGTGTCCCCGGGGGTCGGAGTTTCGGAGCGCGGGGAGATTGGGATTTTTTCCCAAAAGCTAAAATGAAAAGAAAAATGTTTGCCCCAAGGGCCCATGGTGAATGAGATGATGCCATGTGTCCCAGACTAGTAGAAGGTGGGGAAAATTTGGGAAATTTTCCCAAAGAAAATGAAGGAAATTTTAGAAGGAAAAAAATGCCCCCAAACGCGAGCCAATGGAAGCTTGCCACGTGTCCGGTGCGGAAAAAATACAGGAAAGGCCCATAGGAAAAAGGAAAGGAAAATCCCGCAATGAATGGGGTTTCGCCACGTGACCCCACCTTTACACTAATCTGTCTCGAGTAAAAAATAGTCAAAAAGTGACGAAAAATTCAGGAGGAAATGCCATGCGCGAATCACCACGCCACCTTACGTGTCCTCAACTCATCAGCCTGGTGGAGATTTTTTAGAAAATGTTCCAATGGCCAAAACAAAGGAAAACAAAGCGCAGAAGTCCGTGTCCAATCAGAATATGCCACGTGGCATCCAGAAAGGCGGAGCGTGGAGATTTTTTGGGAAATTTTCCCAAATGCAAAAAGTGGAAAATTTCAAAATTTTCTGCCCATGCTAATCCGTTTTGGCCCTATTTTTCCCTAAAATTTCAAATGGCCATATCTTTCGATCCAGAGCTCGGTTTTTCATATTCTTTATATCAATGGAAAGATGGTGAAATTATATACAAGATTCCGGGGTATTTTTGTATTTTGATGGAGTTTAAAGAGAGAAAATTGAAAAACATCTCGGCACGTGGTGATGAACAGTAATCGACGCTTTCAACCACCATTTTTAATGAAGAATGGCTCGCATTCTCTCCCAACATGGTAAAAAATGTCAGGGGATGGACCTGTAAGGATTCCCATGCCATTTTATTGCATTTTTGGTTGGTGGTTGGAGCTCTCCCATGTTTTCCCATGTTTCTCTCTCCTGGGGTCGGTTCTTGCACTGTAAAAGCCAGATTTGGCTCATTTTTGAAGGGTTGAACATTTTTATGTATTACAGGCTCCCTCTGTCACTTAAAAAGTGATTTTGTGAAAAAACCAGACCTTTTCCAAGACTACAACCTATTTTTCCTCTCAGGTGTTGTAATGCAAGCATTTTTGATGTTAAAAATGACAATGCAGGCTCTGTGAATGAGTTTTAATCCTCTGTTTGTGTTGTTTGATTCATTTCTGACCTTCCATTATAGTTATCAGTTTGTGCATGAATTTTTGTTGCATTTTAAGAACTGTGTCAATCTACAGAAGTAAAAAATGCTCACCACTCCTTTGGTGCATCACCCTATTAGCACTAGTTTCAGTTTTTTTTTTGCATTCCCTATCTCTGTCCCCTTTGGAATTTACAGTAGGGGATTTTGAGTTTGAAACCTCTCGTATAACTTGCAAGTAATACACCTAATCGATGAGTTGAGGAACCAACCTCTAAATTGGAGATTATTTTCCCATTTTACAAGTCCCACACTTGGGGAAAAGATTCAATGTTGTGCAATCACATAGGATGTCCAAAATGTCAACTAGAAGTTTGATCAACATCCGGAGGTGCTGCTGATTTTCACTAACACAAACCTTCTTCACCTCATTCACCCAGTCACCATCTTCACCCACGGAGTCCATAGATCCTGAATCTATTCCTCCTAACTTTTTTTTGTAAACACAATTTCCTAGGACCTCTCGACCTATCAAAGCAATGGCGAGGCTCCTCTCTCTCACTTCTTCCTATATCCCGACATGATCGATGATGATACACTTTCTATTAACTTCATTCAATGTCGACGATGAATCATCCTCACCTACCTTGGTGTGGAAGAATCTTATTATATTCACTGCTTTGTTACCCTTTAAGACACAAACCATGTTGAACAAATCGACTATCGAAATCAACATTAATACTCAGGATGACCCACACATCCTAAGGATAGGGAAGCCTTTAGATGTTGTTGAACATGAAGCTTTTACCTCTTTCCTTCGAGACCATAGTAATGATTTTTCCTGGTACGATGCTGATATGCCCGGTATTGACCCAAAAATCATGGTCCATAATATCATAACCATTCCTAATGCCAAACCCATCAAACAAAAGCTACGGAAAATGCATCCTCGCATTGCTCTTCTGGTCAAAGAAGAACTTCAACGCCTTCTCTCAATTTCCTTCATTCTACCCATTGAATATCCCCAATGGATTTCTAACATCATTCTTATCACAAAGGCGAAAGAGGGACTCCACATTTACATGGACTTCCATGACCTCAACCTAGCTTGTCCTAAAGATGATTTTCCCCTGCCAGGAATTGACCAACTAGTTGATCTCACTGCTGACCATGAAATATTATCACTCATGGATGGTTTCTCGGGTTATAATCAAATATTATGTGCTCCATAATATCAAGAAAAAACTATCTTCATCACTCCTTTGGGGACCTTCTACTATCGATTCATGCATTTTGGCCTTAAAAACACTAGTGCTACATATCAGCGAGCCATAACTTACATATTCTATGAAATCATGCATCACATATTGGAAGATTACGTAGATGATATTATTTCCAAATCCAAACATCGAGCCGAACACCTGACTATCCTTTAGGTCATCTTTGACTACCTCAAGTATTGTTTCTTTAACCAAAGAAGTGCATCTTTGTGGTACTTTCAGGAAAAATCCTTGGTTTCATTGTTTCTTTACATGGCATAGAAGTCAATCATGCTAAAGTAAAGGCTATTCTAGAAATGCCTCCGCCTACTAATATCTCATCAACTTCAAAGCCTGCAAGGTAAGTTGTAATCCATTTGTCATTTTATCTTGCAACTTTCTAACACTGCTGCTATCAACCATTTCATCATCTTCTCAAGAAGGATGTTTCATTCAAATGGGATGATGAATGCCATAAAGCCTTTGAAGCCTTAAAACAATACCTTCTTCAACCACTAGTGCTCATTCCTCTTAAGGATGACCAACCCTTTTACCTATATATTTCCACCACTGACCATTCTTTAGGTGCCATTCTCACTCATCGCAATGAGTGAAAAAGAGAGCAAGTGGTTTATTACATAATCCCCACCCTTCTAGACTATGAAACTAGATACACCCATGCCGAAAAACTCTGCCTAACCATATTTTTATTTGCCACCAAACTCCGCCATTACCTACTCAACCACAAAACCTTCATTGTTACCAATACTGACCCCCTACACTATATGTACGCTAAACCCTATCAACATCAATGTGCTACACGTTGGCTTATGCTTCTTGCGACCTCGACCTCAAATTCACTCATCAAAAATCCATCAAGGTCCAAACCATCACTGAACAAATAGTAGACGCACCTCTTTCTCGGGAATCAACCCTCTAACTTCAAGTTCCCAGACAAATCCATAGCTACCCTCTCCTTAGATGAAACCGCTTACCAAATGAAACTCTTCTTTGATGGATCCAAGTGTCTGCATGGGGGTGGGGCTGGTGTTATCCTCATTCCTCTTGATGGTGAACCTATGCCTTTATCGCTCAAACATAATTTTGATTTACATAAAAATATTTCCAAATACGAAGCACTCGTATTGGGTCTCCAGGTACTTATGCCTTAGCTATTAAGTCAATCAATATCTTTGACAATTCCCAGCTGGTCATAAACTAAGTCAATGGTATATAATAGTGCCGTAATGAAATAATTCAAAGGTATAAACATCATGTAGACATACTTTTGAATACCTTTGACCATTATGAACTTCAAACCATCCCACGTTCTACCAATAAATTTGTGGATACCATGACTTTCTTGGCTTCTCAGATAGTCACTTTGCCGACTCTAAAATATTTATCACACTACAAAGGTTACAATCACCCTCTTAATTACCTCATGAGGTCTACTCCATCAGAACCATTGCACCTAACCTATGTGACTTTTGGTATAAGTAGTTTATAGACTATCTTTCCCTTTCCATTCTACCCACTGATCTCACTCGTAATGGATAATTTGTCTTTCTTAAAAGTGTCTCTCACTATGTAATCATGGGTGGTCTCCTTTATAAGCATGGCTTTGACGGTATTCTATTACGATGCCTTACGAGTTCTGAAACTTCGTACACCATCAAGGAAATTCAAGATGGAATTTGTGGATGCCACTTTAGTTGTTTAGCTTTGTCGCTAAAATTCATTCTTTGCCTTGGCTATTATTGGCCAACCCTAAACCGCAACTATTGTGACTATGTCAAACGTTGTGTAAAATTCTAGTAACATGCTAATCTTCATCACACACCTAGTCATGCCTTACAGGTCGCATGATACCTTTGGCCCTTTTCTCAATGGGGCTTAGATCTTTTCGGAAGATCAATCCCCATTCTTCATAATGCCATCAATGGATTATAACCTAATGAATATTATACTAAATGGGTAGAAGCCATCCCCCTCATTTCTACAAAAGCCAAGAAAATATGTGAATTCATCAACCATCACATCATTTGTCACTTTGGTGTTCCTCACCATCTCATCACTGATAATGGAAAGAAATTCAAAAACAAAACCCTATGTAAGTTATGTGACACTTTTGGCATCCAACTCAGTTTCTCGTCACCTTATTACCCGCAAACCAATGGCCAAGAAAAATTGACCAATAAAACCTTGAACAAAATTCTTATGAAAGTAGTTGACGATATTGGCAAGGATTGACATTCACACATTTTTTCAATTTTGGGGCTTACCACAATAGTATTTGGTCTATGGTACCAAGGTTGTCTTTCCTCTCAAAGTCTAGATTCCATCTCTCTCCAGATTCCATCTCTCTCGCATCTCATAAGACAGCTCAACAAAAATGACTTTCACTAGGATCGTTTGGTGCAACTTGAGTTGTTAGATGAATGTCATCTCAATTCTCTTGACCATCTCCAAATCTACTAAAAATGTATCAAATGTGCCTACGACAAATATGTCCATCATCGAACCTTTCGGGTCGGTGACCTTGTCGTGAAGGAAAAAAAACATGTAACCAAAAAGATAAAAGTAGACGAGGAAATTTTTCTCCTAATTGGCTTGGACCCTATATCGTTACCCATGCCTATGGATCGGGTGCTTATCGTTTGTCTTTAATCAAAGTTAAACCCGAACTTGAGCCCTCAATGCCTTACATCTTCAACCATTTTATTGTTGAAATCAATTCCTATATCACCTTCTCATCAATCGATCACTCATCCTTGCGTGTTTTTCACCTTCCATATTACCCATTTTTGAGGATCAACGACTAAACATGAATCGTGTGATTATCCATCACCTTTTAACCTCATATTTAATATGAGTACCACAACTCTACTCAAAACATTATTCTTATGGATAATTTTTGTCTTTTTAAAGATGGAATCCCATGGTCGATTCATCACTTGAAATAACCTCTTTCATAGTTAACCCCATGTGTACTATGGGTTTATCTTCTAAACAAGAACCTAATCTTCCTTTATAGTCTTGTCCATGACTTAAACGCCCAAAAAAAAAAATGGAATTCAACTCCTTGGGTCAAACTTCTAACAAAAGATGACTCCCTCAAAATGGGACATCTCTTCTCTCTATTTCTCTGCTATAAATAGACTGCTCCCTTAAAGGCCAACTATATAAAGTTATTGCAAAAATAAAATAAAATATCTAGAAGCTTCCCACATTGATCACCTTCACGAAGAACTCAAGGAGATAATATAATCATCCCATATAGACTTTCGGCATCGATCAATCTATTAAAAAAAACAAATGAAGAAAATGATTAATTTTTTTTATCATGGAATTGCCTATTTTTTATCCTGGATTTCTTGCTAAGTACACATGCTATCGTACACTAAGTTACACTAAACCTTCCACTTTCATCTCATTTCCTTTTTGCCCTAGTTTTATCTCTCTCTAAAGGGACTTGCCATAGTTGTGACATTTTTTGATCATGTGATTTTCTTCACCATTAGAATAGTCCATTATCCAATGCATTTAGGGTCTTACGTTCATAAGCCCATCTTAAGTATGGTAGACTCATTAGGGTTCATATTAGTTAAGTGGATCTTTTTCCACCTTTTACCATTCACCTTCCTCATTACTTATTGATTATCCTATATAAGACCAAATCATCGACACCTATATTTAAAATGACTCAACCATGCCTATGACCTAAAATCAACCATGCTTATGACCTAAACTCAACCTTGACTATGAACTACAATTAACCATGCCTATGACCTACATTCAATCATGCCTAAGATCTACCAACCCATTCCTCATATTCTTCCCTAGCTTATGGGAGAACTACATTGGCCTGAGGCCCCTTTTTGTCGGGGGGATATGTAGGTAACACTTTGAGGGAATGGGGCCCTTGAGGTTAGCTCAGCCACTCTTCACCCTAACCTATTTTCCCTTCATTTTCCTATTCACATCCTACCTTAGTTTGTTTCCATTTTATATCAACAATTGGAAATTAAACCAAACAAGCAACAATTAATAAACATTTTTACCACATCATCACATCGTTCATTTATCATTTTCACATTTCCACTATAGCAAATATTTGGAAACTTAAACCATCACATGCATATACATCATCATTTATTTCCCATGTTACCAATAACTTGGACATTAAATCAAAATTATAACCTAACTCCATCATACCTATGATTTGACTCCATCATGCCTATAACCTGAGTCCATCACGCCTATAACCTGACTCCATCATGCCTATAACCTAAATCCATCATGCCTATGACCTGAATCCATCATGCCTATGCCTTGACTCAACCATGCCTATGACTTAACCCCATCATGCCTACACCGACCTATCTCCACCATGCCTAATACACCTAGTTTCCATCTATCTACAAATAACAATCAAATTCTACTAACACAAGTACATCATGCACAATCATCAAGCTCATCATAAAAATATATGTATCCATCCAATATACATTGATACAAGATAATATAAATCTCTCAAAACTCTCATATACAGCCTCACCATCTTCAAGCATGCAGGGAGAATACAATATACAAAAACTTAAAACTCTTATATATAGCCTCACCATATTCGGGCAGTGCAATGGGTACAATATACATCAAAACTCTCATATACATCCTTGCTCTCTTTGGCACGCAAGCCGATATATATAAAAATAAATTAAAATGGAGGTCCACACAGATATCAATCACCTCCTCATAGGATACCCTCCATGCATGTCTCACATGTCTCCTCCTCCTCTCTACTCCTATATGACATCTCGCTAATATCTCACCACCCTCCATGTTCCTCGGTCTGACCTCTACTAATACCTCACCTAGAGCTAGCCTCTGTGAACTAGTGGCCTTGCTCTAACCTTATCTCAGGGCTTGTTACCCCCTTGTACTCTCCACACTGTGAGTGCGATACCTAGTCCTCTCACTCGAGGCCTACCGTGCTCTATACTCGCATAGGTAGGGACATCTATTCTGTGACCATCAGTGATCCTGATAGTATCTTGCCTCTCCTAAGGCATCCCTAAACTTGGCCATTAGTACTCACATGGTAGTGCCATCGGTATTTGACCCTATACCTGTACCATAGGACCCTATCCCCGAGCCTGTGGGTTCCTGTGCTCGTACTGGGCTCGAAGGGCCACAATCTGCACATGTAGAGTGGCCATTTGGACCTCTAAACCTGTAAACTACACCTATAGGGTGGCCACATGTACCCCATCTCCATATCCACCTTGTGTGGGTGATTCTCCCTATGTAACTCCGGGCTCGAAGGGATACTACTGTGCTGTAGAGTAGCAACCTATGCCTCGATCCTGTCAATCCCCCTGCACTACCCTAACTATGTCACTAGGGTGGTCAATTGCCCTCGTAGGGCATCCCTTTGAACTGTGATAGTGGCTAATTCAGATTCCCTAGCCTTAGTGGTACTTCTCATAGCTGTGATGCCCACCATTGTCTATATCTATCTGTCAATGCGGAATCATCAATCCACCGGTCTACTACTCCGATCCTCTTGCTCTGTTGGCACCATCAATTATGGTAGAGACATAGGCCTCTCCATGTCATCCCTCTTATACTATGGGAAGGGTGGAGGCACATCTCTACGAAACCTAAAATACCATCTCGACCACTTACTACATGTATCATCTTGTGATCCGCCGCATGACGTCCCTCTATCCATATAAGAAATCGTAGCTCCTATAGCTTTGAGGCCATCTGTTTATATGATCGGAAGACCACATACGGCCTCCAAATGATGTCCATGCTAGAAAAACCCTCTAGTACACACTGTAATATGCTAAATCGTGTGTAGCCATGACAACCCAACACTCTCCAACAAAGTAGGTACACATCACCTATAGCCTAATTGGACCAATCCCACCTCAAATGCATCTAGATGGGGCATACCAACTATACACACACACAATGTGCTCATATGCCCAACAATGTAGTAGAACGTGTAACACAGGCTGAACCTCCGTAACCTCCCATAGGCCCATAACTCTCTGTATAATTACACCAAGAATGCTTTGGTGCCCATGAAAATAAGTCCTATCCTCCATCATGTCATGAAGAACCCCCATCAATGCCCATGGGAATCTCCCACCCTCTCGCATCTAGCAATGCAAAATAACAAACTACCTCCATAATCAGAACCACTAACCTCATCTCCTCGGGATGTACCTGTATGTGTCTCTATAACTCAGGTGGCACTATGGAACCAAGAATCGCGCCAACCCCTCAACAAAAACTATCAAGAACAACTCCTTAGATACCTCTGAGGTAATGGAATACACTTGCGTCCCTACTATCAGTAGTTGCAGGATCCTATAAACATCCTCCAAGGTGACGGTGATCTCACCGTCAGTAGATGAAAGGTGTTGGTCACCAAATCCCATCTATTAATGAGTGCGACCATCAAACTCAGCTCCCAGACTACGTTTGGTAGCATCTGACCCTAATCAGGTTGACCTCTGCAACATGGTGCCACTTCTCGGTGCTGTGCTCTCTCGTACGATACTAATAGGGGCGGTACCCTATCTCGCATCTGTAACTGGTCCCTCACCTGCATCCAACAAACCATAACATGATTAAACCTTGACCATACCCACATTCACCCTGGACCTCCCCACCTATTCCCAAGATCCTTCCTACTCATGACCTATCTCCCTCACCCCACCCTCGAATCATCCCTATGTATACCTATTACCCAAGCTATTTTCCTTTGACAATATCTTCCTATCTCATGACCTATCTCCCCCACCCACCCCCTCTCATTTGCTAGCCCATTTTTCTCTAAATTTGAATGGAATTAGTTCTTATTGACTAGTAACAATCTCCCAAAATCAGCATCGGTCACCTCATCCTTGACCGATGCCGCTAGCTCCCACGATGTCGCTTAGCTCCCACCGATGTCAGCCAACCCTTGACCGACATCGGTCACTATCATGCGGTGTCAAATCCGCCAAACCCTACCCTTTTTCTCTAAACATTCCACATTCTACCCTACCAACCTACCCTTCCCTACCCAAATCTCACCTCAACCCATCCCCACCCCTCTTTAACCTACATACCACTTCCTACAAGTCCTATTTCATCAATCCTCCTTCCAAATTCAAATTTGATTCCCCCAAACCCATTTTTACCCAAACCCAATCTATACAAACAAATTCATCTAACAAATGTAGAATGGGACCGAATCCTACCTTGTTGCGATGTCATCTCCATGGGGGATGTCGGGCCGCCGCACCGGTTGTCCATCCGACCCCTCTCTCCTAGCTCTACTATCACCAAACTCCTCCTCACCTCCCACCAACTGAATCAATCACACCAATCTCGTGGACCCACCTATCGAATGAATGATCACCCACTCCGAGGATCTCCAACTCAACTCTCCATCTCACTCCGTCACTTTCCACTTTTCCACTCCTCCTCTGTCATTTTCTACTATTGGAAAATGACAAATGATTTTGTAGAAATTATAATTTTCCTTTTTAATCCCAATCTGCTATGACCGACGTCGTTCATATTTGTGCCCTAGTGAACCGACATCAGTCAACATGTAACCAGCGTCGGTCACACTTTAAAACTAGTTGCCCTTACCCCACTCCCTTTTCACCTACCACCACGCATGCTCACTCACTTTTTATCATTCCAACCACCCATTGAAACATACCTACAAGCTCAACCTACCCCTACATTTCCTTTACTACATCTTAAGAGTTGTTATTTTACCTATACCTTGGCCTTACCCGTGTCATGACCTATTTTTCTGAACTTGACCTACTTGGTGTGACCATTGACCTTATGTACTCGCTATACCTTGTGATGTTGTTACCTATGTTGTTTTAGCCTAACAACCATACCCTACCTATTCGTGTCGTTTATCTAGACCAAACCTTTGGTGTACCAGCATACCTAAACATTCCTGTACCTGACCTACATTGTGTTTCTCGACCATATCCTATACCTTGGATACCTAAATCACTTCACCTTTGTTTAGATAAACCTATCAACCTTGGACGATGTAGAGTTTGTAATCTTCTCAACTTGGTACCGTGTTTTAATCTATAGTGTGTGTGCATCTGATTACCATTACCCATGACCCAATTTTGACCATGACCTACTACCCCTTACCCATGTTGGCCTTCACCTTTTCCCTCAATACTCACACCTTTCCCCACCTATCTTCCCCACCTACACATGTATCAAACCACTTGTCGATTCTGTCTTATACCTCATCGCCCCCGTTTGAGGGGGATCACTTCACCCACACATGGGGCAATCACTTCCTATTTTTTTTTTTAGTATCTCTTACCAATATAAGCTATGCAAAAAAAAGGGAAAATGTAGACACCAAAATTAGGTCACATTCCCTTGGTCCTCTTTCGAAAAGCCAACTTAAACACATTCACCTAACCATGACCCTTATACCCCACATTAAAATTAATTTAATTATTTACAATTGAATTAATACTCATCCTCACTTCATTCATTATTTAATTACCTTAATTAAAACCAATTTCCACCTCACCCCACCACCTCACCTAAACACTTCACCATATAATTATTCATAGCATGTTTCCATAACTAACTAAGACTTAGCCCTACTTACCTTAATGAACTAAGACTTAGTATAACCCTAAAATCACATGCCTATTCTTCCTCTAACCACATTCCTGTGTATCTAAGCACAACATTCCATTTAGACCCATGACACAAATGAGAAAAAGATGGAAGAGGATAGCCAAGATCTGCTATTTTAGGAAACCTAGGATATCTCACCTTAACTAATGCCGGTCAACCCAAAACCGATGCCAATAACCCTAAACCATGTCATCGGTTACCATATAACCATTTTGGTAACCTTCTTTGAGAGGTTAGAAACATTCTCAATTTTTGGAGAAAAGGAGATCTACATACAAGAAAGAACCAGAGATATTTCGCACATCCAGGATAACCATAACTAGCACAACTATTGATTAAAAGGTATTTTCATTCACAAGAGTATTCCAGAAGCACTTCCGTGACACGATCATCATTCCATTGACCAACCATCACCACCACCTAGCCATTGAACCTGCACATCAGTAAGTATGTCTCTAACCTGCACCATTTCATTTCTATTTAGTTTATAAGAGTTCTTGACCCTTTGTTTATCAACCACCATTTATATTTTTACCCCACCACTATTACCTTCCTCTGAACCTGACCATTCCCATCACTCACAAAAATTTTAATCACCTCTTGTCTACTCCTGAGTACCTCTAAATATTCCCAACACCTCCCCAGACCTAAACCAACTCCTTACCATCTCTGATTCAGTCTCAGACAAATCCCCAAAACCATGAACTATTGAGTTATTACTAGCCCATAGTAACCATCGTCGGTTCTTACTAAACTATCGTCGGTCATACCAGACTGATGCGTCATTCTCTGTATTTGGTAGTCCTACTAATACTAGATCCCAATAACCTTTTCCAAGTGACTCAAGTGACCCAGAATTTGACCTTGACCTATTCCAACACCTTAATTATTTACCTCATTTCTAGATCTGATCATAGCCTAGCCTGTTATGTTAGATTTGCTTATTGTATTTGGATGAGATACCTAAATCATATCAACTACAATAGAACCTTATTTATTTATGTCATTTCTTACATTAAATTATATTAAACAGTGGGTTGACTACCACCGAGGAAGTATCACACTTCCTGGATCTAGCACACGCTAGGTAACCCACTGACATATATTGTTTAACTCTTTCTTGTGGTCTTGTTGTGTATTTTAGGTAGTTCCTCCTAGCCAAAAGGAAGCTCCCACAGTCAACATTGGATCAAGAAGTCGAATGCATGCAACAACCTTCAAATTGACCATCGTAATAGGTATTCCTCATTGACCCACACCCTCATCTGTTTTATCTAAAACCTTAAATAAAATGATGAAACATTACCTTCCTAGATGGAGTATCTATACTTATTTGCAACTCTGCAATGCGTTGTTGTTGGTTCTACCAATTTCAAATAGTAGCCATGTGGTTTTGCAACTCCACGATCTGGCAATCATGATCCCTATGTCAAGTGATCATCACCCAAACCATGTTACATAGTAAAACAAGCATCACCAAAAACATGAAGAATAGGTACAGATCCATCTTTGCAATCCAATCTTGCAATTCCAGATCGATATAATAATTGATCCGAAAATTGACTTAAAATTTTAGACCCTTATAGACTTTTTAATAATTTCCGATAATATTCCTTTTAAGTAATCAAATCCAAATTAATGCAGAGATGTAATAGAAATTACACAATGATTGATTATGGATTTTGGTAATAGCTTACTTTTCCGGGTTTTTCTGAACCATTCCACTAGTAAAAATTCTTAAGTACAAATATTGATCTTACAATAAAACCCAATGGAACTCTTGTCTATTAAGTATTCTAGCCTTTCAAAGAACACTGATAATCAATCAGTTCATCCTCCACCTTCCCGTGCATAAGTATCCTAAAGAATTTTATTGACCTTCCAAATGTTTGCAAGACGTCCTATGGCACTCCGGTACATAACTCCAGGCTTCACAAGTTTAAATGGGGCTCAACGGGCCTATTGGGTAGTAGTAATAACTCCCAATCACAATTATTTTATATATCGTCACCTAAAAATAATAGGCCGACAATAATACAAAAATATGCCTTAATAAAATAATTAGAATTTAATATAGTTCCAATACTATATTAATTCTCTAAGCCACCAATAATAAATTTCAAGATTATAATATAGTATAAATACTATATTAAATCCCACCACTAAGCTTAAACAAATACTAAGCTCATGTATTTGAGAATGATGTGGGAAGGGCCTTTTATAGGCCTGAAGCGCCCGAAATATGTGGTTATTTACCACATCCTCCATTTCTTATCCCAACCGTCTATATAGGCGGGATTGTGAGGTCGTTCTATTTGAAATGGAGAGGTCGGGGATCAAATCCCCGCCTCCCACATAATCGGTGACCGTTTTGATTTTTGTGGCAGTTGCTTTGCATAGACTATGGGGAAATTCCACATGGACCCAATGCATGGTGGGAGTGGCATTGAAATGGGGTCGTCTCCTCCATTTTCATTGCTAAGGCCACACATGGATTTTTCCCCCTCATTCCATTGGTGAGCTCACCAATGGCTTGACCGATGTGCATTACATTATTTGTTTGATAGCCTATTGACTTGGGCTGGCTATTGTTTGTTCCCTTATTTGTTGTGCTAGCTAAATGTGCCAAGGTAAACATTAAACCACCCATATAGATAGGCTGCAAGTATTGTATGTTGAGAAATATTCAAACACTTCACCATATACATAGGTAGTGTTGTGATAAACTTTAATGTTGAACATTGAATGTTGAATGACCAATCTAATATGGTGAGTTATATCTTTGAGGTAATATGATATGTTTAAATTGCCAATTATAATAGAAAATACTACGGAACTTCCCGAGCAATATGGTAATATAGTGATCAACTCAGTGGGGAGTTGATCATGCCACCGAGATAAAAATAATAGCTCACTCACCCGAGCTTCATAATGCCATATAAATCCACAAGTCCACCAGGGAAAATTTTAGTGGCGAATATTCGTAATATGGCGAATATTCCATTTTTGAAAATTTTGAAAAGGTGAATTTTTTGGCATGGGTTAGTGACCTGTTAGCCTAAAAATTACACTTTAATTTTTTTTAGGGGTCGGCTTCGCCTGCCCTTGAAAAATATCCCCTATATAAACCTAGATTATTCACCAGGTAGAACACTTCTACTTCACATTTTTCAACAATATGATATATCCCGTATTATAGACGCACGACAAGGGGGTAAGTTATTGACGCACAACAAGGAGGGTTTGCAGACAAGGAGATACTGCAGATATTGATGCATAGTAGACACATGACAAAGAGTTTGTTGATGAGCGACATGGAGATTTTTTCGATGAGCAAGAAGAGGGCAGAGGCTGCAGATGCACGACAGGGTATTTCTTTGTCGTGGCGTCAAAAATGCATTGACGCATGTCAACAGACCTCATTGATGTGCGTCAATAGACCTCATTGATGCGCGTCAACAACCTTGTTGACGCGTGTCAAAGAGGTTTGTTGACGCGCGTCAATGAGGGTTATTTGTTGACGTGCAACCTTGATGGATAGTTGACGCGTGACAAGGAGGTACAACAGATATTGACGCATAGCAGACGCATGATAAAGAGTTTGTTGATGCGCGACACGAAGATTTTTTGATGAGAAAGCAGAGGTTGGAGGTTATAGAAGTGTGACAGGAGATTTTTCTATCGCACGTCAAAAAAATGCATTGACGCGCGTCAACAGACCTCAGTGACATGCGTCAACAACCGTAATGACGCGTGTCACTGAGGTCTGTTGACGCGTGTCAATGCATTTTTTTGATGCATGAAAGTAAAATCTCCTGTCGCACGTCTGTAGCCTCTGACCTCTGCTTTCTCATCAAAATCCTCCATGTCACGCATCAAAAAACTCTTTGTCATGCGTCTGCTATGCATCAATATTTGTTGTACCTCTTTGTCACGCATCAACTATCCATCAAGGTCACGCGTTAACAAATAACCCTCATTGACACACATCAATAGACCTCTTTGACACGTGTCAACAAGGTTGTTGACGCGTGTCAATGAGGTCTATTGACGCATGTTAATGAGGTCTGTTGATGCGTGTCAATGCATTTTTTGACGCGCAACAACAAATATCCTATCGCGCGTCTACAAGAAAGCAGAGGTCGGAGGCTGCAGATGCGCGACAAGAGATTTTGCTATCACGTGTCAAAAAAATGCATTGACACATGTCAACAGACCTCAGTGATGCGTGTCAACAACCGTAATGATGCGTGTCACTGAGGTCTATTGACGCGTAAAAAAATGCATTGATGCGTCGCCAACAGAACTCATTGATGCACATCAACAGACCTCATTGGCGTGTCAACAACCTTGTTGACACGCGTCAAAGAGGTCTATTGACGACGCGTCAATGAGGGTTATTTGTTGACGCGTGACCTTGACGGATAGTTGATGCGCGCGACAAGGAGGTACAATAAATATTGACGCATAGCAGACGCACGAGAAAGAATTTGTTGATGCGTGACACGGAGATTTTTTTGATGAGAAAGCAGAGGTCGGAGGCTGCAGATGCGCGACAGAGATTTTACTGTCGCGCATCAAAAAAATTCATTGATGTGCGTCAACAAACCTCAGTGACGCGTGTCAACAACCGTAATGATGCGCGTCACTGAGGTCTGTTGACGCGTGTCACTGAGGGTGCTGTGTTGACACGCGTCAATGAATTTTTTTGACGTGTGACAGTAAAATCTCCCATCGTTCGTCTGCAACCTTCTGCCGCAAAGACTTGACAATCAGGTGAAATTTTTTCATACAACCCCAAAAATTTGCCTTCCCGCGAAACCGGTTCCGGATATTCGCTGTATTCTCCACCTCGATTTCCAAGAGGTCTCTTAAAATGAACCCTCGAAGTCCACTCTTGATACGAATATCGAGTGAAAAAAATTCATGGTGGAAAGCCATGTGGTGGCTTGAGGACCCACCACGTCACTGATAATAACACAGCCTCACATAAGTCGCTTCCTTCCGTTATAAAAGTTGAGCCTCTTATTTTTATGATGAAATTATCGCTCATCGAATACGGAGAATCTAAACCCCAAATCATAGCACACACGCTTTGGTTTTGTCACTTGTCGTAAAGTGACTTTCCAGTTGACCAAGTCCCCTCTAATATTTGACCAAGTTTGACCAGCCACCATTTTTTCATACAAACTTCGTTTCCTACGTTCAAATAGTCACCGGAAATCTATCGGAGTGCTCTTCCATAATATAGTGATCATAGAATATTTAGGAAATCCTATCATCTGTAATGTCCTCTGGATCATATCTCTCTAATGGGAAAGGATTTTTGTCCCAAAAAGCTTGTAAACTCCAAATCACATTGTTGAGAAGAGATCTACATAGTATTCTTCCAACTCCACAATCAACAAATGATGGTTTAAACTCTAGGATCTATGGCACTTGGGCTCGCTTCCTCATGTAGCACCACTTTGATATTTGAAGAAGACCTCCATGCCTCCATCATATGGTGCTAAGTTTCGAATGAAACCTCAATGCTCCCACTGTGTGGTGCTAAGCTTCTAGATATCTGACAACAATGATCCTCTTTTATTGTATAGCATATCTCCTAGCTCCAAGTTGATTATGTAGAATCCAAACTGGTCCAAAGGAACTCCATGCTACGTAGAGCTACGAGTAATTTGATGTCAGTGTTAGACAATGACTTTTTAGATACCATCCTGCTATAGGGTCATAAGATACTCTACACATAATGAAGATGCAACCCGATGTCATGCCATTTTCTAGACCTCAATGCTTCTGCTTTACGGTGCTAAGCCTCTTTCAAGACCTCAATGCCTCCATTGTGTGGTGCTAATTCTGATGATCAACTGCCATTCAAATTTACGGTCGTAATGCCTTAACATTGAATGACATTCTGAGCTAATCTCTAGTGAGCTCCTCTTGTTGACACAAAATATCGAGTTACCACTCTACTTTATGACCATAATGAACTTCTTATAAAATGAATATCCAACCCAACGTTGAATGTCAATGGTAATCAACTACCATCTTGTTGCAATACAAAATGAATATCCGAACTAATACCTTGAGCTCAACTGTTTGCAAAAATGGTTGAAAAATATCCAAGCTTATTAATATGAGTTAAATTATGTTGCAAGATGTAACAGATACTCAAAGCTAATTAGGAGATACAATTGGAGTATTCCAAATAAAATTATGAGAATAATTATTTAGTATGTTAACCTGTCTCCCAACTATTCTCACTACATCTGAAATCCAAATGTTTTTGTCTCTTCCCTACTAGAAAAATAATTCAATAAGGACAATAATATACTGAATTTATAGCATTAGAAAAATCACCAACTAATAATAGTCCTCTAGGGGTTTATAATGCAAGTATAAAAATGAGTACAAATGTTTCCCAATATTGGGTCTTTTACTAATGTTCCTTGACTAGTTAGATGTATACAAACATTTCCCAAAAGGGATATTATTAATACATTCTACCTAGCACAATAGTTTTCTAGTTTTATTACAATAAGAGCAATAAATAATGCTCAAAACCCATACAATAGCTAAACAAAAAGTCAACTTTATTTACACCTTAGATTTCTTACTAGTTGTAGAATCCTCGGTGTAGGCCTATGATACCTCAATAGGTGTCCTATGGATCCTCAAGATCTCGCTCCTCTACATATGGATCCTGATTTTCTGCATGAATGTAGGCAACCTCAACATCAGGATCTAGGTGATCACCTGACACATATGATTATGATTCTATATTAGGATCTGCATGATCCCCTAGTACATATGAGTTCTCGATGTTTTCACCTCGTACAAGATGAACAACATGTCCCATCTTAAACTCAATCATCTAGTTGTGTCCAATACAAATATGTACTATGATTCTGACATTGGTCATATAGACTTGCCAAGAAGTTAGGTAGAAGTTTCCCAATACCATTTTTTCCATCTCCAAAGGGATGATGTCAAGGGTAATATTGTCGAAGCTCATCTCGCCAACTTTGAAGCTCGAATGCAATAGCTAGTAGACACTCCATGAAGACTACCATCCTCTATACCAAATGTCTTGGGATGAGGAAGTGTGTAGTAGGAAGTTCCAGTTGGTATATCAAATTGATAGTGATGTATCCTAGAACGATATTCCAATCGAAAATAAGAGTGAATAACTGTCCTCGTGCAACCACCAAAATCCACTACCTCAAGGCACTCGCGTGTCACAAAGATAATATCTAGACATTCTAGTGGTGCTCGCCATCCCAATGGTACAACCGACTGACTAGATAGTACTAGGTTCTGCAATGCCCTTTCCCTTCTTCTACATCTACTTAGGCCTCCTCTCTGGATGCAAGTCCCGACATCGTTCAGTATAATTCCCTTTACCACAATGGTTGTAATCGACTAGATAAAGTGAAGGTAGTCTCTCCAAGTGGTGATTTCGAAGTTGGATTGCTTCAACTACCTTCCCAGCTAGAGCATCTATACTTCTATACAACTTTGCAATGCATTGTTGTTGTTGGTGATGCTAATCTCGAACAATAGCTAGGTGGTTTTGTAGCTCCATGATCTGGCGATCACGATCCCTATGTCAAGTGATCATCACTCGAACCATGGTGCCCAATAAAGAAAACATCACCAGAAAATGAAATAATATGTACAGATCCATATCTACAATTTAATCTTGTGATACCAACTCGATACAAAAATTGATCGAAAATTGACCAAAAAATTCCGGACCCTTATAGACTTTTTAATAATTATCGATAATACTCCTTATATGTAATCAACTCCAAATTAATGTAGAAAAGTAATAGAAATTGCACAATGATTGATTACATAGTTTAGAAATAACCTATGTCTTCGGGGTCTTTCGAAGTATTCCACTAGTAAAAATCATAAGTACAAATATTGATCTTACAATAAAACCTAATGGAGTTCTTACTTGACTATCAAGTATTCCAGCCTTTTCAAGAACACCGATGATCACTAAGTTTTTCCTCCATCTTCCTGTGCACAAGTATCCTAAGGAATTTGATCGGTTTATAGATGTTCACAAGATGCGCTATGAAACTCCGTTCCATAATGCCAGCTTCACAAGTTTAAATGGGGCTCAATGGGCCTATTGGGCGTAGTAATAACTCCTAATAAAAATTATTTTATATATCATCACCTAAAAATAATAAGTCGACAATAATACAAAAATATGCTTTAGTAAAATATTTAGGATTTAATATAGTCTCAATACTATATTAATTCTCTAAGCCACCAATAATAAATTTCAAGATTATAATATAGTAAAAATACTTTATTAAATCCCACCACTATGCTTACACAAATACTAAGCTCACGTGTTTGTGAATGATGTAGGAAGGGATTTTTATAGGCATGAAGTGCACGAAATATGTGGTTATATACCACATCCTCCATTTCTTATCCCAACCACCTATATAGGTAGGCTAGTGAGGTCGTTCCATTTAAAATGGAGAGGTCGGGGATTAAATCCTTCCTCCCACATAACGCAACCGTTTTGATTTTTTTGGTAGGATGCTGTGCATAGACTATGGGGAAATCCTACATGGATCCCGGGCATGGCGGGAGTGGCACCTTTGAAATGGGGTAGATACCCCCTCCATTTTCGTGGCTAAGGCCACACATGGATTTTTCCCTCGTTCCATTAGTGAGCTCATCATCGACTCGATCAAGATGCGTTGCATTGTTTATTTTAATACCCATTAACTCAGTGGCTATTGTTTGTTCCCTTCTTCGTTGTAGATAAATGTGCCAAGATAAACATTTAACTACCGATATAGATAAATGAGAGTATTATATGTTGAGAAATATTCAAACCCTTTTCCATATACATAGGTGCTTTATCGTGATAAACTTGAATATTGAAAGTTGATCATTAATGACAAATCCAATATGGATGAGTTATATGCTTTGAGGTAATATGGTATTTTTAATGCACTAAGTATAATTGAAAATACTACGAAATTCCCGAGCAATATGGTACTATAGTGATCAACTTGGTGGGGAGTTAATCACCCCATTGAGATAAAAATAATTACTCACTTGCTGAGCTACATAATGCCATGTCAATCCACATGTCGACTCTCAATAGGCATATCAAGTGAAAATGAACTCTTGATGGAAAGCCACATGGTGGTTTGCGGACCTAAATCCCACCACCAAGCTTAAACAAATATTAAGCTCATGTGTTTGTGAATGATGTGGAAAGGGACTTTTATAGGTCCAAACACCCGAAATAAGTGGTTATATACCACATCCTCCATTTCTTATCCAAAATGCCTATATAGGTGGGTGGTGAGGTCATTCCATTGTAAATGGAGAGGTTAGGGATCAAATCCCGCCTCCCATATAACCGGCGATCATTTTTCTTTTTGTGGTGGGCTGATTTGCATATTTTGTGGGGAATCCCAAATGGATCCCACACATGGTGGGAGTGGCATTGAAATGGGGCAGATCCCCCTCTATTTTTGTGGTGAAGGTCACATGTGGCTTTTCCCCCTTTGTTCCATTGGTGATATCACCAACGGATTGACCAGTGTGCATTGCATTATTTGTTTGAATGCCCATTGACTCGGGTTAGGTATTGTTTGTTCCCTTCTTCACTGCACTAGCTAAGTGTGCCAAGATAAACATTAAACCACCCATATAGATAGGGTTGTGAGCATTGTATGTTGAGAAATATTCAAACCCTTTGCCATATACATAGGCGATGTCATGATAAACTTGAATGTTGAATGTTGAATGTTGAACGACCAATCCAATATGGCCGAGTTATATGCCGAGGTAATATGCTATGTTTAATCTACCAAGTATAATATAAAATACTATGGAACTACCCGAGAAATATGGTAATATAGTAATCAACTCGGTGGGGAGTTGATCACCCCACCAAGATAAAAATAATAGCTCACTCACCGAGCTACATAATGCCATATAAATCCACATGTCGACTCTCAATAGACATGTCAACTCTCGATAGGAATATAGAGTGCAAATGAACTCATGGTGGCAAGGCATGTGGTGGCTTTAGGACCCACCATGTTGGTGATAATAACACAGCCCTCAAGGTGGTCGCTCCCTTCCATTATAAAATTTGAGCCTCTTGTTTTTACTACCAACTTCTCGTTCAACGAAGACTGGAGAATTTAAACCCCAACTCGTAGCACACATGCTTCAGTTTTTCCACTTGTTGTAAAGTGACTTTCCATTTGAAATCCTTTCCCCAAGTGTGGGACTTGCAAAATGAGAAAAGAATCTCCAGTTTAGAGGCTGGTTCCTCAATTCCTCTGGTCAGATTTATCACTTACAAGTTGTAGAGGTCTATATTCCTAACCCTACCCTAAATTCCAAAGGAGACAGAGATAGAGAATGCAAAAAAGCTAAAACTAATGCTAATAGGTGATGCACCAAAGGAGTGGTGAGCATTTTTTACTTCTACAGATTGACACAGTCCATAAAAATGCAACAAAGAACCTCATGCACAAACTGATAATTGTAATGAAGGATCATAAATTAACCAAACAACACAGGCAGAGGATGAAAACTAATCACAGAGGTTGTATTGTTATTTTAATCATCAAAATCACTTGCATTACAACACCTGAGAGGTAAAATAAAGTTGCAGCTCTTAGAAAAGGTCTGATATTCCACCAAAATCACTTCCAAGGTGAGAAAGGGGACCTGTAATACACAAAAAATGTTCAACCCTTTGAAAATGAGCCAAATCTAGCTTTTACAGTGCAAGGGACGAGCCCAGGAGAGAGAAACGTGGGAAAACATGGAAGGGATTCAACCATTGACCAAAACACATTCAAAACAACATGGGCATCCTTACAGACCCATCCCCTGACATTTTTAGCCATCTGGGAGAGAATGCGAGCCATTCTTCATTAAAAACGGTGGTTGAAACGTCATTTCTGTCCATGACCACGTGCCAGAGGCATTTTTCAATTTTATCTCTCTAAAATCCATCAAAATGAAAAAATGACCCTAGAATCTTGTAGATAATTTCACCAGCTTTCCATTGATATAAAGAACGTGAAAAACTGAGCTCTGGATCGAAAGATATGGCCATTTGAAGTTTTAGGGCAAAACAGGGCCAAATCGGGTTGGCGGGCAAAAATTTGAATTTTGCACCTTTTTGGTCATTTGGAAAATTTTCCAAAATTTCCCCACTCCACCACTCTAGGTGCCACGTGGTGGCATCTCATTGGCCGTGGGCCTTTCAGGGGAAAATTTTCCAAAAAAACTCCGTGAGCCATAACTTAAAAAATACATGGAGTTAGGAGGAAAACTTTACCTTTCTGGAAAGCTGAGAAAGAGCTCTATCCAATGGTGTCATTTCTAGAAGGTTTTGAGTGCCTAAAAGAAAAATATTATGACTGAGGCACAAGAGAGGAAAAAATGAGAGGAGTTAGCCACAAAAAATGAGCAGGGGCACATTTTGGATAACAATTTTGGCGACTCAGAGGGGTCATCTACCTGCTGGATGAAGTTACCAATTGCTGAAGCAATCCATTGGGTATGGAGTCATTGAATTCTCTATTTGATACCCCAACTGACTAGAACACTACAAGGAGGAAGATGGAATATCACCTGATGGAGCAAGGCCTGCAAACACATCTCCGGGAACAATGACTTGTGCCCAAAGCACTTAGGGAAAGAAAAACTAATCTACAACAAAACAATGTGCACAAGCACTTGGAGGAATGAAAAACCTAAACTAATATGTATAGGGTGAAGCATTTCCTTCAGTAGCAATGCTTTAGATGGATTCCATTGACTGGAATCTGCAGTTCTTCACCATCCAATGAAGACAATTGGAAAGCATTGTTGTCCTTACACTTTGTGACCATGTATGGGCCACTCCAAATGGCATCAAATTTTGAATGCCTTCCCGGTTTTGCTCTATCCGCATCCCATTTTAACACTAGATCTCCAACTTGGAAGGATCTGTTCTTGGCCTTTCTATCAAAGGTCTTCTTTATCAAAGCTTGATCCTTCTCCATTGCTTGGGATGCCTGATTTCTGATTTCTTGGAGCTCCATCAATTCTGCATATCTGACTTCCATGGGCTCAAACTCCAACAACTCCAATTGTTTCATGAGTTCCAATGTTGGCAACTCAAGTGATATGGGAAAAATTTCCTCTCTTCCATAAACAAGCTTGAATGGAGAGTTACCTGTAGATCTTTTAGGAGTTATCCTATCAGCCCATAAGGCTGATTTCAATTTGGTATGCCAAGACCTCTGATTCTCATCAAGAGTCCTCCTAATGATCCTCAACAAGTTCTTGTTTGTAGATTCAGCCTAGCCATTACCCTGGGGGTAATAGTTTGATGAAGTACTTAGGTAGATCCCGTTCTTGACAGCCCATTCAGTCACCTTGGATCCAATGAATGCCAATGCATTATCTGATATTATTGTAGCTGGTATGCCAAATCTGGTTACTATTCCCTCATAGAAGTCTAGGATGCTAGATTCATTTGCTTCCTTGAGTGCTCTTTGCTTGATCCATTTGGTGAAGTAATCTATGTGGCCTTAAAATCCACTTGTGCCCTTGGCTCGAATTGGGATTAATAACTCCAATGAAGTCTAAACCCCATTGCATGAATGGCTGGTCAACTAAAATTGGATGCAATGGGAGGGCAGCTAGCCTCTCTTTACCTGTGAAAAATGCACAATTCTTGCACCTCTTGATCCATGCATAACAATCATTGAAAATCTTGGGCCAATAATAACCAGCCCTCATGATCTTTAGAGTTGTCACTCTTGGTGCAAAATGACCACCAGCTGGTCCACCATGGAACTCTTCCAGCACCTTATGAATCTGATTTGTACCAATGCATCTCAGTAGTACTCCATTCACATCTCTTTTGAATAAAACACCATCAACAAGGGCATATGGGACAACTTGCAACCTGAAGTGTCTTCTTTGGGTCTTGTTCATCTCTGGAGGACATAGACCTATGCTTAGGAAGTGCATTATACCTTGGGTCCAGCAAGGAGTGGGGACACCATCATTCTCCTCTTGAGTGCTTCCTTGCTCATGGCTGTCTTGCAACACCAAAACAGCCTCCTTCTCGTTGCATGATTCCTCTTGTTTGCTCAAGATCAGCTGCTCACACAATCCTTTTCCTCTTACCAACTTGGTGACTTTGATCTCAATGTCATACTCCATGACACGAGTAATCCAACCTACCCTTTTTTCATTCAAGTCTTTGTTGAGGAGGAAGTCTTTAACCCCCGCATGAGAAACCAGCAATTGGACCTTATTGTTTGAAACTAGATGCTTGAATTTCTTCAAGCTCCTGATTACTGCAAGAACATGCTTCTCAATGAAAGAATATCTCACCTCATAGTCCTCCAAGCTTTGGCTGAAGAAAGCAATTGGCTGCTCATCATTGTCTTTATTCTGTTGTACCAAAATTGCAGAAATAGTATCATCACCTCCAAACGCATAGAGGATGAAATCCTTGGAGAAATCCGGGTTGATGAGAGTTGGGGCTTGAGAGATGGCTTCTTTGATTGCTTCAAAACTTTCCTTTCCTTCTGCTTGTCCATTTGAAAGCCATGCTTTTCTTTAGCATCTTGGTGATAGGTCTGACAAGGGCTGCAAAATTTGGGACAAACCTCCGAACAAAATTTATTCTTCCCAAGAAACTTTGAAGGGCCTTCTTGTGGCTTGGCAATGGCAGTGCTCTTATGGCTTTGACTCTTTCCGGATCAATTGCTAATCCTTCTTTGGAGACAATGTGGCCAAGGAGCTTTCCTTCATGGGCTAGAAAAACACACTTTTTAGGATTCAAGGAGACTCCAAATCTTCTACACCTTTGGAACACTTGTCTCAAATGAAAGAGGTGGTCTGCTGTATTTTTTGAAAAAATAGTGATATCATCAAGATATATCAGTACAATGTTGTTAATCAAACCTTTGAACACCATGTCCATTGCTCTTTGGAAGGTAGCTCCAGCGTTGGACAGCCCAAATGGCATTTTCCTGTATGCATAAGTTCCCCATTTAGTTGTAAAGGCTGTCTTGAACTGATCTTCTTCCTTCACCATAATCTGATTATACCCTGAATAGCCATCAAGTAGTGAAAACCTCTCGGAGCCAGCAACAACTTGTAAAATCTGCTCCATGGAAGGAAGTGGATAATGATCCTTGAGAGATGCTCTATTCAAATCTCTGAAGTCAACACACAATCTGATTTCCCCACTCTTCTTTACTGGAACCAAGTTGGCAACCCAACTAGAATGCTTGATAGGGAATATGATTCTTGATTCTATCAACTTATTCAATTCTTTTCTCATGAGAGGCTCCATGTGGGGGTTGACTGGCCTTTGTTTCTACCTGATGGGCTTAGTATTTGGATCCAATTCAATGGTGTGTTGAGCTAACTCGGGATTGAAACCTTTCAAATCTTCATAGCTCCAAGCAAACACATCAGGGAATTCTTGACAAAGTTGTATGAACTCATACCTTTCTTGCTCAGTTGTCATCTTACCAATTTGGAGTGATTTGCCTCTTTCTACTGAGATGGACACTGAATCTTCTCCCTTCACTTGGATGTTTGCTTTCTCCTTCCTAAACTGATCATTAGGATTGAAAATGGACTCCAAAGTAATAAGTCCCTTTGGTAGTTTGTTGGTTCTCAGCTGCACCACTTGGTCACCATACTGCTGCTCTAACTTTTCCTGATTTTTGGCTGAGAATTCAGCCTCTTCTTACAAGAAATGGATGATTTGCTGATCATTTTCAAACACTTGCCAACTTACATTGTTATCTGGCACTGAAGGCCTCACAATCACATGGATGTTTGGTTGTACCTTGTCTTTTTGAATGCTCTCCACAATGTCAAAGGCTGCCCCAACTGCTGCAAGCCTGTCAGTGGCTTGGTTCTCTTTTCTAGGAATGGATTTGATGCTAAAACCCTCAAAATCTTCAATGAGGTCCCACACCCTGTTCTTGTAGCACTTGAGTAGATCATTCTTGATAGCATGCTGCCCCTTGACTTGGTTGACAATCAACTCACTGTCACCAAAGACTTGCAAGTTCTTTATTCCTCTCTTGATTGCCCAATGCAGTCCTTGCACCAAGGCTTCATATTCAACAGTGTTATTAGAGCATGCAAACTGAAATCTAAAAGCTGAATAATACTTAACTCCTTGAGGTGAAACCAGCATGGATCCCCCTCCTGCACCTTGTCTACTCCTTGATCCATCAAAAAACAACTACCATACCTCATTGTCATCTTTGTGGTTTGGCTTGGTGATGCTAGGAATAGGCTGATTTTCTTCATGTATGCAATAGACTCCCAGCTCAGATTCTTCTATTTCTTGATAAGGATCAAAAGCATGCACCTTGCTTGCCCATTCATCAAGAGTTAAATCTGGGATGCTTCCAACCTTGGTGTCAGCTTCATCAGTGCTTGGATGATCTTCTTGATCAAATGCTGAACAATTGGCATTAATCTGACTTGGAGTGTAAGGCTCAATGTGAAAGTTTGCAATAGGTTCGAGACCTGATTGTGGCTTTGGTTCCATATCTTGTTACGAACAACATGTGTGACCAATCAGCGAGACAAGTAACCTCGATCTTAGGCTGTGAAATCCCTTGACAAACATAGGGCAAAGAGTGGTGGAAGGTCTATTCTTGAGACATCTTGCAAAACAACCACGTTGGGACGCAGGCATGCAAAGTAAGACTCAAGTTTTTAATCACCCCGACTATTTTATTCTTTACTTGTCCCATCCATCCTGCACCACCCCTTTGGATATGGTTTCATCTTGAATTCCCAAGCCCGATCAACTATTTGCTTGGGCATTCTTGAACTACTTGCCCCGGAATCAATCATGCGAATTGTGTACTAATTGGTTCCCAATGATCAATGAAACATAGAATGGAGGGGGCTTCATATTTTACCTTGCTTGTCCTCCATGATTCCCCTCGGGTGGGCAGCATTTGTGAGCACCTTCTCTTGCATTTGGACTTGCTGATTTGAAGTTGACCGAGTCCTTCATGGCAGCTTGTAGCAAATCTCTTTGGCTTGGGATAGATAGTGATTCCCACATTGATATGTTTACATTTGTCTTCTTCATCGATCAATGATAATCTTGAATGGAGATGAAGTATCCCTCTATTGTCCCTTGGCACTACATTCATTCCTTGCACATGGGCAGCAACAACTAGCATTTGGGTTGGCCTAGGGGCTGTTTTAGGCAATCCTTGCGTGCTTGGGATTGCATTTTGTTTGCCAATAGTTTGTGGAGTGACAGAAGGTCATGAATTACTTGGGGCCAATGGCTGTTCTTCACCCAAATTTCTTCTCTTTGACCTTGTGTTGGCTGCAACACTTTGGGAAATCGTTTGATTCATGCCACAAAAATCTTCTGCCTGCCAGTTTACAAGTGTGGTATCATTTGGAGCTGATTGCTGCTGGAATGTTTCTTGTTGCTGGTTATTTCCTTGACTACCTTCACCCTCCACACTAGTTTCTGTCACCATTAATGCTTGATTCAAGGCACCGTTGAAGCACATGGACTGGTTATGAGGTTCATTGCATGGGAAACACCAATCATACTCTTGAGCTATATTGTTTTGTACTGGCACTAATGCTTTAGATGCAGATGTAGCATTGGGATTATAGGGCTGAAATGGTCTATTGGCAGGAGGCCTTGCTTGATTTAGATTTGCAGATGGATTGGGTGGTCTATGAGGTTGATATGGCTGCCTGTTAGGTTGAGCTTGAGGCTGGAAGGAAGGTCTAAAACCTTGAGCTTGCTTCCTTTTGAGTGTAACCAGCTCATTACCTAGATTTTGCAATTGCTTCATGACTTCTTGAAGTTCATTTGAGGCACTAGAAGATGAAGTGGAAGCTTCACTTGAATTCTGATTTCTAGGAGTGGGAATAGAAGCTAAATTAGGCACTTGGCTAGTACTTGGGCTCTCTAAACTTGGAAATAATGGCATTGGAGGCCTAGGAGCCAGCTTGCCAGCTTGAATCAAACAATTTTCAGCTCTAATGGCAATGTTATAAGCAATGGGGATAGTTGTGCCTCCCATGGACTGAATTAACATAGAAATATCAGAATTTAAAGCTTTAAGGTAATAAAGAAAAGCACCTTCTACTGTTGGCTTGACTGCCACTAGAATTCTCTCCCAAGTCCTTTGAAATCTGAAATTAAAATCAGTCAGTTGCTCATTGGGAGCTCTTTTGATAGTTGTCAGCTGCTCCAAAAGGGACAAGTTGTCTCCCTTTTCCCCAAACTGCTCATGGAGGGCTATACATAGCTGATTCCAATTTTGAATAGAACCTGAGGCAAGACTCCTGAACCATTGCAAAGCTTTCCCTTTGAATGAAGATGCCAGCAGTTTGACAGCAACTTGCATCTCATTGATCTCATGGATTGCACAAATGTTAGCAATATCCTTAACATGATCACCAGGTGAGGTCTGATTTTCTCCAGTGAAGTATGGAATGTTCTTCAATGCTGCAACTGGGATTGGATTTTGTGCATTGAGAGCAAGTGGGCTGCTTGCCAGTGAAATTGACATAGGGGTTGTTTTGTGCCATTCTGATTGGCCTTAGAACCCTTGTTGATTGAATGAAAGGCCTACCAGGTGGAGGAGTTGAGAGAGTTCTGTTTGGTGGAGATGGAGACCTTTGGATTCTCCTCCCACTTTGCCTTATTCTTGGAGATAACTGCAGATATTCAAACAACACCTCTTCCTCTCCAGCTCTTGACCTTGTGTTGATTCTTCTCATGAGTTTTCAGTCTACTTTTAAAAACCAGTGATTCTTCTTCCTTGGAGTCGCCAGATGTGTAATTTATAGCTCTTTTAAAGCAAGAAACTTGCAACAAATGCACATCAATTTTGTTGCAATGAAGATGAAGACCTCTAAGGTCCCACTGGGTGTGCCAAAACTGTTGTTGCAAAATCAGCAGCACCCCCTGGATGTTGATCAGATTTCTAGTTTGATCATACTAGCATCCAGTGTGATTGCACAACATTGAATCCTTTCCCCAAGTGTGGGACTTGCAAAATGAGAAAGGAATCTCTAGTTTAGAGGTTGGTTCCTCAGTTCCTCTGGTCAGATTTATCACTTACAAGTTGCAGAGGTCTATATTCCTAACCCTACCCTAAATTCCAAAGGAGACAGAGATAGAGAATGCAAAAAAGCTAAAACTAATGCTAATAGGTGATGCACCAAAGGAGTGGTGAGCATTTTTTACTTCTGTAGATTGACACAGTCCATAAAAATGCAACAAAGAACCTCATGCACAAACTGATAATTGTAATGAAGGATCATAAATTAACCAAACAACACAGGCAAGAGGATGAAAACTAATCACAGAGGCTGTATTGTTATTTTAATCATCAAAATCACTTGCATTACAACACCTGAGAGGCAAAATAAAGTTGCAGCTCTTAGAAAAGGTCTGATATTCCACCAAAATCACTTCCAAGGTGAGAAAGGGGACTGCAATACACAAAAAAATGTTCAACCCTTTGAAAATGAGCCAAATCTGGCTTTTACAGTGCAAGGGACGAGCCCAGGAGAGAGAAACATGGGAAAACATGGAAGGGATTCAACCATTGACCAAAACACATTCAAAATAGCATGGGCATCCTTACAGACCCATCCCTAACATTTTTAGCCATGCTGGGAGAGAATGCGAGCCATTCTTCATTAAAAACGGTGGTTGAAACGTCATTTCTATCCATGACCACGTGCCAGAGGTGTTTTTAATTTTATCTCTCCAAACTCCATCAAAATGCAAAAATGACCCCATAAATCTTGTAGATAATTTCACCAGCTTTCCATTGATATAAAGAATGTGAAAAACCGAGCTCTGGATCGAAAGATATGGCCATTTGAAGTTTTAGGGCAAAACAGGGCCAAATCGGGTTGGCGGGCAAAAATTTGAATTTTTGCACCTTTTTGGTCATTTGGAAAATTTTCCAAAATTTCCCCACGCTCCACCACTCTAGGTGCCACGTGGCGGCATCTCATTGGCCGTGGGCCTTTCGGGGAAAATTTTTCCAAAAAAACTCCATGAGCCATAACTTCAAAAATACATGGAGTTAGGAGGAAAACTTTACCTTTCTGGAAAGCTGAGAAAGAGCTCTATCCAATGGTGTCATTTCTAGAAGGTTTTGAGTGCCTGAAAAGCAAAATATTATGACTGAGGCACAAGAGAGGAAAAAATGAGAGGAGTCATCCTCCAGGCTAGGGTTCTCCAATTTAACACCAAATTTCTCACTTTTCCCAATTTTGGGTGTACCTATCTTAACCAAGGATTTAAGAAGGCCTTTATGTAGGGGAAATGTGAAGGTACCTTTCCTAACAAACTCTATAGATTTATCCAAAGAATTGTAAAGAAAATTAGGAAATTTATACAATCTACCATTTCGAATATGGTTAAGCATAATAAAATGGTAATCGTAAACCACTTTGAATCGACCTTCAAGTGTAATGTAGGACATAAGAAATAAGGCTATTTCATCGTAAGGGGAGGTAAATACTCTATATCAAATCCATTGAAATGTTGATTTAAAGTACCCTTACCTTGCATAAAATTATCCACCTACGGGTTGTCATATGATTTGGACTTGAAAACGTACCTTCCCTCCAAGGAAAGACTAGTGACTTTGGCTATAGTCTTTAGAGAGATTGTGAAGGAGAATCTCTGAACACAAACTTGACCTTCATTCTAAGTACCAGCAATTTGAGAAATCAGTTCTTCATCATGCCCATTAAATGTTTTGAAGAATTTTAACGGACCTACTTTTTCTAACAAAGACATCAACCTTCTTAGAAATGACATGCATAATAGTTGGTTATGTTCTCACTAAATCACCCCCCATTTTGCTGCTACAACCCTTATTTCTTTCTCGCACAAATTGTGCTCTAACTACTGAACTCCACAGAGGACTATTTTACAATTCAGGGTCGAGTTTTCCAAGGAGTCGATAATTAGAATATTTTCCCTATCTTTCCAATCCTTGGAGTAATGAGAGATTATTTTTGGCACAAGTAGAGCATGTACATCCATCATTTTCTAATTTGCTATCTTGTCGGCATTATAAACCACAATTTTCATACTATGATGGAAAATATTTGGGGTAAAAGTATCCTTCAATGATTATAATAGTTTTTCATCCAAGCTAGCTATATTTTCAACCACATTAAAATCCTTAGTGACCACACCCTTGTTAAAAAAATTATCTTCCAAGCTATTACCTTCACGATATATATGTTGAAAGGATATGGAAGTGAAGGAGGTAAGTCTACTTTTGGTGCTCTTTATAAAATCTTCTGTAATCAATGATACAGAGTTTCTCCCTGATATACTAGAAATTATATTCAAGGAGTCACCTTCAACAATCAAATATTTAAAACCTTTCTCTTTCACAAGCTTAACTCCCAAAAACATTGTTGCAGCTTCAGCCACATGGTTAGTTTGTATACCAAAATTAAAGAAGTAGGAAAGAACCAAATTACCTTTGAATTCATGGAAAATGCCACCTCCACTTGATTTCTCGGGATTACCTTTCACTAGTCCATCAAAATTTATCTTTATAAAACCTTCTGATGGTCTAGTCCATCTTATTTCTTCTCTTGGATTGATTTTACTTAACTATTAAGCACATGCTATATTTTCATTCCCAATATAATGCCCTATTTTTAATAGAATTTTTTTCATTAATAATAAAGATAATTATATTCCATCATTAATAAAAATCCTGCCATTAGGGTAGTGTATTCTTTCAAGTCGAAAGTATCTTTGAGATCTAGTCAATATTTTATACTAATAAGTAGAATATCAAGAATCTAGGCCAATGTTTGGGTCATAACTATATGAATATCTCAAATATATATAAAATTCCACCAAGTAATCACACCACATTACAACGATCATGGAAAACGTCAAAATCTCAAAATGGTGGATTCTTGGTTTGAGTCCTTTCCTCCCCACCCAATATGAAGAGGCACATTATTTGGGTGTCGAACCCATCTAGTGTTTCTCATGCTTGTGCAATACCCAAAACCTAGTATGAGAACTTGAAATTATGACATTTGTCACTTTTTTAGTACTTATTCCATTTCTACAAAAATAACCAACTTATGGTTGTATCAACCCTAATTTATTTTAATTAGGTTTTTAGTATGCTAGTAAAACAACGAATCATCTAAATACATCCATCGTATACTAAAAATTAGATGAAAGAAGTATACAACACAACAATTAACATAGCTAATCAACACATGCAATTTGGAATGTAAACAAGGTGGAAAGAGGAGCTTAGCTAGTTCAAGAAGTTATCGAGATATACCAATGAGTGATTTAGTTAGGAACAAAGTCTAGAGATCGGTTAAATCAACTATTGTGTACTTGAATCTCTATGTTCAAGGCCATACAAAAGGGAATGAACGTACGGTACATTATAGGCCAAATGGTACTATCTTGCACTTATGGGAAACAAGGATCTATAATTGGGAGGCTCATTGTGTGTCTTTGTTTATCGCTGTTTGGTATCTTCAACTTCCCACAATGCCCTAGATGTCACACTTTTACTTATAAAAAATCCTTTCTATCTTGGAACACACTCAAATGATGATTAGTTCTAAAAATAAAGATGCAAACGTTGGAGGTTAATTGATCTCGATGGTCACCACACATGTGAGTTATTGAGCGTTGCACTACATTTTAGACTCAACATAGTTATCTTAGTGATTTGTGTCAATGTGCATACAAATAATCCTTGACCTAGTTTGGCACTCATGACTCAACACCGATTGTGGGTTATGCTACTTTATCACAATAGAAACCTTTGTGTGCAGATGTAAAATCATATTTATACCCTCTTATGTTGTGTATGTAGTACATAGATGTTTCTCTTGATTTTTTTATCTTAGTAGATGGTAGATAGATAAGTGCCTCCTAGATAGTAAATGCTTACATTAGGTTTGTATATATACGAGTTCTTAATTTGAACTTTGAATCTTAATTGTGGAAAAGGTCGACCCATAACATAAGAAAGATACCATAAAAGATTAGTATATTGAATCGAAGATAAAAAATAGAGAAAATAAAGAGGTCCAACAATGTACAACTAGGTCATGACCATATGTTTGAACATGACCCATCTATATGGTTTTGGACCAACACAAGAGAGGACCAAAATGAAGAAGGGCATGATTAGGTATCCCTATATCTCAAGACAAACTCATGATAGAAGAGTGAAACATTGACATAAGATTAGTCAAATTGGAAACAACAAAGGATGGAAGTTGAAGGGGTAATGCCACTAAGATCTAGTTTCAAGGTTCAAAACTTATGTGTATGCAAGTGCAATAAAAACATGATGCAATAATGATTTTATGTAGATTTGGTGTCTACAATGGAACCATTATGATCTATATTGCATTATAATCCCACTAGATGATATATATTATCCATCTCATCTCCTCATGAATTACTTCACCTATAACTTCCTGTCTTTCATGAACCTACCCCTTACACTTCTAATGGTCAATATTCCAAAAGGCTGACTTAGCTTAATTATCCTAGATTGTAATTTTGTGTTAGCTGAGTGGGAAATTATATGAATGGTCATGTCATATAAATACGCATCCACCTTAATTTATTAGGGGAGTCTAAGGATCATTTACTCTCTCACTTTGAGAAGGTGAGGAACAAACATTGAATTATTCTATTTCTTAGAGAACCCATCACAACAAAAAAGCTAATTAAATTTGAAGTCATCTATGTTTCTCCCCTAAATCAACCACAAGACAAATAGAAAGTATTAAGTGTGTTTTTCCAAGTGTGAGGACCTGATCAAAGGCTCTACTTCTATTGCTTATTCTATATATTACATGTCTTATCATAAAATTAGGTGAACTACATGTGGCTTGATTCCTCTTAATCACATTGGTATGCAACACAACACTCATTAAATCAATGAGTGTGTGGAAAGAGTAGTGTTACAATGAGGAAGTCGTTACTATCACCTTTATATAGTTTTCAAGAAAGGAGAATCCATATCTCATCATTGAACAAACATCACAAGGAAAAAAACTTGAAAAATAGAACTTTAGAGACAAGAATACTGGATTCCAACATTTAGACTAAGTCTATAGGTATAAAGGACATGTTTGTATCCATATAGAAATTTTCAACCATGAAGGTGTATAAACACCCAAGAACCCATACTCTACTAGGTTCCAAGTCTTCATATTTTATGAGAATATTAACGACACCCCGTTATCCTTTTATATGGATTATGCACACTCTTACACAAAGTTTTATTACATAAGTATGATTACTCTCTCTAACCCTACACATAATTGCACTTTATTGAATTATTAGGATTTTTACAAATGCAAGTGTAGCATGATATAGGATTATTATGGATAGTTTTAAGTTCGAATTATCATTATTATGCATTATATTAAATAAGGAACAAAATATTGATTGTGTACGACATTTTGATGAACCCTATTTTATATTAAGCTATGTTACGCTAATTCTCATTTTTTAGATAAGGGTAAAAAAGAGTTTTTTGACAAGGAATCTACCTTGGTACAAAAGGTTCTAAAACTGAGATTAAAAAAATCCAAAATGAGTCAAACAAGGAAAAACAACCAAGTTGCAGCAGTTATAACATAACATGATAAAAACAACCACAAAAGGAAGGATATACACAACAAAAAAACAATAGTTTAATTGAGAATTTTGGAAAAGGTCTTCTTCAAGTTATCCATTCCATTATGGAGTATCAAAATGGAGGTCCTTGAAGTTGACAACACAATTGTTCCAACTCTTCGCGAATTCGGTGGAGAGGTGGGTGTAATAACTTTTGGCTTGCTCCTAAATTTTTAAAACCACCAACCTTAAGGATTTCCCGAGCTTTGAATCATATTTCCATGCCCCATTGAAGATGGTCTCAACATGACATATATCACCTCCCATCCTCAACATACTATTGTTTCTGGAAAAATGGATTATATGGAGTTTCTTTTTAGGGAATGGACATAAAAATCACTAGTTCACCCTTCAACAACCTAGTGAGAAGAGTTCAAATCATAATAGTAGAAAATAACCTGAAATACTAGGGAAAGTGTACAACACATATAAAACTTATTATAAATCATAAGAGTAGGCATCCCATACATCTTGACATGAAGGGATATAAAAAGTTAATCATTAAATATTAAAAATATCATTTTGAATAGTATTGCAAAAAATTGAAGGAACATCAACTTAATAAAACCAACCGATATGTGAAGGGGTGTTTAAAAAAGTTAGAAAAATGATCAACAAATCTATTACCTTCTCTAAAATTATGTTGAATAATGGAGCTATAGAAGTTAGAGAGAAGTAAATTATCCTCTTCCATAATGTTCCTCACGACTTGCTTGAGGGATTTTAATGAAGGATACAATTGATAATATTCATAGAGTTTACTTCAACAATGACATTTGTCATCTCTATATCTTTGGCCAATTATATGCCCCATAGGGAAGTACGAGCTTCCACATAATAATTAGATTGAGTACCCATAGGTTCTCGTATAGGTCGTAATAGCCCTTCCCTTGCTATCACAAAAATACCACCACCTCTAGCTTTTCTCGAGTTCACTTTAAAAGCACCGTTAAAAATTAAACTTATCCCAACCATGGGAAGGGGAGGAGGTTTCCATTTAGCTTGTGATCTATCCTTAATATCCTCCCTTTAATAAAGAGAATAAACCTAAAAAATATTCCATTTTTCTATGATCTTGAATTTAACATGGTTAGGTTCTTGATTCTTAGAAGATTTGAATTTAATACGATTCTCCCTAGTCCCCTTGAACAATATTGAAAATATTCAAGAAGGAGGATATTAACTATCTTCAAATATTCTCTTGTTGTGAGATTTCTATATATTACAGAATGTGGGGAAAAGATAGGGTCTATATATTTCTAAGAACACAATGTTTTAAGGGGAAGTACCTATTATCCAAATATCTCTCCTTGCGATTTGGGTAACTTGCATATACATTTTGGATCTAGGTTATTCATGGAAATGTTGCGTGTGCTCAAGATCACTTGGCACATTCCCTTGGTCACAGTTTCCCTACATGCCCCTTTCCTTTCTCTCCTTCCACTTTTCCTTGCACCCACCTTCTATGCATTTTCCTTCTTCCTAGTCAGTTTCTTCCCTTCCCGCACATCCTAGACTTGCTCCAATCAGCTAAGTCCCCGAATTCCCTCATGCCACACTCATTACTTTGTAATAGTTGTGCCTTGACCATACATTCTCTGTATGAAGGAAAAGTGACATGCAAGCATGGGAATCTAGAAGTAACTCTTCCTCGCACTCAACCTCTCGAGGTCATGCCAAGACAGCCGGTGTGGACAGAATATATGTGGGATGCAGATAAAATAGTTAGGTAATCTTATGTCTTCAACATGTAATAAAGGGATCTACAAATCTAAGGCAAAGAAGGCCCTCCTAACCTGAATCGGTGTGATAGATCGTTTGGCGAGGATAGCTTCTCAAAGGCTCCAATCAATATCAAGCTATGCCGTGATCTGATCTATGGGTTGTGGGATACGTGGAAGATGACTTGTGGGTGCTTCGTATATATCTCCCGACAAGGTCATGAAAATGGAATGACTAAATGTGTAGTGGATCTTTTGGTGTTTTATGGACGATTCTCTAGCCTAGTCCAGAAATATTTAGCTTGATTAGCTACTACATTTAATAATGATAGTTGTGTGATGATGTTTGGTGGAAGTGGAGAGGACCTAAACACTAGCGTTCACAAGTTGGTGTCAATATTTGATTGATTTGTAGGCTCGTTGGGTTGTTGGACCTGTGGGTCACAACCGTAAGTTCGTGGTTGCTGTGGATCTCCTATGGTCATATAAAGAGTCAACCCCTGATTCCAAGTATCTAGTAATTGTATGCCTTTTTGGCCTCTACATTTAGAACTAGAAGTTGCACAATTTTCTTGGAGTACCTAACAGGTGTTCTGGAAACTTGGATACATAAGCTAGTGTCTATATCAACAAGGAGGTCTCCTGCGTCTGGCTATGGGACTAGTGGATCACAACCGAATGTTTTCTCTCTTTCAGGTCCTTCTACAGTCATACGGATATCTATCAAGGTAGTCTATAATTTGGGTGATTTGACCAGAACGTGTGTGCTTTGTCATCTTCTATGTTTAATCCTTTTAGCTGTGTGCTGATTTCTTGTAGGTCTGATTGTTGTTTGAAAGACTGGAATTATGAAATTTTGGTCTATGTCGGTTAATGCTACAACAAGATTGGGTTGAGGCACGATTGGCTCAAAAATGTATTCCCTGGGCTCCCTAGGTCCCGTGATTGTCATACAAGATCAATATAAACCTAACTAAAACAAAATAAACTAATTATGCAAGATATATCTACAACATATATATATTCCTCTATTTTTGTATTTTTGATAGAATTTTGAATATAATTGAAAGAGAAACTAATCTAATATATTCAGAAAATGAAAACTAGTCTAATAACAAAATTAAAACAAGCAAGGTAGCCCAGTGTAGCTACTTTCCTGTGCAGTTGTGAGTTTATCCTAAATAACTAGATAACTGATTAACTTAATTGAAAGACTCTCGATCCTACCTCAGAAGTGAGGAATGAATCATAGTTTCGAGAAACTATCAATCCCCACAACTTCCCTGGTAATATTGAAAGTGAAATTTAACTGAAATGAAATAATTCACTACTCTATTTGATATGTTTTAACTAGAACTTTGAGATAAAACCTAGAATTTGCAGAACAGTGGAAAATCCAGTAGTGTATGACTTTGTCTCCTCGTAATGATCTTGTCGTTCCTTCGTGTTCATGTGAATTTAGAAGAGTGTGTATATGCTAGCATTAAAAAAATAAGGTATTTGAAAAATGGCAACTTTGGATGTAGACCGAATATAATGCGAGTAGGAGAGGGATAACACAAGTGACAGAGCTTGGTGTATACAATTCCTAGTAGGATTTATTGCATGGGAATACAATGCACTTGTACCGAGAGATTCTGGAATCTACCTTCTGTGAAGAACACAACCTACAACTCTAATGGATTCAATCTACAAATGACACTACTCTGCTCTAAACTAATTTGTATGAACAAAAATGAATAAGACTGGAGCAAGAAGATCGAATGGCTTCTAATAAAAATGGAAAAACTTGTATGGATGCAAACATGAAAAAAAAATGAGTTCTAAGAAAGAAATTGAAAGACTAAATAATGGAAATGAGAAGTTAAGGGGCCATTTGCTTGAAAACAAGCTGGCTATTTATAGATTTCACATTCACCCAAAGGTGATTCCTATTAGAACTCTTTTACCATTAAACAATGAAGAAACACTATTCCAGGGAACATAAAACATTAATACGAGCTAAGGTGGTTGAGGTAAATGTTGAAAAATTATGTAAGTCATGACCAAAGGAGCATGCTTTAGAAAATGCGTGAAGGACCGCCGCCCTGAGCAAGATGGCGGTTACTGAGGACCACCGCCCTAGTAGGGCGTTGATTTCATCACTGAAGGTCAAAAAGCTTAGAAAAATAAAGGTAGAGGATAAAGTGAAGTACAAAAAGCTTAAACAAGATGCTTGGGATGCTAACATACACTTGCGAGCTTTCCTGGATTCCAAACACCTTGCGAGGTGACCTGTATCATCATTGGGGCATGTGTAACATCGTTCGGTGGTACAATACCCTAAAATTTTGGGTACGTACATATTGCCCCATCGGAGAAGCATTTTAACCATGAAGAGGCATAAAACGGTGGGTTTGAGTATGGTGGTCCCAAAATGGGAAGCTAGAAATTATACCTGACATGCCCGTGTGTCAAAATGTCACCATCCGAGTTCTTACTACCTGCAAAATGGAAAGAGGACTCAAGTGCAGATAGATAAAATAAATCAAAAAATAAATACTAAATTAGTATGAAATGAGGACTTACCATTTACGCGGGGATAAGAACTTACCTCTGTCGGTGCTCTAAACCTGCAAAAGGGGCATTCAAAATGAGTCAAAACACCATATATATATATAAAATGGGCTTATTTTCCTATTCATTTGTGTGTGTTGATTTGATAGTTTTTGAGCTCTAGGATCCATGGTGATGGTTTTCAATGAGAGTATAGTCGAAACGTTCGTATTGAGATAACAATCATGTCTCCACGTGCGAACCTCGACCCATGAGATCCTAGGTTAATTCTTCTTGATTTAACTTTTTTGCACCCAAAATATTAAAATGATGAAATATTTGTTGTGGGGGGGTTATTTTTAGAAATGTCAATTTTAAATGTGTCTCTTAGGGGGGAATCCTAATGGGTAGGCTTTTGTTTTAGCTAAAATGGTCATTTTTTTGCATTTTCAAGTAGTTTTAGGGCATGTGACCCGTTTGTAGTCACGAGACAGGACCACTACCCTAAGCAGGGCAACGGTTGTAGGACCGCCACCCCTGCTCAGGGCGGCGGTCCTCTACAGAGTGTTAAAACAACACTATTTTGAGTTTATTTTTACATTTTTAGTATTCCTACTTTCTTTAATGATTTTTCCAATGCAATCTTGACACTAACTTGCTTCTTTTTATGTGTTTTTGGGTGTTTTGCAAAAGAAGGAAGAGTACATTAGATGGAGCCAAGAGAGGGAGTGTGATTGGCTTCCAGCAGTGTTAGATGCACTCTCTCAGGCTGAGCAGGATACTCTCCAGAGGGCAGGTATATTGAGGATCGCACGGGTCCCCCACGTTGCACCTACCAGTCACATACTATGTGACTTATTCTCTTACTGGGATGTAGATCGGAACACCTTCTAATTTCCAGGTGTTAGGGGTGAGTGGACTATCACCCTCTACCACATTTTGGGAGTCCCGATTATTGGGAGGAGACTTTCATTTGATACAGTAGTATCCAGAGCTCAGGTGACTCAGTGGGCCACCTATATGGGAGACGCAGTTGTCTCCACTAGTTCAAAGAAGGGGGTGAAGGTCCATTCTATTCCTGGCTTGCCCATCCCTCTAATCTGTCAAGCCATTATGGGCATCCTTGCTTCAAGATTTATTGGGACAAGGGAGGGAATACTTTGCTCTACTGTACTGGGCCCCCATCATCGCACAGATTGAGGCACATGGTTAGATTTATGCCTGGGGAGCCGATATACTTGGGACCACCTATCACGACTTATACAAGGTGGTTTGATTATAGGGACAGTCGCTGAGCCATCCGACCTTAGTTATGAGCTGGGTCTATGAGCGCATTATCCCTTATGGGAGAGGCATAGAGGTGGAGGATCCCGGGGCCGTGAGGGCAGCTAGATGGACAGAGATGATGGTTCTTAGAGCACCCCACCAGCCAATTACTTCCCTGACTACTGAGGATATGGAGGCCACACCTTATCAGGCCATGGTGGGGTTGTGGGGTGAGGAGACCTTTACTTTGATTTCCTACTCTACTACAGGGCAGCTTGTGGATAGGACGGGGAAGGTAGAGACACACCCCTTCGATCGAGTGCCTCAACAGTTTGGCCTTGCTTATATTGATATGCTTCCCCCAGTGGTGCCAGTGTTCAGATCAGTTCGGGAGGCTAGGGGAGGTCCTAGAGGCTAGGGTTGGACTATTGTTACTCCTGGCATCCCTATTGCAGCTAGGAGGGTGGTACGCACTCGAGAGAGAGCCGGTGCTCCTTAGGCACCTTTACTTTGGATTACCGCCGGTCCTGCCCATAGCAGTGATGATCCCATTGATATAGACTCCAAGTCTGAGGAGTTCACGGGGGAGAGACAGGAGGAGGATACCGAGGACATGGAGATCAATGAGTCGGGTGGGGAAGAGGATAGCGATCCCAAGTGGCATGACACTCAGGAGATCCTACAGGCCGAGAGGGAAGATCGAGTGTGGAGAGGGTGACTCTAGTCTCAAAGGAGTTACTTTCTTAGGACCTAGGTAGAGAGGATGAGTCTATGGTAGGATGCCATGTTGCCCCAGATGTAGGAGGGGGACACCAGTCAGCGGTGGTGTCCATGGTAGGCGTGGATCCCAGAGATCCTTCTTGGAGGCCCGGAGATTCGAGTGAGTTGTCACTCTTCTTTTGATATTTATTTTAGCTAGAATTTCCTTAGTTGCTACCTCTCTTTTTGTTCATCCTTGGTTTCACCTTTTGATTATTTTCTATTTTTTTCTCCTTTGCTTGCAGAGACTGCTGATGAGTGGTGAGACTTGATTCACTAGGGTATGTACTGACACCCTGTTGCTCCCCATGGAGAAGACTCGTGTTGAGCTATCCGTGGATGCAGGGGAGCCTTCAGCAGCCAGTAGGCATACCGATGTTTTTTCCCCTGTCTGGCACATGGCCAAGATGGTGACTTCCCTCCATACCGAGGTAGCTGGGTATAGGGCTACAAAGCACTTGATGAGGAAGATCCATTCTCATAGCAAGACTATAGCTATTGTTTAGGACCGCGAGCCCTTAGTGCACTTAGAGCATCGGTGTAGCCGAGTCCTAGACGTGATCATGCACCTTCTGAGGGATCCCATATGGATTGAGAGGCCACTTGGCTCCTTTTGTAGTGACCTTTGTTAGGTTGTTTATACGAGTATTTTTTACTTTTCGGGCTCATTGAGCATTTTTGACCATGCCTAGTGCATGATGGCATTATATACTGAAACCTGATTTGTATATATATATCTTTAGATCTAGACTCTTGGTATCTTGAATTTTGTGACTCATTTTCTAAATGTGTTTTTAGAATATTTGCTTTTCATGTTTCAATAATGTATTCAATGGACAACAAATGATAGTAAATAGAATGTTTTACTCTATATGTTTTTACAATGCTCTTGATATGAGATGATACTAACATATGGTAGTACTAAACTTTTGAACTCTTTGGGAAATGTTTGTAATTCCTTCTTATATTGGAAAAATGTGATGAATGCATAGTGATAAAGAGATGAACTTGCCCCAATCCCAAATCCACACAACTAGTAAGACACAAGGGCTTAACACCAAGAATTAGGAAGGGCACAAGTTGTATGAGTTTGATTGAATGGAATGATGAGAGACAGAAAAACCAAGAACAAGAACCAAATTTAGACCTACACACCCACCCTACTTAGAACTACTACCAAGCTTAGAAGGCCACTTACTTTTCAGTTTATCTAGACTTAGATTCATAAATGGCAACCTAGTTGACAAAATATGGTTTTGAGGATTTGATCTCTTTGGAATTTGGATGTTTGGATATTTGCTTTCTCTTAACATAATTTGACTTGTGTTTTTAGCATACCAAGATTTGTTAGTTTGTGTGATTGGACCCCCCACACCCTGCCTCACGCCACTAGTAAGAAGCATGGGTTTGTCACCAAAGGAAAGATATAGGCGAGTAAGGGCACTTCTTTCCTTTCCCAACCTCACATCACCGGTAAGAGATGTGGGCTTATCACCAAAGGTTGATGGGGAAAAGAAGTGTGTAAAATAAAATATTTTATTTGCTTGGTGCTTTTGATTTCATTTGATTTTGACATTTCTGATCTATAACTTTGGGATATCCTTTCGTTCTAAGAGATTTTAAGAGGGATAGATGTGACACCAAGAAGCTTCTAGAATAGACCGTGGGCAAGGACAACTTCACCTAGTAGAAAGAAAGAGCAAAGCCAAGTATGCAGGTCTTGGTATGGTTTCCGTCAATGTTTGTCTGTCAAAATTGATGAGAAGATTTGAAAATATTTGATGATGTTTGAAGAGATGTGATATGAATATTTTTGCCAATATCTTCAGAAATTTGTAATAGTTTTTAAGAGTAAGCTCCTAAACTATCATTTTTGTGAAATGGACAGAATGAAGTAGCTAAAAGACTAATGCAATGTAGGTAGCTATAATGTACTAGCAATGACTTTGACGTTTTATGCGTAAAACCACTTAAGGTGCAAGGAATTGATAGTTTCACCAAATTCCTCACCTTCTAGTGTGCACAAGAGATACGCACCATTTCTGTAGTCATTCATGAATCGGTATGGACCCAACCATTTGGGCCAGAAATTTCTTCCTTTGCCGGTTTTACTATCGATCCGGCTATCTAGACTTAGAACTAGATCTCCTTCATATATTTCTCACTCATAGAATTTTTTGTTATACTTACCATCACATCCAGGTCAAGTATAGGCTCTATGCTGTTGTTTAGCATTTAACATGGCCTCGTCAAGTCTTTCTAGTTGAGAGAGGCATGCCTCCCTATAAGCTTCTTCATCCAGAATCCCTTGTAATGAGATGCGGAGACTGGGTATTTCAACCTCAAGTGGGAGAACTACTTACTCCGAATACTAGCGAGAAAGGAGTTGCTCCTGTTGGTGTTCTTATTGAGGTTCGGTGGGCCCACAAGGCCGGATATAATTTTAAATGCCAATCTTGTTTGTTTTCCTTTACTATTTTGAGGAGAATAACTTTCAACGTTTTGTTTGTCACTTCAGCCTGCCCATTGGCTTGAGGGTAGTAAAGAGAGGCTGTGTGATGGTTTATCTTGAACTTGCTACATAACTCACAAACCTTTTCATTCTTAAAGGACATGCCATTATCTGAGATAATGACTTGTGGGACACCATACCTACAGATAATTTGGTTTAAAATGAATTTGGCAATCACCAAACCTAGTATAGTGGTGAGAGGCATGGCCTCCACCCATTTGGTAAAATATTCCATGGCTATGATTATAAAATTATGGCCATTGGTTGATGAGGGAGAGAATTTCCCTATTAAGTCTAGACCCCAAGTGGAGAAGGATCACGAAGTTGCTATTGATCGTAAGGATTGTCTTTGGCATGTGAATCTCATGAGAGAATTCTTGACATTTGTGGCACTTACATACAAATTCCACTGCATCATGTTTGAGAGTGGGCCAAAAATAGCCCATTCGATGTATTTTGCAAGCGATGGCGCGACCACCGAAGTATCCCCCACATATCCCACTATGGGATTCATGAAGAATCATCTTGGATTCTTCTATGTCGATGCATCTTAGAATCATGTTGTCGAAGGCTCTGTGATAGAGAACTTGGTCTAAAACAACATATTTAGCGGTAATAATGTGTAACCACCTTCTTTGTTGTGACGTGGCACTTTCCGGGTATGTATGGTCCATGATAAAATTGATGATATCAGTATATCAGGGACATGTAGAAATGGGGGGTCTAGTTTCAACAAAGTATACACATTCATCGGAAAGTCTAGATCTACTAGCTCACCTCCATCTAGCGGATTGTCAGCTAACTAGTCTGTAATGATTTTTCCTTTAACAGATTTTTGGTTTACAAATGTTAACTCAAATTCTCCCATTAGGGTTATGAAATGGCTAGCCTTTTTAGATAAAGATCCTTGTGTGAGAAATGTTCGTAAATGGTCTATCTTTATAATGACCCTTGTTTCCTGGTTTAACATGTAATGTCTCAAACATTTTGTTACAAAAATTATGGCAAGGCATTCTCTCTCTGCCTATGTGTAACATGTTTCATAATCAAGCAACATTCGGCTAATGAAATAGATCGCGCATTCTTGTTTATCATCATCTTCTTGAGCGGCATGCAGGCCAGTGAGAAATGAGTGGCTCGTGAGTATAAGATCAAAGGGTGTTACGGCAGAGGCATTAGCGTGGATGGTGACAACAAGAAGTGATTAACTACTTCGAAGGCCTCATTGCAATCTTTAGTCCAATCGATGCTATAATCTTTCTTGAGTAGATTGTTGATTGGATGAATGGAAAAGCTTAAATCTGGGATGAACCTTCAGATTGCACCGAGTTTCCCAAGAAATAACCTAATTCTAGACTCATCCAAAGGTGGGATCAACGATAACGTCAATGGATGGTAATGGGAAATCATCCTTGGGAAAAGCTTTGTTAATATCTTGAAAATATATACAAATGTGTATCTTCCCATTCTTTTTGAGGATGGGAATGATATTAGACACCCATTGTGAATAGTCAATGGGCTTGATGAATCCTACTTGGAGAAGTTTTACTACTTCCTCTTTTACCATGAGAGCCACTTTTGGCTTCATTGGTCTTGACTTTTGTTTAATTGGCTTCGCATCTAGTTTAGTGATGAGATTATGTACCACAACTTGTGGTGCGATACCTATCATTTCTTTATAATTAAATGCAAAATCCTTTTGATGTTTTTTGAGGATTTGGGTGTGTATTTCTATTTCTTCTCAGAGTTAACAAGGATCCCAACTTCAAAATTCTTGGTTCTTCCTCCATTCCAATGTTTATGTCAATGGTTTCTTCTATCAAAGAAGTGTTACCTTCTTCAAATTCAGGTGGGGCTAGAGGTAGTTCCAAGCTTTCTCCATTTTCTATCTCGTAGATATCAAGATCCTTCTGTGGAGGAGACTCTACCGTGGGATTTCCAAAGTAGGAAGAGGAGTGTGGTATTAGGGAAAGATCAACTATAGGGTGAGCAAGGTGTAGCTCTGCATAGGTGTTTAGATATTCGAGAGTGACTTTATCACATCAACATGATGTAAGATAGAAGATTCATTCTCAGTTGTATGTGTTAGAAGAGGGTTTGTTGACATTTTCTTCACCAATGGTTCAGTATGAAGTGATACCTTGAAACTTGTATCTTCCAACTCATTACTTGGGGTAAAACACGAAGCTGAGGTTGCTATTGAATCTGTGAGAAGGTTCTGTTCTCGTGGGATTGCCTCAATGGATATGAAGTTGAATCCTTTGCTTAGATCTAATACCGCTATTTTATAGAGTTGTAAGTGCTCAGCTCTAGTCTCATATACTTCAAAGACTTGGTTTGCAACTAATTGTGAGTCTCCTAACACTCTGATGTCATTAACACCGATCCTTTTGGCTATGATGAGGCCAAGGAGGAGGGCTTCATACTCAATGCCGTTGTTTGTACATTCAAAGTTTAACTTAAAAGAAAAAGGTAGGATCTTTCCCTCAAGAGAAGTAAAGATCACACCTGCCCGGCTCCATAGTGACATCTAGCTCCATCGAAGTGGAGAGTCCAATATTTACTAGGAAAATGGATGCTGGGACATTCTTTATGTCTCTTTCTTCTGTTTTGGTTACTTCTACCATGCAAAGTTCCTCTGTTGGAAGAGAACCAACTCCTAGGGTACATCCCATACCTGTGGAATCAAATGGTAGGAAAATTGGTAGATCTTGTTCCAGTAATTTGAAATTTTTTTAGTAGTTCCTAATGACACTATTTCTACAATGTTAGCTTCATTCTTAAGGGCTAGGATGCCCTTGACTAGGTTCGTAATTTCTAATTCTGTTATAGGTATTAATTTTTCTTCCAGTTTTGAGTCGATTGGATTGTTAAGTTGGTTTGTTGGGAATTCAAACTCAGAGTGAATGCCTGGTCTTTTCTTTAGGTCTGCTAGGTGTATGTCAAATGTTTTTGAGTTACCTTTTGCTATGAATATCTTTCCTAGGTGTAAGAATCTTATTTCTTGGAATAACGTAGAAGGGATTGCTTTCATGCGATGTATCCATGGTCGACCGAGGATCATATTATAGTTGGTTTCCCGATCTATGATATAAAACTTGGTGAGGATTGTCTTGGGTCCTAAAGTGACTAGTAATATTATAGTCCCAATTGAAGTAGCTTGAAGGCTATCATAACCTCTTAGTGTATTTCTTGTTGTGGAACAGTTTGTTTCTCCATATCCTAGATTTTGAAGGAAAGAGAAGGGGAAAATGTTAACTACTACCCCATCATCAACCATTGCACATTTAACGTAATTATTGTAAACCCACACCTGTAAATGCAAGGCCGGATTGCCTCTATGTGTAATTTCAGCATCTGTTGGCATTTTGTTTATGTTGAATATAAACTCGGTCCTATCTCGGCTTCCCTGGAGGGTGGATATCAAAGTCTATATATTTTACTTGTGTTTTGGGAGGTGGAGTGATGTTAATTAATTAACCTAGACCTAGTGCTTCTAAAAGAGTAGCCTTATGGGTAAGATAATTTTTTAACAATTCCAAAAAGGAGATGTGAGAGAAGGTCTTTATTAAGTCATTAATTAAATCATAAGCACCTATGGGTTTTACCAATGTTTTTTTAATGTTATCCGGCTCTAGTGGATAGATTGGATTTGGTTGAGAAGAATATTCTCATGCTCTTGTTATGGCTTCTACGTGCAACTCAGTATCTAACTCCACTAGACCAACTATCTTGGTTCGTGGCTGATTTCCTAATTGTGGTGCGATAGGTGGATTTAGTGAAGTTGAGGCTTCATGATCGTTATTTCCTATCATTACACCTTTGTTCATCCCATTTGGATTTAATTTATTATTGTTATTGTGATTTAGAAGTGGATCATTGAAGATCTTAAGAGGTGCATTTTGAGGGGAAACTACCCCTGTGAAAGTATTTGGCATAGGTGTCACAAAATCTGTTAAGAACATATCTATGAAGAGTTGTCTTTGTTCTTCTGGAAAACATTGCATGAACTTATTGTAATTACGGCAAGTCCTAGTGTCATGGCCTCAAATTTTGTGGAAACCACAATACGAGTTGGGATTATAACTCCTAGGTTGTTGGTTTGGCACATGTTGTGGTCTAAAACTCTGATTAAACTATTGACTATTAGGATTAAAGTTTTGTGTTTGTTGCCTTTGGTTTTGGTTTTGATATCCAGTTGAATTTTGACTTGGACCTTGTGTCTAGATCTGCCGTTGTTGTTGTTGTTGTCGTTGGGGATGATTAAAATCCACCGTGTTGATTATTGGGGTAAAATTGTTGTTTCGTTGATTGTTAACTAGTGGTGGAACATTTACAATGTTTGCTTTTTTAGTTTGGTTAGTCACTCCATCTGTTGTCACTCTACGGTTTTTGTTAAGGATTTTAGGTCCTTGATTGGTGTTTGTGGTAGTAGGATAAGTCGTAGTGTTTTGGTTGGGGATGATTAACCTCCCATTTGTTCCATATGTCTTGTGGCCGCTATCTATTGTAGCTTGATCTATTCGGAGAGTGCTCTCGAGCACCTCATCATAAGTTCTTAGTGGGAACTTCTAGACTTCTTCCTTTATCTCTCTGCTGAGAGAATGAAGGAATAAATCACATAGTTCCATCTGATCCATGTTTGGAGCACTTGCTGAAGAATAGAGGATTGTACGCCATCTTTGGATGAAATGAGCAACAGATTCATTGTGTTCTTGTTTAATATGCAAGAATTCCCTGATTCCTGTTCTCAACAATTTGTTCATGTTGAACGCTTTGATGAAATCTGAAACGAGTTTTTTAAATGAATGTATTGAGGCTTCAGGTATTCTGTAATACCAATCGAGGGAGATACCCTCTAAAGTTTTGGGCAATATTTTATCAACAATTCCATCCCAAGGGAGCAGTTCTTGAATGGTTATGGCATAGGCCTTAATATGTGCATTCGGGTCTCCCTCCCCTTTGTACTTGGGTAGATCGGGGAGAGGTCTTGGAAGCATGATGCTTCATATAGTGAAGTCTAAAGGTTCTTTCAAATATTCTGAATAAATCCCTATCACATAGGTTTCGACCATTGATGGTGTTTGCTGAGGGGGTGGAGGTGGAATGGGTTTTTGATATGGCGTAGCCTATGTATTTACAGGGGCATAAGGAAATCCCTGTGGTTGAGTGAACATGATGGGAGAAGATAACATATCTCCCTTAGGTGATTTGGAATACATGTTTACGTATGGAGGAGCATTGCTCGGGAATGGATTGTTTTGTACTAAACCGGGAGGTATTATATTCTCAACTGGAGTGGTGTTAGAAAATGTGGTTCTAGTTGGCGTTTGTTGTAAGTACTTAGAAGGCATACCTAATGTGCCTATTCTTGTGAGGAGGTCTACTTGGCTGGGATGATGTGGAGGATTGGAAGTTCCTGCTTGCATGAACTATGGATTTTGACTTACTTGAGCAAGTTCCAACCCTCTAACCTTCTCAACTAAGGCTGAGATGACCTCGTTTGGTGAAGACACAGTATTTTGCCTTAGTGGCCTTTGTTGTATATCTTGAGGTTGTATAGGCATATGGTACCCTGCGAAGTTTCACCAAGGGTATTTCCTATAGGTGGAGGAATGGGGGTGTTTTCTTGGAACGAGACCTCGAGTTGTGTTTGCAAACCTCCTATAGGTGGGTACATATTTTAAGAGCATTGTTCGCTCCTAGCATAATGTGCTAAGTATTCGTCATCTAAAAAATAGATATGGATCTCGACTGTCTACTAATTTTTTTCTCTAAGCAACACATGAGGAGATGAACCAGATTCTCTAATGAGCGTCATGTTGTTTGAGCCAGAAGGCTCTGGTTGTTGCGTTTGAGTGAGCTGATCCAACTCCTCTATTTGGAAAGAAGAACTATATCTAGTCCTTTGAGGTGGAGTTTGTGTTGAAAATCAGTTAGTTGAATAGTTGTCACCCCATGCTGAGAGCGAGGGTGATGGTTGTCTATTTAATTGATTGTAGTATGCTTCAAGACCTAGGAGAGGTCTGCCATATGCATCGTATCCCGACATATTCGGAGGGTATATAAATACCCATGCAGAATAATGGGAAGAAGCGAAGGTGGATAAAACTAAAAGAAGAGTGTGAAAGTGAAGCAATCGTTCCCTTCACGTCGGGTTCACCAATTTTGTTGGTGAAGCTGATGTGAAGGCTAAAGAGGTGGAAAAGACAAAAGTATACTAATTAGAAGAACGAGTAAAAATCTGACTCAAATCAGAAGGTAGGAAGTTCACGTCGGGTTCACCAATTTTGTACAATGGAAAAGTGACATGTGAGCATGGGAATCTACAAGTAACTCTTCCTCACACCCGACCTCTCCAGGTCGTGCCGAGATAGTCGGTGGGGATGGAATATACATGGGATGCAGATAAACTAGTTAGGTAATCTTATGTCTTCAACACACAATAATGGGATCTATAAATCTAAGGCAAAGAAGGCCCTCCTAACCTAAATCAGTGTGATAGATCATTTGGCAAGGATAGCTGCTCGAAGGCTCCAATCAATATCGAGCTCTGCCATGATCTGATCTATGGGTTGTGGGATACGTGGAAGATGACTTGTGGGTGCTTCGTATATATCTCCCGAAAAGGTCATGAAAATGGAATGGCTAAATGTGTAGTGGATCTTTTGGTGTTTTATGGATGATTCTCTGGCCTAGTCTAGAAATATTTAGCTTGATTAGCTACTACGTTTAATAATGATAGTTGTGTGATGATGTCTAGTGGAAGTGGAGAGGACCTAAACACCAGCGTTCACAAGCTAGTGTCAATATTTGATTGATTTGTAGGCCCATTGGGTTGTGGGACCTGTGGATCACAACCATAAGTTTGTGGTTGCTTTGTGGACCTCCTATGGTCATATGAAGAGTCAACCCCTGATTTCGAGTATCCAGTAATCATATGCCTTTTCAGCCTCTACATTTAGAACTAGAAGTTGCATGATTTTCTCGGAGTACCTAACAGGTGTTCTGGCAACTTGGATACGTAAGCTAGTGTCTATATCAACGAGGAGGTCTCATGTGTCTAGTTGTGGGACTAGTGGATCACAACCGAATGTTTTCTCTCTTTCAGGTCCTTCTACAGTCATACGGATATCTATCAAGGTAGTCTATAATTTGGCTGATTTGACTAGAACGTGTGTGCTTTGTCGTCTTCTATGTTTAATCCTCTTAGTTGTGTGTTGATTTCTTGTAGGTCTATTGTTGTTCGAAAGACCTGAATTCTGAGATTTTGGTCTATGTCAGTTAATGCTACAACAAGATTGGGTTGAGGCACGATTGGCTCAAAAACGTATTCCCTGGGATCCCTAGGTCCCGTGATTGTCATACAAGATCAATATAAACCTAACTGAAATGAAATAAACTAATTATGCAAGATATATCTACAACATATATATATTCCTCTATTTTTTTAATTTTTGATAGAATTTTGAATAGAATTGAAAGAGAAACTAATCTAATATATTCAGAAAATGACAACTAGTCTAATAACAAAATTAAAACAAGCAAGGTAGCTTGGTGTAGCTACTTTCCTGTGTAGTTGTGAGTTTATCCTAAATAACTAGATAACTGATTAACTTAATTGAAAGACTCTTGATCCTACCTCAGAAGTGAGGAATGAATCATAGTTTCGAGAAACTATCAATCCCCACAGCTTCCTCGGTAATATCGAAAGTGAAATTTAACTGAAATGAAATAATTCACTACTCTATTTGATATGTTTTAACTAGAAATTTGACAGATAAAACCTGGAATTTGCAGAACAGTGGCAAATCTAGTAGTGTATGAATTTGTCCCCTCAGAATGATCTTCTTGTTCCTTCGTGTTCACGTGAATCCAAAAGAGCATGTATATGCTAGCATCAACAAAAGAAGGTATTTGAACAATGGTAGCTTTGGATATAGACCGAATATAATGCGAGTAGGAGAGGGACATCGCAAGTGATAGAGCTTGGTGTATGTAATTCCTAGCGGGATTTATTGTGGGAATACAACACAAGTGTACCGAGAGATTCTGGAATCTACCTTCTATGAAGAACACAACCTACAACTCTAATGGATTCAATCTACAAATGACACTACTCTGCTCTAAACTAATTTGTATGAACAACAATGAACAAGATTGGAGCAAGAAGATCGAATGGCTTCTAATAGTAAAGGAAAAACTAGCATGGATGTAAACATGAAAACAAAATGAGTTCTAAGAAAGAAATTGAAAGACTAAACAATGGAAATGAGAAGTTGAGGGGCCATTTTCTTGAAAACAAGCTGGCTATTTATAGATTTCACATTCACCCAAAGGTGATTCCTATTAGAACTCTTTTACCATTAAATAATGAAGAAACACTATTCTAGGGAACATAAAACATTAATATGAGCTAAGGTGGTTGAGAAAAGCTAGTAAATGTTGAAAAATTATGCAAGTCACGATCAAAGGAGCATGCTGGAAAGCGTGTGAAGGACCGTCACCCTAAGCAAGGTGGTAGTTTCGTCACTGAAGGTCAAAAAGCTCAGAAAAAGAAATGCAGAGGATAAATCAAAGTACACAAAGCTTAAACAAGATGCTTGGGATGCTAACATACACTTGGTGAGCTTTCCTAGATTCTGAACACCTTGCGAGGTGACCTGTATCATCATTGGGGCATGTGTAACATTGTTCTGGTGGTACAATACCCTACAATTTTTGGTACATACAGTCTCTTCTCACCAGCTTTCTTGATTTTTCCTCCATGCGTGATCTTATGCGCCTTCCTTCTATCTTCTTCCTATGCCTCATTCTTCCATGCACATCCCTGTGCCCTCCTTTATGCCCTTTTGTGCTAGGTCATCTTCTAACATGTTTGAGTGTACCGTGCACAACTAGTCAAAGCATGCCAATAGGGTGCCAAATCCTTGCAAAAATTAGTAAGTGACACGTGGTAGAAATGAAAAGTATTCACACAGTTGGCCATCATTTCAAGTAAATTTGCACACACTATGTGTTTTCCATGACATCTTCTCGATTGACATATCTTCTACTACAGAGCTTAGATCAGCATGCACCTAGACTTGTGAGAGGGATGCTGACATTAGCTACTGATGCAAATTCAAATTCAAATTTTGACGGATATGGTAGGTAAGAAATGGGAAATAGTATTGTTGACCATTAATGAGTAGATCCAATTGCTCTAACCACCTGATTTGATATAATCTACCCTCCTTTTTCTTTAACATGCTAAATAGGAATGGGGAAGTATATTTCATAGATATCCGTAGATTTATAGGCATTGAATGCTTCTTGTTGATGGTTGTGTTTCAAATTTATTTTTTCCTCCTTCATCCCTTCTTCCTCCATGGATTCATATATAAATGCAAGAGCAAGGCTCATTTGTTATGTTGGACACTCTAGATCCTTACGCGTTTTTGCTAAGGACTCCATATTTTTTTGTATTTTGAGTTGCAAACCTCTAGTATTTGGCTCTTGCATGTGGATATCAGCCTCGTTCATCATTTTAACATTTCTCTACATTTCTAAAAGTAATAGAATCATCATTTTGTGACTATTCTTTGTCCTAACGTGTTTGCATTCCTTCTTCTTTCCTTTTCTTTTACATTGTGTGTTGGTTGTGCTATTTCAGGTCCCTTGTAGTTCCATATTTAGTTGTGTTCCATGAAAATGATCTAGTGAATACGTGTTTCATTGTGTTACTCATGCCTAGCCTCCTTTCATGCATTTCCCTTTGTTCTTGCTCAGAATAGATAGTGTTCATCCCTCTTTTCTGGTGCTATCACCTTTTAGTGTAGTTTCCTTTCATGTTATTCTTCTACCCCTGGTCCCTTGGCATTATTAGCTTAGTTTCCCCTTTTCAGCACTAGGAGTAGTAGTAGCAGTAGAAATAGATAGAGGAACTGACCTTCTCTGGAGATCCGTCCCAAGATTGCAAGGTCCCACAACTTGGGGACGGTTCCATTGTGGTATCAAACACCTTGCCCTTCCAAGATCCGAGACGCGGTGCACGTTTGTGCAACTAACAATACCATTGAAGGAAATCTAGCAAAAGAGAATATGAGAAAACCCAATTGACACCAAAGAACTCAAATAAATAAACCGAAAATGAGATTGCAAAAGGACAATGAAAAAGAGATGCTTTACATTTTTCTCACTACCGTAGTGAAGAATGCATCTGATTAGGGAAATTTTGGCCTCTCTTGACAAGATTATCCACTTTCATAATTTTATTCTCAATGACTAGCTAGAGAAATTGGTTTACTTTAGGAGAAATTTCTTGAATCCAAATCCTATGCCAAGAAAATATAGTCTCCATAGAGGGAGAGAGAATCATATATCCTGCCTTAACATTATATGTACCATAAAAGTAATCCTCCCAAATAAGTTTTTTTGGTTTATCCAATGAGCTAAACTAATTTTCATTATTTACCCTTAGGATTTCATATTTTATCCCTATTTCTATGACTATTCTGATCTTATGGTTTTAACCAAACCCTTCCCACTAGTTTCTATATTTTAATCCTCTCTTATTCCACTTAGGAAGTTAGGTTTGTTACCTCAACTAGGAAAACTGTTAGATTGAGTGGTGCTAACATTAATTTCATCTAAGTGGCCTTAGTTCCACATTGTAATAAGAAAATGGAAAATAAAAACAATGCTAATAATTTTTATTTAGTTAATGCGCATGTTACTACAAATGTTGATACTATTGTTTATATTCACATTCAAGTTGCCAATATTATTGAGGATAATGGTGTTATTAATTACTCATCTAATCACAAGAGAAACTAATATGATACCACTCAAATTTTTTTATCATCTTTCAAAAAATCCCACCTGAAAAAACCACTTGATAAATTTAGTAAATATATTAAGGGAAAACCTAACAAAATTGATGGAGTAATAATTATGTTAGAAGAATTTGACAAGATACAATGTGTGAAAAAATAAAATCTTGGGAATGCTAATATCTAACATTTAACTCGATACAATTATACATTCTAGAGGCTCCTTTCCACATTAAAGACACATGACCATGTGTCTATGCAAGTGTTTCCTACACCTATTATTCCTACTATAGGAACATGAAAATTTTCTCGCCAAGTCACCTTATGTATTATTAGATAACCAATTTTTTATATTGTAGAAAATAGTACTTCTAAAAGTTTTGTGAATCATATAATTGATGTTTACACTAAAAAAATACAAGCTATTAAATAACAATTAGCTCTCTTGACATAAGGTTAGTTACATGATATCATAAGTCCATTGGTTATTAGATAACCCATAAGCACCTAGATTTCTTAGCTATCCCTACCCATAGGGTTGTTTCACCCAATGCCACTTCATATGATAGATATGCAAATCCCAAACAACATATTTGATCCTTCAATGCCTCATATATGGACTATGTAGGTAATGACATATTTTTAACCAATCTATTCCCATTTAATCTCAAGGAGTATTCACTTCATGGTTATACAACCCTCCTCAAGGGTTAGTACATATACTAATGCACTAGAGATTGGTTATACATCCTTTCCCAAGGGTCAATACACTCATTCTAGTTTTTGATAGAATTGTAGACTATGTTGTGATATACATTATCTCAAGGGTCTAAAAACATTCAAGAGATAAAGCTACAAGATGTATTTATTGATATCCTAATTCCACAACTTGATATAAATCTCATGGTTGATAATTTTGTATCCTTTAAATACATATGAAAAATAAACAAAATCTATGATAATAATATCTTCACAACCAACATACTCATAATGATCCTACATTTGGTGGAGCTAAGTTCCACATAAGACCATGACACAAGATTTAATATTAATGACATGAAATATATTGATGATAAAGTCATTAATGTAGCACAAGAAGATATACCCCTATTCTCTCTAATACTCCATATAATAAATGGACACATTTGGTAGAACAACCTTACAAGGTATTACAAAACCTACTTGAATGTAGGCTATAAATCCACCTTCACCTTCTAAAATTGACATTAGTAAGCCACAAAATCCTAAGTTTTAAGTTTTAAATTATATTGTGAGTATCACTAATCTATTGAAATACACCCAAGATATTCTTAAAGTTACACCAAAAGATTTAAGATCTTATAGAAAAACACTAGTTTAGTGAAAGACTTCAAAAATCCTAGCAACACCTCAGTAGCACATCCTAATGTAGCTCTTAATTATTTTACCGATCCTCTACCTAATATTGTTGAAACTCACATGAATGTTGAGGTACACATAATTTATCATGTCGCTCCGCCACCCCAATGTTAGAATAATGATCCTCACCCTATATATGTCATTATTTACGTGACTAAAAATATACCTCAACTATAACCTTTGATTGTAACATTTATGATTAATATATTCCTCTTAATGACAATGATTCAAAAACCAATATTTATTTGATCACATATTTATTCACATCTGATATGCAAAATTTTGGTAGACATGGATATAATAACAACATTTTTACTCGATACTTCTTACCACTCTTAGTTATACTACATATGATTTAATTTGTATAATATATACATTTCAATGGATTTATGGATGTCAAAACCCACTTAGGACATCATATTACCTTTACAATTTGGACCTAGGAGGATTTACATGTGGTAATTAGTAATACCTTCTGACAACACTATCAACATGTAATTTAGATTCCCATAGATTCATGAAATGAGAGCTATCCCCTCAAATTTACACAAATCATAAATGTTTGAAGTATATACACAAAAACACACTGGTTATAATTCTGTGTGTTCTTTATGAGTATCGTATTTGACATATCATATCACCTACTTCTTCTTCGATCCAATATATACTCTTACAAACAAATGTGCAACCTCCCCAACCCACTCACCTTGAAATGCAATAGATAGTTTACCCTATTAATAGACAAATATGATAATAATCATCGATATAGAGTAGTCATGATCAAATTTTAACATTAAATCCTCGTGTAGTTTATCATGTCTTACCTAGATATGTGTAAAATGGATTAGTTCTATAGAAACCTTGTGAGAATTACCCATATGGGACACTAATGCACTTTCCCAAAAAAAAAAAAAGGCCACAAGTTACTAAAACCACTCATGACCGACAACTTGTGTATTCACATATTGCTAGCACTAATATTTCGATACTTTACTACACAATATTACTTTTCAAACTTAGATTATGAATTATGTATTCCTATTATACTCATCAACATGGAATTCACTTTTCATTAATTTAGATAATACATATACGTGATTATCCCATTCATTGGGATGATATGATATCAATATTATGTTTCCCTTACTCAAACTAGACTATATAAACTATTGTACTTGGTTCCTTTTTTCACACACTGTTTTCTTCTATTATGATAATTACTTGAATTTACAATAATTTTCTAACACCTACTCTCAAATTTACACCCGTGCATAACTTGATGATGCAACACATTTTCAGGTCCAATTGAATTGTTAAGGGAATAATGCTTATACATGACCCCATCCCCAATTTTATATTTTATATAACCCAAGGCCTATGGGACCTATCATGTGTAGCTTTATGTATATTTTTATATATTCAAGAAAATAAAATAAAAATTTAAATATTCCAAAAACTTAGACCTATACGTGACTTACTTTGTTTTTGTATAGATTTAGACAATCGATATTGTCATTTTTGGGCACTTTATTTATCTCCTTCTCTATTTGCTAGACATTAATAGTAAACATGGTTAGTTATAGGATATAATTTTTCCATGGACATATAAATATATGATTCACAACTCCTTGATTCCTACACCCGAGGGAAACATTCCAATTTGGGGTCATGCCTACACTAGAGGGATATTGCATATAATTTTTTAGGTTTGATCTTGTGTACCATTTTCCACTAGTTATACATAGTTATTTAATAGATATATTTAGGTGAATTATTCATGACATGCAATTTGTTCTATATGTTGTATTGTGCTTTACATAATGAATCCATTTCTCGTTCCTATATATCATCATTGGATGCTCCATATTTACTTGTTACCATTTGTATTATGTTCCATATTGATTTATCACACGTTATTGTATATGTTTGTCCTTAATACTATAGGCCTTAAATTATTTTATTTACTTCATGTTTACTCTATGGTATATTTTTATATGTTCATTGTCTAGTGTAATTGATTTTCTCGCGTGGCTAATTATCTAGAGTGATTGTTCCATGTTGGTTTTTTGTCACAATTTTTATATGATTGTTATATGGAATGATTATTTTATGTTCTTTCTCTATATTTTTTGACACATGATTTATTTATATTAAATGACAATTATATGCTTCAAGATCTATGATTCTATGTATGATGATTATTTATAATGTATTTCGAGAATCAATTCTTACCATATGAATATTACTAACATGACTATTGGTTGAGTTTTCATGTCATTACAATGTCATACCAGTGTTGTTTTAAATATCTTATTGTGGACCCATCATGTCATGTATTTCCTTGTCACATTTTAGGTCCCAAAGAAGTGTTAAAAGAGTGCATGGTAATACACTCATCTAATTATCACTATTACATTATAATTAGTTTTTGTAGAGAACCGAGGTATTACATTTTCCCCATGGTTATAGTATTTAAAAGGACCTATTGACATGGAATAATCCGAAGGCACACATTTTGTAGGGCGAGTCCAACATACTAATCCTCGAGTGACACAACTAACAACACCATCTGATGTTTTATAATTAAATTAAGATTAAACATATGACCTAGTGGTCGAAACGTAATTACATACTATTTATGCTAACCCCGAGGGATACATTATAACTACTTATTTATTGACACATGATTTATTTATATTATATGACAATTATATGCTTCAAGATCTATGATTCTATGTATGATGATTATTTATAATGTATTTTGAGAATCAATTCTTACTATATGATTGTTACTAACATGACTATTGGTTGAGTTGTCATGTCATTGCAATGTCATACTAGTGGTGTTTTTAATCTCTTATTGTGGACTGTCATGTCAAGTATTTCCATGTCACATTCTAGGTCCCAAATAAGTGTTAAAAAGAGTGCATGGTAATATACTCCTCTAATTATGACTATTACATCATAATTATTTTTTTGTAGAACCGAAGTATTGCATTTTTCCCATGGTCCTAGTCTTTGGAAGGACCTATTGACATGGAATAACCCGAAGGAACACATTTTGTAGGGTGAGCCCAACATACTAATCCTTGGGTGACATAACTAACAACACCACCTGATGTATTATAATTAAATTAAGATTAAACATATGACCCAAAGGTCGAAATGTAATTACATATTATTTATGCCAACCCTAGGGGATACATTATAACTACTTATTTATAGAAATTTTATACAATTTTCTCAATATGCTTAATCTTGAGGTGACACATATTATGTTTATTCTATAATGATAATATTATATGCATATTGATTTATGTAACCATTTTTAGTAATCATGCTTTATATAGTTTATCTCTATATTTATTTTAAACTTGATATGGTTAACCAATCTTATGTTTTGAGTTGAATGACATGTTTCTTTTTTTTATTTGAATTTTGGATATAATGTCATACATCACCTAAAAAGGGGACTAAAATATGGGATTATTTAGTTTCATATAGATTTTAACTCAAAGTATACTGATTCAAATTTTTTATAGCATTTCACATAGTTAAAATAAAATGTGATCATATTTTATGTAGAGTTAAGATCAAATTTATCCACTCGAAATATAAATTTACATTAAATTTATTTACTTCACACAAGTTATGATCATATTTATTCACTTATAATAGAGTTTTAGTAATATTATCAAATAAAAAAAAATTATATGTAGCTCATGTTAGCACTAGGAGCTAACACCCACTACTTTTGATTATGAATGGACAACATAACTTACGAGTAACATGGGAATGTATCTAAGTGTGGTACCTTGTAAAGTTAGAAAAACCTCCATAGGAGGATGGTTCCTTTTTTATTATCCCATTATAAACTAACCTACAACTTCAAAATGCAACTAAACTAAGTCTAAAATAAAAATTAGTAATGACCAAGGAGAGAGGGGAGAATTTGTTGCAAAATTAAAAGGAAGGTGATGCAAAAACTAAAACAAAATTTAATTCTAACCTATGGAGAAAAAAATGTTATCATAGATGCAAGAATCAAAGAGAAACATAAAGTTTTGAAGGAGACAAATGAATAAAATCAAAAGAGAGCAAGAGGAAAATGGATTCACATTAAATACAATCATTTAAAGGAATAATCATTGTTGTGATAACAATTCAAAGCATATTAATTTCATTTATAGATTAGAGGTTTGTAAAAAACTACAAAAATGCAATTACAGAGGTCTATAGGTATGGAAGTTGCAAAAAAATCTAAAGTAGAGCTCCAAATCCAATAGAGAAGAACCCTTAAAATGTGTAAAAGCACTTATAATTATAGAAGAATGTGAAAGGAAGAGAGAAAGAGAGGGAAAATGCAAAGTCAACTAAGAAATGAATGAAGTTCACCCCAAGGACTATACGCCATAATTTTTACATTTTAAAGCATATATATCCTTCTTTCTTACTTACACACACCATAATACTTTGTGGACAGAAGGATGGGCACCATTAAACATTAAATTTTAGTTGGTGAGGTGGTTGGATGTTTGATTTTACTCTCATGTCATTCTTGTGTTTGCAGTTTTCCTCCAAATAACATCAATTCTTACATTTCTTGATGCGAAAATGTATCCCTTGAGGAGACACTCCAAATGACACCGGTTTGTGTAATTTGGAGCTCTGCATTGAAAATTATGAAAAAACCATTTTTTCCCACTCGTGATTATCCCTATTTTTGTCTTGCTTTGTAGAAATCACTTGTTACACAAAATTAAAGACTCACGCTGGTTTTGTTTAATGTATGCGACATTTAAGACTTGTGCAACATCTAAATTATATTGTGGATATATTTCTAGACCCCCACAACTTTCACCATGACCTTCCAATTTATTTCTTCCATGGATCTTACTCTATCATTCCACGGACTTGGAGAGTCCGTATAACACCGAGATAGAAAATTCCATGGAACACTAAGATAATGCTATGTCGATTCTATCCTTAGTCACTCATAACTTTATCTCCTTGCCTTGGTGGCACCTCACAATGTGTTCTACTCACATTGTAGATCATATTAAGTGGCTTAGAATATTTTTCATGTGGTTTTCACACCAACTCCACTAAAGAACAAAATTTATCCAAGTTCATGCAATACCTTTTCCCCTATTCCGCGAAGGTCTTGACTTGATAAAAAGTACACTAAGGATTTTGGATTAATTGTTTTGTTCAAAGACGTTAGGAGAACCCGCGAAGCAATAAATTACACATATTTTGGAACACTATATTATAGTATTCCTCATATTTCCTAGTGAAAAATATACTTAAGTGTTAAGTGATGCTCCTTTGTTCCATGAGATAGGAAAACATGTGGAACATTAAATTCCTTAATTCTTCGAATACTAAGTTTTAGTATTCCACAAATTTTGAACAATTTTTTTCGAGGTACAAGATTGAGTTTGTAAGTTGTCAAAATAACATGGGGGGTTATTTTGGAAAAAAAATTGTTGACTCATGGGGATATCTACATGCTATATAGATGATAATTTTCCTTTTACAATCCATTGGGCATGGAGTTAGCCTAAATAAACAAAAATATGATCATATAACTTAAAAATTTCACCCCTAAATTTGTATAAACTCAAATATTTGACTTGTAGGTGCTCTTTAAGATTTAGTTTTTGGGGGTTATGAATGAAACTTACAAATTTTCCCAAAACTCTATTTTTTTATCATAGAGGAAGGGCCATAGAGAACTCATTTTTTTGCAACTGAATTTAGGGCTGAATGATTACACCTTGACACAATCATAAAATATCTCACTTCCACCATGAAACCTACTTTGAAAATTAAAATGCAAAAATAACAAGGGGTCGAAAACTATGTACAAAAGATAAGATCATACATGTATAAATGAAACATGCAAAGTGTGCACAATGCACTTGTTGCAAAAAGAAAACTAAAACTACAAAATAAAACATGTGCTCGATAAAACTTAGAGGAATTGAAAATAAAATATTATGTAACATGTATAACCTTTGCTTAAAAATCAAAGTTTAAGGTAGATCCTATTTATTGGAATCATAAGCTCTTCTCCATCCAATTTTGATAGTTAGAAAGAATTATTTTATTTGCAATTGGAAATCACATAAGGGAAACTCCATATTGTATTAAACTTGTAATGTTTACCTAGCTTGGCTCTATCTTGATCCCATTTAAGCATAAGGTATCCTTATTAAAAACTCTTATCCACTACTTTCTTGTCAAAACATTGCTTTACTTGAGTTTGATTCAGCTCCATTTCTTGCATGGCTCAATATCTCAATTGTTCAAGCTCCATTAACTTTACATAAATTATTTCCATTGTTGTGACCTTGAACATTTAAAACTTCTTGATGAGCTATAATGTTGGTAATTCAAGAGATATTATAATCCTTTCTTCCTTACCATAAACCATCTTGTAGGGTGAGCTTCCAGTTGACCTTTTGGGGGTGAACCTATTAGCCCATAAGACTGATTTTTGTTTGGTGTGCCATTTTATTTTATTTTCATCTAAATTCCTTCTTATGATTCTTAATAGGTTCTTTTTTATTGAATCATCCTATCCATTGCCTTGGGGATAGTAGTTTTATGAGGTGCTCAAGTACATTCTATTCTTGATGCAGTCCAATTAAATATATTTGTGTGAAGGAATGCTAAAGAATTATCAAATATTATCGTAGAAGGAACACCAAACTTGGTCACAATACCTTCATAGAAGTCTAGGTTGCTGTCCTCATTTTCTTCCTTTAATGAAATTACATCTATTCATTTGGTGAAGTAATCCATAAAAATCCACTTGTGCCCCTATTATAATGTGGATTGATCACCCCAATGAAATCCATCCCCCATTACATGAATGGTTGATCTAGTGAGATGGGTTGAAGGGGTAGAGCTAGTAATTTACCTTTTCCTATGAAAAAGGAACACTTTTTACATTTACCAACCCATGCATGGTAGTATTTGAAGAGATTAGGTCAATAATAACCACCCTTCATGATCCTAAGAGATTATGTCCTTGGATAAAAATTTCCTTTTGCCTCTTCATCATGAAACTCATGCAAATATATCTCAACCTAATTTTCCTTAATGCACCTCAATAGAACACCATTTACATCCTTTCTAAACAAAATCCCATCAATAAGCACATAAGGGATAGATTGGAGCCTAAAATACCTTCTTTTGGCCTTGCTCAAACTCGAGGACACCGGCCTATTTGGAAAAATTACGTTATATCATGGTTCTAACAAGGAATGAGTAAGGTATAAAATAGTAGTTGATCATATTGAAGTATTAAGATAGCCTCCTTTCCACTATGTAGATCCAAAACTAGCTACTCACACAAACCTTTTCCCCTTACTAGCCTAGTTATCTTGACATCCACATCATACTCCATCACTATGGTTATCTAAGAAACCCTTTTCTAATGTAATATTTGTTTAACAAGAAATACTTCACACTAGAATTTGATACCATTAGGTGTATTTTATTTTTGGACACTAAATATTTGATTTTCTTCAAGCTCCTTATGATAAATAAGGAGCACCTCTCAAAAATGAGTACCTTACTTCATAATTCTCTAGACTCTAACTAAAAAAATAAAATATGTTGTTCCAAATATTCTTCATTTAGCTATACTATCATGGTAGATAGTGTATCTATGACTCTAAAAGAATACAATGTGAATTCCTTTGAGAAATTAGGATTTTTAAAGGTAGGGGCTTGCGCTATTGCTTATTTGATGGCCTCAAAACTACTCTTACCTTCCACAATCCATTTAAAAGACTTTTTCTCTTTAGCATAGATGTCAATGAATTAACAAGATTGGAAAAATATGCAATGAAATTCTTGATGAAGTTGATCCTTCCCAAGAAGCTTTGTAGTTCCTTCTCATGACTAGGTAATGACAAAGAACAAATGACACTTTTGTTCTCTAGATCTATTGCAATCCCTTTCTTAGAGATAATGTGACATATGATATTACCTTGATGTACTAGGAAGATACATTTCTTGGGATTGAGGGAAACCCCAATCTATCTACACCTTTGAAATACCTGATTAAGATGAAATAGGTGGTCATTTTATTCCTTGGAAAATATCATCAATGTAGAAAAGGAAAATACTATTAATCATCATTTTTAATGCCATATCCATGACTCTTTGAAATGTTGATCCCGTATTGAAAACCCAAAGGGAATTTTTCTAGTAGGAATAAGTTCCCCATTAATTGGTAAAGGTTTTCTTGAACCAATCCTATTTCTTCACCTTAATCTGATTATATCCTAGGTAGCCATATAATAGGAAAACCTCTCCGACCCTCCTACCTTTTACAAAATATGCTCCATAGAAGGTAATGGGTAACAAAATTTCAAGAATCCTTGTTTAAGTCCCTAAAATCAAGACATAATATTATTTTCCCATTTATTTCCACACTAGAACTAGGTTGAAACCCAATATGTGTTGAGTTATGGAGCTCAATTACTTCATTTTAGCATGCAATTAGAACTTGCTGGAAAACATAGTAACCGACATCGGTTAAGGGTAGACCGACATCGGTCAGGGAAGACCGACATCGGTCAAGGGCAAGTAGGAACCGACGATGGTTAGGCAGAACCGGTGTTGATTACCTATGTGATGAAGTTTTAATTAACTCTCGGGAATTATATCTATTTTTAGCATTAAAATATATTTATTAATTGTAATTGCATGGCTAAGTGCCCTAAGGCTAAAAATGACTATATGAAGTTAAAATTAGGGTTTAGAAGTAAGGGTGTGGATCATAATTACAAGATAATTATGTGAGAGAGAATTCTTGGTGAAAAAGAAAAAGAATCTTGAAGGAAGAAAGTATTGAACATCTGAGAGGTGTGGAAGATTGTAAATCTTCATTGTATATCTTATCAAAGCTTTGGATAATATATTGGCTTGTTTCGTAGTGGACATAGCCCACACTGGGTGAACCATGTTAAATCTAGTATTGATTTATGTCTCTTATTTTGTATATTTATTCTGGTAGAATATCTACTTTTATTTACATGTATGCTTAGATCTAATATATTGTCTGTACAACTTGTGTGCTAACCCCAACAACTAGTATCAGAGATTTGTTTGAGGGTTTTGTGTGTTGACAGATTTACTCATAGAGGGTTTTTTGATTGAGTAGGAGCTACAACAATGGTAGAAGATAATAAATACAAGGTAGAGAAATTTGATGGCCGAAATTATCAATTAAGGAAGATGCAGATTGAGGATTATCTATATCAAAGAGATTTGTACTAACCATTGGATGAGAAGTCTAGACCTATAAAGATGACTGATGAAGAATGGAAGATTTTTGACAGAAAGGATTTGTGATCTATAAGATTGAGCTGAGCAACATCCGTGGCTTCTAATATTACGTAAGTTTCGCTTCTACGGTAGAGACTTAATGAAATATCTTGCTTATTTATATGAAAAACCTAGCACTTCAAATAAATTTTATTTGATGAAGAAACTATTTAGTTCTAAGATGCATGAAGGTGAATCTACCTCTAGTCATTTGAATGATTTTTGATCCATAGTAAATTAGTTAAAATTGATTGCTATACCATTTGATGATGAAGTAAAATCACTTTTATTCTTATGTTATTTGCTTGATAGTTGGGACAACTTGGTAATTTCTATTAGTAATACAACATCTCGCTAATAATATTTTAAAGTTTGATGATGTGATTAGTATAATATTGAATAAATAAATTTACATGAAGAGTATAGAGGAATCATCATCTGGAAATTCTTTGAATGTAGAAAGTAGGGGGGGAAAATGAAGAGATCCAAAAGTAAGAGTAATAGGAAATCAAAGTCAAGGGATAGCAAATCTAAATCTAGAAGTAAGGGAATTACTTGTTGGAAATGCAAAAAGAAAGGACATGCAAAGAAAGATTCTTGGTTAAAGGATAAAGAGAATCAAAACCGTAAAAGGTAAAGAGGTGAATCTTGCTTCATAAGAGGTAATGTAATATTATCTTATTCTTTCTTTACACAATAGAATTGAATCATGGGTTTTAGATTCAAGAGTTTCTTTCCATGGAACCCTAATAAGGGTTATTTTAGAAATTATGTCTAGGGAAAGTTTGGGCATTTTTATTTGGGTTATGATGAACCTTGCAATATTACATGTAAAGGGGAAGCTCATCTAAAATTTTAGAATTGAAATACATGGGTATTGAAAGATGTGAGGCATGTGCCAAGCCTCGAGAGGAATTTTCTCATCCTTGGGTACCAAAAATTGAGAAATTTATTGATGAAAATGAACTCTCAAGTTTTAAAGAAACACCTACGGAAATACACAAGAACCATGGTTAGTTAGTTCTTGACCGACATCGATCGATGAACCACCGATGTTTATAAAGGATTAGAATCAGCATCGGTAAGCAAAACTGATGGCGATTAGATGTGACCGCATCACCACTATCAAAAGTCAATACTAATGTTCAAGAGGCCCGAGTTGAGCCTCTTGTACCCCAAACTCATGTGAGAAGTAAACCTCATAAATATTTAAAACTTCTCTATTTTATTTATTATTGATTGATAATGGTGAACCAAAAAGTTTTGAAGAAGCAATGTAGGATGAGACCCACATGTAGTGGGAGCATGGCATGGATGAGGAGATGGACTCCTTGGAATAGAACCAGACTTGGGATTTGGTTAAGTTACCAGTAGGTAAGATGACATTATGGAACAAGTGGGTTTACAGAATTAAGGAAGAAGAGGGTGGACGAAAAGGTACAAGGCAAGGCTTGTAGTAAAGGGATTTGCACAGAAAGTAGGTATTGACTTTGGTGAAATATTTTCTCCTATTGTTAAGATGACTTCTATTCATACTGTATTGAGTTTAGTTGTAGTAAAATATTTACATTTAGAGAAACTAGATGTGAAAATGGCTTTCCTTCATGGTGATTTGGATGAAGAAATTTATATGTAGCAGCCACTTGGGTATGAAGTCAAGGGTAAGGAGAAACTAGTGTGCAAAGTTGAAAAATATATGGACTCAAGCAAGCTCCAAGGAAATGGTACATGAAGTTTGATAGTTTTATGCATGAGCATGGTAACTTGAGATGTGAATCAAGCTATTGTGTTTATTTCAAGAAGCTTGAAAATGGGAGCTATATTATTTTGTTATCGCATGTGGATGATATGCTTATCACAGGATCTAGTATGTAGGAAATTGGTGAACTTAAGAGAAAGATAGCTCACACATTTTCTATGAAGGATTTAGGAGCTGTAAAAAGAATCCTTGGCATGTAAATATATAGAGACAAGAAAAACAAGAAATTGTATCTCGTCTTAAGAGGATTATATCTACAAGGTGTTAGAAAGGTTCAACATGCAGAATGTAAAACCTGTTAGCATACCTATGGCTAGACACTTAAAATTAAGAAAATATTAGTGTACTTCATCACATGAGGAGGTAAAATACATGACACAAGTGGCATATGCTTCAAAAGAGTTGGAAGTCTCATGTACGCTATGGTTTGTACCAAACTAGACATCAGCACAGAGTGGGAGTTATGAGTAGATATATGGCTAATCTAGGTAAAGAGCATTGGAAAGGAGTCTAATAGATACTTAGGTATTTGAAAGGGAAATCTAGCATGTATTTATGCTATGGAGGTTTAGATATTTCATTACATGGCTATGTTGATTCAGATATGGCTAGAGATCTGGATGGTAGGAGGAGCACTAATGGATATATTTTCACAAAGGTGGAATGACAGCTTAGTTAGATTTCAAGATTGCATAAAGTTGTGGATTTGTATAATACAGAGGCAAAGTATGTTACAGCTATAAAGGATAATAAGGAGATGATATGGATGAGTAGGTTCATGGAAGAGTTGGAAAAGGAACAAAGTGATTGTAAACTATTTAGTGACAAATGAGTGCAATTCATTTGGAAAGAATTCAAGAGTTTCATTCAAGAATGAAACACATTCAATTGAGGTATCACTTCATATGACAGCTATTGGAGGATGGAAAATTAAATATGTAAAAGATTCATATGAGCAAGAACCCTATGGATATGCTAACGAAACCATTAGTAAAGTAGAAGTTGGATCTACACTCCACTTCGTTGGTCTTCGAGTTTGAGACTTGAAGAGGAAGAAAAAAAGCTAAGAAAGAATCCAAGAATAATGTTGTACAGAAGGTGTGGTGCAAGAATGAAACTCCAAGTGGGAGATTGTTGAGTTGTGGAGCTCAATTACTTCATTTTAGCATGTAATTGGAACTTGCTGGAAAACACAGTAACCAACATTGGTTAAGGGCAGAATGACATCGGTTAGGGAAGACCGACATCTATCAAGGGAAAGTAGGAACTGGTGATGGTTAGGTAGAACCGGCGTTAGTTACCTGTGTGACGAAGTTTTAATTAACTCTTGGGAATTATATCTATTTTTAGCATTAAAATAGATTTATTAATTGTAATTACATGGCTAAGTGCCCTAAGGCTAAAAATGACTATATGAAGTTAAAATTAGGGTTTAGAAGTAAGGGTATGGATCATAATTACAAGATAATTATGTGAGAGAGAATTCTTGGTGAAAAAGAAACAAAAGCTTGAAGGAAGAAAGTACTGAACATCTGAGAGGTGTGGAAGATTGTAAATCTTCATTTTATATCTTGTCAAAGCTTTGGACAATAGATTGGTTTGTTTCTTGGTGGACGTAGCCCACACTGGGTGAACCATGTTAAATATGGTGTTGATTTATTTCTCTTGTTTTATATATTTCTTCTGTAGAATATCCACTTTTATTTACATGTATGCTTAGATCGATATATATTGTCCAGAAAACCAGCAAAGCTAACCCCAACAATATGAATGTTTTATGGGAAAAATGATGTCAACCTATATTAGCTTGTTCGACTCTTTCTTCATTAGAGGCTCACTTATTGGGTTGGTAGGTCTTTGTTTCTATCTAATGAGCTTGTCTCATTGAATCTAGTTCAACGGTGTGCTAAGCTAAATAAGAATCAAAACATCTAGGGTATTGATAATTCCACATAAAAAAATTGAAAAATATTGATAAATCTCTACAAAAGCATGTTTTTCTTGTGGAGTACATACCTTTCCAATCTTAAGAAACTTATTCTTTCAAATTTAAATGGGTTCATAGTATTCACCCTTGACGGTCATGTTTTCTTTCTCTCTTTTTGTTGATCATCGAATTTAAAATGGATTCCAAGGTAACTAAGCCCTTATGTAGTTTTTTTACCCTAATTGGACTATCTAATCTTCATATTGTTGTTCCAATTTGTCTTGATTTCTTGAAGAGAAATTAACTTCCTCTTGATGAATTTGATAATTTACTCGGTCACTATTAAATACTTTCTATTTAGTGTCATTGTCTGGGATAGTAGGCCTTACTACCACTCTAATATGCTCTTGTAATCCACCCTTCTTGATGACTTTAGGAAAATAAAATATAGCTCCAACTACTACTAATATGACAGATGATTCATTCTCCTTTCTTGGTATCGAATAGATGTTGAATGCCCCTCAAAATATCCTAGAGATCACATACCCTATGATTATAGGATTTTAACATATTATTCTTAGTTGTATTCAAACCTATTACCTGATTTACAACTAACTCAATGTCACCAAAATCTTGCAATTATTTGTCACTATTATTTCTTACCCCATTATAGAGCATGGATTAGGGACTCATACTTAGATGAGTAGTTAGAAAAACTAAATATAAATTTGAAGGTGGAGAAATAATTAACACTTGTGTGAGATTCAAGAACCACACCTCATTTTTCACCTTGTTTTCTCCTTGAACTATCAAAGAACATACGCCGATGCCATCTTCTTACTAATCTACCTTCATAATATTAGGAATGGGTAATTTTTCCTCAGTACAAGTAATAGATGACTAAATTAATCTATTTAATATACTGATAGGTATAAAAACCATGGAAATAAACTCCCCACTCATCAACATACAAATTTGGAATGCCTTCAATTTGAGTGTTTGTCTCTTGAACCAAAGAGTATTCTTCTTGGTCAAAGATTGTGCAATTTTCATTAATAGGGCTTGGTGTATAAGGTTCCATGTGATATGTGGTAATAGGATATGAAATTATAGTAAAATTGGTACCATATCTTTTCTTAAATAACATATGAGACCAATCACCTGATAAGTACCCTCCAATCTTGGCATTGAAATATTTAGAGAGGCATAAGGACAAAAATGGAGGTATATCAATTATAAATACATCATGGCGAATGGAAAAGTTGGCACATGCATACAATCTAAGTTTTAAACCTTTGATAAATCCAATAGTTCCCACTGCTATTCCATCTAATTGAAACACACCTTTAGATATAGATTCATATTTGATTCCCACCTAATCTAATCTACTTGGGAATTACTAAACTAATTTCCCATGAGTCAATCATGCACTTTTGAACCAAGTGATTTCCAATAATCAAGGATAAATAGAAAGGGGAGGCTTTATACTCTTTCCCGGCTGATCATCATTTTGTGGAGGTGCATTAGTGGCACAAATTTTTCCTGTTCTTTGGGTGAATCATTTATCGTGGAGATGTTAGACATAGCTACTTGTAAGAGGTACCTTTGTTGAGGAATCACCAAGGATTCTATTAGTATTATTCATTTGTTCAAGAATGTTGAAGGGAGTGGAACTATCCTTATGCTTTAATTTACTAGCAGAATAACCTTTTATTGTGTTTGAGTTGACATAGAAGGAACTTTCGACTGCCCTTGCACTCTTGAAGTCTAATTTTCATGTATTCCTTGTACATTGGGAACTGAATTTATATTTCCACCTCTTTGAATTATTAGATAAGGTTGGAAAGGGAATACATTTTTCTGATGTCCCATCCTCCATAGACCTCCTTTTGGAAATAGTATTTACTACTACACCTAGAGGAGAAGTTTGATTTATTCCACCAAAATCATCCATTTTCTAATTCACAAGCGAGACATCAATTTATGTCTTTTGCATATCATCTGGTTACATAGATACTTCTGATGTATCTTGAGGTAAATATACATTCTATACCATTAATGTTTGGTTTAGGATGTCATTTGGGAAAGTGTCTTGGTTGCAAGGAAACACCACTCATAATCTTGCACAAGATTATTTTGTATTGAAACCAAGGCCTTAAATGAGTTGGCTATGTTAGGATTATAAAATTGAAATGGATTTGTAGGAGTAATCTTATTTTTATCTGAGGATTAACCTAGAATGACAATTTTTTTGGTTGGTATAGAGGTTGATATATTTGATTGAAAGGTCAGGTAAGGTTTGAAATTATGAGCTTGCTTCCTTGTTAAATTCACTAACTCATTCCAAATGTTTTGCAAATATATCATTACCTCTTATATTTCATTTAAAAATCCCATATAGGTAGATGTTAGGATTTGATTTTAGATATTTGGGGTTAGAATAGGGGCTAATTCAGGTGTTTGGTGAGGCGTAGATGTTCCTATCTCTCGAGAACGTGGGCATTAGAGGTCTAGGAGTAAGTTTACCAACCCGAATAAGATTATTTTTATCTCTAATGGAAATATCATAGGAATTTGGTAAATTTCTACTCCCCATGGACTAAATAATGATTGGGATGTCACTCTTTATAACCCTTAATTAAAAGAGAAAATCATATTGATGTGTAGGTATTACCATTTGTGGGATTTTATTCCATGTCATTTGAAATATGATACTAAAATAAGACATTAGCTCATGTGGTGCTCTCTTTGTTGTAGTCATCTACTCCACAAAATATAAATGGTTTGATTTATCTTTAAAATGGTTGTAAAGAGCTTCCCTAACTCATCCAAGTTGTAATAGAATTTATCCACAAGACCAGACTACCATTGTAGATATTTTACCTTGAAAGAAGCATCCAATAATATGAATGTTACATTGTCTTGTGTAACATGGTAGACTGAAAATACATTTGTAATGTCCTTAATGTGTTCAATGGATGTTGTAGTGTTCTCTCTAGGTGAAGAAAAGAACACTCTTTAGGGATGCAACTAGAATTTCATCATATTGGGCCAAAAGTAAAGGACTTCCTCCATTGAATGTGACAAAATCATGATTGTTTAATGAGGCATGAATGTGATGGGCCTTAAAACTATAGAAGATGAAAAAAAATTCCTACTAGGAGGAGGAGTGGAGAGAAATCTATCTAGAGGTGATGGTGATCTCTAAACTGATCTACTTATTCTTCTTCTCCTTAGTGACAATTGTAGGTAGTCAAAAGGATCTCCACTTTCTATTCTTTTCCTTGTTTGAATTATTCTCATAATATTGAGACATTTGACTACTTAAACTAGTATATATGATGATTGGAGCCATCAGATGTGTTCTATACAACCTCCTAAGACCGGATATCACCAAGATACACACCAAACTCTTAGTGAAATGAAAAGAAATTCCTCAATGTGGTTCCACTAAGAATACCAAATTTTTAACACCAGAAGTTATCACCCTCTACTTTTTATTATGAATGGAAAAAACTTGAGTAACATGGGAATGTCTCCAAGTGTGGGACCTTACAAAGTGAGACAAACCTCCAAAGAAGGCTGGTTCCTTCTATCTTAGCCCACTACAAACTAACATACAACTTCAAAATGAAACTAAAATAATTCTAAACTATAAATTAACATGGACCAGAGTGAAAGGGGATAAAATTCTACAAAATGAAAAGGAAGGTGATGAAACAAAACTAAAACAAGGTTCAAATCGACCTATGGAGACACAAATGTAACGAAAATGCAAGAATAAAAGAGAAAACAGATTTTTGAAGGAGACAAATAAATAAACTCAAAGTAGAGTAAGAGGGAAAGGGATTCACATTAAATACAAGAATTTTAAGGAATAAATATAATTGTAATAATAATTAAAATCATATTCATTTCATATACATAGTAGAGGTTTACAACAAAATTACAAAAACGTAGTTACGGAGGTCTAGAGGTATGGAAGTTGTAAAAATCTAAAGAAAAGCTCCAAATCAAGCAAAGAAGAACCCTTTAAATGTGCAAAAGAACTTACATTTATAGAATAATTTGAGAGGAAGCGAGAAAGAAAGGTGAAATACGAAGTCAACTAAGAAATGAATAAAGTTCACTCCCCAAGAACCCTGCATAATCATTTTTGTAGTTTTAAACATGGACATCCTTATTTCTTACTTAAAAATGGCATTAGAATTCGTGAAAGGAAGTATGAGAACCATTAAACATTAAATTTTGGTTAGTGAAATGGTTTGATGCTTAATTTTGTTGGAACTGCACTTTCTCCTACCAAAACTATGTTTTCATTTCCCCCTCCAAATAATATCAATTCTTATGTTTCTTGATGATAAAATGTAGCCCTTGAGGAGATGCTTTGAATGTCAACAGTTTTGTGTAATTTGGATCTCCACATCAAATGTTATGAGAAAAAACCCTTTCTATCTCATTCCATAGTTTTCCTATTTTTGTCTTACTTTGCAGAAAATATCTTATTACGTGGCATTAAAGGAAGACTCCCTCAGGTTATGTCTAATATATGAAGGATTTTCTAAGACTTGTGTAAAATCTAAATTGTATTGTGGCCATATTTCCTTACCCCCACATATTTCACCATGGCCTTCTGATTTCATACTTCTATGGACCTTACTCCTTTATTCCACGTGAATGGAGATTCTGTAAAATAGTGAGATAGAAACATTTGTGGAACTTGAGATAATTTTCCATGGATTTTATCCTTAGTGGATCATAACTTGATCTCCTTTCTTCAAAGACACCTCATAGTTTGTTATGATTACATTGTTGATCCTATTGAGTTCCTTATAACCCTTTTCATACGGTTTTCACACTACCTCTGAGGAAGACCGAAATTTCTCCAAGTTCACGCAATAATTTTCTTTCCCTATGTCGCAAAGTTCTTAACTTGATCAAATTACACAAAGGATTTTGGCTTAATTACTTTTTTCTGTGGGTTAGGAGAACCCACAAAACACTAAATTCAACATTTTGTTGAACAATATATTATAATTTTTGTGGATTTTCTATCCAAAAATTGATTGAGTCTTAACTAATGCTCCCTTTGTTCCATGCGTTAGGAGAACCCGTAGAACATTGAATTCCTTTATTATGTGGAACATTGAGTTTTAGTGTTTCAAGATTTTTGACATAATTTTTTTCTAAGTCCTAAATTGAGTTTACAATTTTTCAAAATAGCCTAGGGTTTTTTTGGAAAATAGCTTCATTAGTAGCCTCAAAATTATATATTGCTACCCTAATATGCCAAGACTAAAATAGACATCAACAACCTAAAAATTTGTTGGAAATTTCAAGATACTATAAATTATATTAATTTATTAATAATTTCATGCTACAAAAAATAATATATTTTATCAAAAATTTTACACTATAAGAAATGTTATTTAGTTAGTAGGATTTTCAAGGTATTAACAAGGATGTAAAATTAGCAAGCATTTACACTACAAGAAAGGCTACTAAGTTAGAAATAATTTAAAGTTATATAAAGTTATTATGTTATAAAAACTTCAATTCCATTGAAAAGGAAATATTATAAAATAAAATGATAGCACTTCGCTTTATATGGGGACAAACCCCATGACACCGATCACATTCAATGAACTCAAGACATAGTTCAACATGACCAGCTAAGTGTAGTCATTCTTGCATACACTTCACTTATTTCAATCATTTTAAATATAATGCTTTTCAAATTCAAGCTATAAATTTATATCCACAAATATCAAGAATTAATCTATGCATGTTTTCCATGTTATTTGTAGGTTTCTGGAAAATTGGTGCAAGCAATCAAGAGTTTACACCACCATCCTATGATTGATATATGAGATTTGTATTTTATTTTAATCAAACATTTGGCAATACTAGATTATAAATGGGGTAATTTTCATACCCAAAATAAGGTTTGATCACTTGGAAATATGGAATACTAAAATTATTCTAACACGTATACAATTTATACAAAAATTACCTAATTAAGTCACTTTATTTCTCTATCTCACTTCCTAATCCCGAGTGTATGAAAAATATTCTCCAACTTAGCTCCTTAGAATTCTGCCGCACCCACTGCGCAGAACATATCTATAGACTTCAAATAGTCTAATAATTTATCACTTTCACATTTTGGATAGGATTTTAGGTCTAGGTTAGGTTCATCCATGAACTTACCCCACCTTCCACAAATATGTTCCTTGTAATTCTAACAATCACATTTTCAAAAGGGTAACTTAGCTTAGACTTCATTGGTGGTACTTTTGGTTCCAATGAGAGGGAAATAATAAGAATGGTAAGATATAAATGCACATCCACCATAATAAATTAGAATTATTTAGTGATCCTCTACTCTCTTAAAAGAAATCATTTAATTATTATATTAATTAGATTACCCATCATAAAAAAATTCTACTCAAATATGTGTCATCTATATTGTTTCCTAGATGAACCATGAGCCAACTATAAAGTATCAAGTGCATGTTGCTTAGTGTGTTGGTGGGATCAAGGGATATATTTATATTATTTATTAGATAAATCACATGTATTTCATCATAGGGTTGGGAGAACTACATATGGATTTATCCCACTTCATAGTAGCGATATGTAGTGTAATGCTCATAATTGATTAAACCCTAATTTTAATAAATTTGGTATTGAGTTAATGTGTTCTTATTTACTTAAAGGTAAAATGGTTATCAAAAATTAATATATTTATATTAATTAATAAAAATTAGTTCATAAATGAAAATATACTTTCATTAGAAATTTACAAGATATAATACAATATATAAATTGAGTAAGTATTTGTTCAAGTTGGGAGAAAAATCATTAGCTTTAGAAAAAAACATTAGACGATTCAATCCAAGATGAATGATCCAATATAATAAGTTAGGAATATATTTTTGTTAGATTATGTAATTATTTATGTGAGAAATCGAGTTGTGTAAATAGAGAAACACGTCATGAAAGAGAGATAAATATAAGTCATCTAGGATTAGATTATGCATGTAAGTCACACTTTACATGCAAAGCCAAAGATATCATTTATGAATGATAAATTAACAAATTTAGGTGTCTACATTTTACCCATTTAAGTGTGAAATGAAAATTAAATGCTTAAAAGAAAATATACTTCAATGTGTAAGAACACTTTGTCTTTTCTTTAGATTCTTGATTCTTCTTCCATGATAACATGATTCATGATGAAACATACAATATAGAGTGTAGTCGTATTCATTAAAAATAATTTTGAACTTTAACCCATATTTTAAAATATATTTTTCACTTGAAAATTGAACTTGTAACTATAGAAACCAAAATTTGGCAATCTATACTTTCACACTGTTGATCTTGACATTAAACACTTGTATGAACAAATGCACTCTCCTCATGCTTGTTTAGCATACCCCGATAGAAATTCTTGTCACATCCCTCCTATTTTGATTTAGAAATTCAATATTTCAATCATGATGATTAAAATGACATGCTTTAATTGGATAATTACCTGTTATGATTATTTTCAGATGTGGAAATTAACATGCTTATTATCATTATGTTGAATTTAATGATTTGGACTAACTACCTTTTTGGGTGACATGAGGTGGATGCAAGAGCAGGTACACCCTCATTGAAACATGAGGGAGGAAAAAATTAGGGAGAGGTTGATAGATCTAGGTATTGAACTTGAAACAAAAAAGGTAAAATTAGAATTGACACACACCACGAGATTGGATAGTATTAAGTTTATGTCTGTGATGTGTGAATTCTTAATATTTATCTTGTTTTCATTTTTTTTTAATAGCCATATACGATGAGAGGATTACACAAATGTGGTTAAACAACACCGACATAACTCAAATATCATGTATCATAATTTTATGATGATATGAGAGATGGTTATTTTTATATTATCAGCTCATTAGACTCGTGGAAAGATAAATGAACCATGTTTAGTATATTAAATCACTTGGATGATTGTAGTGCCCACTCCCTTTACACATTGTTTACTTCTTGGTTGATAGCCTTTCAGCCTTGTTGTAATGTATATGATTTTGAATTTCAATACATTAGATGACTTAGATGATAGACATTATGAGTTATATGATTTGAGGCACATAGTGCCATAGACATTTTATACTAGTATGACCTACTTGTTTTATTTCACTAACCATGCAGGGATAATTTTGTCACATTTATATGATTATTTTATTTATTGAACTAACCTTACAATGGTTACATTTGTATGACCAAAATTATATGTGTATGTTACATGTTTGATTATAAATAGACTTATCATGATATCTATAGATGTACAAGTTAAATTTTACGTAATTAAAAGTTTGAAATATGCCAATTGAATCATATATGTAGATGTTCATAATGAAATTGAAATGTCATTTTAATTATTGATTTTGATTGTGAATTGTATGATGAGTTGATTGGATGTCTGTGTTGGGATTTAGTTCATTTCACATGGTTATATATGGAGATATATTTTATTGTGCATATGATGCTGTTTTGAGGTGTGTAGGTGACAAATAGGTAAATTCATATAGGATATAAAATACCAAATTAAGGAAGGGAGAAGGCCAAAACCTAGGAATGCCACGTGTTAGCTACAGGTCACCTAATGAACATGTGTGTGTGCGTGTGTAAATTATGTCAAGTGATCTTGTAAATTTTGATTTATTTTTTGTTTAATTTTTGAATGAATTTTGTCACATTTTTCTTATGTGTAACTTTCAAAAAGTGAATTTATTTTATTTTGGTTAAGTATGTTTTATTGGGTTAGTTAATTATGTTTGTGAAAAATTAATTATGCCTTGTATTTTCTTTTGTGTTGAGTATTTTGCACTCAAAGTGCAAACTCGGATTTGTCCTTTAGGCCCACTTTTCAAAGAGTGTGGAGAAGGGTTACCTTGCTCCACACTCCTAAAAATGTCCCCAATCCCATACCCATGGGGTAGGTGGGATTTTGAAGGATAAAAGGTACTTTTTCTCACTTTTGAGGGAATTTTCTCCCCCTTTTCATTCTTGGTTGATTTGATTTAATTTATTTTACTCATTTTCTATTTTGGTGATTACATTGGGATGTGATTTTTGAAGTGTGGAAGAAAAATTCCTTACACCCATAAGTATTTTGATTTGATCACCCCCATACATCTCTTACAATTTTTCTTACACCTTATTTATTGATGGTTTGACTTGAGTACTCATTCACATCACCCCTTTTTTCCTCTTACGTGTGTGTGTGTGTGTGTGTGTGTGTGTGTGTGTGTGTGTGTGTGTGTGTGTGTGTGTGTGTGTGTGTGTGTGTGTGTGTGTGTTTTTATTTTCATTTTGGAGAGGGGGTTACATGCCCATTTGTCTTGAAAATTTTGTTGGATTGGAGAGCATTTTTGGAGGAAGAACTTGTGAAATTTGCTTGGATTTTGGATTTCTTAAGTGGACAAGATGACCCAAAGGTAGGCCTATTTTACTTTATTTATTTCTTTGCTTAATTGTTCTTATATGTGTTTATTTTTGTTGTTTCATGAAATTGGGTTGGGTAGTGAATGGCCATAGGAATGGTGTGGGAGAAAAGTAGCCAAACTTGGCAAAAATTAATGCCTTTCGGAAGAGTGGAGGTAAAAGGGGTTTACTTGGTAAACAAAGCAATAATAAAATCTTATTGATAAAATGGAGGGATAAGTTTTGTTTGTGTGTGTGGGATGTTAGCACAAAATCACAGTAACCCCTGGACATTGATCAGATTTCTAGGTTGATCACTCTAGCATCCAGTGCGATTGCACAACATTGAATCCTTTCTCTGAGTGTGGGACTCGTGAAAATGAGAAAGGAATCTTCGAGAAGGCTGGTTCCTCTTCCTAAACTACCTGCCACAAGCTATTCCAGTGCAGGCAAGCTAATCTAATCCTAATCTAACCACCAAGGAGACAGAGAGAGAGAGAGAAGAGAAAAAGAAAAAAAAGCCTACACTAAAACAGTGATACACTAGAGAAGGAGAATGTTGAACATCTATCAAAACTGCCATGGAACAAGGAGAGGTGAGCAATGGGAAGGATGGACAGATGCATCAAAACCCAAGGATAGATTTCACATAGAAAATGTCCCAAAACTCCATGAACACAGCTCCAAACCTACAATGAACATTCAAATGTGCACAAATACCTGCAATGAAGAGAGGCAAGAAGAAAACAAGTGAAAAACGAGCAAGGATGGACAGATGCATCACGAAACACGTTTTTGTTGCTTCAGAAGTTTACACAGAACATCATTTCAATGGTAAAAGGCAAAAATGCCATTACAGAGTAGGGGAGGAGGTTCAAACTCCATTTTCAACCCTGGAGAAGAAAAGAAGGGAGGGCAGAGTAAAAAGATGAACCACCTTTTTTTTTTAAAAATGAGCCAAATCTGGCTTTTTACAATGCATGGGTCGAGCCCAAGAGAGAGAAAATGTAGGAAAACGTGCAAGTAGCCTAACTATTGACCAAAACACATTCTTCATTAAAATTGGTGGTTGAAACATCACTTCTGGCCATGCTGAAGAAGAATGCGACCCATGTGCATTAAAAACCGGTTGTTGAAGCGTCGCCTAGCCATTACCACGCGCCAGAGATGTTTCTTGATTTTCTCTCTCCAAAATGAACCAAAATGCAAGATTGACCCAGAATCATGTAGAGAATTTCACCAGATTTCCATTGATATAAAGAACGTGAAAATCTGAGCTCTGGATCGAAAGTTATGGCGATCTGAAGATTTAGGGCAAAAACAGGCCAAAACGGATCGGCGGGAAAATACTTGAATTTTTCCCGCGCTCTGCCACTTGGATGACACGTGTCAGGCACTAATTGGCTACGTAATTCTCTCTCCTTCCCTTTCCGTGGGTTTTCCTTTGAAAATTTTGACTTTTATAACTTTGGAAAGTTTTCCATTTTTTCCCCGCGCACCCGCCACTTGGGACACGTGGCGTGATTTGGTTGGAGGACAAGGGCGTGGGGTCATCCTTGTCTTTTAATTTTTTGGCCCAAGACTTTTTCAAATTTTTCTAAGTCTTTCCCTGGCTCCAAACTCCCCTGACTTAGGACACGTGTCCTGTGTCTATTAGCTCGGGCCGACCCTTCAAACCTTGCCCTTTGAAATTTTTTGGCCAAAAAACACTTAGCCAATTTCCATTGCGCTTCCCCTTGTGACACGTGGCACGTTCGATTCGTCCATGGGCCTCCTTGTTTCTTTTCGGCCATTTCTCCTTTTCATGTCCCATGCATCCCTTTAGCCCGGATGTCCCAAACCGTCTGGGGACAAATTTCTCTCGAACCACCCGATTCGGGATTCCTTGTCCCTCTTGTGGCAAAGACACGTGGCAAGATTCCATTCACTCTCGGCTCTTTCGGCTTTTCACGTCCCGCGCATACTTTTGGCCCGGATGTCCCAAATGAAAGTCCTCTGTTTGCCGAACCGGGTGGTTCATGTCCTCCGTGTACTTTTGTCCCAACTGTCCCGGACTGCTTGGGACAAATATCTCCGAACCGCTGAAATGGACTGACTTGCGCCAAACCGGCCGATCCACGTCCTTCGTGTACTTTTGTCCCGGATGTCCCAACTGCACAAACAGAGACTTAGGAAATTTTCTCCCTTTTTCGGCCGATTCATCTTTTCGCTCCCCACGCGTCCCGATGTCCCAATGCCCCCGATCTGCCGCGCAGACCGCCCGTGGCTTTTCGGCCGATTCGTGCTCCGACGTCCCAACTGTCCCAAGGACCGCCTGGACTAGGACTTAGCCGATTTTCTTCATTTTTTCGGCCCCAAGCTTGGTTTTCTGTAATTTTTCACCTTTTCTAACCCATTGGGTTTTCTTCTTGGATGGGAGATTTAGAAAGAAGGCGAGGGACCCCAAAAAAACATGATTTTGGGCCTTGAATCAATCTTACTTGCTCGAGACCGAATAATCTGATGCATGTTATCAAAATTACCCTAGGGGGTGAATTTTGGATCACGCTTTGGTAACTCAATGGAGTCATCTACTCCGCTAGATGAAGTTACCAGTTGCCTGAAGCATCCATTGGGCATGGAGTCATGAGTTGTAACTCCGCAACCGATCCGAACTTTGAAAACATCCTCTCTGAGCCATTTGGAAACCCACCGAAATGGAGTCGTTCTCACCAAAATGCCACTGAAATGGACTGTGCAAAAGAGCAAAACCAGCACCACAAAAACTATGTACAGAACTGAAAATCATACATGTTCCAAATGGAACATGCAGAGTGTGCACAAACACTTCTTCTGCTAAAAGTAAACCTACCTACTCTACTCTAACTGGAAGCAAAGGCAAGCTAAACAAACCCTATAATTGGTTGTGAGAAATAGCTTCCCTTTCTCAAAAGTGGCAGCCATGCAATTGATTTGGCATTGAACATGGCTGATTGGATGGATGGAAAATCAACAAGAAGCTGGTCTTCCACCCAAATCATCAAGGTATCAGCTGAAGGCAAATTCAATACCTCTTTTAGTTGCTTTGTATTTGGATTGAAGAGGTATGACAGCTGATCCTTGGTACTTTGTAGCTCACCCTCATGCTCAGAAGCAAGCATGACTGGTTGTGACTTCTCCTTTGGCTCCAATGAAGCCAAATACCTGATTGGGAAAGGTATGATCCGTTTGATATGCCCATAGCTCTGATTTTCAACTCCAAAAATGGAGTCTTCTTGTAGACCTTCTTGAATGGATGGTGTGGAAGCAATGGTAGAATCTTTGTGCCCTTTCTCTTCCTCCAATGAAGGACATGAAAGATTAAAATCTTCCAATCTTGGTTCCAAAGAGCTGCTATAAGATGCAGGCTGCTGCAAATGAATGTTCTCCTTCATGACAACAGACTCAAGTGTTTGGAATGTGGATGATGAAAGAGAGAATGGTGGAAACTCAACCGGCTCTTCTCCATCAAAACAGTCCTCCAAATCTGACAGATAAACTGCCTCATGGCTGTCCTGCTGCAAATGCTCAACTTCCTCCATGGTGTCCTCTTGATCTGTAACTTGACCACCATGGTTTCTTTCACCCTCCAACATTGAGTCTGAGAGATCAAACTCCTCTTCAGTACTCGAACATGAGAGAGATGAAGTAGAAAGAAGAACTGAAGGTTCTCCTGTAGCCTGCTTTGTGCTCAAAGCCCTTGGATCTATAATTTTCTCCTCCACAACTAGAATGTGCTCTTCTTCTTTTGGATTTGGAGCAGCTTCTCCTTTCTCTACTACTTGAAGACAATCTTGCTCTTGATTGAACTCTTCCTCCAGCATGAAGTTTGTCAAGTCAAACTCTTCAATCTACTGCTCTAGAGGACAAGTTGGGACTGCAAGATCTTCTTCTACGCTTTCTTCCTTTATGGCTGATTTTGTAACTTGAATTGAATCAGATTCCCTTCAAATAGAGTGCCAACATGGACACTACTTTTGAGCAAACCGATCGCTGATCTCGCTTCTTCTTTTTTCTCTTCTTCTGCCACAAAATCAGTCTTAACCACCATTTGTTCAACCTTAGCCTCTTCTGTAGGTTTAACCATCAAGGGGATCTTTGTCATCCCAAATTTGGCAGCCCAAACCCTCAAGTTGTCTGTCATTTATTTTCTGTTGGGCTCCTCTTCTTGCTGTCCTTCATGGCTGATTTTTGCAATTTCTTCTTCCCCACATGGAATTGGGAATGCAAGAGGAGGGGTGGGTTGTAACTCAATTGATTTGGCAATTTTTGGTGGTGGAGGAGATGAAACCTCTTGTTTATTTGGGGAGAGCGTATTTCTTGTTAGCTCTTGTGGAGGGGATGACTGTTTGGAAGGAAAAAGGAAAGAAGAATTGAGGTGTGGTGGAAGACTGAGAGGTGGAGACATGGGATCAACATTTGGGACAGCAGATGGGGAGTTTAGAATTTGCAATTCCAAATGAGATGATGCTGCTTGAGTAATGGGAAGAGAAAAACCAGATGATGGTGTAGAACTTACCCATTGACAAGGTTGTTCAACAACAAGTGTATAGGCCTCTATTTCTACTGTCCATTGTGCAAGTTGGGGCAGCATCTTCATCATGAAGTCTAGCTTCTCCTGAGGGCTGAAGTGTCTTGGAAAAGGGCCTCCCCATGGACAAGGAGTCCTACAACCAATTCTGAAAGCTCTCATTTGAGTTGTTGCTCTGGACTGCACCATCTTTACCTCCATCTTTTGGATTTTCTCCAATAGACCAGCATCTTGCATCTGATTGTCTTCATTATATGCATACTCTTGCTCTTGGAAAGCTCCATAGCCAAAATGATTTTGGCATTGCTGCTCATATGGGTATGCATGCTGATTTTGAATTTGTTCAAAATGCTGATTTGGAGGATTTAAAAAACATGTTGGAGGTGGGAAACATTGCTGCTGTTGTTGAAAATGTGAATTCCATGATGGAAATGAAGTCATGATTGCACAACTTCATGGAATGGAAAAGAATGAAAGGGATGGAAAGAAGGATGGATGAAATGGATGAAAAATAGGTCTCAGAACTTCGAAATGGGTTGCTGATCAGACGGAGTCGCCAGATGTGTTTACAAGTGCCTCCAAAGGCTGAAATCTTCACAGGAACACACCAACCTGCAAAAGATTAAGTGGAAGACCTCTAAGGTCCCACCGGCGTGCCAAAACTATTAGCGCAAAATCACAAGACCCCCTAGACATTGATCGATTTCTAGGTTGATCACTCTAGCATCCAAAGGTGATTGCACAACATTGAATCCTTTCTTTGAGTGTGGGACTCGTGAAAATGAGAAAGGAATCTCCAGAGAAGGTTGGTTCCTCTTCCTAAACTACCTGCCACAAGCTATTCCAGTGCAGGAAAGCTAATCTAATCCTAATCTAACCATGCCAAGGAGACAGAGAGAGAGAAAAGGGAAAAACAGAGCCTACACTAAAACGGTGATACACCAGAGAAGGAAAATGTTGAACATCTATCAAAACTACCATGGAACAAAGAGAGGTGAGCGATGGGAAGGATGGACAGATGCATCATAGGCCCAAGGATAGATTTCACATAGAAAATGTCCCAAAACTCCATGAACACAGCTCCAAACCTACAATGAAGAGAGGCAAGAAGAAAACAAGTGAAAATGAGCAAGGATGGACAGATGCATCACGAAACACATTTTTTTTGCTTCAGAAGTTTGCATAGAACATCATTTTAATGGTAAAAGGCAAAAATGCCATTACAGAGAAGGGGAGGAGGTTCAAACTCCATTTTCAACCCTGGAGAAGAAAAGAAGGGAGGGCAGAGTAGAAAAGATGAACCACCTTTTTTAAAATGAGCCAAATCTGGCTTTTTACAATGCATGGGTCGAGCCTAGGAGAGAGAAAATGTAGGAAAACGTGCAAGCAGCCCAACCATTGACCAAAATGCATTCTTCATTAAAATCGGTGGTTGAAACATCACTTCTGGCCATGCTGAAGAAGAATGCGACCCATGTGCATTAAAACTGGTTGTTATGACATCGCTTAAGTTGAAACGCCATACCACGTGCCAGAGAGACGTTTCTTGATTTTCTCTCTCCAAAATGAACCAAAATGCAAGATTGACCCTAGAATCATGTAGAGAATTTCACCAGCTTTCCATTGATATAAAGAACGTGAAAATCTGAGCTCTGGATCGAAAGTTATGGCGATATGAAGATTTAGGGCAAAAACAGGCCAAAACGGATCGGCGGGAAAATACTTGAATTTTTCCCGCACTCTGCCACTTGGATGACACGTGTCGCACTGATTGGCTGCACAATTCTCTCTCCTTCCCTTTCTGTGGGTTTTCCTTTGAAAATTTTGACTTTTTATAACTTTGGAAAATTTTCCATTTTTTCCCCGCGCCCCCGCCACTTGGGACACGTGGCGTGATCTAGTTGGAGGACAGGGGCGCAGGGTCATCCTTGTCTTTTAATTTTTTGGCCCAAGACTTTTGTCAAATTTTCCTAAGTCTTTCCCTGGCTCCGAACTCCCCGCCTTAGGACACGTGTCCTGTGTCTATTAGCTCGGGCCGACCCTTCAAACCTTGCCCTTTGAAATTTTTTGGCCAAAAAACACTTAGCCAATTTCCATTGCGCTTCCCCTTGTGACACGTGGCACGTTCGATTCATCCACGGGCCTCCTTGTCTCTTTTCGGCCACTTCACCTTTTCACGTCCCACGCGTACTTTTGGCCCGGATGTCCCAAACTGTCTGGGACAAATTTCTCCGAACCGCCCGATTCGGGCTTCCTTGTCCCTCTTGTGGCAAAGACACGTGGCAAGATTCCATTCACTCTCGCTCTTTCAGCTTTTCACATCCCGCACGTACTTTTGGCCTGGATGTCCCAAACGAAAGTCCTCTGTTTCGGCCGAACCGGCCGGTTCGCGTCCTCTGCGTACTTTTGTCCCAACTGTCAAGGACCGCTGAGACAAATATCTCGAACCGCTCGAAATGGACTGACTTGCACCAAACCGTCCGATCCGCGTCCTTCATGTACTTTTGTCCCGGATGTCCCAATTGTGTGAAACAGAGACTTAGGCAATTTTCTCCCTGCTTTCGGCCGATTCATCTTTTCGTGCCCCATGCATCCTGATGTCCCAACTGTCCCGGATGCTGCGCAGACCGCCTGGTGGCTTTTCGGCCGATTCGTGCTCTGACGTCCCAACTGTCCCAAGGATCACCTGGACTAGGACTTAGCCGATTTTCTTCATTTTTTCGGCCCCAAGCTTGGTTTTCTGCAATTTTTTCACCTTTTCTAACCCGTTAGGTTTTCTTCTTGGATGGGAGAGTTAGAAAAAGGCCGAGGGACCCCAAAAAAAAACCATGATTTTGGGCCTTGAATCAATCTACTTGCCTGGTGAATAATCTGATGCATGTGGGGTGAATTTTGGATAACATGGGATTTATGGGGGTTTGTATTGTATGTTTTCTTTGGTGAAAATCGATGCCTTTTGGAAGAGTGGAGGAAAAAGGGTTGGAGTGAAATTATTTTATTAGAGGGAGTGTGAGATGGATTCTTACCATCTCACTTGGGAGGCATAAGGAGAGTATGGCTACTTTTTCTCCTTTGGGATTCTATTGAGAATCCTTTGTGTTGTTTTCTCCTTTGAAATAATTTTTTTCTTGTTGTTGTGCTCATTTGGGATAACATGTGGACATTCCTACTTTTTTGGGGCTCGGGGTCAATGGGAGAGTTAATTTCTTCCATTGAGAAGGTTGGGTGGAGAGCGTTGCTCCCTCCTCTTTTTGGTTGTTCCATGTTGACCTTGTTGGTGATCAAGTGAAGAAGATTATGGTCTTAATCCCCTTGTTGAAGATAATTATGGTTTCCTTGAGAACCTTTTGTATTGTTTAAAAGAGTTGTAAATTTGAATCAAGATTTAATATCTTTGATCCTTGATGGTGAAGCCCTTTTGATCCTTGTAAAATTACATTATATTATGTGGAATTGAAAGTTATATGTGAAAAAGATGTATTGTAAGAGGTTAACGAAAAGAAATAAAATCCCATTTTGATTCTTCATCCTCCTTCTAAAAGTTAACATTGTAGGTTAATTTATTGATACAAGAATGATTTTGTTTGGCCAATGATATGTTTGAAAGTGTACTAATTTTACCAAGGATGAAAACAAAAACAATGGAAATTAGTTCTCTTGATTAATGTTGAACCATTTACATTTGTGTTATATTGGATTTTGTTAAGAAATAATTGTAGGAAGGGTTGAGTCAATGGTTTAAGTAAATAAACTTGATGGCATTATCTTCCTTGTGTTGAATTGTTAAAAAGGTTTTGTAATAAGTTTCATACTACATTTAGTTACAAATTGATTTATTATTGTCGATACCTTGTATATACCCTTACAATGATTCCATAATTCCAAATACGATAACTTGGGTGAAAAAGTTTATCTCGAAATTTTTATAATCAATTTTGCTATGTATAAGTATACATATTTATACATATATTAACATAATACTATAGGTTATATTATAATAATATTGGATTATAATATAACCACGCAAATATAAAGTAACCTAAAAATTTAATATCTAGCTTATATAAATTTAAATATAGAATAATCCAAAAATGTAAGTTATCCCTCTTTCAAACAATATAAGACACAATATATATAATAATAATATTATTATGGAATAAATAATATAAACAAGAGCCATGAAGCGGCCGGTTCTCGCCTTTTTAAATTGTAATTGTAGATTGTAAAAATTGAGGATGTAAAGATGAGTAGATTGTAATAGGCGAGAATGTGGTTTGTCTAGAATACCAAAGAAATATTTGTAGAGTCCAAAACATGTGAAATGTTCAAATATTAAATGGCAATGAGAAACATTGAAGCAATTTGTAATTGGCAAATAGAGCATATATTTTTACTCCTACAAAGTCATGGTAAAATAAACTTGTTTCAAAATTTCTAGTTAACCAAAGTGTAGGCAAATAAAACAATCAAAACCAAGAGACATGAAAGAATCCATTTAAATCAATTTTAGGGCTTGTGTGTCCTAAATTAATAAATATAACAAGACAAGTAGAGCTCAAATTCATCCTTGAACTTGTATTTTTTTGGTAATTGAAATAGTGACTTACTATTTGGTGTCGTAAGTGTATTTTAATGCCTCGATTGGCTTATGTATTTACGTAGCTTGTTCATAGTAATTTTTTCATATATATATATATATATATATATATATACATATACATATACATATATACATATACATATACACATATATACATATATATATACACATATATACATATATATAAATATATACATATATACATATATACATATATATATATACACATATATCTATATATATATACATATATATGTATACATATATGTATGTATGTATGTATATATCTATATATATATATATATATATATATATATATATATATATATATATATATATATATATATATATATATATGTATACATATATGTATGTATATATATGTATGTATATATATATATATATACTATATATATATATATACATACATATATATACATATATATATATATATATATATATATATATATATATATATATATATATATATATATATATATATATATATATATATATATGATTGCAGATTGCAGATTGCAAGTTACAAGTAGTTCTTATTCAACTTTGTACCCAGGCTAAACATCAAGTGTTGGATATCTATCAGGTCATGGTTGTGGAACATATTTTTGAAATGTAAGGCTAACATACTCCTTGTGTTAGAGCATAATTAATATTTGTTTTGTACAATTGTTGGTTGGTTTATAAATTTGGTTATGCTCATTTACACAATTAAATTGGTGCATGTATAAGAATGTCTAACTATATTATGTATTTTATTGATACAAATTCAAGGCTCATACACCCACACTTAGTAGTCTTGTCTAGTTTGGAGTATATATGTTCTTTAGATACCTTAGATGGGATTTTTATTTGGTGAGATGGTTATAAATATAAATATTTTAATATGTATTTTTCCATATCTTAAATGGTTGATATATAAAAAGGATTGAGAAGATTTGATCACAAAGAATGAGAATATCTTATACATATGCAAATAGTCACCATGATCGTGCCCACACGGATAAAAAAATTCAAGTTTAATTTCTTGCAAAGTTTGGAGTCTTAATTTTACATTGGATTTGTTGCTTAAAAATGTATATCCTAATAATGTTCAACAATTAGGTTATAATCCCTTGGCTCCATGGGACCGATTACCCTTAAATTTACATAGTTGGTTGGGAGGACTTGCCTTGCATTAGCATGCCATGAAGTGTGCCAAGTTGTTGGGTCATTAACTCCTGAAATATCTAAAAATAATAATGTTCAACAATTATGGAAAATTTTATTGGCAAATATTCATTAATTCACGAATATTCTAGTTTTTAAAATTTTGGGTTACACATTAGGACCTATTCACCAAAATTTTACAGGTACAAGTTAATTTTAGGGGTCAATTTTGCATTCCTGTGAAATAGAAATTCACAAAATTCACTGAATATAGTTAGTCGTTAGCATATTTTTATGCTACTATCCGATATAATATAGTATGTTTTTGACATTGGGCTGAGAAGTATAGCCTAATTTTTATAAGTGCATAAGGTTTGGGCACACAAACATAGGGCACAAAAGTGCGTGCAGGAATGTAGTGAGTTAGGGCACATCGAGGATCGATACTTAGCCATTTTCAGCATAAGGCTATTTTTGGACATGGAGTGCGGAGCACACAATGATATGAAGACTTGCAGACTACGCTAAGGTTATTTTGGGCTAACAAAAGATTGAGCACCATGCAGAGTTTTAGACTAATAATAGGATTTAAACTAGGAGTTAACTATAGAAAATCTATTATTAGTGCTTGCATGATTTTGTATTCTCATGTAAGGTCGCATAGCTATTATTAACATGTAGCCTATATTTAAAGGTACATGGGCGGTGAAGGGAAATTCCCACTCATATAAATATGCATTGATTTGCATGGTTTAGGGATACGATGTTTTGTAGAGTTATGTTGCTGGTTTGTACATGCGCATGACTCATGGTGACATTATGGAAGTATGAAGCTTATGTTTTTATAATATTTAATATAATGGATCTCATTCGTTGGATATTGGTGTTAGATGTAACTGAACATGGATCTTGCATGATATATATTCAATCATGCTAACATTCTAGATAAGCATCTCTAAAGAGGGACCTGGTACCTTTGCATGCTTTAGGAGCACTCGATTCGAGATGAGTGATGTGTCGGTAGCGTCTTGGGCTATTGGTAGTAAATTCTAGGCTACATCGTTTGTTCCATTGCTAAGACCTATTTCTTAGTTGTTTTTCAGGATGTTGCATGATGAAGACGTACCGATTGACCTTGGCTAGTATTGAAGAGTTGTTAGATGATCTAGAAGAAGAGTATGCTCATAGATTTAGCATTGGACTTGAGTTTAATGCACGCACGTGGGTTGAGTAGAATCTATATGACACTTTGTATGAGACTTTATTCTCCATATTTCCCATAGAGTTGTATGAGTGGCTGGTTGTTTACACATCTAAGAGGAATTGGAGGTTTCACATGCTTGTTTGGACACAGGAAGAATTCTCGGGCCTTGTATGATGCAGATCTGATTTGGATGTGCTCTGTGGATGTTTGGTTCCATGGTGTTTTGAACAACTATATTCTTGAGTACGTAGTTTCCACTTACTCTTTCCCATAAGTTGATGAGTTCTAATTTTTGTGCGAGTCCAGAGGATCTTATTTATAGTGTAACACCCTGATTTTGTGAGTTATCTTGGTGATTATTTTTCATACTGTTATAACTGCTGAAATGAAGGCAAACATGTTAAGATATATTTTGATCTTAAAGGAATGTGTTGCTAACTTGGATTCTTGCATGCTGTAATTTATTTGCATGGGACAACAGTTATTGTTACTTGTGTGTTTGCTGATGTGACGACAAATTGTCGTATACTTGCTAAACTCTATTCGCCGGTTGACAACACACCTTGAATCAATTCCATTGATCCAAAGTATGTTGTGGCCTTCTTGTGATTGTTTTGTCGATTTACTCTTGAACCGAACTGGAGGTTGATATAAATGTGCAGCACCTGATTGCAGGTATGAGCAGCTGGCACGTAAATGCCAACGACAAAGGTTCGATTCTCGAACCATGCACTGTCGTACTTAAGACCTCGTGAGGCAGGAAATGTCTGGACATGGGTGGCTCTGGCATGTGAAGCAAAGGACGAAACGTCCTGCACAGCATTGACATGAATGTCAGTTGGAAGACTGGATTGGAGGTTGATTAGTGTTAGTGGTTAGAAGGAATTAGAACCTAAGCTAATCCTAAGTTCTACCTTACATCCTAAACTACTATCCTAAGTGGATTTTTAAATTCTAAAATGACTAACATAGACCTAAGTCCTATTAACCTAAAGACTAGGCTATGACCTAGGTCGAACACTAAAATGAATCCTAAACTAATCCTAACCTAAAGGGGATGCGCAGACCCTTGGGGGAAGAGGATAAGGATGAAAGGGAATTAATGGCAGTTAATGAGGAGTCCTTACGTGGACAGCGCCAGTTTGGCGGGAACAGGTAAGTGGTGGAGGTATCTAGTTGGACATGGAACTAAATTTGGTTTTGCATGCAAAATTTAAATTTGATGGTTCGCCAACCCAAGTTGGCAGTGGCGTGGGAAAATGGGAAAAGGCAGAGCCTTTAATGCATTTAATTTTTTTGGTCTTCGTGACCAGTCCGCCTTGGAAAGAGTTTGGAGGAATTTTGTTAGTCATTTTGTGTTGTTCGGATTTTGGAGAAGTTGCTCTGCATTTGGTTTTTTTTGTTGGTTCAGTCGAACCAGTTTCATTTGGTTTTCATCACTGTTCCTTGGAAATTTGGAGGCTGTTGCTGAGCCTGTAAGAGGAAAGGTGATTTTGGGAAGCTCGTGTTGTCGCCGTGGAAGGAAATACCTTCGGTAGACGCGGTTTTCTTCGAGTTTTGAGGAAGAATTTACAGGCATGTTAAGCCCTTCTCTTTAAAAACACTTGCTTTGTTTAAGCGTCTCATTAAAACAACCCTGCTCTTGGGTTTTGGGTTTATGTGATTGTTGTCGTGTTGATACGATTTGGGTTTAGTCGATTCTTGCTGTCATTTTTGGAAATGATAGGTAAAATCATTTCTGGTTGTTGTGTTTAAACTGTCTTTGCATTTTCTTTGAATGGAACACCTCCATGCTGTGCTGGTTTGGTTGACAGTAATGAGGAACTCGCCATGTGAGTTAACTGCCATGTTGTTTTGATGCGTTTGCTAAATACGATGAATGATAGAAGCAGTAGATGTTTTAAAGTTGTTTCTTATAGAAATTGTTAAGGAAATAGATCCTTTTCCTTCTGCTTGTTTTGGTTTTTGATGGAAATGGCAAATGGGTTTTGTATGAGCATATGAATTCGATTTGAAGGAAGAAATGGTAATACGTTTTTGTTGTTCCTTTTTCTTGCTTAAGAAATAGACGAATACGATTTGGGTATTCGTGGGAGTTGGAAAAGAAATAGTTTTTCTTCTGAACTTATAATGAATTATATTGTTTTCTTGCTGAGAGGGTAGGATGATTAGTTGTGTTTATTGATCTGTTTGGTCTACCGTTCGGACGGTGGACACGATTAAAAAAACTTGGCTTTGCATTTCTGAGCAATGAATGAATATTTATGAACTGTACTTCTTCTTGCCTTGGAGGAAAGTTGATTTGTTATGTCTTATTTGAGGCGGTTTGATCTCTGGTTTGGACTGTAGTCGTGAAAACGAGCTTGACTTGTATTTCTGTGCAATAAATGAATTATATTGTTTTCTTGCTGAGAAGGGAAGTTGATTTTATAGTGTTCTATGGATGCGGTTGGTCTTCTACTCAGTCTGTCGTTGTGAAAACACACTTTACTTTGGATTGCTGTGCAAAGGAAGAAATGCTTGGGAAATTGTCTTGTTGTTGGGCCTGTTTTGACTGTACTTTGTTGTGCATCTGATATCCTATGCGGGTTTTTAATAATAAGGGTATTATTGTATGAAAATCACATTTTGGGTTCTGTACATCATTGTGAATAGAAAAATGGATTCGGGTAGAAACATTTATTGGTAAGGAATTCTTCTTCTTTCTGCTGTTTTGATTTGATAAAATCAGTAGTCGGATGGTTTATTGAACTTTGTAAGTTCAGTCTGTATAGAGGACAGTGGCATTTAATTTGTTTCCTGAGTGCTGTGTTTTTCTGTACAATTAGAATATTTAAATGTTTCTTGCGGTCTTCGATTTTGCACAGTCATTTAAAAGAAATGAAACCGACCTGAACAATTCTTGTTGAGTTCGAAGAAAATGGTTGTTTTCTTATTGAAAGGTGAAAGGGATGAATTCTTCTCTTCTTGCTGTTGAATTCTGGGAATAGTATTAGAGCCTTACTGTGCTTTAAGATTTAGTCTTGCTGTAGGTAACAACAATGTGTAAATTGTATTTTGAACTGTATGCAATCATGGATATAGAAGGTCATGTGATTAATTGATTGCATGATTGTATAACTGTTTATTTGGTTAAAAATACAGTGAAGGAAGTATGGGCTCTTCTAGTACAGTAAATACATAGTATGCATCCTTATACTATTTGATCTATGATAAATACGATGTTGTACTAACCTATTTTTGGGTATTCATATGAGCCTGATTTAAATGAAGTATTGATAAGGACGATAAATTCTTCCTTGTTTTCATTTAAAGCTGATTATGAATGAAATTACTCTTGCTGCTGGAAAGTGAATTTCGAATGGATTTTGTAAGTTTCACTCTGAACTGTTATCTTGATTTGTGTCTCGGTTGGATTCAATTTTTAGAACAGTCATGAGGAAAGAGATAGGAATGTGGTTGGATAACTTGGAAAAATGATCTTTTCTTCTTTCATTCAGTTGGAAATCTGTAATCGTTAATAACGAATCTTGTAGTGCTTAGATATGAGCAACTATATGCATTGCTATTTTCTTTCTTGTCTGTGCTTAATTGCTTGGAATCTAATGTGATGCATGAGCTGAAAGGAAAGTAATTGGTTTACGTTTCAGTTAGTTTTACCCTTTTGCATTTATTATTAATGAAAGGGTGGAAAGGATAACAGTTATGTTATATCAGCAGTATGCTACTTGTATTCCTAAACTTTACAAATATTGTAATTTGGAACTTGTAACGGTTATGTGGAAAATAGGACAGCAGTTCTTTGGCTGATTGGGATGGTATTTGATGGTTCAGTTGTTATGTTGTCCATTCTTTGATGCTTGATTTTTGATTGATGTTCTTACTGTCGTTTCATAAAAGCAGGGTTCTTTTATTGAGACAGTTAATTGAAGCACCTCATTTTAATGATAAGTGCTTAATATGCTCAGTTCATTGAACTGACCCGTGCAAGAAATTTTGCAGATGGAATTGATTAGAACGAAGACATGGCTGTTTTCTGATGCTTCTTTTGATTGACCGAAGATGAATTGTATTTGTTTACTATTATTCCTCTTCGAGGAATTGTGAAAAGAAGAAAGTACATTCTTCTATTTATGAGTTGTAATGATGTTTTATTTAAACAAAGTCCAGTCAGTTGGATTGGCAGATGTACGGATTATGAGATGGATGATGAATACAAATACAAGTGTGATATTTTAAATACTATATCAGCTTGATATTGTTGATTAATTGGAAATATAATGTTATTTCTTGATTTGGGTTTATTTAATTGTCCTTGGATGGATGCTAAATAGGAATTGATATCTATTCTTACCTTAATGCAACTTTTAAGTTGAAATGTGCAATTAGTTCATACTTGGGTAAAGATGAATTTTTAATTGACATTAAAAAGGATTAGGAAGAATATGATTCCATAACTGATAGGTATTCAGGATTAGCTTGGAAGCTAAGGAATATCAATTAACTTAGGAGTAATCGAACTTCGCTTTCGAACTCCATTAATGACCTCGTATGTTGAATTCAGAAAGAAAGGATATGGGATAAGTATATCCATAACTAATGGACCTTAACTATGTAATGTTAAGGAGAATAAATGAATACATTTATTGGGAATTAGACCTCGTTTAAATGACGTCTAGTAAGCTGAAATTCTGAATTTAGTTACAGTTGTAAAAATCCTGGTTAAGTTTAATAGGTTAAACTTAACACGTCCGTCGGTAACGGGCTGCTTAATCCGAAGATTAAGAAGAAATCCAAGTAGAGAAATGCAGCCCTTCGGTACGAAGGAGAAGATGCATAGCAAGCTAAAGGATGGATTTAGTCTTTCTTAGCTACGTACAACTGTAACGGGAATGAGGATAAAGGATCAACATGGTTGCTGAGAGTTGATCTTAAATATTAAGATCATATCCAAATCACTTGAGCAGGATGTGTACTCTCGATGAGAGGATTCCGTAGGACATTGACATACGCCAGCTACAGCAAGGTGTCTTCATGAAGACAGGGTCTTCATGATGACACAATGTTATAGCTGACATATTACAATGCCCTCCCAAATTAAAACATCAAGAATACATAGGCTGAATGTGAAGTTCTTGATTGGGGATGGGAGTATGATCACGTATGCGGAGTGACTCCGGAGGACTAAAGATAACTAGACACATGGAGTCATGGGGAATGACACCGTATGTCTGCGTATCTTTAGTTACCAGGAGTGCCTTCCTATATTCGTTCATATTGCTAGTTGGAAATTGGAAGTTTAAATCTGACCTTAAATTGAGAGGACTGGTAGGAACCAGGAAAGACCATTCTAGATAACAGGTGAAGTGAAGTGAAGGACGTATTCCATTGATGTGTATCACATCTAGGAATATGATCATGCAAAGCATGTGAAAATCTTTGGCCAAAGTATCGCAAGTGCTGGTTGTGTTGTCCTAATCACTTAATTTAAGATGCAGGATGTCAGATGAATATTAGTAACAGATATTCAGATAGGCTTCTTAAATGGATCACTTCGATAACCGGAAACAAGCTTAAGAGAAACTGGTATATATAATATACTATGCATGAATGAACATGAAGGATCGGTTGTTGCTTTGAGTCATGAAATGAAGGATCGTTGAAACTCCGAGCCATGAAAATGGAAGATCGGCAGTTCTTGAGTCATTTATAGTAGCATATAGAATCATTTATAAGATTGAATGGCATTGAATGTGTGTTCCATATTGTAAATATGCGAATAGGGAACATTAGTTTTAAAAGGAAATTGTGTGTTCCAAAATGTGTTGTTTGGGCAGAGAACAATTATTAAAACTTGAACGTGTGTTTGAATTATATAATTCATAACAGAGAACGTTGTATATATAAAAAAAAAAAAATTTTCCCTTGTTCTAGTATCTTAAAATGGGGATGTTACATATAGGGTATTCCTTTGGCAATCAAGATCTTGATCGTAACCTGGATTTGGAAGAAAAACCTATGGATCGCTAAACCCCACCATGCATGAGCACAAGAGTAGGTTTGGTAAAGATTGTGGACCTAGCAGTAGAAATACAAAGAGAAGAAAGGTGACTTAATTTTAATGAAATGTGTGAGAGGGATATGATAAGCATCGAGAGATCGTGGAAAGAATGGTGTTTCAGAGGGAGATGGTTTGTGAAGGATTTAGAGCTCACACAGAGGACATGGAGACAGAGCATCCGAACTCCCCATTTGGAAAAGTATGGCATTGAACCCTCCTTGACTTTGGATGCGGGTGCGTCGGATGAAATATTTTAGACCGTGGCGCACATCGAATCCTACCTAGTGACCTAGCTTTTGCGCTTGGTTTTAAAAAATTCTATGGTAGTTAACAAGAAGAAATATGGTGTGAGAAATATAGTTACAGTAGATAGAGTCAATTTGCATTCAATTTCAAGATTTAATCAAGGAGTTTATTCATCTTTCGTAGTGCAATGGTCATCTATGGTATTTAGAGGTCCAAATGAGGTATCCTTTTTTGGCGAGTTGCCAACATAGAACTTGGGTGCACAAAACATTGGTATAACGTCTGGAAGTAGTAAACATTTACAGAATTTAGGATCCCAGGTTTAGCATGACTGTTAGAACAAAATTTAGTGCATCCTCTGTCCCATTACCCTCTAGAGGGGGAAGATCAGGATGATCAGGTGGCTCAGGTGGTAGTGGATCTGGTGGAGGTGGTGGAAACACAAGAAGAAATATAGGTTCCAGGTCTGGTGGGTAAGGTACGCACCAACCTCGAAATTTACATGGAGATGTATCTCCATCTTCCAGAGTATAGAGGCATTCAAGATGCATCCGATCACATGTATATGTGTGAGATACTATGGCATGTGAAGGGGATCACTACTCTAGAGCACAAGGTGAGTTAGTTTACAACTACATTATAGGGGTGCATGCATAGTTGGTATAGAAAGTTTGACCCTGACCAGAATTGTGTAGATTATACCACGCTACGGGATGCTTTCTTGAAAGAATTTAATATCCCTGAGTTTGAGCAGAAGAGCATCAATGCATTGAAGGATATTAAGTAGGGCACTACTGAGAGTTTTCGGAGTATGATGCTCGATTCAAGACCCTTTTTTCCAAGTTATCTTATGACATACACATGATCCAACATTCCCAAAGTGGTTTATTGGAGAAATTCTCACACCTTATAGGAGGGTGCTTTTGCATAAGACTTATACAGATCCACGTGAGGTGCTTGAAGTAGCTTTGTGTGCTAAGGTAGTAGGGAGTGTAGACACATGAGTGAGCCCATTTTTGGAATCTCAGATTACAGCCATGGCTAAACAATTAGAGAAATTATCAGCTAATTCAACACATGAGACACGTAGTGGGATTTGGTGCACAAATTGTGAAGTAGAAGGGCATACTAAGGATATTTTTCCTTGTAAATCAGTGCGCTCCTTGTTGCTTTGGACTATGAGATCTATCACTTAGACCACAATTCAAGTCAATTCCCATTATTGCAACATGCGATAAGAAAGAATGTGTCTTGTTACTATAATATTTATAGGTATTCCACTCATGATACTAAGGATTGTAGGTTGATTGATCATATCCATGATGCCATTGATATTGGTGTCCGTTAGACTGGCATTGTGAATAATTCTAAGGATAAAAGTGAGCATCATGACCATGATCATAATGAAGGGCACTCGATGTTGGTCATTGTATAGGTTACAATTACCAAGGCGATTCTGAGAGGTCGAGGTTGCGGTGGTGGAAGAGGTGATTTCCCTCATGGAACTTTTTATACATGTGGATCTCCTAATCATTATAGGTGCAAGTGTCCACAGAACATTGTTTGTTATTTCTGTGGAAAGAATCATAACTATGAAGAGTGCTCAAATTTATATGAACATTTGAGTAAGAAACACAAACAGGAGAATAAGGGAGTGGGGATGGTCGAGTAAAACAACAGGGAGGATCAATGGATGTTGAAGTTAGTACCGGATCTTGAGTTGGTACCTGTGAAGGTTACTATGAGTGTTGAGATTGCATGTGCCGAGAGAAGTTCTAAAATAAAATCTTGTTATTACAAAGGAGGAGGTACTACATGCAAATTATCCAGACCCTATGCATCAAAAGGAGGTTTATCAAGAAACCATGGAGGTAATTAGAAATCTATAGGGTGAGATAGAGTGTTTGAAGGAATAATAATTGAAATTGGAACAAAATAAAGTAGTTGAGCTCCATTAGAAATATGTTGATGATTTAATTTAGGTTTTTAAGATGTTGTGCTAGGAGAACATTATTCCTTTGTTAGGGAATAGGTTAAAGGGAAACACTGCATGCGCTGGGACTGAGCATGAGAGATAAATTTTGCATGCTAACCTTCCTCTAGACAATTTGTATTATGATAAGGATATTACTCTAAATACCATTGTTGATGGATGAATTTTGAGTAAAATTTTGATAGACATATGTGTAAAAGTGAATGTAATCACTTTGGATGCATGGGTTCGGATGGGTAGGCCACCATTACAACTATCTTCGAATGTTCTATTCAAGGAAAATAGAACAAAGGAAACACCTATTGGAGTATTAAAGGATGTATTTATTACAATGCAGGGGACCAAGTTTACTAGAGACTTTGAAGTGTTGGAACTTACGAAGGAGACAATTTTCTATCTCTACTTGGGTGCCCTTGGTGTTATGAAAACAACATGGATATGCACTTCAAAAAAGGGTATATAAGTTTTGAGAACAAATAGGAGCGTATCATTATCCCCTTGACAGATGGGAAATCTACACCTTATGTAGAGCCCTTAAGTGAAGAATATTTGAACATAATTTATGTACGTGCACCATTCAAGATCCAGAAGTTCTTGATCCATCAAAGGAAGGAGTTATCCAATGGGATGATACACAATCCATGAGTGATACTACAAGTGTTGCATGTGACAATTGGGCACATGGAACTTATGAAATGGTTGGGTGTGAGGTAAGGAGTGCAGCTGTGTGCATAAGTAGGTCACATTGTGTTAGGCACTTGGGAAGTGGTCGAGATACCATGGTACATGGTGGTGACAAGAATATAGAAGTATTCTTGCTTGCTACGGAAAGTTAGTGGGACTTTCAAATTGAAATAAGGAATATGCTCGTTTATGATTTGCATGGGAAAACAATGCACTGGTGGATGGTTCATATGCATAATATTTTAGAGAGGCGAGAGGTGAGAATTTCCTTATCTACTAGATTTCACAAGAGCAATGCACTTACTCATATTTATGTGTTTCATGGTAATGGTCATGTTCAAAGACCATGTTCAAGCAAAGTGTGAGAGAATCTGGACAAAGGGGCAGGAATCTTTACCACCTTCATTATGGGTGCAAAATAGCTATTTCAATTTGTGAGGCTGTGCACACATGTGGTATGTCTATGTGGAGTTGAATAGAGAAATTGGAAATTGGAAAGAACTTACTGCAGGTATGATTCATACCTTTGACTATTTTTCCACTAAACCTTTGGTGAATGAGGCATTATAGGTTATGAAGTGCTTAACTATGGGAGATAGTGAAAAGGATAAGGATCTGTTTTAGGAGTTGTTAAGAGAGTCAAATCTAGAGGTTTGTTTTAAAGAGGAAGAAACCAATGCTGAATAGCTTGGATGTGCCTTCCTAGAAAGAGAAAAGGGTAAGATGGTCTATATAGTTGATGATGAGGAAGTGGAAAACTTGGATGTTGAGCATACAAAAGGTACACACAAAGTCTTAGAAAATACAAATGAGAAGGCGCGCACCTACCATGAGCCTATGAAGACCAAGAAAGTAAACATTGGAATGGATGTTGAACCAAAGGAGGCCATTATTGGAGATTATTGGTTTGACTGTGAAGTTTCTAAAATCATAGAACTATTGTGCAACTTATAGGACCTATTCCCTAGGGCTATCATGAGTTAAAAGGAGTACATAAATCGTTGGGTGAAATGAGAATCAAGCTGAAGGAGGGTGTGTGCCTACTTCAAAAGAGGCCTTACAGGATGAATCTAAAATTGTACATTAAGGTGAAAGAATAAATTGGAAAAATGTTAATTTCTAGGGATCATTGCACCCATCAAGGAGTTAGAATGGGTGAGCCCTATGATGATCAACATCAAAAAATATGGGAGAATCTAGATTTGTGTGGATTATAGGGAATTAAATTTTGTATGTGTGATTGATCCCTTTCCCACACCATTTACTTGAGGAAATCTTGGAGGGCATTGCGGGCGTGAAATATACACCTTCACCGATGGATTCTCTAGGTATCATCAATTAAGGATAGCAAAAGAGGACTAGGAGAAGACAAATTTCACCACTAATTGGGGAATTTTTACATACACAGTTATGCCCTTTGGATTAAAGAATGCACCTACAGTATTTTCACACATTTTTCTACAAGCATTTTGTTGTCCTCTCAATTTTCCCCACCCTTTCAAATCTAAATTTATGAAAATTGGAGCCCTGCCATAGAAGAAATTCATGTTTTAAACTCCTCGAAGCTTGTTTTCATTTCCCATGATGTTTTTAATCAAAATTCCCTCAGTCTGTTTCTGTTAAAACATTTTACCTATTTTTAATGGATGGGAAATGATTTTAGTTCTTCTTTTATGCATTTAGAATGTGTGGGACCTTGCATCTTTTGTTTTTAACCTTTTTGTAGAGAAAGAAATTCTTCATCGGGAGAAAAATGGCATTTTCCTATTTCCTACAACTTCCTACATTCTTTTCCCCATCAAATTCTTTCTTAGAAAGGTGAAGCTACATGTTTGTTTCCCATTGGATGTGGTTGGACAGGTTCCTTTTTGAACTTATCACTTTTGGTGATTTTGGAAAAAATGTCATATTTGCCCCACATCCCCGCCAATCCCTGATTGGCTAGAGCAGTTTTGTAGAAGTTTGGGGTGACGGATCCATTTTATTCTCTAAGGCATTACAGCAAAAGGGAGAAAAGTTCTAAAATTACCCGTGGCCCCGCCCATGCGAAAGGATAAATTCCGAGTTGAAGTCCATAGTCAATCAGAAAAGGACACGTGTTCATGTTGAAAAGTCAATGGCGGGGGCATGGACTTTTGGGGAAATGGTTGGAATTTTTCCCTTTTCAAAATAGATAAAAAGTAAAGCACATCCCCACAACCAATCAAGTGAGGCCATGTGTTGAAGAATCATAAAAGGACATGTGGTTTTTTTCATATGCGCTATGGTAGACCGGTGGAGGACTTTGAGTTTTATCCTTGTTTCTACAAAGGGTGAAAATTTCTAAAAAGGCTCGCAACCTCGCTCATGTGAAGGGAAAATTCTAAGTCAAGGCCCACAGCAAATTAGAAAGGGACACGTGGCCTACGTTGAAAATTCAATGGCGGGGCATGGACTTTTGGGGAAAATTTGGAATTTTCCCCTTTTCAAAAGTGGATAAAGTATAAAACTAAAGCACATTCCCACAACCAGTCACATGATGCCTCGTGTCAAAGAATGAAATTGGAAAAGTAGGCTGTGGAGGAAATTGATAATTTGAGACTTTTTAGCCAAAGGGTGAAAATGTTGCAAATTGAACTGCGACCCCATTTCCAATCGTGGTGTGCCACGTGTTCATGTTGAAAAGTCAAAGCGGGCTGAAGGTTTTTGAGAATTTGAGATTTTTGTTAAAAAGAGTTTAAATGGCAGATTTGAATTGCATTTCCTCAGCCACTTAGATGGCATCACGTGTCCAACCTTTGGTGGAGCTGCAAAGGGGCAGAGAAAAATAAGAAATCATGCTTTTTCTCCCAAATGTCAGGAAATGAATATTTCTTCCCGAGGAGTTGTTGCTTGGATCTTGCCATGTGTAGGGTCCAAATTTGAAGGTAAAAGGGGAAAAGATAGCCAAATGCACTCATCTAGTTTTTAACACCATTAACAAACCAGAGCTCTACAAAATGCAAAAATGGATCGTTCTTCATTATTTTTCTTCGTATCCTTTTCATTTCTCCATTAGATGATTTTTTGGTTTATTATGGAGCCAAATTGACAAGTTTAAAGGGATGGAAATTTTAGTTATCAGAGAACGGAGTTTATCGGGCATATGCAATAAAAAGGGAGAAAACTTACCAGTAAGCACTTGAGTGCTTTAAAAGTGGTTAAAAGGTGGAAATGGTAGGACCACATGAATAAGAAAATCATGAGATGCCCCCTTGCTAAAATAATCATGCTTGAATTAACGAAATATTCACCTTTTTGAACCTTTGGTTTTCATGAGTGCATTTATTTCATGTCACTTTCCAAAAGTGGATCTCTACAAAAAATTATTCCTTTCGGATATTCTTTTCTTGGGGACAAAGTATGGATGTATATGAATTGTTATAAGAACATGGTTTGGGCCATGGGAAAAAGGGGATTTTGGTTTTCTGGGAAGGTTGTAAATTCTGAAGTAATTCAATATAGAAGTTCTTTCTTTTCTTATTTTCCTCTGTTATATCTCTCTCTCTGGCTCGATTCAATGGATCATTTGTTTTGCATTCAATAGAAACTTTGTGTTCTGGTCTATGTAATCCTCAGAACTTTGTGTCTATAGATTTGCATCGGTGGTGAAGTAATTGATCCTTTTCTATATTTTCTTGGTTCAATGTGAGTAGGGAGATACTCTGCTATCTATATTTCCCAAAAGCATTGTTGTTTTCTTCCTTCCCCATCTCTATATTCTTCCATTCCTTCTGATTGATAATCTTTTAAGTATGAAAACATTCCAGAATATTAGGGTCCAAACATTGAGAGTTGTATATCTGTACATTTGTTTTTCCTGCTTTCAATAAGGGAACCTCTCCCATTAAAGAGGAGGGACTTATTGTCCCTTGACTATGGTTTCAACCCATGTTCCATTATGAAACCCAACAGTTTTTGGTGACTCCACTGGGGAATTCATTGCAAATGGATTCCAATTTTTAAATAATAACTTCTTGATCATCTTTGATATGGTAACTCTAAGATACACTCGGGGTAGAAGAACCCTTGGGGAAGAAGACCCTCATTTCCAACTTTTGGATCATCAAGGTTTCTCTCTCCATTCATAAAGAAAAAGAAGAGGAATAAAATCTGCAAGCATGCCTCCTGTTAGAGACAAAACTTCTAGGAGTGACATCCCTCAAGATAAAATTAGTCCTAATTTGTATGCTTTGATTCTCACTGGTGTTTTAATTCCTCTCCAAAAAATCTTTCTAAGGATGGTAGATCCTCTGCCTTGGGGCCAAAGGGTTGGGCCTCTTGCTCTTCCCCACCATTGCATGAATTTCCTAGAGGCAATATGTAGAATTTCCCTAAATTCAGAGGTGATGGGAAGGTTCATCCAGATGAACATATTACGGCCTTCATTGTTGCTTGTGGTGTTCTTAGAGTTAAACATGAAGATATCTCTGTTATAATTTTTGTGGAGACATTGCAAGATAATGTTGTTGATTGGTTCTATCATCTTCCTACTGGATCCATCACCAATTGGAACACCATGATGACCCAGTTTGAGTAGCATTTCAAACCTGCTGAGGATGTACATGCCCTCTTGGCCTAGATTTCTCAAATCAAGAAAGAGTCACATGAGCCCATGAGGGAATTTGTGGCCAAATTCAACAGGTTGGTTAACAAGATCCCACAAAACACACACCCTATGGATCAGATTTAGAAATGTTTCTTCCTTAATGCCCAACTACCTGAAGTGAGCTATGCACTTAGGAGAGCCAATCTTGCCACTTTAGATGTTGATCAGAGATTTTTGTCAGTGTTGAAGATGATCTGATCATGTCTGACAAGCTAAGGAGAGAATCATCCAAATCTAAAGCATCTCCTTCTTCCACATCTTCTCCTGGAGCTAATGCAGATCAGTTGGTATAGAAACTTGCTAATGATCTTATTGCTCTCAAGAAGTAGTTCACCCAACATGCTCCTTATCAGGATGTTCCTAGGAAGAACTTTCAGCCCAAGAATCGATTTCCCTCTACTCAGACCGACTGGAAATTGAAGGCCCACCTATTAAAGTTCCAGTCAATGCAACATGTGAAGTGCTTTGGATCCTGATGATGAGGAGGAGGATAAAACCTGTGAAGAACATGAAGAAGAAGCTGATGAATAATTATAAGAGTTGAGTGGATCTCATGTCCATTTTCTCACCACTAAAGGTATAGATGAAGAGGATGATTATGAAGAAAGAGTTATAGAGATGAACAATGAATCATATGCTATCATGACTCGTGAGCAAGCCAACAAGAAGGAGAAAGTGGTGCAGCCTGCTAAAAGATCTAAGGAGCCTCCTACGGTCATTCTAGTGATTGCAAGGAGAGGAACTCCTATTCCAACTTCTTCCACACCCAAGGTAGGTTCTGTTGTTCCTTCCTCCTCTGTTTCTACTCCTAAAACTTCTTGCCCTTCAAATGATAGAGTTGATAAGTCAAAAGTTTCATCTACTCCTATCAATGATGCTCCATCTACCTCTGGTTCTTTTGACATTATTGACCATCTCAAGAAAACTAAGGTCTAGATATCAGAAGCCAAATTCTACCAAACCCATCCCAAGGCCTTTGCTAAGATGGTAGACTTTGTAAACTCCAAATCTAAGCCTTCATCCCCTAGTTTGAAAGGTCTCTTTCCCACTCCTTATCCTTCATCTCAACCAAGCCTTGTGGCAAAAGTCACTTCATCTGATGGGAAGATCGAACCATTTTATATCATTCTCTTCATAGCTGGCCAAAAATCAAACATTGTGTTATTAATTCAGTGCTTTAGATAATGTGATTCCTACTAAGGTATATCATGCCCTAGGATTAACCCTAACCCACACTTTTGGTTCATGTTACTCAATGGAAAGTAGATAAGTGACATTGGTTGGGAGGATCAAGGATGCACAAGTATCCTTTTTTCTTTGCAAGAGAATAGAGTTTTAGCCACCATTTTGGTAGTCGATATTCCCCCTTCCTACGGCATGAAACCGAGTATAATTTTTGTAAAAATGTTGGTGGAGAAATCATGATGGATTGGTCACATGCTATTATTCCACTAAATGGGAAAATGAAGAAGCTACTACCCGAGAAACAAACTGAATATATCGTGCAAAAATAGATGACCCAAGGCACAAATACTTTATGCGGACACTTTGGTCATGGTAACTACATGACCATGTCACAAGATGAGACTAACCATCCTAAGGAAGTGTTTCTTGATCCTAATGGCATTTGGATCTTGGAATTTGATGGAAGCTGCTCCTCGATGGTTCTGGAGCTAGTGTGGTGTTTATTTCTCCTGAAGGGAAAATTCACCCTTTCTCTTTCAAGCTCTAATTTGAAAATACAAATAGTACAACTGAGTATGAGGCTCTCATCCGTAGTTTAGGAATGGAAAAAGAGATGGGGATAAAGAATCTCCTTTCTCATGGAGATGCAGATCTGATTGTAAAATAGGTCAGAGATATTTTTCAAGTGAAGAATAGAAGGTTGAAACATTACAGGAATCTAGTTTGGGATTCCATTGAGTTCCTTGATTCCTTTTCAATTGAAGCCATGCCAAGGGAAAGAAACACCAGGGATGATTCCTTCAATGTCTTGAGGTCTCTACTAATCCCTCATCTAGATTTCTCCCAAGATAAATTCACCATTGAGATGATTCATAGGCCTAGTGTGCCTGATAATGCAAACAATTGGTAGGTCTTTAATGATGATCGAACTTGCTTTCCTTCCTTGAAATCAGAGATAATTTTGACCAGCTGTACTTTGAAGGAAGTGGGAATCTTCCTAGAGAGTGTGTGCCTCCAAATGAAGAAGATAACCAAGAAGAAATGGATCATGATGGCTACATAAAACTAAAAGGTAATAAGATACCTAAAGGGCTGGTAAGTTTGGAAGAGTTATTTGATAAACATGATAGGTACATCAAGTCCAAAACTTCCAAAGGAGCTCAACAGTCTATTGACTATGAAAATATAAACATTGGGAGTCTTAATGAACCCATGCTTTGGTAAACATTGGAAAGTGCTGCACACAAGAGGAGAGGAAAAAAGCAATAAATATGTTGAAAAGGTATGCTGATGTTCTTACATATTCTTATGATGATCTCAAGGCTTTTCAGCCAAAAGAGATGCAACATTTCATTCCTCTAAAGCCTAGGATCAAGCCCTTCGACCAAAGCAGAGGCAGTATAACCCTAAAATTGTTGATATAATCTTTCAAGAGATCCAAAAGTTATTGAAGGCTAAGATCATTTTCCCCATTCACCATTCAACGTGGATTGCTAATATTGTGCTTGTCAGGAAGAAGAATGGTGAGATCCAGATTTGTGTTGATTTTAGGAATTTGAATCAAGCCTCTTTGAAGGATAATTATCCTTTCCCCATAATGCATCAAGTGTTGCAGGATGTTACAGTTCATAAATTTTGTTTATGCTTGATGGATTCTCAGGATATAATCAAGTAGAAGTAAGTGCTGCGAGATCAGCATAAGACTACCTTTACCACTCCTTGGGGAACCTTTTCTTACAGGATAATTCATTTTGGCCTCATCAATACTGGTGCCACCTTTCAGAGGGCAATGGACATGGCCTTTGGAAGTCTCAAGGGAAAATGCATAGTTGTATACCTTGATGATCTGACTGTGTTTTCAAAAAATAGAGTTGATCATTCCCAACACCTTGAAACTATCCTACAAAAGTGTAGAGAGAATGTCATCTCCTTGAATCTCAAGAAATCTACCTTTTGTGTCACCGAGGGAAAATTATTAGGACACATTGTCTCCAAGGAGGGAATAAAGATTGATCCAAAAGAGTCTAGATGATTCAATAGATCCCTCTCCCCACAAGCAAGAAGGGTGTGCACTCTTTCTTTGGAAAGATCAATGAGAAGATTCATACCTGATTTTGCTGAACTTAATTTTAACATAGTCCACATGATGAAAGGGAAGCAGACTTTTGGTTGTTCCTCTGAAGGAAAGGTTGAATTTGAATACATAAAGAGAGCTACAACAAAGACTCCAATCTTGGCATGCCTTGATTATAGCAAAGACTTCATTATCTATTGCTATGCTACTGAAATTACTCTAGTTGCCGTGTTAACCCAAGAGAATGCTGAAGGTCATGAAATCCCCATAGCATTCATGAGTTATATTTTGAAATCCCATGAGCTAAAGTACACCATGATGGAGAAACATGATTTTGTAGTTGTCAAAGTCAGTGAAGTAGTGTCATTTCTACATCCTTAACTCTCATCCTAGTGTGCTTGTGCATGATACAACTATTAAATCCATTATTACACAACAAGAATTTGGAACCAAGAGAGGTAATTGGGTAGGCAAATTTTAGTTATTCTTTTCTCACTCAACCGATGAATGGTATATTAGTACTACACACTTTCTTAATTATGCGAATGTCCATCCCATTTGAGTGCCAAGGTTAAGAGAGCCATCAAATTAAGGTCTGTGCAATATGTGTTGTGGGAAAATGAATTGTTCAAACGTGGCATAGATGGAAGGTTTTTGAAATGTGTTGACAAAGAGCAGCAAAAGAAATTATTCTCAGCCTTTCATGATCAGGCCTGTGGAGGTCATTTTCTTCTACTTTCATGGCGCACAAAATCCTTTGTATTGGATATTATTGGCCTACCCTATTCAAAGATGCATCAAAGTGGGTAGGAAAGTGTGAAGCATGTCAAACCTTTTTGGGAGACTGAAATTGGTTGCTTTACCTCTCAACCAGTGGTGATTGAGGAAAAATTTCACAATGGGGTTTGGACTTCATTGGGACACTCAATCCACCTTCAAGTGTAGGGCATACTCATGTTTTGACTACCACTGATTATTTCACCAAGTGGGTGGAAGCCATTCCAGTTAAAAGTACTACTTTTGAAGTAGTATGCAACTTCATCAAGGAGCACATCTTAATAAGGTTTGGGATACCAAACAAGATTGTCACTAACAATGCTTCCAATTTTTCTTCTATTGAGATGATGGATTTCTGCTATGGATATGGCATTTCCCTTACACACTCTTTAGATTACTATCCCCAAGGGAATGGACAAGAAAAATAAACTAACAAAAACTTGGTCACCATTTTTCGAAGCTTGTTAATGACTCTCAGAGGAATTGGCATAAGAAACTATATGATGCTTTATGGGAAGATATGATTACACCTAAGAGAGCCATTGGAATGTCTCCTTTTCAAGTGGTATATGGAGTTGAAGCTCAGCTGCCAGTGACATTAGAACTACCAGCCTTGCATTTGATGAAGGCCATTGAGTATGCCACTTTACCAATTCTTTGGAAAAAGAATTATGTACCTCCGTTTGAATGAAGATAGATTGCAAGTGGTTGATAGAATATCAACTCATCAACTCAAGGTAAAATAATTGTTTGATAAAAAGGCTAAATGCAGAACTTTTCAAGTGGGAGACAATGTTCTTCTTTAGGAAAAAGGTATGAACCTCGAGGCAGCCATGGTAAATTTGATTCCCTTTGGATTGATCCTTTCAAAATTACACATTTCTACCGGTGATAACTCTTTTTACCTGGATTATATGGATTGTTATCCTCTCCCACTTCCTTATAGTGGGCAATTTCTGAAGTTGTTCAAAACCTAGGAGTTTTGGCGGTCCCTCTATACATTTTGTATAATGTTTCACTTTCCTTGTTTTTGGTTAGTTTCCTTTCTGTGTTCTCTTTTGTGTTGGTTTTCTTCTTTTTGACTCCGTTGCCCATTGGCTAAGACATTGATTTGATCTGATTACCTAGAATTCTCTAAGGTTCTTGATTTTTCCTCTTTCCTCTACCAAATCATCCCTAAAAGGAGCCAACTGTTGTCCTCTCAATTTTCCCCACCCTTTCGAATCTAAATTTGTGAAAATTGGAGCCCTTCCATAGAAGAAATTCATGTTTTAAACTCCTTAGATGCTCGTTTTCATTTCCCACGACATTTTTAATCAAAATTCCCTCAAGTCTGCTACCGTTAAAATGTTTTACCTATTTTCAATGGATGGGAAATGATTTTAGTTCTTATTTTATGCATTTGGAATGCATGGGACCTTGCATCTTTTATTTTTAACCTTTTTGCAGAGAAATAAATTCTTCATCGGGAGCAAAATTGTGTTTTCCCGTTTCCTACAACTTCCTACATTCTTTTCCCCATCAAATTCTTGCTCGAAAGGTGAAGCTACGCATTTTTTCCCATTGGATGCGGCGGACGGGTTCCTTTTTGAACTTATCACTTTTGGTGATTTTGGAAAAAATGTCAAATTTGCCCTGCATCCCCGCCGAGTCCCTGATTGGTTGGAGTAGTTTTGGTGGAAGTTCGGGTGACAGATCCATTTTATTCTCTAAGGCATTATAGTGAAAGGGCAAAAAGTGTTGAAATGACTCTGCGGCCCGCTCATCCAAAAGGATAAATTCGAGTTGAAGTTCGCATCGACGAGAAAGGGACACGTGTTCATGTTGAAAAGTCAATGGCGGAGGCATGGAATTTTGGGGGAAAGGTTGGAATTTTTCCCTTTTCAAAATAGATAAAAATGAAGCACATCCCCATAACCAATCAGGTGAGGCCACATGTTGAAGAATCAGAAAAGGACACGTGGCCGTTTTTAGTTCATATGTGTTATGGTGGACCGGCGGAGGACTTTAAGAATTTTAGCCTTGTTTCCATGAAGGGAAAAAGTTCTAAAAAGGTTTGCAGCCCCACTCATGTGACGGGAAAATTTCTAAGTCGAGGACCATAGCAAATCAAAAGGGACATGTGGCCTACATTGAAAAGTCAACGATGGGGGCATGGACTTTTGGGGAAAAGTTGGAATTTTTCCCTTTTCAAAAGTGGATAAAGTATAAAACTGAAGTGCATTCCCGCAACCAGTCACATGATGCCACGTGTCGAAGAATGAAATCGGAATAATGGGCCCGTGGAGGAAATTGAGAATTTGAGCCTTTTTCACCAAAGGGTTAAAATGTTACAAATTGAGCCGTGACCCATTTCCAATCATGGTGTGCCATGTGTTCATGTTGAAAATTCAAAGCGGGCTGGTGGAGGTTTTTGAGAATTTGAGCTTTTTGTTAAAAAGAGTTTAAATGGCAGATTTGAACCACATTTCCTCAGCCACTCGATGGCGTCATGTGTCCGGCCTTTGCGAAGCTGCGGAGGGTGAAGCAAAATGAGAAATCACTCTTTTCTCCCAAATGTCAGGAAATGCAGATTTCTTCCCTAGGGCTGTCGTTGCTTGGATCTTGCCACGTGTAGGGTCCAAATTTGAAGGTAAAAGGGGAAAAGATAGCCAAATGCACTCATCTAGTTTTTAACGCCATTAATGAACTAGATCTCTGTAAAACAAAAAAATGGATCATTCTTCATTTTTTTTTCTTTGTATCCTTTTCATTTCTCCATGAGATGCTTTTTTGGTTTATTATGGAGCCAAATCGATAAGTTTAAAGGGATGGAAATTTTGGTTATCATAGAATGGATTTTATTAGGCATACGCAATAAAAAAGGAGAAAACTTACCAGTAAGCACTTGAGTGCTATGAAAGTGGTTAAAAGGTGGAAATGGCAAGACCACATGAAGAAAAAAATCATGAGATGTCCCCCTGCTAAAATAATAATGCTCGAACTGACGAAATATTCACCTTTTTGAACCTCTAGTTTTCATGAGTGCATTTGTTTTATGTCACTTTCCAAAAGCGGATTTGTAATGAACATTTTTCCTTTTGGATATTTTTTTCTTGGAGCGAAGTATGGATGTATACGAATTGTTATAAGAACATGGTTTGGGCCATGGGAAAAAGGGGATTCTGGTTTTCTAGGAAGGTTGTAAATTCTAAAGTAATTCAATACAGAAGTTCTTTCTTTTCTTATTTTCCTTTGTTATATCTCTCTCTCCGGCTTGATTCAATGGATCATTTGTTTTGCATTCAATAGAAAATTTGTGTTGGTCTTTGTAATCTTCAAAAATCATGTGTCTACAGATTTACATTGGTGGTGAAGTAATTGATTCTTTTCTATATTTTCTTGGTTTAATGTGAGTAGGGAGATACTCTGCTATATATATTTCCCAAAAAAATTGTTTTCTTCCTTCCCCATCTCTATATTCTTCCATTCCTTTTGATTGATAATCTTTTATGTATGAAAAAATTCTAGAATATTAGAGTTTAAACATTGAGAGTTGTATATCTATACATTTTTTTTCGTGCTTTCAATAAGGGAACCTCTTTCATTAAAGAGGAGGGACTTGTTGTCCCTTGACTATGGTTTTAACCCATGTTCCATTCTAAAACCCAACACATTGCAATATTTTATTCGTAATTTCTTACAAGTTTATCTGGATGATTCAAATCTTATGGGCTTGTGAAAGTTCACCGTAATAACTTAAGGATCACTTTTTAGAGATTTTGACAATTGAGCATATCATTAAACATCAAGAAGTGCATTTTTTCCACACCCTTTGTCATTCTACTTGGATACATAATTTATAAAGAAGGCCTGCTAATGGATCCTACTATGGTTGTTATGATTTTGGGCTTCGAATAACCTACTATCCAAAGTGAGGTGGACAAATTCTTGGGGCATATGGGATATTATAGAAAGTTTATCAAGGGATATGCCAAGATCCTCACACCCTTAGAGGAACTATTAAAGGGAAAATGAAAGTTCTATTGGGGTGAGGTGTAATAGTGTGCATTTGAGACTCGAAGGAAAGGCTTACTACAATAATTATTTTTCTCTTTCCCGCTTGTTCCAATTCATTTCACGTTCATGTAAATGCCTCTGGCATGGCCATTGGAACAATATAAGCTCTATCAAGAGAAGGGATTATTGATCATCCTATTTTCTTTGCTAGCAAGAAGCTAACTCTAGCAGAACAAAATTACACAACTACAAAACGTGAGGCATTGTCTATGATCTATGCACTCCATAAGTTTTGATAGTATTTTCTTGCTACCCCATTCATATTTTATACAAACCACATGGAACTAATGTATTTTGTGAATAGTCCCGTTTATAGGCGTATATGTAGTTGGGTACTATTATTCTAGGAGTTTAAATTTACTGTGGTGGTTAAGACAGGAAAAAAATTCTGGTCCAGACCATTTATAAAGGATTCAATTAGGTGCGGATGCACAGAGCATTAAGGACACAATGCTAGATGCACATATATTCAGTTAAACCGTGCACCCTCGGAATTAGAGAACATTTATGTCTTTTTATGGATAGTTGTGGTGTCTGAGGGAATGAAGGCTTTGGAGAAGAAACAACTTGTCATTCATGCCGCGCTTTACATGTTGATTAGTGAAGACTTATACAAATTAGGTCAAGATGAAGTTTTGTGTCGGTGTGTACTTGAGCATGAACACAAAGAAATTGTGGAGGATGCTCATAGAGGCATTGCAGGTGGACACTATGTGGAAGATGCCACTGTATGCAAGATTCTGTTAGATGGTCTATGGTAGGAAATAATTTATAATGATTTCAAAGAGTATTATAAGGCATGTGACCATTGTTAGCGCCTTGGAAATCCTGGGCATAGAGATGAGATGCCTTTGAGGTCTATTGCTAGTGAAAAACCTTTTGAGAAGTGGGAAATTGAATTTGTGGGTCCTATCTCCCTAGCCATGTGTAGGACTAGATCACATTATATTATAACTTGTACATATTATCTTACAATATGGGAAAAAGCAACGCCTACAAAGAATTGCATAGTAGCTACGGAAGTAATTTTATTGTGGGAAAATATTATTAGCAGGTATGGATGCCCTTTATATTTAACAAGTGATAGGGGTACTCATTTCCTTAATGATACTATTAGGATATTACTAGATGAATTTATGGTTGCACACCATAGGACAACACCTTATCACCCTTAGGAAAATGGAACTGCTAAGGCCTTCAACAAGATACTTTGAGCCATACATTGACAAAAATTTGTGATGTTGGAAGGAGAGATTGGGATGATAAAGTCTCTGTTGTACTTTGGGTGTATAGGAAAACCTACAAGAGGTTGAATAAAGAAACACCCTTTTAGTTGGTGTTTGGCACAGAGGTAGTTCTACCAATGGAATTCATGCTACCTTCTTTGTGCATTACACATGCAGGAGGTTTGGCTGATGGGCAAGGACTAGAAGAATGAATTATCAAGGGATGCATCTAGAGAGAGACACACCATAGCAAGTTAGATTTAGAAGTAAGAAAAGGCCGGTAGAAGGCATGGCATGATAAGCACATCAAGGAAAAGAATCTTGAGGTTGGACAGATGGTACTTTTGTATGATTAAAAAAATTTACGCCACCCCGGAAAGTTTAAGGTGCATTGGTTGGGACCGTTTGTTGTAACTTATATACTTGATTCGTGTGCTTGCTAGTTAGAGGTGCTTTGGATGGAACATGGTTTCCTACATTTACTTCAATGGGAGTAGTGAAGCCCTACCGTAAATAAATCTTCTTGGTGTTTATAATAATCCATTATTTCCATTATGATAGGTTTTCCTTAATACATTTATTTTATATGTGTTTCCTTTAAGCTTTGTTATGATTTGTCACTTTAATTCAATTTTTTGTGTAATAAGTGTGCTCATGCGCCAAAATCTAATTACTATCTATTTTTTTCATGCACGAGAGGACCACACATACCCTTAGTGTGGGGTGGATTATATGTAGGATATATGGACCAAGTTTGAATTTCATCTGAAGTCAGGTATGCAGGAATAAATTTTTATGCAAGTGCTGAAGTAAATGCGTAGTTAGAGAGAATTACTCATGAATGAAGACCACACGTGGATGGATATACACTCATTATAACATGAGGTAGGTTGCAACATTGGAGACTACTTGGGAAGAGTCATATTGAATAGGTAGTTCGGCACATGAATGCACACAGAAGGGAAATATGTGGCGGAGAAGTAACATGCATGCTAGAAGGTTATGAATGAGGTGTGGAAATGTTAGGCATGGAAGACAGGGTGTAACATGTGAAACATTGTGGTTATAGAATTAATGCCACATACAGTGGTGGTTAGGAGTAATTAACGAGAGGAGTTTTTGAAATTTTCTATAAGTTAGGCATTCGTAACATCATTATTACCTTGCATTGTTGAGTAATCAAGTGCGAAGTGTGAAGTAGAGATAAGGACGAAGAGTAAGTTATAGATTGATGACCCAAGAAGGATTGAAGCACGTTATTGTTGGCACATGAGTACAAAATTGAGGTTCAAGAATTGGTGTGTGTGACCTAAGGTGAAGTTTGTATGCTTAGGGTTTGAAGAAGGTAGATTTATAGCTAGGGTTTGATAGATCAAAGGGTTTGATTCACATTCAAGGTAAGTAAGGTAAAAACATAATAAGTTGGAGGTTGTATAATTTTCCTATAAGTGAAAGAGGAAATATGGCACCATGAAGAGTCCCAATTTTTGAAGAAGATGCCTCCATAGCAGACAAGCAAAGAATGGTTGGTCAAGATGCTTTATCCTGAAATTGTGATTGAAGGGTCAACATGGATGATGAAGATTACTAGGTGCAAGATCTCTGATTTCAATCATCATTTTGATAATAATATGAAGGATATCACCACCACCGAGGTCATTGACAGGACTAATCTGAGGAAAGCGATGGGGTTAGGGTTTTGGATGATGTTTGTGAAAAAAATTGTTGAAAAGTATAGAGTCGGGAAACTTCTCGAGTTGCCATATTTTAGGAATCCTGAGAAGTTGTACCAGTGGCTCATGTCATAGGTACATGATGAATTTTTCTATTTCATAGGGAGAAGAATGTGTATTACTGCTAAGTTGATTGGTAAGGTGATCAAGTTACACGACTCAGTTTGGGAGATTGCTAGAGATCTATCTCGATGACAAGGGTATTGATAAAACTACTAATGTGCTTGAGTACAAGAAGGGGGAACATTGTTAAAAGTGACAAATGTTGATGATTTAGCTATTAGGGTTGTGGCGCGCTTGAAGGGTTACAAGTTAGGTGCTTGAATGTTAGATAAAGGTAAACTAGCATTGGCTTCACATAGTGCACAACATGGAAAACAAAACCTACTATAACATCATCGAATACATTACATGAAGCTTAGTTACTAAGATGCATGTCCAGTAGATAAAGGTGAAAAAATTACTTAGGGAATCATCCTTCTTTTACTTGTATTTAGTGAAATTGGTGTGCCCGATGGGCCGAAGGAGAAATTTTGGGAGTTCCCTATGGAACATAAGTCGCTAGATAAGAAATTTTTGAAGTATAGTTTTCATGGCTCCATATTGAATACTTACAAAGAGTGGAAAGAGAATTGGTTTAGAAGGTTGCATCAAGCATTTGAAGGGGAATGACACATCCCATGTGAGCTACCTATAATGTTGGATGGATAGGATGAATTTGCAGTATACCAACACTTCAATTTGGGGCGGTTCTACATGAAGACAGGAGAAGATTCCCTGGTGTAAGTTTCCTTTTGATTTCACTGTGTGATATTTTAAAGATTATGTGAACATTTTACATACTTGTGTAAACTACAATTTTAAACTAACAAGGTAAACAAAAATATTCATATCCTGCATAAGACCTATGTGTGGCCTAATAATGAGGTATATGTAGAAACACTTGAAACAAACAATATTGACATAACTTTTGAGACTTTGGCCATGGGGAATATTGAGTTGGTGCACGTCTATGTTTACTTGAGGTCACACTTTAAGGATGGAAAATTTATTACAGGAGAGGACATATCTTTTCCAAGTCCTCCGAAAGATAAGTAGATGGTGGGCACCAGGAAGCCTGTGGAACAAACACCATCAAGAATGTAGAAGTAGTTCCATAAGGGTTGTATAATGTTTTAGAACAATACAAAGAGGAACAAGGAGATGAAATGGACTAGATCAATGGAAAAATGTTGTGTAGAAGGAGAATAGGTACTGCATCTTTGGTGTTGGATCATCCCAGGTCATTTTTTAGATCACCACACATAACTCTAGTGAAGGAATTGGAGGAAAGGTGGAAGAAGCGTTGAAGGTATGTTCTAGTTAAGGATAGTGAAGAGGAGAATTCCTCACACAATAGCACGCATGAATATAATGCAACACCAAGTATGGAAAAAGATAAGATGAGGATATAGAAAGGGAAAACTGTGTTTGATGAAGAGGCTAGGAGTACAAGTGCGCAAAGGAATGAGGAGGAAAGTAGCACTATTGGAGACATGGAGATTGTGATGCCTGTTAAGAAGGTTGGAGAGGAAGAATAAGAGCCATAGAACATTGGCACCTGCATTACACATGAACATGAGGAGAACATCGGTGTGCATAGGTAGGAGGAAGTGGTAAGAACATAAACTCTTGGATATATTGATGATGCAACAAAAATTGTTTACACTAGATTTCTAAGTACAAAGGCATGACTCAAATTTTTCACACTATATTTCGTACACGTGCATGACTCATGATGACATTATGGATGTATGAAGCTTCTGTGTTTTACAATATTTAATATAATGGATCTCATTAGATGGATATTGGTGTTAAATGTAACTAAACATGGATCTTGCATGATATATATTCAATCCTGCTAACATTCGGATAATAATCTCTAAAGAGGACCTGGTACCTTTGCGTGCTTTGGGTGAGTGCTCGGTTCTGTGCTAAGTGATGTGTCAGTGTGCCTTGGGCTATTGGTGGTAAATTCTAGGCTACATCATATAGTTAGTCATTAGCATATTTTTATGCTATCGTCGATAATATATAGTATGTGGTTAGCCAGTAGCATAAAAATAAGCTACCGATTGGTAGCATATGAAAAATACTTGTATGGTAGCATTTGATAGTGACGCGTCATGATGTCTTGATATTCATCATTTACGTGAATTTTTTTCCTAGATTCACCAAATATTTTTTGAAGCTTTTTTTGGAGGGACCCTTAAAATTTTCCATGTCAACAATTAATCATGTTTGATCAAGATGCATATTATTATTATATTTTCCATATTTCTGTATTCTTGATATTTTTATGCTAACAAGTGAGATGAGGGAAACTGAGGGAAACCCGAAAGACCATACTCAGGGTCATGGCCCAAGAAACCTAGTGAATTTATGTGGTATTCTAACTATGATATCTTCTTCCAGATTCATCATCAGTATTTTATAATGGGAAGAAAATATTTGTGAAGCCAACTAGTGACCTTCATTTTGCAGACTCTATGGCATCATGGTAGCAGGCATACATTTTTTTAGTTTGGTTATGTGTATGTAGACCTTGTTTTCGAGGTAGGTATTTTACCGGTATTGGAGTAAAGAGGTTAAATATGAAGGATCTAGCCATGTAGTAATTTTTTGGTTTACTAGGAAGAATGCTAATTTTTCTTAGCAATTTTTCAAAATGGCCTCTATGGTCAGTGGTTTATATTGGTGGGTCCAATCATCTAGCCTCTATGACAAAGATACACTTTATGATTTGTACCATGTTTTGAAGAACTCGGATGAGAATTAAATTGTGTTTCGTTGTTTCGTAAAATCAATTACATAAATAAAAAAATAGAAAATTGAGTATAAAAATTCATCAACAAAGCATGTTTATGCAAAATTCCCTCTGAAAGCCCAAAGTACCTATTTTGCATGCATTGTGTTGCCCACAATGTGTAATACAAAAAAGCAAGCCGCTCTGGATTTACCTAAAATATGGGTTTTCCAAGTTATTGAATGGATGAATTCACCTCCAGAGACGACAAGAGCTCCTCTGGGTAGAATAAAATGTGCACATTTTTACAACTCACATGTAATGAGAAAACCTAGGTGAAACAATCCAAATGCCTCAAAAGAACCTCGAACGTTTCCCTACAACTAAAAATTGATTGTCGGCAAACCTTTGAATCCCTTAATTTTTGCACATAAAATACAAAAGTTTAAAACATCCAATAGAAATTCAAAGATAAGTTCATCAAAAACCCCATGTATACAAATGGCTAACAAGAGCAAACCGCCGGACCTCAATATGTAGTAATAAGAAATATGGAGCGCACATAATACATTAAAAAACTTAGCGCATATGAACAAATAATTAGGATACTTATGCAATAGATATCCGTCTCAAAAAATGGTGAAAACTAGAGCCAATGCTTGAGGTTTTTCTCCCAAATGATGGAAACACAAAACAAAAATTCAAACCCTTTCTCTTTTTGTTAATACAATTTCCTCGTCGATTCAATTGGGTTGCTTTCCCAAAAACAAAACCTTGAGGAAGAAATCGAGGGCACCAACTTTAATTCATGCTTGTGCATTGACAAAAAAATGGGTTCTTCCTTCAAAGAAAGAGGAGACAAACCAGATGGGAGTACTCAACCAACATTGAACTTACTCCACCATATCTAAGAATCGTCCATCAAATGCTTTGAATGTAAGATGAATTCCATATCTCCACGACGCTTTATTCCTTACATATGATGGAAACAAAAGGATATAGATTTTTTCCCTACATGCAAATACACAACAAATTAAAGAATATTTTGCATTAAAATTTTTAAAACTACTCCAGTGGCTTCCTAAAGCTCTAGATTTCAAAACATTTAGAGCCTCAATGTCAATCCTGTCACCTTTTTTTTTAGCATTCACACGGGATGGAAAATATCACATCAAATCTATACACTTTGGTGAAAGTGACCCACAAATAACAAGTGCTAGTTGTGTTCATTAAATTAATGCCAATTATAGATGGAATTTTCTAAAATTTTGGATTTAAAAATTTAAAAAGACTATACTTTGTAATAAGAGGGAAAATTTCTCAAATCAAAACTAAACACCAATAGAAAATAAAAAAACAAAATTTAAATTTTTTATATTTACAATAAAAATATTTAAATATTATATAAAATATCAACTATAGTCATGAAAATAATTTATGTCTTTGATTGGGTGGAAGTCCGATAATTATTAGGTTGAGTGAAAGGTATAGTTACCTGCCTTAGGGAGAAACTAATACAAATTGATAATATATTTAAAAGTGGATAATTATTTTATTATGAAATAAGAATTATTAAAATATTAATAATAATAACACACACACACACACATATAATTTCAATTTGAGGTTGAAGGGTTTTGCCTTACACTGAGCAAGAAAAATGAAGTGGTAGCCATCATCTACGACAGAAATGGTGTTGCAAAGGCTACAATTCATGTAACACAGTGCTCGAAGAAGAATAAAAATCATTATACTTTGACATTGTGCACAAATGAAGCAACTCCTAATCCTTAATCTTCTTATTTTCCCGTATACAAAAAAATACAGTGCGGGGAGTATTCCCTCTCGAGACATTAAAACCGCTTGAAACAACTATAGACCCATATCAATAAATTTTTATATAATAAAGTGTGGGACATTAGGGTTCTGATTTATCTCAAAATGGTTCTGATTTATCTCGAATGGTGCTGATTTTAGGAAGGTTATTAGCAAGAACTTTGTTTGGTGTAGCCCTAACTAGAGCTCCGGTTTGTACATTCACCGCAACTATCCAAATGCTGCTAAATTATAATGTTAACTTGGGTTTCAGCTTGGTCAATGCCTCTCGATGATAAATAAATTTCTTGTATTATTATGCAAGGGAAATGATAGGTCTAAATCATCGTCAATGTTCTAATTTGGTTTTGAAGAGCACTTAACACGGTTGGTGGGTTGTTTGGCATGGGTCCATTTTTCCTACTCAACTTTTATTTGCTATTAAATGCATGGAGAAGGAAACAACAAAACAAACACTATATATATATATATGCCTTAAAGCTAAAAACCATGCATGTAGATTTTACATGGTAAATCATGCCGAAGTTGATGCTTTATGATATGTGGGGTGGAATAAATAGGAAAATGTAGAGGAGATGAGAGTTGTGGGTGTATGCAAAGTTGTATTTTTTCAAATTTAATTTGTAACATTTAGATTTGAAATAAATACAAATACCAAAAATTTGAAGCTATGTCGAGGTGAATATTCGAAGATGCATTAAGATATTGAAAATAAAATATGAATTTGGGAGTGATATAATGAAGAATAATTTTTTTGAGTACATAATATTCGATAAGAGTGAATTATATTTTATTCTTTTGATATATTTTTTATTGAACCAATAGTGAAGTTTATGTAACAAGTAAAATAAGTCCACATCTTATAGAGTCTAAATTATACATAAATATTCATAGTTGACAATATTTGAAAAGAGATATGCTTAGTTTTAAAGGGGTGAAACTACTCTTCTTATATTGTATGTTTTTTTTTCTAGTTCAATTAACTTCCCCTATTTCCATGTATGGGTAAGTGCACCAAGTTGGGGGGCCAAAAGGGGGTCTTAAGTGGATGCATTTTTCTGAAAAATAAAAACTTCAACTTGTACGAGTTTTTCAAAATAGTTACACTCAAAATTGGAAGATGTTGTAGAAATATGAATCGTAGCATTTTGAGTCTAGTTTCTAAGCTACTAAATTTTATTGAAAATAGATAAGTTTAAGTGGGTCATGTAACTAAAATACTAATAGGTGATCCTATTTTTGTTAAAAAAATATAATAGAGTGAATTTCGTGCCCCCACCATTTTTTTGGCACCATTTAGTATTTTTGAAAACCCTTTGGTAGAAAGATAGCTAGGAGCATCTAGTTTGTGTTAGAATTTTTTTAGATTTTTTTAGCAAGTATTTTTTTTATGATTTTTCTAGTACATAAATTTTATGTTTTGAAAATAACGGAGCTCCGACCGTGCCCCTCCCTAACTACCTCAAAAATATCAAAAATTAGTTTTTTTAATATGTATAGAATTATTCCTAGTTTGTGCCTAAAATTTTTTTATTCAATTTTGATGAATAAAAAAAAAGATACATGACAAAAGATAGACATGTTTAAACTTCAAAAATAGCTATAAAAGGCATAGTTATAAAATAAATAATATGGAAACCTTATATTTGTTAGGAAAATTGGAAAATAATATTTATACAAAGAAGAAACTCTGCTTTACGTCAAGGTATAATGTTTTTAAATGAATTGATCATTTGATGTTGATTTATCATGGCAGAAGTTGGATTTTTGTATTTTTTTGCAAAAACATGCGGTTTGTTGTGTTTGTGCAGGTCCATGCCTTAGGCTTGGGGATCCAAACCAGATCCCAAGCCTTGAGGCATGGGTTGGAAAAGGGAAAAATCATAACGCGTACGCATTATTATTTGTTTATATATTGTGGTCCCCAACGTCCCTTTCATCTCTTTCATAGGATTTTTGCATACATTATGTTTGGTCTGTAATTTTCTGTACATTCTTACATGATTTTTAGTAGTTCATTTTGTCCCCTACCCCACTAGTTGAATTTTTGTAATCATGGGTGATAAAAGTCGAGCTAAGGACAAGAGGAAAGTCAAGAACAAGACACTAGAGCAATTGGAAGAGATGAGAATAAAGAAATTGAAGAGAATGCAAAAACTTTGTGCAAGGCAAGGTACATTTGCTATATCAAATGTAGCTAATGTATTAGAAAATAGGGATGAAATACATAATGAAAATGTAGAGAATAATGATTTTGCAATGAATAATGATTTTGTAATGAATAATTATTTTGAATTGAATGATAATGTTGGTATGGATGAAGAAATTGATATGAATCTAATTGTTGAACCTTTACCTGAGAATCCAAATGTTAACCCCGAAATTTGTATGAAAACATTGAATGAAGAAAGTAACCTTGTAAAACAAATCGTCACCTCTAAGAACGCCTCCTTCCATTTTGTGAAGAAAACCAATTCACTTAATTGAAATTGATGAACACATTATAAAACCAACACCTAAAAAAATGTCTGAAAGAAATGTGAGAAGAAAAGCTAGTGGAATTTGGGATAATTACTTTGAGAATTTAAATGAAACATAAAGATGTAAATTATTTGTTACATTTATGAAATTAATTAAGATGAAACCTATAATGAAGACCCGGGGTTAAGGACATCTAATTTTGTTATTTAAAATGCGTCAATTGTTGAAAACATACATAAAGTATACCAAAATGTAGGTGAAAAAGACGCACCAAAGATAGTAATGTTACATGGCGTGCGAATTACTAATTATGTAGTAAGTGATAAAATAGTTAATAAATGCTTGATTAGAAAAACAAGCAAAGCTTTGAAGCTAAATAGAAAAACACTAATGAAAGCAATAGAGAGACATAAAATTCTTGAGTCAGTCAATAACACCGGATATTGGGCTTTCTCTAGCAGACTTCCATGGAAAGACAAGAATACATATGATATTCTAAAAGCATTAATTGTAAAATTTTGGAATGAGAACACAAGGGTGTCACCGAATAATAGAGATACATAAAAAGAATAGGTTCTCATAATCGTGAATCGTGTGAAAAACATTTCTTAGATATGACTCAAACACAATTGTTCTATGAGTTTTAGAATGAAAAACAACAAATTAACATTAGCCAAAGATTCTTTGAAATGAGAAAATCTTTTTATGAGAAAATCAATCACTCACGTACCACTTGTTATAGGCATCATGTTGAATTTTTAATGCATTATGATGTTTTTTGTCAAATACATCGTGTTTTGCATATTGACATCATGTTGCAGGAGTGTGGATTAAATGTCCCACTAAAATATTTAAGGGAATTTATTTCGACAATATTTTGTGAAAAATCAACTAGACATTTTTTTATAACAAAGCATGTTTGGATGGAATGTGTAATGTATGTGGTGGCTTACCAAATTTGAAAATTTGTATCCATGAGGAGAGTAAAAATTCAATAGGAAAAGAATTGGTTGGTTTCAACAAATATAAATCAGTGGCATATCAATTAAAAGATGAAAAATAATCTAAGAGGTGTGAGTTTGTTACAAAACAACTACCTGTATCAGAATATATGGTCAAATTCAGAGAGGAAATTGTTTGAGTATGCAAGGCACACACATAGAGCTCAAGGTTGGATGAAAAATTCAAGTTAAGAAAGGACAAATTCCCACTTGGTACTATTGTTTCAGTAGTTGACCTCGTAGAGAATTACACATTGCAGCCACAAATGGAGGTTCAATCTCAATATTATAACTCAGTACAAGTTGCTATTTTCGTGCATATAACATTCATGAACTCTCCAAAAGCACTGAGCAAGATCGAAAAATATTAAGAGAGTATCATTTCTACATCAGTGATGATCATACACATTCTACAGAATATGTACAATGGTGTTTATAGGTGTTTTATGTGAACTTGAATGAGAGGAACATTAGTTTCAATCAACATTACATTTGGTTAGACAACTGCATATCACAATTAAGGAATACAATGATGTTTTATTGGCTAAGTAGGATGCACAAAGAAACAAATGTACAACATATCTGGAGTTTTATCGAGGAATGAAATGGAAAAGGAGAGCATGATGGTGTAGGATCATGTGTGAAAAGAGCACTTGCACTTGAGAAGAGTTAAAGTTCAAGGATGGTGCTAAATTTAGAGATGCAAAAACATTGTTGATTGGTGTGTCATGAGTATGGGCCATGAATATGAAGAGAGATCAATGGTTCGTAGATAGTTTTGGTTGATAGAAGAAAAACCATCTGGAAAAATTTGAAGATTATATGACACTTACAAGATCAAGTGATATGCACTCATTATGTAGTTCGATGTTAATGCTTGGACTATTTATACTAGGTGCATGACATGTTTTTGTATATCATGCATTGACTTTACATGGAATGAATTTGAGTCATAATAGTGGGTAGATGAATGGGCTTTTAGACCTCAAATTCCACTTGATACACTTCAAGTTCCATGATTATTACAACTTACAAGGTCTTCGATCAAATGACAACATCACCTGACTTTGACCAAGTCTCCGATTTAGCGCAACAAGGTACATACATATATGTACATGTCATACATTTAAGATTTATAAATTATTAAATGGTCAACTCTAGATGTATTTTAAATTTGACTTCATTTTTAATTTTTGATGTAGGGCACATTTTTTCAATTATTGTGATGAAATTTAATGAAGAGGGAACAAACTACTTCTTGTCTCGTTGTGTAGAGAGGAAAAAATTGACTTCCACAGTAATTAATAGTGAAGACCTTGAGTATCCCACTTGGGTTAGTGGTATTCACTAGAACTTGGCTTCGATGATATCCTATCAAAAAATCAAACACTTGGTTGTTTGAAGACTATGAAGTACATCGAAAGATACTTCACTATTCACATTTGGTTCTTACAAAAATATTAAATTGATCAAATATCGAGGTCGACCATTAAATAAGAATCTATGGAAGGTTCATGAATCAGATCATGAAGCAATTCTTACTACTGTCAAGAGTAGAGTTGATCCTTGTGGTTCATTGGATTGAATTTGCAAAGGTATGTTCTTCATGAATTTAATTTGAATATTTACTTTAATGATTTTGTTTAAATTTTGTATGATTTAAAATTCTATTTAATTTCTTACTAACATGTTTAAGTAGGTTAGTGGTGCCAAAAAAGCTTCCACGTTCATGTGGTTGACATCATCGAGAGAATTAATTATTCTTAAAGTCGAATGAAGCTAAGAGAAATTAAATATTAGAAAGGAACAAAAAACAAAAATTCTCATTTAGCCACCTATATTGTAAAAATATCTTATTAAAATTCTCATTTCACCACCTATATTGTATGAACCATCTATATTATTAAGGTGATTGGAAATTGACACCTTACACTAACTCAAACTACACTATTTCACACATTTTCAAATAATAGGATGATGAGAAAATAGAAATGAGATGGACAAAACCAGCATAGGATTTTGTAGATGTTCCCTAGGTGGAAGTGTCGAATCGACTAGACGTCTCTAGGTTCCACAGAGTATTAGAAATCACTTGTCGAAGATATAGTGTGTTTTGGTCTTCAGGTTCTTAAGGCAATATGCCTAGATGAGGTAGCCCGGAAGTATGGGGAGTGTAGGGAACCAAAACAAGGCCTCCACTAACATTCCCGTGCCATCTGGATGTGTTGGCATAGACAGCAGGTTCGGTCCCATGAGCTACCGTTGCAAAATATAGAGTCTAACAACCTTATATTGACTCGTACTACACTATTTTGTGCATTTACAAACAATAGGACAATGAGAAAACTGAAAGGAGATGGGAAAACCTAGAATAGGATTTTTAGAGGGACCCGAGATGGAGGTTTTGGATCTAATGAGTCATCTCTAGGTGCAACGAAGTCTGAGAAATCACTTGTCGAAGATATAACATTTTTTGGTCTTAGGACTCTTAAGGGACTACACCCCGGACAAGGTAGCTCGAAGCACTTAGATCTTTGTGCTGAATAAATAAACCTCCCCTAGCATTTACCTGGTCACCTCGATGTGTTGGTGCAGTCGGTTTAGTGCCAAGAGCTTTCATTTGCAAAATATTACATCAGACAACCTTACACTATTCTAACATGCACTATTGTAGCATGAAAATGAGATGGGATAGAAAAATTTAGACCTATCCTTTTCTAAAAATTATGGGAGATGATAGAGGAAGGTGTCATGATGCTTCCTGTAAAATTTTAGGTCAAATTTAGGTCATTTGTTCAAGTTATATGAGTTTTTGTAAAATAAACTTTTGTTCAAGGTTGTCCGACCAAAAATACTATATCTTCGACGGGTGATTTCTCGGACTCCATGGAACCTAGAGCCATATCATTAGATCCAAAACCTCAATGTCGGAGCCATATAAGAAATCTTATTCCATTTTTTTCCATCTCCTTTTGGTGTTCTCACTGTCGTATTGTTTGTAAATGCGCAAAATAGTGTAGTCTTAGTAAATATAAGGCTTCTCGACACTATATTTTGCAAATGGTAGTTCATGGGACCAAAATTTCTATGCAAATAGGTCTAGATGGTTTGGTAAATGATATTGGAGGCTGTATTTTGGTTCCCTACACTCCCCGTGCTTTCGGGCTACCTCGTTCGGGCATAGTCCCTTAAGATCCCTGAGATCAAAACACGTTATATCTTCGACAGGTGATTTCTCATACTTCGTGGCACCTAGAGATGTCTTGGTAGATCTGAATACCTCCATTTTGGGACCCTTTATGAAATAATCTTGTGTTTTTATCCATCTCCATTCGGCCCTCTTGTTTTCCTATTGTTTTCAAATGCGTGAAATCTGCAGGTTTGAGTCAGTGTAAGGTTGTCAGATGCAATACTTTGCAAACAAAAGCTCTTGGCACCAAATTGACTATGCCAACACATTCAAAGGGATAGGTGAATGCTATTGGAGGCCTCATATTAGAGGAAAGATCTACATATGCTTCAGGCTACCTCATCCGGCGTAGTCCCTTAAGATCCCCGAGACCAAAAATGCTATATCTTCGACGGGTGATTTCTCAAACTCCATGGCACCTAGAGATGTCTCATTAGATATGAAACCTCCACATCAAGACCCTCTACAAAATACTCTCATGGTTTTATCCACCTCCATTTGGTTCTCTCACTTTCATATTGTTTGTAAACGCGTGAAATATTGCAGTTTGAGTCAGTGTAAGATTGTTAGACACAATACTTTGCAAAGGGAATATCTTGGCACCAAACCGACTACGCCAACACATATGGATAGCCTTGGTGAATGTTATTTCAAGCCACATTTTGGATGCCAAAGCTCCAAGTTCTTTCGGGCTACCTCGTCCTAGTGTAGTCCCTTAAGAACCCTGAGACCAAAAAATGCTATATCTTCGACAGGTGATTTATCGCACTCCGTGGCACCTGCACGAGATGTCTCGTCGATCCTAAACCTTCACTTTGGGACCCTTTACGAAATCCTATCATGGTTTTATCCACCTCCATTTGGTTCTCTCATTGTCCTAGTGTTTGCAAATGTGTAAAATATTACATTTGAATCGGTGTAAGGTTGTTAGACACATTACTTTGCAAATGAAAGCTCTTGGTGCCAAACCAACAACGCCAAAACATCCAAATGACCTATTGAACTCTAGTGGAGGCCTCATTTTGGAGACCAAATCTCCAGTGCTTCGGAAATGTTGTCTGGGTGTAGTCCCTTAAGAGCCTTGAGACCAAAAAACACTATATCTTTGACGGGTGATTTCTTAGACTTCGTGCCACCTAGAGACATCTCGTCAGATCTAAAACCTCTATATCGAACCCTCTATAAAATCCTCTCATAGTTCTATCCATCTCCTTTTGGTTCTCTTGTTGTCCTAGTATTTGTAAACACATGAAATACTATAGTTTAAGTCATTGTAAGGCTATCAGATGCAATACTTTGTAAATGAAAGCTCTTGGTGTCGAATTGACTACGCCAACATGTCAGATGGCATGGTGAATGCTAGTGGAGGAATAATTTTGGTTTCCTATGCTCCCCATGCTTCGAGATACCTCATCTAGGTATAGTTCCTAAAGATCCTTGAGACCAAAAATGCTATATCTGCGACAGGTGATTTCTGGACTCTGTGGCACTTGTTAACCAAAATAAGCTCCCTCTTATTTTGGGTTAACTAACTTCCTTTTGTGCCTAAGTATAATTTTCACACATTTTAGGCACTCAAAATATTTTGGAAATGGCTTCATTAAATAGGATTTTCCTTCCCCTTTCCGTAGAAAGGTAAGGAAGTTCTCCTAACTCCTTGTATTTTGCAAGTTATGGCTCAGCGGATTTTGGAGGGGAAATTTTCCCAAGGTGGGCCCGCGGGAAAAAATTTGGCACTTAGCCTTTTGACTAAAAAACTCAAAGGGAAAATTTTGGCTCAAAATTCCACAAAGGAAAATATATTTTTAAGGCCCATGCCTAGTCGGGATGTTCCATGTGTCGGGCGGGCGGCGGGGCGGAAGGACTTCTAAGTTTGTGGCTTTTTTAAAAGTTTCTCAAGGGAAAAATAGCGCATCCCCACCGAGCAATGTGAAGGTGCCACGTGTCTAGCCAACAATGGGAGTTAGGGCGGCGAAGGATTTTGGAAAATTTTCCAAAGTGGTTAAAGGCACAAATGTAAAAAATGGAGTGGATTCCCGCAAGCAACAAGAAGGTGCCACGTGTCTTAGAGTGGTGGACTGGTGGAGGATTTTGGGAAATTTTCACAATTTCACGAAAGGGGAAGAATGTTATTTTTAATCCCATGATCCCATCGGTGAACCAAGAGATGCCACATGTCTCGAGTGGCAGGGGCAGATATTTTTGGGAAATTTTTTTGAAAAGGGAAAAAGTTTAAGTTTGACCCACCGACCCCAATTTTGACTCTGTTTTTACCATTTTTTCCCTAAATCTTTAGAGGGCCATATCTTTCGAACCCGAGCTCGATTTTCACAATGTTCATTTGAAATATGTTGAAATCCTCTACACGATGGATGGTTCAATTATGATTTTTGATGGATTTTGATGGGAGAAAATTGAGAAAACGTCTCTAAGCATGCAAAAACAAAGAAAATGCTCCCAACCACCAAAATTAATGAAGTATGGGCCTCTCTCTTGCTCTGTGAAGCAATGTACTTGAAGTATGGGATTTTTCATGGAAACCCATAATTTTGTAGGCAAATTAAACAGATCTATTGATGGTTGGATTTTTAAATCGATTTGCCTGTGTTTTTCACCCTTCTTTCATTTTGTTTGATGGTTAAAAAGCTAGTTTTGGATCATTTGAAAAGTTTGTTCATTCTTTCTACTATGCCGTCCCTTATTTTCTTCCCCAGGGTCAAAAATGGAGTTTGAACCTCCTCCCCTACTCTGTAATGGATTTTTTTCCTCTTACTTGTGAAATGATGATTCTGTAAACTTCTGGAGTAATGAACATGTGTTTTGTGATGCATTTGTCCATCCTTGCTCATTTTGGTTGTTTTCTTCTTGCCTCTCTTCATTGTAGGTATTTGTGCATGTTTGGATGTTCATTGCAGGTTTTGGAGCTGTGTTCATGGATTTTTGGAACATTTTTTGTGTGAAATCCATCCTTGGTTTTGTGATGCACTTGTCCATCCTTTCTATTGCTCACCTCTCTTTGTTTCCATGGCAGTTTTGATAGATGTTCAACACTTTCCTTCTCTAGTGTATCACCGTTTTAGTGTAGGCTCTATTTTTTCCTATTTTCTTTCTCTCCCTATCTCCTTGGAAGTTAGATTAGGATTATATTAGCTTTCTTGCACTAGAATAGCTTGTGGTAGGTAGTTTAGGAAGAGGAACCAACCTTCTTTGGAGAGCTTTCCCCATTTGTAAAGGTCCCACACTTTGGGAAAGCTCAATGTTGTGCATTCACACCAAATGACACTGCCTTAGAAAAGTAGATCCATAGGTCATTTTTTGGGTGCTGTGAATTTGCACTAATAGTTTTGGCAAGCCCGTGGGACTTAGAGATCTTCCACTTCATATTTTATAGGTTGATGTGTTCCTATGAATATTTTAGCCTTTGGATGCATTCTTAAGCACATCCGCGACTCCATTTGGTCAACAACCCATCTCTGAAGTTGCAGACCCTCTTTCCATTCATTTTTTTCATTTTTCATCCATCTTCTTCCATTCTATGAAGTTGTGCAATCATGCCTTCATTTCCATCATGGAATTCACATTTACAACAACAATGATGTTTCCCACCTCTAACATGTTTTGTAAATCCTTGATTAGCATTTTGATCAAATTCAAAATTAGTATACATATCCACATGAGAAATGCCAAAATTAGTTTGGCTATGAAGCACATCAAGCACAAGGATACACATATGATGAGGGCGGTCAAGAAGAAGATGCTGATTTGTTGGAGAAAATCCAAAAAATGGAGGTTGGCATGGTGCAATCAAGGGCTCAAGCACAAATGAAGGCATTTCAGATTGGTTTCAAAGCACTCTATCCATGGGGAGGCGCTATTCCAAGACACTACAGCCCTCAGGAGAAGTTGGACTTCATGATTGGGATGCTACCCTAACTTGCACAATCGACAAGTGGAGATAGAGGCTTATAAAATTGGTGCTGAGAAACCTTTTCAATGGGTAAGTTCTACACTATCATTTGGTTTTTCTCTTTCCATTCCTCAAGAAGCACCATCTCATTTTGAATGCCAAATTCCAAATCCAGCCCATGTTTCCCCAAGTGTTGATTTCATTTTTCCATCCCCTAGTCTTCCACCTCATCTCAATTCTTCTATCCTTTTCCCTTCCAAACAATTATCCCCTCTAAAGAAACAAGAGTTTCTACCTACTCCACCACCACAAGAAATTGCAAAACTAGTTGAGTCACAACCCACCCCTCCTTTTGCATTCCCAAATCCATGTTGGGAGGGAAAAAACAAAAAAAATCAGTTGAGGAAAGCAAAAATAGGAGCCCAATGCAGAGAAGAAATAACAAAAAACTTGAAGAGTTGGGCTGCCAAATTCGGGATTACAAAGATCCCCTTGTTGGTTAAGCCTACATAGGAGGTAAAGGTTGAAGAAACAGTGGTGGTTAGGACTGATTTTTTTGTAGCAGAAGAAGAGAAAAAGGAAGAAGCAGATCAGTAATTAGTTTTCTTAGAATGTAGTGTCCATGTTGGCACTCTACTTGAAGAAAATGCTGGTCCAATTCAAGTTGCACAATCAGCCATGGAAGAGGAAAGCTCTAAAAGAGATCTTGCAGCCCCAACTTGTCCTCTAGAGCAGTAAATTGAAGAGTTTGATTTCACAAAATTCATGTTAGAGGAAGAGTTAAATCAAGAGCAAGATGGTATTCAAGCAGTAGAGAAATGAGAAGATGCTCCAAATCCAAAAGAAGATGAGCACATTCCAGGATGTGGAGGATAAAAATGCAGGTCCAAGAGATTTGAACACAAAACAGGATATAGAAGAACCTTTAGTTCTTCCTTCTACTTCACCCTCTTCAAGATCCAATGTTGAAGAAGAGTTTGATCTTTCAAACTTATCTTTGAGAATGAAGATAACCATGGTGATCAAGTTACAAATCAAGAGAACACCATGGAGGAAGTTGAACATTTGCAGCAGGATAGCAATGAGGTAGTTTATCTATTTGATTTGGAGGACTATTTTGATGGAGAGGAACCAATTGAAATCACACCATTTTCTCCTTCATCATCCATCTTCCAAACACAAGAACCTACTACCATGAAGGAGAGCATTCAATTGTAGCATCCTGCACTTTATAACAGCTCTTTGGAATCAAGGTTGGAAGATATTAATCTTCTATGTTCTTCATTAGAGGAAGAAGGAAAACCATAGGAGAAATTCATCATTGCTTCCACACCATCCATTCAAGAAGTTCTACAAAAAGACTCCATTTGTGGAGTTGAAAATCATAGCAATGGGCATATCAAATGGACCATACCTTGCCCAATAAGGTATTTGGATTCATTGGAGCCAAAGGAGAAGTCACAACCAGTCATGCTTGTTTCTAAGCATGAGGATGATATGTAAAGCACCAAGGATCGACTTCAATACCTCTACAATCCAAATGCAGAGCAACTAAAAGCGGTATTTTATTTGTTTTCAGTTGACACCTTGCTAATTTGGGTAGAAGAACAAATTCTTGTTCATTTTCCACTCATTCAACCAGCCATGATCAGCTCTAAATCAATTTCATGGCTGCCAATTTTGAAGAAAGGAAGTTATTTTGCACAACCAGTTATAGGGTTTGTTTAGCCCACCTTTGCTTCCAGTTAGAATAGAGTATGTAGGTTTTCTTTTAGTAGAAGAAGTGCTTGTGCACACTCTGCATAACCCACTTGGGGTATGTATGATTTACAATTTTTACATAGTTTTTGGTGTTGTTTTGGTTTCTCTTGCATAGTCCATTTCAGTGGCATTTTGGTGAAGATCAATTCCAAGTTTCAGTGGGTTTCCAAGTGGCTCAGAGGTCAAATTTTCATAGTTCAGATCAGAATTAGTTTATTAGGATTGACTCCATGCCCAATGGATGCTTCAAAGGCCACTGATCATTCATCTAGTAGGCGAGATGATCCTGAGATTCGCTTAAATTGTTAACCAAAATAACCTCCCTCTTATTTTGGGTTAACTAGATTCTTTTTGTGCCTCAGTCAAATTTTTACACATTTTAGGCACTCAAAAGATTCTAGAAATGTTTCATTAGATAGAATTTTTCTTTCCCTTTCTAGAAAGGTAAGGAAGTCCTCCTAACTCCTTATATTTTGCAAGTTATGGCTCGGCGGAGTTTGGAGGGGAAATTTTCCCAAGGCAGGCCCACGGGAAAAAATTTGGCACTTAGCCTTTTGGCTAAAAACTCAAAGGGAAAATTTTGGCCCAAAATCCTGCAAAGGAAAATATATTGTTTGAGGCCTGCACCTAGTCAGGATGTGCCACGTGTTAGGGTGGAGTGGCAGGGGCGGAAGGACTTCTAAGTTTTTGGCTTTTGTCAAAATTTCTCAAGGGAAAAAAATAGGAGTGCATCCCTACCAAGCAATGTGAAGGTGCCACATGTCCATCAAGCGGTGAGAGTCGGATGGTGGAAGGATTTTGGAAAATTTACCAAAGTGGTTAAAGGAACAAAGATAAAAATGGAACGCATTCCCACCAAGCAAAAGAAGGTGCCACGTGTCTCGGAGTGGCGGACCAGCGGAGGATTTTGGGAAAATTTCCCAACTTCACGAAAAGGGGCAGAATGTTATTCTAAAGCCTGCGATCCCATCAGAAAACCAAGTGATTCCATGTGTCTAAGAGTGGTGAGGGCATGGAGATTTTTGAGAAAAATTTTGAAAAGGGAAAAATTTAAAGTTTGACCCCGTCTACCCCGATTTTGACTCTGTTTTTACCAGTTTTTGCCCTAAATCTTCAGAGGGCCATATCTTTCGCATTAGAGCTTGGTTTTTCACAATTTTTGTGTCATTGGAAAGACGTTGAAATCCTCTACATGATGGATGGTTCAATTTTGATTTTTGATGGAGTTTGATGAGAGAAAATCAATAAAACATCTCTGGCATGTAAAAACATAGAAAATGCCCCCAACCACCAAAATTAATGAAGTATGGGCCTCTTTCTTGCTCTGCAAAGCAATGTACTTCAAATTATGGGATTTTCCATGGAAACCCATCATTTTGTAGGCAAATTAAATTGATCTGTTAGTGTTTGGATTTTTTAATTGATTTGCGTGCACTTTTCACCTTTCTTTCATTCTGTTCGATGGTTAAAAATCCAGTTTTGGCTCATTTGAAAAGGTTGCTCATTCTTTCTGCTCTCTGCACTCGCTTCTTTTCTTCCCCAAGGTTGAAAATGGAATTTGAACCTCCTACCCTACTCTGTAATGGCATTTTTTTCCTCTTACCCATGAAATGATTATTCATGCAAACTTACTGAGCAATGAAAATGTTTTTGTGATGCATGTGTCCATCCTTACTCATTTTTGGTTGTTTTCTTCTTGCCTCTCTTCATTGCAGGTATTTTTGCATGTTTGGATGTTCATTTCAGGTTTTGGAGCTGTGTTCATAGAGTTTTGAAACATTTTTTGTGTGAAATCCATCCTTGGTTTTGTGATGCACTTGTCCATCCCTTCCATTGCTCACCTCTCTTTGTTTCTATGGTAGTTTTGATAGATGTTCAACACTTTCCTTCTTTGGTGTATCACCATTTTAGTGTAGGCTCTATTTTTTCCTATTTTATTTCTCTCCCTGTCTCCTTGGAAGTTAGATTAGGATTATATTAGCTTTCCTGCACTGGAATAGCTTGTGGCAGGTAGTTTAAGAAGAGGAACCAGCCTTCTCTATAGAGCTTTCCCCATTTGCAAAGGTCCCACACTTTGGGAAAGATCAATGTTGTGCATTCACACCAAATGACATTGCCTTAGAAAATTAGATCCATAGGTCATTTTGGGGGGCTGTGAATTTGCACTAACAACACCTAGAGACATCTTGTCCAATCCAAAACCTTCAAATCAAAACCCTCCGCAAAATCCTATCATGGTTTTATGCATCTCCATTTGGTTCTCTCGTTGTCCTATTGTTTTCAAATGCACGAAATCTGCAGGTTTGAGTCGGTGTAGCATTGCTAGATGATTTACTTTGCAAACCAAAGCTCTTTGCACTAAACCAAATATACAAAAATGTTGGGGTGGCTAGTTAAATGCAAGGGGGATGTCGTTTAGTTTCCTACATTCCATGTGCTTCCAGGATACTGATCCGGGCGTAGTCCCTTAAGAGCTAAGACCAAAACACATTATATCTTCGACAAGTGATTTCTTGGACTCATGCTAGCACCTAGATACATCTCGTTAGATCCAAAACCTCCATGTCGGGGCACTCTACGAAATCCTCTCATTGTTTTATCCATCTCCATTCGGTTCTCTCACTATCTTATTGTTTGCAAACGCATGAAATATTGCCATTTGAGTCAATGTAAGGCTTCCAGACACAATACTTTGCAAACGGAAGCTATTAGCGCCAAACCGACTATGCCAACACATCAGGATGGCCAAGTAAACACTAGGGAAGGTGTTTTTTTATGTTTCCTACACTCTCCATGCTTCCAGGATACCTTGTCTAGGCTACCTCGTCTAGGTGTAGTCCCTTAAGAGCCCTAAGACCAAAACACATTATATATTCGACAGGTGATTTCTCGGACTCCATGGAACTTAGAGATGTCTCGTCAAATCAGAAACCTCCATGTCGGGTGCTAATATAAAAACTCTCACAATTTTATTCATCTCCATTCTGTTCACTCATTGTCCTATTGTTTGCAAACGTGTGAAATAAAACATTATGAATCAATATAAGGTCATCGGATGCAATACTTTGCAAACAAAAGCTCTTGGTGCCAAACCGACTATGCCAAAACATTGGGGTGTCTAGGTAAGCACTAAGGGAGGTGTCATTTAAGTTTCATATTCTCCTCATGCTTCCATGCTACCTCATTTGGGCGTAGTCCCTTAAGAGCCCTGAGACCAAAACACACTATATCTTTGACAGGTGATTTCTCATACTCCGTGGCACCTAGAGACGTCTCATCAAATCGACACCTCATCCGGGAATTATTTTTAATGAATAGATATGCTTAAGAATGAATTTGATAGGGGAATTTCTAAGAACACATGGGAGTTATCAATCACCTAGTAATTATTTATTGTTTAGTTTTGAATGGGAGTTAGTGGCCTAATTAGTGACCTTCCATTCATTGATAATTTATGCTATGGTAAACCCATGGATGCTTTTAAAATCACCTTAAAAATATAGGGGTAGTCATCAAGCCTATTGAAGGGTGTGATTTGATTTCTAAATAACTTGAAATGCCTATATATTTAAAGGTAGAACACGAATTGGATATGATTAGACAATCAAGAATCATAGTGTCTCGAATCAAAATGTCATTATATCTGGAGACATTCTCAAGCATTGGAGTAATGCATATGGAGAGACTTTCTCAAAATATCAACAAATCAAAGGCATCAAATTGTGATGACTCTCAGGTTTTTTAACAGGGGAGAAAACTAAGAAGCATTGAAGAATGTAGTAGGTGCATGATAAGATAGGAACCAATACAAAGAGATCATGAGCAAGAAGAAGCACAATCAAGGTAAATACACATATACACATTGATCAATTGAATGAATAATTACTCAGATTAGGTAACTCTTTATATACATACATTATATAAATATTGATTTCCAAATTTTGATGCATATTATACATTGAAAACTCTAGTACATGTACATCACCAATAAATGAAAAAATAATCCATAATGTCTTAAATATTGTCAAGTGCACGTCATATTAGTTTCATGCAAAAACAATCTCAAAAATATAAGGTCTCATACAAAAATATCAAGTTCCAAATAGTATTTTTATGTGTATAATAAATATAAAAATGCCCAAATAGGTCATATACCATCAAGTTCAAATTTCATATAGGCGTACATACAATGCCATGCACATAGGCATACAAAAACTGTCATGTAAGACATATATATTTCCTAATCATTAAAATCTATCCCTCTCTTGGCCTTTCTCAAAGAAGGCCCTCCCTTAGATGAAGATGGATATCTACGAGATGAATTTGGATGGTTCGAGCCCATGATATGAGTCCTCTTCCATTGAATACTCACCTACAGATGAACTTGTAAATGCAAACAATGTTTTTTTGTCAAAACTTAATTTATATATGTTTTCAACATGTATTTAAAACCATGCTAATGAAATTATTTACATAAATACACAAACTTACCACAAGATGTCGATCACGATGAATCGCATCTCATGCTTAAATGAGTCATCGACAGCTCTAGAGTATGAACGGGGGTACAAAGATGATGAGATGGAGGAGTCCGTGCCCTCAAAGTCAAAATGGAGGGGGTTGAAGTTCCCTACATACACATAAGATCACAAAATCTAACATCAGAATTAGTGAAAATAGAACTAAGTACATGTATGTGTAATGACAATATTTTAACTAATTTTATCAATATAGAACTATTGTTTTTACCCCGCCACACTTGTGAATCAAATGAATAGGGATGCTACCTGTCACAAGTAACTCCTGCATATACACAATGAAGGACATTATTAACATAATTTAATAATTCTATAATGAAAGACATTACTAACATGTAATTTAACATAATATGAATTACACGAGAAATTTAATGAAATTTACATGTTGTTTGAATACCTCAGTGAGTTGTTGTGCAGATGAAATCATAGTGGCAACACCTTTCTCTACTTGTCGCAGAGATGGTGGGGTGTCTAGTGAAGTCATCATCTTTATCAAACATGTATCACGTGAGTTAGATGAACATACATATATTTGACTTTAATATATATATATATATATATATATATATTATATATATATATGAAAATTTTACACAATTAACATTCTAAATTACCTCTTTGAATGTATGTGTATGCATGGTGCTCACCGCCTATGGTTGGGATGAAGATGCACCTCCCACACACTGTAATATCAATGCATGTACATGTACAAATACAATTATTTCAAAAATTTAAGATATATAAGTAAATATAGTACTTCAAACTTTTTGTAACACACATAATAAAACCTAAGAAATACTTGTGAAGGTGACACCAATGACTATAGTACAAATGTTTCACTCAAAAGGTATTATAAATAGTGACATTATCGTGTGCACCCATAGCACCAACTTCACCAAAATCAGTACGCAAGAGAGTATCATCCTCCTCGTGCCCCAAACATATGCTACCAGATGACAAGAAAAGATGTGGCCTCATGCTAGTACTCTTATTTTTGGTAGAGCTATTGCACAAAACTTTAAAAAACATCATAAATAATAATCTGATTCAAAACATATGGGATGTATTACATAGAGTGGTGATTACATTATATAGAGATAACGAATCCTATAAAGATGGTGTCAACACCAATCCCTCAATTCTCTCTAGTCTATCTCCTAGAATCACTCCTTATCCCTTTATTCTCTCACTCAACTCTATCAAACTACCCGAATTTTTATTACAACTTCACATTCACTCACACTTTATTATTATTAAATGAGTTTCACATCTCATTTAAATAATAATACACACAATACAATTTATTAATAATGTTACACAATATATTCGTAACATTCACTCCCCTATTGTTAATATTATTAATTCCTAATATACACTCCCCTAATGTTGACATGGTACAATATAACTTTGTCTTCTACTGCAATGTGTTGCATGAGCTTTCCTCATAACTGGATCAAAAGAAAGGTGTGTAAAATTTCAACTGGCTGACTGTCTTGCTGCACATGACCACAACTATGTGACAGAACGCATCCCACATTTACTCCATGAAAAGAATGCACTCGACATTCCACTAGTAGATCATCTTCATAAATAAGGAAGGCAATCAGAGGACCACAACACCTAGTAAAATTTTTATCTACCTTTTTACATATGTGGTTTTCTGGATCGACCACCAACCCTTTCCAAATCTATGAGTGTTGCAATAAATTTAGAGACACATTCTACAATATTTTCTACTAGGAGGTTACATATAGGAATTTCTCACACATTACAATTGAACAGAATGTGACATCTGTTCTTATTTTCAGAAAATAAACACACAACTGAAAAAACATGGCCACCAAATCTTCATGTGGCCTCATCGATGGTGCCTGATGAGAGGTCGCTGATCAACCTCCTTCCTCCGTTGCCTCCAGCCTCCATCAGTTTGCTAATTAGTTAGCAAATTTATCTTTGAGGCTCATTACACAATTCTCATGGGTGTCGGGTCAACTGATAATGCACCCTTACAATAAAATTTAAATGTTGAAAGTAAAATTTCTAAATTTTTTTGCAAAAATGGAAATTTTTTTAAAAAATGTCCAGAGTAGAAAGAACTGGATCAATGCATAGAGCTCAAAAAAATACATGTTTTAAAAAAATGACACCTAGATCTCGAGTTACCAGCTGAAAGTTACGGAACTTACAAGTTCAAATCTCAAAATCTTTCTCGGACCCTTTCCAAAAATGGCAAATTTATGATTTTAATGCAATAACTCGTAGAAGAGAGAAAAAACTACACAATGTCATGCCGCAAAATGGAGATCTCGTGTGGAAAGATAAAACGCCGTGGACAAATGAGGACTTGTGAGAGGCATCTGCAAACTGTGCAGGAAGATCCAAGAAAATATGTATCCAATTTTTTAGATGCAGTCAATACACCAGTCTGCACATCAGGCTGTAGACTTCTTAAACTAGAAAGATGATTTCACAGACAATTCTCCTTTGCAAACAAATAATAATAATTACTACATCATGGCTGCCCATTCCAAAAACAAAAACCATGATTCATCACATGATCCTCTCGCTCTGATACCAAATCTTATTTTTGGTAGAGCTATTGCACAAAACTTTAAAAAACACCGTAAATAATAATCTGATTCAAAACATATGGGATGTATTACATAGAGTAGTGATTACATTATATAGAGATAACGACTCCTATAAAGATGGTGTCAACACCAATCCCTCAATTCTCTCTAGTCTATCTCCTAGAATCACTCCTTATCCCTTTATTCTCTCACTCAACTCTATCAAACTACCCATGAGTTGTTTATTACAACTTCACATTCACTCACACTATATTATTATTAAATGAGTTTCACATCTCATTTAAATAATAATACACACAATACAATTTATTAATAATGTTACACAATATATTTGTAATAAGTACTCTATGAGGGAATACTCTGTGTACCTCCACAAGCATCTCGCTCATAAATCTCCATCGTATGTCGAACAAGGGTCACAGATATCCTTGAAGCACGTGGACCGTATCAATCTCTATTATCTCCTTCACTGCTAGAGGGACAATTTCAAGGTGAGGGGCTTCATGTGGGGACTCTACCCTACTAAATAGGTACACATTGTGCACATGGTCGATCCCGGCATCCTTTTCCTCACTTACTGAAATCTCAAAAATCAAAATAATTTTGGATCTTGTTGAGGATAAACTCGTAATAGAGTTTCCTCGGAAAGTATAGTGGCACCTTGTTTTTATTGCAAGGTGGAAAATCAAACACCATCTACCATCGGTACCAAAAATTATTTTTAATCAAATTATTATTGCACCAATGGATGGGAAACCATTTACATGACAATGAAACAAGAAAATTAGTACGGGGTCCATGAATAAGGCACATATGAGGTCTTTTTATAATTTATTTTTCTTTACATCCATATATGACAATTTGTTGGAATAATAAACCCTATAACCCTCTCTCTCGTAAGATGTCTAATGATCAATTCACCCCGTTTCGCATCAACTTGAGCAAGTAATGCCTCTAATGTGTTTGCAAGAGAGGCGTGATTGGTGTTTGTAGATTGTGAATCCCTCATTATTTTGATTAAATCCTCAATTTTAATTTTGTTTTCGACTATGTCAAATTCTTAAATATTCTTGACTACTTGGGGATGTTGAGCAACCGTGGGAGGGTCGGAGGGATGAAAGGAATAAAATGGTTTGGTTGTGGTTGATTCCCTTGACCTTGAACTGTAGCAATAAAAAAATGTATTCAATTCAAATTCTACTCTATAATTATCAAATTTCAATGCAATTTTGAGAAAAGAATTATGCCTACCTCTTCTCTATGGTGCCATCATCGATTCGATCTTCCCGACGATCCAGAGACGATCGTTTGAGCTTGAGATCTAGCTGAATGAAAAAACATGAGGGCATGGTTAAGCTCTGAAACTCACATTTGAGGGAGATAAAATGATAGAGGCTTGGGCTTCTTTTTTATTTATAGCAGACATAACACGTACGCGTTATGATTTGGTAAATTGCAAACCTAGGAAATTAAAATGTGATCACATTATAATAGAACACGTACGCATTTTTCTTATTTTCAATTTTTGTCAACTTTTTGCCCCCAACTTTGTGCACTTAACCGTATATTAAACCAAATTTAGACTTTCAAATAAATGCAATCATATTTAAATATTTTGTTATTTCATTTTCTCGTATAAGACTATAATGACCCATTACTGTGTGTATTAAACAAAAATATGCATATTTTAAGCATTTTTCATGGAGGTAGATGTCCCACAACAAATATCAATTATTTTGGTCCCTATTTGTGTTTTTTCAGGTCACATGATATTTTTAAAAGTTATTTTGTGAAAGAAATAGTCACTTTGATGGTTGTTTTTTTTTCCTCCTTTGAAAAATCAACCGAGAAATCATAATATTTTAGCCATACACTAGTTTGGATCTTGCATTATTATCGATGGGAAATGTTTTGTTTTTAGAACAACACAAAATGGGGTAGAACAACATAAACTACTTAATGCATACTAAATCACGGGTTTGACATTATAAGTTTAAACAAGTATAGCATAAAAATGGTAGAATTGCCACATTTTAAAACGTTGATCCAAATACCGAACAAAAACTGGGCCTCACTCATGTTACAAGAATATTATTTTAGAATGGTTCCATTTTTCATTACCACTGAAAACAATATTTCCTAAGATTAATCCTCTACTACCTAATGCTTTGCTTGAGGGTGTCTATATTTCAGTGGATGAAAATATCTTTCTATGAATTTTTTAGACATATATTTTTAGAGGCAATAAGGTATATGACTTGTTGATATAGATGTTTCTCTAAGATGATCAAAAAAATTCTCTTCTTTTTTATATTTTTAATTATTAAAGACAAGTTTTGTTAAATAAAAACAGAAGAGATATTAATACTTCAATGAAGAAAAGAATCTTTCCAAAGGTAGAGAAAACTGAAGCATAATCCTATCCCACCTAATTCAGTCCCCACCATAATGATCGACATTGATGGTGCATAAAGTATCAACTCTAGAATCCATTGCCATAGGAGAAACAAAAGAAAAGATAACACTATTGGTATTAATAAAAATATGAAGAAACACCTATAACATGCATGTTCATATTTAAACTATAAATACAATAGAATCTACTTCTAGAAAAATTAAACAAAATCCAAACATGGGCAATACCCTTTTCGATATATTTTTGTAGTTCTCACCTTGTTGATCACAGAGAAAGCCAATAGATAGACATCAACACCAATGAAAATTAAGGGAATTAATTGATTCTAATCCTCTTTCCCTATACAAATATGACTAAAACTTTTTTAAAAATAGATGTAAAAAATATCATATTCTCCTCTTCTTCTAAAACATTTGTACAGTGCCTCCATCCAATTTTTCAATATATATCTTTGACTTCTAATAGTGAATCATTACTTATAATTTTTTAACAAATAAAGAAAGTGAAAATTTTGTGCAATTACAAAATGAAGCTAATATTTGTAGAAGCATATAAGAGAGCTTACAAATTTTATCATACTCTACACATAACTCGTAAAAGGAAACAACCATCAATTTTTTGAGAAAAAATAGAATACATTAAGATAATTGATATTTAATCTGTATGATTCACAAAATAATATTGGAATTTCTCTAATAAGGAAATTCACAAATCTGCAAAGCAACAAAAAATAATAGGGAGATAAAAAAAATACTTTAGAAGCTCTTGCAAACTACACCAACCACTCAAATTAAGAGTTGTAAGAAAATTCGATTACCCAATTCTGATCATAACTACTTTAGCTCATTACAATTAGATAAATTCAACTCCTGTAAAGATGAGGGCTCCCAACTAGGCTTCGGTAATTCCTCCAACTTGTAAGGAAACCACAGATTATGCATCAATGAATACACAAAAAGTAGAATAACAAATTAACAGTTTATAGAGATAGAGAAAAATAAAGTATACAAAATACCAAGCATGCAAGAGACAAACACTATATTTACGTGGTAAAACCCCATCTAAGTTCTTAGGTAAACATCCACGGTGTAAGATATCAAGCTTTATTAACTCAAGATGAACATATTATATGCAAAATCGTTATATGAGAAACTTTAGATCTCCACAAAAATATATACCTAATTGGGAAATAAAGTTAGGATTCCTCCTCCTAAAAATAGAGAGGAAAACACCATTAGGATTTTCCTTTCTAAAAATGGAATTTAGTAGAATTTTGTTGAATTTGTCTTTCTAGAAACAAGGGATTTACTCCTTAATTTTTATTTGGGGTTCCACCCTGAACCCCTACCATAGGTAGTTATTTAACATGTTTTCGCCCCTTGGAACCCCCTATGAAAAGAGTGGGGGAGGAATGCCCCCAAACCCCCTTTAATAAGTGGGGTAAAAATTGTGTCACAAAGGGATCCAAAATTTAACTTTGTTGGCACATATCTAACAATCTCCACCTTGACAACAAATCTACTTGATATCTTACACGACCAACTCATCACCTTTTCTGCAAGCCAAGAGAAGCCAAACACCATTTTATCTTCTCTAATAGTATTGGTTTTGTGAACATATCAGCACAATTTTCTGTGGTGTGGACCTTTTCTAGTGCTACTATCCCTTAATCAATAACATGTCTAACAAAATGATACTTAACTGTAATATGTTTTGTATTATTGTGATAAGCCGGATTCTTGGCCAAATAAATAACACTTTGATTATCACATAATACCTTCATCTTGTATTGATCTCTTCCAAACTCATCCAATAGGCCTTTTAGCCAAATTGCCTCTTGACAAGCATGATAGGCAGCTACATATTCTACCTCAGTTGTTGACACAATAGTAATTGTCTGAAGCTTTGACATCCAACTGATAGGTCCACCTATAAGTGTAAAAACATAACTAGAAGTTGATCTTCTTTTATCCAAATCACCTACAAAATCTAAATCAACATATCCACAAATAGAATCACCAATATTATTATAGGTGATACAATAATCACTTGTGCCTCGCAAGTAGTAAAACACCCACTTCATTGTTGACCAATGTTCTCTACCTGGATTTTCCATAAATCTACTAACAACTCCAACGCATGTGAAATGTCAGGCCTTGTACATACCATAACATACATTAAACTTCCTACTACACTAGCATATGGTACATGAGACATATATTCCTTTTCTTCTTCTTCTCTAGGACATAAACTTGAAGAAAGTTTGAAATGGGAAGCAAAAGGGATTCTAACTGGTTTCACATCTTTCATGCCAAATTTGGTTAGTATCTTTTCTAGATACCTATGCTGTGATAACCAAAGCTTACCATTTATCTTGTCTCTATGTATCTCCATGCCTAATATTTTTTTGAACTCCTAGATCTTTCATATCAAATGTCCTAGCCAAATGAGCCTTTAAATTTTTATTTCTACCATGTTTTTTCTTGCTACAAGCATATCATCAACATACAATACTAATATAATGAATAAGCCATTGTCCAAAAACTTGAAATAAACACAATGGTCATACTCACTCCTTAGAAAATTTTGGCTCATCATGAAAGCATCAAACTTCTTGTACCATTTCCTAGGTGACTTTTTAGGCCATACAATGATTTCCTGAGCTTGCAAACAAATCCTTTTTTTATTTTGTACAAATCCTTCAGGTTGTTCCATATATATATCCTCTTCCAAATATCCATGTAAGAATGTTGTTTTAACATCTAATTGCTCCAACTCCAAATCAAGTAAAGCAACTAGTGCTAAGACTACTCAAATTGAAACAAGTTTAACAACTGGTGAAAATATTTCATGAAAATCAATACCTTATTTTTGTGTAAATCCTTTTCTACCAGTCTAGCCTTGAACCTTTCAACTTTTTCATCAACACCTATCTTCCATTTGTAAACCCATTTGCAACCAACAGATTTTCTACCTTTTGGAAGTTCTACTAGGTCCCATGACATGTTATTTTCCAAGGCATCCATATCCTCTTGCATTTCCCTTTTCCATTTGGAACTATCCACATCTTCTAATGCTTCCTAATAAAAATTAGGTTCCCCATCATTAGAAATCAAAGCAATTGAAATATTGGGACTGTACTTACTAGGAGGATGCCTAACACATGTAGATCTCCAAACTAGCTATGGAGGTGTTTCCTCATGTTGTTGTGACCTCCATATTGAATTCTCAGGTGTTTCCTCAAGCTATTGTGAATCTTCAACATCTTCAACATCTGCAAATGATTGTTTTCATCCTTTTTAGTATCTGAAGATGGCTGAATTTCAACCTTCACATTTTCATGTTTAGGTTCTTGTTCTTCTTTGATTTCAACATATAATTTTAGGAGAGGAGTCTCCTCAAACTCTACATCTCTACTAATGATGATTTTTTGGGTAGTAGGATCCCACACTCTGTATCCCTTAACACCATCTACTTCACCATACCCAACAAAGATGTAGTTCTTCGATCTTGGGTCTAACTTTGAACGCTGATTTTTATTAGTAAGATCATAAGCATTACAACCAAAAAAATTCAAGTTTGAATAATCACATGGATGACCTATCCATACCTCTTTAGGAATCTTGTAGTCTATTGCAATTGATGGTGAACAATTTATTAGATAACAAGTTGTACAAATTTCTTCTTCCCATAAACACTTGATCTAAATTTGCATTTTTGATCTAAATTTGCTTCATGCGTTTAGAAACCCATTTTGTTGTGGAGTATATCTAGTGGTTTTATGCCTTTCAATCCCAACTTCCTTGCAATAGTTATGAAACTCCAAAGATGTGAACTCGCCTCCATTATTTGTTCTTAAACATTTGATAAACTTGTCAGTGCACTTTTCAACCAAAGCTCTAAATTGCTTAAATGTACTGAAAACATCATATTTTCTCTTAAGAAAGTAGACCCATACTTTCCTAGAGTAATCATCTATAAAAGTAACAAAATACAATGTTCCACCATATGAAATTAGAGGTGTTGGACCCCAAAGATCAGAATGAATATAATCAAGAATACCTTTACTTACATGACTTCTAGCTTTAAAATTATGTCTACATTATTTCCCAAAAACATAATGCTTATAAAAATTGAAGTCTAGAAACTTTAAATCAGGGAGTAACTTACGATATTTCAAACCTTTAATCCTTTCTCACTCATGTGCCCCAAATGTAGATGTCATAAACAAGTAGAATCTTCTTTTGTTTTACATACCACAATGCTTGACTGATATCTATACTCCTTGTAATATGTAAAGGTTCCCAACCTTTAGAGCCTTCATTACAACTAAGGCACCCTTAGACACCTTTAGAGCTCCACCTTGACTTGTGAACTTATAACCACTAGAGTCTAATTCACTCAAGGAAATAAAATTTCTTTGTAGTTCTAGTACATGTCTTACTTTTGTTAGTGTCCTTACTATACCATCAAACATTTTTATCTTGATGCTACCAATCCCTTCAATTTTACAAGAAATATTATTTCCCAAAAGAAAATAACTACGCCAAGGGGTTGGTAAGAAGAAAACCAACCTCTATGTGGACACATGTGATGTGTAGCACTGAATCCAACAACCATTCATGATGATAAGAGGAAACATTACAAACAGATAAAACTTCATCAGTCATACCTTCACTTGTTTCTACTTGATTTTCTTCCTTGGTGAATTATTCCTTCTTTTATGATTATTTCTGTTTTAACAATCCTTCTTAATATTCCCTACTTTTCTGTAGTGCCAACACCTTGCCTTACTCTTCTTGCCTTGTGACTTAGATCTAGATGTACCTCTTGAGTTTTGACCTCTTTCTTTAGATCTGCCTCTAGCAAACATGGCTTCAGGTGTAGAGTTATCTCTAGTAGATTTTCTTCTCATTTCCTTAGCCAACAATGCTCCCACAATAGAATCATAGTCAAGATCATCAGTAGTACTAAAACTAATAGAGGTTACTATATGATCCCAAGAATCCAAAGAGTAGTACATAACAAGGTGATTGCCTTGTCTTCATCCTCCACTTTCACACCAATACTAGTCAACTGGCATAACAGAGTATTGAAAATATTTAAATGATACAAAATTTCATACCTTATTTCATCCGCAATGTATACAAATTGCCTCTTTAGGTAAATATGATTTGTTACATATTTTGTCATGTACAAACTTTCTAATATGGTCCATAACCACCGCCATGCAATCTTTTCTCCTACAATATTGAAATCCTCTAAACACAACCATATTGCACTGAGATATTTTGTATCCAACTCTTCCCATTCATCATCATCCATCCCTATAGGTTTCTTTTCCTTTCCATCCAAGGCTTTGTGCAGCCCTGTTGCACCAGTACATCATCGTGAGACTTAAGTTTCCATAGCTCAATTTTTTTATTGCCGTTAAACTTCTCCACCTCAAACTTTGCAATCGACACTTTCGCCATTTGATGTAATAACAAAACCAAACACATAACAATTAATGAAAATATGAAAATGACACTTTGATACCACTTATTAGGAGACCCCGATTATGCAACAATGAATATGCATAAGGTAGAATACAAAATTAATAGTTTATAGAGATAGAGTAAAATAAATTATATAAAATACCAAAAATGAAAGATATGAACACCAGATCTATGTGGTAAAACTCCAATTGAGTCCTCAAGGAAACATCCATGGTGCAAGATATCAAGATTTATTAACTCAAGATGAACAGATTACATGAAAACTCGTTATATGAGACATTTTAGATCTCCACAAAAAATAATATACCTAATTAGTGAAGTACAATTAGGATTCCTCCTCCTAAAAATAGAGTGGAAAATGCCATTATGATTTTCCTTTCTAGAAATATAATTTAGTAGAATTTGGTTGAATTCGTCTGTCTAGAAATAAAGGATTGACTCCTTAATTTTTGCTTCGGGGGCTCCGCCCACGAACCCCCTGCCAGGGGAGCTCCATAACATGTCACTAGCCCCTGGATCCCCTCTATGATAAGAGTGGGGCAAAAACCCCCAAACCCCCTTTAATAAGTGAGGTATAAACCGCACTGTAAAGGGATCCAAAATTTAACTTTGTTGGCACATATCTAACACAACTTACGATAACTAGAGAGATGTAGCTTCTCTAGGTTATTAAATTTAACTAATTGTGATAAATTTGTAGTATTCGATCCATTTAATACCAATTGCATCAGTTTGTAAGGACACCCAAATAGTGGTATTCCAATCATATTTGTAGAAGCACATTAGATCTTACAAATTTTATCCTCACATTCATGTATACTAAAAATAATTGCAGGCACCTGTAAATGAAAGTAATGGGAGATGCATAAACATAAGTTGAGCAGAACCAATACAAAATTTGAATATTTCAAAATTGTAGTGTGATATAAGTAGTAATGAAAATAATTGGAGTTAGATCTGCTGAGAGAAAGCTACTCGTTGAAACTCACACATATCAAGAAGGCATCTATATAGCTGGTGGAAGGGCTTGAAAATGGAGTTGTAAAAATGTAAACAATAGAACCAAACATTTAGAGATTGTGCTGAAACAAAAACATGGTAGTTGGCATGATTAAACATGGCTTAGTGGTGTGTTACAAAATTAGGGGACGATCCATTCTCAAGCCATGTGATGATCTTTGAGCCCCATGATGAGGGCCAATGCCACTAAATTTTAAAATAATTTTTGCATAGTCGGGAATAAAGGGTCTAACCAATGGGATTGAAGCAAAAATAAATTTACAATATGAAACTTTAGGTAAATGTCATGTAAATACATATAGCAGCTTTTGATTGGTTGATGTCAAAATGAATATTTGTTAATATGGAGACTATATATCTCTCTCTCTCTCTCTCTCTCTCTATATATATAAGGCCTTAAGCTAAAAACCATGTGTGTAGACTTCGGTTAGGTATAAGTTTGGTTTTTATTATTATTTTGGTTTAGTTTGTTTTATTACAAGTATTAAAATGTATGTAATACCACATGTAGGGAATTTTAAAAATTGGGTTTAGTTTTTATATAATACTTTATTTTATATATATATATATATAATTCATGGAATAGAATGTTATATACACTATGTTTGTTAAGGGGGATAACATAGAGTAATAGGTTAATAAATTTTATTATATTGAAAATAATATTTATACGTATAATAGTATATGATGTTTTATAATGTGAATTGAATATAGTTTAATAGATATGATTAGTGTGTGTGTGTGTGTGTGTGTGTGTGTTTATATATGTATGAATGATATAATAAGTAGTAAGTATTATTTAACATAACATTTGTCATATATAATACCTATACAAAAATATATAAATAAACAACGTACTATAAATATGATATTACAATGATATGATAATGTTATATTACCACATTATCACAATATTATAATGTTTTTGTATAAATGTTATAATGTTTTTATTAATAAATAATTATAATATTAAAAAAATCAAAAATTGTGATTAACAAGTAGTTAGTAATATAAAATATGCATTGCACTTATACAAATTATTAACTCACATAATAAGTGATAATAAATATATGATGTAAGGCCATACCATACAAGTTCCATTATATAAGTATTATATATGAATCTAAGCATTATATAATAGAATTTAATCTTTTATAATATGATATCATATATTGTATATTATTAAGGGGGATATGATGTTATTTTATATCTAAGGTGATATCATCTATAACAAACTATTATCATAATGTTGACGTTTTTCAATGAGTTAAATATAATGGAAACCCTAGGTATAAAATAATAGTAATCAACTTCTAGGGTGTTGTATACATAACCCTATATTGACTTATAGTACTATAACATAATAAATAGTCTCTTTGGAGACATCTGATAAAATTGGAATGATACGAGAAGATTAGCATGGCTCCTACACAAGGATGACACATGCGCAAGTCGAGACACAATCCACTTTAAGTAACGCAACAACGTGCAAAGTAATTGAGATGGAACCCATCTAGTGTCGCAATGAAGTGGAAAACAAGAAATGAATTGTTCTAGTATTGTATCGTAATGGAAAAAAATTGCCTCATTTTAGGTCAGAAATTTTAGGGCATGACAATGATAATGGCTATAACGACATTTATAAAGATCACCGACATTGTGATATATTAGTAAAAGGTTTATATGGCATGTTGGTATGAAATAATATTATAATTCCTAATAAAATCTAAAGTTGGATTACTATTATTCATATGCATGATGCTTGGTCACTTTGCATTAAAGAGACTTAGCTTTATTGCTAAAAGGTTTGGGAGTTAAGCGTGGTTTTGAATTTTAACTGTTTTAAAATATAAAACATACACTAAGTGCATACGTAGCAAAGTGGGGAATAAATAATTGTTTGGTTTTAATTAAAAACATGCACCAAGTGGAAAGTTGTTTTGATTTTTAATGAAATTCAATGTAAGGAAATAGATAAGGAGGATACATGGGAAAAGTGAGAGTTAAGAAAGTTGTTTTGATTTTTATTATGGATATGTGGAATTTATTGTTGAAACATGTGGATGTTGGGGGAAGTAAGGAAATGGGAAGTGGAGTTCAAACTGGGAGAAAATGGAGGTGGACGATTTGATAGCAGGCTATTTCACTTTATTTTTGGGGAAATTTATTATTATGGTTTAGTTGGAATTTGGAAGCTGGGAGCATTGACATTTGGGAAGGAAATTGCAGAAGGGAATTGGGAAAGCATTCTTACAGGCATGTTTCTCTTCTTACTTTGTTTTTTTGCAAAATAAATGAATGGATTTAAACCCATTTCTGGGTCTACATGTATTTTGCATATATTGACTGTAAAAATTGTTTTTTAAAGGCTTATTTTACCCAAAATTGGGTCTTCTCATTATGAGAAATTTTGAATGTGAAACATTTTATTTATGTGTCGATTTTTACCCAAATATGGGCTGTAAATTTTGTGTAATTTATGTGTGGAAAACATTCTATTTTTGGGCCAATTTTTACCCAAAATTGGGATGCACATTTTTGTAATTTATATGTGAAAAAACGTTCTATTTTTGGGTAGATTTTTACCTAAATATAGGATGCACATTTTATGTAAATTATGTGTGAAAAACATTTTATTTATGGGTCAATTTTTACCTAAATATGGGTTGCATGTTTTGTGTAATTTATGTGAAAAAAATGTTTTATTTTTAGGTCGATTTTTACCCAAATTTGGGCTACATGTTTTGTGTGAAAAATGTTTTATTTTGGGTTGATTTCATACCCAAATATGGACATGTACATTATGTTCTTATTTTTGTGTGAAACAAAATCATGGAGGTCGATCTCTACCCATTTCTGGGTCGACATCACATTGTTTTGGTTTAAGGTTGTTATATGTTTCTTTGGAGGACGTTTTCATTAGTTATTTTTATTTGGACTATATGTTATACATATTGGACTATGAAGTTTTCCTTGAGGTTAATTTTGAACACCCAAAACTGGGTTAGTATTATTGTGTATAAAACAATAAGTATGATTTTTATTACACCCATTTTGGGTCTGTGCATTTGGAAATATGTATGAACAACTGAACGTATTGTTACCCAAATTTGGGGCCTGAATATTTAAATAAATGAAGGAGAAATTTTTTTATTATGGAAGTGATTTTAAACCCAGTTGGATTTGCATGTTGTGTAAAAACTTATAAGCTCAGATATGGTTATTGGGAGTAGTTTGTATGAAACCCAAATATGGGTCAGCCTAGTTGAATATTTAATTGTGATAAAATGTTTCTTATGGATTTGATTTCATACCTTTCTTGGGGTTGTTCAAAACTTGTCAATTTGTTGGAAATCCAAACCCAATATTATCTTTCAAAATTATAATAAAACAATGATTGAAACTTTCAGTTATGGAAAAACTAACCCATTACGGGTTGAGCAATATTATGTTGTTTCAAAATAGTGAAAGATGAATGGATGTAAATAGGTGGTTATGCCAATGATTTGTTGAGTGAATACAACATCTTGATTTATGATGGAACATTGCATTGGGATATTGTTTTGCTTTACTATGATTATTCAAAAATGTGGATATTATATTTTATTATGATACTTTCCTTGGGAGAATGTGACTTACGTTATCATGCATGTGGCATAGCCACAAGCATGATAACATAAGTCCCCTCCTTTCTTAAACCACCCTTAAAAGACATTTTAATTGTAATGAAACAACAGGATGAAAATGGGGAATTTTGTGAAAAACAATAGTTAAATGATTGTTGTTATGTACATTGATAAATGTGTTGATAATACATTGTTTTCATAAGTCTATGTATGCATGTATGTACGACACATTGGAAACCATACAAGCATACATACATATGCTTACAAAGGTTATTTTATTATGTTTATATAATCTAGAAACTTGTATTAAATTTGGATAGATGGTTATTTTTCCCTTACAGATATTAAAATGAACCATTGTTTAAAATGTTAACTGGTTTGCCTCTTGATGAGGATTGTTGATGGATGAAGTGGTGTATGAGATAGTTGTGTTGTGAAGGATGAAAAATATTATTTGTTTGTGCAAACTATAAGATTATATTGCATTAGCATAGCTAGAAAACTTTGGCCAAAGTAATGTATCTAGCTATATGCATTTTCAATTCACTTATCCTTATTCTATACTAGTCAGGAATCATATGATGGTATTGGTTGTCATGATCTTATGATGGGATGTATTTTTAGAATTTGGGTATATTACACATGGTTCTCAATTTACTATTCTTTATTGATAGTTAGATATCTCTATATGCCTTCCTCATGCATGTTCAAGCCCCTAAGAGGTGTGTGGGAGAACCAAAAGGTTCTATGGCTGGAGGAAAAGTGATCTTATGATGATATCCCTTTGATACACTTACACATTTGAGATAAACATACACATAAGAATTTATGAAAGGAGAAAATTATCACTTTTATTACTACATGTACCAAACATATGAATACAATTTTGTACTTGGCTAGGAAAATGTTTGTTGTCTCATGTATTTGGTTTAGAATATGAAGTAAATCTTATATTAACCATTGTATTAGGAAATGATTATTGATCATACTTTGTATGGAAAATTGTGGAAACAATGTATAAAGTTTAAATGATATTTAATTGATCAAACTACTATTGAACTCTTGGAAATATGGTAATGAAAGGATGATGTTTGATCTTTGGGTTATTTAACAGTATCACTGTAATATTTAATTATATGCGTGGAGGTTTTTTTGTTAATTAATAGAATGGTTTAAAAGTATACATATTTACACCTTTTAAGCTTGTGATAACATATGTGAACGCTACAATTATTACAATTTCTTATATTTCCAAAACTTTCTATTGTCAATATATGAAGTCTAAATACATAAAATACAACTAGAAACATCCATGATTAGGCCCATGAAGTAAAAATAATATTTTCTCCCTCCGGTTCAAAAAGTTTGGTTTTGATCGGTTTTGGAAAATGTCAATCCTAACCCTAATATAAGATTTTTTACTAACGGGTTTTGAGTTAATTGTTTCAATTATATAACATTCTTATGAATAAATATACCCCCTTGGTTGGAATTTCATGACATAAAAACATTTGGAAGCATATATAAGCGAGCAAAACCTACCTCTCACTTTAATAAATCCTCATGTACACATAAGAACTAAAGGCACTCAAAGATCCCTAAAATATGAAATAAATCTTGCACATCCATTAGGGAAACACCATATATTGATATGAAGTCTCCTTCTTGGTCTAGGAGTCTCCATCTTCATTCTAAAATCAATAAAATTGACCCTTCCCAAGTATTTGAAAAAGTGTGAAACTCAAGAAAAATATTTTAAGAACACAGTTGTTAAGTTTGATTGAACTATGGTAGATATCACATGCTAGGAGAATGATGTGTGGTTTGAGCCATATTTAGAGTAGTGGTACTGTTGATAGTACATAGGGGTGCCCAACCCACCCAATTTTATTTTACTTTGGAACTCCTTTCACTAAAAAGGTTTTAGGGTTTGAGAACAGTTTACATATCCATTCTGTAGGTGAAGCAATCAAGAAGTTGTAAAACTAGATTGTAAGTAGGTCTAAGACCATATAGAAGGTTCAAGACCGTATGGACACTTTGGAGTGATCCTTTGGATTGAGTTGTATGGTTTTTACCAAGATTAGTTTCAAGTTATAGTTTCAAGAACAAAGTATTTCTAGTCTTATATCTACTTGTTCATGCACTTAGACCACCCAAAATATTCCAGATCAACATATAATCTAATAAGTGCATTATTTACCTCTTATTTTGATAATTGATATGAAATTGTAAGTTTAGAAACTACTATTCTAATTTGTGTAATTAATGATGGAAGTTAATTAAATCAAAATATCCACATGTATCATTATTTCAACCTTTTTATGTATGTTAGTTAAAAACATTTAAAACAAAAGGAATAAAATATTCAATTCTCAACCCAACATTTTCTAATTAAACATCATAACCATAACCCTAGTGGCCCTAGGGTTTCTTTTTAGAAGCATAGGTTACTGTTTTATTTTATTATTATCATCAATTTTCATTTTCTACATTTTTCTATTTTATGTCATACCGATTTAGTTCTCGGATTTAAAATCAATCTATTCGAATCTTGAGCTTTTACCTGCTACCCACAAGAATCATAATCATATGGATTCTTCTATTCCTACTTCTAGTTATCTTCTTGATCCACCTACACATGAGGTTCCCTTGCATGAAATTGAGACCCATAGTGAACACTCCTATGATTATGACCATAATGAGGAAAAAAATGTAGATCAATACCAAGGGCACTCTATCTCATTTTCATGCTAAACTCTATGGTAATCCACATCATATTCAACATATTATCAAGATTATACTCTTTATTAATCTTACTCATGATCAGAAATCTAATGACTCATACTTTACAAATAGATCCCAACCCTCATCTATTGTACCCACATCTCTTGTGCCTACCTCCTTGGAGGAACCTAACATTCCTATATAAAATGTTTTATGCCATTCTTGCAGCCACTATTGCTACTATATATCATATATATTATCATAATAGCTCATATGTATCTTAATCTAGCACACAAGATCTTGAGTTCCTTGTTCATTATTTACAAGCACAAATCTTACAATTACAACAAGGTGTATCTTATAATTCTATTTCTATGGACCCTTCTTAATTATTGCATAATCCACTTGCACTTGAAGTTGTCTCATATCCTTCTCCCATTTTATTTTTCACACCTAAGCTTCCTATTTATGATGGTAAGGGTAATCCCCAAGAGTATATTAGATAATTGAATGTTTCTTGCTTTGACTATGTATATAACAATGGTTTTATGATCTCCCCACACATTCTGTGCTCTTTTACTACATTGGAAAATCAATTTTTGGCATAATTTCAATCAAAATTGGGGATAAGATATCTTATGCACAAATTTCCAAACTCAAACAAGGATATAATGAGTATATCAATGATTATGTCTTACGTTATCAAACAATGCTTACTAAGATGAACACCACATTAGATGAACGTGAATTGCAAGAAAATTTTGTTTAAAATTTGCTTCCTCCATTACAAGAATCAGTCATGTTTGATAAGTTTCAATATTTTGACCATCTATGTCATACACTAAAGAGAACGAATATAAGCTATTACATATGAAAATAATTAAGTATGTTGCTAGCTCCCCTAATACATCCAATGCTAAGTTCCAAAACAAATCTAATTTCAAAGAAAAATATAATGACCCTAAGGTTGCTTCTAAAGACATTGTCAATGTTGTTTCTCAACCTACTAAGCTATAATTACAACCTACAAGACAATAATTTACATGGTTACCTTGTCCTACACACGTAATTTTAAATCCATTACTTGAGTGCAATCTTGTGTCTCTCCCTCCACTTGTTTGAGGTTTATATGAGAAAGAATCAAAGTAATAGCTTCGATACTAATGCTTATTGTGATTATCATAGATGTATTGGTCACTCTACAAATAGATGTATTAAGTTACGACACATCATTCAAGATATCCACCCTAAATCTATATTATTTACTCTAATGCAATTGAATGGGATGAGCCCATAAATATTCTAAGCCTACCAATAAAAATTCTAAATTGAAAATATTCAATGATCCACTTCCTAAGCATATTAATGACACATCTACTTCAAAAGTTCATAAAACTCATCAAGTGGTGCCACCACCGCCTTCTTATGATCATCCACTTGATGCTATGATTGGAATTATTACTCATACATCATCTTCTACACTAATAATTTATTTTGATGATTTTGATATAAATGACTTGCTTATCTCTAATACTATCTATTTTGGTCTCTATTCATCATCTAACTACCATTTCATTAAATTTGGACTAACCACAAAAATATAGACTTCCAATAACATGGTTCATGGTTTTATAAACATGAAATTTGGTTTCCCATTGTGTTATTATCAATTTCCAATTGTGATAATGTTGGTTTCCAAGCATGTGAATGTTGGCGACCAAATGTGTCATTATTAGTTTTCAATTTTTTAAAATCAGTAACCAGAATTGTATATTTAAATTGTGGGGCACCATATAATATTGTCATGTGTTGAATACATATATAGGTTAAAGAGGATTCTTATTCTACCTTTTAATTTTTTCACTTAAAGGGAGAATGAGAGGCCTCCCATTCTCTCCATTGATTTTTTTACTTTCCTATTTTATCTTTAGAGTTTTTCTCCTATTTTTTCATCTTGAAATTTTTCACTTTCCCATTTTATCTCTTCATTTATTTGAACTTTAACAGAGAATGAAAGGCATCCTCTTCTCAGTATTCATTTTTTTACTTTGAGATAGAATGGGGGTTCCCATTCTCCCTCTTCATTTATTATTCACTTTCAAGGAGATTGGAAGGCCTCCCATTATCCATATTCATTTTTTTCTAATTTGGGGGATAATGAGAGGCCACCCATTCTCCATATTCATTATTTATCTACTTTAAGGGAGAATGGAAGGAAATCCATTCTCTATATTCATTTTTTTATCACCTTATGAGTATTTAACACCCAACTTATGTTAATGGACTTAAAATATCTGAATTACCCATGTTCATCATTTCCAAACCCAAATCATCCAAGTTCGACAGTATGGAACCATGATGACATACCATTGATCCTTTACTGGACAAAGAAAATTCCATTTTTCTTACACGTGTACTTTCATAATGGAATTTTAACATTACAATTTGCATGTCACCAAAATTTATTCATATTTGGGATTACATTCATTATTCCCACATGATACTATTTTAAAGTGTCACTCAACAATGATGTGGACTCCTTGCTTTAATAATGATAAATATGGTAATATGATTTTTTTCTTATACAATGAATCACTTAATTATCATACATTGGTCTTAGAAACATGGAACTCGGGGTGTTGATTTTAAATTTAGATTTGTAGAGTGACATATCATTTATAAAATTATGTGGGACATCATGTAACCATGGTAAAAACATCACAACTTATGAAATCTGTAGATTATGAAATATTAAAGAGAGAAAAGAATGATATTTCAAATATGAGTAAGGTAGGTTATATTGTTCTTGAAATGTTCTTTTAGATCTTTTACTCAGGATTTAAATTTTCCACCTATACCTATACATGATGGATATTTAAAAAATTTGCAAAATGTGCAAACATCCATTTGCTAGTACTGTGTCACTAAATAATTAGAATTACAATCATTTGGTTAAAATCATGAAAAAATGTGTAAATGATCATTTTCTATGATGTTATTTCCCTTCAAAAATATATTAATATTTTTATTTATACACTATGAATGAAATTTATAAGAGATCAATCTTTGCTTACTATACATTTTTAATGTATATTTATATAATTTGAATATTTTAGTTAATAATTTGGAATTGGTATCTTCTAGTAGGAAACCATTTAGTTAGGTTTCAAATAAAATAAAATAATTTTTAAGATAAACTATGTAGGAAGGACTTAATGACAACCATCTACATGGAACACATAGAGACAAATCAAATCCAAGACGAAGAAATATTAAAAAGAAGCTTTTTAAAAGAGTTTCGTAACCTTGTAACTTATCCATTCATGACCCCCATCCTAATCATTATTTAACCCTCGTAATAATTGATTAAATTCCCAAATTAGATAAAAGTGAGGGTGACTACTATTGCATATAGCACCATATTTAAAAATTAATCTTCATTCAAAACCCTAATCATAGAGGGCATGACTCTTTTGGAAACAGGAGATCAAGGATCAAATTTGAAGTCGTCAATTCCCTTCAAATGTATTTTAGTTTTTCATAGAAGGTTGATTAAAAATGTACACTTCAAAAATATAAAATATAAAATTACATGTAAATACTAGAAGGAAAACAAATATAGTAAATTTATATTGATTTAATGTTTATAACCATTAAATTTATTTCAATAAATAAATTATTAAATAATAATTTTCACACCATAATGCATGTTTACTAGCTTTCTAATTTCTATATTAAAAAATTCATTCACTAAATCATGTTTGGAATTTGGGGATTAAATTCTCAATACACATATTTATTTTGCAAATCAGGATCCTAATTATTACTTGTTGCTCAAAATTGTTGATTATCATATCCAAAAATTTGTAAATGAGTGAGAATGAAGTAGAGATAAATATTTTATCTACATGAAAACAAGTGAAATCAATTCTTGGTTGGTTTTGCTACTCAAAATAATATCAATGTAAATGTGTTAGCCAAGGCATTAGCTAATAAAAAAATGAGGTATTTTCTTTGGAATTTTTTAATTTGTGAATAAATTGTTGTGTATCATATAATTTATTTAATTTCATGTTTATTTTACAAAGTAACACCACATTTATGCCATTTTTCCTTTTTCAAAATTTTCTCAATGGTAAATTGTAATTGCTTCTTTTTCTATACAATATTGTAAGTGTAATAATATATTACTAGATATGTTTTTGAACAAAGTGTTATTTATTGAATGTATGGCATTATATTACCTTTAATTTTTTTCTTTTCAATAACATTATACTTCCTTGATTATGAGTTTTAACGAATATATGGGCGGCATGCCTTGAATTTTACACAATTTTTGATATTTTCATTAGAAAGTGTAGTCTTATTTGAAAATAATAATATTCAAATTGGAGATGCCTCATTATATCCTCCATACCCATTTTTTTAATGGTTGGGCCAAAATTACGAGTACTTGGGTTGGTAAGGTTCTTGTCTCAATGATGAAATTTTATTTTTTCACTTGTTATCAACAATAAAAACCGTTGCATAAATTTCTATTGACATGCTTGAAACTTGGCTTGTAATTTTTATAAATCACAGAGAATATTTTAACACTTTAATCAAATTTATATTGAAAGGTAAATAACATTTTATTTTTTCAATTAAAAGATAATATATTGGTTAACTTGTCATTTATGAAAAGTGAAGGTTACACTAGCCTTCAAATTAAAATAGGAAAGCCCTTCAAATTTGATCACTACTTGGATTGATCAAAATCTTCAAAGTTGGGTTGTCTTTGTCCTTTGATTTTTGTATTGGGTCTTCCTTACATGTCAAAAATATTTTGGGCAATTGATTAAGATTTTGTTGATTGTACCCCCACTCAGTGTTAGATTTTGCAAGGCGTTTAGACGTTTTTAGTCATTTTAAATGTCAAAATACAACCACTTTTAAAATATGACCATCATGATTGACATGTAAATATATAATTTAAACATCAAAATGACATGTATATATATATGAAAAGTAATAAATTAAATATTAAATAGACACTATACATTATAAATGTGTGAGATTCATGACCAATATAACATAAATGAAAATGGAAACTTTGGAATGTAAATAAAATAAAAATAATAGAATTATCTTAATATCTTATTAAGGAAATATAAATATATGCATATCTCATTGATAAAATAGAAACATCCATTTATTTACATTTTTAATTTATTTTTTTATTTTTTAGATTTATTTGATTTCCTTTTTAGACGTATTTTATTGATTTTGATTTGTAATTGTTTATTTATTTATTTTTTATTTGTTTGATTTCTTACAAATAAATATTGGATAATAGACTAGATGTATTAGATTTGGGATTTTGCAAGAAAGGTGAAATTAGAAGATTGGCTTTAGAAGTTGGAAATGGAACCCATTTTCTACATAATTGCAAGTTTACACCGAGTGAACCATTTCTTTCATTTTTGGTGTAGGTATTATAGTGATTTTCACTCAAAGTGTCTTTCAATCAACGAAGTCTTACCTTCTTCCTTGTGCCACATTACTCTTGCATTCAGGATCATCTTAGTATGCTTCTTAACACAATCTACTTTGCTCCAACATCTTTGGACACATCTTGCTACACACATATGTTTGCATTGATATTTGGCTTGCATATGAAAACAAGGATGAAATAGATTTACCTTTGCTCTTGGTTAAGATTCCATTGTTTCAATAGCTTACATTTCCCTCTTAACATCATCTTTGCATGCCTTTCACACTCATTCTATGCCCTATTTTATCAAAGTACTTTAAACATGCATTTATCCTATCTCTCCATACAAGGGTCTAGATGGGCTTCTTGGTGTCTAGGTTCTCAAACCAACATGTAGGTTTCTTAGCCTTCCTCAACTCTTATGAGGAACTTGTCTGACTCATTACAAGGTGTTTAGACTACTATTTTTGGTCATACACTTGCATTAAGGACTAGTTCTCTCTATTACCTCCTTTTCCCTTGTAGCCTTCTCAGCATCTAAATGCCATGTTATCTCACTATATCATGAACCAACCTCACAGACCAACTATTGATCTTGATACCCTTTATTGAGTGCTTCAACATACCAAATTATCATGCCCTGTTCCTTTGTTATATTTTGTACTTTCTTTGTAATTTACACCTAGAATTAGGTCTATTAGGCCTCCAAATCATGGCAGTAGACACTTACCGGTGTATCTATGATTGTAACTCAATAGATCCACCTTAGGAATGGTGATGACATGATCCTCACAAAATTTGGAGATTCATGTCCATGGTTTTGACCTCCATGCACCCTGATTTCCTCATTGTGACTATACCGGATGGTTGGACTGTAATTTCAAGTATATCTATTTCACATGTGCAAACCAAGACATGAAAATTCGTAGACTTCAAGTACTCATCCGATAATATAATCCTAAAAATTCATCTTTTTTGTGATTTAGAAAAAGAGTTATTGCTTGCCCTAGTTAGGGCATGAGAGCGAAAATTTGAGCTACATGACATAGTACAAAGTTTCAAAAGCTATGAAAATTTAAGGATACTCCACTTATAATTCTCTCACTCCCAGCTTTCAAAGAGGTCTTAAAACTCTCCTATGGTGATTGTACTTTTCAAGCTCTCGATCGAGTAGAGGGTTTAACATACAATGTCTTCACAAGAAAATTAAACAAGCAAACTCACACCAAATTCACCTACAACACCAACATATCATCTTATTATTCACCTCAAACCTTATTACATTCCTTGAATCATCTCTCATGATTCATTTCATTTGAATAGCTCTCTATATTCTTCCTACTAGGTTTTCTAGATATTGTTCTTATCTCTTAAATGAGCTCAACCATATCTAAGCTTGGCATAGATGCAAACTATCTCCAAAAATATCTCTCTCCAGTCGTTCATATTATTGTTATGGCTATATGACTCAACAATATGCCTTATTATGCTTTAAGACAACAAATATCAACCTCTAACACAACTAGGACTCCACTATAGTAACTTTTCTTTTTTACATTATCTTGCTCAAGCAAGATTACTTAGTCATAAAAATATACTAAATAAACCCTATGACATATTATTATTTTGATGTTCTGCATCAGATTACCCTTTAGAAAGAAATTGAGCTCTGCTCAAATGCAATTTTGGCCTTTATTTCTCTTTGTTTTCCAATCCTTCCTTGTCCTTTCCAATGGTGCACTCTGACTGATTTAGATCTTCCTATTTGCTTGTACTCTATCCTTTACTGGTGTTTACATCCTCCCTACCACCACTCTAAACTCATCCTTACAATTCTTCTTCTTACACTTTATCTTCTTGCTTGTCCTTTGTTCTTGTTCAATCTCTTTCACCATGCATCTCCATTGAGATTCTGCCCTATTTTCCTCATGTTCACCTGAAGTTATAGCCTCCATAGCAATGTTGGGTACAAAAATATAAGGCTTAATTGCCTCTTCAATTTGTCTTATTACCATCTCTTTATCTTCTTATTTTATAGCTTCTTTGTAAGCTTGTCTCACTCTATCCATGAAATGGAGGTCTCCAATGTTGAAGTTTGACTCTCTCATACTTCTCAAGAGCCTATATAGTCTCTCAACTATCAATGTGTTCCATTGTGATGATTAGTTATTTCCTTTTCACTGTTTGAGGCATCTTTGTCTACACAATCAATTTGTGCTACTATCACTCTTAACTCCTTATCATCCTCAATCCCAACTTGTATTGAATCTATGATTTCTTGACTATAAGTAAGCATTCTTTGCCCCATTTTGATCTTCTAAACAAGCTTTCTGACACATTACGTATCATCTTCTTCATGTTTTTGAATTGCCTCAAGTGTCTCTTCCTTAACTACTTATTATGTGCCACATTCTACTCCATTCTTCTCAACACTTTTGATTTTACTTATGGCTTTATCTCTCACTTTGTTCTCTGTCCCGAATTTCTTTTTACATGATTCTAAATTGTATTAGGCCATATGCACCTATATTTACCCCTTTTACTAGTATTATCTTACTATTTAAAGACTCCATAGCTCTCTTTAGTTGCAATTTTGAGTTTCCCCTATGTCCACTTTAGCCAAGCCACAAGTGTTCAACCATGGTGTTCTTAGGTAATGTACTATGAAATTATGAGTTTATCATCCTCCATTGGACTGTTATGACTACCTTTTGATGTATGATAACATATGGGGTTATATTCATCTTGCATATATGCACACCTTGCCTATAGATTAGGTTCTTAGACTTCAAATTGGCCTCCTTAAACTCTTGTTGACTGATTTCTATCTTAAACTGCTCCATATTCTTCCTCATATGCTCTTCATGTAGATGTTCATACCCCTGGACTAATACTTCAGATTCCTTCTGATTTATGAACCCGTTTTCCTTCCTTATTTCCATGCATATTTGCAATGCATTCTTGTCCCATAGACCTCATTTTTGTGCATCCAGCTTGATCTCTTCTTGCAACTTGAAAACATGCTCATAAGTAAGGTTATATGTACCTTTTTGTTGTGTTAGAAGGATGATTTGACCCTCTATCTACTTCCTTGCTTGTGTCAGGCTTTCATTGCTACTCTTTAGTTCTATGTACAACCTCATGTTCCTTGATACTCTATTTTGACTCATCAACAACCATATGAACTGTTTAAGTTCTTCAAGTCTGCTCCTTGCTTCTTGGGTTTATGTTACACTCCTCATAATCATTTCATTTAAGTCTTCTCCTTGCTCACAGCTTGAAAAGTTGTTCTTCATGTCATGCTTTTGTCTCATGTTCTCATAGTGCCATCTAGCATTGACCATATCTCATTGCTCACCTACAAACATAACTGAAATGAATGGTTTAGTTATCAAAGCTTGAGGTTTCCTATCCACCATGGTTGCTTGTAACATCTCCTTGATCCTTGCTTTCTCCTTAACTTCCTTGTGGTTTGCATTCATGCTCAACTCTGCAAATTTGTCCAATATCTGATCAACATAGTTTTTTTTTGTTATCTAACATGTACTTTCTCTTCTTATATATTCTTGAACACCTCTATTTAGTCTATGATTGTCATCACATAATGTCTTCTTTTCTTGACTCCATTTGGATTCTATCAACATCCCACAAGATGTTCCTTCACTTTTCCAACCTATACTTTCTTGTTCCATGACTCCCTTACTGTAATTACTCTGTTTTTGAAGTTTCCCATTCAAATTGAATTTCTGATCCTCCTTTGTTTCTTGAACTTCTTGATGTTCCCTATTTCTTTTCCATTTGTTTCCTTTCTTATTGCTTTCCTACTCTCCTCTCCTTCTCTATCTTGATATTCTAATGACTTACCTATTTCTATGACACTTTCTTGTGTCTTTTCATCTTTCTCATCTTCATGATCTTTCATAAGATCTTCTAGGATCCATTCCCACACTCTTTCCTTCTCACCATTACTCTACACAATTACCATTGTCACCTCCAAATTTATGACTTGCTTGACCTTCTTGGTCTTCTTCTTTCCTTATCATGACCTTTTTGGTCTCTTTAAGCCTTGCTTGGGCTTGTTCTTCAATCTTCATTTGTACTTCTTGGTACTGCTACATTTTGTCATCAATTTTACCTTCATCTTGTCCTTTCAAGGACACACTCACCTTTTCTTCCTTCTTCAATGGTTCCCTCATGAATACCTGCATCCAACTCTTATATTTCTCCACAAACTCCTTTACACCAAACACCATGCTTCTCTTTTCCTTACCTACATCCTGATCCATCAAAGGCACTAAAACATGTTCTATTCCATTCTTTGTTAGAAAACATTTATTCAACCTACCATTATAGATTACCTTCCTGTCATACTTCCATGGCCTGCCTAGGAGTAGATGGCATACATCCATAGGCATGATATCACATAACACCTCATCATGCAAACTCCCAATCTTAAAAGGTACTCTACATTTCTCATTTACAAGAATTTGATGGTTCTTTTGAACCCATGCAACTTTGTAAGGTGTAGGATGTACTAGTATTTTCAACCCCAATTTACTAACCATTTCCTCAGACACAATATTATCAGTGCTGCCATTATCAATAATTACCTGACATACCTTGCCTCTTGTTGTGCATCTTGTCCTGAATAGACTCCTCCTACAGACTGGCTCCTGGGGTTTAGCTTGTTGTTGTAGAAGTACTCTTCTTAACAAAAATGACTCACCATGTTTCTGATCATTACTTCTATCAACTACCTTTTCCATACCTGAACACAATGTCTCCATTTTTGTCATCCTTACTCCCAAATCATTGATCTCATGCATCATATTGTCCATCTTCTTCATTACTCCCTCCTAGATTAGATTCATAATACCATGCAATGATGGCTTTCCTCCTTTTGCCATGTTGTTATAATAACTTTCACACAATCAATCAATTCCAATGCTATAAATATCTAGAATACATATAATTTAACAGAGCAACCAAATTTGATACCAAAATGGTGAAGGTCTTATAGTGATTTTCACTCTAAGTTTCTTTCAATAAATGAATTCTTACCGTCTTCCTTTTTCCACATTACTCCTGCACTGAGGATCATCTTAGTATGCTTCTTAACACAATCTACCTTGCTCCAACATCTTTGCCCACATCTTGTTACACACATATGTTTGTATTGAGGTTTGGCTTGTATATGAAAACAAGGATGAAATAGATTTACCTTTGCTCTAGGTTAAGATTCCATTATTTCAATAGCTTCCATTTCCCTCTTAACATCATCTTTGCATGCCTTTCAAACTCATTCTATGCCCTATTTTATCAAAGTACTTCAAACATGCATTTACCCTATCTCTCCATATAAGGGTCTAGATGGGATTCTTTGTGTCTAGATGCTCAAACCAACTTTGTAGGTTTCTTAGCCTTCCTCAACTCTTCTCTCGAGGCACTTTTTGATTCATCACAAGGTGTTTAGACTACTAGTTTGGTCATATACTTGCATTAAGGCCTAGTTCTCTCTATTAGATCCTTTGCCCTTGTAGCCTTCTCAACACCTAAATGCCATGTTATCTCACTTTATCATGAACCGACCTCACGGACCAAGTATTGATCCTAATACCCTTTATTGAGTGCTTCAAAATACCAAATTATCATGCCGTGTTCCTTTGTTATATTTTGTACTTCCTTTGTAATTTACACCTAGAATTAGGTCTATTAGGCCTCAAATCATGGCGGTAGACACTTACCACTTTGTACGTATGCTTGTAACTCAATAGATCCACCTTAGGAATGGTGATGACATGCTCCTCACAAAATTTGGAGATTCATCTCCATGGTTTTGACCTCCATGCACTCTGATTTCCTCACTGTGACTTTACTTGGACAACTGGACTACAAGTTCAAGTATATCTATTTCACATGTGCAAACCAAGACATGAAAATTTGTAGACTTCAAGTACTCATCCAGATAGAGATAATCCTAAAAATTCATCTATTTTTGATGGTTAGAAAAAGAGTTATTGCTTGCCTTAGTTAGGGCTCGAGAGCACAAAAGTTGAGCTACAGAACATAGTACAATGTTTCAAAAGCTATGAAAATTTAAGGATGCTCCACTCATCATCCTCTAGCTCCCCGAGCTTTCATGAGGTCTTAAAACTCTCCTATGTTCTTGTACTTTTCCAAGCTCTATGTTTAAGCCGAGGGTTTAACATACAATGTCTTCACAAGACAATTAAACAAGCAAACTCCACCATATTCACCTGTAACACCCACATAACATCTTATTATTTACCTCCAAACTTATTACATTCCTTGAATCATCTCTCATGATTCATTTCATTCGAATATATCTCTATATTCTTCTTGCTCGATTTTCTAGATATTGTTCTTAGCTCTTAAATGAGCTCAACCATTTCTAAACTTGGCATAGATGCAAACTATCTCCTAAAATCTCTCTCTCCACTCATTCATATTCTTGTTATAGCTATATGACTCAACAATATGGCTTTTTAGGCTTTAAGACAACAAATTTCAACCTCTCGCACAACTAGGACTCCACTATAATAACTTGTCTTTTTACATTATCTTGCTCAAGCAAGATTACTTAGTCATAACAAAAGTACTAAAATAAACCCTATGACATCTTATTCTTTTGATGCTCCCACATCAATTTTCTTCAAATTTAGTTGTAAAATTTAATTTGAAATTTAATTTTAATATTCTCATAAACTTTAATAATAATTATATATCTTCAAATTGATTAGTACAACATTTATTTTGAAGGGAAAAAAGTATACAAAAACTATGAAATTGATTAGTCCAATCTATGAAATTGACTAAAGTAACAAGATTAATATAGTCGACATCTAGCGATGGAGAGATCTACGGGGACACGGTTTCCGCAGTTTCCGCAGTTTTGGCTGCAGAATGTCTGCGAACCACGGTTAAAAATGCTGAGGAAAGGCTGAGCTATAGCCAATGCAGGGCGTTTGTAGACACGGGTAAGAACGTCGCAAAAGCGGGAAGTACAGCCAGTGCGGTCTCTGCAGTTCTGGCCGCGGAAAGTCTGCGCAATATGACAAAACTTACTGAGGAAAAGCAGATCTCAGACTGCAATCGGACGGCTAGCAGAGAAAATGAGGAAATACTGAGATCCACACCTTTGGCTTGGAATAAGCTTTTTCAAAGCCCTAACCTCAAGGTGGGTCCGAAAAGCACTGAACAGTTTACATGGGAAATGGACAAAGAGGGTGCCACCTGTCTTAGGGTCCCAGATGGTTTTGTTGATAGAGCTTTAAACAAAACAAACCTCTCCCTTGTTGGTAAGTTTCTTGGCTCCAGACCTAATATTGATTTCATTAGAAAATGGGCTATGAGAAAATGGAAACCCAAGGGAGCCCTAAGCATTACCATTATGCCAAAAGGTTTTTTCTTGGCTAAATTTAACCAACAAGAGGATTTAGATTCGGCGTTACTTGGAGGCCCCTGGTGGCTGGGAAATATGGGTCTTTTTTTGAAAAAATGGTATCCGGGTTTTGATCCAAATACAGAAAATATAAACACCATTCCAATCTGGTGTAGGCTGCCAGGACTGCCATTGCATCTATGGGATGATGAAATACTGTTAAATATTGCAAAATCCCTAGGCACACCTATTGGATTAGATGGACCCACAAGAAATAGATCCAGGCTTGCTTTTGCTCGGTTCTGCATTGTCTCAGCTATTGATCAGGAGTTTCCAGAGCACATAATATTGAAAACTAGATTTGGATCCTGGACTCAAAGAATTGAAGTTGAGACCTTAAGATGTAAGCGGTGCCAAAGCATTGGTCACTCTGATGAAAACTGCAACAAGAAGAAGACCCCTCTTTTGGTTTCTGATCAGCCTGGGATTGACTCAGATCTAAACAATGTTAACAGGGATCCAAGCAAGGAAAGGAAAGCAAGATAAAGGTCCTACCAGGAGGAATGTGCAATTAAATAGCAGGGGGAAAAAAAAGAAAAAAGGGGGTTTTAGAACTCATATTAAGAAACATCTTGTCTGGCGTCCCAAAGATGCTACAAAAGCTTTGCCTGAAACCCCCAACAAAGAAGTAGTGGACAAAACTGTGAAGGCATCTCCGGGCAAACCTTCTGAAACTCCTGTGAAGGATGACCTTGTTAAGGTTTCCTTGGAAGTGAACGAACAAGAAGGTTTAATCCCTTCTGGTTCAGAAGAGAAAGAAATCCTGTCATTCATTAGAGAGGAAGCTTGTAACAAGGAGAATATGGATGTGAGTGAACCCTGGAGATCCTCTCTCTTTGGAGAGGCAGGAATTGTGGATCATTGCCATACCTCGGCATTTCAACGGCATTGCATATCGGGGCATGCTGCGCATCAAAACTGCTTCTGATCATACTCCTGACAGTATCCTTAAGGAACAAAAGGAAGGGGGGATCACGCCTACCATGGAAAAGAAGACCTATTTAATCCCTTCTGGTTCAGAAGAGAAAGAAATCCTGCCATTCGTTAGAGAGGAAGCTTGTATCAAGGAAGATATGAGGGTGTTTGAGCCCCTGGAGTCTCTCCCTACTGGAGAGAAAGGAAATGCGGATCCGCTGCCATACCTCAGCATTTCAACAGTGACTGAGCAGGTCTGTTGCAATCACACTCCTGTCAGTATTCATAAAGAACAAGAGGAAGGGGAGATTACGACTACCAAGGAAAAGGAAGATCCAGACTCTGGGTTCACTTTGGTCATCTCAAAAAAGAAAAAAAAAAGAATGGAAGGTTTTGAAAGGATCCCAGAATCACTTTATAGTGAAAAGAAAAAAGAAATTGACAATTGGGAAACCTCTACCTCCAGAAAAACCAGATCTTCAGTTAGACGAATAGCTGATTTTGGAGGAAGCTCGAAAAGAGGAAGACCCTCTAAAAAGACTCTCAGAGCTAAGAAAACAGAGAGGATATTGCGGATGGTGTTCGGTGCAAGAATGAACCCGAACGTGACAAGCAATTCCAACTACCAACCATTCCATATGAAAATCATATCTTGGAATATTAGAGGCCTTAACGGTTACTCTAACCAAAGAAACATCAAGGAGTTACGGGACTCCAAAGAACCCAGACATTTTGATTCTTGAAGAAACTAAGATGAAAGCAATGACCATGGATAATATTAAATTTTTTTTTTTGGGACAGCTCTGAAATGGCCGCTGTTGATTCTCAGGGTGCTTCCGGAGGGCTGGCTACTCTTTGGGATAAAAGGCACTGTACTGGTATGATTCTTAGTGATAATATTAATCATCTTGCAATTAAATTTGTCACTATTGAAAATAAGTGTGAATGGATCTTGTCTAATATTTATGCCCCTAACTCTGCTAGTGGTAGAAGAAAACTATGGGCTGATCTTAAAATCTTTAGAAACCAGCACAGTTCTGTTAACTGGCTTATCATGGGAGACTTCAACTCCCCTCTAAACCCAGGCGAAAAGTTTGGGGGAACCCCCACCTTCTCTAATGGAATGGAGGATTTTGCTGATTTTATCACTGATCAAAACCTCATTGATGTGGATCTGCATGGTAACAAGTATACTTGGAATAATAGAAGGTTGGGAAAGGAGCTCATTCAGGTGAGACTGGACAGGGCACTAATATCAGCAAACTGGATTCTTAGCCAAGACTTTTACCTCTCTTCCCTGCCCAGAATTGGATCGGATCATAATCCGATTGCTTTAAGCTTTCTAAATTGGACCAAACCTGCAAGAAGCTCATTCAAATTTGAAAAAATGTGGATGGAGCACGTTGATATCTATGATAGAATAAAGGAATGGTGGGATTGGAATGGGGAAGGCACTGCCCAGTACAGATTGGTCCAAAAACTCAAAAATGTCAAAAAACAAGTCAAACTTTGGAACAAAAATGTTTTTGGAAACATCTTCGGAAAAAAGAAAGAGTTAAAACGAAGCTTGGGATCTTGAGTTAAAGATGGATACTATGGGAGATCGGTTGAAGATGAAGTAAATGAAAAGAAAATTCTTTCTGAGTTGCACACGATCTGCAGTAGAGAAGAATCCTTTTGGCGCCTTAAATCTAGGGCTATCTGGCTTAAAGAGGGGGACAGGAACACCAAGTTCTTTCACATGACCACTCTAAAGCACAGAGCCAGTAATAGGATCCTAGAGGTTTCTAAAAGCAACGGAAGTATCACTAAAGATCCAAACAGCATTAAGAAACAAGCACTTGAATTCTACAAAAATCTTCTTAGAGAGAGTAATGTCAGCAATCCGGAAGCTATTTCCTTCATGCTAGAAGCCATCCCTCAGAATGATATTGAGGACCAGAAATTCAGAGATACCACTAAAGTGGTCACGCTTGATGAGCTAAAAAAGGCATGTTTTTTCTCTTGAGGGGATAAGGCTCTGGACCGGATGGATTCTCCATTAATTTTTTTCAAATTCGGGAAATATGCTCGGAGGATCTACTCAAAGCGGTTAATGAATTTTATAGATCGGAAATCTTCTAAAAGAACTCAATAACACACACATTGTCTTTGGCACCTAAGAAAATGGATGCAAAAAGATTTCAAGGATTTCGGACCTATCGGTCTTGTTAATGCTATTTTTTGAATCTTTACCAAAATTATTGCTTCTAGGCTGCAGCTCATAATGAAGGATCTCATCTCAAGGCAGCAGAGTGGATTCATTAAAGGCAGGATAATACAAGACGGTGTGATTATGGTGCACGAAACTATGCATTCTATGGAAAATAACAAAAAGGCAAACATGATCCTTAAGCTTGATATGAATAAAGCTTTTGACAAAGTTTCTTGGGTCTTCCTTGACAGGATTTTATCTAAATTTGGGTTCACAGAAAAGTTTAGAAAAATTGTTAAGTCTTGTATATCTACAGCCAGGTTCTCTGTGGTTGTTAATGGAGAGCCTGTGGGATTCTTCACCAGCAGTAGAGGTCTAAGGCAGGGAGACCCCATCTCCCCCCTTCTCTTCATCCTTCTGGCTGACAGCCTTAGTAGAACAATTAACAGAGCGGTGGAAGTCGGCCTTTTAAATGGTTCTAAACCCACTTCTCTCAGCCAAGCTGTCTCTCATCAACAGTTTGCAGACGACACCATCCTTCTTCTTCTGGCCTCAGTTGTAGAAGCTAAAGCTATCAAGGCTCTTAAGCTATATGAATCGCTTAGGGCAAGAGATCAATTACGACAAAAGCATCCTTTTTTTCTTTAACACCCACAGGAAAGACGGCTCAAGATTGCTAAAATTTGAACATAAAATTGGTACTCTTCCAAAGAACATACTTAGGCCTCCCTCTTGCTTGCACGAAGAAAGTCTCTCACACGGTGTGGGATGATTTATTGACGAGATTTCGAAAAAAAATGGCCGGTTGGAAAGGGACCACTCTCTCTAGTGCTGGTAAGTGCCTTCTAATTAAAAGCACACTCCAAAGTTTGCCCATATATATCATGTCACTATTCAAAATTCCTTCCTCCTTCAGAGAGAAAGTGGAAAGGATTCAGAAAAAAAATTTATGGCAAGGCATGGAAGAAAAGTTCAGATTTCACCTTGTGGCCTGGGATAAAGTCTGCACCCCAAAATCTAGGGGAGGGCTGGGAATAAAAGATATTGAGAAAATGAACGAGGCACTCATTGCTAAGATGGGCTGGAGATTGCTTTCGGAGAAACAACCCTGGATTGATGTTATTAAAACAAAATACTTGAATCAGCAAACTGTTTACTCCTATCTGCATGATGAGCAACTCCCCAATGGTTCCATTTTTTGGAATAATCTGGTTAAGAGTAGAAACTTCATTAAGAAGGGAAGCAAATGGAAAGTTGGGGATGGCAGCGACATAAACTTCTGGGAGGATAACTGGTCCAATGATAATCTCTTGGAGAGATTTGGGAGTGCTAAGGACAGCCTTATAAGAAAGTATGGAACCAAAGTCAAGGACTACATTGATGGAAATGGCACCAACAAGAAGTGGAAAAGACTTACTATGGAGAGTATTGAACTGAAACAAATTATCTCCTCCCTCCAAGACCTTTTAGATCTCTTCCCTTTGTGTCAGTTGGATTCCAAGGATGAGCTGATCTGGAGCAATTCACACGATGGTAAATACTCAGTCAAATCTGGTTATACCAGTCTTTTCCACAGTAACCAATCAGATTTTAACTGGAACTCGATCTGGATGCCTGAGTTAACCCCCAAAATAAATTTTTTTCTTTGGCTGGCCATCAGAGGCAAAATTCTCACCACTGACAATTTGATGAAAAGAGGATTTATCATTCCCAATTGGTGCCACCTTTGCAGGAATAACTATGAAGACATTAGCCATCTGTTCATACATTGTGATTATGCCTTTAGAACTTGGAACTTTGTCCTTTCCAAATTTGAAGCTCTCTGGGTGATGCCGGAGGATCTTATTCAGCTATGGAATCAATGGAACCCACCATTCAGACATTGTGCTATCAAAAGAATCTGGAAATTAGCCATCCCGCATTTAATTTGGAGGATCTGGAAGGATAGAAATAACATCGTTTTTAGAAATAAGAAGCAGAATTTTAAATTCACTACTGGCAAGATCTCCCAAGGCATCAAAGAGGACATGGCCAGATTTAAACCACCCAAGAACAATTGTTACCCTGAAAATGAAAAGCACATCTTATCAAATTGGCAGATCGGATATTGGAGCAACCCCGGGAATAGTGTGGATAGATCTTTGGTTAAATGGCATCCCCCTGAATCAAATTGGTTCAAGGTGAACTTTGATGGAGCCTCTAAGGGGAACCACGGAACAATGAATGGAGGAGGAGCAATACGGGACCATAAAGGTAATTTGATTGCTTTGCATATGCTTTGGAAAAATGGGAATCCAAACCAATCATTTTGCGAAGCTCTATCTCGCTCTATAAGGATTGAGAGTTGCACGGACCCAAAATATCTAGAACCTCATTGTTGAAGGGGACTCCTTAATATTATTAAACTTAATCAGTCCTCTTCTCTAGCTTTGGAATATCAAAGATTTTATCTCTGAATCCATAAGCATCAGTCATACCTTCAACAAAGATCGAATAATACATTCTTACGGGGAGGGAAATAAGGCAATGGCGCGTGCATTGGCCAATTACGGCATTAATATAAATTTCACTATTTGGGATAATGATAGTATCCCTAATCAGCTTCACAACAGCATACATGCGGACCTTCACACGCAAACAATCTCTAGAGACATGCCTTAATCTTTGGAGGAAATCCATAAATTCTTCCACATGTGCTGTTTTAATTTATTTGGCGTGGCAAATGATATCTACTTCAAATGATAGCAAGATTTTGTTTCGGAACTTCAAGTGGAGATGTCTAAATTTAAAAACAGCGCACGCGGGAGGTACAATAGCTGTTGATAGTCGGATGCCAAGCTCCGCGAAAACCGAAGATAACTACAAGGTGAAAGCTGACAGGGAAAGGGTTTTCACGCGCGACTCCACGCAGAGCTCGGATCGCAATCATCATGACGGCCGTTCGTGGGAGGACCAACGGCTACGATTCCCATTTTTATGCGACCATACAGAAGAAAGCGAACCACTCTCAACGCCCAAAGGTATTCTGAAAATTGTTGTAACCAAAGACACATCATTGTGAAGATGGGAGGGCCTCCCTGCCAGATTGAGCCGTGCGCGGACCCTGACTGGAAAGAAAACACTGAGCTCTGGAACATTCTTAGCATCGGCGGATTCACCAACTTTGTGGAAAGAGTGCAAGGACATGATCAAAGCATCTCTGTTCGCTTTGCCAAGGAGTGGAATGAGAGGACGGTCGACTATGGAGGGCAGAAAATTCTTATTAATGAGGAACTCATAGCCGAAGCGACTGGCCTCAGCTTGGAAGGATACCGCTTCTTCAACAAGAGGGTTATCAAAGAGGTTGAAGAGAGAAGATTTGTGGAGGAGGAGGAGAAGCTCATATTCAACACCGCGGGTCTGCTTGTTAACTCAATTCCACCCCCGTATGACGAAGTCACCCGCATGATGATTCGCTTCATATCCTTAGAAGGCAGGTTTGTTACTGTCCCTGCCAAGCACCTTGTCTTTTTGAATCACTTTCGTAGGAGTAGGTTGGTTTGCTTCCCTCACTATCTGTTAAATTCTCTTGAACGCTCCATTATGGAGTTCCAGAAGCATACCCGGGCGGTTCCCTTACACCAAGGGCTTATTTTGCTTATTCACAAGCACTGCCTTATTAAATTCCCCGGTCTCCCTTCCTCTCCCGGCCCGGCTTTGTTGGGTTCCGCTGCTGTCAGTCCTGTCTCCCCTGCTGCCCCTGCTGCTGCCCCCGCCTTCGGTGCTGCTACACCCATGCCGGCTGCTCATGCTTCTCCTTCTTCTCCTCCTGTTGCTGCCCCTGCCACCCACCCTGTCTCTACCTCTAAACGTGTCACCAGGGCTTCTAGGAGACTCAACCTTGAGTCTATTGCTGAGGGGGTTGAACCTTTGGAGGACGTTGCTCGTGATCTGCTGAACATTAGTAGTGCCAGTCCCCAGGCGGCACCAACGGACAACCCTTCTAGGAGATTGGAGGCCTTAGAGGCTGAGCTCAATTTGCTGAAGGATGAGGTTAAAAACCTTGCTAAGCAAAAAGGCAAACAAAGCATTGAGGGGGAAGGGAGCATTGGCAATAGCCAGATTGATGACATATATAAAAAACTGACCTCCTTAGACTCCCGCCTAGGGAAGATGAAGACTAGGCATGAGTATAATATTGCAGCCTTCAGGGCCATCGAGGAGTTCATCGAAGGTCATGCAAGAAGTGTTTCACAGCTTAGCGGTGTCCCGGCTACACTTTGGGGCAATGAGAAAGAGAGCAAAAGAACCAGAGAGGAGCTCGATAAGACGGATGCTGCTCATATGACCACGCTGGGCATGTATCATGCTTGGAAAAGAGTAAAGATGAGTATTGATCAAGCGGCCAAGAAGTAGTCCCGACTACTTTTGCTGGTCCTTATTGTTTTTTACTGCTTCTTGGTGTAGGCTTCTTTTTTTTTGCTTAGTTGTTTCTTGTTAAGTCTCGTTTGTGTAGTAGTTCTGCTTCGTTGTTCTTCGCCGTAGCTTTTGTGCTTTCTTTACCAGTAGCTTCTCTGCTCCTCTCTCTCTTATTCCGGCTTTTAGGCCTTCTTTTGTACACAAGGGTATAGTCCCTTTCAAAAACTATTTACCAATATTAAAAAAACATAACTCTTAAAAAAATGTTACAAAATTTAACTTGCATATTAATTTTTAAACGTCCAATGATATCCATATAATTTTCTAAGCCAAACAATTTTATTGTCACATGTAACATTGAACAGTCAAAATCCAACACCACTCAATTTAGAATTTTCAAAACGAGGGCTCCTTGTAATTTCCATCCAGATTATTGGCTTTTTATATTATTAAAAAAATCGGTACATTGATTTGGGTGCTGTGTTATTGCATCTTACAAAATTTAACTTGAATCAAAACTAAACGCAGGCATTCCAACACCACTCAATTTAGAATTTTCAAAGCGAGGGCTTTGTAATTTCCATCATTATTGGCTTTTAATTATTAAAAAAATCGTCATTGATTTTCTCATTGTGTTATTGCAAAAAGTTCCGTGATTTTCTGAAGTGCATGCTTTGTTTTGAGTTGATTTTGCATTTGAGGAGATAGTGAAAAATGTTGCCTTGGGGTGTTACGAACATAGAAGTTCCTAGTTTTTAAGGATATGAGAAGATATTATGTGACAATTAGAAGAAAATGACTCAAATTTTGTATCAAAGAACATTTTGGAACAATGCAACGGATCAGACAGTCTTTTCTACTCAAGGAAATATAGATCCCTGAAACTTGGATGCCACTTGTGCAAATTTAGTTGAGGATATGCCTTCGAGAATACAAATTTCTTATCCCAATCGTTAAGAACTCTCTGGGAATTTCTAATCACATCTAAGAGAATAACTTTCTTTGGGGTACGGGTCCCCTGCTTGACGTGCAATGCAGGAAAATGTGGTTTCTAATCTACACGTGTTCAAAATAAAAAGCAGGTTTTTCCTTTTTATCTTGTCATCGACAACCTGTGATTAATCTGCACATGCTCAAATACCTCTACCAATGCGAAGTGCTTGGCCTTTCATTCTATGAACATCTGAACATGCACAACACTGGTTTTAATCTCTTTCTCCAAAGATTTTCATGAAGAGGGTAGCTTGAATCCAAGATTAATGAACCAGGAAAGATCTGATATTATGCAAATGTTTCTACAAAGAAAGAAGCTATGGATCGAGATTCCACCAAAAATCCGGTTTGGTTCACCCTTAAATGTATTTCTGCTTGCAGCAGAGGTAAGTAAATACATCACTTGAAAACACCCACAAATCCTTTCCAATATTCACATCTACTTTGGGAATTTACTGTAATTAATCTACCTCCATCTCTTTTCTTCATCTTCCACATGAATTAAAGTGGTATACCTATTTTATTGAAGGCACAATTTTTTCAACCAAAGAACCCCCCCATGAAGTTGAGAATTGAATTTTTGGGTTGTTTAGCTGGAATTTAAGGATTAATTGGTATTATTGTTTGTATTTTTTGAAGTTCGATTGGGTGTGTCATTGCGAGAGAAGCAATCCGAAAGTAACCAAATGACGATTTTCTATGGGGGAATGGTGAACATATATGATGATATTTCTGCAGATAAGGTATGCCTTGTAGCCTAATTTGTTTAATGTTACAGAATTCGTTTTATATTAATCTATTTTGGTTTTTAGGCACTCAAGATTATAGAATCTCAGCACTTATACTATACTGAATATTTTATTGAACAATGAAGAAAACAAAACAAAACAAAACACACATAAAGTAACATAAATCTGCTCACAAAGTGAGCGAACAACAAGGCTAATGAAGTTCTGTTTTATTCAACTTAGAACTGTCTTCTTTTCCTTCTGCTGTGCGTTGAATCTCAAAGAAAGGAAATGATTTAAAGAACAAACTACTGCAGTTTATTGGGCAGTCAAGAGGAGCAGAAAACTGAACTATCATCACATGACCGCAGATTCTGAAACACATTAACTGAAATTACAAACAAAATATATGACATACATCATCACATGACTGAATTACAAACAAAAGATGACTGCACCAAACTAATGATGACAGCAGTCAACCGGAGTAGACGGTGGAACTGAAGAGTTGATCATGCATCTTTCAATCTCCCCCTGCATGAACAACGGGGATGAGTCCCAGCTGATTCCTCAAAGCAACAAAATTGGATGTAGGTAGAGCTTTGGTAAAAATATCAGCAACTTGCTCCGTTGTAGGGCAAAACTGTAATTCCACTGTCCCATCTTGAACTAAATCTCTGATGAAGTGATGTCGAATCTCAATGTGCTTCGATCTAGCATGAAACACATGATTTTTGTCATTGCAATGGTACTACTTGTTATCACAGTAAATAGTGGTTGGATGTTCCTGAACCAATTGCAAATCTTCCAAAATCCATCTAATCCATATGGCTTGACAACTAGTTGCTGCTGCTGCAATATACTCTGCTTCTGCGGAAGAGAGAGCAATGGTTGCTTGCTTTTTACTACTCCATGAGACAACTCCAGAACCAAGTGAGAAAATATAACCAGATGTGGATTTTCTATCATCCACTGAACCAACCCAATCAGAATCTGTGTAACCACATAGCTCAAACTTATGTGTGGGAGAATAATGAATGCCAAAATTGTGTGTACCACTCACATACCTTAAAATTCTTTTTGCAGCACGCCAATGAGACTCATGTGGATCCTGCATGAACCGAGAGATAAGGCTCACAACATACATAATATCAGGTCTCGTGGTAGTGAGGTACATGAGGCTCCCAACCAAACTTCTGTATAAAGTGGCATCTACTTTGGAACTTGCATCTTCCTTGGTTAATTTTTCACCAAGGGCAACAGGAGTGGCAACTGCAGTGCATGACATCATTCTAAACCGCTTCAATAGATCAGCCACATACTTGGTTTGAGAAATGGATATACCTTCAGATTGTTGTTGCACCTCCACTCCAAGAAAATAATGCATGAGTCCCAGATCTGACATCTCAAATTCTTGTTTCATTTCTGCTTGAAATTTCTCCATGAGAGATGGGTTGTTACCTGTATAAATGAGATCATCAACATAAAGGCAAACAATTAGAATATCATTACCAAGATGTTGGATATAGAGGGTTGGCTCTGAGGAACTTCGAATGAATCCTTTCTTCAAGAAGTAACTGTCAATCCTTGCATACCAAGCACGAGGTGCTTGCTTCAACCCATAAAGAGCCCTTTTTAGCTTGTAAACCAAATGTTCTTTTCCTGGAATTTCATAACCAATAGGTTGTTCCACATAGACTTCCTCATCAATAAAACCATTTAGGAAGGCTGATTTTACATCCATCTGATAGATTGGCCACTTGTGTTGTGCAACAATAGCCAATATAATCTTGATTGTATCAAATCTTGCAACTGGAGCGAAAGTCTCTGAATAATCTACTCCAGGCGTTTGTGCAAATCCCTTGGCAACTAATCTTGCCTTGTGTCTATTCATAGAACCATCAACATGATATTTCACCTTATAAATCCATTTGACACCAATCACTTGCTTATCTTTAGGAAGTTGCACTAATTCCCATGTATTGTTTTTATCAATTGCATGCATCTCTTCATTCATAGCATCAATCCATACTTGTTCTTTCATGACTTCTTCATACACAGAAGGTTCAACTTGGATGGTACTAAATAAAGCAAGATTGGAAACTAGATTCACATTAGAACTCCTTTGATAAATTTCATTTAAACTTCGTACCTTTCGTGAAGAACTTGGACTTGATTGTGGGCTAGAACTATCACCTGAAGAGGAACTTGGTGAACTTAGTGAATTGGGGCTTGTCGGGAAGGAGGAACTTGTTGAACATCTTCTATACCCATGATGAGTGGTGTAGTTTGTTGAACTCCTTTTTGCCATTGCCATACTCCCCCTTCATCAAAAACCACATCTCGACTAATAATCCATTTCTGTGTGTCAGGATTATAGAACTTGTATCCTTTCGTGAAATCTGAATAGCCCACAAAGATACAAAGTTGGGATTTTGCATCCAACTTCTTCCGCTTCTTTTCTGGAACATGAACATATGCAGGGCAACCAAATACACGAAAGTGAGCTACTGAGGGCTTGTGTCCACTCCAGGCTTCCTTGGGAGTGATATTCTGAAGCAATTTTGTTGGGCTTCGATTCAAAATATAAGTTGTGGTTGCTACTGCAACTCCCCAATAGCAATTAGGAAGGTTTTTGAACTGCAACATACTTCGTGCCATCTCCATAATGGTACAGTTCTTTCTTTCTACAATGCCATTTTGTTGTGGGGTATAAGCTGCATAAGTTGTCTCTTAATTCCATGAGTATTACAAAAATCAGAAAACTCATTGGAAGTGAATTCTCCCCCTCTATCTGTTCTGAGTATTTTGAGAGAATACCCACTTTGATTTTCTGCCATAGCCTTAAAATGCTTGAAGCATTCAAATGCCTCGATTTTTGTTTAAGAAAATAAACCCATGTGTGGCGTGAGAAATCATCAATAAATGTCAGAAAGTAAATATTCTTACCCAAAGATTCCTCTTGCATGTCACCACAAATGTCACTATGCACAAGCTCTAGAGGAGATTTTTCCCTCCATGATTTGTTCACCGGAAAACTGTCTCGATGTTGCTTGCCAAGTGCACACCCTGAACAAACTTCTTCTTTTGCCTGAATTGCAGGAAGTCCTCTCACCATGCCTTTCTTATGAAGCAAACTTAATCCTTGAAAATGCAAATGACCATACCATTGGTGCCATAACCATGAATCATCTGTGGTTTCCTTGAGGGCATGCATCTTACTGGACTCCAAAGTGAGAGGAAATAATCGATTCTCTGTCATACAAGCCTTTGCTACAAGATAATGATTAGCTGATTTATCAAATATTTTGCAGCAGTTATCTTCAAACACAACCTTGTAATTTTTTGCTACAAGCTGCCCAATACTTAAAAGATTATGTTGTAATTTGGGCACATGCAAAGTGTCATGAATAAATGTAGTTTCTCCTTGCTTAGTTTTCACTGCAAGGGTACCTTTTCCCATTACATCAACCTCTTTATCATCACCAAATTTTACTTGACTCCTTACAGATTCATCTAATTTGACAAAGAGATCAGATTTACCTATCATATGATTTGAGCAACCGCTATCCAAGAACCAAACATCCTTTTGAGGTTCTTTTTCCAAATTGCAAGCGAAGAATGTAGAGTGGTTTGCTTCTTCAAAAGACTCTTCAGTATAGTTGGCTCTTGACTTATTTAAATCAGATTTTTTCTTTCTACATTCAGATTCATAGTGTCCATACCTTTCACAATACTGGCACTAGATGCTTCTCCGATCCATTGAACTTCTTCCTCTGCCTCTTTTGTTTCCTCTTCCTCTTCCTCTGCCACGTCCTCTAGATGTAGAAGATTCCCCTTCAGATTTGCTTGATTGAGAAGGGGTTGTAGATTTTTCTTCAATTCTTACAGTAGACTGGAAGGCTTGAACGAGGTTCACTGTAGAACGTTGCATACGCTCCTCATGAGATTGCAAAGAACCTATCAACTCTGCAACTTTGAATGTGGCTAGATCTTTACTTTCTTCAATGGCTATGACCACTAGATCAAACTTTGGAGGAAGAGATCTCAAAATCTTTTCTACAATTTTTTTCTCTATGACACTTTCCCCTTGAGTTTTAAGATGGTTCACAATACTTTGAGCCCTAGTAATAAACTCTTGAATAGACTCAGCGTCCTTCATACTTAAACTTTCAAAATATCTTCGAAGGGTTTGAAGTCTTACCAACCTTATTTTGTCAGATCCTTGGTATGTAGTTTGTAGGGCCTCCCATGCTTCCTTTGAATTTGTCATACCAACTATACGGGAAAAAATTGATATATCCAATGCAGATTGGATAGCAAAAAGAGCTCGATTGTCCTTTTTTTTGTCTTCTTTCAATTGCGTTCGTTGATTTGTTGTTAAAGCATTTGAAGCATTCTGATCTGCAGGTTCCGTGTATCCTCCTTCTACTAAATCCCATATATCTTGGGATAATAGTAGGGTCTTCATCTTTATACTCCAATAATCGTAGTTGTCTCCGGTAAACAGTGGAAGCTGGAATGAGAAATTGCCACCATTTGACATTCTGGTAATTCTTGGAGAGAACCGTTAACCTGCAACTTTTGCAAAAAAGAATAGTCCTGCAACCAGCTCTGATACCAATTGAAGATTATAGAATCTCAGCACTTATACTATACTGAATATTTTATGAACAATGAAGAAAACAAAACAAAACACACAGAAATTAACAGTAAATCTGCTCACAAAGTGAGCGAACAACAAGGCTAATGAAGTTCTGTTTTATTCAACTTAGAACTGTCTTCTTTTTCCTTCTGCTGTGCGTTGAATCTCAAAGAAAGGAAATGATTTAAAGAACAAACTACTGTAGTTTATTGGGCAGTCAAGAGGAGTAGAAAATTGAACTATCATCACATGACTGCAGTTATAAACACATTAATTGAAATTACAAACAAAAGATGACTGCATCACATGACTGCAGTTACAAACACATTAACTGAAATTACAAACAAAAGATGACTGCACCAAACTAATGATGACAGCAATCAAACTGGAGTAGATGGTGGAACTGAAGAGTTGATCATGCATCTTTCGTGCACAAGCCATTATGTTACTTGTCGCCAGAGGAAACCCATCCTAAAGAACAACGATTGTTATGCATCACAGAATCGACCCACCATAAAAGGGTGAGTAATTAAGCAATCTATGCATGGGAAAAATAATGCTAAAGGTCATGCAGTTTGTTTAACCAAGAATGTGAAAGTACATCCTGATGTCCTTGAGCAAGGTATGCAGAAACATAGTCTGAGACCTTCTGAGATTACAAATTTTCAATTACAATCTCGCCCTTCTTCCACTGTTCAAAAGGCTACTAGAATTTTTGATATGGAGGATACTTCCGGCACACTGTCTTTCAAAAATGGCCAAATGACCAATCAACATGTTCATGAAGTTCAAAATGAAAAATCTTGTGAGTTATTCGGTAACGAGAATGGAAAATCATTTCTTGATGTACAAATGCTATCTGACAACTTGTTTACTAAGACTGAAAGGGAAACCTTTGTAGACAATGTTCATAAAACTCAAAATGAAAAATCTTGTGCGGTTTTCGCTACCGAGAATGGAAAATCATTTCCTAGAATCCTAGCTAATGCTTTCTTGTTGGTAAGTTACTACATGGTGATATCTAAATATTGCATGAAGTGGGAGGCATTAAGAGCCAAAGACAAGGGGATCAAGAGATTGATCCTTTTCCTATGATTGAAGAATCATGGCCTGTCATGAACAATGGCCTTGAGGAATTTGTCATTAGATCTATACCATTCTACCATTCAAATGTCTAATGCAAGGTTAGTATTGATCCCTTCCTCATGCATACATGAATCGTATGTTTCAAAATTTTGTGATTTATTTAAGCATTGCATTCTCCAATAAATGGAATTGCTTTCTACAACATATATAAATGTGTATATGGAAATGGATTTACATATGGCTTGACCATTGGAGCTTGCATGGAAGATAAAAAATAGAAGCAAATATATCCTTGTTAATTTCTCCGCACTTCAGAGGTTGATGAATCTACATACCCTCCATAAAAAATCAATCTCATCAACCTCCACTAGCATGTCAAAAGGTGTAGACCCTAAATACTTACCCTATAGAAATTCTCAATCACACATTCTCCCCAAATTTACTAGGGAGATGAAATTCTTAATCATGACAAAGAATGACAAGATTAAGTAGTAAAAATTATTGTCATTGTTTGTAGATGAAATCTGAGGTGTAGACAATAAACACATTACCTTAGATAAATGCAATTTGGATAGACAAAAGGGAACTAGAGATACAAAAGTAAGAATGTATGGCTAAGTTTTTGCAGAGAAATAAAATTTAGGGTTGTTATCAAAGAAGCAAATTGTTTTTTTCAGCATACATTGAGTACTATCAGTGAAGAACACCACCTTTGATGTATTGGGCCCTTTCTTTGTGGATGTGATACAACCCTCACCAAGCTACTCCGGAACATAATTTCTTCCAAACTCTAGAACATAGACTTAAAACACAAAGTGCAAGTAAAAGTAGAAATTAATAAGTGGAAACCTGAATTACATTTAATTTTATGTAGACTGAGTAGTGAGCATTAAAACAGGTGGCAGGAAAAATATTTTGAATAAATTATAATCTCAAAACTAATTGAGCTTATTTGATGAGTGAAAAAAGTTGTTGAAGAGGCTTTTAAGAGCATCTAGTCGGGAAACAATCTCCACAACTTTTTATGAGGCCTCTGGATATAGTAGAGATTCCACAACAACCTTGGCAACCTGCTCTCATGATATGGAACCTTTAATAAGTGTATCCTACTAAATTCAACATTGTTGTCATGAAAATATCATTTACTTTCAAAGGAACTCCTGATAACATGCAAGCATCATCTTAGGTTACATAAATATTTTTCCAATTAGAGGGTCATTTATGAGACCCCAGGCCTAATTATTGTAAAAGTTTATCCCAGAATTTCTAATGTATTCTTCTTCTTGCAACTTTGCTATGAGTGTGAAGCCAAAGATATTGAGCAGGATATAAGAAGGATTGAATATTTGTCCAACTATTGCACCATTAACTAGGATGGAACTAATAACAATAAATCTCCTCACACTAACCCTCACCAAGCTACTCTAGAAAATAATTTCTTCCGAACTCCAGAACATAGCCATTAGACTTAAATGTAGAAGGGAGCCTTCCATTGCGCAACAATTTTCTCCTCCTCTAAGGGAATACTAAAATAATGCATTAAATGTAGAAGGGAGCTTTCCAGGGAGACTTCGATGTAGACTGCGTCATTCTGTGGCATGACATCATTCAAACTTAGATATCATATTGTAAATACATAATGATATGATGAGAACATGAGCTCACTAGAGCTTATAAAATTATTTTATATATTCCTAAATGGATATATAATTTTTCCAAATTGACCTTCTAGTTTTTCAAAAATCAAAATTCAAGCTAACCATATAACCATATATATAACTATTCAAGCTAACCATATATCATAGAAGGTGATTTTGGATAATATGAATGCAAAAACCAACCATTGGACTGAGCTCTTTAGTTATCATTGGTAGGTTAGAGTCAACCTAATTAAATATGTCCTTTAAGATCTCCCTATATACATATTTTATGGCCACCATCACAACACAAAAATTAATATCAAAGGAAATGGATGAAACACAAAGAAATATAATAATCATATATCATAGAAAAATTAAAATGTAAAATCTTAAGTATATTGAATGTTTTGAACATTGACGGTACTATATTTTTCAAGTTTTGTATTTCTTATGGACTAAAAAATGAGTGTATTTCTTATTTTCTCCCAATGCATTCAACAAAAATCTCTTCTTGAACCCTTACTCATATATCTAAACTTGTGCCAACCACTAGTGATTGATCATTAGGTGTTATGGAGCTAAGAAATATATATTTTTGCAAAAAAATATTTCTTACTTTATCCAATAAATATAATTCATCTTTATCGTCATTAGATCTTACATTTGACATATTGTCATTTGATACATTGGGCTTCAAACGTTTGTGATGTCTATATGGCCTTCTTGTCAAAGGTTGTGGATATGTGTAATTCATGACATCAACAAGAATTGGACATGCCAATTGAGGAAGTGATTCTTCTATTACACTCAACATATTGAATTCTATCTCCTTTGGAACTTCCTTCATTTTCACATCCATCAGTGAACCACTAAGGTATGCTACTTTGATTTGTAGGCCATTGTATGAGAGAACCTTATGATATGGTGCATGTGGAACAAGAAGGGTTGAATATATTATTAACAAGAATACCAAAATTATTTCCATCTAACAATGGTTCACTTTTAGGGAGAATTAAAGGCATCCCAATCTCCATCTTGATTTTTTTACTTTGAGGGATAACAAGATTTCTTCAATTAGAGAGGCCCCTACTATCCCATTTAATAATTGCACAGATACACTTTCAATGAGAATGGGAGGCATCCCATGTTACAAAATATTGTTCATAGTGTGAACACTTAGGAGTGGTTTGGGTTATTTGGTAGTAATAGGTTTTTAATAATTATAAAATAATATATGAGTGTGTAAAACAGTTGTAATGCACAACTCATAGTTGAGAGATATTTGGGATATTGAGAGGACTTAGAGATTAGCCTTGACTCCTTACTTATAGGAGTTCATTGAGCTATTTATATGTAATCTCTCCATTGGGAATTTGTCCCGAATGAATTACAATATCTCTAGTTTTATTATTTTATTGTGCAATGTTTTGTTTTTTATTTGATTAAATCATAGATATTTACAAGATTTGGTATCGAGCGGGGTTAGACCGCAATGATAACCTGTAGGAATTTGTGAGGCATTTAGATCTGGATCAAATTTGTTTCATTGGAGTCAAGTCTGCGACCTGCGTGTTTCATTGGAGTCAAATTTGTGACCTGCGTGTTTCATTGGAGTCAAATCTGTGACCTGCGTGTTTGTCTACCAACAATGGTGAGGTTTCACTCAGGTGAATCCATACTTGGCTACGATGTGACTTCTTTCAATATCTGGATCCGCAGTAATAGAGGTATTGTGTTTCTTTCCTTTTTTGGACACAGATGAAAAAAATAAAGGATAAAAAAATTGCCAAATTTGGAAAGGGTCCGGGAAGATGTTGGAGTTATAACTTAAAATTGTCATAAATTTCAATTGGTAACTCAGATTAATGTGCCTTTTTTTTAAAAATTGTATTTTTCAATCTCTACACATTGATCCTGTGTTTTCTATTGCTGGAAAAAAATATTTTTTCCTTTTTTGGCAAATATGTCATAAAATTTTACTTTCAGTGTTTAAAGTTTATTGTAAGGGTGCATTTTCGACTTGAGTTCGACACCTATTATGGAAATTCCATTAGATAAATTCAATGGATTAAATTTTCACACATGGAAGGTGAAAATACAAATGTAATTAATGAACAAGAACCTTTGGGGAATTGTGAGTGGAAAAGAACCAGAACCAACAGATGCTGTAAAATTGCTTGAATGGAAAACCAGGGATGACAAAGCAAAATCCATTATTGGGCTTGCTTTATCAGATATTGAGTTGCATTATATAGACTTAGAAAAAAAGTCTAAAGATATATGGGATTTGCTAAGTAAGACATTTGGTGCAAAGGTTATGAATGCTAAATTCTCACTTAAGTTGCAGTTATTCAAGTTGAAAATGAATGAGGGTGCAACTATGTCAAGTCATATTAACGATCTTAGATCTCTTCTAAGACAACTGACAGAAGTAAGTGCTCAGGTAGATGAAGAAGATGCAAAAGCTATTTTATTAAATAGTTTACCTCCAAAATACAATAATGTAGTTTTTACTCTTGGTCAAATGCCTTCTCATTCACTTGAAGGTATGATTTCTACATTACTAGTTGAAGAAAAAAGAACAAAAGAAGATATTGAGGAAGAAACTGCTCTTTATATTAAAAGGAAGCATACTAATTTTTTCAAAAACAAAGAGGAATTAGAATGCTTTTATTGTAAGAAAAAAGGACATAAATCTTCTTTTTGTATTACTTGTGCCAAGGACATCATAAAAGGAAAGCTAAAAATGGATGAAGCTAATACAATTGTTAAAGAAGAGTCAGAGAATGAAGAAGAAGATGAACTTGAATAGAATGAGGATGAAGATGACTACCTATACTAAGTAGTGCCTAATGGAGGATGGAGGCATAGGAGGATGGAGGCAAATTGGCATCTCTTGTTATTCACCAACAAAGAGATTGCTTCATTGTATTGGTGACCTTTTGTTTTAGTTGTGTGGTGTGTTTGCTTTCTGCTGTAATAATGAACAGAAGTAATATTCCTGTTCAAAGCTCCTGCGTGAGCATAATTTATATTTTGTAATCCCTCTACATTAGAAACAATGATGTGAGAAAAATAATGTACGTTGCTTTATGTAGTGGTTGGTTCCACTAGAAAACCATTTTCTGAGTTGGAGGTTCTCTTTGAAAACCTCATATTGTTTGAGTTGTTGGTACTCATTGAAAACCTTCATTTCTTTGTAGATCATGAGTAGGTATAAGAGATAGCTTTCCCCATGTTCACACTAAGGGGGTGACTATTACAAAAATATTGTTCATAGTGTGAACACTTAGGAGTGGTTTGGGTTATTTGGTAGTAATAGGTTTTTAATAATTATAAAATAATATATGAGTGTGCAAAACAGTTGTAATGCACAACTCATAGTTGAGAGATATTTGGGATATTGAGAGGACTTAGAGATTAGCCTTGACTCCTTACTTATAGGAGTTCATTGAGCTATTTATATGTAATCTCTCCATTGGGAATTTGTCCCAAATGAATTACAATATCTCTGGTTTTATTATTTTATTATGCAATTTTTTTTTTTATTTGATTAAATCATAGATATTTACAAGATCCCATTCTCAATCTTCATTATGTTTTTAAAATTGGGATTATGTCTCTTTTTACTTGAATATTTTTGTTTACTTTGAGATAATGATGTCTTTTTATATCTCTTGTGAATGATTATTTGAATTTTTTTCACTCTATGTTGGAATGAGAGGCCTCAAATATACTTTATAAGTATTTATTACTTCTAGGGAGAATGGAAGGCCTCCCATTCTCCATCTTGATTATTTTTGTTTACTTTGAGGGATAATAAAAGGCCTTCAAATTAGAGGCCACCAATACCCCTTTTAAGAATTATTCATTTTTAAGGAGAATGGGAGGCTTCCCATTCTCCGTGTTGATTATTTTTATACTTTGAGGGATAACGAGAGACCTTACATTATTATTCACTTTTAAAGAGAATGAGAGGCTTTCCATTCTATGTGTTGATTATTTTTATACTTTGAGGGATAATGAGAGACCTTACATTGTTCTCAATATCCTTTTTAAGAATGGTTCACTTTTAGGGAGAATTAGAGGCATCCCAATCTCCATCTTGATTATTTGGTTTACTTTGAGGGATAATGAGAGGTCTTCAATGAGAGGCCCCCATTATCCCATTTAATAATTGCTCACTTTCAAGGAGAATGGGAGGCCTCCCATTCTCAATATTCATTATTTTTTTACTTTGAGGGATTATGTCTCTTTCTCCTTGAATATTTTTGTTTACTTTGAGAGAATGATGTCTTTGACAGTGACACACAAATCATCCAGTTTATCCAGAATGAAGTTGAGTTCTCATCAAGCATGCAAGTTGACTTGCATGATAGTTATGGTGACCAAGTGATACAACTAAAGACAAACAAGTTTCCTAAAGGGTTGGTCACCTTAGAGAAAATGTTTAGCCCTGATGATGAGTTCAAGGGTGAAGAAAGATATATTCACATCGCATAAGAAGATGACTCCTCGATCACTTTTTCATGTGGGAAATAGTTGTTGCTCAAGATAGGACTTGTGCGAATGATGAATAACAGACCTTCATTTCTCTATGTCAAAATTACAGTGATATCTTCTCATGGGAGTATGAAGACCTCAAAGGTTTTAATCCAAGTATTTCTCAACACTCCATTGACCTTGATCCTAGTATCAAGCCCATCAGACAAAAGCAATGACCAGTCAATCCAAAGATAGAGCCCCTCATGAGGAAGGAATTATCCAAACTCATTGAGGCAAAAATTATGTTTCCTATCAAATAATCTACCTGGGTCGTAAATCTGGTTCTAGCACACAAAAAGAATGGTGAAATTAGACTTTGTGTTGATTTCAGAGATTTGAATAGGGCATCTCTAAAGGATCATTATCCTTTAGCTTCAATGGAGAAGATTATGCAAAATGTGGTAGGCGCGCAGAGATTCTCCATGCTAGATGGGTATTCATGCTTCAACCAAATCCTAGTCAAGGAAGAGGATTAATTCAAAAAAAAAATTATGACCAAGTGGGGAACATATGCATATCAGAAAATTCCCTTTGGTCTGTGAAACATGGGCACCACATTTCAGTGTCCCATGAATATTACCTTCAAAAGATACATTAATGAGTTCATCTTGGTTTACCTTGATGCTATAACAATCTTCTCAAAGTAGAGCGCAGATCATATGGCGCACCTAGAACAGGTCTTTGAGATATGTAGAGAGTTTGGGGTGTCTCTTGACCCCAAGAAGTGCAATTTTGTAGTGGCGCAAGGAAAGCTCTTGGGCCACGTGGTTTTAAAGGATGGTATTGTAATTGATCCTAAGCACATCTCAACCATCCTGGCTCTTTTCTACCGGCACACAAAAATTCCCTACAGTCCTTCCTTGGCAAGATCAATTTTGTCAGTAGTTTTATCCCTAAATTTGTGGGACTGGTTCAACCCATCACCTTGATGCTCTAGAAGGACATAGCCTTCGATGGAAAGCGAAAGGAAATAAAGCTTCAACAGGGATCAAGCAAGAAATTGCTTACATGCCAACACTCATCAATCTGGATCATTCAAAGGATTTCATACTTTATGATTATGGCACTAATGCAAGTGTTGTTGTTGTCCTAACACAAGAAAATAAACAAGGGATGGAACAACCAATGGATTTTTTCAGCCAGACATTGAAGGATTATGAATTAAAATATAGTCACATAGAGAAACAGTCTTCACCATCATGCACACACTCAATAAATTCAAAAGTATGCTCGCTACTAATCATATCAAGGTGTTAGTATCCCACTCTTTGGTCAGAGACTTCAATATGGGAGCAGAAATTAGTGAGAAAAGATCATGATGGTTGACCAAAATCATGGAGTATGATGTGACTATTAAGGCCACAAATCTAGTAAGAGGTAGCGCACTCTGAAGGAAGATTGTTGAGGATGCACAGATGTACTCGAGGCCTTATTATTCCCGGATGAGGACCTCCCAGTGCATAGAATTTGAGCATAATACATACCAGCACGCATGATTGGGTGAAGGACATGATCACATTCCTTTTCGAGGGCGCATACCCTCTTGTTTTAAATAAAGTAAAGAGAAGACATCTGAGGCTACAATCTATACCTTATGTGTTAATTGATGGAATTCTCTTCAAAAGGAATCTTGATGGTGTGCTGTTAAGATGTATCAAAGGCGTGTAGACTAAAAAATTGTTAGTAGAATTTCACGATGAATTCTCTAGTGGACACTTCTCTACCAAAACTACAGCAATGAAAATCACAATGACAAGTATCTTCTGGCCTACCCTGTTTGCATATGCACACAAGTGGGTCACAAAATGCAAGGAATGTGCTTTCTTTGTAGGAAATAAAATATTGGCTGTGCTTCCCCTCCAACTAATCCAACTGGATTATCCTTTTGCATAATGAGGTCTCGACTTCATAGGCATGATCAATATACCTTCAATCGCTAGACATAAATGGGTGTTGATAGCTATAGATTACTTCACTAGATGGACAAAAGCATCGCACTTAAGGAATCAACCGAGTCAGTCATCCTTGACTTTCTTGAAGGTATAGTCACAAGGTTTGGCATTCCTCAAACCATTATCTTTGATAATGCAAAAGCCTTCCTTGGTACTAAAATCACTGATTGGGCTCTAAGTCTGGGAATTTACCTGAAGACTTCTTCCAACTATTACCCTTAGGTCAATGGTATGGCAGAATCAATAAAAAAGAACCTGATCAGAATCATGAAGTGCATAATGAACATAAACCAAAGATAATGTCATACAAAGGTCTCACACGCACTTTGGGAAGATAGAATCATAGTAAAAATGCAATAGGAACTTCACCTTACAAGCTTGTCTATGGCAAGGAGGCTACCCTTCCTTTGACACTAGAGATGAATTCGTTAGCACTTTCCCAACAATGGAATTTGAAGGCACATACCAGAGAAATCGAATGACATAGATGGTTAATCTTGTAGAACTAAGAAACTTTACCATGATTGAACATCATTAACAAGTAACAAAGAAATGGTCGACGTAAAGGCTAGGCCTCAAGATTTCAAAGTTGGGGACTTGGTTTTAAAATGGGATGTTGACAGAGCTAAACCAAGGCACCATTCAAAGTTTGATGCACTTTGGAGTGGCCCATACATCATCAGTTCCTGCAAGGAGGCTAACTCTTTCAAGTTAACTCATCTTGATGGAGGCACACTACAAATCCCAGTAAATGAGATCTATCTCAAACCCTTCCATTAAGTTTGCTGCATCATGTTGTATATATTAGAGTAGTTTTAATTCCTCCAAGTGCATTGTGCACACATTATTTTTTGTACATAGTTCTTTCCTCTCGCGTGCTTCCTACATGCGCTTTTTTGTTGCTTTGAGAATGCGAGACATTCTTTCAACAATTCAAGATTCAAAATAGAGTAAAGAAATGATCTTCAAGTGATTACAATGGTAGTTTGACAATCGCATTAGAGGACTCCATTCCTAATAGATACTTCAAGCTACTGATCTTCTTCATCTACCAAGAAAATGGCCCCAAAAGTCACCAAAACTGTAATCCAAATAACTCTCCTAGTTAGTTGGATAACTGGTATAAATATTTTGGATCTTAGTTCCTCATTGAAGGCTATGCGCACTCAAGTTCAATTGGCACAACTCTTTGGTTGTAGTTTCCCCTTGGCACCCCTTCTTTTCCTCGAGTACCCTTGCGCACTTCCTATTCTATGCTCATCTATTTTCCTCCTTCCACCGTGTGCATCACATGTGCCCTTTTGTACCTTCCTCCACACACTGTCCCTCGGACCCTCCTTTGCACTCCTCTGTGCCAAGGTCATCTTCCGACATGCTTGAGTGTGTCGGCGCAACCAATCAAAGTGCACCAATAGGGTGTCGAATCCCTACAAATAATAAGCAAGTGACACGTGGTAGAAATGACAATATTTACACAGTTAGCCATCATTTTAGCCAATCCGTGTGTGCCACATGTTTTACATGTCTTGTGACAATTTAAAATCTTCTAATAGCTTGGATCTTTTGCTACAGAGCTCATATTGATGTGCACTTAGACTTGTCAGAAAGATGTTGACATTAGCTATAGTGCCTGAGATTTAAATTCAAATTCTTGGTGGATTTGGTAGGTGAGAAATGGGAAAACATATTTCTGAGCATTGATGAGTAGATCTGATTGCTCTAACCACCCAATTTGATATGATCCACCCTCCTTTCTTCTTCAACACACCAAATAGGCTTGGGAAGCATATTTCACATATCTCTAGGTGGATTTGTAGGCATTGAATGCTTCTTGTTGGTGGTTGTGTTTCAAATTAGGTTTTCCCTCCTTCTTCCCTTCTTCCTCTATGGATTCATCTATAAATGTAAGAGAAAGGATCATTTGTTATGTTAGACACTTTGGATCCTTACGTTTTTTCTAAGGACTCCATACTTTCTGTATTTTGAGTTGTAAACCTCTAGTCCGGCTCTCGTATGTTGATATCAACCTCCTTCATCATTGTAATAGTTCTATGTATTTCTGGAAGTAATAGAAGCATCATTTTGTGACTATTCTCTGTCCTAATGTGTTTACATTCCTCCTTCTTTCCTGTTCTTTTGTGTTGTGTGTTGGTGGTGTTATTTCATATCCCTTGTAGTTCTTTATTTATTTTTGTTCCATGAGAACGATCTGGTGAATACGTGTTTAGCTGTGCTACTCGTGCCTAGCCTCCATTCACACATTTCCTTTTGTTTTCACTCAGAATAGATAGTGTTCATCCCTCTTTTATGGTTTTAACACCTTTTAGTGTAGTTTCCTTTCATGTCATCCTCCTATCCCTAGTCCCTTGGAATTATTAACTTAGTATCCCCTTTCAGCAAAGAGTAGATAAAGGAACCGGCCTTCTCCAGAGATCTGTCCCAAGCGCATAAGGTCCCACAACTTGGGGGCGGTTCCATTGTGGTCTCAAACACCTCAACCCTTACAAGATTCAAGAATCAGGTGCACGTTTGAGAAACCAATATTACCATAGAACATTCACTTGGGAAAAGAATTTTTACAAATCTGCTAATTAGAGAAATTTTCAAGTAATTACTCGCGGCTTCTTTTGTTTTGTTTTAATGCTTTTGTCATGTGCTTTGATTTATTTTCTCTAGAAATTCTTGTAGCCTATTCATTCTTCCTGTTAGATCTTTCCCCAGGCCTAGGGTTTTGAAAATCTATCCATTATTTTTAATTAATAATATGTCTAAAGGTGATCAGAGCTCATGATTATTTCAGAAGATTACAAGAAGGTGTTTGATCTAAAAAGGTGCAAAAATGGATTTTATGAAAATAAGAAAAATATTTCCATCAATGTGTAGAGCTCAAGAAAATATGCACTTTTAGAGAAAAAGGCATCTAAAATAGAGCCACGGAATGAAAGTTATGGCACATACAAGTTTTTGCTACATCTTCCTAGACCCTTTCCAAAAATGGAAAATTTTATTCTTTCCTTTTGTTTTCTTCACCAAAAATATAAAAAAGGAAAGAAATGTTGTCTTCATGTGAGTCACAATTTTCAAGGTTGCCTTCAACGTTAAATTTCCACGTTGCCTTAAGTGACGAATTTTCACGCAAGTTTAAAGACGAAAGTCATAGTGTAAGTCACACTTTTGAAAAAGAGCTATCTTTCATGCAAGTCACATTTTTGGAAGGAATCACTTAAGCTGCCAATAGGATTTTTAGTAGTGACAGGCAAGTGGAAATTTCTTACCTGCCTTCCAGGTTACGTTTTCCCATCAAGTCAAATCACTTAAGCTGCCAATGGGAATCTTAGAGGTGATAGGAAGGCAGGAATTTCTTGTCTTCCTAGCAAGTTACTTTTTCCCATTATGAAAGACAAGTCACTTAAGTGAAAAAATGGGAATTTCTTACCTGCTTTGCAGGGTAAAAATCTCATTATGAAAGACAAGTCACTTAAGTGAAAAGTGAGAATTTCTTAGCTGCCTTGCAGGGTAAAAATTCCCATTGCTTTGAATTCCTATTTTTAGAAATTCCTCTTGCCAAAAAGTGTGACCCATTCTGGCATAGCTAAATGCCTAAAAGCTGACTTTTTTATTAATTGTCGGGAAGCATCCAGTTTTGGTGCCTAAGGTTGGAGAAGCTTTCTTTTTATTATTCAGAGCATCTGCATGTTGATGTGAGTGCACGAGTGAATAAAATAATATTTTTAGCTTGCTTGACATGCAAGAAAAGTCTAAAAATAGAAGGCAACAGACTTTATAATCAGATCTCAGTGAAGAAATTAGATATTCATGTTATGGACTACATACTTGTCTGAATTATTTGCAGGAATACTTCATTTATGCCCATATTGGTGAAGAAAGCAGAAGTCAATGTCTGATACATTGAATATATCTTTAGAATCAGAGGAAGAAATAGATCCAGATCTCATAATTGCAAAGGCTTCTGGCAAAAATTCATTCTCTTGTTTCTAATGCAGCCCATGTGGAAGTCATTGCATGGAAAATTCCTTTTAGGAGCTTGTGCATGTGCTCCCAATCTTCCAGTTGAAGCCTTCATTGAATTTACTTGTATTTTCCTTCACCCGGAGTGTTGTCTAGAATTTAAAATTGCTCATATGCAATTAAAAATAAAAGATGATGAGTTTTGTTTGAATTGTTTATGAAAAACATTGTACTAGTGCATATACTAGAGAAGAATTGCAAAATATTCAAGGATAAAAGGGGAAGATAGGTCAGAGGTAGCACCCACAGGAAAATCACAGTCAACTACTTCCAGATCCATTTTGGTGAGAATCAAAGGAAAAGAATCAACCACATGCAAAATATGGAAGAAGAACAAGATTGGGAGTGTTGCATCTTTCTTCTAATTTATTTTCCTCTTTCTTCTTCTTTCTCTTATTTCCTCCGACAAAGTAATTGAGCAATCAATTAAATTATAAAACTTAAGTGATTGGTTTAAAAGTTGTTACTTGAAGAATTCAATTACTTGGAAATAGGTGGCATACATGCAAAATAGAAGGTTCTATTTTCAGTTATAAATCATGCATGTCATGCAAAGAGGAATTCCAGGAGGAATATTGTCAATTGCTTCCCTTTTTCATAGTTTCCACATGCGGGAATTCATTAAAAACTTCCTATTTGTAATTGTCGCTATACACTATAAATAGAGGAAGAACTCGTGGGTTAAAGAATCAGAATTTGTAATCAACATTCTTTTGTCACAGAATTTGAGCTGAAACCCTTGATATTTTTCTGAAAGCTAAGAAATTGAAAGGAGGTAGATTTCCGGAGAACTTTGTGTCAACGGTGCATTTGTTTCTTATTTCTATATAGATCTTTGCATAAACTTTGTGTTATCTTAGATCTGGATCTGAAACTTTCCTTTGCTTTAAATTTTGTATTTCAATATCTATTTGTTTTTTCCATGTGCATATGACCAAGTCTGAAAACTATTGGTTAGATTGCGCATCTTCTTTCCTTTGTTCTCATATTTAATTATTTCCCCTCTTCTGCACATATTTCTTATAGTTGCTTACTTGTTGCAAAATTTCCTAACTATGGTGCATGAGCTATGTGGTTGAAGTAAAACCAACAAATAGATATTAGAAAATATATTTGAAAAATCTTACACAAGAGCCTAACTGGTAAATGAGGGATATTTATCTCATGACCGCTTAGGTTTTCAGTACTGTAGAAATCTAGCCAACACTTCTATCACAATGACAATGAAACTTTGTCATCATCTTCGTCGTCGAAAGTGGTTATATACATAGGGAGTGGATGCAGATATTGACAAAGAGATGCATCAATCTGATCAATCGTAAGACATGCAAGAGAACATGAAATAAACCAAACATACTAGACCAAGCCAAGCCCGTGGTTCTAGAGGAGGTCACTGAAAAGCTAAGGACAGTACACCACAGGCCGTGTTAATGGAGATGGGTGGGTTTTTTCCCTGCTATTGTGTGTGTCGATGGAGTGGAGAGATTTGCATTCCTTGAGACAACGATTCAAAGGCAAAAAAAAAAGTAGAGGTAGAAGGAGAAGATGACAAGGAAGGGTTTCAATGGGACGGAGCAGAACGAGAGGAAGAAGAAGAGGTGTTTCTCATTTTCATCCCTTCAACTTTCCCGATGGGTGAATTCATGGCTGCCATAGAAACAAATAAACTAAGCAATGAACAATTGTTAAAATGGCAAAAAATAGAGGAAAGAGATCTACCGCATTAAGAAATAAATAATGAGCAACCAGAAAATGGTGATAAATAGAGGGAAGAGATTTATCAGTAGCAGGAAATAAAATAAGTAAAAGATAATTCTTAAAATGGAGAAAGATGGAGCCGAAGCTTGATTAGTAGAAGCACGAGCGGTGACAAGCAGGTGAAGTTGGAGGTGAGGTGACCATGTGGTGAGAAACAGGTGAAGCTTAATGAAAATGTCAAGCATCCTAAACCGCATGGTACCACGCCTCTGGCGTAACTAGTGGTTGCTCTTAAGAAAACAAGTCTACGCTGGGTAGTGGTGTAGGTGGGGGTAGTCTTGTAGATCGGGGTTGTGGTTGTGTATGGTGTTGGTGGACATATTGTAGGTTAGTTTTTTGGATGTGGTGTAAGTTGGGTCGGTTGGCGGTTTGGTGATGCATGAAGGGATTGTATTGGTTAGGAGGGGAACGATGCATCATAATTGGGGGTTCAATTACGTTGGGGTTTAGAATGGTTATCGATGTTTTTTCCATTGGTGTAATAAGCAGGTGTACGTTGATTGTTGTTCATATGGTTTTTGTAAGGCTTGGGAAATCTTTGTTTTTTTAAAATGGTATGGTAATGTTTTCCTCGAGCGATTCAATATAAGGAAATTATGATCCTTTCATTATTATAGTTAGTTAGTGTGAGCAATTGCAACAAGTGTGTTTGTTTAGCGTAGCCATGAGGTGTAATGATTTGTTTATATATTTGTTACCTTAAAAGTTGTTAGTAGGTACATGTCAAGGCTTATGGGCTTGTGTTAGTGGTGATTTTATTTTGAGGGGGCGGTGTTATAGTATTGTGTATATATTTGTTCCCTAAGGATTTGTATGGTGTGCTCGTTTGAAATGCATGAGTGCCACAAGACTTGTTGTTTTTTTTTTCCCCTATGTAACTATTGTCAAAGTAATGACAGGAAAAATGGTTTTATCCTATGTTGTTAGCACCCTTGCGTATCAAAAATTAAATGAAAACTTGATGTCAACATGTAATCACAATATCAAGAATGAGCTAAGGATGATCTCCTTAGATGAGAACCCTGCTAATCCGGGTCTATCTTATTGATGAATTTTTTTGCTAAGGTGAAATTACGTCATTTGTAATGTTGTATGTCATAAAATCCTTGGTGTAAATTTAAGCCTTGAAAGTGATTTGCAATGTTGTAGCTTATCTCTATTTAATTGTTAACATTATAGCTTTTATAACTAAGTAATGTTAAGGCTTTGACGATTTTGATAGTTCACTTATCAACTTAATTTGAAATGCAATCAAGACTTCCTGTTGGTTTATAATAGGTCTTAAACCGATCATCTGATAGTCTACCCATTTGATGACTAATGCCATCATGATCGTATTTCCAGGGATAAGGGGGCTATAGTCGTCAGTCAAGGATTTAATTATTATGAATTAAGGGCATCTACTCCTTCGAGTATACATGAACAACTTTCTTGATCAACGCTAACATTATATATATATATATATACATGTGAATATATATATATATATATATATATATATATATATATATATATATACATATATATAGATTGCAAAAAGGAAAGAAAATCTAATCCTAGTGGTATAGTTCTAAACCTAACATGCAAATTTGTTACTTGCGAAGATAGAAGTGAACATAACCATTGCTTTATTTGAAAAGGGTGTGTGAAAATATTTAATGTTGTGAAGCCTTAAGGCATATAATGGAATGGAATCCAGATTTTCTATGGCATCAAATATTGTTTTGTCATTAAAAATGATATAATGTTTCTCAAATTCAAATGGTTGATGAGGTGGAAACCACCACCTAATATTTGTACTCACAATCCCTTAATTGTTTATTGATTAACTCGCGATTGATTTTAGAGTGAAGTATTTTAGTTATCTAAATCACCTTGCATGGCATGAAGTATGACTTTGCTAAATTTAAGGGAGAGATAAGAATAGTTGGTTGTAAATTGGTGGCAAGCTCCATTAACTCTGCATTTAATATATTTTATTGCCCACCTTCCTCGGGAAGTGCATGGAAGGATTGGAACAAGGGGGCAGTTTTTGGTATCGATTCATTTCATCACATGAAACTCACAGAAGCTCTGCATGGAAAGTTAGAACTATGTGTTGATGCGAGTTTGCATGGAGAAAACTTCAGTTGAATATTTGGACAGCAAATTCCCCCAAACTGCATATATATTGTGAAAGCATTGTGTTTTGGGGGATGAATGAATTTTCTTCCAAGTTAGGGATCTTCTGAAGAATTTTGAAAGTTTTTGCAAGAAAACATACACCATAAGATAATGGCATGATACGCTCTGAACTTTTCATAATTTCTTGCTCTATTTAGTAATTTCACAAAAGTAACCTTGTCTTGTATGAGATTTTGTGTTTATAATTTTTGAGATGTGGAATCATTTAATATTTTCTCTGTAGAGTATGGATTGCTATGGCTTCATGATGTATGTTGTTTGAAGTGATTTAATTATGTACAGACTCCAATAAGGTTATTATCATTAAGGAAAGAATAAAATCTTGAGATGTTTGAGGACTGCTGCTAAAATGATTAGTTGATTTGATGCACCAACATTGTTGAAATCTTCTTACAGCTTGTGAATAGATATCTACCCATACTATAGAAAACGTTGTTTAATTGTTACCCATATCTTCAAGGATATGAATAATTATAGCCAGATATTGTGGTATGTTGGAAATTGTTCTGTGTGAGTTTTTGTTGCAGATGTCTTTCCTTGACCTGGTGTTTATTGGATATACATAACTGGGTTTGATTCCTTAAATAAATCTATGTCTGTGGAGTCGTGCTGGTCTTTTATGAGGCATCGTCGGTACTTATAATCGACCTAGTTTTATTTAAAATAAGTATTTATACTGAAGAAAGAAAGAAAACTAAATTTATTATTATCATCGGGTTATAGATAATAAGGACAATTGTAATAATTACAAGGTCTGCATCTTAGTCCTTGAATAGGCGTGTTTAGAATGATGTTTATGGTTCCGCTCCAGAGCCACTATGATGGCTTGGATGAATTACTGAGTTTTCTAATAAGTTAACTGTTGTATCTTGTTTACAATTTAAGATTGTATAAGTTCCAGATACTTTATTCTATTATTCCATGTTGATCTCCTTGCTACTTCTTAATAATTCTAGAACTATTCTGACTTCTTCAGGGTTTAAAGCTGGTTATGGAAAGGTTATATTGAGATTTGATTACTGGGATGGTTAATTCCATCTTGTTAAAATCTCGTCTCTTATGTTCCATTTTAGTCTCTATAACGGAGGATGGACATTCTCCTGTAAAACCTTGTATGTTACTTAGTGGGCTAATTTATTCACTATTATTACTAAGCTTGGTTTTTCTTGCAATTCTTCTGAGTTCGAAAGTGATGTTGAATTCGACTAAGAATCTCCTTCCTCTTGTAAGAGATACAGTTCATTGTTGACCATTAGGAAACCATCCTAGAAAGTGAGCTGATCTTCTTGAGGTTTATGCATTAGTTTTCTCGGTTGAAAAGGTGTTAAACAGTTCCTTTTATTGAGCACGCCTCATCTCAACATATGAGTTGGTAATGATAGTAGAGTTTGATTTCTTGACCCTTACGCTCTTATATGTGCTTGCTAGGTTTATGTTTTACATGTTTGAAATAGAGTCCTTAAGTAAGGCTGGAGATTAAGGTTGTCCCAAAATAGGAAGTGTTATCCAAAATGTGCCCCTGCTCATTTTTTGTGGCTAACTCCTCTCATTTTTTCCTCTCTTGTGCCTCAATCATAATATTTTTCTTTTTAGGAACTCAAAACCTTCTGGAAATGACACCATTGGATAGAGCTCTTTCTCAGCTTTCCAGAAAGGTAAAGTTTTCCTCCTAACTCCATGTATTTTTGAAGTTATGGCTCGGCGGAGTTTTTTGGAAAAAATTTCCTTTGAAAGGCCCGTGGCTAATGAGATGCTGCCATGTGGCACCTAGAGTGGCGGAGCATGGGGAAATTTTGGAAAATTTTCCAATTGACCAAAAAGGTGCAAAAATTAGAATTTTTGCCCTTGACCCGATTTGGCCTAGTTTTCCTAAAACTTCAAATGGCCATATCTTTCGATCCGAGCTCGGTTTTCATATTCTTTATATCAATGGAAATCTGGTGAAATCATCCACAAGATTTCAAGGTCATTTTTGCATTTTAATGGATTTTGGAGAGATAAAATCAAAAATGCCTCTGCACATGGTTATGGGCCAGAAATGACGTTTCAACCACCATTTTTAATGAAGAATGGCTCGCATTCTCTCTCCAGCGTGGCTAAAATGTCGGGGATGGAGTGCATAAGGATGCCCATGCTATTTTGAATGTGTTTTGGTCAATGGTTGAATCCCTTCCATGTTTTCCCACGTTTCTCTCTCCTGGGCTCGTCCCTTGCACTGTAAAAGCTAGATTTGGCTCATTTTCAAAGGGTTGAACATTTTTTGTGTATTGCAGGTCCCCTTTCTCACCTTGGAAGTGATTTTGGTGGAATATTAGACCTTTTCTAAGAACTACAACTCATTTTTTCCTCCCAGGTGTTGTAATGCAAGTGATTTTGATGTTAAAATAACAATACATGCCCTGTGATTAATTTTTCATCCTCTGCTTGTGTTGTTTGACTAATTTCATGATTCTTCATTACAATTATCAGTTTGTGCATGTTGTTTTTTGCATTTTATGAATTGTGTCAATCTACAGAAGTGAGAAATGCTCACCACTCCTTTGGTGCATCACCTATTAGCATTAGTTTTAGTTTATCTACATTCTCTATCTCTGTCTCCTTTGGAATTTAGGGTAGGATTAGGAATTTAAACCTCTGCAACTTGTAAGTGATAAATCTGATCAGAGGAGTTGAGGAACCAACCTCTAATCTAGAGATTCCTTTCCCATTTTACAAGTCCCACACTTGGGGAGAGGATTCAATGTTGTGCAATCACACTGGATGTCTAAAATATCAAACTAGAAATCTGATCAACATCCAGGGGTGCTGCTGATTTGCAACAACAGTTTTGGCACACCCAATGGGGGACCTTAGAGGTCTTCATCTTCATTGCAACAAAATTGATGTGCATTTGTTGCAAGTTTCTTGCTTTAAAAGAGCTATAAATTACACATCTGGCGACTCCAAGGAAGAAGAATCAGCTGGTTTTAGCAGTGCAGACCTGAAAACTCATGAGAAGAATCAACACAAGGTCAAGAGCTGGAGAGGAAGAGGTGTTGTTTGAATATCTACAGTTATCTCCAAGAATAAGGCAAAGTGGGAGGAGAATCCAAAGGTCTCCATCTCCACCAAATAGAACTCTCTCAACTCCTCCACCTGGTAGGCCTTTCATTCAATCAACAAGGGTTCTAAGGCCAATCAGAATGGCACAAAACAACCCCTATGTCAATTTCACTGGCAGCAGCCCACTTGCTCTCAATGCACAAAATCCAATCCCAATTGCAGCATTGAAGAACATTCCATACTTCACTGGAGAAAATCAGACCTCACCTAGTGATCATGTTAAGGATATTGCTAACATTTGTGTAATCCATGAGATCAATGAGATGCAAGTTGCTGTCAAACTACTGGCATCTTCATTCAAAGGAAATCTTTGCAATGGTTCAGGAGTCTTGCCTCAAGTTCTATTCAAAATTGGAATCAGCTATGTATAGCCCTCCATGAGCAGTTTGGGGAAAAGGGAGACAACTTGTCCCTTTTGGAGCAGCTGACAACTATCAAAAGAGCTCCCAATGAGTAGCTGACTAATTTTAATTTCAGATTTCAAAGGACTTGGGAGAGAATTCCAGTGGCAATCAGGCCAACAGCAGAAGGTGCTTTTCTTTATTACCTTAAAGCTTTAAATTTTGATATTTCTATGTTAATTTAGTCCATGGGAGGCACAACTATCCCCATTGCTTATAGCATTGCCATTAGAGCTGAAAATTGTTTGATTCAAGCTGGCAAGCTGGCTCCTAGGCCTCCAATGCCATTATTTCCAAGTTTAGAGAGCCCAAGTACTAGCCAAGTGCCTAATTTAGCTTCTATTCCCACTCCTAGAAATCAGAATTCAAGTGAAGCTTCCACTTCATCTTCTAGTGCCTCAAATGAACTTCAAGAAGTCATGAAGCAATTGCAAAATCTAGGTAATGAGCTGGTTACACTCAAAAGGCAGCAAGCTCAAGGTTTTAGACCTTCCTTCCAGCCTCAAGCTCAGCCTAACAGGTAGCCATATCAACCTCATAGACCACCCAATCTAGCTGCAAATCTAAATCAAGCAAGGCCTCTTGCCAACAGACCATTTCAGCCCTATAATCCCAATGCTACATCTGCATCTAAAGCATTAGTGCCAGTACAAAACAATATAGCTCAAGAGTATGATTGGTGTTTCCCATGCAATGAACCTCATAACTAGATCCATGTGCTTCAACGGTGCCTTGAATCAAGCATTAATGGTGACAACAACTGGTGTGGAGGGTGAAGGTAGTCAAGGAAATAACCAGCAACAAGAAACATTCCAGCAGCAATCAGCTCCAAATGATACCACACTTGTAAACTGGCAGGCAGAAGATTTTTGTGGCATGAATCAAATGATTTCCCAAAGTGTTGCAGCCAACACAAGGTCAAAGAGAAGAAATTTGGGTGAAGAACAGCCATTGGCCCCAAGTAATTCATGACCTTCTGTCACTCCACAAACTATTGGCAAACAAAATGCAATCCCAAGCACGCAAGGATTGCCTAAAACAGCCCCTAGGCCAACCCAAATGCCAGTTGTTGCTGCCCATGTGCAAGGAATGAATGTGTAGGCCAAGGGACAGCAGAGGGATACTTCATCTCCATTCAATATCATTGATCAGATGAAGAAGACAAATGTAAACATATCAATGTGGGAATCACTATCTATCCCAGGCCAAAGAGATTTGCTACAAGTTGCCATGAAGGACTGGTCAACTTCAAATCAGCAAGTCCAAATACAAGAGAAGGTGCTCACAAATGCTGCCCGACTGAGGGGAATCATGGAGGACAACAAGGTAAAATATTGAAGCCCCCTCCATTCTATGTTTCATTGATCATTGGAAATCAATTAGTACACAATTGCATGATTGATTTCGGGGCAAGTAGTTCAGTAATGCCCAAGAAAATAGCTGATCAGTTGGGAATTAAGTATGAAACCATATCCAAAGGGGTGGTGTAGTTGGATGGGACATCAAGTAACAACAGTCGGGGTGATTAAAAACTTGAGTCTTACTTTGCATGCCTGTCCCAACATGGTTGTTTTGCAAGATGTCTCAGTAATAGACCTTCCACCACTCTTTGCCCTATGTTTGTCAAGGGATTTCACAGCTAAGATTGGAGGTTACTTGTCTACTGATTGGTCACACATGCTGTTCAGAACAAGATATGGAACCAAAGCCACAATCAGGTCTAAACCTATTGCAAACTTTCACATTGAGCCTTACACTCCAAGTCAGATTAATGCCAATTGTTCAGCGTTTGATCAAGAAGATCATCCAAGCACTGATGAAGCTGACACCAAGGTTGGAAGCATCCCAGATTTAACTCTTGATGAATGGGCAAGCAAGGTGCATGCTTTTGATCCTTATCAAGAAATAGAAGAATCTGAGTTGGGAGTCTATTGCATACATGAAGAAAATCAGCCTATTCCTAGCATCACCAAGCCAAACCACAAAGATGACAATGAGGTATGGCAGTTGTTTTTTGATGGATCAAGGAGTAGACAAGGTGCAGGAGGGGGATCCATGCTGGTTTCACCTCAAGGAGTTAAGTATTATTCAGCTTTTAGATTTCAGTTTGCATGCTCTAATAACACTGCTGAATATGAAGCCTTGTGCAAGGGACTGCATTGGGCGATCAAGAGAGGAATAAAGAACTTGCAAGTCTTTGGTGATAGTGAGTTGATTGTCAACCAGTCAAGGGGCAGCATGCTTTCAAGAATGATCTACTCAAGTGCTACAAGAATAGGGTGTGGACCTCATTGAAGATTTTGAGGGTTTTGGCATCAAATCCATTCCTAGGAAAGAGAACTAAGCCGAGCAGGCTTGCGGCATTGGGGCAGCCTTTGACGTTGTGGAGAGCATTCAAAAAGACAAGGTACAACCAAACATCCATGTGATTGTGAGGCCTTGATGCCGATAACAATGTAAGTTGGCAAGTGTTTGAAAATGATCAATAAATCATCCATTTCTTGCAAGAAGAGGCTGAATTCTCAGCCAAAAATCAGGAAAAGTTAGAGTAGCAGTATGGTGACCAAGTGGTGCAGCTGAGAACCAACAAACTACCAAAGGAACTTATTACTTTGGAGTCCATTTTCAATCCTAATGATCGGTTTAGGAAGGAGAAAGCAAACATCCAAGTGAAGGGAGAAGATTCGGTGTCCATCTTAATAAAGAGGTAAATCACTCCAAATTGGTAAGATGACAACTGAGCAAGAAAGGTATGAGTTCATACAACTTTGTCAAGAATTCCTTAATGTGTTTGCTTGGAGCTATGAAGATTTGAAAGGTTTCAATCCTGAGTTAGCTCAACACACCATTGAATTGGATCCAAATACTAAGCCCATCAGGAAAACAAAGGCCAGTCAACCCCCACATGGAGCCTCTCATGAGAAAAGAATTGAATAAGTTGATAGAATCAAGAATCATATTCCCTATCAAGCATTCTAGTTGGGTTGCCAACTTGGTTCCAGTCAGAAAGAAGAGTGGGGAAATCAGATTGTGTGTTGACTTCAGAGATTTGAATAGAGCATCTCTCAAGGATCATTATCCACTTCCTTCCATGGAGTAGATTTTACAAGTTGTTGCTGGCTCCGAGAGGTTTTCACTACTTGATGGCTATTCAGGGTATAATCAGATTATGGTGAAGGAAGAAGATCAGTTCAAGACAACCTTTACAACTAAATGGGGAACTTATGCATACAGGAAAATGCCATTTGGGCTGTCCAATGCTGGAGCTACCTTCCAAAGAGCAATGGACATGGCGTTCAAAGGTTTGATTAACAACATTGTACTGATATATCTTGATGATATCACTTGTTTTTTCAAAAAATACAGCAGACCACCTCTTTCATTTGAGACAAGTGTTCCAAAGGTGTAGAAGATTTGGAGTCTCCTTGAATCCTAAAAAGTGTGTTTTTCTAGCCCATGAAGGAAAGCTCCTTGGCCACATTGTCTCCAAAGAAGGATTAGCAATTGATCCGAAAGAGTCAAAGCCATAAGAACTGCCATTGCCAAGCCACAAGAAGGCCCTTCAAAGTTTCTTGGGAAGAATAAATTTTGTTCGGAGGTTTGTCCCAAATTTTGCAGCCCTTGTCAGACCTATCACCAAGATGCTAAAGAAAAGCATGGCTTTCAAATGGACAGCAGAAGGAAAGGAAAGTTTTGAAGCAATCAAAGAAGCCATCTCTCAAGCCCCAACTCTCATCAACCCAGGATTTCTCCAAGGATTTCATCCTCTATGCGTTTGGAGGTGATGATACTATTTCTGTAATTTTGGTACAGCAGAATAAAGACAATGATGAGCAACCAATTGCTTTCTTCAGCCAAATCCTGGAGGACTATGAGGTGAGATATTCTTTCATTGAGAAGCATGTTCTTGCAGTAATCAGGAGCTTGAAGAAATTCAAGCATCTAGTTTCAAACAATAAGGTCCAATTGCTGGTTTCTCATGCGGGGGTTAAAGACTTCCTCCTCAACAAAGACTTGAATGAAAAAAGGGCAGGTTGGATTACTCGTGTCATGGAGTATGACATTGAGATCAAAGTCACCAAGTTGGTAAGAGGAAAAGGATTGTGTGAGCAGCTGATCTTGAGCAAACAAGAGGAATCATGCAATGAGAAGGAGGTTGTTTTGGCATTGCAAGACAACCATGAGCAAGGAAGCACTCAAGAGGAGAATGATGGTGTCCCCACTCCTTGCTGGACCCAAGGTATAATGCACTTCCTAAGCATAGGTCTATGTCCTCCAGAGATGAACAAGACCCAAAGAAGACACTTCAGGTTGCAAGCTGTCCCATATGCCCTTGTTGATGGTGTTTTATTCAAAAGAGATGTGAATGGAGTACTGCTGAGATGCATTGGTACAAATCAGATTCATAAGGTGCTGGAAGAGTTCCATGGTGGACCAGCTGGTGGCCATTTTACACCAAGAGTGACAGCTCTAAAGATCATGAGGGCTGGTTATTATTGGCCCAAGATTTTCAATGATTGTTATGCATGGATCAAGAGGTGTAAGAATTGTGCATTTTTCACAGGTAAAGAGAGGCTAGCTGCCCTCCCATTGCATCCAATTTCAGTTGACCAGCCATTCATGCAATGGGGTTTAGACTTCATTGGAGTTATTAATCCCAATTCGAGCCAAGGGCACAAGTGGATTTTAACAGCCACAAATTACTTCACCAAATGGACTGAAGCAGTAGCACTCAAGGAAGCAAATGAATCTAGCATCCTAGACTTCTATGAGGGAATAGTAACTAGATTTGGCATACCAACTACAATAATATCAGATAATGCATTGGCATTCATTGGATCCAAGGTGACTGAATGGGCTGTCAAGAATGGGATCTACCTAAGTACTTCATCAAACTATTACCCCCAGGTAATGGCCAAGCTGAATCTACAAACAAGAACTTGTTGAGGATCATTAGGAGGACTCTTGATGAGAATCAGAGGTCTTGGCATACCAAATTGAAATCAGCCTTATGGGCTGATAGGATAACTCCTAAAAGATCTACAGGTAACTCTCCATTCAAGCTTGTTTATGGAAGAGAGGCAATTTTGCCCATATCACTTGAGTTGCCAACATTGGAACTCATGAAACAGTTGGAGTTGTTGGAGTTTGAGCCCATGGAAGTCAGATATGTAGAATTGATGGAGCTCCAAGAAATCATAAATCAGACATCCCAAGTAATGGAGAAGGATCAAGCTTTGATAAAGAAGACCTTTGATAGAAAGGCCAAGAACAAATCCTTCCAAGTTGGAGATCTAGTGTTAAAATGGGATGCGGATAGAGCAAAACCGGGAAGGCATTCAAAATTTGATGCCATTTGGAGTGGCCCATACATGGTCACAAAGTGTAAGGACAACAATGCTTTCTAGTTGTCTTCATTGGATGGTGAAGAACTGCAGATTCCAGTCAATGGAATCCATCTGAAGCATTGCTACTGAAGGAAATGCTTCACCCTGTACATATTAGTTTAGGTTTTTCATTCCTCCAAGTGCTTGTGCACATTGTTTTTTTGTAGATTAGTTTTTCTTTCCCTAAGTGCTTTGGCACAAGCTTGTTGTTCCTGGAGATGTGTTTGTAGGCCTTGCTCCATCAGGTGATATTCCATCTTCCTCCTTGCAGTGTTCTAGTCAGTTGGGGTATCAAACAGAGAATTCAATGACTCCATACCCAATGGATTGCTTCAGCAACTGGTAACTTCATCCAGCAGGTAGATGACCCCTCTGAGTCGCCAAAATTGTTATCCAAAATGTGCCCCTACTCATTTTTTGTGGCTAACTCCTCTCATTTTTTCCTCTCTTGTGCCTCAGTCATAATATTTTGCTTTTCAGGCACTCAAAACCTTCTGGAAATGACACCATTGGATAGAGCTCTTTCTCAGCTTTCCAGAAAGGTAAAGTTTTCCTCCTAACTCCATGTATTTTTGAAGTTATGGCTCGACGGAGTTTTTTGGAAAAATTTTCCCCTGAAAGGCCCGCGGCCAATGAGATGCCACCACGTGGCACCTAGAGTGGTGGAGCACGGGGAAATTTTGGAAAATTTTCCAAATGACCAAAAAGGTGCAAAAATTTGAATTTTTGCCTGCCAACCCGATTTGGCCCTGTTTTGCCCTAAAACTTCAAATGGCCATATCTTTCGATCCAGAGCTCGGTTTTTCACATTCTTTATATCAATGGAAAGCTGGTGAAATTCTATACAAGATTATAGGGTCATTTTCGCATTTTGATGGAGTTTGGAGAGATAAAATCAAAAACACCTCTGGCACGTGGTTATGGACAGAAATGACGTTTCAACCACCATTTTTAATGAAGAATGGCTCGCATTCTCTCCCAGCATGGCTAAAAATGTCAGGGGATGGGTCTGTAAGGATGCCCATTCTGTTTTGAATGCATTTTGGTCAATGGTTGAATCCCTTCCACGTTTTCCTATGTTTCTCTCTCCTGGGCTCGTCCCTTGCACTGTAAAAGCTAGATTTGGCTCATTTTCAAAGGGTTGAAATTTTTTTGTGTATTACAGGTCCCCTTTCTCACCTTGGAAGTGATTTTGGTGGAATATTAGACCTTTTCTAAGAACTAAAACTCATTTTTGCCTCCCAGGTGTTGTAATGCAAGTGATTTTGATGTTAAAATAACAATACAGGCCCTGTGATTAATTTTTCATCTTCTACTGGTGTTGTTTGACTAATTTCTGATTCTTCATTACAGTTATCAGTTTGTGCATGTTGTTTTGTTGCATTTTATGAATTGTGTCAATCTGCAGAAGTGAGAAATGCTCACCACTCCTTTGGTGCATCACCTATTAGCATTAGTTTTAGTTTATCTGCATTCTCTATCTCTGTCTCCTTTGGAATTTAGGGTAGGATTAGGAATTTAAACCTCTGCAACTTGTAAGTGATAAATCTGATCAGAGGAGTTGAGGAACCAGCCTCTAATCTGGAGATTCCTTTCCCATTTTACAAGTCCCACACTTAGGGAGAGGATTCAATGTTGTGCAATCACACTAGATGTCTAAAATATCAAACTAGAAATCTGATCAACATCCAGGGGTGCTGCTGATTTGCAACAATAGGAAGAATCTTGGATTCAGGGTTGTAAAGTTGGTAGTATTACCCTCTGTAGTAATTAACATGGTCCAAGTTGTAGATCACATTGTCTTACTATGTGTTCTATTAAGAAACTGGAGGCATCGATTTTGTATGGTAACCCATTCTGGGACAAAATGGTAAGTTATATACTTCTACTCTTTTAATAGATGATAATTGGATTCATCCTTTAACTGAGTCTGTGAGATGTGATAGATCCTCTCTGGTGTAATGCTTTTGATTTGGATTTGTGGTATCTCTGCAAACCCGGAAGTGACTCTTCCTCTTATAAGCAAACTGTACTTAGTTTCATTTATTAATTTTGGGGTTTCCTTGATGTTTTGAAAGTTCCTTATTGACCTTTCTTAGTTGTGTCATGAATTTAGTTTAGTACGATCTAACCTTGTTTAGTAGAATGGGTTAGGAGATCATTCTTAAATTTAAAAGTTATGTGAAGTCTTGACTTACCGGAAAAAGGTGGTTTGCTAGAAGTTGAAATTTGTGTTGAGAAAACTCTTGGGATATTAAAAGTTTAGATGAACTGTTTGGGTAAGTAACAAGTATCTTATCTCATTAACTCATGGTGCCTACTCTCTTCCAGACTTGTAAAGACCTTAGTATTTATTAGGTCTTGATGTGATGAAACATATCTAAAGAAGGAATTGTGAACTCTTTTCTATTCTTGGAATGCTCATATAAGTGCTTAAGTTGATGTAAGTATTATATGTAATTTGTTACTCAATTTATACCCGATTGCTATATGGCAGGATGCCATGAATGTTCTTTTCCACTTATCCTCGAGGTTAAATGCTCTAATATTGTATTTCGTTAGCCAAATACTTTTGATGTCTTGTATTATTGCCTGAGCCTTAGCAGTCCTTATGGATGTATGAAACCCTCTTTAGATCTGTTGTGAAGATTTGGGAGATTGCTTGAATGTATTCTTGATATTTATATGGTTACTTAATGGTTGAGTAAAATGATTTCAGGCATGCAAGTATGGGATTGCATGAGTGAAACCTTGTTACTCTTGTACGGTAATCTTTAAATATTTATAATTCTCATGTATCTTATGAATCGTATGGCTATTTCTGAGCGACTGAAGTAGTTGTATGGAAAAGTAAGTCTGAAATTGATTTCTTCCATGGTTCATTAAATTGCTTGTTGCTATCATGTTGAAGAAATAATTGATTATCTACTTAATCTTTGAAATATTGATGCATAAAAATAGTATGGGTTATTTCTATGAAATAATTAAGTAGAGTATGTCGTTATGGTAAGTTTGTGCTTATCATGCTCATTTCCTGTGAACTGACTCGTGCTAACAATTTTTCGGATAAACTCAAAGAAGGAAGGGTGAAGTATTTAGTTTTGTATGTTATTTTGATCGAGGAAAATTGAAGATATGAGTGACTTTAATATTCTTAAATGAAATAATTTTCCTTGAAAATGGAAAAAAAGGGCTTACTACTTAATGTAAATGTTTTATTCTTTATAATGAGAGATTTTGGTCATGCTTAAAGGCATGAGTTGTATTTATCTCATAAATGTAAATAAAGACAGATTTCTACTGCTATATATTGTTTTATAAGTGGTTGATTGTCTATTTATGAGTTTTGAGTCGTAAATCTATCAAGTTAAGAAATCAACATCTTCAATACTATTGTAACAAACATTAATATAAATTAAATAGTAAGAGATACACACAACATACGTGTGAATGCTAGGGAACATATGAGGAACTAAGGGGAATGTTTCCTAAGAATATCTTGTTCTAAGTAATTATATGTTAAGCATACTTGGAAATAGTTAAGGTTCTTTAACGGATAACTGTCTCATTATAAAGTGTAATATATCAACCTACTTGTAAAGTTGTGTTAATTTCTCCAAAGGTTTTGTTTAGAATGTACACAACCAGTAAAAGATATCTAGAAGTAAGATTGTCTAATCTTAATGGCATTCTGCTAAGAAAGTAGCTGGATTATCATGAAACCATGGAAAGGTTATGATAATCAGATACTTCTGTGATATGCCTATTTTATAAACTCAGGTTATACTAACTCTTATCAAAGATATAATAATTTAATATTGATTTCTAAGTGAAATCAACTCTAAGTCCTATACTAGGACGATACACATAAGCTACAATAGGATGGGCTTATGGTAATCTTACATGACTATATATTGATTATGGTTTCACTTTTTGGGAATTGCAGAATTGTGATAAATTGTGTTATGAAATATTTTTCTCAAAGAGATGGAATGTTTTTAATTAGGGGTTATCCCATGATGCATCATTATGAGCACATAAGCATGTCGGATACAATGGAAGTAATATGGAACATGCTTACTAAGTTAAAGAACATAGCATTTGAATCTCATCCCTAGTCTATATAGTAATTATCTCTAAAGAGAATTAGAGAGTGATATTTTAAAAGGATATGACAAGGAAAGATAAATGGGTAAGTGGTTCATAAAATCTATCATATTAGATACCCCAAATATATCTCACTTGTTGGAGATAGTAAAATAAATGAACGCTCTTTACTGAGTTGCAATTAAGTAAAGTGAGGTGCTTAAACTGAAAGGAAAGTTGACTTTGATAGCCCATGGTGCTTAACAAAATGGAATGAATCATTCATAAACACTTAGCTTTATATAAGTATTTATCCCTAGAATATGAAATAGGAACTTGAGCCTAAATGTTAAGGTTGGGACAGTTTTTATTGAAACTGCAATAATGATCATAGACCTTGATAGTTTCATTTCTATCAATGGTTAACTTGGATATGGTACATTGGAAGGTAAATAAGTGTTATAGAGATTGGGGGTCTTGGGATCAACTTAATCTAGACCTTAGGTATGACCCATTCATGGAGAAGGTGTTATAAATCCTAGGCTATTCTATAATAATTACCTTGAAAACATCAAACACTATACACCAATGCAGAATCTAGGTGGGAGAACTCATTGCATATGCTACACGGTCGTATCCAAATGGTGATATCATCATGGGAGGAGATGTGGGTGAGTAACAAGGTGTATTGTTATGAGAACACTTTCTTTCCCATAGGCATCACAAGATGACATAGAGGTACGCCTTCGTGTAGGTTAAACTAGTTTATACCTTATTCAAGGCTTGTAGCTATTTTAAGTATATTAAGTTGTGAATCCATATAACTAAACAAGTGAATAAGGTGAGATGACAAGATTCCTATGGTGAGTGTGCCGTCATGGATTCGAGCATGGCATACATGACTCAGAAACCTTGCGCAAGGTAGTGTAACTGTTGATTACATTGTCAAGATTTCACCATTATCTAAGTTGTGGGATGCCTGTGGATTTCATAGGTGGAACCCAGGTACACACTTAGGGGTTTTTCACTTATATATCATATCCTGTAAAAGGGGAACTAAAGGGATACATTTTATGTATGGCTCGTATAGAGCATTGAGGGAGAATGAGTAGGTTCAACATTCTCTCATACAGCTACACATGGTTCATGATAGTTATCGGAAATGGATTGCATTAAGGTTTATGTAGATTTAAATATATGGGTATTTAAATCAGCTGCATAAAGTTAATTATATATATAGATATAAAAAAATTAGAGATGAAGTGACAAAAAGTGGATGTTACATTTTTGTATCAGAGATGAAGGTTGTAACTCTTGGACTTATTGGGTCCTTATGCTAATTAAAACTTTTTTTTTTTTTTAGAATAAAAATGGAAATGGGAAGGATGCACCGAGAAGAAAGAACCGGGTCTGATTTTGCTGCGGTTTCAATGGTGCTAAAGTTAGACAAGATTCTGGCAATCCTTCAATATACCCAGAATCAAATAGATGCCTTGGAGCAGCTGGTGATGGGTGAAAGTGATAAGTTGGACAAAGGACAACTTAGGTCTATTGCTAATAAACAACATAAGAGTTATTTAAATAATGAATTGATCATTGATGGAAAGTTTTGGACTTACCAATCCAAAGGTGGACTAAACCTAAAATTGGGGGAAGCATTGGATAAACATGGATCTTCTTCCGATAAGATGATATTTGGAAAAGCCAGTGGGCTAAAACCAAATCTGCTAGACACTCCCACTCATAAAAATGAAAAGGGACATAAAAATGATAATTATTCTTCATCTCAGAATGCTAAGAAAATTTGGTGGAAAAAGCATAGCAAGAAAATGTGCTTTGCCAAAAATAAATTTTCCCAAAACTTGTAGTGAGGATCTACAAGAAAAGCATAATATTGTTGTAAATGGCAAAGTTAAAGGTGGTAAATTAGGACCTGCTGGTGGATGTTTCACGTGTGGCAATGGGCATTATGCCAACCAATGTCCTTTAAAGAAGATGGAAAAGTCTTGAATGATGAAGCATGCTGCAAGGGCAGTTAACAAAGGAAAGGAACATGTATCCCTAGCAGGAGACAGAGAAAATTGTGAAGAGATCCATGAGATTAGTATTCTTCAATACTAAAAGAAAGAAAATATGGATTTGTTGTACTCAATGAAAAATTGGTCAACAATTGTGAAGCCTAACTCTTTCTGGTAATATGGAATAAAAATGCTCAATTTTCAGCTTATGTCTAGTTAGGTAGCATTGATCTGAGTGATTGTTCTGTATTCTGTCAAATATTTGATTTACATAATTAATATTTCAATTCCAAGGAACTGAAAATATTATAATTTGTCTGTTGACTTTTAACAGTGGTTGTAATATATATATTTATTTTGGTATATGTTACTTCTGGGTTATGTTACTCAAGTACCCAAAGTTTTGGGGTATCATCACGTTGAAAGGAGGATCTTAGGTTTGAACCTAGGAGCTTGGAAAGCTATCACTTAAAAATACTCAAAAGGTTTGGTGATGGCTCGTTCTGGGTCGACTCATCTAAAAGCATAGATAGTATGAGGTTATATTTAGCTTTTGGTAATATCTTGTATCTCATAAGACAAGATTTCTGTTATATTACCTATCATGACATGATTCCCTTCTGTTCACCTATCATGATGTGTTGTGGCTATGTGGAAATTCTAGTTTTGAATTACTGTGAACTTTCATGGGTTTTGTGGTTGATTCCAGTATTTTTAGTTGAACCCAGATAAGGAATTCATACTTCACTAATATGAACCCTGCTATAGAAATGTGTAGGTTCAGGATCAAGGGATGTATTGTGAAATCCCTCTCTTATGACAGTTCCTATGTAACTCTGCATGGCGTCTTCGAGCCCTTAGAGTTTCAGGCTTAACTCGTATGCTTTATATTATGTTGGGAAAAAGATACGACGAATTGTAAGTCGAGGAATGTTTAGAGCTTCCAAGAGAATTTTGTAAGTCGTTAAATAACATAAGTAAGTCATTTACATACTTCTTTGTATTAAAGTAAAATATTTTTACAAACAATACACTACTTATTTGAAACCCTCGTGCAAACCAAGTGGGAATAGTGCATGACCTTGGTAATATTAGGATTAGTACCAATTTTGTAAATCCACCAAGGAGGTTTAATAGTGGAATAAAAATGTTGTGGATGTCAAAGTATACATCTAATAAGGTAACTTTGTTACTTAACACTTTGAGAGGTTTATGGAAAACTGGTTTTCTCAAACATCTATAAACTTGAAGACCTCTTGTTTGAGGACAAGAAAATATGTTGTCGTACTCAGTCATGAGTTAATATTTGTTAAAAAGAAAATTAAATAAACAAATTTGGTAGATCCATAAGCTTGGATGACCACGTTGACAACATTCTTTGATTAGACCAGTTATAGGAGATAAAAAGTGTAAAACATGTTGAGTTAGTTGATAACTGAAATAAGAAATATTCAAGTTCAGTTGAACGAATGAATGTTAGTACCTTATCTTTTTGACCCAATGTTGTAGAGTTTTGGAACCTCAAATCAAAAAGTCTTTAATAGAGCTAAGGGAAGTGATCTGTCTAAATGAACTACCACAGATCCATATGCTATAATCCTAGCAGAAAGGAATAGTTCTTCCTTAAAAGGTACTAGGTAAGCTTGTTTTTGCTATATTCTCTGTATATCAAATATAAATATTGTACAAAAATGATTTACTTTAGTGAAGTAATCATGAAATAATTTAGACTGCGTGACTATTTATAGTCTGATAAGCTGATGCAGCTACTGAATTTAAAGTTTTGAATCTGAAAACCATAAAATTATGGGGAATAGTAACTATTATGTAGGAATTATTCTTATATCCTATGTGGAATTGTTTGATTTTATTTAGCAAGGACCACATCATCGGGACGATGATGCTTTTAAGAGGGGAGGTATGTAACGCCCCTGTGATTTCCTTACTTGTTGTCAAAGTAATGATAGGACAAATGGTTTTATCCTATGTTGTTGGCACCCTTGCATATCAAAAATTAAATGAAAACTTGATGTGAACATGTAATCACAATATCAAGAATAAGCTAAGGATGATCTCCTTAGATGAGAACCCTGCTAATCCGGGTCTATCTTATTGATGAACTATTTTCACTAAGGTGACATTACGTCGTTTGTAATGTTGTATGTCATAAAATCCTTGGTGTAAATTTAAGCCTTGAAAGTGATTTGCAATGTTGTTTCTTATCTCTATTAAATTGTTAACATTATAGATTTTATAACTAAGTAATGTTAAGGATTTGACAATTTTGATAGTTCGCTTATCGACTTAATTTGAAATGCAATCAAGACTTCCTGTTGGTTTATAATAGGTTTTAACCAGCCATCTGATAGTCTGCCCATTTGATGAATAATGCCATCATGATCGTATTTCCAGGGATAAGGGGGCTATAGTTGTCAGTCAAGGATTTAATTATTATAAATTAAGGGCATCTACTCTTTCAAGTATACATGAACAACTTTCTTGATCAATGCTAACATTATATATAAATATATACATGTGAATATATATATATACACACACACACACACACACACACACACACACACATATATATAGATTGCAAAACGGAAAGAAAATCTAATCCTAGTGGTATAGTTCTAAACCTAACATGAAAACATGTTACTTGCGAAGCTAGAAGTGAACATAACCTTTGCTATTTGAAAAGGGTGTGTGAAAATATTTAGTGTTGTGAAGCCTTAAGGCATATAATGGAATGGCATCCAGATTTTCTATGGCATAAAATATTGTTTGGTCATTGAAAATGATATAATGTTGCCCAAATTCAAATGGTTGATGAGGTGGCAACCACCACCTAATATCTATACTCATAGTCCCTTAATTGTTTATTGATTAACTCTGCCAACTGATTTTGGAGTGAAGTACTTTAGTTGTCTAAATTGCCTTGCATGGCATGAAGTAAGAGTTTGCTAAATTTAAGAGAGAGCTAAGAATAGTTGGTTGTAAATTGGTGGCAACTCCATTAACTCTACATTTAATATCTTTTAATGCCCACCTTCCTCGGGAAGTGCATGGACGGATTGGAACAAGGGGAAATTTTTGGTATCGATTCATTTCATCACATGAAACTCACAGAAGCTCTGCATGCAAAGGTGGAACTATGTGTTGATGTGAGTTTGCATGGAGAAAACTTCAGTTGAATCTTTGGACAACAAAGTCCCCCAGATTGCATACATATTGTGAAAGCATTGTGTTTTGGGGATGAAGGAATTCACTTCCAAGTTAGGGATATTCTGAAGAATCATGAAATTTTTGCAAGAAAAGAATACACCAGCGTAATAGGCATGATATGCTCTGAAATTTTCATAATTTCTTGCTCTATTTAGTAATTTCACAAAAGTAACCTTGTCTTGTATGAGATTTTGTGTTTATAATTTCTGAGATGTGGAATCGTTTAATGTTTTATCTGTAGAGTATGGATTGTTATGGCTTCATGATGTATGTTGTTTGAAGTGATTTAATTATGTATAGACTCCAATAAGGTTATTATCGTTAAGGAAAGAATAAAATCTTGAGATGTTTGAGGACTGCTGCTAAAATGATTACTGGGTTGATTTGATGCACCAATATTGTTGAAATCTTCTTACAATTGTGAATAGATATCTACCCATACTATAGAAAACATTGTTTAATTGTTACCCATATCTTCAAGGATATGAATAATTATAGCCAGATATTGTGGTATGCTGGAAATTGTTCTGTGTGAGTTTTTGTTGCAGATGTCTTTCCTTGACCTAGTGTTTGTTGGATATACATAACTGGGTTTGATTCTTTAAATAAATCTATGCCTGTGGAGTCGTGTTGGTCTTGTATGAGGCATCGTCGGTACTTGTAATAGACCTAGTTTTATTTAAACTCGGTAGTTATCCAAGAAAGAAAGAAAAACTAAATTTATTATTATCATCGGGTTGTAGATAATAAGGACAGTTGTAATAATTACAAGGTCTACATCTTCGGCCTTGAATAGGTAGTTTAGAATGATGTTTATGGTCTACTCCAGAGCCACTATGATGGCTTGGCTGAATCGCTGAGTTTTCTAATAAGTTAACTATTGTATCTTGTTTACAATTTAAGATTGTATAAGTTCCAGATACTTTATTCTATTATTCCATGTTGATCTCCTTGCTGCTTCTTAATAATTCTGGAACTATTCCGACTTCTTCGGGGTTTAAAGTCAGTGCGAAAAGGTTATATTGAGATTTAATTACTAGGATGGTTAAGTCCAGCTTGTTAAAATATCGTCTCTTATGTTCCATTTCAGTCTCTATAACGGAGGATAGACATCCTCCTGTAAAACCTTGTATGTTACTTAGTGGGCTATTTTATTCACTATTATTACTAAGCTTGGTTTTTCTTGCAATTCTTGCTGAGTTCGAAAGTGATGTTGACTTCGACTAATAATCTCCTTCCTCTTGTAAGAGATACAGTTCACTGTTGACCATTAGGAAAAAATCCTAGAAAGTGAGTTGATCTTCTTTAGGTTTATGCATTAGTTTTCTCGGTTGAAAAGGTGTTAAATAGTTCCTTTTATTGAGCACACCTCATCTCAACATATGATCTAGTAATTATAGTAGAGTTTGATTTCTTGACCCTTACGCTCTTATCTGTGCTTACTGGGTTTATGTTTTATATGTTGGAAATTGAGTCCTTAAGTAAGGTTGGAGATTAAGGTTGTCCCAAAATAGGAAGACTCTTGGATTCAGGGTTGTAAAGTTGGTAGTATTACCCTCTGTAGTAATTAACACGGTCCAAGTTGTAGATCACATTGTCTTACTATGTGTTCTATTAAGAAACTAGAGGCATCAATTTTGTATGGTAACCCATTCAGGGACAAAATGGTAAGTTATATACTTCTACTCTTTTAATAGATGATAACTGGATTCGTCCTTTAACTGAGTCTATGAGATGTGATAGATCCTCTCCGGGTGTAATGCTTCTAATTTGGATTTGTGGTATCTCTGCAAACCCGGAAGTGACTCTTCCTCTTATAGCAAACTGTACTCGATTTCATTTATTAATTTTGGGGTTTCCTTGATGTTTTGAAAGTTCCTTATTGACCTTTCTTAGTTATGTCATGAATTTAGTTCAGTATGATCTAACCTTGTTTAGTAGAATGGGTTAGGAGATTGTTCTTAACTTCAGAAGTTATGTGAAATCTTGACTTACCGGAGAAAGTTTGTTTACTAGAAGTTAAAATTCATGTTGAGAAAAATCTTGGGATATTAAAAGTTCAGATAAACTGTTTGGGTAAGTAACAAGTATCTTATCTCATTAACTCATGGTGCCTACTCTCTTCCAGACTTGTAAAGACCTTAGTATTTATTAGGTCTTGATGTGATGAAACATATCTGAAGAAGGAATTGTGAACTCTTTTCTATTCTTGGAATGCTCATATAAGTGCTTAAGTTGATGTAAGTATTTAATGAAATATTTTACTAAATTTATACCCGATTGCTATATGGAAGGATGCCATGAATGTTCTTTTCCACTTATCCTCAAGGTTAAATGCTCTAATATTGTATTTCGTTAGCCAAATAATTTTGATGTCTTGGTATTATTTCCTGAGCCTTAGCAATCCTTATGGATGTATGAAACCCTCTTTAGATCTGTTGTGAAGATTTGGGAGATTGCTTGAATGTATTCTTGATATTTATATGGTTACTTAATGATTGAGTAAAATGATTTCAGGCATGCAAGTATGGGATTGCATGAGTGAAACCTTGTTACTCTTGTACGGTAATCTTTAAATATTTATAATTCTCATGTATCTTATGAATTGTATGGTTGTTTCTGAGCGACTAAAGTAGTTGTATGGAAAAGTAAGTCTAAAATTGATTTCTTCCATGGTTCATTAAATTTCTTGTTGCTTTCACGTTGTAGAAAGAATTGATTATCTACTTAAGCTTTGAAATATTGATGCATAAAAATAATATGGGTTATTTCTATGAAATAATTAAGTAGAGTATGTCATTATGGTAAGTTGGTGCTTATCATGCTCAGTTCTTGTGAACTGACTCGTGCTAACAATTTTGCAGATAAACTCAGAGAAGGAAGGGTGAAGTATTTAGTTTTGTATATTATTTTGATCGAGGAAAGATTGAAGATATGACTGACTTGAATATTCTTAAAAGAATACTTTTCGTTGAAAAAGGAAAAAAAGGGCTTACTACTTAATGTAAATGTTTTATTCTTTATAATGAAAGATTTTGATCATGCTTAAAGGCATGAGTTGTATTTATCTCATGAATGTAAATAAAGACAGATTCCTACTGCTATATATTGTTTTATAAGTGGTTGATTGTCTATTGATGAGTTTTGAGTCATAAATCTATCAAGTTAAGAAATCAACATCTTCAATACTATTGTAACAAACATTAGTATAAATTAAATAGTAAGAGATACACACAACATACGTGTGAATGCTAGGGAACATATGAGGAACTAAGGGGAATGTTTCCTAAGAATATCTTGTTCTAAGTAATTATATGTTAAGCATACTTGGAAATAGTTGAGGTTGCTAATGGATAACTGCCTCATTATAAAGTGCAATATATCAACCTACTTGTAAAGTTGTGTTAAGTTCTCCAAAGGTTTTGTTTAGAATGTACACAACCAGTAAAAGATATCTAGAAGTAAGATTGTCAAATCTTAATGGCCACTAAGAAAGAAAGTAGTTGGATTATCATGAAACCATGGAAAGGTTATGATAATCAGATACTTCTGTGCTATGGCTATTTTATAAACTCAGGTTATACTAACTCTTATCAAAGATATAATAATTTAATATTGATTTCTAAGTGAAATCAACTCTAAGTCCTATACTAGGATGATACACATAAGCTACAATAGGATGGGCTTATGGTAATCTTACATGACTATATATTGATTATGGTTTCACTTTTTGGGAATTGCGAATTGTGATAAATTGTGTTATGAAATATTTTTCTCAAAGAGATGGAATGTTTTTAATTAGGGGTGTCCCATGATGCATCATTATGAGCACCTAAGCATGTCAGATACAATGGAAGTAATATGGAACATGCTTACTAAGTTAAAGAACATAGCATTTGAATCTCATCCCTAGTCTATACAGTAATTATCTCTAAAGAGAATTAGAGAGTGATATTTTAAAAGGATATGACAGGGAAAGATAAATGGGTAAGTGGTTCATAAAATCTATCATATTGGATACCCCAGATATATCTTACTTGTTGGAGATAGTAAAATAAATGAACGCTCTTTAATGAGCTGCAATTAAGTAAAGTGAGGTGCTTAAACTGAAAGGACAATTGACTTTGATAGCCCATGGCACTTAAAAAATGGAATGAATCATTCATAAACACTTAGCTTTATATAAGTATTTATCCCTAGAATATGAAATAGGGAACTTGAGCCTAAATGTTAAGGTACGGGACAATTTTATTGAAACTGTAATAATGATCATAGACCTTGATAGTATCATTTCTATCAATGGTTAACTTGGATATGGTACATTGGAAGGTAAATAAGTGTTATAGAGATTGGGGTCCTGGGATCAACTCAATCCGGACCTTAGGTACGACCCATTCGTGGAGAAGGTGTTCTAAGTCCTAGGCTGTTCTATAATAATTACCTTGAAAACATCGAACACTATACACCAATGCAAGATTCTAGGTGGGAGAACTCGTTACATTTGTTACACGATCGTATCCAAATGGTGATATCATCACGGGAGGATATGTGGGCGAGTAACAAGGTGTATTGTTATGAGAACACTTTCTTTCCCACATGCATCATATGATGAAATAGAGGTACGCCTTTGTGTAGGTTAAATTGGTTTATACCTTATTCAAGGCTTGTAGCTATTTTAAGTATATTAATTTGTGAATCCATATAACTAAACAAGTGAATAAGGTGAGATGAAAAGATTCCTATGACGAGTGTGCCGTCATGGATTCGAGCATGGCATACATGACTCGAAACTTTGCACAAGGTAGTGTAATTGTGATTACATTGTCAAGATTTCACCGTTATCTAAGCTTGTGGGATGCCTGTGGATTTCATAGGTGGAACCTAGGTACACACTTAGGGGTTTTTCACTTATATATCATATCCTGTTAAAGGGGAACCAAAGGGATACATTTTATGTATGGCTCATATAGAACATTGAGGGAGAACGAGCAGGTTCAACATTCTCTCATACATCTGCACATGGTTCATGATAGTTATCAGAAATGGATTGCATTAAGGTTTATGTAGATTTAAATATATCAGTATTTAAATCAGCTGCATAAAGTTAATTATATATATAAAAAAATTTAGAGACTAAGTGACAAAAATGGATGTTATAGTTTTGTAAATTGGATCTTTTTCTACGAGTGTGGTGCTCCTTTCTAGTGGGCCTCTATGCATTTCGATAGCTGGTGTTATATGTGGATGTGGTCATTGTTAATGTGTACCTTGTATGGTGTTGAAATTGGTCACCATGTTTATAGTGCCTGCATGGGGATGGAAAGAATTTGTATATGAGAGGCATACGATGGTGGGAGGAAATACGATAGTTTGACTTGATAGATGTCTTTGGATTTCTGTAGTGTTTTCCCCTTTGCAAAAGTGAAATGTGAAACGTCTATTATGCATTGAATGTTTAGTAGGTTTTCTCAATCTCAAATGTGTAGTACTAATTAAGAGCATGGTTAGGTGTATTGTTTACCGTAGACATCAGTTGTATCAATTTGTATATATATTTTCTCGCTTAAAATCTTTTGGTATGTACATGTGAAGGCTTGGAGGCTTCCACATTGGTTGTTGGTTTGTTAGGGGTGGGTTATAGTATTGTGTATAGAATCATTCCCTGAGGATTTGGATGGTATCCTTGCTTGCAATGGCTGCTTGTTGCAGCGTATGGTGTACTTGTTCTAATTTTCTTTATGTAACCAACATTGCGTAAATTGTATATTTGTCTACAGTTGTGCCTCCTTCATAGTGGTCCTGTATGCATTCTGATAACAGGTGTTGGATGTGGTTACAATCATTTCCAATATGTACCGCTTGCTATGGTGTTGAAATTGCTCGCCATCTTTACAGAGCATGTATGGGGATGGAAATAATTTGTATATTAGAGGCATATGGTGTTGGGAGAAAAGGCATTAGTTTTTTTTAAAAGATTGTATATGAGAACAAGGAAAACAAACTGAGATATAGGTAAATGGGGAAAGGATAAAGAAAGTACAAAAATATGAGTAAATGAATTGCTATTTACACTAACAGGGTTCATTGACTACATTTTGTATAGTATGTCTGCTTTATTTATCACGTGTATTGTCTACCATTGTCTTTGCCATTAGTTGAGAAGGTTTACATGAATCCAAATTTATGTGTGTATGACTTGAAAAGGGCAAACAGGAAAGGGAAAGCAACATTATAGATCCTGATCAATTTTGGTAGTTTTGTTTCTATTTTTTTGTTAAATTGAAATTGGCCAGGTATGGTGATATATATACAAATTTCAAATGTAAGTTTGTTGGAGAATTTGGAATTTATTTATTGAGTCTGATTAGGAGTAAACATTAGGTTGCAGTGTGTGATTAAGTGTACAGTATTCTCCATGGTTTCCTTTCACGTAGAGGAATAGGTAGAAATTTGTATAGGAGAAGTCAATGAGTGGCCGTTGATAAAAGCACCGCAAATAAATAGTCCCAAACCACAATTAAGTGTGTACAATTACAAGGAATGAGATGGGGACCCGCTCTCATTACAAATGATTCACAGTCTGGAATGAATATGCATGCGTGCCAATTTAATTTGATGATTATAGGAATGCCTTTCTTTTTCCACCCATCGAATGTCCCAATGATTAGTGGTGTATGGAAGATGCGTATTCTTCGAAACACATGATTATTCGTATCTTTCGACTGTTTACCATGTTAGAAAGTTGGAAAGAGGGTAAAAAGCACAAGACAGGTGAATTGGTGAGTAGAGGCAAATACGTTATCGACATCCCGTAGAAGACAGTAAAACTAAACTTCTTTTGCATGACATTTCAGAGAATTATAATTGCACTGCAGCAGGTACCCGTGACAGTTTCACCTGCTTTGCCAACATCTATGGGAGCCCTATCTTATAATTGTATGTAATTTTGTTCCCTTTTTCCAACTGTAGCACTGGTTTCTCCCCTACGGAACTTGCATTTTATATGATTTACTTATGGTAGTCATTATTTCTTTTTAGTTTATCTAAGTTGTAATACTGAAAGAGTTACAATTTAGAATGAGCTCCCAATATGCTCTGTCAATAGCTTGAATAGTAAATGCTATGCCGAATTAAAAATAATAATAAAATACTTTTAAAATAATAGACAATTGTAGAAGTTCTAATTCCCTTAAGAAGAGTTGTTCAAATCTCATGACAGTGTTCTGTTCTATTGCAAGCAAGCTTCAAACCTATTGTAAAGTAATACAGATCCATGATCTGTGTGTGTGTTAGGTGAAAATAAGGTCCAATTAATTACTTATTGTCCATGATCCTATGAAGAAAAATGATGGTTCTCTCTTCCTCCTCACTAAAATTGCCTCGTTTAATCCCTGGTCTTAAGTAATTCATCCACCTTAGCCTGCAATTCTTGCAACAACGCTGCAGCCCTGCTGCAAGTTTTCATTCCTCCACCTAAGTAATGATATTTCTCAATAAATTAAGTAGGTATGTTTAAAGATCATATACATTTGTAGCTTCAATTATTGATTAGCAAATGGTAAAAAACAACACCCAAAAAGTGCTAAATAGCTTACCAGCTCTATCTGAAAGAGATGACCAGCAGCCATGGCCACGGACACTAATATATGTTATGAGCTTCATGTCCTGCTCAGGGGACCAAAAACATCTCCTTATTGCCTTCTTTTTGCAGCAAGTGTGCTCCATCTTGGGTTTCTTCAACAGATTACGCAGAAGATCCTCTCACCTATATAAATTAATGAAATGACCAGGGCCATAGAGGGAGGGGTACTCACTGATATACCAGTAGTAACGGAGCAGTAGACACGCGCCTGACAATTGCATTTTCCCCACATGTCAACTGCAAAAAGAAAACCAGAAAGAAAGTTCGACGAAAATAACGCTTTCTGTATTAAAATGGCGAAACCCACGCGTTTCTCAGCAATTTTGGCATTCAATGATATCATCCATAAACCTCAGAAATGTTGGAGGAAAAACTGTCCAATTAGCACTTGTTAGCTTTAAAGCATTCTCACTGCAAGACCAGGCCATGCCACGCATGCAGCCAGCGACAGGTGGATGACACGAAGCACGTGAAGCTCGACGACGACGTGGAGGAGCCTTTGTGAATGGGAATAGACGTAAGGATTTCAGTGCCAGGTCAACGAATAAGAAAATTTAATAAGGAGACAATCCAGTGCCACGTCATATAATATTACATGGATTTCTCTTCAGATCTGTAATAATAACATGAATGGATGTAACAAAAATACAACACGTAACTTCACAATGTAATCGCCCATGCAAGGTATACTCTTATTGCTCATAGAATTCTAAAGAGACTAAAACAAAATGTTCATGCTCCAAATGTTTTGGTACATAGATTTGTAGCACATAATAATCATTTATTTCTTAATATTCACGTTACACTATAGAGTTTCTTATAAAGTAGGAAACTAATTACTATTGACGTAATATTGTTGTTATAATAATATATACATTTAAAAAAACAATTAACTATTTAACAAATAACAATCTTACCAATCATTTACTAAACGTAGACATTAGATTCTTAATAAAAAGGTGTTAAGCAATGTATCAATTTTGAGTGTGATTGGGAAAGGTCTCAAAATACATTGGAGTGTCCAAAGTAGTGTGGAGTATATGGAGACCTTGCTTAGATGTGCCCCACAATTTAAAAGCTAAGTCAATGGGGGTTTGGCCCAATTATAGGTATGACTAGGCCAAGGGACAATGAGGTAAAGTAAAAGTGACTTGGAAAATGTGTTAAGAAGAGTCTATGTTAAGTGTGAATTAGGTGATGTCCCATGTTGAAAGAAAAGTAATTTGGTGGCTCGACCCATTAATGGGTATGACCAAAGTGAAACCACGATAATAGTATATGGTGGATTAAGGATCATGTCAATCACACATGTGACTGTAGACAGAGGACCCAAATATAAAATTCACATGAGATGGTGCTCAAACTGGTCATGGATTCAACTAAGGTGAGTCACTAAAAAGTAACATTTAAGCGAGACAAGGCCCGGTGTGGTTGCATAATAATCGAGGTGAGAACCCAAATATATAATTTAAACAAGATGGGCCCTAACCTAATCATAGGCATGCACAAGGTGATGCCCATTGTTCTAAAAAGTGGTGGTGATGCTTGATGTGGTTATGAGTTTAACTAAGGAGCAATGTATTGTTTTTATCATGTATTTTATTTTTGGTTTTATTAGTAGTTTTGGTAAAAAAGTGAAGGATGATGGGGTTATTCATGGCCGTGGTGACACCATTATCATATTGTAAAATTAAAGGTGAGGGAGAGGGAAATAAGAGGGTGGGTATGATGTTTGGGAGGAATAGAGGGGAGAAGAGTTGTAGATATGACCCCATAAGGCGGGGAAGGTATTTGGCGGGGTGGGAAAGAAGGGAAGGGGAGAAAGGAAGGAGACAATGGGTAGGAGAGGTGGTGAAAGGAGTGAGGAGAGAAATGGAGGTAGAAATAATGAAAGAAAATGGGTACAAATATATCTTCTTATAGGTGTGACCCAACCCAAGAGGAGGGTTTGATAAAAGCGAGAATGAAGGCGATATATATGAAATCCTAAGATATGGTTAGGAGGAAGGAGGGTCGAGAGTAAACATAGGTGTGAACCTTCTTGAATGAGTAGGGGAAGTTAAAAACATGCCGTAGGGAAATCCAATGAAAAACACCAGGCGATGGTTTCACTAGTGACTAGGGATCTTGTGTCTAGGTCTTAGGTGCAAATAAAGAGAAGAGGCTAGGAAGGGAACACGTGATGGATAGGCATGGATGTAAGGCGTAGTACCTATGAGAGATCATAGGTTTAACTTGTGAAGTTTTGTAGTGAAATTTATGTGTGAGTGAATGAGATAAATAGGGTACATTTCTATAGGGGTACAATTGGATACATGGAGGGTAAAGAGTGGAGAAATATTTCATGGATGTTGGAGACACTGACACCAAGATAGAGGATCACCCATTTAGAGGTAAGTGTGGTTTGTAGTATATTTTTGATTTGCTTGAAATGTATTTTGGCATACTTGTTGATATTGGGAACTCCTTGTAACCATGTTGCAACCACACCCCAACCATACTACAACTATGATACAACCATGATGTAACTATAATGAAACCAATAGAGATTTAGTAGTGTTATGATGTTTTTAAGTCTCGAGAAAGATTTTCTTTTGTGGAAGCAATGGTTATCATTAATTACACTAGATCAAATATTTTTTTAAATCATGTATCGCTGTAGACACAAAATCACAAACATATTAGTATTTACTATGCCACAAAGTATGTTGTTATATGCATGGATCTTGAGTAAGAAAAGTATTCATTGGTGACACATTCCCTAGTCCATCTGCTTGCTTTGATTGTTTTTATTGTCTTTATCTCTCACATCTGTCACTTTTGATTCGGTAAGGTCATAGGGATCCCTATCTCACAATCTTCTCACATTTTTGTCGGCTATCCTAGGATACCAGCGCGCAAGAACTGATGTCCACCCTAGGTGCTCCTTTCCTATTTGTTCTTGTTCATATTTTTGACATTTGTGGTCAACCTTTTTGGTTTTTGTACTCCTATCCTGGAGTCCTATTCGGCAAGTCGTGTCACTAGTGTCAAAATTCAAACAAGAGATCCCTATATATACACAACATACATACCATTATAAGGCAAGGAAATTCTAAAGGGAAATCATATCTACATACTATCAAAGGGACTGCATTTTTGGGGATTATTACTTTGCATACACTGCATAGGAAGGGGAAGTTCTAAATTCCATCCCACACATTTTTATTTTATTTATCTTTAGCCCACTATCTTTGTGCCATTGGCACAAGGGAAACCTAAGGACACTATTTCACACACAAGCACACAAAACTACATGGATTCGGAATGTAGTGCAACGCTCGGTCATAAGTTCATCCTTCAGATGACCGCCAAGGTCAATCACGACTTCACATATTGCATTTTTATTCCAATTTGATGTGTTCGTGAGCTTCGCATGTGGCTAGGGTTTGTGTTACAGGTTTACAGGTAACTCGGCAATCCAAGTGTGACATATAGACAATCAACAAAGAACAAGTGCAAAACCACGACGACATAGGAAAAAGTAGATTATGAGCATTTCCATTGTCATCGGTTCAATGAGTGGTCTCTAGTGCCCAGCGCCCGTGTCAGCTCTATCCACAACTTCCGAATTTATATTGACCATTTCAAAAAAACTCCAAGCTTGTTTGTCGATTATTTGAGTTCATATCTATTCATGGATAAGTGAAAATCAGATAAGTTCCCTATCTCTCTCATTTGCTTACACGGATGCATCTTTAGATTGCTTAGCAGCTGTATTTTTTGTATATTATCATAGTGACTCTGAAGTTAGATTTAATATTCATATTTATTAAATCATTTGGTGAACCCCTCTCTTAGAACTCCTTGCCCTAGGATCCACAAAACCCTCATGGATAAAAATAGATCCTCCTCTCTTATGCAAGCTATGCATCATGTTAGTGTGAATCCTATCCTTGATGATGTTGTTGAGGTTGAACTTAATGTCCTTTATCACAATTCTCAATTTGATGACAAAGTTCAATGACTACTTATTACTCATGAAAACAATATTCCTACTAGTTTTTGTAACTCTAGCATGAGCATCGTTTCACCTAACCAAAACTTCACTTCATGATCTCCTTGTTCTTATATAGTCACCGAGGCTGCTCCACCTTCTTCTATTTTGGTTATAGCACATGATGATGCTCTTATCGATTATATGTTTGGTATTTATCAAGCCATTGTAGATGCAAAATAATGTTATTTCCAAATTTCAAAATGTACATGTGGATGATGATGTTTCTCATACTAGTTAATATGAATCTAAATTTGTATCGCATATTTCTTCCACTTTTGAAAATATTTCCAATGATTGAAAATATATATCTTCTAACAGTTCTCCTCCTATTTCTCTATATGTTGATGACTCTCTAGATGAAATGCTTGCATTTGCAACTCTGTCTAATAGTGATGCTGATTATATTTCTGATCATAAACATGTTAGTGAGGATGATACTTCTCTTAAGACTTTTGAATGTGAATTTTCCATTTTTCTCTCTTTCTACTTCTGAAGTTGTTTCCAATATCACTCATAATGATTCTACCACTCCTACTAGTTTAAATTTTATTGTTTCTTCCGAATTTACTCCTAGCGTTTCTCTCGATATTCCATGTTCCTATCCTCCTCTTCCACATCTTTCTTCTTCCTCTCAAGATGTTATTCATGTTGATTCTCCCATTCCTACTAATACACCTCCTCTTATTTCTTCTAGCATCTACATCTAGCATTCCCATAGAGCCTTCACCTTCGCTTCTTCTTCTCACATTCCCATGATCACTCACAATGGAAAACTTCAACCTCTTCATATGCCTCTCACTTCTTCTATGATTCCTTCACATGATATTTTATCACTCATGCATGTTTTTGGCCATTTGCAATCTCAAGTTCAATCTATTACTCTCGAAAGAAAATCCTACTATTCTTCCATTGATAATAATTCTCTTCATGGCAATCCTATTCCAAAGAAAATTCAAAATTCAGCTTTTCCTAAGGATTTTATCATGCCTACCTTTTCATGTTTTAATGGCATTAGAAATCCATATTTGCATCTTAAGAATTATCATTTAGCCATGGCTTAATGATCAAGGACCAATAAGCATCACCTATAACCATCTAATACCAAATTAATTATCACACACATTTAGTAATATACAACCATGTAATAATCAAAAATACCAACGCACAATACTTATGCTCAATTAATGTTCTTCTGCTAGGCCATCTCCATTAGGGGCGGTGCCTACCCCTCTGCTCCTCGACCAAAGGTGGTCCACCCAACGTATATAGGACAATTGGAAATATTAGCACCCATCGCTATGTTTCCCACCACTCATTATAATCCCGAGTCCATCCTACATCATCCACCCAGTATTGGATTTATGGCTGCATCCACCTCATCTAGACTAAGATTCACTAGCTAGTCTCTTGTTGGACCCAACCTTGCTCTAGGCCTCATTGATGATCTAGTTGCTCTCACCCATACATATGGCTGTAAGGGCACGTCCTAGGCTATACCAAACTACCTTGACAAATGATTTTCCTAAAACAACTCGGTCACTCTAGGAAACTGGTCAGGTAACCACATGGTACGTCGAATACACCATAGCTCAAATCCATCATCTACCTAACCACCATATTATCTATATGGCCTCCATATGATTGCCCCTAGTCCCATACGATCAATCATAGATCTATAAGTAGTGGTATCCAACCTCCTACTCTGGGTTCCTACCCATCTCGCTGCGAATATATCAGGTCTCACCCAATCAACACATGGCCCACTAAGTGGCTGTAATATAGCAATATGCTCATAGGCCCACACATGTAACAATGTGGTGGCTCCAAGTCCATCCCCATGGTCCTCTTGCATGAATATGTATAGATATATGTATAAATGGGCCAACATACACCTCACCCATGTAAATCTAGTCCCATGCTCCTCTATGCACTGAAAAATATCATGCATCTTATACAAGATGCCCACTCCACCACCCTTACTGCCACAGATGAAGCAATCACAACTGTAATAAAATTCCATAACCGTAGAACACCTGATCTCAATATGACATCTAGACTAATATGGGTCTCTATCTATACCCGTGTCCCTATAAAGTATCACCTAGCTACTCTCATCTACCTCTGAACATCCACTATAGCCATCACCTAGACTCTCGCCCACAAATAGTAGTCATAATATACAATATACATCCTCTAGGGTCACTGTCATCTCCCCAAGAGGAAAGAAAAAAGTACATATCACTAATCGTGCAATGCAATCACCATAGGCATATTATGGGGTACCTCTCCCAATCTCACTATAAGCCGTAAGCTGACACGATCTAGTATGTTCCACTCAGCATCAAATAATCCCAAAGTCAATAATGTTATTAGATATTGACATCCGAAGAACTCCCTTGAGTGTATATCTCTCTATACAACACAAACATCAACAAAATATCGACATTAATACCTCATATATATGCAAAAGTCATCAAAATCATCAAGCCACTCATACTCCAAAAAGTCATCAAAATCCCCATATTTCACATTGTGCTATGAAAACACTCTCTGAGTCACCATCTCCCAGGAGCATGATAGGTGCCTAGAAATAGGTCACGAGCGCCTCAAACTGGGAAATGGCATCCCAAAATATGGCAATGCATTAGCTGCTCCCGCCAAGGTCAGAAACACCCAAAAATTCAAAATTTGCAAAATATTGAAAAAATTGGGAAAATTTCATCAATTTTTTTGAAAATAATCATACCCACCAACTCATCCATCATTTTCCACACCACGGCTGCCACTATTCTATCGAACCTAGTCAACCTCACTACCCTAATCTGCAACATCCTCGCAATCTTAGAGCTCAAATTCTAACTCAATCACGATTCAAATGAAGTTACTATTCACTTTTTACTATCACTATATATAACAATTTTCAATTTTACATTTACCATAGTTATTATTCAAGTTTTTTTTCCAATTAATACATGGAACACGGGTTCACTCATATCTTGAGCTTCATTACTTGTTTTTTCTCCCGTTCGCACCATTTGGTTCAAAATTTCTTCTACCACCGTACTATACATGTTGGTTGGAAAATTGATTGTTGGAAACAATCAACGAGTTCGGGGGACAATAGTCCCTCCTCTTTGATAGGGAGGTTCCCTTATTGAAAATCCAAAACCCTAAGTATTTATAAATATACAAACTAATAAATTTCTGATGCGGATATTGGTGATCACGAATTTGAATCATTCTTTTAAAAATAGATGAGAAACTAGGAAAGGACATGGAGGAATCACAATAGTATCACTAAGTCAAGAAAATTAGTTAGGGAAACACAGTTGAAACTAACTCACCGATCAAATATAAAAAATATTCCTTCGTTCCCTAAGATTACCAAATAACCGCAAGATAAGAGAAGGGAAGAAGTAACAGATTTCAAATAAAGAGAATACATAATTTTATTTTACTCATGCATGTAAAAGGAATTCAAGAATATGTGTGTTTGTATACATGAAAATCAAGATTACATAAAATGCATATTGACACAAGTTTAACACATCTCATCTCATGGATTGAACAAAAAGTTTCAAATTTCACATATATCAAACTATCACATTTAATAGATTGCAATAAAATGAAATAGAAAGAACTTATAAGAGAGAGGAAAGTTTCTTCTGTATTGATCAAAATTTTGTATATCACATCCAAGTGCACCAATATCTAACCCCTTTTACAAATGAGAATGAAGCTTTATATAGGTGAGGAGGATGTAACTAAATTTCTAACTAATTTTCTTGTAATTAAGTTCTAATCACCTAATTACTTAATTACATAGTTGGCTTGATTTTACATACAAAGTTTTTAAAATGATAAATCCAACTCAAAAATAAAACAATTATGAAACATCAAGATCCCGAAGAATAAGGTACATCAAGAACAAAAAAGAAGAGACCTTTATTTTTAGCACTAGAAATCTGAACTTAGTTATAGCAGTTGAGATTTCCATGCTCTTAGGAACTATTGTGTTTGCAAGAGCATCCAACCAGCTTGCTAGAGAGAAATCCATCTCTTTGGCAATTCCTCCACTCTGTAAAATTCCCTTGGTGGCTTCAACAACTACATTATGTAACTTGGAGAGTTTTACCATATTATCTTTGTTGAATGAGTCCTCTTTAAATAACACCTCCTTGATCAATGAGTTGAATTTTACTTTGATTTCATCAAGTGGACTTCTCTCTATATAATTATCCTTGCAGAATAGGCAACAAAGATCTTGTAAGTCAGAAAATATCCCATCCTTTAGTGACTCACCCTTTTATACCATGGATTTCAGCTCAACTACAGCTTCTTTGAGGCCTTGACTCTCCACTCCACACTATAGGTCCATTTTTTTGATAGATTATTTTTTGAATCATAGAAAAATCAGTAAGACAGAGAATTTTCTCAACAAATCATGCTCATGATTCTCGAGATCTTGAATGCAAGTTGTCCACAACTTGAGTTCTTTATCAATAGTGTCAACTGTTGCATTGAGTTTCTCTTGAGTTGAGGTGATATTATCATACATCCTATATGCCTCGTCAATGAATCCAAACCCAAAACTATAATTCCTTCTACCCAAGCTTCAACAACTTTACCAAATGCTGCATGTTTACGAATCTCTACAATAGTTGTGACATATATTCCAACAAAGTAATAGTAGTAGGTAGAAGTGAAGATATGGGAGTGGGATCAAGAGGGGTCTTATTAGATGAGAGAAAATATTTGATGAAGTTTGAGAGAACTGCACCTGTTCCTCAAGCTACTCCTGAGTTTTCTTTCCTTTCTCTACCCTCTCAATAAATTTTGAAACTATTTCCTTGAGATTTTATACTTCTCCTTCAGGGTAGACTCTCCAAGTGGGATCCTAGTAAGCTCCAAGTCTGAAATATATATCTCTTTTTCATTCTTGTCTCCTCTTGGTTTAAATATTTCTACAAATCGTTGTCCTTTAGCATCTCAGACCAAACGAGAAGTTTCCTTATATTTTTAGGATGAGAAGGATTTGTGCCAAGAAGGGAAACCACTACATCAAATCCTGGAGAAACTATCTGGGATGAAGCTTTCCTCTTCTTGCTATCAATCATGGGTTAAACCCATGTGAATGAATCACTAGAAGGTGGAGCTGGAGGAGGTGGAAAATAAAGGACATTTTGGGAACTGAGAGGTTGAGAAGTTGAAATTTTAAGAATAGGATCTTCAACAAAAGAAGATGATGGTCTTTTAACTTCTATCTTAGGCCTTGAGGCACTAGCTTTCCCTATATCTGGTTCTATGATTTTTACCTCATCTTCTTCATCTTCACCTTCTTCATTACCTTCATCTTCCTCTCCTTATTTCTCATCCTCGTGTTTTTGAGTTTCTTTCTCCTCAACTATTTTTACTTCTTCCTCGGAAGGTAGTGACACTTGATCAGGAGCAGGAGCAACTTCATCAGCTGATTCTTGAATCTTTCCTTTTTCTACCCTTTACTCTTGTGTTTCCTCATTCTTCTCCACCTCTTTTGATTTATTGTTCTTCACATATACCTTGGTTCCTTAATCCAAGGGTGATGAGGAAGGAGTTAATTAGATTAGAGAATATTTATGCGAAGTGGAGGCTTCCTAGGAGGAATATGTCTTCATCATTTATGTATATTTCTTTACTTTCCTATTGAATCATTGTCTTCTCCTCACTCACACATGATTATCTAGTTTAAAAAGACCATCCCTCTCTTTTTTAGACCGATTAATGGTTGGAATAGGTGTATATTTAATGGATTTGATTTATTCGACATAAAAGTAAAAATCATCATCTTCTATACCCTCGGGGACAGGTTTACAAGTTAATATATTATATTTGTTGTAATGATAGTCTTCCAAAGTACCTTGTCCTCACCTCATATTCATTTACACATCCCTCCCATTAGTCCTTGAACATTGTGTTAGGTTTTGGAGCCTATTTTCATGTGAGAAAATGTTTAAGACATGTACACTAAGAGTATTGTACACTTTACACAGTTGTCTCGCCAGGGTTCGGGGGCGGGCCGTGCCCCAGTGGGGTTCAGTGACGACAGCCCCTTGTAGTAGGGGTTCGGGGCACAATCCCCGAGAAAATTTTTTTGGGCCTTAAAATGTGCCCGATATACCAGAAATGTGATTTTCTCATATGGGTGGGATTTTGACCCATAGGTTTATGGGACGGTTTTTGGCCCATGGTTTTGATACCCATGATTCTGTAAAAATTCTTAAGTAGTTATCTATTTATATGGTTTTATGCATATGGTAGATGTATGTAACATTGCAGATGTGTTTTGAATTCAGGTGTGAATTCTGTAGAGTTTGTTGAGCATAGCTCCAAACAGATTTGGGTATTGTATTGAGAGAGCGGTGGCTTGTAATAAAATCTAAGCAAGTGATTCTTGGTGGATGTATCCCAAATTGGGTGAACCACATTAAATACTATCTCTTTGTGTTCTGTTATTTTATTCTACACTTTTATTTGAGATCTGTAATATTTTCTGCATATTAGTTTCTACTTTATTGCGATTTTGTGAGGGATTATTCCACATATTTTATCCCTTATTTCCTAACAATTGGTATCAGAGCCTGGTTTGGTTTGCTTTGAAGTGTTGAATCACAAGGAAAGTTTTATCTTGAGTGGGAGCTATGACAGATGATGGAATATCTAGGGTTGATAAATTCAACATGAAGAATTTCAGTCTTTGGAAGATGCAGATGGAAGATTACCTTTATCAAAAGGATCTTTATATTCATTGTCTGAGAAGGTGAAAAACCCTCAAGCATGACAGATGTGGAATGGGATTTGCTTTGGATAGGAAGGCACTTGGGACAATCCGACCATGTCTTGCATCTTCGGTATTATTTAATGTTTCAAAGGAAAAGACTACAAAAGAACTGATGGATGCATTAGGGAAGTTGTATGAAAAACCCTCTACCTCTAATACAATATTTTTAATGAAAAAGTTGTTTAATATGAAGATGTCTGAGAATGGTTCAGTAGCAGATCATCTAAATGATTTTAATACGGTTGTAAATATGATAGCTTTAGTTAGAATAGAATTTGATGAAGAAGTTAGGGCTTAATTAGTTCTGTGCTCTTTACTGAGAGTTGGAATAGCCTGGTAATGGCGGTAAGCAAATTGGTTCCAACTAACTTAAAGTTGAAGTTTGAGGATGTTGTAGTGGTGATTCTAAGCGAGGAAATGTGAAGAAAAATCTCTGGTGAATCTTCTACTTCAAGGAATGCTTTGACAGTGGAAACTAGAGGGAGACAGAAGAATAGAGGAAGCCGTGGAAAATCAAAGGATCGAGCAAGGTCAAAATCCAAAAGCAAGATAGTATGTTGGCACTTTGTGGAAATTTTGGGCATGCAAAGAAGGACTGTTGGGAACTTCGGGACAAGAAGAAACAATAGGAAGAAAACAAGGAGGCAAATGTGGCAATGGGTAATGTATGTCAGGATGCTTTGATTCTTTCTTTGCATAATATTACTGAATCTTGGGTTTTAGATTCGGGGCTTCTTTCCATGCTACTCCACATAGGCATTATTTTGTTGATTATGTTCAAGGAGATTTTGGGCATGTTTTTCTTGGTGATGATGAGCCTTGTAGCATAGCTAGAAAAGGTTCTATTCAGGTTAAGTTGTAGAATAGGAATACTTGGCTATTGAAGGATGTCAGACATGTGCCTACATTAAGACAAAATTTGATATCGGCAGGGCAGTTGGGAAGTGATGGTTATACTGTGATATTTACAGTGGACTCTTGGAAGGTTACTAAGGGTGATCTTGTGGTGGCAAGAGGTAAGAAGGTTAGAACCTTGTATTTAACCACTTATAGCACTAATTTTTGTAATCTTGTGGCTTCAGAAGTAGATACAACATTGTGGCACTATAGGCTCAGTCATATGAGCCATAAGGGCATGGAGATCATAAAGAAGGATTTTCCCGGATATATAGAAATAGGTTTGGAGTTCTGTGAGGACTGCATATATGAGAAATAGAAGTGAGTAAGGTTTCTCATGGTTAGACCTATAAAGAAAGAGAGTAAGTTAGAGCTAGTGCATTCTGATGTGTAGGGGCCAGCTCAGGTATCATCTCTTTGGGGTTCAAGTTATTATGTTACTTTTATTGATGATGCAACAAGGAAAGTTTGGGTTTATTGTATTAGAAACAAAATTGATGTATTTGACACTTTTGTCAAATGGAAAGCTTTGGTAGAGAATGAAACAAATCTTAAGCTAAAATGTCTCAAGTCAGATAATGGAGGGGAGTATTGTAGAAATGAATTTGATGATTACTGTTCTAAGAATGGAATCCATAGGAAAAAGACGGTTCCAAGAACTTTGCAGCAGAATGGTGTGTCGAAAGGATGAACAAAACAATAATGGAATGTGCTAGGAGCATGAGGTTACATGTTTGGATCGCCTCTTTATTTTTGGAGCGTAAGTGGTGAGCACAACTGTACTTGATAAACAGAGGACCTTCAAGTGCCTTGGATGGATGCATACTTGAGGAGGAAATTTGATTATTCATTTCTTAGAGTCTTTGGATGTGAGGTGTTTGTTCATATAGACAAGGATGATAGAACCAAGCTAGAAGCTAAATCAGAAAAATGTACTTTCATTGGTTATAGTGGTGATGACTTTGGATATAAAGGTTGGATTATTAAGGAAAAGAAAATCATTCGATCTAGGGATGTGGTCTTTAATGAGAAAGTCATGTATAAGCGGAGTTGTAGGAAAATAAGGAATAATCCAAGAAAGAATATCTAGAGGTAGAGGATCTTCGGATGACAAAGTGACACATGAATCAGTTCAGGAACCTCCTCAACATGAACCCCAAACTCCTATATTAAGGAGGTCTTCTAGGGTGAGAAGAGAACCTGAACGTTTTTCTCCTTCTCTTTATTATTTATTACTCACCGATAGTGGAGATTCGAGAGATTTTATGAAGCAATGTAGGTAGATGCTTAGAAGAAGTGGGATAAATCCATGGATGAGGAGCATCAAGATCTCATGGAGAACCGGACATGGGATTTTGTAAAGCTACCCAAGGAAAAAGAGCATTACGGAAAAGTGGGTGTTCGAGTCAAAGAGGAAGAAGGAGGAAAGAAAGAAAGATACAAGGCCCGGTTGGTGGTCAAGGGGTTTGCACGTAAAAATGTATAAATTTTGATGAGATTTTTTCTCCTATAGTAAAAATGACTTCTATTAGAACTGTTCTAGGAATAGTTGCAGCAGAAGACTTGCACTTAGAACAAATTTATGTAAAGACTGCATTTCTCCATGGTGATTTGGAGGAGGAACTATATATGCAGCGGAACCAGAGGGCTATGAGGTCAAAGGTAAAGAGAAGATGGTGGGCAAACTAAAGAAGAGCTTGTATGGCTTGAAAAAGATCCATGTCAATGGTATATGAAATTTGATAGCTTCATGATGGAGAAAGGTTATATTAGATGTCATTCTGACCATTGTGTATATACAAAGAAATTTGAGGATGGTAGTTATATTATCCTTTGTTTGTATGTGGATGACATGTTGGTTGCAGGTAAAAACATGCAAAGAAATAAAATTACTCAAGAAGCAACTAAGTGATTCCTTTACTATGAAGGATTTGGGGGAAGCCAAAAAAATCCTTGGTATGAGGATATCTTGGGACAGGAAGGAACGAAAGCTAACTTTATCTTAGGAAGAGTACATTAAGAAAGTCTTAGAGAGGTTTAATATGCAAGATGCTAAACCGGTTAGGACTCCTTTGGCAAGCCATTTCAAGTTATCAAAGGAGCAGTGTCCTAAGATAGAGCAGGAGAGAAACCAGATGTCCAAGGTACCTTACTCATCAGTGGTTGGCAGTTTGATGTATGTCATGGTGTGCACTAGGCCTGATATTGCCCATGCAGTGGGAGTAGTGAGTAGATTTATGAGTGATCCAGGTAGAGATCACTGCAGGCAATAAAGTGGATCCTTCGGTATTTGAGAGGGACCATGGGGACAATTTTGTGCTACAGTGGATCAGACACCACTTTGTGTGGTTATGTAGATTCAGATATGGTTGGAGATGTAGACAGTAGGAGGAGCATGACAGGTTATGTTTACACTATAGGTGGGACAACAGTGAGCTGGATTTCATGACTACGAAGTTGGTGGCTTTGTCAACCACGGAGGCTGAGTATGTTGCTGCCACAGAGGCAAGAAAATAAATGATTTGGTTACAACAATTGCTTGAGGAGTTGGGGCATAAGTAAGAGGAAGGAAAGCTGCATAGTGATAGTCAAAGTGCTATACACCTAGCTAAGAACTCTGATTTCCACTCTAGGATGAAGCATATACAGTTAAGGTACCATTTCATGAGGAAAACTTTGGATGAAGAGAAGTTAAAGCTGGAGAAGATTCATACCACTGAATCTGTAGACATGATGACCAAGGTGGTCACAAGGAAAAAAGCTCAAGATGTGTCTAGCTTTGGTTGGTCTTCATGAAAACTAGTGAAGGGTTAAGAAGCTTTCTCAAAGGAAAACTAGTCTCCAAGTGGGAGATTATTAGGTTGTGAAGCCTATTTTCATGTGAGAAAATGTTGAAGATTGTACACTAAGAGTACTGTACACTTTCCACAGTTGTCTCGGTAGAGTTTAGTTTAGGGTCGGGTCGGCCCCGAGTGGGGGCTTGGGGGGAGCCCCTGGTACCAAGGGGTTGGGGGCACAACCCCCGAGAAATTTTATTTAGGCCTTAAAACGTGTCTGATATACCGAGAAACATGATTTTCTCATATGGCGGGATTTTGACCCATAGGTTTATGGGACGGTGTTTGGCCCATGGTTTTGATACCCACGGTTTTGTAGAACTTCTTAAGCAATTTTCTATTTATATGTTTTCATACATATGGTAGATGTATGTAACATTACAGATGTGTTTTGAATTCAAGTGTGAATTATGTAGAGTTTGTTGAGAATAGCTCCAAATAGACCTAGCTATTGTATTGAGAGAGTTGTGGCTTGTAATAAAATTTGAGCAAGTGATTCTTGGTGGATGTAGCCCAAATTGGGTGAACCACATTAAATACCATCTCTTTGTGTTCTATTATTTTATTCGCACTTTTATTTGAGATCCGTAATATTTTCTCGCATATTAGTTTCTCTTGTACGATTACGTGAGGGATTATTCTCGCATATTTTATCCCTTATTCCCTAACACATTGGTATATGATAGTAGGTCATTCTAAGATGTTTGGAGATAAAACCCTTGTTATAAAAGGATGAAATCTTCTGATAGTTATGAAATTTGAATTCTGAGATGGTTCTTTCGATTTTTTTGCATCCGGAAGACTTACACGTGTAGTTTCCCAATGAGATACGAAAATGAATGCCAATGATCTTCTTATCTCTGTAAGTCCTGTGTAACATATCCAAGTTCCTATAAAGATCCACTAGAACCAGTTTATCATTGCAATACATTGGAAATTTGTTAGGCACACCTTCAAACCCAATTATCCTAATATATGAGAATTTTCTAAATTGGATGAAGAGGCTGCCATATGTAGAGATCAGTTGTCTTGCCTCTAAAGAGACTCTCTCAGCTACATTTCCTTCCAATAGCCTAACTAGGAACATAGTGAAGGCATCATTGAATCTCATGTGGTGAGTCTTACTATTCTCATAAGTGATTCAAGGATATAATTTATACACTTTGGTACATTTTTATTGTCATCTTACCATGACAACCCTATATAGGCCTTGTAAGTACTAATGGTGTACATCGTATGTTGTCATGTGGAAATTTTTGTTCGTGCACATTGATCAATTATTTACTTGGGTTCTCACATATGATTTCACCCCAATTCAATCTACGTTTTTCTTCATAGATGTCATTGATATACACACACATCTAGTATTGAAATTCCTTAGTGGTAGGTATGCCCATCATCCTTGCAATAAATGTGATCATATCTCATAGCTCTTCTTTGAAATCAGACCTATAGAGAATTTTGGTAAGCTTGGAGTTTTCTTTATTTTGGGTTTTGATCCAGGACTTGGCTATCATCATCTTATACTTATCTCATTCTTGATCAAAGAGGTTTTAAGCTTCATCCTTGGTTAAATTTAAAGATGGGATTTCCTAAGGGTGCATTGATGTAATGGGCATCAATCTTGAAAATTATTTTTCCCTAGGGATCCTTAATTTTCTTAGTTTGTGGGTCAGAACTTAAAGCACGAGCTAGGATAGTGTCAGTGTATTATATTAAGGTAGGAAAACTAACATCGTATGTATTCTAATTTTTTTAATGCAGTAGGCAATTATGATGGGATAATTTTTAGAAATACGGGCCCAAAAATAATCCAAGTTCATATGCCTCACATCAATGTCTCCTATATTTGGTATGACAAGAGAAGAAATGTGCTCATATCACACATACTAGAAATTCATTGTGGAGGTGTGTGGGAAAACTCAGAGGAAATGAAGGTTTAACAATGGGTTTCCAGAGGTATTTAAAGGAGGGTCAAAAACAAAAATAACTACCAAACTAGAGCAAGGAAGGATGAAACCACTCACCTTTAGTATAAAAAGGATGGCACCTCCACAATGGTTCTAATGAAACTTGAATTTTTGAAATTGGATAAAAATTGACTAAGTTATGAGCAAAAACCTCTTTCTAGGTGGGAGAGCGAATGGATAGTGAAAAGTGAAAAGTTGACTTACAATGGACAAAAATGGCCAAGTGTTGGTATTTTATAGTAATATGGATTGAAAATGGGGTAATCAAGTGTTAATAATAGTGAAATGTAGGTGTCGGTAGGATCACAAGAACTATTTAATTATCCCTTCATTTTTTCGGTTATAATGGGTGCATGAGGAACTCAAAGAACTTAGTGAGGTGCAGGAGCTATGGAGTTTTGGGGAATAAAGGACTTGAGATAACGGTTCCATCTAGGTAGCCAATCCCCGCATAGGATAAAAAGGAAAGGCTTGTGGGTTGGAAAATAGTTTGGGAACCAATACTCAAGCAACACACTTCCTTTGGTTCAAAAATTTTCCGCAATACCCGCAACCGAAGAAAAATCAATGCAATGTGGTGAAAAATGAAATGTAGGGAACTAAAAATTTTGGATAACAAAGGCTCGATAGGAACTATTTCCACCGAGATTCAAAAAATCTAATAAACACATCTAGGTAGTGTATTGCAGTGCAGTGCATTGGGGAATCGGGAACAAGAGGAATGGAGGAACTATTCCTCTTATTCCTCCAAAGTCTGCAATAGCCGCACAAAGACCAAAATGACCCAAAATTAGCTGACTATTGAATTTTTTTCACTTCTTTGAAATCAACAGAGGTAAGTACATCCAAGGTAAAAGGTCACTTATCCAAAAATTCAATTTTTTCAAAAACTCCACATTTTTGAATAGGTGACAATAGTACACATTGCAAAATGATATATCCCAATCTCACACATATAATCTTAAACATATACATAATCTTACAACATCTTCTATACTACCTCTTGGTCATCATTACATCTTTTCACCTCTACTTTTGGCTCAGTGCTCATTATCCCCATCCCCCACCCTTTCACCAAAAGGGGTGCATATAATCGGATCACCCTATGATTCATGTCATGCTACTATATGATCATTCGATACTCCTAATACATCATTATAAAAAAATTCTTTCACACTAGTAAAACAAAGGAAAAAAATCAGTCTATTCAAATACTTTCTGTCTACTTCCCATAATGAACTAATTTGGGATAAAAATGAAAAATCTTTCTATGATTAATCTATTGTACACATAGAATTTCAAAGCAATCTTTTACTATTTGAATCAAATCAATCAATCAATACGGCATAACATACTTTAATATCTCTCCCAAATGACCTAACTTGGGAGTTACATCACTTTATTATCTTTCCTAGATGACCTAACATGGGAATCACTTTACATTTTCTATCACTTCCAGATGACCTAACATGGAATCCATCTAGCACTATACAAATCGAACACCCATGGGAGTGGGGTCAATGAGATGTCATTGCCTTTCCTATACTGCTCTTATATGGGTTATTTAACATGAAACTAAATTTGGTCTTTATCCATTTGTAGTGGTTGGAAATTTTGAGGATGTATTCATGGATGGAGAGTAAAACTAGACCTCTCTCCCCAACACTCTTCCTCTGGTGGTAGGATGCCCAAATCCTCCCTTGATCAAAATTTTACAAAATCGGGTTGGGAATTGATCACTCCCTACCCCTTCAAATCTCCATTGGAAATAATTCAAAATATCCAAATTCTCAAAATCAAATCATCAATTTCTCCAAGTGCTCCTTACAATGGTTCATTGTCTCTATTTATGCCACATGGATTGACATGTTGATCCATGGTTTTCCATGTTATATGTTCTTATATTTTGCACATACTTCTGCAACAGGATTCTCTAGACTTCTCATAGGTATGTTCATTACTTCCTTTACACTACTTGAATTTCATTCAAATAACATAAAGGGGGAAATGTAGACATAAAATCATGCATATATTACTATTTTACTATGTAACTACCAAATATGTTGTTATATGCATGGATCTTGAGTAAGAAAATTATTCACTGGTGACACAATCCCTAGTCCAACTGCTTACTTTGATTGTTTCTATTGTATTTATCTCTCACATATTTCACTTCTACACCCGATTACTCGGTCAGGTCATAAGGATCTCTTTCTTTCAGTATTCTCACATTTTTTGTTAGCTATCCTAGGACACCAAAGTGCCTAGACTTGACACTAGCACCTAGGAAATCCTATCCACCCCGGTGCTCATTTCCTCTTTGTTCTTTTTCATATTTTTGACATTTTTGGTCGGCCTTTTCAGTTTTATTAATCATACCCCTAGGTCCTAGTTGGCATGTCATGTCACTAGTGTTGAAATTCAAATAAGAGATCCATATGTGTAAACAACATACATACCATTATAAGGGAGGGAAATTCTAAAGGGAAATCATATCTACATACTATCAAAGGGACTACATATTTAGGGATTATTAATCTATATACACCGCATAGGAAGGGAAATTTCTAAATTCCATCCCACACATTTACATTTTAATCTAGATTTAGCCTAATATCTTGGTATCATTAGTGTGAAGGAAACCTAAGGACACTATTTCATACATAAGCACAAAAAGTACATGGATTATGGAATGTAATGCAACGTTCGGTGATAAGTTCATCCTTTAGATGCCCGCTGAGGTCATTCCAACTTCACATATTGCATTTTTTGTTCAATTTTATGTGTTTATGATATTTTTCGCGTAGGTAGGGTTTGTGTTGTAGGTTACAGGTACCTCGAAATCCAAATGCAATATATAGGAGATCAAAAAGGAACACGTGTAAAACCCTAGCGATATAGGAAAAATAAGATTCCAAGCATTTACACAAATCACCAACACCTTGGAGTGGTATCTAACACCTAGGTTCCGTTTCCCTTTCTCATGCTCCCATGTCCAAACTCATTAGCTTCGTAGCTTCCAGAATTTATATTGAGAATTTCCAACCTTCTTCTCAACATATTCATCATTGTTCCAATTCATATATGTTCTAGGATAAGTGAAAATGAAATAAGTGCACTATCTCCACCATTTGTATAGACGGTTGCATATTTAGAGTGTTTAGCATTTGTATTTTGTTGTATATTATCATAGTGACTCTAAAATTAGATTTAATATTCAAATTTTATTAAATCAATCACATGCATCAAGAGATGAATCATACTGGTATGGAGATGAATTAATGAGTGGTACTATTATATATTAGATGGATTTAGTAGGTGAATATGGATAAATGTTTTTGATGGCATTTTTGAAGAGATGAGAAAGTGACATGAACATGTTTCGCTTGGTGATTGATGAGACAAAGATCATCTTGGAGAATATTTGGAAAATATTTAGTATATTGATTAAGGGGTAATAGGTAATATTGGATGTAGACCTAACGATGATAGATCATATACTATGGAGTTTTTATGGGTTAGAAATAGATGTGATTCAAATATAGATATTGATGGTTTAGATATAAGGAGTTATATGAGAAGGGGAGTGGGAATTGAGTTATGTAATATCTATGAAACATGACATTTAACATTATCCTTCCATATTATTCAAGTTAAAAATTACCATTAGGGCTAGCTGAGATGTTGGTAGAGTTGATTGAGCATGGAAGGGTTTATTCCTAGGAGAAAAACATATTAGAGTAGACATATATAGAGTTACACTAGTACACTAGTTGAGTGTGAGTCGGTTTGAGCATGGGGGTGTTATTGTAGGTGTGGGAATGAGATCACATAAAAATGAGTATACCATGGGGATAATTATACTTTATGCATGATTTTTATAATCATAATCACCATTTTATATAAAGTGGAGGTAGGAATAAAAGGTGTTTAGAAACATATGCTATAAGGAAAATATGGAGGTAGGACTAAAGGTGTTTTAGAAACATATCCTATAAGGGAAATATAGAGAAATTCCATCATGATTTGGACAATATAGAGGTAGGAGGAATAGTATGGTGGTTGTATCAAGAGGTTTCAAAGTTTTTGGGATGAAGGGAGGATGGAGAGTAGTTTTGGAGTGTGGTGTTAGGGATGGATTATTGGAATTGTGAGATGGGAGATAAAGTTCTTTTAATATAGGAGAATAATTAGGAAATTTGGGTTATGATAGGAAATTCCTTCAAAGGTAATTAGATAATCATGGCTTAACACATATAGATGACTAGTGCTAAGATATGAGGTGACAAGAGAATAATATGTTCAAGTGGTGAAGGAAAAGAGGGTGATGATGCATGTACAAACTATGATTTTGATGCCTTTTCAGATATATATGGACATTAAGGATGATAATTGGGAGCAATTATAGATATGTGGGAGCCATAAGAGACCACAAAGATAGATGGTTACGAGTATGAGACTGATATGGTTGAGATAAATGATTATGATACCCAAATGTAGAGTTAACAACATAAAGTAGAGTTTTCAAAGCATAATATTGATGAGGGGATGGTGGAGAGGATGTATAGGATGTGCCATTAAATATGGATGATGGAGATGGGGGAAATGTGTATCTACCAAAGAATATAGATAGAGTGGTAGGGAGGACCCATTTATATAGGTAGTGGAAGGAGATGATGGATTATTTAGAGGTGGGAGAGAGTACAAGATAGTGTGAAACATCAAGAGATCCATATCATGGGGAGAACATGAGACCTGAAGTAAATTTTAGATATAATGTTGGAATATCTAGATGAGATGGAAACAAAGAGGGATAAACTATAATAAAAAAATTTTGAGTTGAGATGGATTCATAAATATAATCAATCATGTATCTAGAAGTATTAGGGAATTTGGATGAGTAGATGGATGCATAGAGATGCATTCTATATTTGGAAGTGATATTTTCACAATGGGAGTGAGTTCATGAATGAGTGATTCAAATAGAATACGTAGTTTTAGATAATGAGTAATAATGAGTACACCTACATCATGTCGAGGAAAAAATAGATTGAGTTATCCAAGAGGCATATATGGAGAGTGTACAAGTGGGATTATATTAGGGGTTCTTGGGGTACATGCCTAATAGGAAGAGGCTACACCATTATTTTCTAGATCAACAGGGGTCAATGTCCCACATACACAATATGAGTATGATTACTCATAAGATAAATTTAATACATACACTATATGTACATATCGAGACAATAGGCCACGTCTATATACATGACCTACCCTAAGATATGATTATGTGATTGTATAGACACTATTACTATATGAAAATCACACACACACACACACACACACACACACAAATATATACCTATATCCACACACACACACACATAGAAAGAGATATACCTATATACATATACACACACAAATACACATGTATGTATGTATGAGATGATCATATCACCCATTTTGGTGAAAAATGTGTTAATATGGTTACATTTTTGGTGCTTTATTATGGAATGAATATTCACATGTTTGCAATGAAACCTACCTTCAATGTTTTTTCTATTTTAATATGTTGTGTGACTATATATGTTTAATGCAAGGTGAGATGGAAATAATGATTTTTGCATGAGTGAAATGTGGATTTGAGAGAGTGGTTTTAGAATTGGTATAGGATAGAATGAGGATACTTGTATTTTTAAAGTGAAGGTGATAAAAATAGAGGATTTGAATGATGTCTAATCATCCAAAAGGTGACATAGTAGCCCTTTATCTCATAGATATCTAATGTGTGTATGTGTGAAATGAATTTTTACTTAAAGTAAATACATATTAGCCAATGTGTGGCTTGAGAGTGATAATTTCATGTTGTGTGATGATATGAATAAGTTAGTTGTAATCCATGCTTTACTCAACTTTAATCAATCATATATATCCCTGATGGACATATATTTGGTTCTAGTAACAATATTTCTTTCTCACATTAGGTGCCCATATCCCTAGTAGTGTTACTAGAAATAATTCCATTGAATTATATTTATATTTATATTAAATTTTTACCTTAGTTTTGTATTTTTATTTGTTATTGATGGGATATTCAACTCTCTAATTTGTTTTAAAGGGGTTTAGAACAACTAGTATCTTGATGGAAAGATGTAGAGGTGGATGTGGAGATGACATTGGCTAATGTGTAATAGATACGACCCTTTAATATTTACAAAAATATCCTTAAGGTTGTTATAGTGATTAGATATCTAAAAGACATGTTCATTGTTTAACTTGGAAAGTAGGGGAAAATATTAAAATGTTGGAGTTTTCCACTATTAGATCAAAATGTGTGTTGACTAGTTAGTTGCAACATTAATGCAGGAGCATTGTAGGAGAAATGAAGATATATATGTATTTTGGAATTTTAGACAAGTATTGGAGTGCATGTAAGAATTGTAAATGTCATCTAGGTGCAAAGGCATGAAAAATATTATGCAACAATGCATAGTGGTTCTGTGTAATGATAAGGATCATGTGACGAGAGTTGTAAAATAACATGCAATTAAAAGAACAATAAGGATTGCACAAATATGTGCAATGTATTTTGATGAAGTAGGGGCATGTAAATTTTAGCATAACACAAGAAATGATGATCATGATGACACAATAAAGAAAACCAAGGGTGCATGGATATTTCCATAGCTTAGTGCATAAGACTTGAAGAAAGATAAATTGTATGGAAGAATGAAGGTAGAGGTAGAAACCAAAAAGTGGTAGGTGAAGACCAAAATCACCAACTTAGAAAACAACATGGAAATTTTCTAGATATATTTCTCTCAACTACTAGAGCCGAGTTGTTGGATGTCATTAATGCATAAGAATCAAAATTTAAGCTTAAGTGGCCTCGGGAGAGGATTATAGAATGAATTTAGATTACACAATGAGAGGGAAGAAAAGTTTATAAAATCCTACCAAACGATTCATTTGGGGACTAATGGTAAGGTTCTAGAAATATTCTATAGAGCTTTATAAAATCTACGAGGAAGGATTAAAGATTACAAGGAATTCTACCCCTTTATTGTTTTTAAATTTTGTTACAAGATTTGTAACCACTCTAATAGAGAATTTTTTTTTCTTGATTTAGAGTCATTTTATGATGTGTTGATCTCTAAAAATGGTTTCAGATCATCTCCAATTCTTGCACTTTTTTTGAAGTGGTATCAAAGTGTAGATATACACCTTAGAGAGAGGTTAGGAAATGAAAGGAATGGTATAATTCCAACCGTGATGTAACTAGTTGAAGGAGTAGAGATGTCAATTAGAAGAGTCACCAATATTGGAGGAGTGAATGCATCAAATGAAAAAAACACAACTATTATGGGAGAACTTGAACAAGTTATGATAGAAATAAGGGGTTTAAATAATAGGCTCAAGGTATTTGAAGAATACTCAAGAAGAATATTCATGGCACCATAAGCTTAAAGGGATAATGAAGGTACAAAAATAGGAGGCGTATGAAATGAAGAAGTTAAAGATAAAGAACAAGGTGAAGAGGAGGCCATTGACATGAGGGAATCATGATTATTATAATTTATTTATAGAATGGGATAAAGACCAAGAATGGATGTCCCATGATTCTCTGGAAGGTAGGATACAAAAGAGTTCATAGATTAGATCAAAAGCATGGAATAATACTTTGAGTTTAAGGAGATAGTCAACCATTTATGCATCAGAATGGAATAAATGAAGTTGAAGGAGAATGTGGCATTATGGTGGAAGGATGTGCAAAATTATTGAAAAACAAGAGGTAAAGACAAGATAGAGTATTTATATCACATCATAAAAAAATAAAGAGTATATTCTTTCCATCTATCTACCAAATGCATTTATTCAAGAAGTTATGAAAATTCAAGAAAAAGGAGATGACTATTAAAGACTACATAGAGTTCCATCATATCATGATACAAGTTATACACATAGAATCCAACTAGGAGAAGGTTCTATAGTATAAAAATTGATTAAGGTTTGGAATCCAAGAATAACTCGTCTATATGCACATCTAGATGGTGTAAGAATATTTTCAAATAGCCTTGAAGGTGGAAGATAAGTTGGCACACAAGATCCAGATTATAGCTGGAAGAGGAAGCCAAAATTTACATGATATAGGTTGAAGTGACCGAGGATATAGTAAGCCATGAGAAGATTATCACAATAGTGTGTGACACATACCTAAGGTAGTGTGTGGGTCGATAGAGTGTCATAATATTCAAGAGGGTGACAAAGAATTGGTTGAGGTGGGGAAAGAGGATTATCTTAAACATGTTTTAAGCATGGAACCATTGGACATCAAGCATTAGAGTGTATAAGTGTGTAAAACAAGGCTATAAATAGGTGCACAAAAGCAAGCATGCATGTAGTTTATGGTGATGTAGAATTTGTGGGATCCAAAAACAAAACATTCAAAAGGCCTAGAGTAGAAAGAATTTATAATGATAAGTGTTGAGCTCTATTAATTTCCTTAATAAAAACTCATATTTTGTATTTTTATAAGACCATTGTAACCATGTCCATGTATCTCCTAAGTACAATGTTGAACATTATTATTATAGCCATGAAATTTTGGCATAGTGACTAATCAATATAGTTATATCTAATTGTATTTATTTTGTGATATTATGTGTGCATTTATTATTGTTATTCCAATAAATTGTTTGGATTATTATATGTGTTGATTCCACTCTTGGTTGTAAGAAAATTTCCATATGCAAAGTGAAGGAACTGTCCATAGCCAAATAAATCATCCACAACAACTTGTCCACATCATAAGGAAATCATTCATAGCTAAGAGCCCATATTTAAGAATACATTTTGAAACATGAAGTGATGAAACTCAAGTCCTTGTGTGCCATTGGAGAAGTAGTTACAAAAAGAACATGGAAAATTGGGAAACAAATCAATATTTGATTTGGTCATTGATAAAAAACTAGTGAAGAACTGATTGTTAGATTAACACTTGTTGTGTATTTCAAACATGTTTCAAATCTCTCTCTTGTTACATTGAAGATATCTCTCTTATTCTTTTAAGATCTCTCACTTTTTCTGTTGAAGAGTCCTTATTGTATTCTTCTTCTTCTCACGTGTTGTAAATGATAAGGTATAAAGGAAAGCACTAGTGCTTTGTAATAAGTCATTAAGTTAATGAGTAGAGGAGATTCAAAGGTCATATTTGGAATTAGAAAAAGAGATTACTGTGATCTTTTATTCCTAGATGTAATGTTTTATGCAAATCAATAAAGAAATATGAGTTATGTCATTTATTTTTTAGTTACATAGTTAGGAAGGGATTAGCACCCAAGTCAGGGCCCACTTGAGGTATGCTAAATCCCATCAATTTTTTTATTTCATGTATATTTACTTAGGAACAATCTACTTTCTGAATTTGCAACTTTGTTTCAAAGAATAACATTTAACACTAATTCCTTTTCAAGTTTGAGTTTTATTTTACTTTCGGTATTATTACATGACATTTATTTCCTTTTCAACCTCTTAGATCATTGTAATTGTGCATACAACACCAAAAATATTTCAATTCTACACTCCCTAATTTGATAATTAAATTAATGTAACTCAATGTTCAACATATTAATTACTGTAACTTAATTTGCACCACTATTTTTGCATCGTTTCTGGGGATATTTCCAAGTTATAAGAGTTTGTGAGGTTTTGCATTTCTAAATTTCTTAGAACATATTAGGTTGTAGAAATTCCACCTTCAAAACCCTCACTAATGAATGTTGATTGAGTTGAGTCATTTGATGTATGCACCATCATAGAGATGCCCATGGTATATTCCTACCCAATCCTCAAATAGAAGAAATTACTTCTAATTCTAAAGAAGAAACATCCTCTTCTATACAAGGTTTGCTGATAGAACACTCCCTTCCAAGTGAGACTTCGAGGAAGTTCTTAAACAACCAAAAATGGCAGAGGAGGTGAATCAAAATATGGAAGGAGAGCCAAGAAAATTTGAGTTTCCTATCTCCAATAACAATCAGCTGCTCAAATGAAGAACATCTCTCCATCAGCTCTTCCTAATTTTCATGGATCTATGACTGAATACCCAGACACTTTCTTGTTTGAGTTTGATGTCTTATGCAGGAGTTATGAATACAAAACTAATGCACACAAGATGAATTTGTTCCCTGTTACACTCAAGGATGCAACCTTGAGATGGTTTATGGGCCTAAGAAGAGATGTTGTTACTACCTAGCAGCAGATGAAAGACAAATTTCTGACCAAGTACCAAGACTACTGCAGGCCAAGTAGCAGAGGAGAAGATGAAATATTCAAGATGGAAGAGAAGGAAGATGAATCACGATAAGATTACCTAGTGATATTCCTATTTTATGTTCAAAATTCAAGAGACATAATGTTACCTCATAAGTCTCTCAAGTTAATTTTCTTAAAAGGAATCAATGAGGAAGATATAGATGCTTTAGAATTAATAAAAGATGGAGAAATTTCCAAAGATAATTTTGAGGATATTTGTGAATCCTATAGGAACTATTCTAGAGTAACCATGAAAATAATAAGAAGTGCTAGATCAAATGGTGAAGCAAATGCCAAGGGAATTGGGGAAATATCTAAGTCAAAATTGTAAACATGTTCAGAACATGAAGCAAGAAATAGTTAATGTCATGGAAACCTAGCTTGATGCTCTATATGCAAAGAAGAAGAGATAGGATTAAAAGGAAAAATTGTAGAGTTATACCATTCTTATAAAAGAAAGAAATTTTATTGCACATGTAGGGGATTGGTCAACATTACAGAAGGAAAGGAGGCTACACTAGAGTTCAAAATGATAGAAATGGAGGATGGGCAAGTTTTCTACATTTCCCAAAGGAAGCCATGACCACCAAGACAAGGAGGTATGTCACAAGATCCCATGTAATCTTTTCAAAATTGGGCTAGTAGTTCATATAACAATATGTAACCCCCACCTTGGGCTAATACTCAACAAGGATGGGCTCCTTACTCTAGCCAATACCAATAGCCATGACAACCTCAGTTCTTAGGAAAAAATGGAAGCAACCCCTTATTCATGACAGTAACCTTGGAGAGGAGGGAAGTAATGGAGAAATCAACCTCTTAACTACCAACAACCCTACTAACAACCTCCCTACCCATAACAACAAGCTTTGATGCCAAACCCCCAATCTAGATCTCAACCAAAAGATACTCAATTTCCAGCTCAACCAATAACTAACCCCAATAATAAAGCTTCTCAGCCATCCTATAATGTTGAATCAACCCAATACTCTACTTATTCAGTTGATGTCAATAATATCCATCTCCGCTCAAGAAGAGCACTTATGCCACCAAGTAAACCTACAATCACAAAGACATAAGATGAAACACAGTTGTTGTAAGATGATCCACAAAAAACTCGGAAGATGCTGCAAGTTGATCCACAATAATATGAACATAATTCTAGCAAAAGTAAGATGCAATTCAATGGATCCCCATTTCTAGAAAGATTACAAGAGAGAAAAAATGACCCTTAATCCTATTCTAATTCTAATTTTGTTAATCAGTTGAAGGACATTTGTGTAAAAATTCCACTCATTCAATCCATCAAGGATGTGCCTATTTACAAAAATATGATCAAGGATCTATACATAAAAATCTAGGTAAAAAAAGGAAAGAGCCATCCACTATAAAAGTCATTCAAAATTTGGCTAAAATCATGCTTAGAAACTTTGTGCTACCTAAGTACATAGATCTAGGAAGTAATTTAGTGAATATTACTATAAATAGAGCTATAATAAAGAAAAACCTGATCTACTTATGGGAAACAATCAATGTCATGACCAAGAAATTCATGGATGACCTGAAGTTGGAAGGATTGAGGCCAATAGCTACAATATTGCAACTAGCAGATAGATCAACAATAAGGCCTAAAGGAGTCCTTGAGGACATTATTGTGGTGGTAGACTCTTGGGAATACCCTACTGATTTTATTATCCTACAACCAAAGGAAAGTCTAGGAGGTTACCATATTATACTAGGAAGGCCATAAATGGCCACTTCCAATGAATTTATAGGGTGCATGTCCGACAATATGCTCATATCAAATGGAAATGGTACCAAAAACTTATACTCTATCCTTCTATTGGGACCCTGATTTATCGGCTAAGTAAAAGAAGGTACATGGGTGTGCAAGGCCTTGTTAAAGAAGGGTGCATAAGGTGAAAGCACACAGGACAAGACTCTAGAAGGGTTTAATAGAACAAGTAGTGCACGCGCACAAGGAAAAGCAAGATTTGGGACTTAGCCATATTTGGCATATCAGGTAGGACACATGAAAAGCATGACCCGACTACGCATGCGGAATGGATAAGGTGCCAACCTAGTGACAAGTTGGCCTAGGAAGGAATATACCTTGCGATGTAAGCTTCTAGAAAACCATCATGGCAAGGAGTGGAGAGATCGGTCTTGGAGGAGCATGCTCCCATGTAGAACCACATTTGGACACTTGGTGAAGGATTTGAAGCCTCACAAAGGTGGATTGGATGTTCAAGAGGCCTATAAATACAAGCACCCATAGAGGAATTGGGATATAGATCAATAGAGAGTGGAGCTTTGCAAAAATTCTGCGAGGAATTATATTGGGTTGGGTAGATGAATTATAGGGAAGGATGTATCAAGGGGTTTGGGTATGAAATTTTACTTTCACGTTTAGGAGGAATCTAATCCAGCTTATGATGTATGACTTTGGTCTACCATACTTGTGATATTCTCGTAATGGATTTAATGCATGTGATGAGATGGTTAGGTATGATGGAATATGAATATAATAGACTCTGGTTTATACATATATCTACGTAGTTCTGTTTCATATGTGTTATACGAATGAATATAAACTCCTATATATTTCCTTTTCAGTTTAGTTCTATAAATTGTTAAGTATCCTTTTATCTGACATGAATGCATTGATCTAGAAGTCTGTTCTAAGCTCTATGATGAATGTAAGTCTCATGTCCACTAAATATTTTTAAATTTCCTATCATAGATGATGCTTTCCCACTTAACTCACATAAAAGAGAAACTTAGCAGCTGCATGTGCCTTGAGTGAGCACCCAACGCTCGGCTGGGTGCTATGCCTACACGCATGGGATTCCCTTGTTCTTTGGTGGGTGTAAAACTAACTACATCTTTGTTCCATTTCCGAGACCTCTTTTCAAAGTTTTAGTGGGAAATTGCATACATCATGATCTATGCAATGAGTGATGACAAAACGTCTAACTCTGGAAAGTGTTGAATCATGGTTCAAGAGCATGGAGGAAGAATTTTCTTAGATATTTAGCACTGGGCCGAGTTTAGTATGCATGGATGGGTAGAAGGAACCTCTAACATGATTTGTATGAAACTTTCTTCTGTTGCTTCCCAATAGAGTTGTATGAATGACTCTCCACATATGCATCCAAATCAAGCTTGTATTATAGATCATGTGCATGGACCCAAGAAGAGTACCAAAGGTTGCAAGATGTAGATCTGATATGGAAACATGCTATTGATCACTGGTGGAAGAGGGTGCTGACTAGCTATACTTTGGAATATGCCATTTCGATGTATACCTACTTAGAGATTGTTGATTTTGAGTTTCTAAGGGATCCTGTAGGGTCATTTTTACATGCTATTCCTTTGGATATAAATATCTTAGTCATTACTTTGGGTTTAGAAGCATTCCCGTGGCTGGATAAGCTCTCTAAGTGCAAGGAAAAGGAAGCTAGGGTGGAGGAAGATGGAGGACGTTGTGGTTGAGAAGTAAAGGGAGGAGAGATGACTCATGTATAATGAAGCTCATTAAAGGGAGATGACTAAACAATGTGAGGTAGCAAGTGTGATGGATCTATGGAGGCGAGATATTGTGGGAAGGCATTAAAGTTCACATGGAGGAAGTGGATCCTAAGTAGTCATCACTACCCCATCTTGGCAAGCAAGTAAGAGAAGAACCTCTAACTTCCGATGAGAGTTCATCACATTGAGAAAGAAGATCCATCAGCATGCATCTAAACCCACCTGACGACTAAACCCTAGTGATTGGTCTTTCATATTTAGGGAAGAATATTGTTAACCTAGATGGTATCAGTGGAAGTGACCGATCTGCACCTAGGAGATATAATTTCTCATTTGGGACTTCTATGGATGCACATACCATTCTAATGTTTGGAGGAATTTTTAAGAAGAGTGCAGATACACAAGCCTTCAGTCTCATATCTGGGAGTGGTGCAGGGTACACTATTGGTAGTGGGACATTATCATAGACCATCGCGTGTAGTTTAGTGGAACTTTGGGGACCCTTCGCGTGACCACTACGAATCCGTGGATCTCGGTGGGTTAGGAGGAATAGTACCTAGTGGATCTGATGGATCTAGAGGGTTAGGAGGAACAAGATCTGGTGGATCTGGTGGATTTGGTGGGTTAGGAGGAACAAGACTTGGTGGATCTGGTGGAGGAAAAAAAAGAGGAAACACTAGAGGAAACCAAGGCTCTGGCTCAGGAGGACAAGGACCCTAACCACCCCCAAGTGTTTTTGAGATGTCTTTGCACTTACTAGACTACAGGGGTATTGAATATGCTACAAAACATGTGCACAAGTGTGAGTTACTATGGCGCACAAAAGGGATCACTAGCCCAGAGCGAGAAAGGCAAGCTAGTTTGCAATGATGTTGCAAGGATGCACACATAGCTGGTACTGAAAATATGACCCTCATCAGATGGTGGTGGATTATACTACTTTAAGAAATGCCTTCTTGGCATAAATCCATATCCCCGAGTTTGAGTAGAGAGGCATCAACGCTCTAAAGGAAATACACCAAGGAATGGAAAAGAGTGTGCATGAGTATGATTCCTAGTTAAAAATTCTCCTATCAAAATTATCATATGACATTCACCCGTCACAACATGCTTAATGGTTTGTTAGAGGGTCAATAACACCATTTAGAATATTGTTATCTCATAAGACTTTCATAGAACTACGCGAGGCACTTGAAGATGCCTTGCATGCTTTGAAAATGTTGGAAGCATTAATACTTGGTGTTAGCCCATTTCTGGAAGCTCAAATCACTGCTATGGCCAAGCAATGAGAAAAATTTTCTGCTAACTCATCCCATGAGACTCATAGTGGTATGTGGTGTACAAATTGGGAAGTTGAGGGGCATCTAAAGGAAAAATTCCCTTAGAAGTCGGTATGTGCCGTAGCTACGGATTGTGAAATTTTCCATAGGGACCATGATGCAAGTAGATGTCCCTTGTTGCAGTGTGCAATTCAAAAGAATGTATCTTGCTACTGTAAGATCTGTACCTCTACAACCCATGATACTAAGGATTGTAGGCTTATTGACCATATCCATGAGGCTATTGATCTTGGTGTGCACCATACTAGTCTTGCCAGCAGTTCTAAGGGTGATGACCGTTGTTATGAGGACCGCGCAGATGGAGGCACGCTTGGAAGAAGTTCTCATGGAGGATTCCAGGGCTGTGGAAATTACGGAGGGGGAAGAAGTGAGTTCCCATGGGGAACATGTTATAATTATGGATCTACAGAGCATTATAAACGTGATTGTCCTGATCTATTACAATACTCGTGGTATAGAAAGAAACACAAGTATGAAGAGTGTCTAAAACTATATGAGCATATGAACCAACAACACTGGAAAGATAAGGGTGCTGCTATGGTGAGCGTAAAAAGGGCCGATTCAAAATGGATGCCAAGAGTGGTATGTGAGTTAGAGCTAGAACCTATACTAGTGACAATGCGTGCAAAGGCCGCGTATGCCAAGGAGATGCCCAGACCAAGGACATTAGTTTCTAGAGAGGAGGTGCTAAATGGAAAGTACTCGACTCCCACCCATCAGAAAGAAGTATACCAGAGACTATGGACGTAATTCAAAGTTTACAAGGAGATACAATGTTTGAAGGAGAAATTGAGGAAGGTGGGGTAGCGGAAGGATAACGAGGTTCCAAGAAGTGACCTGGATGAGGTCAAAGAAGTATGTAAGATGTTAAGGCAAGAGAATATTATTCCCTTACTTTGGGAGAATGGATAAGGAAGAAGGTACCATGTGTCGGAGCAGAGTGCGAGAGATAGGTTTCACATGAAAACCATTCTCCACAAAACCTTGAATATGAAAAAGAAATTACTTTGAATACATTTGTTGATGGATGGATCCTAAGCAATATCCTCATCGTTATGGGGAAAAAGTAAATGTTCTTACCTTAGATGTTTGGCATCGATGAGAAGGCTTGCATTGCATCCATCTTCAAATGTGATATATATGGCAAATAAAACTAAGGAAATTCGCATTGGAGTATTAAATGATGTAGTGATTACCATTCGGGGTCCAAGTTTACTGGAGACTTTGAAGTCTTGGTTTTCACCGAGGCGGACAATTTTTAGCACTTGCTTGGGTACCCATGGTGTTACAAGAATAATGGTGACATAAGGTTTAACAAAGGATATATCAGTTTTGAAAACAAGGAAGAATGCGTGATCATCCCTTTGAAAGAGGGGAAGTCGACGCCCTACACAAAGCCATTGGGAGAAGAATTCCTTGATAGAATATACGTGTGCTTAATCGAGAGATCTTGAGATAGTTCACCCTACGTAAGAAGTTATCCAATTTGAGGATGCACATGCATGAGTGATACCAAAAGCATGGCATGTGATAATTGGGCACATAGGACCTATGAGTTGATCAAATGACATTTAAGAGGATTAGTAACCAAGGTGATAAAGGCACGTACAGTCTGATGCCTGGAGGAAGAAAACTACCAAGTTACTCAGGAGGGGCTAATCTGGAAGATTTCTTGCGAGAAATAGAGGCCCATTGGATAAATAATAAGGAAAGGAGGGAAACGTTTAACTACAACCTACTTGGAACTACTACGTGATGGTGGGTGGCACATTGGGAGAACCTCTTGGAATGGCACGAGGTGAGAATTTCATTCTTCGTAAGGTTTTGTAGGAGCAACGCGCCCACGGATATAAAAGACTACCATGGTAAAGAGACTTCTTCCTTCCATATCCAATCATGTGAGATAGCCTAGATGGGAAGTGCAGAAGCATTACCACCTTCATTATGGGTTCAAAAATTATACTCTACCCTATAAGGTTGTGTGCGCGTGTGGTATATCCACTCGGAGATGCGTCGTTAGACTTGTAATTGGCTTGAATTGGTGGATGATCTCATTCAAACCTTTGAGTATCGTAGTACAAGGCCATCAATACATAAGGCATTGCGGGTATTCAAGTTTCATACAATAGGAGATAGTGCTATGGTGGAAGACATAATACAAGAATTGCTAGGTAAACCTGGCTTAGAGGTGCACTTTGAGGAAGAGGAAACAAAAGAGGTACAACTTGAGTGCACGTGTATAAAAAAAGAAAAGGGAAAGATGGTGTTTGTTATTGATGGGGAAGAGGTGAAAATATTAGATGTTAACCATTTTGTAGGGATGTGTGAAGTCATAGATAGTGTTGATGAACGAGTGTGTGCCTACCATGAACCTCTAAAGATGACAAAGGTTCACATCGGCTCGAAGCGAACTGAGGAGGTAATCATTGGAAACTATTGGTCAAAGAAATAAGTCTCTAAAATCATTGATCTATTACATGAATTCCAAGATTTGTTCCCATGTGGGTACCATGAGCTTAAAGGCATCCACCATTCCTTGGGGGAGATGAGGATAAAGCTAAAGGAAGGTGTGTGGATAATCATGAAGAGGCCATAATGAATGAATCCCAATTTGCGTGTAAAGTTTAAGGAGGAGATAGAAAAAATGATAGCATCAAGTATCATTGAGGTTGTGGAAGATTCAGAATGGATAAGTCCAATGGTGATTAGTATCAAGAAGGATGAGAGGATAAGGATCTATGTTGATTACAGGGACTTGAATGTAGTGTGTGTGTCATTGATTATTTCCCAATCCCATTTATAGAATAAATCTTAGAGGGAGTGGTAGGACATGAGGTCTACTCTTTCATGGATGGATTCTTGGGCTATCACCAAGTAAGGATTGCGAAGGAAGACCAGAGAATAATGAATTTTTCCACCGAGTGGGGAAATTTTTCCTATATAGTCGTGCCTTTTGGATTGAAGAATGCACCTGCTGTGTTCTCGCGCATTGTGTTGCAAGCTTTCTAGGACTTCATCCATAAATTTCTTCAAGTTTACCTGGATGATTGGATAGTATATGGGTTAGTGAGGGACTATTGTGACAACTTAAGGTTGATGTTTGAAAGGTGTCGGAAGTTGAGGATATCCCTCAAAATTAAGAAATGTTTCTTTTCTACCCCATTTGGAACATTATTGGGGCACATCATATGTAGGGAGGGCTTACTAGTAGATCCCATCAAAGTTGCAGTAATTTTGGGATTGAGGGAGCCTACTAGTCAAAGTGCAGTGCATGATTCCTTGGACACACGGGTTACTATAGGAAGTTCATCAAGGGATATGCCAAGATCGCCGCACCTTTAGAAGAGTTACTTAGACACAAGAGTGCCTTCCATTGGGGAGAGGCGCAATAGAAGGAATTTGACACTTTAAAGGATAGGCTTGTCACCGCGCCCATACTACAATTCCCCTCTTGGGATAAGCCCTTCCATGTTCATGTTGATGCCTCGGAACCACCATTAGAGTAGTACTTACACAACTTTGGTGAAGGGATTTTTGATCATCCTTTATGCTTTACAAGCAGGAAGTTGACACCAGTAGAGTAGAATTATACTACAACTAAGCGCGAGGCATTGTCAATGATCTACACACTTCACAAGTTTAGATAGTATTTTCTAGCAACCCATTTTATATTTTACAATGACCATATGGCATTGAAATATTTAGCAAACAAACCCGTTCTACAAGGGCGCATATGTCGGTGGGTACTATTGTTCCAAGAATTCAAGTTCACGGTGGTTGTCAAACTAGGAAAAATTAATTCCGAACCTGATCATTTTTCTAGAATCGATTAAGGGGAGGATGCGTAAAGCATTGAGGATACCATGCCAGATACACAACTATTTTGGTTGCGTGCGTGTTCCCTCAAATTAGAAGATATTATAGTATTTCTCAAAATAGGTGTAGCACCTAAGGAATGAAAGAATTGGATAAAAAGTAGTTAGCTATACGCTCCACACCATGCATGTTGATTAATATGGATTTATACAAATGTGCCCGTGTGTGCTAGAACATGATTTCCTAGCCATAATAGAGGAGGCACACAGAGGTAGTGCAGTGGAAACTATACAGCAATGCCACTGCATAGAAAATATTAATGGATATATTATGGTGGGAGAACCTATATCAATACTGAAAGGAATATTTCAAGGTGCATGACCATTGTCAGCACATTGGAAAACCGAGGAAAAGAGATTAAATTCCTTTGTGACCTATTCCCGGTCCTAAAACATTCAAAAAGTGGGTTATAGACTTCGTAGGCCCTATTGCACCAGCCGCATGTAGGAATGGGTCATGTTATATAATCAATTGCACAAATTATTTGACAAGGTGGAAAGAAGAAACACCTACTAAGGATTGTACACCAACTATTTCGAAAGGTTCCTATGGGAAAAAATTATTACAAGGTATGGATGCCCTTTGAGTTTGACTAGTGACAGGGGTACACATTTCTTAAATGAGATAGTAAGGATTTTGTTAGCAAAATTCATGGTGGCTCATCATAAGACTACCCCTTACCATCCACAAGCAAATGGAACCGTGGAGGCATTTAACAAAATACTAAGTCATACCCTAACAAAAATTTGTGACATTGGTAGACAAGATTGGGATGACAAAGTATCATCCGTTCTTTGGGCATATAGGACAACCTACAAGAGGTTAAATAAGGCCACACTATTTCAATTAGTGTTTGGTGTGGAGGCTATCCTACCAGTTGAATTCATGTTACCTTCTCTACATATAGCACACGTAGGAGGATTGGCCAATGAATAAGCACTGGAAGAAATAATTGAAAAGTTAATGCAATTGGATGAAAGACAATCACTCGCCAGGTGGAGCTAGAAAACTGAAAAATCAAAACAAAAGGCATGGCATGATTGTCACATTAAGAACAAAAAGTTTGAGGTTGGGAAGATGGTGCTACTATATGATTCCAAGTTTCTACACCATCCTAGGAAGTTAAAAGTCCATTGGTTGGGTCCCTACATCATCTTGTACATCCTTGATTCAGAACGTTCCAGTTAAAAGCACTAGATGGGACGATATTTCTAGGACACTTCAATGGGAGTAGGTGAAGCCCTACTATAAATAAGTCTTCTTGGTGTTTGTAATAAGGTAGTATTTCCAAATAGTTTAGGATTTCCTTTAATGCAATTTTCTTTTCTTGTGTTTCCCTTTCTCGTTGCTATTTTTGTGTTGTGCCTTGGGCGCCAGTAATCTCATTACTTTTTCAAGGTTGTGAATGCGTAGAGGACTGCACATCATTTTAGTGTGGGGTGGAATAATGTAGGAAAGTGCAAAGTGTGAAGTACTAGGAAGGATTGCATTGGAAATCCCGGTTGAATGGCCTTGGGAAGAAAGCGCATAAGAGAAAAGGTGAACGAGGATGGTTGGTATTAGGATAAGGCTACATTTTGGTTCCATGTACAAGGGAGAAAGAAGTGCAAAAACAACACGAGGTAGGCGAGAGAAAAAATCATGAGAATGGAAGAAGTACCTTCGGCACTTTGTAATGTACACATAAGGTATTCTCGTTAGATAGATTGGTTGTGTGCCGAAGGTTATAGGATTAAGCATGTATGATTGGGCACGTGAGTTGGGGTGCTAGAGTTTAGTTTAAGGAAAAAACCATAATGAGTGTTGAAGTATGGTGGTAGGTGAAGTAGCATTTAATTCTAAAAAGTGGGAAAAACTATAAATAGAAGGTTGGGAACTTCATTATGGACATTGCGAATATGAGAAAAAAATAGCTCTTGTAAACTAGGGTTTCCAAAGTTGATCTATGTGAATAAAAATTTGAGAAATTTAATCGTGAGTGACTAGATTTAATATACAAACCATAAGGAAAGAATTTCACGGGCATAGATTAAAAGAGTTCGAGAAGTACCGTCTTGTGAAAGAGGATATTCCAGTTAGGGTTTGGCAGCTAGGGCATGAGCTGAAAAGGGTTTCTTCACAAGATTAAGGTCTGAGCTTGGAGAAGGTAGAAAAGCAGAGAAAGTAAGAGAAGTTGAAAGTGCTAAGATAACCTAAACCATGACACCTAAGAAACCAACTATATCACCTAAGAATCCCAAAGGAAAGGGAAAGGGAAAGGGCAAGGGAAAACAACTAGAGACCCCCGTAAGCATGAATGAAGAATGGTACATAGAGATGCAGTACCCGGATGGGGTTTTTGTCGGGAAAGAATGGGGGTCCCACTTAAGAAACATGATGGTGAGCGATTACAACCATCGTATGAGCATGACAGAAAAGGAAGTGGCACTAGAGTTGTTACACCCAATAAACAAAAGGAAATTAAAGGGTTTTCTTATTTATAACAACAAGGTAAAAGTAAAATTAGAGAAGGCAGGATTGTTGCAACTCTATGAGTTGCCTTATTTTGGAAAACCTGAGCAACTCTATCAATGGTTGATGTCATGCGTACATGAAGATCACTTTTATTTCACAAGGCGCAAGATGTGCATAAATCCTCAGCTGATTTCAAGATTCACAGACCTCATATGTGAAGGAGAAAGTATAGATGATGACCTAAGTGAAAATGAAGCCATCAAAGAAACCATCACCACATATAATTATAAGAAGGGGTCAAGATAATTTGATATCACGGTGATCCAAGACCCTATCATGAGAATGGCCGCATGCCTGGTGACAAAGCTAAATGACCAAGAAATGTGGGCACAGGTTAATAAGGCCTAGTTAAATGTGTGTAAGAAAATATCAGAAAGCACCATATGCAATTTGTCTACCTTCATCACAGATGAAATTATCAGCAGCACACAAGAAGGAGACAAGATACTTTTTGGAAATGTCCTCTTGACAATTGTGTTTTTAGAGATCGGAGTGCCAGATGTGGCAAATAAGTTTGTTTGGGAATATCCAGAGGAAGACCCCTCACCCGTGAAAATATTTGTAAAGTACACTTGTGATACCATGACGGATGCTCACAAGGAACACCTGGAAAAATGGTATAAGTTATTAAGGTATGCGTTTGGGGCGGAGTGGAGGATCCCAAAGTGGATTCCAGTGCTCATTGATGGAGAAGCTGAATTTGTGGTGTACCAACATTTCTGCATTGGTAGATTTAAATTGATAGATGAAAACATGGGCCCCTAGTGCAAACTCCCCTTCTCCTTCACCGCTCAATATTTCCAAGCAGGGGTAAACAAGTTTGTTATCCAAAATAAGCCACCTTCTTATTTTGGATAACTTTCCTTCATTCCTTCCTTCCTTGTGCCTCATTCAAATTTTTTCACTTTTCAAGCACTCAAAATTATCTAGAAATGGCTTCATCAAATAGAGAATTTTCTCACCTTTCCAGAAAGGTAAAATTTTCCTTCTAACTCCTTGTACTTTTCAAGTTATGGCTTGGCGGAGTTTTTGGGGAAAATATCCCTTGGTAGGCCTGTGGCCAATAAAATGATGCCACGTGGCAGCGGAGGTCGGGGCAGCAGAGCGAAGTTGGGAAATTTTACAAAGTGGGCAAAGGACGAAAATGAAAAAATGGCCTGTAGGCCCACTAAGGAGAAGGAAAAGAAATGGCTTGAGGCCCACCGAGTAAGGAGGATGTGACACGTGTCCCGAGCAGTGGAAGTTGGAGGGGAAGAGAATGTTTTGGTTTTTTTCCAAAATTGTAAATGCGCAAGGGGAAATATTGAAGCGCATGCCCGCGGCCAATGAGGAAGTGACACTTAGCAGCAAAAAATGCGTGTGGGGCATGGGGGTGTTTGGGGAATTTTCCCAAAATGAAATAGAATGGCTAAAAGATAATGATGAGCCCGCATTCTCATTGGTGAACCGAAGCCGCCACATGGTAGCGAAGTGGCGAGCGCGGACCTTTTTTGGGAAATTTTCCCAAGGGAAAAAATTGAAAGAAAAGAAAATTTTGAGCCCAAATTTCATTAGCGAATGGGAAGGTGACACATGTCCCAGAGCGGCGGAGGCATGGAGGTTTCCAGGAAATTTTTCCAAAAGGTAAAAAATTCAAATTTTGGCCCGTGAATCCATTTTTTGCCCTAATTTTGCTAGGTTTTGTCTAAATCTTCAGAGGGGCATAAATTTTGATCCAGAGCTCAGATTTTTGTGTTCTTGGTGTCATTAGAAAGCTATTGAAGTCCTCTAGACGATGGAGTCTTCGATTTTGTTTTTGGTGGAATCTAGTGGGGAAAATAAAAATTCCTTTGGCACGAGAAAAGAGCAGAACCGACATTCAACCACCAGTTTTAATGTAGTATGGCTTCCATTCTTCTCTAGCATGGTTAAAAATCTTGGGGAATGAACTTTTAAGGGTACCCATGCCATTTTGATGAATCTGGTCGGTGGTTGAAAATTCATTTCAACTTTCCCGCATTTCTCCTTCCTAGACTCTATTTTTCATTGTTAAAAGCCAGATTTGGCTCATTTGTAAAGGGTTGAATGTTTTGTTTCTTGCAGACTCCCCTCTTCCCCTTGGCACATGAATTTGAGGAGTTTCAGACCTTCTATGGAACTTGTGACATGTTTTTTTCCTTTCTACCAATGTAATGCATTGTATCAAATTTGGGAATGGTAATGCATGTTTTGTGAATGATTTCTTTCAATCCTCTCATGTATATATTATTATTTTCTGGTATTTCATTACATTATGGCAATATGTGCATGCTTGGTGTTACATTTCTATGATTTGTGTTTATTTGCAAGACAAAATTTCATCACTCCTTTGGTGTATCACCATTTTTACTCAGTTTTATTTCCTTTTGCATCTCTTAACTTTGCCTCCTTAGAATTTAGAATAGGAATCAGTATTGAACCTCTGCAAATTCATGCATACACCTAAATAGAGGAGTAAGAACCAGATTTCTTTGGAGATTTTTCTCACCTTGGAGAAAACTCAATGTTGTGCAATCACACTAAATGACCCAATTCTGGACTGCAGATCCTAAGGTCATTTAGGGGGTGCTATAGATTTGCACTAATAGTTTTAGCATGCTCGGTGGGACCTTAGAGGTCTTCATCTTCATTAAAACAAAGTTGATGTGCATTTTTTGTAATTTTCTTGCTTGAAAAGAGCCTTGATTTACACATCTGGTGACTCCAAAGGGATAGAATCAACTGGTTTCAATAGTCCAGGTCTAAAGATTCATGAGAAGAATCCAAACAAGGTCAAGGGACAAAGAAGAGGGATTACCCGAGTATCTACAATTATCCCCAAGAAAAGAGATAGGGGAAGGAGGATTCAAAGGTCTCCATCTCCCCTAAATAGAACTCTATCAACTCCTCCACCTGGTAGACCTTTCACCCAATCAACAAGGGTTCTCGTGCCAATCATAATGGTACAACCCAATCCTTATGTCAACTTTACTAGCAAGCAGTCCACTTTCTCTCAATGCACAAAACCCGGTTCCCAATTACAACATTGAAGAATAGTCCATACTTTACTAGGGAAAATCAAACCACTCCTGGTGATCATATCAAAGACATTGCTAATGTTTGTGTAATCCATGATATTGTTGAGATGAAAATTGCTATCAAATTGCTAGAATCTTCATTCAAAGGGAAAGACTTGCAATGGTCCAAGAGCGTTAAGGTAAGATCTATTTAAAATTGTAACTGGTTGTGCATAGCTCTCCATAACCAGTTTGGAGAAAAAGTAGACAACTTGTCTCTATTGGAGCAACTAACAACTATCAAGAGAGCTCCCAATGATCAGGCTAATGAGACTTCAATTTCAGATTTCAAAGGACTTGGGATAGAATCCTAGTGACAGTGAGGCCAACAGCTCAAGGTGCTTTCTTATAATTTCTCAAGGCTTTAAATTCTGACATTTCTATGTTAATTCAATCTATGGGAGGTGAAACTATACCTGTAACTTACAACATCACTATTAGTGCTGAGAATTGTTTGATCCAAGCTAGTAAACTTGCACCTAGGCCTCTTATGCCTTTATATCCAGACTTAGAAAGCTCAAGTACTAGTCAATCACATAATTTAGCTCCTATTCCAACTCCTAGAAATTAGAGTTCAAATGAAACTTCTACTTCATCCTCTAGTGCCTCAAATGAGCTTCAAGAAGTTATGAAACAATTACAAAATTTAGGTAATGAGCTGGTTACACTCAAGAGACATCAAGCTCAAAGTTTTAGGCCTTCTTATCAGTCTTAAACTCAGCCTAATAGACAACCATATTAGCCTAATAGGCCACCCAACCCAGCTACAAATCAAAATCAAGCAAGACCTCCTGCCAATAGACCATTTCAGCCTTATAACCCCAATGTTGCATCCACCTCTAAAGCCTTAGTGCCAGTGCAAAATAATGTAGCTCAAGAGTTTGAATGGTGTTTCCCATGTAGTGAACCTCACAAACAATCTATGTGATTCAATGGTGCTTTGAACCAAGATTTGATGGTGACAACAAATAAGGTAAAGAGTGAGGTGAATGAAGAAACAAACCAACAATAAGGAACATCTTAGAAAGATACAACTCCAAATGAGACTACACTTGTGAATTAGCTAGCTGAAGATTTTTGTGGTGTGAATCAAACACCTACTCAGAGTGTAGCAGCTAACACATGGTCAAAGAAGAGGAACATTGGTGAAGGGTAGTCATTAGCCCCAGGTGATCCACAACCTTCCATCACTCCACAAGGTGTTGGCAAGCAAAATGCAGTTCTAAATGTGCAAGGATAGCCCAAGCCACCTTCTAGACTAGCTCAAATACTAGTTATTGCAACCCATATACAAGAGAGAAATGTGTAGACTAAGGGGCAAAAAAGGGATGTTTCAAATCCATTTAGCATAATTAAACAAATAAATAAGGCAAATGTGAACATATCTCTGTGGGAATCACTATCCATCCTAGGCCAACGAGATCTACTACAAGATTACATGAAGAATTGGTAAACCTCAAGTTAGAAAGCTCATGTGCAAGAGAAGGTATTCACAAATGCCACTTAGCTTGAGGGTAATTTTTGAGGACAGCAAGGTAAAGTTTTGAAGCCCCCTCCATTATATGTTTCATTGATCATTGGGAATAAACTAGTACATAATTGCATAATTGATTCTAGCAAGTAGTTTCATGATGCCCAAGCAAATAGCTAATCAGTTGGGCCTCCAATATGAAGTCATATCCAAGGGGGTAGTGCAATTAGATGGGACAACAATAGCCACAGTTGGTGTAATTAAATATTTGAGCCTCACTTTGCATACATGCCCCAATGTCAATATTTTGCAAGATGTGTTAGTGATAGATTTACCACCACTCTTCGCCATATGTTTGTTAAGGGATTTCACAGCTAAAATTGGAGGCTACTTATCTACTGATTGGTCACACATGTTGTTTAGGACAAGATATGGAGCTAAGGCCACAATCAGGTCTGAACCTATTGCAAACTTTCACATTGATCCTCATACTCCAAGCCCAATCAATGCCAACTATTCAGCATTTGATTAAGAGGATTATCTAAACACACATGAAGCTGATACCAAAGTTGGAAGTATCCTTGATTTGAATCTTGATGAATGGGCAAGAAAGATACATGCTTTTTATCCCTACAAGGAAATAGAGGAATCTGAACTATGAGTCTATTAGATGCATGAAGAAAATCAGCCTATTCCTAGCATCACCAATCTAGACCATAAAGATGATAATGAGGTATGGAAACTATTCTTTGATGGTTCAAGAAGTAGACAAGGTGTAGGAGGAGGATCTATTCTTGTTTCACCTCAAGGAATTAAGTATTACTCAGCCTTTAGATTTCAGTTTGCATGTTCTACCAACACTGCTGAATATGAAGCCTTGATACATGGGTTACATTAGTCAAGGAAAAGAGGCATCAAGAACTTACAAGTCTTTGGTGATAGTGAGCTGATTCTTAATCAAGTTAAAGGACACATGCTACCAAGAATGACCTACTCAAGAGTTATAAGAATAGGGTGTGGGACCTCATTGAGGATTTTGAGGGCTTTGGCATCAACTCCATCCCTAGGAAAGAAAACCAAGCTGTTGATAGGCTTGCAGTAGTTGGAGCAAATTTTGATGTTGTAGAGAGTATAAAAAGGGATAAAATGTAGCCAAACATCCATGTGATTGTGAGGCCATCAAGTTGAACAATAATGTAAGTTGGCAAGTGTTTGAGAGTGACCAACAAATCATCAATTTCTTGCAAGAAGAAGTTGAGTTCTTAGCCAAAAATCAGGAAAAGTTGGAACAACAGTATGGTGATCAAGTGGTATAGTTGAGAACCAAAAAACTACCAAAAGGACTTGTGACTTTAGAGTCTATCTTTAATCCTAATGATCAATTTAGGAAATAGAAAGCAAACATCCAAGTCAAGGGAGAAGATTCAGAGCCCATCTCAGTTGGAGAAGGAAAATCACTTCAAATTGGTAAAGTGGCAACCGAGCAAGAAAGGTATGAGTTCATGTAACTTTTCCAAGAGTTCTCGAGATGTATTTTCTTGGAGCTATGAATATTTGAGAGGTTTCAATCCCAAGCTAGCTCAACACATAATTGAACTAGATCCAAGTGCTAGGCCCATCAGAAAAAACAAAGAATGGTTAATCCACACATTGAGCCTCTCATGAAAAAGGAATTAAATAAGTTAATAAAGGTAAGTATCATATTCCCCATCAAGCACTCAAGTTGGGTTGCAAACTTGGTTCCATTCAGAAAGAAGAGTGGAGAAATTAGGTTGTGTGTAGACTTTAGAGATTTTAATAGAGCATCCCTCAAGGATCACTACCCACTTCCTTCTATGGAGCAAATTTTGCAAGTTGTTGCTGGCTCTTAGAGGTTTTCATTGTTAGATGGTTATTCAAGGTACAATCAGATCATGGTAAAGGAAGATGATCAATTCAAAATATCCTTGACCACCAAATGGGGAACCTATGTATATAGAAAAATGCCATTTGGGATGTCCAACACTGGAGCTACTTTCCATAGGGCAATGGATATGGTGTTCAAGGGATTGGTCAACAAAATAGTGCTGATATACCTAGATGATATTAATGTATTTTCTAAAAATGCAGCAGATCATTTATTTCATTTAATACAAGTGTTCCAAAGATGTAGAATATTTGGGGTATCCTTGAATCCAAAATGAGGCCTTTTCTGGCTCATGAAGGCAAGCTCCTAGGCCACATTGTTTCCAAATAAGGGTTAGCAATTGATTTGGAGAGGGTTGAAGCAATAAGATCACTTTGCCATTTCCAAGGCATAAGAAGGCTCTTCAAATATTCTTAGGAAGAATCAATTTTTTCCTAAGGTTTGTTCCAAACTTTGCAGCCCTTGTCAAGCCAATAACTATGATGTTGAAGAAAATTATGGCATTCAAATGGATAGCTGAAGGTAAGGCAAGTTTTGAGGAAATAAAAGAAGCTATCTCACAAGCTCCAACTCTCATTAACCCATATTTCTCCAAAGACTTCATCCTTTATGCATTTGGTGGTGATGATACAATTTATGCAATTTTAGTACAGCAAAATGAAGAAAATGCAAAGCAGCCAATTGCCTTCTTTAGCCAAAGTTTGGAGGACTATGAAGTAAGGTATTCCTTCACTGAGAAGCATGTTCTTGTAGTGATTAGGAGCTTGAAGAAATGTAAGCATCTAGTTTCAAACAACAAGGTTCAACTGTTGTTTTCTCATGTGGGAGTTAAAGACTTCCTCCTCAACAAAGATATAAATGAAAAATGTGCAGGGTGGATTACTCATGTCATGGAGTATGACATTGAGATCAAAGTCACAAAGCTGGTCTAAGGAAAGGGATTGTGTGAGCAATTATACTTGAGCCAATCAATGGAAGCAAGCAAAGAGAATAATGTTGTTTTTGTGTTGTAAGACAACCAAGAACAAAGAGATGTTCAAGAAGAAAACAATGGTATGCTCACTCCTTGTTGGACCCAAGACATAATGCACTTCTTACAAATAGGCCTATGCCCTCTAGAAATGAACAAAGACAAAAGAAGACACTTTAGATTGCAGGCTATTCCATATGCACTTGTTGATGGCATCTTGTTCAAAAAGGATATCAATGGAGTGTTGTTGAGATGCATTGAGACAAATCAGATTGAGAGAATGTTAGAAGAGTTCCATGGTGGATCAGCTAGGGGTCATTTTTCTCCAAGAGTGAAAGCTCTCAAGACTATGAAGGCTGGATATCATTGGCCCAAGATGTTTAGTGATTGTTATGCATAGATCAAGAGGTGCAGGAATTGTGCATTCTTCATAGGCAAAGAAAGATTAGCAACACTTCCATTGCACCCAATCTTAGTTGACCAGCCATTCATGCAATGGGGTTTGGACTTCATTAGAGTCCTTAATCCAAATTCAAGCCAAGGACACAAGTGGATTCTAACAGCAACAGACTACTTCACAAAATGGACTGAGGCGGTGGCACTCAAAGAGGCAAATGAATCAAGAATTCTAGAATTCTATGAGGGGATAACAACCAGGTTTGGCATACCTACCATTATAATATCAGATAATGCATTGGCATTCATAGGATCAAGGGTCACTGAATGGGCTGTTGGAAATGGGATCTATTTGAGCACTTCATTAAATTATTACCCTAAAGGTAATGGCCAAGCTGAATCGACAAACAAGAATCTATTAAGGATCATCAAGAGGACTCTTGATGAGAATCGAGGACTTGGCACACTAAGCTCAAATAAGCTCTATGGGCTGATAGGATAACTCCAAAGAGACCCATAGGTAACTCTCCATTAAGACTTGTTTATGGGAGAGAGGTAATCTTTCCTATGTCACATGAGTTGCCAACATTTGAACTCATGACACAATTGTAATTTTTGGATTTAAAACCCATGGAGGTTAGATATGTAGAATTGATGGAACTCCAAGAAATTAGAGAACTTGAATCCCAAATAATGGAGAAGGACCAAGCTTTGATCAAGAGAAGATTTGATAAGAAAGCTAAGGCTAGAACCTTCCAAGTTGGATATCTAGTGTTGAAATGGGATGCGGACCGAGCAAAGCTAGGAAGGCATTTAAAGTTTGATGCCATTTAGAGTGGACCCTACATGGTCACAAAATGCAAGGACAACAATGCCTTCTAATTGTCTACATTGGATGGTGAAGAACTACAGATTCCATTTAATGGAATCCATCTAAAGCATTACTACTAGAAGGAAAACTTCTCACCTTGTACATATTAGCTTAGATTTTTATCCCTCCAAGTGCTTATGTACATTTTTTTGTTGTAGGTTAGTTTTATATTTCTTTAAGTGATTTGGCATAGGTTTTATTGTCCCAAGGATGCATCTTTTACAGATCATGTTCCAAACCAAGTAATATTCTACTCTCACAATCTTCATTCTAGAGATTTTCAAATGGATTAAGAGTAACAAGTAGTTAAGTTCATGACTCCATTGCCTAATGGATTGCTTTAGGAAGCTGATCACTTCATCTAGTAGGTAGATGACTCATCCGAGTCACCAAAATTGTTATCCGAAATAAGCCCGCTACTTATTTTGGCTAAATTTCCTTCATTCCTTCCTTCCTTGTTCCTTAGTCAATTTTTTTCACTTTTTAGGCACTCAAAATAATCTAGAAATGGCTTCATCAAATAAAGAATTTTCTCACCTTTCCAGAATGGTAAAATTTTCCTTCTAACTCCTTGTACTTTTCAAGTTATGGCTCAGGAGAGAGTTTTTGGGGAAAATTTCCCTTGGTAGGCCCGCGACCAATGAAATGATGCCATGTGGCATGAAGGTCGGGCGGTGGAGCGAGCGAAGTTGGGAAATTTTCCAAAGTGGGCAAAGGGTGAAAAGGAAAAAATGGCCCACAGGCCCACCGAGGAGAAGGAAAAGAAATGGCTTGAGGCCCACCAAGCAAGGAGGATGCGACACGTGTCCCAGAGTAGCGGAAGTCGGAGGGGCGAGAGAATTTTTTGGTTTTTTGCCAAAATTGTAAAGGCACAAGGGGAAATATTGAAGCACATGCCCGTGGCCAATGAGGAAGTGACATGTGGCAGCAGTGGAGTGGGGCATGGGGGTGTTTGGGGATTTTTCCCAAAATTAAATAGAAGGGGTAAAAGACAAGGATGAGCCCGCATTCCCATTGGCGAGCAGAAGAAGCTGCCACATGGTAGTAGAGCGAGACCTTTTTGGGAAATGTTCCCAAGGGAAAAAATTGAAGGAAAAGTGAAGTTTGAGCCCGCATTTCATCAGTGAATGGGAAGGTGACATGTGTCCTGGAGTGGCGGAGGCGCGGAGGTTTTTCGGGAAAATTTTCCAAAAGGGAAAAATTTTAAATTTTGGCCCACGAATCCATTTTTTGTCACTTTTTTCCCAAATCTTCATAGGGCGTTAACTTTTGATCCAGATCTTGGATTTTTACGTTCTTGGTGTCATTGGAAAGATATTGAAGTCCTCTACATGATGGAGTCTTAAATTTCATTTTTTGGTGTAATTTAGTGTGGGAAAATAAAAAGCACCTTTGGCACGAGAAAAAGTGCATAACTAACATTCAACCACCAGTTTTAATGCAGTATGGCTTCCATTCTTCTCCATCATGGTCAAAAATCTTGGGGAATGAAATTTTAAGGGTACCCATGCCATTTTGATGAATTTGGTTAGTGGTTGAACATTCATTTCAACTTTCCCACGTTTCTCCTTCTGGACTCTATTTTTCATTGTTAAAAGCTAGATTTGGCTCATTTGTAAAGGGTTGAACATTTTGTTTCTTGTAGACTCCCCTCTTCCCCTTGGCACATGAATTTGAGGAGTTTTAGACCTTCCATGGAACCTGTGACATGTTTTTTTCCTTTCTGCCAATGTAATGCATTGTATCAAATTTGGGAATGGTAATGCATGTTTTGTGAATGATTTCTTTCAATCCTCTCATGCATATATTATTGTTTTCTAGTCTTTCATTACATTTTGGAAATCTGTGCATGCTTGGTGTTACATCTCTATGATTTGTGTTTATTTGCAAGACAAAATTTCATCACTCCTTTGGTGTATCACCATTTTTACTTAGTTTTATTTCCTTTTGCATCTCTTAACTCTGCCTCCTTGGAATTTAGAATAGGAATTGGTATTGAACCTCTACAAATTCATGCATACACCTAAATAGAGGAGTAAGAACCAGATTTCTCTCCAAATTTTTCTCACCTTGCAAGGTCCCATACCTTGGAGAAAACTCAATGTTGTGCAATCACACTAAATGACCCAATTCTAGACTACAGATTTGAAGGTCATTTAGGGGTGCTATAGATTTTCACTAACAATGTTTAAAGAGGCCAAAATACTAAGGTTCAACCTTAGTGAGGTAGATCAAGACCATAGGGAGTTACGCAAAAATATAATTTAGCCCAAGAAGTGCACATACATGGAAAGGTATGTCTCCTACGAAGTTCAAATGATAAAGCCCTTGACTTTTCCAATAGTAGGAGAGACCGCAGAAAGGGTATATCTGTACATAAGACCAAATTTTGAGAAGGGTGCATACCTGGAATGTGATGTCTCCATTCCTAAAGACCCCATGGAAAGAAATAATCCCACACCGACAAAGAAAGGAAAAGAAGAGGTGCAAGGGAAGAAGGCACCAAGTGTCCAAAGTGCACCGTAGTGGGCATCCCGAGGATAAGCACTAGAACTATTACTTACATGCACAGGAGAGAGGTCCTCGGTCGGAGAGGAGGCACCCGAAGAAGAAAATCCTATCACAAAGAAGAATTCACCGAGAGGAGGAAGAAGAAAGAGCCAAATCTCCTATACTGCAATCCCCAGTTAGGAAGAAACAAAAAGTGATGGAGGAGGATGATTCGAGGGCATGGAGAGTTTGGAGGCCTACGAGGTGAGAGGTATGATGACAAAAAGATGAACTTGAAGGAGCCCAGATCCACCAAAGTGTTTGATGTGCATGATTTAGAGGAAGAGGGAAAAGAAGAGGAAAATGAGTTTCTCTTTGTATAGAGGAAGGGTAGCCAGGAGGAGGAAGGTGCCCAAGATAAGGGAGGAAGTAAAGAATTGAGTATTAAAAATCAAACTCCAAGCCTCACACAGGAGTAGATAAATGAGGTGGAAGAAAAAGAAGTGGAAAAAATCATTGAAGCCTTGGTAGAACAAGAGTTGGAGTGCAGCGCTGAAATAGTTATGAATGAAGATAAAGAAGAAAGTGTGGTTAAAGATCATGAAAACATAGGAGAAGGCCCCAATTTGACTTTGTATGTATTACTAAGGGAACGCACATAGGAGGAAGATGCATAGATATCCAGAGACCAAGAATGGACTATATTGATGATCCAAACAAGGTGTTGCGCGCACATTTCCAAAGCATAGTGCCAACAGAGAAACTCTTGGATATGAAGTCATTTGATGAGGAAGGTACATACCCTCGGACAAGGAAAATTCTTTCTTGGGAAATTGAGTCCCACATCAATGAGCCAAAATTTGAGGTAAGCCAAGGGGCAATAATGAAGGTGCCTGAGTCAAAAGGAGATAACCCCTTGGTGAGCGCTTAGTAGCTTTCGGATGAATAAGTCTGTAATGCGTGAACAAGGTCTCGGTTGAAATAGAAGCTAGGTTATTCGGGAGGAACGACAGGGTAAAATTCCTAGAGGTAGAGCCAGAAAAGAGGGAAGAAGAGCTCAAATAAAGGACTAAGGAATTAAATCACAAGGAACTAATCAGTGCATAGATAAAGTGTGAACTAAGGTAAGAGAAGGCAAGGGTGTGCGAGGTATATAAGAAGGTATAATCCATCATAGATGCCATTGTTTTGAAGCATCTAGACTTAACACCACCATTCAAAGTATGGATCTTCCCTGGAGTGCCTAGAAGACTTAACACGTATCCTCACCATGGAGAGGTAACCACTGGCCTTAGAGTCTGCGGAAGAAGTATCAATGCACTTGGAAAGGGAAGACAAACTAAAGGTTGTAGAAATCATTTCTAAGTACAACAAGGTCCTTACTGATGTAAAAATTACTACCAAAGTTGTTGAGGCCGTGTATGAAAACTGTGCATAAAAATATAGAGTGACGAGCATTCTTATCACCACTCATGAGGTAGAGCTCAAATATTTCCAAGAGAAGAATAAAGGGAATAGAGAAGAGCGGGATAAGATCTTATCCAAGGTTGAGAAGAAGTCTGAATCCATTGAAGTCCTATGAGGTTTAGTCAAGAACTAGCTAAAAGGGTTGTACCCAAAGATAAAAAAGGGGATGGATGCACTTGAGGATGTGGGCAAGAAATTAGAAGGGGTGGTTGAGGCAATGAATACTCAAGGAGATGGATTGAGTTTTGATGAGGTAAGCACCCTAGTCGGTGACCTCTGCCAAAGAGCACAAAATGAAGTTGATGCCTAGAATAAGTTAGAGGCTGAATTGAAGAAATATTTTCCTCTCCTGTTGTAGTAGTAACAACACTTCCCCATTATTTCATCTTTCCCTTATTCTTTTCCAAATCATTATTTCTTCCAAAATCTGTGGGAATCCTTTCTTTGAAGACATGTTCTGAGGGAAGAGAACAGGTGTAGTTTGGGGTGATGTTGGGACCCTCATTTATTAGCTAAGTACAAGAAGGTATGTGGGCACGTAAGGCCTTGTTAAAGAAGGGTGCACAAGGTGAAAGTTTGTAGGACATGGATCTAAAATGGTTTAATAGAAAAAGTAGCACACGCACGCAAGGCAAAGTAAGATTTCAAGACTTAGCCATATTTGGCATATCAGGTAGGACACGTGAAAAGCATGACCCGACTGTGCATGCGGAGTGGATAAGGTTCCATCTTGGCGATATGTTGGCCTAGGAAGGAATATACCATGCGATGGAAGTTTCTAGAAGACCATCATGGCAAGGAGTGGAGAGCTTAGGCATGGAGGAGCATGCTCCCATGGAGGACCACATTTAGACACTTGGTGATGGATTTGAAGCCTCAGAAAGGTGGGTTGGCAGTTCAAGAGGCCTATAAATACAAGCACCCACAAAGGAATTGAGATATAGATCAATAGAGAGCGGAGCTCTCTGAAATGCTAGGATGAACTCTATTGGGTTGTGGAATGACCTATATGGGAAGGATATATCAAGGCAAAGTAACAACACTTCCCCATTCTTTCATCTTTCCCTTATTCTTTTCCAAATCATTATTTCTTCCAAAATCTATTGGAATCCTTTCTTTGAAGACATGTTCCCGAGGCGGAGAAGCAGAGGCATAGTGTGGGGTGATGTTGGGACCCTCATTTATTGGCTAAGTACAAGAAGGTATGTGGGCATGCAAGGTATTGTTAAAGAAGGGTGCACAAGGTGAAAGTGTGTAGGACATGGATTTAAAATGGTTTAATAGAAAAATTAGCACTCGCACGGAAGGAAAAGTAAGATTTCAGGACTTAGGCATATTTGGCATATTAGGCAGGACACGTGAAAAGCATGACCCGACTGTGCATGCGGAATGGATAAGGTTCCATCCTGGTGGTAGGTTGGCCTAGGAAGGAATGTGCCTTGCGATGGCAATTTCTAGAAGACCATCATGGTAAGGAGTGGAGAGCTTAGGCCTGGTGGATCATTCTCCCATGGAGGACCACATTTAGACACTTGGTGATGGATTTGAAGCCTCAGAAAGGTGGATTGGATGTTCAAGAGGCCTATAAATACTAGCACCCACAAAGGAATTGGGATATATATCGATAGAGAGCAGAGCTCTGCAGAAATGCTATGAGGAACTCTATTGGGTTGGGTAGATGACCTATAGGGGAAGGATATATCAAGGGGTTTGGGTATGAAATTTTCCTTTCACATTTAGGACGACTCTAATCTAGTTATGATGTATGACTTCGGTTTTCCATACTGTGATATTCTGTAATGGATCTAATGCATGTGATGAAATGGTTGGGTATGATGGAATATGAATATAATAGACTCTTGGTTATACATATATTTACGTAGTTCTGTTTCATATGTGTTATATTAATGAATATAAACTCCTATACATTTCCTTTTTAGTTCAAAACTATAAATTGTTACGTATCCTTTTATCTGAGATGACTACATTGATCTAGAAGCCATTCTGAGCTCTATGATGAATGTAAGTCTTGTTTCCACTCACTCTTTTTAAATTTCTTATCATAGATGATGCTTTCCCACTTAACTCACATAAAAGAGAGACTCGGCGCCCGTGTGTGCCTTGGGTGAGCACCCAACATCCACTGGGGTGATAGGCCAACGCACATGGGACTACCTTGTTATTTTGTGGTTGTAAAAATGACTACACCTCCTGCATAGCCATTGAATGTTGAGGATTAAAAAAATTAGGTTGAAGAACCAAAAATTGATCAATGCTCTATCCAACAGTTGATGATGTTGGAAAAGTATTACACTATTGAAGATCGGGAGGAGATGTTTTTCTCTATAATATTTTTGAGTTATGGAGCTCAATTACTTTAGATTAGCATGCAATATGAATCTTACTAGAAAATATAGTAAGTGACATCGGTCACCTATGACTGGCATCTATCAAGCAAGGAGGAACCGACATCGGTTAGGGATAACCGATGCCGGTTACCTATCAAGAGTGTTTTATTTAACTCTCAGGAATAATATCTAATTTTTTTATTAAAGAAGATCTATTGATTTTAATTTCATGGATAAGTGTCCTAAGTTTGTTAACACCTATATAAGCATGAAATATAGGGTTTAGAAGTAAGAATTAAGAAGAACTTACAAAATTTGATGATTATTGTGAGAATAATTGTGAGAGAGACAATTCTAGGAGAAGAAGCAAAACTTTGAATAAAAGAAATTACTGTACATTTGAGAGGTGTGGAAGATTGTAAATATTCATTGTATATCTTTTCAAAGCTTTGGATAATAGATTAGCTTGTTTCTTGGTGGATGTAGCCCACACTGGGTGAACCACGTTAAATATGGTTTTGATTTATAACTCTTATTTTATGTATTTATTCTAGTAGAATATCCACTTTTATTTGTATGTATACTTAGATTTGATATATTATTTGTACCATTTGGTGTGCTAACCCCAAAAAATGGTATCGAGATTTATTTGTGGGTTTTTGTGTTGACATATTTACTCACAAAGGGTTTTATGATTGAGTGGGAGCTATACAATAATGGCGAAGAAAACAAATACAAGGTAGAGAAGTTTGATGACTGAAATTATCAATTATGGAAGATACAGATTGAGGATCATCTGTATCAAAGATATTTGTATTTACCGTTGGATAATAATTATAGACCTACGAAGATGATTGATGAAAAATAGAAGATTCTTGACAGAAAGGCTTTGGGATCTATAAGATTGAGCTTGGAAGCATCCGTGGCTTCCAATATTATAGAAGCGACTTCTATGGTAGGGTTAATGAAATCTCTTGCTAATTTATATGAAAAACCTAGTGCTTAAAATAAATTTTATTTGATGAAGAAACTATTTAGTTCTAAGATGCATGAAGGTGGATCTGCATCTAGTCATTTGAATGATTTTAGATCTATTGTAAATTAGTTAAAATCGGTTGATATACCATTTGATGATGAAGTGAAAGCACTTTTATTCTTATGTTCTTTTCCTGATAGTTGGGATAACTTGGTAATGGTTGTTAGTAATACAACATTTGCTAATAATATTTTGAAGTTTGATGATGTGGTTAGTATAATCTTGAATGAAGAAATTCATAGGAAGAGTACAAAGGAATCATCATCTGGGAATGCTTTGAATGTAGAAATCAGGGGTAGGAAGAAGGAGAGATCCAAGAGTAAGAGTAATGGGAAATCAAAGTCAAGGGATAAAAATCTAAATCTAGAGGTAAGGGAATTATTTGTTGGAAATTTGGAAAGAAAGGACATGCAAAAAGAAAGATTGTTGGTCAAAGGATAAAGAGAACCAACAACCAGAAAAAGGTAAAGAAGAAAATCTTGCTATAGTAGAGGTAATGCAAGATTCTCTTATTATTTCTTTATATAATAGAATTAAATCATGGGTTTTAGATTTAGGAGTTTCTTTCCATGCAACCCCTAATAAGGGTTATTTCAGAAATTATGTCCAGGGAAATTTTGGACATGTTTATTTGGGTGATGATGAACCTTGCAATATTACTGGTAAAGGGAAGTTCATCTGAAATTATAGAATGGAAATACTTGGGTATTGAAAGATGTGAGGCATTGCCAAGTCTCAAGAGGAATCTTATTTCTGCGGGGGCAACAGTGAAGTTGGTTGCATGGTTACATTTAAAGAAGACTCTTGGAAAGTCACCAAGGGTTATTTTTGTGGAAAGAGGTAAGAAGGTAGGAATGTTATATTAATCTACCCGTGTTACTGATTCTATTTCTACATTATCTACTTAAGATTCATATGCATGCATGTGGCATAATCTGTTGGGCCATATGAGTAAAAAGGAATGCAGATCTTAAAGGATAAGGGTAAGTTATTTGATTTGAAATATTTAGATCTAGATTTACGTGAGCATTACTGTCTTTGGAATGAAAAAGACAGTGAGATTTATCAAAGTTGGGGTAACTAATAAGGATCATCAATTAGATCTTGTACACTCGGATGTGTGAGGACCAAGTCGGTAGCTTCTTATGTTACTTTCATTGATGATGCTACCGAAAAAGTATAAGTTTATTGAAATAAAAGTAAATCTGATGTTTTGAGACTTTTAAAAGATGGAAATCCCATGTTGAGAATGAATAAAATTCAAAGTTAAAGTTCCTTAGATCTGAAAATGGTGGTGAATATTGTAACAAGGATTTCAATGATGATTGTTCATTAAATTGGATACGTAGAGAAAGGATGGTTCCAAGAACACCACAAGAGAATGGTTTTGCAAGAGATAATGAACATGACAATCATGGAACATGCTAGAAGTATGAGGATACATTCTAGATTGCCCTTGCAGTTTTGGGTAGAAGTAGTTGATATAACAATTTATTTGATTAACCGCGGGCCTTCAAGTTCACTAGATGGAGGAATACCGAGAGGAAGCTTGGACCAAAAAGAGGTAAGATCTTTCTTTTCTTAAAGTTTTTGGTTCGAAGATTTTGTGCATATTGATAAGGAAAATAGGAAATAGTTCGATGCAAAATCCAAGAGATGTACTTTCATTGGTTATGGATTTGGTGATTTCGGATTCCATTTTTGGGATTTAGAAAATTCTAAAATTATTAGGAGTCGTGACATTTAATGGAATGAAAAGAGAATGTATATGGATCAAATTTTGGTACCCAAGGATGAACTAGTTGAGAAGTTTGTGAATGAAAATGAACTCTTGGATTTAAAAGTAATACTGACATGGTTACACAGTAACTAGTGTCGGTTGACCCTTGACCGACATCAGTCAATAGAACCAATATTAGTTATAGAATAGACAAACCAACATCGGGTAGAAGAACTAACATCAATTACAGGTGACCGGCGTCGGTCACTAACAAATTTGGATACAAATGTCCAGGAGGTCTAGAATGAGCCTCCGGTACCCCAAACTCATGTGAGAAGGTCACAAAGGGTAAGTAAACCTCCAAAAATATTTACACCTCTATTTTATTTATTATTGAATGATAATGGTGAACCAAAGAGTTTTGAAGAAGCAATGCAGGATGAGACCCATGTCTAGTGGGAGCATGACATGGATGAGGAGATGGACTCCTTGGAATAGAACCAAAATTGGGATTTGGTTAAGTTGCCAATAGGTAAGAGGAAATTACAGAACAAGTGGGTTTACAGGATCAAGGAAGAAGAGGGTGGACATAAAAGGTATAAGGAAAGGCTTGTAGTAAAGGGATTTACACAGAAAGTAGGTATTGACTTTGGTGAAATATTTTCTCCTGTTGTAAAGATGACTTCTATTCGTAATGTATTGAATTTATCTGTAGTAGAGGAGTTACATTTATAACAACTAGATCTGAAGACAACTTTCGTTCATGGTGATTTGGATGAAGAGATTTATATGCAATAAGCTTTGCTTGGGTATAAAGTCAAGGGTAATGAGAAATTAGTGTGTAAGTTGAAAAAGAGCCTATATGGGCTCAAGAAAGCTCCAAGGCAATGGTACATGAGGTTTTATATTTTTATGTAAGAGCATGGTTAATTGAGATGTGAATTTGACCATTGTGTTTATTTCAAGAACCTTAAAAATGGGAGCTATATTATTTTATTCTTGTATGTGGATGATATGCTTATTGTAGGATCTAGTATATAGTACATTGGTGAGCTTAAGGAAAATCTAGCTCACACATTTGATATGAAGGATTTATGAACTACAAAAGGAATCCTTGGAATGCAAATACACGAGACAATGAAGGAAAATAAATTGTATTTTTCTCGGGAGGATTATATCTATAGGGTGTTAGAAAGGTTCAAGATGTAAAATGTAAAACTTGTTAGTATACCTATGGTTGGACACTTAAAATTGAGCAAAGATCGTGTGCTTTATCACACGAGGAGGTCAAATACATGACACAAGTACCATATGATTTAGTAGTTGGGAGTCTCATGTATGATATGGTTTGTACCATGCAGACTAGACATGGCAAATGCAATGGGAGTTATGAGTAGATATATGTCCAATCCGGGTAAAGAGCATTGGAAAGTAGTCCAATGGACACTCGGGTATTTGAAAGGGACATATAACATGTAGGTATGTTATAGAGGTTTAGATATTTCGTTGTGTGGCTATGTTGATTTGGATATGGCTGGAGATATGGATGGTAGAAGGAGTACTACCGGACATATTTTCATAGTAGGTGGGACGATAGTTATCTGGATTTCAAGATTGAAAAAGGTTGTGGATTTTTCTACTACATAGGAAGATTATGGTACAGCTACAAATGCTAGAAAGGAGATGATATAGATGAGTAGGTTCATAAAAGAGTTAGGAAAGGAGCAAGATGATTGGAAACTATTCAGTGATAGCCAGAGTGTAATTCATTTAGAAAATAACTTAGCATTTCATTCAAGAATGAAACACATTCAATTGAGGTATCACTTCATATGAAAGGTATTTGAGAATGGGCGGTTGAATCTAGAAAAGATTCATATAAGTGAGAACCCTGCGGATATGCTAAATAATCCGTTAACAAAGGAGAAGTTGGAGCTACACTCTAATTTTGTTGTTCTTTGAGTTTGAGACTTGAAGAGGAAGAAAAAAATCTAAGAAAGGATCCAAGAATGATGTTGTGCATGTATGGTGCAGTAATTAATCTCCAAGTGGGATATTATTGAGTTGTGGAGCTCAATTACTTTGGATTAACATGCAATATGAATCTTGTTGGAAAATACAATGAATCGATATTAGTTATGAAGGGACCGACATTGGTCGGGAAAGGAAGAATTGGCATCGCTTAGGGATAATCGATGTCGATTACTTATGTGGGAGTGTTTTATTTAGCACTCGTGAATTAGATCTTTTTAGTATTAAAGAATATCTATTGATTGTAATTGCATGGCTAAGTGCCCTAATTTCGTATACACCTATATAAGCATGCAAGCTAGGGTTTATAAGTAAGAATTAAGAAGAACTTGCAAAAGTTGATGATTATTGTGAGAATAATTGTGAGAGAGAGATAATTCATGGAGAAGAATAAAAATATTGAGTAAAAGAAAGTATTGTACATATGAGAGGTGTGGAATATTGTAAATATTAATTATATATCTTGTCAAAACTTTGGATAATAGATTGGCTTGTTTCTTAGTGGACGTAGCCCACACTTGGCGAACCATGTTAAATCTGGTGTTGATTTATATATCTTATTTTGTGTATTTCTTCTAGTAGAATATTCAATTTTATTTGCATGTATGCTTAGATATGATATATTATCTCCGTATGCAACCGGTGTGCCAACCCCAACATATTCTGTAGAAAAAATATGGAATAAATGAAGAAGTTGATGATAGATTGAGGTGCTTGAGTTGTCCTTTGAACCAATTCTTACCATAGTAGAGCACCACGAGTATTCCAAGTAAGAATTTTAATTTTCACCAAATTCTTCCTCAAGACTAAATATTAAATTTTTTTAGTAGCAACATGTGTTCAATGTTGGACCTCTCCAAGAAAGTAGAAATAACATCAGGGAGGCCACTAAATGTAAACAAGATTCTAAGTGTACAACATGAGTAATAGTTGATTTATCTTCTTCAATAACATAGTACAACATTTTCTTGGGATTATAGTGATATGCATGGGATTCATCCTAGGATTTGTACTCACAAAATTTATATCAAAGAAGAATGTAAACCAATCATATAGCCATAAAGATGCATGAACCCAAAAGTAAGATAAGTTGTGAAGAGTGAACTACATAAGTTGTTTGATCTTTGGGTTCATATACCCCATATCAGAGATAACCACTTTGCATATCACCTCTGGTAATTGTACCAAATAAGAATGGGAAATGGATAATCTATGTGGATTATAGAGAGCTAAATTCAGCCTCATAGAAAGACCACTTCTCATTTCCCTTCAATTATCAAGTGATTGATACCCTAGTTGTTAAAAAAGTACTCCTTTCTTGATGGATACAATGCTTACAATCGATCAAGAGTACACCGGAGGAGGACAAATATAAGACTACATTAACATTTCCATGAGGGATATTTTCCTATTCAATTCTCCCATTTGGTCTGTGTAATGCACCTACCACATTCCAAAGGGAAGTCTTGAGTATCTTCTTTGATTTAAAAAATGACTACATAGAAGTCTACATGGATGAATTCACTTTTCATGGAAGTAATTTTGAGGGGCTATGAAAAAAATGGATTAGGTCTTAAGGAGATGTGAGGATCACAATATTTCCTTAAGTAATGAGAAGTGTTATATGATGATGTTAGAGGGTATAGTGTTGGGGCACTACCTTTCCTCAACAGAATTCAAGTAGATGCAACAAAAGTGTCTATCATAATCAACCTGTCCACACTAAGGAAACAAAAATATGTTAGAATAGTTTTAGGCCATGATGGATATTATGAAAGGTTTATACAAGACTTGATGAAATTGCAGTGCAACTTTTTGCATTGCTAGGAAAGGATTTTGATTTTATATGGAATAGACACTTTGAAAATGCTTTTCAAACTTTAAAGGTGATGCTAACTATGCTCATGTGTTGAGAGGACTTGACCAAACCTTCCTTTTCACATCCACATAGAAACATCAAATCATGATATTAGAGAACTCTTAGGAAAAAAGGTAGTATGAATTGTGTAATATACTATGTCAGTAAGAATTTTCAACATGTAAAATTGAACTATACAGAGACAAAAAAAGATTTCCTAGAAGTAGTATATTCTATAAACAAATTTAGATATTATATCATAGGATATTCAATGTTTATTCACATTTATCATGCTGTAATCAAGTATATGGTAAAAAAACCAATAGTAAGAAGCATAATTATAAGGTGTATTATCCTCTTGAAATAATTTGATCACAACATAGTGGAAAAGCCTGACAAAGATAATGTGGTGGCATATTTCCTCTCAAGGATGGAGCATAATGGTGAAGAGTAAGTAGTTGATGATTCATTTCTAGATGAGAACCTATTTGATATTTCTATAAGAACACACTGGTATGTAGAGATATCCAACTACTTGGTCTCGGGTAAAACACCTCCACATTTTTCATCTTTTGAGAAAAGGAATTTAGTTGAAAAGAGTTTACCCTTTTCTTGGATAGCTGGAATTATCTTTTATACAAGTCAAGATCAAGTAATGAGAAGGTGTATAGATGATGAGGAGATATTTGATGTCCTCAGAGCCTGCTAAAATGAACCTTGTGGAGGGAATTGTCTTTGTAAGGAGAATATCACATAAGTTTGTTGAATACTAGATACTATTATCCAAATTTACACAAGGATGCAACACTATACACTAAGAGATGTGAAAAATGCCAGAGAATGGGAAAACCCACTAAGTCTAATGAGATGCCATTGCAACCTCAATTAGGTTTTCAACATTTTGATAAGTGGGGCTTAGATTTTGTTGGCCCTATAGACCCTCCATCTCATAGACATATTATATCCTAGTACGCATGATTACCTAACCAAGTGGATTGAGGTAAAATCTTTGCCACACTAGAAAAGTGAAAAGGTGTCTAAATTCTTGTATGAGAACATATTTACTATATATTGAGTTCTAAGGAGATTATGGTAGACCAAGGTACACATTTTACTGCTGATGTGATTTCTTATTTGGTTAGTGAATATGAAATCAGACATAGAAATTCTACACCATACCATCCTCATTCTAATGGAAAATTAGAGGTTACAAACAGAGAGATAGAGGCCATATTGATAAAAAATATATATAACACTCCACAAAATATATTAGGGAGATAGGCTTCCAAAATCAGTCTGTCCATTCAATACAAAATGGAAGACAATAGCTGGTTTCACACCATTTTAACTATTATATGGCAAGACTATTATTTTGCAAATAGAATTTGAGCATAAAACGTTGATAATTTCAATTGAGATGGGAATAGATTTATTAGAAACATAGAGATAGAGAATTCTCCAACTTGATGATTTGGATGAATGAAGAAAGAAAACCGTTCATAATAAATATGTAGTGCAAAAACAAAGAATCAAATGGCATGACCGGTATATTAAAACAAGACAGTTTCAGGAAGGTGATTGGGCACTTTTGTTTGACTCAAAATATAAGGATCACATAGGGAAGATTAGAACAAGGTGGCTAGGCCCCTATGAAATTAAGAAGATCTTCCCTAATGGAGTTGTGAAGCTTATTACTATTGATTCAAGTGAGATTCAAGTTGTTAGTGAATGGTTGTAGGTTAAGATTTTATAAAAATCTAGTTGATAAAGGCTCATTTATGGAATTTTTTAGAGGATATCAGAGAAGAATGGAGAAAGAAACATCATAATTAACCTCAAGAGGTTGATCCTATTGGATCACCTTCTAGGATTGTAAAGAATTGATGATATTTCAGTAGCCTTGGAGCATTCATCTTATTGAATACTTCAATGCTAAATAAAAGTGCTGAGATATAACTATCTAGGTGATCCTCAACACTCTGCTAACCTACTTTCTCTATATAAGTTTATTTTGTAGGTTTTATTGAAAAGTGATTACAAGAGATCATGATCTCCATCACAAGGAGAGAGTGCAATGACTAAGGGTTTGACTTTCACCATATATGAAATAAGATACTATTTGTTTGAAGCATCTGGCAGAACTCATGGTTGCATAAAAGACATAAAGGAAGCATGTGCACATGGATGATATACAAGGAATGATTGAAACCCAAACCAATTAGATTTCCCTCTCTGAGAGAAGAATATGTTTTCGAAGGAGAAGTCAACACAAGTTAAACCCATATCCACAACATCATAGGGAACTTGCATGTAGCCAAGACTCCATTTCAATAATGAATGCACATCAATCATTATGAGTAAAAATGAGATAATTGTAAACATTTATTACTTTAATAAAGCATGATTAGATTAATTATATCTAATTATTAATTATGCCAAGTCATCATGCATGTGCCACATTAAAATACCATCTCCTTTTATTTATGATGTGTCCACTTAATCCCTCCACATAATCCAACATGTCACATCATTTTGCTTCATGACCTCAATATTTTCACATCCACCTAATGATTAATCAACCATAAACGTATCATTTTTCCCCTCGGTAATAAAGTTTAAATTAATAAAAATCCATCGACAAAATTCATTTATGCAAATTTCTTTCAAGGAAATAATATGTGATTGTGTGTTGCACCTGGGAGAATATGTGTATCCACCATGGGAGGTGACATGATTAGATATGATCCCTCTATGCGTTTTCAACTTCAGAGTCATCCTGAGATTGTGCAGTACTTTGAGATTCATGGATGGATGCAATACACCAACGAGTTTCAAGGTTTTGATGAGGCAATTGTGGAATAATTTACAAATGACCTAAATGATGTAGAGGAAAAGGTAAAAGGGTGAACCAATAGGGTAAGTGATAAAATTTTAGTTAAGGTCACTTATTTACCAAATTTCGGGAGAGCCATTTCTAGACAAATCCAACCTAGAAGCAACACAAAGAGAATTTGCAGACAATGATGATGAGTTCATCTCATACTGCCAAGGTACTTTTAGAACATCTCTCAAACCCTTATGGGAACAATCTACCAATTTGGTCATTCAATATTTTACTTGTGAAGGGATATATTCAAGGTTAAATATTGTGCATTTGAAATGTTAAATAATTCAAAGAAAAATCAACTAAATTTCCCAAATTTCTTACATGAAATGCTTAATAAAATGAGTAAATAGGTTTAAAGGGGTAGGGAATGACTGTCACATCACTATCTAGTAACCCTAGTGGTTAAGCACACCTTGCAGAGGGAGTATCCTTAGATATCATGGGATGAATTTTTGAGGGTGGACAATATTGAGAATTTTTTGGGAAACATGATAAAAAAGGATAAGCAACACAGAAATTTATTCTACATATATACCAGGTGGCTACACCATCCTCTTCCAAACCTCAAGAACCAATAAATTCTGAAATTCTACCTTCCACTGAACAAATTCATGTACATATTTAACTATAGAGAATATTTGTTGTTGAAACTTTGTTGGAATTTTCTTCCCCTCAAACTTCCTCATCCAAACCCAAAATTAAATCTACTCATTCTAATGCATAACAAACTAGACCATTCATTTCTAAATCCAAAAGGAAACCTACTCATTCACCTCTAAAAAAACTAGGAGCTCCAATAGGCTTAAGACAAAGAGAACAAAAACCTCTAGTTCCGAGATAGTCTTGAGCTTCGAACCATTGGAAGAAGAGTATAAAGATACTTCTCCCATAGTAACTTAGAAGCCAGAATACCATGAAAAAATAATGGAAGGGAAATAATAATTAAATAAAAATGAGGAAACAGTTCATGAAGTAGAGAGTCATGAAGTGAGACAAGTGGAAGAGACATTGGAAGGAGGAAATTAACAAGAAAAATTCCTATAGATAATGTCAATGAACAAGTCATTGAGTAACTCAGAGCCGAATACCATGAACAACTAATGGAAGGAAAAGAATAATTAAATAAAAATGAGAGAATAGTTCATGAATTAGATATTCATGAAGTGAGACAAGTGGAAGAGACATTGGAAGGAGGAAATTAACAAGAAAAAAATTCCTATAGATAATGTCAATGAACAAGTCATTGAGTAACTTAGGAGCCGAATACCATGACCAACTAATGGAAGGAAAAGAATACTTAAATAAAAATGAGAGAATAGTTCATGAATTAGATAGTCATGAAGTGAGACAAGTGGAAGAGACATTGGAAGGAGGAAATTAACAAGAAAAAATTCCTATAGATAATGTCAATGAACAAGTCATTGAGAAATTTTTTGAACAAGCACAAAATACTAGTCTACAAGAAGAAAATGTAGAAATAATGTAACCCCAAATTTTTATTCATGAAATCATAAGGGAACATAGAAAAACATCTTGTAGTGAGATTGGAACACAAACTATGGGCCCCAATATCGACAATTTGATGTTGTAAATGGACGCCTATATTAATAGGCTTAAGAAGAAATGGGACAAGGAGAAGGAATACCTCATCTCTAAACATAAGATGGAAATGAAATAAAAAGACAAATATATTAAGAGGCTGAAACAAAAAAAAAAATATTTTCGAAGATAATATATAGAGAATATGAGTCCGCATAGAGAAAGAAATTGTTTAGAATAATTTGTAAGTCGGGAGGAAAATGCTACAATTTTATTATCAATATTGGAAGAATAGATAATATTTTTACTATCAAATGGTGGAGAAGTTAGGAATGAATAATATTATGCATCCCAACCCCTACAAGGTTTCATGGTTGCAGAAAAGGGCACTAAGTCCTAGTGAATGATAAAAACATCATTAAGAACCAAATAAGGAACTATTATGATAAAGTATTATGTGATGTAATACATATGGAATTTTCCATATGTTGCTAGGTAGGGCCTTGAAAGTATGATAGGAAATTTTTAATGATGGGTGCATAAATTTTATCCACATTGAGAAGGATGGGTGTAAGTTCAACCTCTCAACTTTAAAGGATAAAGGATGAAGGTCAAGTTTATATTGGATTTTGCATAATATTTTTTCTTGTCCCAAGAAAGGAATTCCCATGGGAAGTTGAGGAAGAGAAAGTATGTATGTATATTGTTCCTAAGGAAGTGCATAAATATTGCGTGAAGGAGGAAGTCCCAAAAACAATGTGCAAAATACTATATGAGTTCACAAAAATTATGACCGAGTAATTACCACATGAATTACTACCATTCTATAGTATCAATCATCATATTGAATTGGTACTCGAATCCTTTATACCAAACAAAACACCATATATAATGACTCTATAAAAGAATACAAAGGTGAAAAAGAAAGTGAAATTTTTCTACACCGAGTACTAGTGTGTGAAATTTTGAGCCTATGTGCAATACCCGTAGTACTAACACCAAAGAAAGGAGGAGGGTGACACATGTTTTGAATCTAGAGACATCAAAAATATCAAAATCAAGTATTAATTTCCATTTCCCAATATGGATTATCTAATGGACTACCTTAGTGGTGCATGATAATTTTCAAATATTGACCTGAAGAGTGGCTATCATCAAATCCACATCAGAGATATAGATGAGTGGAAAAAATGTTCAAGATAAAGAAGGCCAATATGAGTCGTTAGTTATGCCATTTAGGTTAACAAATTCCTAGAGCACTTTCATGAGATTACTGAGTAAAGTGTTGAAGGCGTTTGATGGGAAATATATTATTTTATATCTAGATGATATATTGGTGTTTATATTGATGATATCTAGGGCAAAATCCAAGTCAAAAATTGTTTCCTTACTATTTCTCCCAAGCTTATTGCTAAGGTGACTGGTCTTGTGCTTGAAGGTAGAAGCATTTTTAAACCCAAATCTGATTACAGTCTTGAGATTGACTATTTTTTCCAAGGAAAAGGGGAACCTATTTCTCTTCATAATGGCTATGCTAGGTGTAAGCTTCCCTCTCCATATGATGAAATTTCCAAACTTATCATGTCTTATATCACATTGGAAGGTAGATATAAAGTAATATATGGTTACCATTTTCCAATGTTAAACCATATTCGCAATGCAAAACCGTATAAATTTCCTTTCTACTTATTCTCTTCTCTGGAAAAATCTATAACTATGGTGAAGAAAGGCACTTTCATTATCCCCTTACACCAGGGTCTGATAAAAACTATCATCTAGCTGAGCACTCCCCTGTTGGGAAAAAATGACAAATTTGGGGCTTCGCCTTCAAACATTGCATTGGGTAAAAGGTCTGGGAGTATGGAACCTAAGGAGGATAGCATGTGATGAAACTGGTCGGGGAATCTAGTGGCCAAACATACTAGATCTAGCATAGGTAAAGGGGGAGACATGTCTCAGTTCAGGAAAGTTCAGTTTTTGGGACGGGCTGAGGAGGATAACATCACCTTTGTTTTTGATGAAGGCCTTGGTGAAACCCCTTCACAGAAGGAATCCTCTCAAGAGAAAGTGGAAGGGGAAGTAGCGAGTAGTGAGGATGTTGATAGCTTAAAAGAACATGAGTCTTCCAAGAATACTGAGGAAGCTATCCACTGTCTTCACAATCTGAAAATGGCCCAGATGGAGATTTTCTTGGCCCAGAAACTATCAAAACTCATGCCTTCATGAGAGATTTTGAGAACTACAAACTGAACAATGACATCAACAGGCACAAAATCAATTTTCTCACCATGGACATTAAGGAGCTGCAAGAAAAAGTTGATAAAATGTCTACCATCATCCTCAGTGAAAATTTCAAAAATGCAAATGCCAATAGAATGGAAATGGAGAAAGAGATGTTGAAAATGAAAGGAATCATTATGTAAATCAGAGATGCCCATGTTCTTAATGTAAAGAGTACTATTTTCCATCTCAAACTGTTGGTTGAGATGATACAGTCAATGGAATTGGCTAAAGAAAAAGAATTGGATGACACAGGCCCGAAGGTGGTGATCAAAGAACCCAACTACAAGTACTAGAAGGAGACCATCGCAACACTGGTCAAAGAATGGAATGGATGCATGGAGATGGTGGATGATCTGGTTAAAGAGAAATGAAATGTTATGGTTTGGAATCTGCTGCTTGTTTACTTTTTGTTGTTAGTATTATCCTTGGGACTGCTATATAATGTATATCATATATAATGGATATCATATACTGGTTTTTTGTTTTTGATATTTTGGATCATGACTGGCCTTTGAAGATAAATACTTTGGCCAATATGTAAGTAAATGGTAACTCTTTGTAAGGGGGTAGGGTCCCCTCAACCCTAAATTTTACCTCTAATAAAAAAAAATATATTGGTGTTTATTAGCATGAAGGAGGATCATACTTATTACATGTGCATGGTAATGAAGAAAATTTAGTAAGAGAAGCTTCTTGTGAATATAAAAAAGTTAAATTTTCTGGGAAGGATTGCAAATTGATCTAGAAAAGGTGCACACAATCTTAGATTGGCCGTCACTAAGAAATGTGAATGAGACATGAATATTTCATGGCTTAAAGAAATTTTATAATAATTTTATAAAGAAATCTAGTGGAATATTCATGGTGATCATGGAGAAAATTAAGGAATATCACAAGTAAATCATATGACAAGAAGAGGTAGAGTGCAACTTACAAGAATTGAAGCTGAGGATTATAGCAAAACCGTTGTTATCTTTACCAAGTTTTAAGAAGCTATTTCTAGTGGATTCTAATGCTAGTGGAGCCATAATTGAATTTGTGTTAAGAAAATAATGGAGACTCATAAATCCTATTTCAAAAAATTGTTAAATGATGTAAGGATAATATATTCAGATCTACGATAAATATTTCTACGCAATTATGGAATCATTGAAGAAGTGGAAAGATTATTTTTTTCTGAATTATTTTGTTTTGTATATTGATCATCAAGTGGTGAAAATATGTAATAGTCAAGAAAAATAAATCAAAGGCATATAAATTGGGTATAATTTTTGTAAAGTTACTCATTTTTTTGAAACATCAAAGTGGGAAGTCTAACAAGGTTGTGGATGCACTAATTAGAAGAGTGTGGTCGTTAAAATAAATACACAATTAAGTCAAGGGTTTTGTGACTATGAAGGAACTATATGTATAAGATAAACAATTCAAGGAAGCATGAGAGATATGTGCAGATCCAACGTGCGTAGAAAGGACCTCATGGATAAAATATTTTATCTAAGAAGGAATGGTTCTCAAAGAAGTGGAATTGTGTAAACCAAAAGGGTCAATACAAACAAATTTAATCCAAGAGATGCAAAGTGGAGGATTATTGGGTCACTTTAAAAGTGAAAAAACTCTAGTGCAATTGGAAAAAGATATTATTGGTCAAAGATGAGAGTGGACATGCAAAATTATGTGAAAAGATGAAAAATTATCCAGTTGGTTAGGATTTCCAAGAACAAAAATACAAAATGATTTAATATTTGTGGTAGTTGATAGATTTTCAAAATTGGCACATTTCATTAAATGCAAGAAGACTAGTGAGGTGTTAAGCATCACACATCTATTTTTTAGGGAGATAGTGTTATTACGAATATATTATTATAGTGTTCACATTTACATTATTATTTATATTGTTTGGATATTTACCATAGGGTAAATATTATTCACTATTTGTAATTATTGTATGGTTGATACGATAGGTCAAGTAATAATTTTTAGTTGTTATATAGGGGTTAAAACCAAGTTCTTGTATTTAGGAGAATTGTTTCCTATTTTATAGGAAACATCCTCCATATAAATATGTAATCATTGAACAAAGATATTAATTATTTAGTAATTTAGCATACAAAAATATTTGGTATCAAAGTGATAATTTTCTGTGTATATTGGTTGTTTCTTTGTATTGTAATCATGTTCTTCTTGCATTCTATGCATCTTTCAACTAGATCGATCTCTTGAGTGATACTATATTTTCTATTGTTTTGAATAATTTCTTTAATAATATTGCATTTATGTCTTCTCATGAGTTTTTGCATTAGGATGATCATAACACTTTACATTAGATCTACATATTTTCTTGGTGGTGGTGAATTAGTAACATCATATTTTTCAAATCATGGACTACATCATTGACACAATTTCCTTCATATATATCATGGGAAATTATGTGATGCAACTCTTTAATTAACCTTTATTAGAGCATGGGAACATCTCATTGAGAAATGTGCATAATCTTACCTACCACGTAGTCTATGACCTTATAGCTATTTCTTTCAATCTATGTTTGGCTCATATATTTTCACAATTGAATATGTGGCAAGTAGGATACGATTGTCTACAATTTTCTATCTTCATGCACCAAGACAAGTCTATTTGGGTAGAATTTTTTATATTATTTTACATTTAGAGTAAATTACTTTTTATATTTAGTTTGTTATTATTGAGTCATTTATTATTTTAATTTAGAAGGCATTAGAGGTATAATTTTATAAGAAAAAATTATAAAAATGGGTTTTATTAATAACTTATAGATATATTAGATCTAGTAACAATATCGAGTGCATATTTATTGTAAAAAGTAAAATTCATTATTTTTGTAAGGATGCATTATCAAAGGATCCAACGTCCATATAGTCAAATGGATAAATTTAATTTAATTGAAAGGTTTGAATGAAAGGCCTTCCATACATGGAAATTCCGAACTCAACTATAGTTGATTGATAAATACCTATGGGACATTATTGATGGAAACATTAAAAATATGAAGGATTCAGATAAAGCAACAAAATGGTAAAGTAAGGATAAAAAATAAATAGAAATTATTGGTTGAGGACTATCTGATGCATATTTGTAGTATATTGATCTAACCAAATCATCTGATGACATTTGGGTGACATTAAACAAGATATTTGGATCTCAAGATGGTATTGCAACAATGACACTAAAGAAAAAAATATTTGGGCTAAAGATTGATAAAATGACAATATGACTCAATGTAATTTTCCTCCATTTTGAATCAATTAGTAGGAATAAAAGATGAGGTTGATAAAAAATATGTTAAAGTAATCTTACTAAATAGTTTTCTAAATAAGTCTTCAAATATTTCTTTTACTCTTAGTAAGATCAATCCTAGTTTGTAAAACTTAATCTCCTCTCTACTTAATGAAGAAGAAAGATAAAAAAGGTTTGTGTCGAGAAGAGAAACTATCGTGATTGCAAAAAAAAATTCATCCTTCCAAAAATATAAAAAAAGTTTGTATCTTCAATGAAACATTTTTCATGTCTTTATTGTAAGCAATCATGACATTGATTTGTGAACTGTAAAAAGAGAGCTAAAGATATCTTAGATGATAAGATAGATGAACAAGGATTGGTTACTAAAATTATTGGGAAGACGTCTCTCCTCATAGAAGTGAATATGAAATTATCAACTATCCCATTGATGAATATTATTTATAATAAGTATATTTGCTGGAGGATGGAGGAAATGGAGGCAAGAGGATGATCAACATCATCATGTCCATCACTATCTTAGAGGCCACATACTGCTTTAGTGACATCATTTAATTTGTGTATGATGAATAAGAAAAAAACATTTATGTTCCTATGTGTAATATAGTTCCTATGTGTAATATAGTTGATGATGATATGGAGATTTGTACCATTGATACTATTGCAGGTAGTGTTCTTGATCATATTTACTAGGTGGTTGATGTGGATTGGTTGATGGGTCCCAATTCATGTATTCACCTAGATAAGATGATAGGCCCCTATTCATAGATGATGTAGTTCTCACTTTCAGTGTTGAGGATGAAGACCATATGCATGCTTCTTGGTTGAAATTTGGTATTTCTCCCCATATTCACACTAAGGGAGGAATGTTACGAATATCACATTATAGTGTTCACATTTGCATCATTATTTATGTTATTTGGATATTTACTACGGGGTAAATATTATTCACTATTTTCAATTACCATATGGTTGATAGGGTAGGTAAGTAACAAGTTATTAGTTGTTATATATTGGTCAAATATACTCTAGTGTTTAGGAGATTTGTTTCCTATTTTATAAGAAAAATCATCCCTATAAATATGTAATCATTGAACAAAGATGTTAATGATCGAGTAATTTATCATACCAAGATAAGTGTAATTACATGGGTTTCCATGGAAAGTAGTGTCTGAAAGGGACACAAAGTTTATAGGTCATGTTTGGAGTTCTTTATGGAAGATATTGGGAACAAGTATGAATTTCATCTCAACATACCATCCGAAAAGTGATGGAAAAACATAGGTGTTGAATGAAATATCGGGCAATTTATTGTGTATTTAGGTGGAAAACAATCCAAAGTAATGGGATATGGCATTGGTGCATTTTTTTAATTATAATGATTCAATTGAAAAGAGCACATGAAAGACCCCATTTCAGATTGTTTATGGAGAGTCAAAGAGGAATCATAGAATTATGCAAAGTGGTGGATAATCGAAGAAAAAAATTAGAACAATATGTGGAATTCATGCACAAGCTACATGAATAATTACATAAAAATTTGGAGCAGAGTAGCCAAGGCTATAAGGAGCACGTGGATGAAAAACACAAGGTTAAGGAAATCAAGGAAGGATATTAGGTCTCGGTGCATTTATTCAAGGCAATATTCCTAAATGGTACATATACAAATTTAAATTTAATTAAAATTGGGTCATATAAAGTGTTGCGAAGATAGGGCCGCACACAATAGAGCTACCTAAGGAATTGGATATCTCACTAATATTAAATATTGAAAACTTGTATGAGTTCCATGAAGGATAACATGGTGCATAAATCACAAAGGATCAATACATAAAATAACTAGATGTGGGTGCATGGAAAACAAAAGAATACTTAGATTAGACAAGGAAAATACTAGAGAAGGAAGTTGGGGATATTGAGGCCATATAGGACTCAAGGGTAATAAAGGGGATGTGAAAAAGGGAATAATAAAAACAATTGGTGAATTGGAAGTACCACACAAAATAGGATGTGACATGGATAAGTGTGAATGAGATTGGTCATCTTGGCCATACTTTGAAGCTTCACTCGTGAGATGGAACTCACTTTTGTCTTACCTAAGATGTTTTATGTGGGAACATCATGAGATAACTTAACATAATCATGTATTTTATAATTTTAGCTAAGTATTAGAGTGCACATAATAATTATAAAGTTTGGCTAGGTGCAAATGAATGATAAAATATTGTGTGACAATGCACAAAGGTTTTGTACAATGATAAGTATTTTGAGGAGCAAGATAAAAGGGTTTGCAATTAGAAGAGTGATAAGTTTTACACAAATATGTGTAATATATTTTGACAAAGAAGGGGAGAACTATTTTTATCATAGCACAAGAAATGAACCGCATGATGGCATAATGAAGCAAACCAAGTGTGTGAAAATCTTTCCATAGTTCAGTTCATAAGAATCATAGAAATCCATATTATATGGAATAATGAAGGTAGAGGAAAACAAATGGTAGGTGAATACCAAAATTCACCAAATCAGAAAACACCATGGAAATTACCATATCTGAGTAGCTAGACACCATTATTATATAAGAATTCAAATTTAAGTTTGAGTGGGATAATGTGAGGATTATAGAAGTAAATTGAAATTTTTAAATGAGAAAGAAGAAATGTCTATAGGATCCTACCCAATGATTCATTTTGGGTTTCTCATAAGGTGTTGGACTGATTCTAGAGATATTTGTAAAACATGTAAGGAGGAGTGCTTGAAGAGTTCAGGGAATAACACTCCTTTATAGTTTTAGAATTTTTTTATAAGATTTGTAACTACCCCAATAGAGGGAATCAATTGTAGATACCATTAAGGCCTTATATTTAAATGAAATTTGTGTTGTGTTATAGTCATCTTCTGCTATGTTGAGGTCTATAAGTGGCAACAGATCGTTTTGAACCAATACACTTTGCATCAAACAAAATCAATATTATTGAAACATGTTGGAATATAGTTACTGAAACTTACTTAGTCCGAAGTGTTGGAACATCACTTAGACAGATGTATAAGCACTTACCTTACGAAGCATGTGTAACCTACTGGGTCCCTTCTCTATCTTGTCTTCTCAAGATTTGGATCAAATAGTTAACCATTCATAACACAAGGTAACATATATAATCCAAACATTACAATATAACATAGATAACATGAAACAATACATTTGATCATGCATTAATATAAACAACTAATAGAAAGATCTCGAACTCTAATTAGACCATGCACATCCCTCCTAATCTTGACAATCCATACAATATTATCCATTACAAACACATAAGTCTTCACATATATTATGTATCTCACGCACTCATACATACATACAACTCTACTCGCTAACTTAGATCTCTAGGTAATATAAACATAATATTCACCCCCTTATACAAAGTAATACGACACATACATAAGGTGGGAACATATAATTCACCTCTTACATGATTTAGTCCTAATAATAGACTCCCTAATTAGATTTAATTCCTTTGAAATCCTACTGTAATATCTAATCCATGTTATAAATAACTTGATCTTATCCATGCATGTGTCCTATAATTAGCTTTTTCCATGCATAGCCCTTTTCCATACTACACATGATTTATCCTTTGTCAATTCCTTATCCTTGTTGATTCTATTTCTAGACTTATCTTGCCAACCACACAAAATTTTTTTATCTATTTTTATGCCATTCTAAAATCTTACTTAACTCCCCGAAATATACGTATATGTGTGGAAACTCACATCCTAAAGCCTTTCAATCTCCTAAGCGTACCTTGATTCACTCGACTTATAATTGCATCATTTCCATTTCATCACATGTAATCCCATGCATATCTTCCTGGCCTCTTCGACACTTATTTATGGTTCACATGTTACCTCTTGTGCATGATCTTCAACCTCTATGTAGGGCTTGTACTTAGCCACATTCTCAGCCTAACATTACCCCACACTAGGAGTATTTTATGTCATCAAGCAATATAAATAATGAAATAAAAGTCTTAAAATAATATAAAAATGAATATAAGAAATACCCCCAATGAATCGAATAATAAATAATATTCTCTTATGCGTGCATCTAATAATAAAAACTACGACAAAGGTGGTAAAAGGTATGGAAACTATAGGGTTATCTTTTTCTAGATGTCTCCACCCTTCAAGCTCACTAGTTGCTTTATCGGAGTTTTTTCAATAATATACGGAATGGTATCCAAAGTTAACCCATAAGCCTTCCATGAATTTCCTTTAACACAATGTCACATTTAGTGGAGATGCCCTCCAAACCATATCTTGTGGATTACCATGGTTTGAATTTCATTAATTCTCTCCTCACTTATATCATGCTTATCTTTCCATATCTCCTTCTTCTCCCGACTTCTTGTAACACCTTTTCATTCTTAGCCTTATTATTTCACATAGTGTCCTGAAGTTTCTTCACTTCTACCTTATCTTGGACTAAGAAAACATTTAAAATTCTTGATATATCCTAAAAAAATTCAAAAATCATTTCCACCTCGTGTGGCCTCCATAAGTTCCATGCCAATGGTTATATATTCTTATATCCTTTTCTCCACCTTAGCCTTATTTATATTGGATAGCTATTCTATTGTAGGACCCTTACCATAATTTAATTTAACTAGAAGTATGTGTACCAACTCCTCCAAGTATTCCATCTCTATGTTATGATCAAGTTTGTATAACATCAAAATGTTTGGACATGCGCACGTGAAATTATTGATAATGTTGGTTGCCTTATTATATGCATATGTTTTTATCTTGTTCATGTCGACTAATTCCTCGGTGAGCTTTTGATTTTTCTTATTCTTGCACTTTATGTTCTGTTAGCGTGAAATCACAAAGACCCCCAACTAAGCTCTAAAAGATATGCTTTTCTAAGGTAGGTTTATTTGGTGTGATTGCATAACATTGAACTTTCCCCAAGGTGTGGGACCTTGTAAAAATGGGAAAGCTCTCTAGATTGAAGGTTAGTTCCTTATTCCTTTGTTCAGGTGCATACGTGAGGATTTGTAGAGGATCTATTTCTTATACCTAGTCTAAACTTACCAAGGGGACAAGGATAAAAGAATACAGAGAAATAAGAAATAACTAAACTACCAGGTGATGCACCAAATGAATGATGAAAATTAGTTTAACTTTGACATGAACCAATAAAATGCATACAATAAATAAGCACAGATAGCCAGATCTATAATGAGAGACTAGATAGAAGCAAAAGAAACAAGAAGGATCTAAAATTGATCACAAATGTATTTTATTGCTCTATAGATTGATACTTTTCATTACAGAATATATGAAAGGAAGAAACATATTACAATTTTAATGGAAGGCCTGAACCCCAAAAATCCTTTGCTAGAAGGAGAAGGGAGCCTACAAAACTAAGAATGTCCAACCCTTTACAATGAATCCTGCTCCCAACTTTATAGATTCAGCCTGAGAGAAGAAGGAGAAAGAGAAGTGGGAAAAATAGGTTATAGCTCAACCACCATTGTTAATGCCTTTGATGAAATATGCCCCCAAATCTATCTTTACTACATCAATCCTTGGTTTGACATCTTGGAGGGAGAGGAAATAGTGGAAATATATCAAATCCGATCTGGTTGTTGAGACTGGTGGATCCTACATTGAAAGCTTGAAAATGTTTTCCTCCATTTCCTTTACCTAACCTCCTCAAAAATAAAGTCTTAGATCTCCATTGCATGGGTGAGGATGAGATCTTTCCAATGGTTTCAGATTCACAATATTTTGAGCCCTAAGTTGAAATATATGGCCCCTTCGAAGTTTGTATCAAATCTGTAGAAGTGGGCAAGAAAACCAATTTGAAAAAAGGCCCCCTCTTCAATATGGGACATGTGGCAGTCTTTGGTTGGCTAGGGAGATGCACTCCAACTTTTTCCTTTGTGCCTTTTGAATGAAAGGAAAACTTTCACTTCTTTCCTTGACTGCCCGCCTTGGCTTTGACTCAGGTCTAAGTGTTGACTTTTTCCCTGGGTGGAGTTGTGGGCCAGTTTACAACTTTTATCCCCTTTTGAGGTAAAGGGTGAAAAATTAACTTTTTCCCCAACACCCGCTTTCCCTTGGGACACGTGTCACTCTAGCACTCACTCAGGAACCTTTTCTCCATTTTACCATTGAAACAATGCTCTTAAGACACTTGACATGCTCTGCTGGTCTCGCTTATGCATTGAATATTCAACTAACCTTGCCCCCCTTTGAGGTACACTTGGAGGCATTGCACTTGTTTGCAAACCTGAGCCAAAGTTGCCTTTGAAGGAGTGCCGAGTTGAAACTTTTTTGCCTCTGCTACTCTATGGAATTTTCAATGGTTGCTCTCATTTTTAGGCTTCGGGCTATGTGGCGATCTCACACTCGTTTGGGTCTCGCTTTGGATAAAATCTAAGAGAAGCATCATTAGGACATGTGGTCCCTTCTGCTGCGCTACCCCACACTTAGTTGTTTTTGGGGTCTTTCTGAACCGCTTTCAAGCCCAAGGATGTCAAATATTTTTCATTCTTCATTCTTCTTGCTTTTAGCTCCTTTGTAGTATCTTCCCTGCTTGTCCAACCCTGTTATTTGATGGTTCTACCTACCTCCATAAATTGGAGAATGAATTTAAGGCGTAGAAATGGCCCAAAAAGAGTCATTTCTTTACGTACGGATCCTCTGCTCTCTCTTCATCTCTACCACTTCATTGTTGAATCTTTTTTACAACCAATTTACAGGATTAAATGAGTTCTCTCGGGTTCCTTTTATGTGGGGTCGTGATTCAATCCAATATTTAGCTTGGGGTGAAATATGGATAACGCTTTGGTGACTCACGGGAGATCTCGCCCGCTAGATGAAGAGATCGGTTTCCTTGTCGTATCTATTAGGTATGGAGTCAAGAATAACATGATGATACTATTTTTTCCTCTAGTTCACGAGCCTGGGCTGCTGCACTCTCAAATTTCATAAGAAAATCTCGAAATGAAGATTTCTTAGAGTAGAAAATTGTTTTAACCTGTGGCTTCATCTGCTTTCTCTAAACGAACAACATAGGAACAACAAAACAACACCACAAATATGTAAAAATTGAAACCATACGTGCTCCAAATGGAACATGCAGAGCATTCAAAGCAATTAGGAGAAAATAAATCTAGACTACAACAAGACAATGTGCAGAAGCACTTAGAGGTGTTGTCCACTCAAAATTTCCCGCTCTGATAAGAGTAAAATTTTCAAAATTTTGAGTTGAAGAGTTCTTCTCTGAAGTGCCTAAGTTGTGAAGTTGAAAAAATCTGTGTTTTGGGTCTTTTTGTGTGATTTTCGGGCCTGTCGGAACTTTTTGTCCCATCTGTCCCAAGTACTAAAGTGCATTCTGTTCCCCGATCGGCCGAAATCCCCGAAGCTGTCCCATTTTCGGGCCCGTCGGAAAATTTTGTCCCAAGTGTCCCAAAACTTATTTTGCGTGTTGTTCCAATTTCGGCCGAATCATCCTTCCCGCGTACTTCGCACTTTCCTGTCCCAAATGTCCCAAAGTTAAAAAGTGCGAGCTTTCCCATTTTCGGCCGATTTGCCCGAACCGCGTCCTTCGGAACTTTTTGTCCCAACTGCCCCATTTAAAAAAGTGCAAGCTTTCCTAATTTCGGCCGAGCCGGTCAAGTCGCGTACTTCGGAACTTTTTGTCCCGAATGTCCCAAGTCCAAATGGGCCCGCTGTTCCAATTTCGGCCGAAACACCCGAATCGCGTACTTCGCACATTTTCGTCCCATTTGTCCCAAATGCATTTGTGCGTCCTCTCCCTGTTTCGCCCGAACCGGCCGAGCCGCGTGTTTCGCGCATTCGCGTCTCACCTGTCCCAAGCGTACCTAGTGTCATTCACACTTAGTTTTTCCCGCTCGCTCCAAGTATGATATTTTTCAAATTGGTGGTTGTGTATTCAATGCGCATTAAAGTCATTTCTCTCTCCAAACGGCTATATAACGAGCATTCCCCTTTGCATTTTCGCATTGCTTCCATGCTATCTTTTGCTCGAACCCTCGCCATTTGAAAACCTGCGCGATTCCCCCTCCATTTGCAAATTCCTTCCAGAGTCTGGGTCGCAGCTCCGAATCTATCAATATGAAGATCAAGTTTCAGGGACAGGAGCAAATTTCTCCACTTGAGTCTGCCGTTAGCAATATCGGAGACAGTGAAGCTCGTCATCTCGACTTCGGTGATTTTTGGTCAAGAATGACAGATGCAAACCCTACGCCAATGGCACAGATGATTAACGATAGCGGTTTAGCTTTCGCCGGAGGATTCCCTATCTCAGTGCAGTGTGCTGATACTGTACTTTCATGCGGAGCTCATTTCGACCCCGCTACGAGTGAATTGACAAACGTACACGGGGAGCTCATTGCCAAGCTGGACGCTGCCGCCATTGGAGCTGCTCTGAGGATTCCGGAGATGGACAATGCTATAGTCGTCTCTCGGGATCAAGCACAGGCCATGTTCGACCAAGACAGTGATAAATATAAAGCTCGAGTGGCGAAGTCTTGGTTGAAGAACCCTAAGAAAGGTCCTTCTCGTCTGACCAAAACCCTTTTCCGGAAGATTTCAATGAAGAACTGTCAGACTTCATAATACTGCTGGCTCGGGTTATGGGTTTGCCCTCCACCAATGAATTTCATTTCTGGATGTGCCCGCTCATCAGCATGGTGTGCGAGGGAACACAAAATATCAACTGGGCAGAGATCATCAGTATGAATTTGGCTGAGCAGCTATCTAACGTTCAGCAGTCAAAGAAGTTCTTCATGACTTCGTATCTTATGTATACCCTAGCGGCATCGAGGCAGTGGTTTGGCTTCTCTTACATAGATACACACAAAGATGATCCAGTATATGCCTACTGCCCGCAGTTCACCCTAGAGACCAGCAATCGGAATTTCCGAAGGGTCAACGATGCTTTCACCATGTACGTGGTCAGATTGCTCGAAGGTGACACTGCCAGAAGGTTTTCAGACGAAGCCATGAACCTGATATCACAATATGGAGCCTATTTCATTCAGTTCAGGAAATTTTCTTATATCAGGCTCGCTGGTTATGAAAGCACTCCTCTGCGGCTCCCCATGTTCTGTAATGACAAAATGGCCTTGATTGAAGTATGCAGGCAACTAGACAAGTTGCACAGAACTTGCAGAGACAAGAAGATTTCTGGCTTGCACTTTCCCATCTCTCTGGGAAACTACACATGCAAAACAGCTCTGGATGCTCAGAACATAGAAAGAGCCCTGGTCCCTATCACTGTTCATTTCTTCAAGCCAAGAACCTGCTTTGACTTGAAGAAATTCATTGAACAGAACATCAAGATAGTCTATCATCATAGGGCAGATACAGAAGACTACTGGGCTGACTGTGCAGATGATTTTGAAGCCAGAAGAAGGCATTGTGGCAGGTTCTCCCTGCAATTGATCCAAGAACTCAGTCTGTACCAAGTTCCTGAAGGTCTCCAGGATGACAATTCTGAACTATACTCGTATGAGTATGAAAATGTGATTAAGCACACTCCTCTGGAGGACCTGGATTGGAACAGGAAAGAGAGAGATGATCTGGCTGAGATTCTTGCTCCAGTCTTGATCAGAACTAGGGTCTGGTTCAGTAAGAAGATCCGAGAATTCAAGAGGCACTCAGGAGAATCCAGCTCCAAGGATGACTCAACACCCATAAGAGAGGCATCAGTTCCAGAGTCTGGAACACCAGTGAAAACCCCTTCTGCCTCAACAGCTCGGGGACCTGTGGAATCTACTCCTTCTCCATCTACCCAGGTATACAAGAAGAAACTCAAAGAGGTAAAGAAGGAGCCTGCAGAGAATGACCCTCCAAGAAAACAGGCAGAGTTGCCTATAGGGCCAGAGAACATCATCGTTCTCAGTGAAAGTGAAGACAGTGAGATGCCAACTCCTGCAAGTGTTCCTGAAGATCCAGCAGATAAAGATAAGGAGGTCCAGAGCACTGAACTTCCGGGTGCTACTGATTCTTCTACCGCCATTACCTCCAGTGTTCTACCCACATCTCAGCTTGAGTCAGCAGCTGCACAGACCTTGAGTGTCATGAGCTCCCTGTCTCTTGGTCCCCTTGCTTCTCCTGCAGATTCTTCTTCCTCTTTTGCTTGGGTGCAACCTCTGGTTGACAAAAGGAAGAGGAAATCCTCCTCTCAAAGCTTGGGACCAAATTTTGATGCTGTAGCAGCCTTGTTGGGCACCACTCCTTCTCGTGCCAAGAAAGCCAGAACTACTTCCAGGATTGTGTCTGATGCTCAAGGTCAGCAGTTCTTGGAGATTGCCAAACCTACAGTGGATAAGTCAGAATCAGACTTGCTGACATCTGACTTGGAGCTTTCAAGGATCCCTATGGGAGAGTCTACCCCTGAAGGCGAAATTCATAACCTCCAGGAAACAGTCACCAGAGTCATTGGAAGGGTTGAGAAAGGGCAGCAGACTATTGAACAGCTGGAAGAACAAGCCCAAGTTCTCACAAGTTTTATCAAGTCACTTTTGTCTAAGGACAAAGTTTTGGACCCTACCCCCTTGACTGCTCTACCGCCTCCTGTAATTCTAAGCCAAGATGAAGTGCAAAGTATTAAAGATATGCACAAGTATTCTGTCTATGGCAGAGCTATCGAAGCCATGGTAGATGACATGCTTGTTGCCGGACTAAACTTCATCGATGAAGCTTTTAAGCTACATGGAAAGGTAGATAATTTGCAAAAGTTGTCCTCTACTATTGGGGTAATGGATAAAGAGCTTAAGCTCTGGAGTAGTTGCATTGTAGACCTTCGCCTCATGGGCCAGACAGATGAGAACATCTTACTGGCGAACAAGATTTTCGATGATGCTAAGGATAATCTGTCAAAATCTTGGGTCTACAGCGTGGAGTGGAAAATCAAAGTCCTGGAGGAAGCTGTAGGAGAAATGAAGAATAGCTGGCAGAAGGGAGAAGCTTTCAAGACACTGGCAGCTGCTGCGTTCAAAGATATGCATTGTCATCTTCAGGACGAAAACTCTGGCGTTCCCTTGTCCTTGCAAGAAATCAAAGCTCAGTTCAGAGCTTTTGTCAAAGATAATCTTTTCAAGGAAGACTCCATCTCTAAGGACAAGATAAAGGAAATTTGTTCTCTTCAGTCTGCCATTGAAGAAGCAAACAAAGACTATCATACTCACGTCGAGTTTGATAAAGAGATGGAGAAATGTCTGGGATTTTGGACTCAGTCTGCAACCAACACGTCAGTCCCTCGTGGCAGAGATATAGCTGAGTCATTGAAGAAGTTCAGGCAGCGGATTCTGAAGACAGTGGGTCCCTCCCAATAGCCGGCCACCTGTCTCCTTCTCCTTTCTTTCCTCTTCTTTCCTTTCTTTTCGTATTCTTTGTAATTAGTTAAGGTATTGCAATTGGCGGTACTTAACTATTCTTTGGTTAAAAGAAACGGTTACGAAGAGTAACTGACTTGTAATCTATATAATGGCCTTTCCACGCCATTTTCCGGAGGAGGAAGAACTTGGATATTTGCTGAAAGTGTAAATAGATCTTAAAGAAATCAATACAAAAGGGCTTTCCGTTCTTTGTCTATCTGATTCTTGTTGTCTCTGTGTTTTCCTTTAATATTGTGAAGATCATTTTGTTCCTAACTCGTTTAGTCTCTCTGATTGCATACTGTTCAGTTTTGCAAGTACAGTGATCTTGTACAACCAAGAAGGAACTTTGTGTCCTTGATTAACAAATCTGAAGAAGGTTATTTACGGAACTTTGTGTCTTTAAATTTAATCCCATTCAGCTAATGCAAATGATCTTGTCTTAAATCCTTTGAAGCTTCGCATACACGAAGAATTATTCTGCTATCTATAATTCTGAATGTTGCTATTCTGCTCATCTTCTTATTCCCCTTCCTCAGTCCTGGCGTAACTGATGATCCTTGTGGAAAACACTTTCGTAATATCCAAGTTTGACCATAAAATAATGTTCTGTGTATTTGTAAATAAGTTTGTTTCAGAATAAGGGAACCTCTCCCATTAAAGAGGAGGGACTTTTTGTCCCCTGACTGTTGCTCTTCTAAAAAGTCCTATTTGATGACCAACAAGAGGAAAAGAAACTAAGCTAATATGTACAAGGTGGGAGCCTTCCTTCTAATAATAGTGTTTAAGATAGATTTCATTCACTGGAATTTGCAACTCTTCACCCTCCAATGTAGACAATTGGAAAGCCTTACTACTTTTGAATCTTTTTATCATATAGGGGCCACTACAGATGGCATTGAACTTAGAATGTCTCCCTGGTTTTGCTTGATCTACATCCAATTTCAAAACCAGGTCTCCTTCCTAAAAGGTCCTTGCTCTAGCCTTCTTTTCAAAGCGTATTTTAATTAAGGCCTAAAAATTTTCCATTGTTTGAAGTGCATGCTCTCTAGTTTCTTCTAATTCCATCAAATTTGCATACCTAGCCTCCATTGGTTCAAATTCAGACATCTCCAGTTGTCTCAGGAGTTCCAATGCTGGAAAATCTAGTGATATAGGCAATACGCCTACTTCCCATAGACAAGCTTGAATGGGGAGTTGCCTATAGATATTTTGGGTGTTTTCCTATTAGCCCATAAGGTTGTTTTGAGCTTTGTGTGCCAGGTCCTCTGATTCTCATCAAGAGTTCTTCTGATGATCTTTAGTAGGTTCTTGTTTGTGGACTCAGCCTAGCCATTACCTTGAGGGTAATAGTTTGATGAAGTGCTCAAATAAGTCCCATTCTTGATGGCCCATCTTGTGATCTTGGAACCTATAAATGCTAATGCATTGTCTGATATGATGGTGGCTGGCACTCCAAATCTGGTCACTATCCCTTCATAGAAATCCAGGATACTAGACTCATTTTCTTCCTTGAGTGCCACTGCCTCGGTCCATTTGGTGAAATAATATGTCACTGTCAGGATCCATTTGTGACCTTGGCTTGAGTTTGGATTGATGACTCCAATGAATTCCAATCCCCATTACATGAAAGGTTGGTCAACTGAGATTGGGTGCAATGGAAGTGTTGTTAGCCTTTCCTTGCCTTTGAAGAATGCACAATTCTTACACCTTTTGATCCATGTGTAGCAGTCACTAAACAATGCGGGTTAATAATATCCTACTTTTATGATTTTGAGTAATGTCACTCTTAGAGAAAAATGGCCTCCAGATGCTTCAATATGGAATTATTTTAGCACTCTCTCCACTGATCCGTCCTAATGCATCTCAACAAAATGACATTGATGTCCCTCTTGAACAAGACACCATCAATAAGAACATATGGGATGGACTATAGCTTGAAATGCCTTCTTTTTTATTTACTCATCTCATGAGGACACATGCTTGTTTGAAGGAAGTGCACCATGTGTTGGGTCTAACAAGGAGCATGTATATCATCTCTCCCTTCTTCTTGATCATTTTGTAGAACAAAAACAGACTCCTTTTCACCGTATGCTTCATCTTGTTGACTAGAGGCTAGTTGTTCACATAACCCCTTCCTACGGACTAGCTTGGTGTCCTTGATCTCAATATCATATTCCATGACATGGGTGATCCACCCTGCATGTTTCTCATTCAGATCCTTGCTAAGGAGGAATTCTTTGACTCCTGTATGAGAGACCAATAGTTGGATTTTGTTGTTTGACACCAAATGCTTAAAATTCTTCAATCCCTAATCATCATCAGGACTTTCTTCTCAATGAAGGAATACCTCTCCTCATAATCTTCTAGAATATGACCGAAGAAAGCAATTGGATGTTCTATAATTTCTTTGTTCTGCTACACCAAAATTGTGGAAATTGTGTCACCGCCACCAAAGGCATACAATATGAAGTCCTTGGAAAAATCTGGATTTACAAGAGTTGGGGCCTATGATATGGCATTTTTATAGCTTCAAATATTTCCTTTCCTTCAACTATCCTTCTCAATTCTAATCTCTTCTTTAGTATCGTGTTATTGACTTAACCAAAGTAGAAAAGTTTGGGACAAACCTTCAAACAAAGTTGATCTTCCCCAAGAAGCTTTGAAGATCCTTCTTGTGACTTGGCAATGGCAGTGCTTTTATTATTTTAAATATTTCTAGATCAATTGGCAAACCCTATTTAGACACAATGTGGTCAAAAATCCTACCCTCATGGGCCAAGAATATGCATTTTTTGGGGTTCAAAGATACCCAAAATCTTCTACATCTTTGAAACACTTGCCTTAGATGAAAAATGTGGTCTACTACATTCTTGGAGAACACAGTGATATCATCCAGATAGATCAACACTATCTTGTTGATTAGCCCTTTGAATGCCATATCCATGGCTCTTTGGAAAGTAGCACCAGTGTTGGACAGTCCAAATGACATTTTTTTGTATGCATAGGTGCCCCATTTGGTGGTGAAAGCAATTTTGAATTGATCATCTTCTTTCACCATGATCTAATTGTATCTTGAGTAGCCATCCAAGAGAGAAAATATCTCTGACCTAGACACCACTTGCAAGATCTATTCCATTGAAGGGAGTGGGTAGTGATCTTTGAGGGAGGCTCTGTTCAAATCCCTAAAGTTAACACACAGCCTGATTTATCCATTTTTCTTTACGATTGGACTAGATTTGCAACCCAACTTGAATGCTTGATTATGAATATGATATGTGCCTCTATTATTTTGTTCAACTCCTTCTTCATCGAGGCTCAATATGTGGGTTGATTGGTCTCCACTTCTTTATGATAGGATGAGTAGCTGGGTCCAATTCAATTGTGTGTTGTGCTAGTTTTGGATTAAAACCCCTTAGGTCTTCATAACTCCAAGCAAACACATTAGGGAACTCTTGGAAAAGTTGTATGAATTCATACCTTTCCTGCTTGGTGGCCACCTTGGTAATTTGAAGTGTTTTTCTTTCCCCAACCGTGATTGAATCTCAATCCTTTCCTTTGATCTACATGTTAGCCTTATCTTTCCCGAGCTAATCATTTAGATTGAAAATGGATTCCACCGTCACCAAGCCTTTGTGAAGCTTGTTTGTAGGTAGTTGTACTATCCGATTCCCGTACTACTACTTTATTCTACTCTAGTTTCTAGCTGAGAAATCAGCTTCTTCTTATAGAAATTTAATGATCTGTGATCATTCTCAAACACCTCCAACATGTATTATTATCTGGTATTGCTGGCCTCACAACCACATGGATATGCGGTTGTTCTCTTTCCCTTTTGATGTTGTCAACCACATAAAACATTGCTCCAACTGCTGTAAGTCTATCAATAACTTCATTCTCCTTCATGGGTATGGACACAATGCTGAAGGCCTCAAAATATTCCATGAGATCCCATACCCTACTCTTGTAGTTTTTTAGTAGGTCATTTTTGACAGCATTAAGTCCTCTGACCTGATTGGCAAACAGTTCACTATCACCGAATACTTGCAAGTTCTTGATTCCCAAATTCCTTGCCCAATGAAGAACTTGGACTAAAGCCTCATATTCAACAATGTTATTTGAGAAAACGAACTAGAATATGAAGGCTGAATAATATCTCGTACCTCTTGGGGACACAATCATGGCTCCTCCGACTCCTTGTTTACTCCTCGAACCATCAAAGAAAAATTTCCATACGTCATTGTCATCCTTGTCTTATAACTTTATTAGGTCAAGAAGAGGTTGGTTCTCTTCATATAGGCAAAGTAGACACCCATTTCAGATTCCTACATCTCCTTATAGGGTCAAAAACATGTTTTCTATCGGCCCACTCATCTAGGGTCAAGTTTGGGATACATCCCACCTTGGTATCTATTTCATTAGTGTTTAGGAGGTATTCTTGATCAAAATATGAGTAGTTGGAATTGATTGGGCTAGGCACATAGGATTCAATATGATAATTAGAAATAGGTTCGAGACTGAATGTGGCCTTCACCCCATACCTTATCCTAAAGAGCACTTGTGACCAATCAGCAGACAAGTAGCCTTTAATCTTGGTAGTGAAGTCTCTGGATAGACACAACACAAAATGTGGTGGCAGGTCTATGATTGACATGTTTTACAAAGCAGTCACATTAGGGAAAGCATGTAGAGTGAGACTAAGATCCTTGATAATTCCCATAGTGGTTACTTGTTGTCCCATCTAATTGGACTACTCCTCTAGAGATGACCTCATATTGGAGTCCTAACTGATTAGCTATTTGTTTGGGCATCACGTAACTACGCCCCGTAATAAATCATACAATTATGCACCAACTTGTCCCTAATAATAAATGAAACATAGAAAGGTGGATTCTCAGGTTCTTACCTTGTTGTTCTCCATGGTTCCTCCCAGGTTGAACTGCATTGAAAAGTACTTTCTCTTGCTAGTTATAGGGTGATTTGAACTTGACCAATTTTGCATGGCAGTCTACAAATGATCCCTCTACCCTAGAATGGCCAGTGACTCCCATAGTGATATGTTCACCCTTGTATTTTTAATCTACTCAATAATATTGAATGTGTTGTCCTTTTTCTTCCCCTTCCCATACACATTTATTTCTTGCACATGGGTTGTTACGACCGGTGCTTAACTAGGTCTAAGAGGTGGCTTGGATTGGTTCTGTATGTTTGGAGTTACACTTGGAACACGTAACCTTTTTTGAGTGATGGAAGATTGAGGGTCACTTGAATTTAGTGGCGACCCTCTCCAATACATCTCTTTTATGATAATGTATTGGAAGCTACACTTTGAGAAGGGAACCGATTCATCCCACGTAAGTCTTTGGCCTCGCTAGTTGACAAGCATAGTCTCATTTGGGGGCCACCTTGTTGACATCCTTGTTGATGATATTCCTCTTGGCTAGGTTCATGTGGCACCATACTATTTTGCACCATCAAGGCCTGATTTAGAGCACCATTAAAATATGTTGATTGGTTGTGTGGTTGACTGCATGGGAAACATCAATCATATTCTTGTGTCATATTGTTACGTGTAGGAACCAATGCCCTTGATGTTGAAGCTGTGTTTGGATCCTAAGACCAAAGTTCTAGCAGCTTTGGGGTTGTCCTTGGTTTTGGATCTAGTTTGCGCCTAAGGTGGTGGCCTATTCTCGCTTGATATTGGGGTCTAGCTTAATATTGAGCCTGGGGTTGGTATGGCCTGAAACTCTGAGCTTGTTGTCTTTTAATGGTCACTAGATCATTCCCAAAGTTTTGAAATTGCTTCATCACCACTTCTTGAAACTCTTTAGAGGCATTAGATGATGAAGTGGAAGCTTCACCTAAGCTTTGATTCCTAGGAGTGGGTATAGGAGCTAATGTAGGCATTTGGCTAGTATCTGGGCTTCCTAACTCAGGGTACAAAGGCATTGATGGCCTAGGAGTGATTTTTATAGCTTGAATCAAACAGTTCTCAGCCCCTATGGAGAGGCTATAGGATGCAGGTAATGTAGTTCCCCCCATTGACTTAATCATCAGAGAAATATCAAAATTTAAATCCCTAAGAAAGTATAAGAAGGAACCTTCATTAGTGGGCTTTAATACTGTTGGAATCCTATCCCAGGTCTGCTAGAATTTGAGGTTGAAGTATGTCACTACTCATTCGAGGATTTCTTGATTGTTTTTAGCTACTCCAACAAAGACAAGTTATCAAATTTTTCCACAAACTGATTGTGAAGAGCCGTGCATAGGTGGATCTAGTTCTGGATAGAGCCTAATTCCAGACTCCTGAACCATTATGAAGCTTTCCATTTGAATGAAGAAGAAAGAAACTTGACTGCAATGTCCATCTCATGGATCTTGTGGATTATACAGATATTTGTAATATCTTGGACATGGTCACTAGGAGAAGTTTGATTTTCCCCAGTGAAATGTGGGATGCTCTTTAATGCTGTAATCGGAACTGGGTTTTATGTAATCAAGGTGAGTGGACTACTGTCAGTGAAGTTGACATATGGATTTAGTTGTGCCATTTTGATTGGCCTAAGAATCCTTGCAGTCTGAAAGAAAGCCCTTGTAGGTGGAGGTGTTGACAAGGTTCTACTTAGTGGATATGGGGACCTCTAAACTCTTCTTCCCCTCCTTTTTCTACTTAGGGATAGATGCAAGTATTCAAATATACCTTCTTTCATTTCTCTAGACCGGGTGAGATTCATGAATATCCTAAGCTTGGGCTACTGAAACTAGTAGATTTGTCTCTTTTGGAGTCACCAGATGTATAATTTTAAGGCTTCTTAAAAGCTAGAATCACAAAAAATGTACATTGATTCCTAATGTAATAAGATGGATACTTCTTGGTCCCACCAAGCATGCAAAAACTATTAACGTAAAATCATAGCACCCCAACCGATCTCTAAAAGATATTCTTTTCTAAGTCGAGGCTCGTTTGGTGTGATTGCATAAAATTGAACTTTCCTTAAGGTGTGGGACATTGTAAAAATGGGAAAGCTCTCCAGATTGAAGGATGGTTCCTTATTCCTCTATTCAGGTGCATACGTGAGGATTTGTAGAGGATCTATTTCTTATACCTAGTCTAAACTTGCCAAGGGGACAGGGATAAAAGAATGCATGAAATAAGAAATAACTAAACTACTAGGTGATGCACCAAAGGAATGATGAAAACTTAGTTTACCTTCGACACAAACCAATAAAATGCATACAATAAAAAAGCACAGATAGCCAGATCTATAATGAGAGACCGAGATAGAAGAAAAAGAAACAAGAAGGATCTAAAATCGATCACAAACATATTTTATTACTCTATAGATTAATACAGTTCATTATAGAATAGCTGAAAGGAAGAAACATATTACAATTTTAATGGAAGGCCTAAACCCCAAAAATCCTTTGCTAGAAGGAGAAGGGAGCCTGCAAAACTAAGAATATCCAACCCTTTATAATGAATCATGTTCCCAACTTTATAGATTCAGCTTGAGAGAAGAAGGAGAAAGAGAAGCGAGAAAAATAGGTTGCAGCTCAACCACCGTTGTTAATGCCTCTGATGAAATCTACCCCCAAATCTATCTTTACTGCATCGATCCTTGGTTCGGCATCTTGGAGGGAGAGGAAATGATGGAAATAGATTGAATCTGATCTGGTTGTTGAGACTGGTGGATCCTGCATTGAAAGCTTAAAGACATTTTCCTCCATTTCCTTTACCTAACCTCCTCAAAAATAAAGTCTCAAACCTCCATTGTGTGGGTGAGGCCGAGATCTTTCCAATGGTGTTAGATTCACAATATTTCAAGCCCTGAGTCGAAAGATATGCCCCTTTGAAGTTTGTATCAAATTCGTACAAGTGGGCGGGAAAACCAGTTTGAAAAATGGGCCCCTCTTTAATATGGGACATGTGGCAGTCTTTGGTTGGTTGGGGAGATGCGCTCCAACTTTTTCCTTTATGCCTTTTGAACAAAAGGAAAACTTTCACTTCTTTCCCCAACTCCTTGCCTTGGCTTTGACTCGGGTCTAAGTGCTGACTTTTTCCTTGGGCGAGTTGCAGGCCATTTTGTAACTTTTACCCCCTTTTGAGGTAAAGGGAAAAAAATTTAACTTTTCCTCGACACCCGCTTTCCCTTGGGACATGTGTCACTCAGTGCTTTCTCAGAACCTTTTCTCCATTTTACCCTTGAAACAACACCCTTAAGACACTTGATAGCCTCCTTTGATCCACTTATGCATTGACTATTCAACTAACCTTGCCCCCTTTGAGGTACACGTGGAGGCACCACGTTTGTTTGCAAACTTGACCCAATGTTGCCTTTGGAGGAGTGTTGTGGACTTTTCAATGGTTCCTCTCATTTTTAGGCTTTGGGCTATGTGGTGAGCTCACGCTTGTTTTGGTTTCTACCTTTGGATCAACTATGAGAGAAGCATTGTTAGGAAACATGGTCCCTTCTGCTGCCTCTGCCATACTTAGTTGTTTTTAGGCCTTTCTGAACCGTTTGAGCCCAAGGACGTTGAATCTTTGTCGTTCTTCCTTGTTCTTTCTTCCTCCCTTCGTAGCATCTTCCCTAATTTTCCAACTCTGCTATTTGATTGTTCTACCTACCCGTAACTTGGAGAAGGAATTTAAGGCATAGAAACGGCCCGACAAAGTTGTTTATTTCTGTACAGGATCCTCTGCTCTTTCTTCATCTCCACCACTTCATTGCTGAATCCTTTTTGAAACCAATTTGCAGGATTAAGATGAGTTCTCTCGGGTTCCTTTTATGTGGGGTCGTGATTCGATCCAATATTTATCTGAGGGCCAAATATGGATAACAGTTCTTTGCATTCTCTTTATCATGAACCCTTTATCAACATTACACCTTCCTACCTTGAAGCTATCTTATTTAGAATATTTCTCACTTTCTTGTCTCGAGATTCGGGTGGGATCAATTATCGAGAAAGCTCCCAGTTATTTCTTTGATCTTAACTCCAATATTGAATCTTTACTAACCTTAAACTTCAGCTCCTCCACATGAGCCTACAAAATACAAGAGAGCATATTCCTTGTGAGTGGATGGGATTCGACCTTATCAAACATACCTCAATAAATTAGTTTTTCGATGGGCACTTTGTACTTTAGAATATGGACCTAAAAATCTTGGTTGGGTCATCTATATATGATATTACAGGAGGTTCTTATTGTTGTTTCCTTGGTATTCTCCCTCCTACGTGCTTCATGTGTGAGTCTTTTGTACAACATTATAATACACATGGCATGTTTCTAGCTAGTGCCTTGGATTCCTCTAAGTCCTTATTCCTCCTTATACACTTCTTTTCCTCCTTGCACTCTTTTCTTACATGTCCTCTTCCTCCTATAATTATTCTTGTGCTTCTACTTACACAATATACTCCACATCTTCCTCTTCCTTCTCTAGATCATGTATGATATGAGGTTGCACTTCCTCTATTAAACTAGGATTTTATGCTTATATTTTTGGATAATCTTTAGGTGTGCACAAGGTGATTGATTCCTAACACATCCCCTACATCCTTCTCCTTGTAGTGTTTTCTAATGCGCACCCTTACTCTACTTCTTCTTTTGTCTCTTCTAGAGGGGTTAGCTCAAGCTTGTGATTTGTGATCTTTAATGGTATCTTATTTTGCAGTTTTAGAAGCTTAAGGTTACACACATCAATTAATTTTCCATCCTTAAGATATTTCCATTGATAGATATTAACCCTAAAAGCATCCTTTCCAACTAGTAGGGTCACATTAGTTTTATGTACATGTTGTCTATCTTTATGGTTTCAACATATGACTCCTTTAACTTGATCCATATGTTTTGCGTGTCATATGGTAGTCATCACCCACACTTTATATGTTGAAAGTCAACTATTGCACATATTTGATCATTTTCACAATGCTCTTAAAATACCTTTCTATGAATGCAAATGGGATTTTATAATATGGTTGATCCATAGGGATCCGAATTAGAAAAAATAAGCACAAAGAAGGAAAACAATGAAATGGAGGTTATGTATTCTAAGTAACATGACAGCCACCCTATGTAGGGTGGCGGTTATAGAACCACCACCTAGCCAAGGTGATGGTCCCAGGACCGCCGGTCTGCACAGGGCAGCGTTCCTGGCCATTACAGATAGAAAACTAAAATCAAAATGAACATCCTCTGAATTTGAAAGGATGTTCATTTCTCTTCTCCTTCATGACCTTTCCCATTCTCTAGTGTATGGGAGGGCATGAGAAAGGCTATAAATACATTATTGTAGAAGTGTAGAATATCATCAAAGCATGGGAGCAAGTGAGAAAGAAGTCTTGGTGCTGGAAATTATATTTTTGTAGAAGAAATGAGTATTGGATAGAGAAAGCAAACAACTAAAAGGAAGTGTTGAGATATTATCTACTTCCCTTTCTTACTTATTGTAAATTTTGTACTGTTGATTTGAATTGGCCAATAGAAGTGGGAAGAAAGAGTAATTTCCCTTCCTGATTGGTTTTTCCTCCATTGGAGGTTTTCCAGATAAAATTGTTGGTGTTATGAGCTTATATTCTTTCCTTTTACTACAATTATTGATTCTAAGCACAATAGTAATTCATTCACTAGCTATCTCTGTTATTTTCTAATAGAAAGTAAACAACAATGATTAATTTGTGATTTTGTGAATAATTCCAAAGTTGAAGAGTTTACAGATCATTTTGGTATCAGAGCTAACAAGTATCTAGGACTGTGGTATTTCATTCTTGAATTTGTATGATAGTGACAAGATCTAAAGGTGAAGAAGCTTTACCTTGTGATCTAGATATTTCTACAAAGAAGTGGATATAGAGAATTTAGGGAGAAATGGAGGAAGAGAACTTGGTCTGTATAATCGAGATGCTGGAGACCATGATGGATAGGATGTTTAGAAGGAAAGAGGAACTTGTAGATTTACATAAGACAACTTCCGTCAAGCAAGACTCCATGGACTCGGTGGTTCAAGGCTTAGCTGAAAATTTTGGTATAGGCAAGAGTCACCATGAGGAATATTATGGGGAAGATCATGAAGAAGAGACTTCTAACACAAGAGAAAAGGTAAAATCTAAACATACTCCTTTTAAAGTTGAGACTAAAGTTGAAATCAAAAGCTTTGAAGGACAAGTAGATGCATAATTACTAGATAAATGGTTGAAACAATTAGAAGTCTATTTTAGTGTCCATAATGTCACTGAGGCACAAAGGATCACCTTTGCATGTCTCAAAATGGAGGGACATGCTCTAGTTTGGTGGGAAACTCATCTAACTACTTGTGAAAAGAAGAAATGTCCTATTGTGAAATCTTGGCAAGAATTTAAGGAATTACTTAGAGCTAACTTCTATCCTATTGGCCATAAAACTGACCAAATGATTAAATGGTAGTATTTTAGACAAGGCAGTGGTCAAAGTGTGTAGGACTATACTATGGAGTTTCGAGGCAAGCCATGTTGTTGAACATGGATTTGGAGGATGAGGATATTCTAACCAAATACTTGGGAGGACTTCACACTCACCTTTGAAGAAAAGTCATCTCCACAAAGCCCAAGGATCTCAATGAAGCATGTGTACATGCATACTACATAGATGATGAGAAAAAGCAAGGAGAAGTAGAGCCAAGGGTAAAGCAGTCAAAAATCAGCAGAAAAAGGATTATGGGCAAAAAAATAATAAGAGTAAGTGGAAACGTAAAGGTAAACAAACTTCCACTACTTTAAATACTTGTAAATATCCCAAGAATTTTTGCAAGAATTGTGATATCAATGGTCATACTGACACTACATGTTGGAAGTTACATCTGGAGTTACATCCAAAGAACTAAACAAAGGACTCCAAGAAGTCCATGACAGCTGTAAAGATAGAAGGGAGGTGGAAATCAAAGATGACTCTGATGTAGATGAAAGGCTTGGATGCATGGCCACCAACATGGACAATGAAGAGGAGATGAGTAGACTATTCCAAATCAAAATCCAAATCAAGAGGACTAAGGTAAATGCTTTGGTTGATACTAGTTCTCAATCTAACTTGATTTATGAGGTAGTTGTAAAGAATCTTGGTCTTGAGACTTACGAGCATCCGCACCCATATCCTTTGGGTTGGGTGAAGAAGGGTGTTGAAATTTGGGTAATAAGAAGATGTAAGGTCAAGTTTGGGATAAATTCCCAATATATAGATGTTTTTGAAGTTGACGTTATTCCACTTGATGCTTTTGATGTGGTATTCGAGAGTCCTTACTTGTATGTTAGGGATGCTATATTTATGAGAAGGGAAAACTGGTATAGATGGGTCAAGGATGGGATCAACTACAACATCCGAGCACACCAGCGTAAGACACATGTTACTATGGTAAGTGCTAACCAAGAAAAATGGCTTATTCAATCAAATCATAATCAGTTTTGTTTACTTTTGTTAAAGGATAAACAAGATGGGGTAGAAGTTTCAGAGATTTCTAACTAAGGAAAACAAGATTTGGATAGTATTATTCAGTCTTTTCAGGAAGTATTTCAGGCTCCTAGTGGATTACCACCAAAACGGGAAGTAGAGCATGAGATTCAGCTATTGCCAGAGTCACCTCTACCAAACATTAGGTTCTATAGGAAATCCTTGCTAGAGAGCACTGAGGTAAAGAAACAACTCCAAGAATTAATAGAACAAGGGGTGATATGTCCGAGAACCTCACCATGTGGCTCACCTATTATGATGGTGCCAAAGAAGGATGGTTCTTGGAGAATGTGCATTGACTACCGCGCTTTGAACAAGATCACCATAAAGAACCGATATCCACTTCCATGTATAGATGATCTCTTGGACTAGCTTCAGCATGCCAAATTTTTCATGAAGTTGGATCTCAATTCAGGTTATCACCAAGTCAGAATGAAGGAGGAGGATATATGGAAGACTTCCTTCAAAACAAAATAGGGTTTGTATGAATGGTTAGTACTTCCTTTTGGATTATGCAATGCACCCACTACATTTATGAGATTGATGAATGATGTATTATAGGATTTCATATATTCATGTGTCATTGTATACCTAGATGATATCTTGATTTTTAGTGCCACATGGGAAGAACATCTAATGCATTTGCAGCAAGTCTTGCAAGTTCTCAAGGAGAAACAACTGCTTTGTAATATGAAGAAATGTGAATTTTCCAAATATTCACTTGTCTATCTTGGGCATGTGGTTGGAGGAGGAGAGCTACGAGTGGATCCAAAGAAGGTGGAAGCCATCACAAATTGGCCAACACCAACAGGAGCCACAGAGACTAGAAGCTTTGTGGGAGCAATATAGTACATGCGGAAGTTCATTCTGGTTTCTCGGCAATTGCAACACCTCTACACACAGTGGCCGCAAAGAGTAAGGGTTTTGACTGGGGTAAGGAACAAGACAAATCCTTTGAGTTATTAAAATACAAGATTAGTCATGCTCCAATACTTGCTCTTCCTAGTTTGCAGCAGCCTTTTGAAGTAGAGACAGATGCTAATGATTATGCTATGGGCACAGTGTTGCTTCAAGGAGGTAAACCCATATGTTATCATTCTGAAACCTTCACTTCAATAGTTAAAGGATATTCATTATATGATAAAGAAATGTATGCACTAGTTCAAGCAATTAAAAAATGGAAACATTATTTTTTGGGTAAAGAAACTATTGTGCACACTGACCACAAACCTCTCCAGTATTTGCAAGCACAGTCTAAATTGCAGCAAGCAAGGCACTACAAATGGATGGGGTTTCTTTAGTAGTTCCATCTAGTGATCAAATACAAGAAAGGTAGTACAAATTTGGTGGTAGACATGTTGTCTAGGCCACCCACATAGGAAAAGTTTTCCTATTTGGCCACTATCTCTCAGATCAAGCCCTTCACAAAGGAAGCTTACGGAGAAGCATATGCCCAAGACAAAGACTTTGGGGTAACATTTCAGAAGTTACAGTCCCAAGGGGATGAAAAGATGGGGATTGAAGATTGTTATCTCAAGGATGGGATGCTCTACCGATGGGGGAAAATTTGTGTGCCTAAAGAAGAAAGACTTCTATTGATGAGGGAAGCACATACATGATAAAATGTAAAAATATTCTAATATCATCATCAACTACACGAATATAATGGGAGTGGGAGCGAGAGTGGAATCTGGAACCGGTTAAAGAAAAAGGTAATCTATCCCTCAAAATTCCTATCTCTTTTTGGCTAGAACAAAAGTTTCCATGGAAGGGGCACTCTTTGCAAAATGTATGGGCTCTAGACCAAATATAGATTATTTTAGAGGTTGGGAAAGAGACGTTGGGTGGCTAATGGTACCATTGAGGTCTCAACTTATGCTAATGGGTACTTCTTAGCTATTCTGCCTAGTAAGGATCATGTGGTGAAAATTTTGGCAGAAGGACCATGGTTCATTGGAAAATCTCATATAACTGTTCAGAAATGGGAGCCAACTTTCAATCCTTATGGGAATCCTGTTATGGAGTTTCCGATATGGGTCAACCTATCGGGCTTACCATTGGAATTCTAGGAACCGAGGTCCTTTTTGGTATTGCAAAAAGTTTGGGAAAACCTATTGCTCTAGATCCGTAACTAAAGCAAAACTAGACTCACTCATGCCAGATTCTATGTGAATATGTGTCAAGAGTCATGTTTGGAAAGTAATATTAAGCTTATGACCCCTGAGGGTGATTGGGTGCAGTGTTTTGATTATGATCCTACCCCCTTTTCTTGTAAAAATTGCAAGTTGGTGGGTCATGAACAACGCTCTTGTCCAGATCTCAAAAAGAAGAAGCTTGAAGTAAAAGTCATGCCTCAAAAGATGGTGACTGAAAAAGAGGTGAAGGAATGGAAAAGGATTGGGAAGAATGGAAGGGTTGTTGAAATCAAGGAACAAGAGGTTCTTCAGATAAACCCTGAAGTAGAGCCCTTGAATCTACTTATCAAAACTAGAGAGGAAGGAGTGGGGACTAGTATTCAACAACAAAGAAGTACCAATAAAGAAACTAAAGAAAAGGATGATGAGCCTATTCATCAGGTGTTGGAAGAAGAAATCCAAGATTCTAAGGATAGGGAAAGCAAAGACATGGAAGGAAACAAACTTTCTCTGCAAGTTGCTTGATGGATTATCGCTGGATGAAGTATCGTCTATAGGTTAGAGCTCCTTTGGACAAAGAAAAGAAGAAGATTTAACAATGTCAAATGGGTTTGGGATCCTAACAGATTTTGTAGCTGACACCTATGAGGTGATAGGATCACCAAAGACACCTGTGAGTAAATCCAAACCTGTCACTCATAGTAGCTCAAGAGCTGACTTCGGTAAAGATTCCAGCCAAAAGGGCAGGAAAAGTAATAAGGAAGTAAGGGAGACAAGTTCAAGAAAGGAAGTGGATGCAGGTATTTAAAAAACTCTAGGGGGAATTTGTTCCCCATAATAAGAAATGTTAAATGATTCTTCTCTCCTGAACATTAGGGGGTTGAATAACCCCAAAAAACACAAAATAGCGAAGGATCTTAGATTGAAAAATAAACCGGATATTTTCATGATTCAAGAAACTAAAATGAGTATGGAAAGATTTAAAGAAGTGGGAAGGTCTATTTGGAAAGATAGTTGTTGGGAAGGGTGCAGTTCATTGGGAGCCTCTGGAGGAGTAGTCACGCTTTGGGATCCCAACATTGTGCAAGGTATTCCTATCCTTGCAGTTCCGGGCATGTGGCAATGTGTTTTACGAATCTGACCTCAAAGAAATCTTGGTATGTCTCCAACATATATGCTCCTAATCTAGTAAGTGAGAGAAGAAAATTGTGGCAAGATCTCTCTAATTTCAGGAATTTATTCAAAGATAAAGACTAGATTATTGGAGGAGATTTCAACTCCCCCCTTTCTCCGGGGAAAAAAAGGGGGCATCACTTCCTTTACTGAGAGTATGGAGGACCTTGCTGATTTCCTTAACAATAATGGTTTGGTGGATTTGGATTTGGAAGGTTCTAAGTTCACCTGGGCTAATAGGAGAGTTGGGATGGAGCTTATCCAAATCAGACTTGATAGGTTTGTTGTAAGTCATCTCTGTATGATCAATCAACTTTACTCTCTGAAGACTCTCCCCAGAATTGGCTCTGATCATAACCCTATCCTCCTTAATCTAGGTTTAAATCTGGTCAAGAAAGCTAGACCCTTCAGATTTGAAAAGATTTGGTTAGACCACCCTGACCTCTTCAATAGAATACAAGAGTGGTGGAATATCAGGGTCTTTGGGGTGGCCAGTTACGACTCAGTTACAAATTAAAGCATCTCAAAGGTTGTCTCAAAAAGTGGAACAAAGAGGTCTTTGGTAATATTTTCCAGGAAAAAAGTAGAGTGGCTGAAGATTTAAGGAATATTGAGGAACTTATCGATCTTGATGGTCTTAATCCGGTTCTAAAGGAGCAGAAAAAATCTATTGGTTGAGTATCATGACATCCTGCTAAGGAAGAAGTCTATTGGAAGTAGAAGTCGAGGGTGAAATGGCTTAGGGAGGGGGACAAGAATACCAATTTCTTCCACTTCTCAGCCACCTCCCGAAAAACCTCCTCAAGATAAATGAAATTAAGAATGAGAATGGTGAGATCCTTTTGGAGAGCAAGGAAATAAATCAAGTCATCATAAACTATTTCAAGGATCTTTTTCAAGAGGTCGGGGATTGAGGAGTAGAATCAAAACAATATCCTGAACCTGTCCAAAAAGTCATCTCCCCTGAAGAAAATCACAAGCTCTTAAGGATCCCTTCTGAGGAGGAAATCAGATTTGTGGTCTTTGATATGGAACCTGACAAGTCACCTGGGCCTGATGGTTTTCAGGCTTTCTTTTACCAGAAATTTTGGGAGCTGATAAAGAAAGAAGTCATTGAAATGGTCCAAGATTTCTTCAATAATGGGAAGCTTCTCACCAGCTTAATAATACTTTCTTGGTCCTTATTCCAAAAATTGCAGGGGCCAATGAAGTCAAATATTTTAGACCGATCAGTCTTTGTAACACGAGTTATAAAATCTTGACTAAAATCTTAGCTAGAAGAATCAAATTGGTTCTCTCCCATTTTATCTCTAAAAATCAAGGTGCTTTTGTCCCGGTAGGTAGATTACTAACAATATTGTGGTGATTCAGGAAGCCATCCACTCCATTGTTAATTCTGATAGATCAACTATGTTCCTTAAGTTAGATATGCACAAGGCCTATGACAGATTACTTGGTCTTTCCTTGGTGCCATCCTGAATAAAGTGGGCTTTGATAATACTCTAGTTAGAATGATTATGACCTACATATCTACTACTAGTTATTTAGTCTTGGTTAATGGCAGCCCGAGGGCTTCTTCAAAGTTGGTAGAGGCTTGAGACAAGGTGACCCCCTATCTCCTTTCCTCTATGTTATAATGGTTGAATCTTTGTGTAGAATTTGTAAGTAGGCTTTGCTTTCTAGGAGTATTCAGGAATCAAGATTTCTAATGGTCTCCCTCCGATCTACCTCAACCAATTTGTTGATGATAACTTCCTGATGGGAAAGGCCTCTGTCCAAGAAGCCACCAACTTCAAACTTTCTCTCAAGGACTATGAGTCGGTCTCGGGGCAGATGGTTAATTTTCTCAAAAGTGTTGTTTACTTTATTAATGTGGATAAACAAGTCCAATTAAGGCTAGCTCACATTCTGGTTGCAAAATCAAGTGTTTTCCAGACTCTTACTTAGGAATGCCTCTTATCTACAAAAGGCCTGACATCTCTATTTGGAATGCCTTGTTGGAAAGAGTTAACAAGAAACTTTCCTCCTGGAAAGGTCTCCTTCTCTCACAAGCTGGAAAGATTCAACTCCTTATGAGCTCTCTTCAAGGTGTCCCCATTTACATTATGTCTCTCTTTAAACTCCCAGCCAAAATAATTGACACTGAAAAAAATTCAGAAGAGATTTCTCTGGGCTGGGGCCTCGAAAAGTTTAAATTCCCTCTGGTGGCCTGGGAGAAGGTCACTAGGCCAAAGATGTGTGGCGGTCTGGGTTTGAAAAGTATACCTATCATGAACAAAGATTTGGTTGCTAAAGTCTGGCTGGAGAATTGCTAGAGAGGAAGGACTATGGATTGATATAATAAAAAAGAAATACCTACGGAATTTAGGCAGAATTGACTCGTTCTTCTTTCATGAAAATCTCCCTAGAGGATCCTTCTTCTAGAATTCTCTGTTGGAATCAAATATATCCTCTCAAAGGGATCCTTATGGGAGATTGGAAAGGGGAACATGATCATATTTTGGTGGGATAGTTGGATTGAAGATTCCCCTTTAGCAGATCAGGATATATGGAAGGAGGTTGCTCAATTCTATGAGGAGAATGGTAAAATCTGGATAAGAGATTTCTAGAGTTATGATGATAAGGTCCAATGGGAAACCATAGCCCCTCCTCCTGATTATGATGGTGATATCAAACCTTTTCAAGATCTCAATAAGAAACTCAGGGAATTCCACATCCCCATCTTCCAAACTAAGGAGGATTCCATCATTTGGAAAGAGGAAGACTCTGAAACTATTCTGTTAAATCTACCTATAGCTTACACTTCAAGAAATATTTTCAAAAAGAGTATTGGGGTAAGTTATGGATCAAGGACTTGATCCCTAAGATCAATATTTTTTATTGGCTAGCTGTTCAAAATAGAATCTTGTCATGGTTGAAAATCTTATAAAAAGAGGAATGCAGATCCCAAATAGGTGCTCTCTTTGTCGAGAGGGGAAGAGAATGTGAATCATCTTTTTTTACATTTCCCTTTCTCTAAAGGTGTCTTCTCACTGATTTCAAACTTTTCAACATGCAATGGATTATGCCTTCAATATGGAGGATTGTTGTACTCAATGGGAGAGCCCTTTTAGGTTCCCTTATCTGCCTGGGCTTGGAAGATTACTCTGCCTCATCTCTTATGGGGTTTGTGGAAAATAAGGAATGATAGTGTTTTTAGAGATCAAAACCTCTGATTGTGGTGGCTAAAAGGAAAATCCTAGCTGCCATAAAGGAAAATCTCAAACTTGTTTAAAGGTAAAACAAAAAATCCTTGCCCAAAATGGGAGCAGGAAGTGTTGGATAAGTTCACCTATAGTCCGGTCAAGATCAAAAGCCCTAGTAAGAATGTTTACTGGATTAGACCTATGGGAAATACGATCAAGATCAATTTTGATGGGGCTTCAAAGGGGAATCCTGGTCAAGCTAGGGGAGGGGGTATCTTAAGGAATAGTGAGGGTGATTGGTTGTTCATCTATGCGGGTCCCTTGGGAAAGCAGACTAATAACATGGCTGAAGCTAGAGCCCTCCTATGGGGTATTTTGGTTGCTAAGGAAAAAGGCCTTAAGGACATCCAGATTGAAGGTGACTCCTTAATTATTATAAATGCTCTCCTCAATAGGAGTAAGATCAATTGGTCATTAAAAAACATCATTCAAGATATCAAGGAATTGCTAAAGTATTTTGATAAGATATCTATCAATCATACCTTGAGGCAGGGAAATAAATGTGCAGGACAAGAAGATGGCCAATGTGGGAGTCCTTAGTAATGAGTACAAAATTTGGTGCAAAGGAGAGAGATTACCCTCTAATATTAATGATGAAATCATTAAGGATAGAAGGCGCTAGGATAAATGATGCCGACACGAGCGGGGAAAGTATTCTAGGTACCATGCTAGCTTTTACAAAAATCATTGTTTCATTTTCGACCTTTGATAGGGTGAACAACTTGTTGGTTGTGGAAATATTTTGCTGGGATGACAACTTTGGCAACATGCAGATGGGTGGAGATAGGATTCGAGTGGAACCCGCTAGTCAAAACATGGAGGAGAGTAACCAGGATCTTTGGAACAAGCTTAAAGTTGGAGGATTTAGCAATTATATTGCTAAATTACATGGTCACGACCCATCTCTATCAAAGGACTTCAGAAAATCCTAGAAAGAGGGGGTTTTTACTGTCCACGGTGTGGAGGTTGAGGTCTCGAGTCCAATATTTCCAGGGTGACTGATATGAAGATGGAAGGGTTAAAGATCTACAAGGAAAGAACCCATAGAGACCTCGAGATTGATCATTTTTCATTGGCAAGGAGAAATGTTACTTCTTCACGGATGGCATTGCGCATTCATGCATTCCTGGGTCTTGGAAGGATGTTTTCCTTCAAGTTATGAAATATATTACGTTGGAGGGTAAGTATAGAAAAATCTATACCCATCACATGACCTTCCTCAACATGTTCCATCACAAGTTTATGGCTAGTATTCCCTTTTTTCTTGCCACCTCTCTTTCAATTCACTTGATGGCTTTCCAGAATGAGAAAGTTGAGCTACCCCTCCATGAGGGCCTGATTCTTCTTCTGGTTGAGAATGGCAAGCCGGTTCTAGATTATCCTTTGACAATGGTCCTGGAGGAGCAAGCCGAGGAAGATGATATTACTCTTGTGGAGTGTCTAACTAAAATGAAAGTGGGTAAGGGTATCCTCCAGGGAATGAGAAAGATAAAGACAAAAATGAGGGTGGTGTTGGGGAAGCCAGCACTTCGAGGAAGAATGAATGTGTGGGAGACCCCAATGTATTTGAAGAATGGAGCAGGAAGATGTTGTATTTAGAAGGGGTCCTAAAAGCCATGGAGGACATGAATGAGGGGCAAAGGGAGTCCATTCTAAACATCATCAACATTTCAAAGAAGATGGTCATGGATCAGGTCCAGATAAAACACAAAATGAAGAAGCTTGGAGATTCAGGTTAAAGTTCTGCTTGATAGAGTGGAGGGGATTGAAGGGGAAAAGAAAAGGAGGAGATTCAACCTTCATAAGTAGCTCGGAGGAGGAGTAGGTGATGGATGGTTATGGAATCCAGATGGCTACTACTGGCCTGGGGCCTCCGGGTTTTTTTTGTTTATTGCGGAGGTTTTTTGTTCTCTCTAAACTGTGTGTGGACTACTAGCGAAACTGTGGTGTCCTGTTGCTTTTTGGTCTTTTTTTCCTCTCTGGGGTCCAGATCCTATAATGTAAGAGTTAAGCCTATTTAACTCATCTTTCTGGGACCCCTTTCTATTTTTTTTTTTCTGTTTTGTTTTTGGTTGCGTTCCTCTCTTTTGCTAATGTATGGGTGAATTTTGGTTTGCCAAAGTCTATTGTCTTTGATAGGGATTCTAGGTTCTTGGGGAAGTTTTGGACTAATTTGTGGGAAAAGATGGATACCAGGTTACAAAGGAGCATAAATTTCCATCCACATACAGATGGACAAATAGAGGTGGTAAATAGGACTTTGGTACAGTTGATCAGAGGGTATAACAGTAAGTACCCAAGGACTTGGGATGAGTCCTTAGCCTACATTCAGTATTCCTATAACCTGGGTAGTACACACATCCACTATGAAGTCACCATTTGAAGCATGCTTTGGATATCTACCTACAAATCCATTAGACATAGTAGTTGGATAGTAGGATGAGGAGGATACACGAGACACAGAGGTGACTAGAGCCAACAAGTTCATTGAGAGGATCCGACAAATCCATCTCAAGGTCAAATAACAACTAGAAAAATATCAAGCAAAGTACAGATCTAGACATGATCGAATAGGAGGGAACACAAGCTTCTGTTAGAGACAAAGTTTGGCTTTACTTGAGCAAGGAGAGACTACAAGGTCAAGCACGGAAGCTCAAACCACTACAATATAGACCCTTCACCATATTGGAGCAGGTTGGGGGAAATGCTTTTCACTTGACTTGCCATCATTCATTAGGATGTACTCTGTAGTAAATTATGAGAACTTACACCTCTATAAGCCATCCATGCTGGATGAAGATGAAGAACTACAGTTGCTACCTTCCATTGAGGAATGTGTCTTGCACTCATGAGGAGAATTGGAGAATTTAGTCCTACAACAGAAGGTCAGAGAGACTAGAAGAGGTCCGCATGAGTCTTGGCAGATTGGACTGAAAGGAAAGACACCAAGGCAGGCCTAATGGTACTTGAAGGAGTAAGCGATGGAATTGTTACCTCATCTACTCCCCCAATAAGCTTTTGTGGGACCAAAATCCTTCTAATAAGGGGAGGTGTGATCCATAGGGATATTAAATAACTCTACTTAATCGAAACTTGATCGGCCAAAGAAGGAAAACAATGAAACGAAGGTTCTGTCTTTTAAGTAATAGGACTCTTGCTCTCGTAAGGTGGCACTTACGAGAACCACTTTGCCCGGCCCAAGGCGGTGTAACTAGGACCACTGGTCTACACAAGGCAGTAATCCTGGCCATTACAGATAGAAAACTAAAATCAAAACAAACAACCTTTGAATTTGAAAGGATGTTCATTTCTCTTCTCCTTCATGACCTTTCCCATTCTCCAGTGCATGGGAGGACATGAGAAAGGCTATAAATACATGATTTTAGAAGTGTAGAAGATCATCGAAGCATGGGAGCAAGTGAGCAAGAAGTCTTGGTGCTGGAAATTGTATTTTTGTAGAAGAAAGGAGTGTTGGATAGAGCAAGCAAGTAACTGAAAGGAAGTGTTGAGATATTATCTACTTCCCTTTCTTACTTATTGTAAATTTTGTACATGTTGATTTGAATTGGCCAATAAAAGTGGGAAGAAAGAGAAATTTCCCTTCCCGATTGGTTTTTCCTCCATTGGAGTTTTTCCAAGATAAAATTGTTGGTTTTATGAGCTTATATTCTTTCCTTTTACTACAATTGTTGATTTTAAGCACAATAGTAATTCATTCACTAGCTATCTTTGTTATTTTCTAATAGAAAGTAAAAAACAGTGATTAATTGTGATTACTGTGAATAATTCAAAAGTTGAAGAGTTTATAAATAAATGGTCACATCATCCCATTACTTAGTAAAAATCTACCAATATCAAGTGTTGTATTCTTGTAAAACCCTCTTTTCCATCCAATATTGTTGGCATTTCCGAGGGCATGCACCATTCATTCTCAAATGCATCATGCATCCTCCTATACCATTTCTCAAGGTGCACCTTATATGCATTAGAGATGACCCCATCATAGTTATACTTGGAAAATCTTAGCACCAAAGACTTATTTTTGATAGGGTACTCCCAAATGTTTTCCCATAGATCAACCGGCACTCCTATCTCCCAAAACATAATTAACAATAGGATAGAACCCCAAGTAAATTTTTTCTCCTCTTTCTATTTGGGATTTTACTTCATATATGATTCCCTCAACTATAAATAGGTAAATGTTATATTGGTTCTGTGTGCCATATTATGTGCAATATGTAAAAAAAATTATTTACCGTTGTCGATCTTTCGAGAGGCACCCAATTTGTAACTCACTAGGTGCACAACCACTCTTGTTCCTAGGTCGATAACGTATGAGATATTGAATGTGCTTCCCCTTTGATAATGAAATTGTTTGGTTTTTGCCTCTATCACTACCTATTCGGGGAAGTAAATTTATATTTCTTCTCCATTATCATGCAACCTAGTTACTCTTTCAATTAATTTTGTAGTTAAGCGCATCTGTCTCCTGTAAATTAGAAGTAGTTTTTGTTGACACATAAAATTATCCACTGGTATAGGTGCACTAGATTATAAAAGAATTATAATTCATAAAAATGTAGTACTTAACCCCTTCCAAGGACTTGTACCTTGTGTCACTAAAATCTTCCCTTTCGATGTCCTCTGGATCATCTCTCATAAGAAATCATTTTTATGTCTATTTCATGTCCTTTGTGCATGGTGGTTATATTCACTTATCTTGCATTTCCATAGTTGTGATACCATTGGTTTTCCTATAATTACATCTTGAGGATATTACATTTTATAGAACCATGTGTTTAGTCCTTTTCTCTATTACCTTCTTAACCTTTGGTTCTTTTTTTGGTGGCATTATTTTTCCTATATAAAATTTTCAACTATTCTAACCCGTGAACTTGTAAATTTTGTGCCCTACATGCCTAAAAACCTTGGTTTTTATTTCTCAACCTATTCTCTTAATTAATAATTGATTCGTACACCCTATCTCAATTTGACTTCAATCCCTAGCTCGATCTTGCACTCACTTTGTGCCCTAACTCTCGAAGTATTTCCTTTTCACGGTAGAACCCTAACTCACAACTCAACTTCAAAAATACTCAAAACCCTTCAAGTTTATGGATTAAAATTCACAAAAGGACGTCTTGTTTTATTCAAGGCTCTATACTCTTGTCACACTCTGGTTTTATCTCGATTCACTCTTCATTTGTACTTTGAACATGTTTCCATGTTCTCATAATCTCTTTCACACACAATTTCTCAATAACAAGGTAAACATTACTATGCTTTATCTCCCTTTTATATATTTTAAATTTTTTGACAACATTAATTGCACTCACCTACCACCATTTTTAGCTTTGCAACATTTTTCTATTTTTTCCCACCATTTTTAAGCCTGGGAAAATCCTTCCACACGTGGCATTCCATAACCTTCTGGCATGCAAATACTTCTCAAGTTGTAGACCTCTACATGCGCACCTTCTAGTGACATACATATTCTTACTCTTCACCACGTACCAAGAATTTTTGATCCACATTACCTCCCTCATGTTAGACTTGTGTGATGCTCCATTCACCAAGTTTTCATCTAAGCAATTCCAATAATCAAGCACACTTGTGCCATATCAAGCAAACCATAGAAACACTTTCTTCACGAGCCTTCAAAAATTTTCATCACACACATTTACCTTCTTACCCCGGACTAAAATCATGTGTGGTCCTCTACGAATACATTTAAAATAGATTTATTAACTTGTCAGCGTGAACATGCTTATTAACATTTTTGTAGATCAAAAGCATTGAGAGGGGGCGTGAATCGATCAGATTAAATAGTTTACACTCTTGATTGAATTTTATATTATTTACCAATCTCTATGTATGAGAAGTGGAAAAAAAAACAAGTATTCATCATACACGAAAACACTAAACACATAAATTTACCATGGGAAACCCTTTCGAGAGAAAAACCCACTAAAACTATTTCCTATATTACTCAAATTAAGGACTCATAAGATTACAAGATTTGTTTAGTGAGACACCGATCTCACAAGGAGCACCAACCCCTACACCTATGTTGATATTATGCATAGCAAAAGACTCAAGTGAATATTATGCATCACAAGAGATTTCTTTCTATATGCACCCACCTACAAGGAAGCTACAACTCCACTGAATGTGCTAAGCTACAACTTAGACTTCTTTACATATAAATTTTGACCATGTAGTTACAAAAATTACTTATACAATGGATTATGATCACTTTCCTAGCTTGATCTGTGTTCTTCCTCTGTCACACTCTTCTACTCATTCAAATTATTGTTGTTATGATCTACTTATCTGATCATGTTCTTCATTATTTTCTCGATCTCACCCTTTCTCTCTTCTTCACCACTGTAGCTCTTCTCATCTTGATTGCATCGTATTTTCTTCTCTCTACCTTTGTCACTCTCTTGGCTCTAGTGCCTTAGTTCTCTCTCATGAGAAAAACCACTTTGAATGACTTAGAGTTTTTATTTTATTGCACAAATGACTCAAAATTTATTTCTTCGAAATTTGCATCATGTACTCTTCACGATCATGCTCGCCTATGAATCCAGATCATTAAATGTTTCCAATGAGTCCATTTTATTCTTTCCTTGTTTGGATTCATTTCACCTTCTTCTACACATCTGAAAAACCAATTTATTAGCCAAATTCCAAAAATAGAAAAATTTCATTTTCATCGTGTAATTAAAATGACGACCCATATTCTTTGAATTATTTTAGTTCTCCTTGAAATCGGTAATCTCCATCGAGCTTATAAAAAAATTGACTCATGGTCAACATGCATTAAATGTCGATTATCTGTAATAGATAATTTCATTGAGTCCGAGAAAAGTTCCACTTGTACTTGTAGTTGCAATCTTTTTCAATCAAATATCCTTCAAATTATAAATGAAAATGTTTAGTATTTAAGTTTTAAGTCTAACTAATTGTCCTTGATCCACTCTAGTTCATTTTGATCGTTCAACGCAGTTTCCTTTGGCATCTTTGATATTTTCTTCATATTGTGGCTTCTCCTTTTTCCCTTTGGATTTTCCCTTCCTTATGTGGCTTTTAGTTATCTCGTGACATCTGTATGCATTGTGTGGATTTTTCAACCTCTCATGACTTTCTTCTTGTTTACTACCTTACTCATATTTTCTCCTTTTCTAGTTCTTCGAGTTTTCCTTCTATCTCATGGTTATCTTCTATACTTAACATATTTTCTATTTATCCATGGTTTTTGCATATTTTCCCTTTATATGTGGCATTCACCAAATATTCATACCCATGGCTTTACCTTCTAACCTTATTCACTCTATGACACTCACCTGCCTTCAACGGATTCTTATATAGCTTTCCTTTATTTCACGGCTTTCTATGTACTTAGTGGTTAGCACCTTATATCCGTGGCTTGCAAAAATGTTGTATAAGTCCTTTAGAACTTATCCTTGATCATCTCAAATCCTTTGTGAGATGACACTACCAATCAACCTTCATCTTCTTCACATGCTCACTTTACCAATTGACTCCTTTTTCCATCAATGCAACTTGATATCAACTTATCAATCTTGAAATCAATGAAAACACATATAAAAATGAAATATATTCAAGAATATCCCCCTTTTTCATTGATGAAAACACTCCAACCTATCAAAATTGTATGACCTTATAAAATTTTGATGGCTAAATGATTGCATACCTGAATCCACCTTTCTCTTATTCTTCTATATCTGTGGACTGGTTTATGGTTTGTTCATTTCTCCATTTCTTCCCCTTTTGTTCTGTGAGCCATTGGTTTTGACTTCCAGCTTTTCTCCCCCTTTGAAAATAATGACAAAGGGCCATCTATGCCGCATATAACTGAATATACTTGTAAGCTAGTTTCTTCATGTGCTTACCTCAAGAATCTCCCCCTAGGCTTATGTTTCTTATCCATTTTTTCTAGTGTTTGCATGAAAATGCTCCCCCTAAGCTGATGAATACTTTGATAAATTTGAGCTAATATATTAGCTCCCCTCACTTTGGCACTATTTTTAGGAGCGATGATACCCGAGAATACTCCCTTCCTTCTCTACACACCCTATAGTGGTTTATGGGATCAATAATGACCCCTAATTCATTCCCCAGGCATTCAAATGTTGCTTCTGGTAGTGGATTGGTCATGATATGTACAATTTCCTTCTTTTTGCTCACATATTCTAGAATGATTTTCTTTTCATTTACTTGTTCGCTCAAGAAATGATATTTAATAGGTATATGTTTTGTCTTTGAGTGGGACCATGTATTATTAGAGACACTAATTACACTTGTAGTGTCACATAACAAAGGAATCAGATCTTCATATTTTACCTTATAATCTTCCAATGTTTGCTTCATCCATAAAACTTGAGTCTGCAACACATCACGAAATCTATATAATTTGCTTCACATGTTGAGAAATGATTGTTTCTTGCTTAGGTAATATACCAAGAAATTTCCAACAAATAATTCTCCTCCACTTGTGCTCTTTCTATCATCAACACTTCCTACCCAATCTACATTTGTATATGATTTTATGTTAAATTCATTACTTTTGGGGTACCATAATCCATATTCAATTATGCCCATGAGATATCTCAAAATTCTCTTGACCACCTTGAGGTGTGTTTCCTTTGGATCTTCTTGAAATCTTCCAACCAGTCCTACCACCTACATGATGTCTGGTCTTGATGTTATGGAGTAAAGTAGACTACCTATCATTGATCTCTACAATGTTTTGTCTACCTTTGGTGAGTTATCATCTCTACTCAGCTTGCATCCAACTTCCATTGGTGTCCCAATAGGTTTGCAGTCTTCCATCCTAAATATTTTCAACATCTCTTTTATATACTTGCTTTGGGAGATGAATATACCTTGATCTGATTGATTGATCTGTAGTCCCAAAAAGAAAGATAGATCTCCCAACATTGACATCTCAAATTATTCTTTCATCATGTATGCAACCTCGTGTGTTATCTTGTCATGGTATCCACAAAAATGATGTCATCCACATATACTATTATAATGAGTAGATGTTCTCCTTCTTCATTTATGTATAGATTTTTGTTTATGACTCCTTTTCTAAAACCTTGCTCAATGAGGTATGAGTCTAATATGTTGTACCAAGCTCTAGGATATTTCTTTAATCCATACAAAGCTTTCTTCAACTGCACACATAATCTTTATCTTCAGTCAGTGAGAATCCATTAGGTTGTTCAATGTATACCTCTTCATTCAGGAAACCATTTAGGAAGGCTGATTTCACGTCCATCTGGAACACTCTAATCTTCTTATATGCCACATAAGCTAGAAATAGCCTTATTGCCTCCATTCTTACAACTGGTGCAAATGTCTCATCAAATTCAATCCCTTCCATTTAAGCATATCCTTTGCATACTAGTATGGCCTTGTTGAGCATAAATTATCCCTTCTCATTCAACATATTCCTAAAAACCCACTTGGTTCGAATCACATTCTTATCATGCATCCTGGGTACTAGTTCCCATGTCTCATTCTTTTCGATATGATCCAACTCTTCATTCATGACATCTACCGATTATTGATCTTTTCTTACTTATGCAACACTTTTACGTTCTATCATGGATAAGAGAGCTATATCTTCATGATTTTTCTACTCTATGAGTCTCCTTCTTATTAGGATGTCTTTATCCTTGTGTCTAATGATCTGATTTGCAAGATGATCCTTCTTGACTTACTTAGAGGGTGCCTTAATGTCTGGTCTTTCTTCTTCTTCTTCTTCTATTTCTTCACACAGATGCTCAATTCTTCATCATCTTATTGTTCTTCATTTCTACGCGATCTTTGAGTGGTGGTTTTTCCATATTGTGCCTCATCCACCTTCACATTAGTGTTTTCCACTATATTTTGCAACCACTTGTTGTAGCATTTGTAGGATGTGCTAACCACTGAGTATCCAAGGAAAACACCTTCATCGATCCTTGAGTAAAATTTACCTAAGTTTTCTTCATCCATTTTGATGTATAATTTTCTTCCAAACACTTTGATGTGTTTCAAATTTTTAGGTCTCTTCTTCTATAGTTCATAGGGAGTCTTATCATTTTTTACTCTTAGATGAGTTATGTTCAATAGATAGATTGTGGTATATACAACTTTACTCCAATACCTGTCTGGGATTTTGGATTCATTTAGCATGGTCCTAGCCATATCTTGCATTGTTATTCTGTTCTTCGTTTGAACAACTCCATTATGCTTTCTTTGAGTCCTCATGGCTAAGAATTGTCTCATGATTCCATGTTCTTCGGATAAGTCCTCAAAATCATTTGACCAAAATTCACCACCTCTTTCTAATCTTAGGCATTTGATTTTCTTGTTCTTCTCATTTTCAACTAATAACTTGAAATACTTAAACCTATCTATGGCTTGAGTTTTGTTTTAAACATGCTATTCAAGTCATTCTTGTATAATCATCTATAAAAACATAAAATATACTTCACTTGATATTCCTTCAGTTCTGGTAGGGCCGCATAGGTCTGTATGAATTAATTCTAGCAATCTTGTTGTAGAGTACTCCTTTGACTTGAATGACATCCTTATTTGTTTACCATGTAAACACACCTTACATAGTGTATCCGCAGGTTTGATAATATTAGGCATGTGTGTCACACACCCTTTAGCACTTAGTTTAACCAAATTATCAAAGCTCATATGTCCAAGTATTTTGTGCCACAACCAACTATAATCAACTTTACCAATGAATCATTTCTCATTGTTTATCTCATTCAACACATACATGTTGTTCTTTGTCCGCTTGGCCTTTGCAACTCTTTTTCTTGTCTTGTTGTTGATAATATCACATCCTTGGTCAGGGAGTATGACATTTTATCCTCTTTTACACATTTGACTAATACTCAACATGTTATGTTTCAAGCCTTCAACATATAGAACATTTTTTGTAATAGTCTTTCCATTATCTAAACTTAATGTCCCTTTTCCAACTATGTTTACAAAGTTGTTATGACCAAATATCACAACACTTGATGTATTATTTGACAAAGAAATAAATTTTCTTTTATCACATGGCATGTGACTGGAGCATCCATTGTCCAAATACCAAATTTTATCCTCATTTTGTACATGGAATGCGGTCTATACTACTAAGAAACATTATTTTCTCTTATTTACATATTTCTTCACATATATCCACTTTTTTTTGTTTAGGCGGATCTTTTTACCTTTCTAGTGGATTATTTATTTTCTTGTGATAGGTGTGTTAAGCAGCATTAAATTTTGAACCATTTGTAAGCTAGGCCAAAATTTCTTCTATAGCCTCTAGAGTTCTTTCTACACTTCACAACTTTATGTCCAAAGTGATTACAAGAGAAACAATACCCATAAAAGGAATGTGTGTACCTCATTGCATAGGTGATCCTAGGAATAATGTTTCTTCTTCTCACGGGTTTGTGGAAACCTTTATTTGTAGTAGAGGAAGTACTTGCTGTAACCGTAGAATTATTTTCTTCAATTTTTGTTGACTCTTTCTCCTTGATTTCTCCCTTGAAGCCAATTCCAAAATTTTCAGTTGTATCACATTCGATCCTGAGTATATTAGTTAGCACAATAGAGATATTTTCTATCTTTTCATACATAATTAGTTTGTTGAACATTTGTTACATATCAGATTTAAACTCCTCTAATTATATGTTCACCTTTGTGCACTCCTCCTCTTTTTATTTGTAGGACTTAGAGATCTTGTCCACCTGAGTTTCAAGTTCCTTTAGCTCATTAGCCTCCTCTTCTTATTTTTATGTTTTTCTTTTCTCAAAGATGTGGATGTGTTCCTCATAATCCTTTAATGTTCATCTTAGTTTTTGATTTTTCTTTTTGCATAGTTCTGAGTTCTTCAAGTGCACTTACCAACTTTTATTCGAGATTTACCTCATCTTACTCTTTATCAAAATGTCCATATTCAATTGAATTCTTTCCTCTAGAGCTACTTTCTTCATCCACGTCCATAGCCATAAAAATAAATTTTGATTGATCTTCATTATCCTCATTTTTAAGTTTTCTATGTTTCTCAACTCTGATTCAATAGATTCTTCTTTAGAGTAGAAGTTTCTTTTGTTCTTGAATAATTTCTTCTTGTTATCTTTCTTTTTATACTCAGTTTCTCTTCTATTATGTTTATGATTGTGCTCCTCATGTTACGATTGATTGTATATTTTTTGGGAATTTTTGGAAAAATGACCTACCTGTCTGTAAGAAAAGCATTTAAATGGGAGTTTTCCTTTGTACTTACCAGATCCTCTTTTCAATTTCCTCACAAACAATGCCTCAATATTTTCTTTATCTAGATCATCTGCAGAACCCGATTCTTCTTCATATTCTTGATTGGACTTTATTTATTTCTTGACCTTGAAAGCCACTTCTTTCTTGGTGGTCTTGGTTCCAACAGTTCTCATCTCGTATGTAGAAGAGTGCTCCACAACTCATCCATTTTAAGATTCTTCATGTCCTTTACTTCCTCTATGGCAGAAAAAAATTTGCATGATACTTACTGGTCAAGGATCTTAGAATATTTTAGACAATGAAAAATTCTTCTAGATTTTCTCTCAAGTCTGATCATGTTTATGACCTTAAATGTTCTCTGCATACCGTGATGCTCTCATCATCCTTCATTTTCAGATTCTCAAACTGAGCTCTATAATTTTATAAATTTTCCATTTTAACTTTCTCATCTCCTTGATAGAAGCTCTGCAGTTTGGTCCATATCTCATTTTTTGTTGTGCAGTGCACTACCTTCATGAATTATATTTCAGTCAAATGAAATAAAATAACATTCATAAAACTTGAGTTGCACTCATATTCAGCCTTATCAACTAAAGATGTGATTGGTGTGTGTGGAGTTCTATACCTTTCTTAATACATTCTCGGATGTCAAACCCAAATGACATCAAATATGTTTTCATCCTTATTCTCCAGAATACATAATTTGTTCCAGTGAATAGAGGTGATCTGCATAGTGACAAACTACCTTGTTCCTAATTTGATGCCATGCTTGTGATAGGAGGATCTCCTCGAAGATGTTAAGATTCTGTAATGAGGATTCACTTTCATACCTATTGTTGTAGATAAAAACACTAAGAGGGGGTGAATTAGTGTAGATTAAGTATTTTACACTCTTTATTCAATTTTATATTATTTACCAATCTATATGTATGAGTAACATAAAATCAAACCATAAAATCAAACAAGTATTAATCATACACAAAAAAATGACCACAAATATTTACCATGGGAAACCCTTTTAGGAGAAAAACCCACCAAACCCATTGCTTATATTACTCAAAGAAGGACTCATAAAAATTTCTTACAAGTTTTTTTAGTGAGACACCGATCTCACAAGGAGCACCAACCTCTACACCTATGCTAATATTACGAAAAATAAATGACTCTAGTGAATATTATGCATCACAAGAGATTTCCTTCATAGGCACCCACCTACAAGGAAGCTACAACTCCCTGAATATGCTAAGCTACAACTTAAACTTATTTACATATACATTTTGACCATGTATTTAAAACAACTGCTTCTACAATGGATTATGATCACCGCCCTGGCTCAATCTATGTTCTTCCTCTGTCACACTTTTTTGCTCATTCAATTTTTCATTGTTATGCTCTACTTATCTGATCATGTGCTTCATTATTTTCTCAATCTCACCCTTTCTTTATTTTTCACCGATGTATCTCTTCTCAACTTTATTGCATCATATTTTTTTCTCTCTACCTCTATCACTCTCTTGGCTCTAGTGCCTTAGTTATCTGTCATGAGAAATAACCACCAAATGACTCAGAGTTTTTATTTTATTGCAAAAATGACTCAAAATTGCTTGCTTCAAAATTTGCATCATTTAGTCTTCCTGATCTGTTGCCTATGAATCCGGATCATTAAATGTTTCCAGCAGAGTCTATATTTTATTCTTTCCTTTTTCGGTTTCATTTCACCTTCTTCCATGCATCTAAAAAACCAATTTAGTAGCTTAATTCCAAAAATAGAAAACTTGCATTGTTTAGAATTTGCATTGTGTAATTAAAACGATAACCCATATTCTTTGAATTATTTTAATTTGCCTTGAAATTGGGAATCTCTATCGAGCTTATAACCAAACCGCCTTATGGTCAACATGCATAAAAATTTGGTAGTGAAACCAAGAATTTCATTGGTCTGTGCAAAGTTATAGTGTACTTACAATTGCAATTTTTGTCAATCAAATCTCCTTTGAAATCTAAATGCAAATATTCACTCTTTCAATTTGAACTTTAACTAATTATCCTTGATCCAATCTAGTTCACTTTGATCATTCTGTGGCTTCCTTTAGTGTCTTTGATATTTTCCTTCATATTGCGGCTTCTCCTTTTTTCCTTCGGATTTTCCCTTCTTTATGTGGCTTTTAGTTATCCACAACATCTGTATGCATTGTGTGGATTTTTAAACTTCTCATGGCTTCCTCCTTGTTTGCTACCTTCCATGGATTTTATCCTTTTCTAGTTTTTACGGCTTTCCTTCTATTTGTAGAAATCTTCTATACTTAGCGGATTTTCTATTTATCCATAGTTTTGCATATTTTTCATTTAAACGTGACATTCACCAAATATTCATACCTGTGGATTTACCTTCTAAACTTCTTCACTCTGTGGCACTCACCTACCTTCAACAACTTCTTTTGGAGATTTATTTTTTTCACTACTTTCTATGTATTTGGCAGCTAGCACCTTATATCCACAACTTGCACAAATACCGTCTAAGTCCTTTAGAACTTATCCTTAATCATCTCAAAGCCTTTGTGAGTTGCATTACCAATCAACCTTCATCTGATGTAAATGCTCACTTTACTAATTGAATAGTTTTTCCATCAATGAAAAATGATATCAAATTATCAATCTTGACATCAATGACAATACATATAATAATGACAAATATTCAACAAATAAAAAATGAAAGGAAACCTAATTTAAATGGAAATAATCCCTTATTACATACATAAAGAAAGAAGATTATTTCACCATTAATATGATTAATAATTATTATCATTATTTTAGCCGTAAAAATAAAAAAATAATGTTTATAATAATATCATGATTTATATTGTCGATTTGCGAGCGTTGGGTTTTGGCGTCAAAATTTTATCAGATATTATTAAGGATTACCTTAAGCTATGTTTTCATTATGTTTTGACTTCGTTTTAGGATTTTTATTTTTTTTTTTTTTAATAAAGTTCAAACAAACAAATAAATAAATAAATAAAATAAAAGACTTAAAATTTAACACTAATAAAAAAAAAGGAAAAGCCCGTGATTTCCTTGTTTGGGGCGGTTTAGGGCAAAGGGGACTCTTTTGTGTTTTTGTTTTCTGTCTTTTGCTGAGGGAGAGAGAGCCACCGCCATGGAGGGAGGGAGGAAGCTCCAGTTTGTTCTGCACACCCACCAGAGGTTGAAGAAGGCATGAAGGAGGAGGGTTTTTGTCTGAGACTATTTTTCCAAGGGCGTTGGTAGTTTTGTATGCTATGTGGAAGCAATCCGAAGTGGTTTAATGGAATGCAATGTTGTTGGGTTCAAACTGAAAGTTTTTAATCATGTTTGGGCACCCAGCTCATGCCCAATGGAGTTTGATACAACCAAGGATGCACAAAAACGTGGCTGTGCAAAAAAAATGCCTCAAGGAGATGTGTTCTCTTGGTCAGCAACTGAAAAACGTGGTTGTGCACAAAAAATGCCTCAAGGAGATGTGTTCTCTTGGTCAGCTACACAAAAACATGGTTGTGCACAAAAAATGCCTCAAGGAGATGTGTTCTCTTGGTTAGCTACTCAAAAACATGGACAACTTTTAAAAAATGCCAAGCTACTTTAAAAACGCCCCTTACAGATGTAGTTTCATGGACAACGATGATTAAAAATGGATTTGTTGAAAAGGCATGGGAATTGTTTGATAAAATGCCTCAACCAAATCTTGTGTCATGGAATGTGCTTGATTGTAGGATATGCTCAAAATGGGCTTGCTGAGAAAGCCTTAGAGGCTTTCAATCAAATGCAACTGGCAGGTGTAAAGCCAAACTCGGTAACCTTTGCTAGCATCCTTCCATCCTATGGAAAAATTGGTGCTTTCGAACTGGTAATGGAAATCCATCAAAAAAATAATCGAAAATGGATTTTTGTTACATGTTGTTGTTGGGACTACTCTCATAGATATGTATACAAAATGTGGAAGTATACAAAATGCACACAAGTTGTTTAACAATATGCCTTAGAGAAATGCGGTCTCATGGAATGCCATGATTTCAGGATATGCACATAATGGGAAACTTATTATGTTGGAAAAACTTCAAGTGATCGGGAAGATTGTGTGACATTGTGGAGGTTAGATCGAGTCTCGTGAACTGGTTGACGAAGTGCCCAAGCAAGATGTTGAACCGAAGCCTGTGGGTTTGACCGACTCCGTCCCTTCCAGGCATGGTTCTTCTTCCCTTACCTCTCATAATTCTCGTGTTTTAGTTCTCTTTTGCAACTAAATAGAATTTTAAATTATTAGGATTTTTAATACAGTTAAATGTCCCTTCAACTTGTTGTAAAACAATAAATTGTCGTGTCGTAACTCACGAAGTCATTATAACTCATCTACTTTAAACCATGAACTATCACCCTCACTTCGAGATGATTTAGAAAAATCTTACCCATCTTGATCTCTCCAATATTGTTTTATCGACCAGATGAAACTTACTTTCCAGAAATAATGTTGACCAATTCCTTAAAAAAAAAAAAAAGGGGAAAGAAGTTAGTTAATGTTTTTTTACATTTTTCAGAGACTCATTAAGTACCCTTCGTAACTCTGGAAACGAGATGTGAAGTTTCATTCATGTACCTTGGTATACAAGGAGTCACCTCGACCTTTGGTTTGACCCAAAACAAACATATGACATCCTTTTGACGCTCTTATAGGAGCCCTGTTACACTGGTTTACAAGTAGAAAGTTGTTAAATCTAGAAAGTTGGCTTTCATTTTGAACCGCCATTTGAAACCTGGATGGAGAAATTACTTCCCGTCTTCGCAAACCTCTAGTGTTTATACTAGAAAATTACATGGAACATTCAGTATAGGAAAGAGCACTTTTCGGGATAGTTTGGCAAAGCCATTTTATCCTCCGGTCACGTTGACGAGGTCAAACTGACCAATTTTGTCTTGTCGCTCCAGAAAACTTGTCCGTTTGAAAATGGTTCTCTAGTTCTCAATCCCATCGACTCTAATGAATTCTCCTTATATAAGGAACTAGTAGGAGATGTCTCGTTGCATGCTCCTCCATCGAACGTCAGCTATGGACACGGTTTTATTGGGCCCTCGAGCTAACTTTTTGTCATTTTACAACTGGGTGAACTACGATCAGTAGCCCCAGAAAACTAGCCGCCAAACGCAAACCGTTCACTTTTTCCCAATTTCGTTAGTTGCTTTGAATTCTTGGTATATCTGGGACACGTAGAAAGTTAATCATGGTGTGTGTTCTCATCGGAAGATAACTTTTGGAAGTGGTTTCTTAGCCTCCAAGCCCGTTTTGAATGTTTTGTAACTAGTGAGAAAATGTAAAAATAGAAAGTTACAGGACCCTCGTAGGGTTGCCAAATCACCCTAGAAACTTTTAACACATGTAAATAATTGTTTAAAACACTATAATGTAACTTGTTGTGTGCATTAGAACTTTTGACAAAATGGTGTTTTCTCTCTCTACCCTTCTCTTTCTCTCAAGCAAAATGAAATGTAATGAATACATGTCTCTAAACCTTTTTATTTCGATTGCAAATTGTAATTTTATCTTATGTAAATGGGAAACTGAAAAATGATAATTATGATTGATTAGGGTGGATGCCATGCCAGCAATTTATCGTTGATATCTTGCTCACGTGGTTTTTGCAAGATGAAAGAATGATGACGTAAAGGCATTGAGTAATTCATTGTTTATTTTTGGTATTATATTGAAAGACTTATTGTTGAAATTGGTAGTATGTAAAAGTCGCTAGATTAATAAGTGCTTGAGAAATTTGTATTTCTTTCATGGATGTTATTTTGATCCCAAAACTGTTATGGTAAAAGTGGAATACAATTGTCAAAAGGAATTGAAATTTATACCTTGTAGTGAACTTTCATTGTGCTATTATTGGTTTAATAATTGGTGTTGTGTTTCTTACCTTGAAAATGTAATAAAGGAACCTAACCACAACAGTCAACCTTAGTTCAAAATTTGTATATAACTAACCTGCCTATGTTGACCCCTTAGTGTAGAAAATTGTGACCTTCAAACGAACCTTTACACTCGATGGAACATCCTAGTTTTAGGCAATACGATTCCAAGAAAGGGGTTTATCATCCTAGTAGGTACGTTTAGGTGACATCGACATAAACCAGACATATAGGAGCAACACAGTCAAATAAATCTTCTGCATCAAATGAATTCCTTGTGGGGTCCAGATGACATCATGGAGCTAGTGGAATAGTGGTTCTATCACTTAAAATTTTGGTAAGGAATAGATCCTCTTAGCTATATGTACTATCTTTGGCTAGTGACAATAGAGTGCTTGATCTGTTACGGAGGGTTTATAGAGTGAATATGTTTTGAATCTTATTCTAATCTATAATGGAGCGTAAAGCCCTAAGTGAAAAATTGGAATGGAACTAAACCCTAGTGGATTAGGATGTTAACTTGTGGGTAGAAAACTATAATTTAACTCCTTGCATACAAAATTGAGTTGAAAGATGTTGATTCTAGAGAACCTTAGAAACTGTAATCTTGTCCCTTAATCCCTTGTTATGTCATTTTATGGCATTAAGGAATAAATAATATTTCTTATGCGGAATCATGCAATGCAAGGATATGGGATCTTCGTGAACATAGATCACTTGTGTTCATGTGTAGTTTATAATGCTTCTAACCATGTACTTCCTTAAGAGGTCCGATAAGTGCTTTTGTAACTCTTTTGTTATAAAACGATGGTTATAATGTGACCATATTGTGATGTAAAAGTAAAGTATAGAAGAAAAAAAAAATTTGAGGTTAGGGATACTGCCACTCTTGGAGTCCGTGTAATCAATTAAATTTCCTTCCGTGTTTTAAAAAATAAAAAAAATAAAATAGGTATTGCCTTGGTGTGACCAAACTTCGAGAAAACAAAAGATATATAAATATAAATGGAAGTCCATAAGTTATTGAACTTTAATAACTATGGTAGCGAAATAACTATTCCGTGATCGATGGATGTTCTTGGGGAAAAAGCTATCTCGAATCTATGTCTTCCTTAATCCCAAGATTTCACCTTGACATCACGTTAGATTCACTTGTGTAGCAAGGGTAAATTTTAAACATTAAATAAATGTTTGAGAAGCATATTCTTAACATAAGAACAAGATAATTAAGTACTTGTATATGTGATTAGAATTGTGCCAAATAAGCAAGTAAGTTATGGAAATTTCCATGATGCATAAAGGAAGCCAACCTAAATTGGTCGAACTATAAATTAAATGTGGATTGAACTTAAGATTTTGTAGATGGAAAAAGGAGAAAACTATACTTACACAATAATGTTCTTAGAATGTTAATCGTAACTAAGATGCAATTAAAGAAATGATGTGTTGTGGGTTCGCCATTCTTGAAGTCATGTTCTTGTGGTTGGGTCATTGCTAGTATTCGTTCATTGGGAAAAGTGTGGCATCGACATGCCTATGTCGTTTTCATGTGTCTATGTGAGTCGATGATTTATGTGATTGTCATATGTGAGTCGAGTTTTTGTACTTGGAGCCCTTGTTGTGTTGTGTGTAGTGAGCAATGTAAGTCAAAAAAATTTATCCTGGTATTTTACTTGTTGTATTTGGGTGCGTAAAATGTGGGCACTACATATGGTATCAGAGCGAGAGGTTCATGCTCTCGAACCTCCGGATGGATTGGAGTTGTGATGGTGTTGCTTGATGTGGTGGATATTGGAAGAGTAATGTGATATATGTTGTTATGTGAACTATGTCATGATTGTGACCTTATGGAAACACATGTGGTGCATGTCACTTAGTGCGTATTTGTTGTCATGTTGATGTGCTTGTGATGAGAGTATTCACTCTCTTTTCATGTGATCCAATGAGGAATCCATGTGTGATGTACCACCTTGTTGTGTGTGAAAGGAATGATATTGTGAATTGCAGAGTGTTGAAACATTTTGACCTTATGTGATGTGAAGATGTATTGATGTATTGCATGACAAAAATTGATGTAAAGTGAATGGAAGTTTATCATGATGTCATCACCGTATTGTGATTAGTTGTGTGCATCATCATGTTGTATTACAATTGACTATGTTGTAAGGTTAGACATTGTGTCCCTCATACATATAATTCATGTAATATGTGATGGTTCATGTCGTGATTTAGGGGCATATGGTGAGTATGATCCCTAGTGTATAGTAATTGCACTTTGGGTGTAGGATGTGGTAATGTGATGTATCATAACCCATGAAAGTAATGATTGTGCTATACCCTATATAAATACCATGCGTAAGACGTTATGGTTAATTTGTGTGAATCACCATTGTGTTAGTGATGTAGTTATGTGTATGTTGTGGACCTTACACTAGATGACCCTAAGGGGATAAACTGTCAAGAGTGTATGTGTGGAGAGAGGAGGCGTGGACCAGGTTTTCATAATCTTGAGCCGAGTACAAGTGAGGAAGTGGAGTCTTATATAGACTGAAAATCCACTTCTATCTATTTAGTATACTTTGAGCTTGCTCAGTATATTGTGGGTGCACACCACCTTAGGCTCAACTTATGCAACTAGAGTTCCCTGCTCTTTCCTATTGGATTGTTCATTGAATAATCCTATGTAATTTTGACTATGTTGATCCTTGTGGGAGTATGGAGTAATGATTCAGTAGAGATGATGATAGTTACATTATTTGATATACTCATTTCTGGTTACATGTATATTTTTATGAGCTAAGGCTCGATGTCCGAGTGCCAGCAACTCGATGAGTACCCCTTTGGTGGCGGTATGAGGCCACATAGTGATTGTGATGTGCTATTTTCTCATTACGTATTTTATTCATAAATTAATCTTTCTCTTTTAGCTAGAACCAGCCATTTTCTTGATTGACATGTTCTTATATTTTGGGCATTTATTTGATTGTTGCATTAACATTTGGATTTTACACTAACCATGGCTAATTAGCCATTTGTTTTTCTAGTTTTAAAACTTTCTTTTCATTTTAAAGTTTTGTAGCCTAGCCCAAGGCTTTTGATTTTGCCACTTGGCATTTGAATGGATTGTTATGCTGGTTCTAATGTCGTAATGTGTTGGAATAGGGTCATGGGATTCACCATGGAGTGGTTGAACCTATGGACCCGCTTCGTTGTATAGGGGGTACACCCCAAGGAGTTACAGATAACTAGCGGGTTGTTGAACCACGAGTTATTATGTCACTTGGGTTTGGGGGTGACGGGGCTCTATGTGCCCAGGGCCATAGGGTGACCCGGCCTCATTAAAAGGAGAAAGGAGACGGGCCTCTATGGTTGAGTGACATGTTATTCTTTATGGCACTCTATGGTTGAGTGACTTGATATTCTTGATGGGGCTCTATGGTTGAGTGACCCGACTTGGTTCTGGCACTATGTTTCTTCCTCTTGGGAGGTATATGGAGATTATCTGGTGATGCTTTGGGGAGATATATGGAGTTGTATTTTGTTGCTTTTGGAGATATCTGGAGTTGTTTCATGATGCCTTGTGATGTGTGGAGTTGGTATAGTGAGTTATGTGTACTCTTGTGAGTCTGGTTAGACTTTGTTATGATTGATGGCTTGACTCTCCCCTTGGTTGGTATGGACTATTGGATATTGGATTAGAACTATGTTGTTATAGTCATGGATTGTTTTGGGTCATGTGATACCCGTTGTATATGTATTAGCGTGTGTTGATTTTGGTTTGTCAGTCATATGTGTGTACTAGATCTATGCCTAGGACGTAATTGTTGAAAATTATTTGCTATGTGGTCTACTTGTTGTCATTCCATGGTTTGGTGAAACCCTTGTGATGTGATATTGTTGTGAAAGTATGTAAAAGTATGTTGTGAAAATTTTAGTGTTGTGTATGACCCTGGTAGGGTGTTGTGACTGTAGTTCATGATGGGAACCCACAGAATGAATAAACTAAAATTCTACAAAAATGAAATTTTAAAAGACTTGAATCAAGAATAATGTTAATAGAAAGAGATTAATGAAATAACGAATAAGAGGAACTACCAATCTTCACAGAACCTTGAAAGTTAAAATTTCTTCCAAATGTTCCTAGGGCCACCCCATGACCGTGATTTTGTATCTGAAATCTTAACCTTAGAGCGTGCCTTTGCCATGTTTGTCCCTTGTTGCTTACCATTTCTCCTTCTTCATTGTATGTCGCATCGAGGATGATGCTTTCTTAAGGGGAGGAGAATGTAATGCCCCATTCCTCGTTCTTCCTTTTCTTCGACGACCGGGTTGCTAAGCGTTACGTTGTTGTGCTCCTACCGATCCTTGTTGGCTTCGCTTTTTTTTTATTATCCGGTTAAAGGAAAAATCTAGCTCTCACTTCTTCGAGTCTGCCTGGTCATCACCATTAATATGATTAATAATTATTATCATTATTTTAGCCATAAAAATAAAAAAATAATGTTTATAATAATATCATGATTTATATTGTCGATTTGAGAGCGTTGGGTTTTGGCATCAAAATTTTATCATATATTATTAAGGATTACCTTAAGCTATGTTTTCATTATGTTTTGACTTCATTTTAGGATTTTTATTTTTTTTTTTTTTAAAAAGAAAAGTTCAAACAAACAAAAAAATAAATAAATAAAATAAAAGACTTAAAATTTAACACTAATAAAAAAAAAAAGAAAAAGGAAAAGCCCATGATTTCCTTGTTTGGGGTGGTTTAGGGCAAAGGGGACTCTTTTGTGTTTTTGTTTTCTATCTTTTGTTGAGGGAGAGAGAGAGCCGCCACCATGGAGGGAGGGAGGAAGCTCCAGTTTGTTCTGCACACCCACCAGAGGTTGAAGAAGGTGTGAAGGAGGAGGGTTTCTATCTGAGACTATTTTTCCAAGGGCGTTGGTAGTTTTGTATGCTATGTGGAAGCAATCCAAAGTGGTTTAATGGAATGCAATGTTGTTGGGTTCAACTGAAAGTTTTTAATCATGTTTGGGTGCCCAACTCATGCCCAATGGAGTTTGATACAACCAAGGATGCACAAAAACGTGGCTATGCACAAAAATACACCTCAAGGAGATGTGTTCTCTTGGTCAATCTGTACAAAAAATGTGGTTATGCACAAAAAAATGCCTCAAGGAGATGTGTTCTCTTGGTCAGCTGGAAAAAAATGTGGTTATGCACAACAAATGCCTCAAGGAGATGTGTTCTCTTGGTTAGCTTGCTCAAAAACGTGGACAACTTTTTAAAAATGCCAAGTTGCTTTAAAAATGCCCCTTACAGATGTAGTTTCATGGACAACGATGATTAAAAATGGATTTGTTGAAAAGGCATGGGAACTGTTTGATAAAATACCTCAACCGAATCTTGTGTCATGGAATGTGCTAATTGTAGGATATGCTCAAAATGGGCTTGTTGAGAAAGCCTTGGAGGCTTTCAATCAAATGCAACTAGCAGGTGTAAAAAGCCAAACTTTGAAACCTTTGCTAGCATCCTTCCATCCTATGGCATTGGTGCTTTCAAACTAGTAATGGAAATCCATCAAAAAAAAATCGAAAATGGATTTTTGTTACATGTTGTTGTTGGGATTACTTCTCATAGATATGTATACAAAAAATGTGGAAGTATACAGAATGCACACAAGTTGTTTAACAATATGCCTTAGAGAAATGCGGTCTCATGGAATGCCATGATTTTAGAATATGCACATAATGGGCAACTTATTCTATTGGAAAAACTTCAAGTGATCGGGAAGATTGTGTGACATTGTGGAGGTTAGATCGAGTCTCGTGAAACTGGTTGACGAAGTGCCCAAACAAGATGCTGAACCAAAGCCTATGGTTTGACCGACTCCGTCGTTCCTTCCAGGCATGGTTCTTCTTCCCTTACCTCTCATAATTCTCATGTTTTAGTTCTCTTTTGCAACTAAATAGAATTTTAAATTATTAGGATTTTTAATATAGTTAAATGTCCCTTCAACTCATTGCAAAACAATAAATTGTCATGTCGTAACTCACGAAGTCATTATAACTCATCTACTTTAAACCATGAACTATCACCCTCACTTCGAGATGATTTAGAAAACTCTTACCCATCTTGATCGCTCCAATATTGTTTTATCGACCAGATGAAACTTACTTTCCAGAAATAATGTTGACCAATTCCCTAAAAAAAAAAAGGAAAGAAGAAGTTAATTTTTTTGCATTTTTCAGAGACTCATTAAGTACCCTTCGTAACTCTAGAAATGAGATGTGAAGTTTCATTCATGTACCTTGGTATATGAGGAGTCACCTCAACCTTTGGTTTGACCTGAAATGAACATATGACATCCTTTTGACGCTCTTATAGGAGCCCTGTTACACTGGTTTACAACAAGAAAAGTTGTTAAATCTAGAAAGTTGGCTTTCATTTTGAACCGCCATTTGAAACCTGGATGGAGAAATTTCTTCCCGTCTTCGCAAACCTCTAGTGTTTATACTAGAAAATTGCATGGAACATTCAGTATAGGAAAGAGCACTTTTTGGGATAGTTTGGCGAAGCCATTTTGTAGGCCTTGGTCGCAGTTTGACGAGGTCAAACTAGACCAATTTCATCTTGTCACTCCAGAAAACTTGTCGCCGTTTGAAAATGGTTCTCTAGTTCTCAGTCCCATCGACTCTGATGAATTCTCCTTATATAAGGGAACTAGTAGGAGATGTCTCATTGCATGCTCCTCCATCAATGTCAGTTATGGACGTATTTTTCGGGCCCTCGAGCTAACTTTTGTCATTTTACAACTGGGTGAACTACGATCAGTAGCCCTGGAAAACTAGCCGCCAAATGCAAACCGTTCACTTTTTCCCAATTCCGTCAGTTGCTATGAATTCTTGGTATATCTGGGACACGTAGAAAGTTAATCGTGGTGTGTGTTCTCATCGGAAGATAACTTTTGGAAGTGGTTTCTTAGCCTCCGAGCCCGTTTTGAATGTTTTGTAACTAGTGAGAAAATGTAAAAATAGAAAGTTGCAGGACCCTCGTAGGGTTGCCAAATCACCCTGAAAACTTTTAACACATGTAAATAACTATTTAAAACACTATAATGTAACTTTTTGTGCATTAGAACTTTTGACAAAATAGTGTTTTCTCTCTCTACCCTTCTCTTTCTCTCTCCTGGGTTACAAAAAGAAGCAAAATGAAATGTAATGAATACATGTCTCTAAACCTTTTTATTTCGATTGCAAATTGTAATTTTTATCTTATGTAAATGGGAAACTAAAAATGATAATTATGATTGATTAGGGTGGATGCCATGCCAGCGATTTATCATTGATATCTTGCTCACGTGGTTTTTGCAGGATGAAAGAATGATGACGTAAAGGCGTTGAGTAATTCATTGTTTATTTTTGGTATTATATTGAAAGACTTATTGTTGAAATTGGTAGTATGTAAAAGTCACTAGATTAATAAGTGCTTGAGAAATTTGTATTTCTTTCATGGATGTTATTTTGATCCCAAAACTGTTATGGTAAAAGTGGAATACAATTGTCAAAAGGAATTGAAATTTATACCTTGTAGTGAACTTTCATTGTGCTATTATTGGTTTAGTAATTGGTGTTGTGTTTCTTACCTTGAAAATGTAATAAAGGAACCTAACCACAATAGTCAACCTTAGTTCAAAATTTGTATATAACTAACTTGCCTATGTTAATCCCTTAGCGTAGAAAACCGTGACCTTCAAACGAACCTTTACACTCGATGGAACATCCTAGTTTTAGGAAATACGATTCCAAGAAAGGGGTTTATCGTCCTAGTAGGTACGTTTAGGTGACATCGACATAAACCAGACATATAGGAGCAACACAGTCAAATAAATCTTCTGCATCGAATGAATTCCTTGTGGGGTCCAGATGACATCATGGAGCTAGTGAAATAGTGGTTCTATCACTTAAAATTTTGCTAATGAATAGATCCTCTTAGCTATATGTGCTATCTTTGGCTAGTGACAATATAGTGCTTTGATCTTTTACGGAGGGTTTATAGGGTGAATATGTTTTGAATCTTATTCTAATCTATAATAGAGCGTAAAGCCCTAAGTGAAAAATTGGAATGGAACTAAACCCTAGTGGATTAGGATGTTAACTTGTGGGTAGAAAACTATAATTTAACTCCTTGCATACGAAATTGAGTTGAAAGATGTTGATTCTAGAGAACCTTAGAAACTATAATCTTGTCCCTTAATCCCTTGTTATGTCATTTTATGGCATTAAGGAATAAAGAATATTTCTTATGCGGAATCATGTAATGCAAGAGATATGGGATCTTCGTGAACATAGATCACTTGTGTTCATGTGTAGTTTATAATGCTTCTAACCATGTACTTCCTTAAGATGTCAGATAAGTGCTTTTGTAACTCTTTTGTTATAAAATGATGGTTATAATGTGACCATATTGTGATGTAAAAGTAAAGTATAGAAGAAAAAAAAATTTTGAGGTTAGGGATACTGCCACTCTTGGAGTCCGTATAATCAATTAAATTTCTTTCCGTGTTTTAAAATAAAATAAAATAGGTATTGCCTTGGTGTGACCAAACTTCAAGAAAACAAAAGATTTATAAATATAAATGGAAGTCCATAAGTTATTGAACTTTAATAACTATGGTAGTGAAATAACTATTCCGTGATCGATGGATGTTCTTGAAAAAAAAATTTATCTCGAATCTATGTCTTCCTTAATCCCAAGATTTCACCTTGACATCACGTTAGGTTCACTTGTGTAGCAAGGGTAAATTTTAAACATTAAATAAATGTTTGAGAAGCATATTCTTAACATAAGAACAAGATAATTAAGTATTGTATATGTGATTAGAATTGTGCCAAATAAGCAAGTAAGTTATGGAAATTTCCATGATGCATAAAGGAAGCCAACCTAAATTGGTCGAACTATAAATTAAATGTGGATTGAACTTAAGATTTTGTAGATGGAAAAAGGAGAAAACTATACTTGCACAATAATGTTCTTAGAATGTTAATCATAACTGAGATGCAATTAAAGAAATGATGTGTTGTGGGTTCATCCATTCTGAAGTCATGTTCTTGTGGTTGGGTCATTGCTAGTATTCGTTTGTTGGGAAAAGTGTAGCATCGACATGCCTATGTCATTTTCATGTGTCTATGTGAGTCAATGATTTATGTGATTGTCTTATGTGAGTCGATGATTTATGTGATTGTCAAAAAAAAAAATTATCCCGTATCTAAGCATGACTATACTATACGTAGTATCCTATGTTTTTTCAAGTTTTGTATATAAAATATTTTTTTAAAGGATCCAAGGTGAACCACCTTGTGAGAAACCTTTCATTTTATGTATACTCAATGATCTCAAAGAGTTCAATAGTTTTCCTTGTTTATTTATTGTGAAATCAATCCTTATTCCCCTCCTACACTAAAGGGAAGTCATGTCAAATTGTCATGAAGGTTTGGAAAGTGTTTGAAGAATATCTTTATGCATAGGTTTGAGAATTAAGATGAGAAATGAAGTGGTCATTTGCTATAGGAAAAAGTACCATGTTAAATCTCATAGTTCACTTTTACTAAGGGACTTTAGGTCTAATTTTGTTGATTTTTAACTATCTTGCATACCTTGATAAGAACCCTGAAAATAGAAATACACTTGTGAAGTTTTGTTCTCATCCCCTATTCACAAGCTTATGAAGGTGGAATATAGGCCTTTATTTTATTGATACTAACATGAATGGTCATGTAAGTGAGGGTTTGATTAGAAATAAATCATAAAATGAAAATTGTCCTGTGGTACTTCAAAAAACAATGAAATCAGACCTAAAAATGCCTATTAATCATGATAAACTAGCTTCAGTTGGTGATTGAAATCAATGTAGTAAAGTGTCAAAAATAAATTATACTAATAAAAAAATTTTATGAGATCTTGAAATAGAGGTTCATACAAGTGAGATCATTCATTATTTGAAGACTAATTTGGCTCCTTGTGATAGTGAGGTAGACTGTGACTATAACTCTAAAGTCATGAAGTTATCCCTTCAACAAATGCAAGATAAGGCTTGAAGAGTAAAGTGAGAACTCAAATGAAGAGTTCATATACCTGTGTTGGCATAACATTGAAGAATAAAAGGTTATGTCTTAAAACAACGAATGATGGTTTTGAAACTTAAAACATTCACTATGCATAGTTTTGAAAGATCAAGCTCATTTGATCTATTTGGCATGTTCTCATATAAAACAATGGAATTAGGAAGCTAAACATTGTTCATATCTTCCTTGATAGATTCTCTTGAACTCTTGTTTGAATGAGAGTGTACCTAAAATCATCCAAAACTTTTATGTTGGAAGTCCGAGTTGGAAAAATAAAGTATGCTCTATCTTAAAGCATGTGTGATAAACATGATCAATGATGAGATAACCTCCTATATATTGTAGATGATAACGTAATCATTCATCAACTTATTGAGGATGAGAAAAATCTTCAAGATATGTTCTCTTATCATAAAAAATCATGATAGTGATCTAATATATTGTTGACTATGAAGAGAAGGATAAACAAGCCCTTGTGTTTGTTATGAACTTCTGTATAATACATGAGAACATGACCATTAAATATAACTCATCAAGGTTTATAATCTGAGATGAGAATAAATCTCTTAAATATTCATGAATGTAAAACCTAACTCTTGCACTTAGTGTGCTTCTATAGACTCAAATGGAACTTGGAAGCATAAATGGTGAAGTTTGAGGGTTGAAAAGAGGTTATAAAGGATGTTTGAGGTTTAAGTAACATGTTTTCATTATGTAACTTTTGATACATGGTCATACTATACTAAAAGACAAGAATAATCTCATGGTTCTAGAATACAAACCAAATGACTGTTACATTTCAAGTTAGCAGAGGTTTATAATCTCAATATTCTGTTAATAGTCCGAGATATATTCAATGTTCTCCTCAAGTATACAAAGAGTCATAATAGTTTTTAGAGCTTGTAATAATTTGATATATGTCAGTCATAGGATGTTAGTTAAACTCCTTTATATGAGTTTCCAAGAGAATCCATGTGAAGATTCCTTGACTAAGAAGTTAAAAATTTAGGAGTATCTCGTCTTTATTGTCTACAAAATAAAATTTGTGTGCTTGTAACTCAGTTGATCTTATGTGAGCTAAGTGTGAGATTGAGAAGGTGAAGAGAGAGGATGATATGTATTGAAAAAGTGTAATCACAAGTGATGTATGGAGGTGTATGAGCTTATCTAGGATCATTATTTTTTGTCTTAGCAGCCTAATTAAGTGAGTGGTCAAATTTTTTTGTAAATTTTGAGTTGTAACTTAACAAATGTTTTAAGTTGATGCTTTCTTGCAAATTTTAACTTGCAATCAGTCAAGTAGGTGTTTGATACTTTAAGTTGGTGCTTCATGTTGAGTAGGTTCTCAACAAACTTGTAACCTTTATTAGCTTAGTATATTGGTTTAGTGTGTTTTCTCCCATATTGGGTTTCTGACTTAAAAACACAGTCTCTCTATGTGTTGTGTGTGCCAGATTCATGTGAATTGTGTTGTTTCTCTTTTTATTAAGATTAAACAATTATTGGTGTTTGAATTGTACTAAATTTTTAAAATTGACACTAATTCACCCCCCTCTCAATTTCATAATTTAGAACAATTGATATCATAGCATGGTCCTAATGTAGTGAGTTTAATAGCTCAAAGGAGATCTATAAAATTCAAACTTGGAAAGCAACCAATCACAAAGTGGTTTCTCTACCTCAAAGGAACAACTTTTCAATGGATCAAATTATGCCTTCTATAGTTTCAAAATTAAAATTTACCTCATGTATCTTGGATTTAACATGTGGAAATCAAATAATAATGGCTATATAATTCCAGCTACACCTTCTATTGATGCAACAGAAAGAAAGAGAGTGAAAACAATTCCAAAGAAATGAATGCAATTATTTATGGAATGGCTGAGGCTTAATTTATAAAGGTCATGCATTGCACCATAGCTAAGGATATTTGGGAAAAATTGAATACCATATACAAAGGTGATGATGAGGTTAAATTAGCTAAGCTATAGACCTACAAGAGCTAATTTGATAGCCTCAAAATGAAGGAAAGTGAAAGTATTTCCTCCTACTTACAAAGGGTAGATGAAGTAGTAAATATGATCAGAGGTCTAGGAGAGAATATAAAGGAGAGTGTAGTTGTTCAAAAGGTATTGATATCCTTGTCTACTAAATATGATTCCAAGGTGTCAGCTATGGAAGAAGCCAAAGACTTGAGCACTCTTAAAATGGATGAACTGCATGGTATACTAATTTCCTATGAGATGAGAACTACTAAAGTAAAATCAATCAAGAAAGAAGAAAAATTCAAGGCTGACAAGGAATCTCAAGAAGAAAAAATTTGTAAACTTATATGGAAGTGGATGATGAGAAGGTTGAAGCTATGTTTGTAAGGAAATTGAAAAGAGGATCAGGAAAATACAAGGGTAAGTTATCATTCAAGTGCTTCAACTGTGGCCAATTTGGTCATTTTACTTCAAAGTGTCCTAAAAAACATAAGGGGGATCAAGATGAACATGATGAAGAAACTTCTCACAAGAAAAAATAATAAATTAAAGAAACATGGAGGTGAGAAGAAGTACTTCAAGAACAATAAAAAAAATTATACTCAAGAAGCTTCGAGCTCATCTGAATAAAGTGACTCTAGTAACTATGAAAGTGAAGATGAAGGGAATCAAGATGAAATTCTATTATGACTGTGGAATTGAATGTTGCAAGTGAATCAAAAGGTAAAATTCAGTTTTAATATGATATCTTAGATGAATAATATGTATAAGTAAACCTCGAGATGAGTTAATAAGTTCTCTTGAAGAACTAAAACTTCAAAGGAAGAAGAATCAAAAGATGAAATCATATTTGAGAGACTATGAAGAGAATATCAACATACATGAGATAAGGTTGAGCAAAAAGGATCAGGAATATGAAGAAATTATCAAGGAAATTGAAGAAAAATTGAAATGATTGAAGCATCCTTCAAATTCAAGGAAGAGGAGAACCTAAAACTCAAATCAAATCCGAATCTACTGCAAACTCAATTGGATTAGACCTCAAAAAAATTGAAGGCATATCAAAATTTTAGAAAAGCATAAATGATCTAAAAGGAATTCTAAGAAAGAAAAGAGAATTTAATGATAAATATGGCCTAGGATTTAAGGAGGAACATAAGAATGATGAACCAACATGTAAGAAGGTAATCAAGACAACTCAAGACCCACCTAAAGAAAGGAATGTTGATGTCAAGAATGTCAAAAGGAGATACAATTCAAGAAAGCCATCCCAAGTAACAAGGTATGCACATTCATTTTATGGATATTGTTTCTCATGCAATATGTTTGGTCACAAAGCTTCAAGATGTAGGAAACTTGTAAAAGGCCATGGAAGACACCTTAATTCATACCAATTGAGAAAAAAGATGAAATGATTTGTTATAACTATCAAAAGTATGGAAAGATAAATTTTTCTATCAAAGACCTCCAAAGAAAAACAAGAAGGTGTATATTGTGAAATCAGATCCTACAAGTGTAAAGGAACAAAGTTTAATATCCCAAACTGCCTTTCATTCTCAAATTGAAGACATGGAGTGGTACATAGATAGTGGGTGCTCAATCCATAAGATAGGAAACAAGAGTAAGTCCCTTTCTTTGGAAGAAAATGCATCAAGTATAATGATATTTTTGGATAATACACGTGATAACATTATTGGCAAAGGAAAATTAAGTCTTGATTATGGAAAGGCTATAACTTAAAATGTATTGTACATTGAGGGTCTAAAACACAATCTTTTGAGTGTAAGTTAGATATGTAAGCAAGGGTATACAATATTGTTTCATGAAAAATGTTGTGACATAAAGAGAAATAAATCAGGTAAGATGGTTGGTAAGGTAAAGAGAACCGAGAAAATATGTATGTACTAAATGATATCAACAAAGAAAATTTCTTCACTAAAAATGTAGATGAGAGTTGGATTTGGCACAAGAGGTTAGGACATCTCAATTTTGACAATCTTGTCAAAATCAGCTCCATGGGATGTGTAAGAAATATGCCTAATATTAACAAACCAACTGATAAGCTTTGTAAAACATGTCTTCATGGAAAAAAACTAGGAAAAGTTTCAAATCAAAAGAATACTCCACTACAAGGCCTCTAGAGTTGATTCATACTTGATCTTGTAGGACCAACTAGAACTGAAAGTATTCAAGGAGATATCTATTTCATGTTGTTTATTGATGATTTCACAAGGATGACATGGGTTACCTTCCTTAAAGAAAAATAAAAAGCACTAGAAAGGTTCAAGGCCTTCAAAGCTCTAGTGGAAAATGAGAAGAATGTAAAAATCAAGAGTTTGAGATCTAACGAGAGGAGAAGATTTTTTTCAAATGAATTAGATTACAATTATCGATGTAAGAATACCTAAAAATGGGGTAGTAGAGAGAAAGAACATAACTGTACAAGAAATGGCTTGAACTATGTTGAATGAATCAATATTTACTAGATGGATATTGGAGAGAGGCAGATATAAAAGAAAACATCTTAAATAGAGCTCAAATACGAATCAACCATAAGAAGATGCCCTATGAGTTTTGGATGGGAAGACTTGTAAGTGTAAAGCACAAAAGAGTATTTGGAAGCAAGTGATACATCAAAAGAAATGGTGACAATATTGGAAAGTTTTTTATTAGTGATAAAGAAGGGTTAAAGGGACCCTACCCCATACAAAATAGATAGATCACACAAAGAAACCATGGCCAAGGGTATACAAGAAAGCCAAACTAACAAAAAAACAAAAAATACATACAATACAGACCCGCATCCACAAATAACAACATATTTATTCCTTGAAAATTTCTCCCACTATATACATGTAGTCATTCCACTCTTTAACTAGCTCTGTAATAGTCAACCTCAATTTTTCGTAGTCTGGTTCGATCGTTTCTTTTTTTTTGGCATTACCCCTTCCTTTTCCAACTGCTTGACTCTCTACATTGTATAGACCAATTATCCTAACATCTTTATGTGTTGTATAGTGCTTATCATGTTCAATATGTGCAATCCTTTTATGTGCATCGAGTATCCTTCATTTTCATCACATCCATTTCCATAGTTTGACATCTTTCACTAGCATTTTACAGTCTCTCAATTGTTAGTTTAGTATATAAGTGATGCAATAAAAGGAAACAAAAGATAGTTGAGAGAACCAATATTACTATTGATGAAACATATCCAAATAAGACCACAACTCAGCCTAAGGAGACTCCACAAAGTATTCAAAATCAGGATGATGATGAAATTGCAGAAGTTGATCAAGAATAATAAGATGAAGATGAAGATGAAGAAAGATCTGATACAAAATCACCTTCAAGGAAGGTTAAAAGGGATCATCCACCAAGTTAGATCATAGGAAACAAGGAAGTAGGAATTCAAACAAGAAGAAGATTGAAAATTACTCAAAATCAATAAGATGTTTCTCTCTTGTCCAAGATCGAACCAAATAATGTCATTGAGGCTAGCAAGGATAAAAATTGGGTCGATGAAATGAATGGAGAGTTGAATGAAATAGATAAAAATGAAACATGGGAGCTTATTCCTATTAGCGAAATATTTTTCATAGTGTGAAAACTTAGGAGTGGTTTGGGTTATGTGGTAGTAATAGTTTTTAATATTTATAAAATAATATATGAGTGTGCACAATTAGTTGTTATGCACAACTCATAGAGATAGAAATGTGTGAGAATATCTTGGGATTGAGAGTAAGACTAGGGAATAAAGGAGAGATATGGGGATAAAATGATAAGACTTGACTCCATGATTTTAGGAGCAAGCAATTGTATAAAATGCCCTCTCATATTCAATATAAATTGCTCCATTCTATTTACATTTGGTTTCTATCTTCTGTAGTTTTCATTTCATGTGTTGATTTTAATTAATTATTGCTTAATTTATTTATGAAAATCTAGAGATTTATCATCATCTGGTATTAGAGCAGGTTAGGAAGATTTATGAGAGTGATTTCAGGACAAAACTGCAGCCTCAAGGATGTAGATATGAGAGTTTTAAAGCTTCCATCACAATTTTTGGATTTTGATCTTTAAAAAAATGACTGGTAATTTGTGTTTTTCTCAAAACCCAAATTTAGAATTTTCTACAATTTTTTGGGTTTGTTTATTTGTATTATGGAAAACTTTTATCAAAATATTACAGAAACCCATTTCATATTTTAAGATTAATCATGGAAACAATTATGATGTTTCTAATTATTTTGTAAAAAAATAGTGAGTGATTTCCAGCAATAAAACTCTGATATGCTTTATTATTTTGGTTAAATATAAAGTTGGTTACTATTGTAAGGGTGCATTATCGGTTGAAACGAAACCCAATATAATTTTAAAATGATCCTCAAAGAAAAATTTGGCTGAGTTAGCAACATCACGATGGAGGATGGAGGCATAGGAGGATGGAGGAAAATTGGCATCTCTTGTTAGTCACCAACAAAGAGATTGCTTCATGGTATTGGTGACCTTTTATTTTTGTTGTGTGGTGTGTTTACTTTATGTTGTAATAATGAACAAAAGTAACATTCCTATTTAAAGCTCCTGCATGAGCATAATTTCTATTTTGTAATCCCTCTAAGTTAGAAACAATGATGTGAGCAAAATAATGTATGTTGCTATGTAGTGGTTGGTTCCACTAGAAAACCATTTTCTAAGTTGGAGGTTCTCTTTGAAAACCTCATATTGTTTGAGTTGTTGGTACTCATTTAAAACCTTCATTTCTTTGTAGATCATGAACAGGTACATGAGAGATAGCTTTCCCCATGTTCACACTAAGGGGGTGACTATTACCGAAATATTGTTCATAGTGTGAACACTTAGGAGTGGTTTGGGTTATTTGGTAGTAATAGTTTTTAATATTTATAAAATAATATATGAGTGTGCACAATTAGTTGTCATGCACAAATCATAGAGATAGAAATGTGTAATAATATCTTGGGATTGAGAGTAAGACTAGGGAACAAAAGGAGAGATATGGGGATAAAATGATAAGACTTGACTCCATGATTTCAGGAAAAAACAATTGTATAAATTTCCCTCTCATATTCAATAGAAATTTCTCCATTCTATTTACATTTGGTTTCTATCTTCTGTAGTTTTCATTTCATGTGTTGATTTTAATTAATTATTGCTTAATTTATTTATGCAAATCTAGAGATTTATCATCAATTCCCAGGGAAAAGATTAAAAACATCATTAGAACCAAGTGGGTGTTTAGAAACAAGGTAAATGATAAAGATGAAGTCACAAAAAACAAGGAAAGGATGGTTTGTAAAAGATATGCTCAAGTTGAAGGAGTGGATTTTAATGAGAAATTTTATCCTATGGCTAGGATGGAGGCCATTAGGCTCTTCTTGGCATATGCAACACACAAAGGCTTAAAATTATATCAAATGGATGTGAAGTCAGAATTCCTAAATGGAAACTTAAATGAGGAGGTCTACATTGAACAACCTAATGGATTTTCTCTTACCGAGGACATGGATTCTATTTTTAGATTGAAGAAGTCTCTCTATGGTTTCAAGCAAGACCCTAGGGCTTGGTATAGTAGATTGGACAAGTACTTGGTTGAGAAAGGATTCAAAAAAGGAGTAGCTGATAAAAATTTGTACATAAAATAAGAAGAAGGTCACATGTTCCTTATTTTTGTCTTTCTAGATGATATAATATTTGGGAGCGATAGTGAAAGTATGTCACATGGATTTTCAGAGGTCATGAAAAGCGAGTTTCAAATTTCAATTCCTGGTGAACTCTCATTCTTCCTAAGGTTGTAAATCAGTCAATAAAAATAGGGTATCTTAATCTCACAAACAAAGTACAGCAAGAATATTCTCAAAATATTTCAAATGGAATATTGCAAGCCAATAACCACTCCAATGATTGTAGGATGTAAAATTAACAAGGAAGATAGCTCACCAAAGGTAAATCAGACCTTATATAGATCTATGATAGGAATTATTTTGTATTCAACTGCATCTAGACCTGATATCATGTAAGAAGTTGGTTTGGTTGGAATATTTCAAGAAGATCCCAGGGAAATCCATCTCCAAGTTGTCAAGAGAATATTCAGGTACCTCATGGGAACATTGGAATATGGACTTTGGTATCCAAAATGTAATGAGTTCCAAATCAAATCCTTCACATATGTAGATTGGGTAGGAAACATTGATGATAGGAAGAGCACAACTGGTGGAGCTTTATTTGTAGGTAAGTTCCTTATATCTTGGTTGAGTAAGAAAAAACCTCTTATAGAAATTTATACTTGTTAAGCTGAGTATGTAGCAACAACCATTTGTTTTACTCAAGTGATGCAGATGAAGAAAATACTTAAAGAATAAAAAACTGAAAATTAAGGTCATATTCCTCTATAATTTGATATCACAAGTGTTATAAGTGTGTCAAGGAATCCATTGTTGCACTTCAAGACAAAACACATACCAATAAAATATCACTTTTTAAGGGAAAAAGTTAATGAGAAAAGTATCAAGCTTGAATATGTGCCAAAAAAGGAGGAAGTAGCTGATGTAATGACAAAACCTTTACCAAAGAAATTTTTGAGCACTTCAAATACAAATTGAGGGCAATCCCTTCCCCAAGAAATCACTACTAGTATCATATTATCAGGGGATAAATTCAAGTTATTTTCTCAAGAAGGCGTAATATGAGTTTAGATAGGGGATATAGTTCACTAGTTCAAGGCATAAGTCAAGAAGACCAAAGAAAGGCACATGTAAAGGATAAAAGGCACAATTTCAAAGAAAATAGGCTCATAGGTAGCATTGCATCTGATTGATGAAGCAATTCATACAACTGGTTGAGTCTTATTAAACAAAAGAGCAATATCATTCAAGGGGGAGCTACTTGAGATAACTTCATGCCTTGTCTTAGTTTTCTTTCATGTTACTCATGTTGTTGGATGTGTGTACCTTTATCATCAATTTCAAAGGGGGAGATATTTTTGTTGGAAATTAGTATTGAATGCTTTGAAGATGTTGGTGTACAGTATTCCATCAAGCTTTCTGAGTTTATTACCATCAATGAAAAAGGGGGATATTGTTGAACCCTATTGCATTGGTTGGTGTTGTCATTGATGTCACATGACATTGATGGAAAAGGAGGAGTGAAATTTCAAGTAGGTTTGTGCCTTCCCAATGGTGTTTGATGGTCACAAAGTGGTGTTATGGTGGTTTCTTGATCATTCAAGATGGTTTCATGGTCTTATAGGCTTAGTCAATGTGATTCGCGCCCACTACAGGTATGGAGATGGTTGGTGTGCTTGGATAAGTTGTCTTATAGGCCAAAAATGATGTTTTTAGGATGTGTAAGTGCTTCTAAAGTGAGCATCAGGTCAAGTGTTGCAAGTCACAATTGAAACTAGCTCATTTAGGTCAAAATTTAGAGCCTAATGAGGTGTATCAGCACACATAAGGCCATGAAAATATTATGTAAGTATGGTAAGAGCCTAGGAACACTTCCTAGAGCATGTATGAGCATCTACATGGATTACTTTACCTTCTGGAGGTAAAATTTGGAGTTTTCACTAAAATTTCCCTTGAGAACTAGTAGTGGAAGCTTAGAAAAATGAGATTGGTCTAGATTTTATAGGATCATTTATGAGAAAAAAAGTTATGGATCATGTATAAGGAGGTTTTTAGTGCTCTGGGTCAATTTTCATCAAATTTTGAAGAGGAATTTTAAAGATATTAAAGTTTTACAAAAACCAAGTAAAGTGAGAAGGGATAAAATAGTGACCTATCTTCTTAGCACTCAAAAATTTTTTTGCAAGCCTCCTTTAGATAAATCATAAGAGGAGTTTTTAAAAATCACTCCAAGACTGAATTTTGTAAAAAAATAAGGAAAAAAGGTTAAGAAACAAAAAAGTTCTATTCATTTTTCTATCATGTTTCTTCACTCATAAAACCTCCTTCTTAAAGAGATGAACTTAAAATGTTTTTTTTTGACTCCAAATGAAGTCTAAAATTTTCTTATAAGCTTAAAAGTCTTTCAACAATATGAGATATATTACATGTTCTCCACAATTATATAAAGAGTCATAACAATTTTAAGAGCTTGTAATCATTTGCTAAATGTTAGTCATAGGATTTTAATTAGACTCCTTTGTAGGAGTTTCCAAGATAATCCATGTGCATATTCCTTGAATAAGAAGTTTAAAAGTTAAGAGTATGTGTATTTATTTCTAAAATAGTAAATTTTGTTATTGTAATCGGTTGAAGCTTATGTGAGCTAAGTGTGAAATTGAGAAGGTGAAGAGATATAACTAATATGTATTGAAGAAAGTGTAATCAAAAGTGATGTATGGAGGTGTATGAAATTATATAGGATCACTATTTATTGTCTTAGCAACCTAATGAAGTGAGGGGTAAAAATTGTTGTAAATTTTGAGTTATAGCTCAGAAAATATTGAGAGTATGTGTTTTGTTGTAAGTTGTAGCTTTCAATCAGTCAAGTAGGTTCTTGATACTTAAATTTGGTGCTCCATGTTGAGTAGGTGCTCCATGTTTATTAGGTCATAAAAACTTGTAACCTTTATAAGCTTAGTGCATTAGTTTAGTGGGTTTTCTCCCATCTTGGGGTTCCTTCTTAAACACTATATCTCCTTATGTGTTTTGTGTGAATAGGACTTTTTAGAGAGCAATGCATGTGACGAAAAGTCCCTCCTCTTTAATGGGAGAGGTTCCCTTATTCTCAAACAAACCTATTTACAAATATACGTAACGTCATGGTATGGTCGAACTTGGATATTACGAAAGTGTTTTCCACAAGGATTATCACTTACACAAGGACCGAGGAAAAGGAATAAGAAGATGAGCAGAATAAGCAACATTCGTAATTATAGATAGCGTAATAATTCTTCGTGGTATGCGAAGCTTCAAAGAATTTAAGACAAGATCATTTGCATGAGATTAAATTTAAGACACACAAAGTTCTATAAATAACCTCCTTCGATTTATAAATCAAGGACACAAAGTTCCTTCTTGGTCAGACAAGATCACTGTACTGCAAAACCGAACAAGATGCAATCGAGAGACTAAACGAGTTAAGAACAAAAATGATCTTCACAATATTAAAGGAAAACACAGATATGACAAGAATCGATAGACAAAGAATGAAAAGCCCTTTTGTATTGATTTCTTTAAGATCTATTTACACTTTCAAGAAAAAATTCCAAGTTCTTCCTCCTACAAAATGGCGTGGAAAGGCCATTATATAGCTTACGGTTACTCTTTTTTCAGAACTGCTTCTTTTAACCAAGAATAGTTAAGTACCGCCAAATGCAATACCTTAACTAATTACAAAGAATACGAAAAGAAAGGAAAGAAGAGGAAAGGAAGGAGAAGGAGACAGGTGGCCGGCTACTGGGAGGGACCCACTGTCTTCAGAATCCGCTGCCTGAACCTCTTCAATGACTCAGCTATGTCTCTGCCACGGGGGACAGATGTGTTGGTCACAGACTGAGTCCAAAATCCCAAGCATTTCTCCATCTCTTTATCAAACTCGACGTGAGTATGATAGTCTTTGTTTGCTTCTTCAATGGCAGACTGAAGAGAACAAATTTCCTTTATCTTGTCTTTAGAGATGGAGTCCTCCTCAAAAGATTATCTTTGACAAAAGCTCTGAACTAAGCTTTGATTTCTTGCAAGGACAAGGGAATGCCAGAGTTTTCATCCTGAAGATGACAATGCATATCTTTGAACGCAGCAGCGCCAATGTCTTGAAAGCTTCTCCTTTTGCCGCTTATTCTTCATTTCATCTACAAATTCTTCTTCCAGACTCGATTTTCCACTCTACGCTAGAGACCCAAGATTTTGATAGATTGTCTTTGCATCATCGAAAATCTTATTTGCCAAGAAGATATTCTCATCCTGTCTCGTCCCATGAGGCGAAGGTCTACAATACAACCGCCCTGTAGTTTAAGCTCTTTGTCCATGACCCCAATGGTAGAGGACAGCTTGCAGCAAATTATCTACCTTTCCATGTAGCTTAAAGGCTTCATCGATGAAGTTTAGCCCGCAAGAACAAGCATGTCATCTACCATGGCTTCAATAGCTCTACCATAGACAATACTTGTGCATATCTTTAATACCCCGCACTTCATCTTGGCTTAGAGTTACAGGAGGAGGTAGAGCAACAAGGGAGTAGGATCCAAAACTTTGTCTTTAGATAGAAGAGACTTGATGAAACCCGTAAGAACTCGGGCTTGCTCTTCCAAATGCTCGATAGTTTGTCAGTCCTTTTTCCACTCTCCCAATAACTCTTGTGATCAAGCTTCTTGGAGGTTATGAATCTCGCCTTCGGGGTAGATTCTCCCATTGGGATTCTCGAGCTCCAAGTCGATACTTGCAAGTCCTGCTCTGATTTGTCCATCGCAGCTTGCAATCTCCAGAATTGCCGACCTCGAGTATCGATACTATTCTCGAGGTGGTTCTTGCTTTCTTGGCACGGGAAGGTGTGGTGCCCAACATGGCTGCAACAAAGATCAAAATTTGGTCCCAAGTTTTGGGAGGATGGTTTCCTCTTCCTTTTGTCAACCAAGGGTCAGTACCCATGCAAAAGAGGAAGAAGAATCGCAGCGGCAAGGGGGACCAAGAGACAGGGAGCTCATGACACTCGTGGTCCAGGCACTGCTGACTCAAGCCGGGATGTGGAAGGAGCACCGGAGACAATGGCAGAGAAGAATCAATAGTACACTGGAAGTTCGCGTTGCTCGACCTCCTTGTCTTTATCTCGCTGGGTCCTCGTGAACATTTGTAGGAGTTGGCCTCTCACTTTCTTCACTTTCACCGAGGATGATGATGTTCTCTGGTCCGATAGGCAATTCTGCCTGTTTCTCCTGAAGATCTCTTTCCACCGGTTCCTTCTTTACTTCCTTGAGCTTCTTCTTATATACCCGAGTGGATGGAGAAGGAGTAGATTCCGCAGTCCCCGAGCCTGAGGCAGAGAGGGGTTTTCTTTGGTGTTTCGGACCCGAACTCGGTGCTTCTCTTATTGGTGGTGTCGATTCATCCTCGGAGGAGGATTCTCCCGAGTGCCTCCCGAATTCTCTGACCTTCTTATCAACCAAACCTTAGTCCCGACTAAGACAGAGCAAGGATTTCACTAATCATCCTTCTCTTTTCTGCTCCAATCCAGTCCTCCAAAGGGGTGTGCTTGATCACATTTTCATACTCATATGAGTATAGCTCTGTAATTATCATCTTCGAGACCTTCAGAACTTGGCATGCACTCAAGTTCTTGAATCAATCAGTAAGGAGAACCTGCCATAATGCCTTCTTCTCGCCTCAAAGTCGCCCGCACAAATACCCCAAAGAGTCTTCTCGCTCTCCGCCACATGGTGATAGGCTATCTTGATATTCTGTTTCAATAAACTTCTTCAAGTCAAAGCAGTTCTTGGCTTGAAGAAATGCACGGATAGGGACCAAAGTTCTTTCTATATTCTGGCATCCAGGCTGTTTTACATGTGTAATTTCCCGTAGAGATGGGAAAGTGCAAGCCAGAAATCTTCTTGTCTCTCGCAAGTTCTCAGGCAACTTGTCCAGCTTGCTCGCATATTTCGATCAAGGCCATCTTGTCATCACAGTAACATGGGAAGCCATAGAGGAGTACTCTCATAACCAGCAAGCCTGATGTATGAGAATTTCCTGAATTGGATGAAGTAGGCCCCATACCGTGATATCAAGTTCATGGCTTCATCTGAAAACCTCCTGGCGGTGTCACCCTCGAGCAATCGGACCACGTACATAGTGAAAGCATCATTAACCCTTCTGAAATTGCGGTTGCTGGTCTCCAAGGTAAACTGCGGGCAATAGGCATACACTGGGTTGCCTTTGTGGGCGTCTATATATGAGAATCCAAACCATTGCCTTGATGCTGCCAGAGTATACATCAGATATGAAGTCATAAAGAACTTCTTTGTTTGCAGCACGTTGGATAGCTGCTCCGTCAGATTCATGCTGATGATCTCAGCCCAGTTGATATTTTGTGTACCCTCGCACACCATACTGATGAGCGGGCACATCCAGAAATGGAACTCGCTGGTGGAAGGCAAACCCATGACCCGAGCCAGCAGTATATGAAATCGGCGCTTCTTCGTCAAGTCCGCCGATGAGGGTTTTGGTGAGGCGGGAAGCTCCCTTCCTAGGGTTTTTTAGCCAGGACTTCGCCACTCGTGCTCTGTACTTGTCACTGTCTTGATCGAACATGGCTTGCGCTTGGGCTTGGGAAACAACTATGGAATTGTCCAATTCCGGATCTTCGTGAGCGGCAAAGAATGGCAGCAGCTGGCCCGGCCTTGGCAATGAGCTCCCGTACGCTTTGTCAATTCGCTCGATCGGGTCGGGCGTGAGCTCCGCATGCAAGCACCGTACAAAGACACCGCATCAAATTGGGAATCCTCCAAATCACATACGCCAAACCACCGCCATGAATTGTCCGAGCTATTGGTGAGGGATTTGCATCTTCCATCCTTGCCCAAAATCGCTGAAATCGAGATGTCGGGCCTCGCTATCTCCAATGTTGCTTACAAAGCAGACTCGAGTGGAGAAATCTGCTTCTGTCCTTGAAATTTGATCTTCATGTTGATAGTTTCAGGGGAACAAGGTTACAAACTAGACTTGGAATGGAATTACGTAAGCAGAGAACGTGCGCAAGTTGGCAAGCGCAAGGGTTTGAGCAAAGGATAACAAGGAAGATGTGGGAAAATGCAAAGGGGAAATGCTCATTATATAGCCGTTTGGGGAGCTGGAGAGAATTCAATGCGCATTTAATTACACAACCACCAATTTGAAAAGCGCCTAAGTATGGATGACACTAGGCACGCTTGGGACAAGTGAGACGCGAATGCGCGAAACACGCGCTCTGGGCGAAATGAAGAGAAAATGCACAAAAACCTTTTGGAACAATTGGGACGAAAATGCGCGAGGTACGCGGTTCGGGCATTTCGACCAAATTGGAACAATGGGCCCGCTTGACTTGGGACTTTTGGGACAGTTCCGAGTACGCGGTTTGACCGGTTCGACCAAAATGAAGCGGGCGCATTTTTCATTTGGGACAAAGAATTTTGAAGTACTTGACTAGAAGCTTCTACTAAAAGAGAAAGCTCGTACTTTTGACTTTGGGATATTTGGGACAAAAGGGCGCGAAGTACGCGGTTCGGGTGGTTCGGCCGAAAATGAAATGATTTGCACAAAAGTTTCGGGACACTTGGAACAAAAACTTCCGACGGGCCCGAAGATAGGACAATTTCGGGATTTCGCCGATCGGGAACAACTTGCACTTTGGAACTTGGGACAATGACAAAATGTCCGACAGTTCGAAATACATGCGAGAAAGGCCCAATACTTGGATTTCTTCAATTTTATGACTTAGGTACCTCAGAGAAAAGCACTTAGACTCAAAATTTGAAATTTGCTCTTGTTAGGGAGGGGAATCTTGAGTAGACAACACAAATGCTCCTTCCGGGGATGACTTGGTGTAAGTTCATAGAATGAGACAAGGCAAGAACTTAGATAACTCCTATGGTGAAGGCACTCAAAGGCCTTATCCATTGGGCAAAGGAGTCAAAAACAAACCAATACAGAGGGCAACACACACAATGTAAGGGAAACACACCGAAAGCAGAAAAGCAAAACACTGTACATAATATACAAAGGGACTCCTACCACCTAGATCTCGAACAACTTCAAATACGCCCACTATAAGGAAGTGGGAGGGGAGAACCATCCATGTAATCAAGATAGAAAGAGTCCTTACCAAAGAAAGTGTCTTATCTTGAAAGGTCCAAGCCACAGAGAATCAAATTTTCCATGGCTGCCCGAGGTTCATGTCTTTTGTCCCATAACAAAGACGGTATCACCAACTTGGAACTCTCTCGACCTAGCTTTCTTATCGAATGTAACCTTCACCTTCTCGCTGGTGGGCGATATTCTCAAAGAACCTCCAATCTATCCTCGCTCGGGCCAGTGCAGTACATGATCCTTTTGTCCAGAGCATCACCGAAACTAGTGTCTTCAATGGCCTTCATCAGTGCAAGGTCCGGGCAGCTCCACCGCACCGGCACCGAGCCTCTACTCCATACACTACTTGAAATGGGGACATTCCAATGGCTCTTTTAGGTGTGATCCTGTCTCGCCCAAAGAGCATCATAAAGCTTCTTATGCCGGGCCACGAGACTCATTGACCAACTTCCTTATGATAGTCACCGATTTTTGTTGGTGGATTCTCGCTTGTCCATTCCCCGGGATAATAATCAAGAATGAGCTAGAGAGATGCCATACCCGTGAGCAGTAAATCCATTATCTCATTTGAGGAGAAGTTCAAGCATTATCTATTACAATCTTGTTGGGTACACCATACCTAACCAAGATGTTCTCTTTGATGAAGTTGCATACTACTTCGTATGGTGTTCTTGATCGAATAGCCTCCACCCATTTGGTGAAGTAGTCAAGAGTGCTAGCAAGCACATGCGTGTGGCCCGCACTAGAAGCGGATTCCAGCGTACCAATGAAGTCTAGACCCCATTGCTGGAATGGTTCCTCAATCACAACCGGCTTCGAGAGGCAAAGCGCGCTTGGGTCTTCCCACAAAGGTCCGACAGCCTCGCATTTATCCACCCACTGGACGTATCTCCGAACAAGGAAGGCCAAGAATATCCTCCCTGAGTATCTTGTGAGTCAGTGATCGCTGATGAATAGTGCCCTCCACATGCTTGATCATGAAAAGCCGAGAGCAACTTTCTCTCGTTGTTCCTTATCAACACATTTCAGAATCTCCCATCTAGGCCACGCTTGAACAAAGCATTCTCCCATAGTACATATTGCGCATACTGATCTCAATTTAATGCCTCTTTTCTTTGGCGCTTAAATGAGAGGGGCATTCCCATAGGTAAGAAAATAGGCGATGTCAAGATACCATTCATCGACCGAACTAAGGAATAGAACAAAGAGGGATGTCAACTTTCTCTTCCAAAGAACTCATGTTGGGCTCCTTCAAGAATGAGCTCGCAAAGACCTTTTCCCCGAACCAGCTTGGTTGGCTTGATATCAAGGTCATACTCCCGACCTTAGCCACCCGCTTCCCTCTTGATCCAAATTCTTGTTGCGTGAGAATTGACTTTACAAATGTATTCGGGACCAAAGACCGTAGAGTGAGAGTTGAGGATATAGAAACGGAACGCTGATGACTTTGACTACCGCAAAGGCATGCTTCTCCATCATGGTGTACTTTAGCTCATGGTTCTTCAGGATATAGCTCATGAAGGCAATGGGTAGCTCATGTTTATCAGAATCTTCTTGGGTTAAGACAGCAGCCAGAGTACTATCTGTAGCGTAGCAATAGATAATGAAATCCTTGCTGAAATCGGGGCAGGCCAAAACTGGAGTTTTAGCAATAGCTTTCTTGATACCCTCAAAGGATTCCTTTCCTTCGGAAGACCAACCAAATGCTTGCTTTCCTTTCATCATCTGAGAAATATCCAAAGTTAATTCAGCAAAATCAGGAATGAATCTTCTTAGAAAATTGATCTTACCGAAAAAGGAATGCACGCCTTTTTTACTAGTAGGGAGAGGAATCTGTTGGATGGCTTGAACTCGCTCAGATCAATTTTGATGCCGTCCCTTTGAGACAATGTGTCCTAATAGCTTTCCCTCCGTAACACGTAAGACAGATTTTTTTAGGTTCAGGAGATTCCATGCTCTCTACATCTCTCGCAGAATCAAGCTTTCCGTGTGATCGAAATGATCTCGCTTGTCTTTGAAAACACTGCAGTCATCAAGGTATATGACAATACATTTCCCTTTCAAGCTCCCGAAAGCGATCCATAGCTCTCTCGGAAAGTGGCACCGCATTAATCAGCCCAAAAGGCATTCTCTTGTAGGCGAAGGTACCCCAAGGAGTTGTGAAGGATGTCTTATGTTGATCAGCAGATGATCAACCTCTACCCGATTGTATCCAAAAACCATCAAGCATAGATAACATCTCGGAGCCTGTTACAGCTTGCAAAATCTGATCCATCATAGGCAGAGGGTAGTTATCTTTCAGAGAGGCCTGATTCAGGTTCCTGAAATCAACACAGATGCGGATCTCACCATTCTTCTTCCTAACAGTACACAATGTTTGCAATCCAAGTCGAATGGTGAATGGGAAAGATGATCTTAGCCTTCAGCAGTTTCAATCTCCTGAAATATGGTGTCAGCTATCTTTGGGTTGTACTGCCTCTGCTTCTGCTTGAAAGGCTTGATTCCTGGCTTGAGAGGGATAGAGTGTTGCATTTCTTTTGGCTTGAAGGCTTTTAGATCTTCATAAGAATAAGCAAGCACATCCTTATATTTCTTTAGAAGGTCAATTGCTCTTCTCCTTTCATCTGATGTGCAACACTTCCCGATATTTACCAGCTTCGGGCCATCAGAACTCCCAATATCAATCTTATCATACTCAGCTGATTGCTGAGGTCCAGTGGTAGCTTTAGACCTCACGTATCTGTCATGTTTATCAAACAACTCCTCCAAACTCACCAAACCTTTGGGAATCTTATTTCCTTTGAGCTTAATGCACCCTTCCTGGTCAGTTTCTTCTCCTTGGGTGACGGCTTGGTCAAGACACGCTCTCACGAGGCAGTGTCATTACACTTCCTTCAAATACGCTTGTTCAAAATTGCCCTTAAGCTCCAGGAAGGAAAGCAAATGCTGGTCGTCGTTGAAGACTTGCCGCTTACTTAGTATTGTCGTGACACTAGGTCGGTGGACCATTTCAATGGTGAACTTATCCCGAGAGAATTCAGATGAGGAATCAACAAAGGACTCCCGAGACAAATGAAAGAATCAGCTCACGCTGCTCTTTTCTCTAGGCATCGCTTCAATGGAGAAGGCATCAAGGAATTCAATCGAATCCCAAACTTGGTTCCGATAATGCTTCAGCCTCCCGTTCTTTACCTGAAACAGGCTTCTGACTTGCTTCACAATCAGCTCTGCATCACCACGAGCCAAAAGATTCTTAACACCTCGTTCTTTGGCCACTTGCAGTCCAAGGATGAGAGCCTCATACTCTGCTGTGTTGTTAGTGTTCTCGAACTGCAATTTAAATGAAAAGGGGTGCAGGCAGCCTTCAGGTGATATTAGCAGAACACCAGCTCCAGAGCCAGCCGAGGAACAACTGCCATCGAATTCTAAAATCCAGACACCATTAGGATCTTTAGGTGATATTTTGCAGGGTCAGACTTCATCAGGGGACAAAATCATGTAATTACCATGGCCTCTGTCTTCATAGAGTATTTGTGCCTGGGGATCATCTGTCTTTTGCACAATATACTCGATCGCTTCTCGTAGTAGCTTCTTCATTTGTCCATCGACAGTATGAGGGCGTGTGACCAATCCATTTGAATCTCTCCACCCACATCTTTACGTGAAGTTTCGCTAGCAACATTCCATAGAAGGAGGAATGTCGGCTACTAGTATGGTAGCCAAGACTTTCTTTTCGTAAAGCAAAGAAAAGCCACTTGTGCATCTTTAATCCTTCCAACTAAAGGCACTTCCTTACTTTCCATGGAGTAAAGCAGGATCCATAAGTACGAGTAAGGGTCGACCTAAAGCATGAGCTACTTTGGCGGGCATCACATTATCGAGGCTCCTAATCTATGACACGCTTACTAAGCCTATGGCCCGCTATAAGGAGGGTAACATAAAAGGCTTGATTTTGTCTCCAAAGCGAGATGACAAAGCAGCTACTGTACTAGGGTCATGGTATAGAAGGAGGTGTGGGCAAAAGGCCTTTAGAGGTGGTCTTGGAATGGGAATTAACAAATTGGATCATCTTGGCAAAAGCTTTAGGATGGGTTTGGTAATATTCACTTTCCAAATTTGAACTTTGGTTCTTTTTAGATGATCCACAATATCAAAGGATCCAGAGGTGGATGGTCCGTCATCATTTGGAATCTTAGGCTTATCAACCCTAGGAGAAAAAGAAGAAGAAGCAACTTTGGGGGGATCGCAAGATTTACCTTTGGTGTAGATGAGGTAGGAATAGGAGATCCTCTTCCTGCAATTACAGGAATAGTCGCAGCTGCTCTTTGACTTCTTCGTGGGTCAGGCCACCTTTCCTCCGATGTCTCTGCTCCCGAGTCATGACAAATGAAGGACTCATTGCTCATATCTCGCTACCACTTCATCGTAGTCATCCGCATCATCAATGCCTTCAGTGGTAAAGAAATTGACTCGAGATCCCTCGGGTTCTTCTGCCTCATCATCGAATTGCTCCAGGAACTCCTCACAAACTTCGTTATCATCTTCTGGTTCTTCAACCTCACAAGTTGCATTCACCGGAACTTTGACAGGAGGTCCTTCAAGTGCCAGTCTGGTGTGGGGGGCTGGCAGACGGTTTCTGGGTTGAAAATTTCTTCTCGGAACATCTGCATATGGTGCATGCTGGGCTAATTGTTTCTTTATAGCCACTAGATCATTTGCAAGTTTCTGGACTAATGGATCAGAATTGGGTCCAGAGGTGGAAGAGGAAGAAGCAACAGATTTCGATTTGAGAGGATCTCTTTTCAACTTCCCTGACATGATCAGGTCGTCCTCGATACTAACAGCCAGTTCTTGATCCGTAACTAGCGCCCAAGATTAGCCCTTCTTAGAGCATAACTGACTTTAGGCGTTTGGGCATTCAAAAAGAAACATTTTTGAATTTGATCAACCGGTCGAGTATTTGCAGGAATCTTGTTGATCAATCTGTTGAACCGAGCCACAAATTCTCTCATGGGTTCTGATGGATCTTTCTTTATCTGAGAAATCTGGGCAAGCAGGGCATGCACATCTTCTCCCCGCTTAAAACGGTTTTCGAACCGAGTTCTCATGGTAGTCCAACGGTGATGGCACCAAATGGAAGGTGATAGAACCAAATAGCAAAGATTATCCTCGTAACGCCTCAACGAATCAGCCTTACCGAGACGCCTTCATGTTCAACCCCAAGACCCCACATGCAACTATGAATGCTGCAATATGTTCATCGTGGTGAATTTTGCCATCTCCTTTAAATTTTGGGAAGTTCTTTCTGCTTACCTCGAGGTAACTCATGCAAAGGTGCGCAAGAGCCGCAGGTCCGACACGTTGACCCCATGGTAATTGTGCCATTCTTCCTGGGAATACGACTTGAAGGGGAACTTTAACACCAAAGAAGGATCGAGCTCGCAGATTAGGGCTAGCCGGCCGTAGGGACTTCTATCTCGAACAAAGTGAGTGCTCGTCCGAACGAGTTCTTCGATTTGAAGGGAAAGGAAAACCCCGTTGCTCCAAAAGCTGAAACCGAGAATCTTCGATACCAAGGGCCCTTCTCCTCGAGTGAAACGTGGAGTCGCCAGATCAAAGGATGATCAAAATTGTAGTACTCGAATGCGATTTTCCCAAATGAGTCGCCAAAAACCGTTGGTCGTCAAATAGGACTTTTTAGAGAGCAATGATGTGGGACGAAAAGTCCCTCCTCTTTAATGGGAGAGGTTCCCTTATTCTCAAACAAACCTATTTACAAATATACGTAACGTCATGGTATGGTCAAACTTGATATTACGAAAGTGTTTTCCACAAGGATTATCTTACACAAGGACCGAGGAAAAGGAATAAGAAGATGAGCGAGAATAGAACATTCGTAATTATAGATAGCAGTAATAATTCTTCGTGTATGCGAAGCTTCAAAGAATTTAAGACAAGATCATTTGCATGAGATTAAATTTAAGACACAAAGTTCTATAAATAACCTCCTTCGATTTATAAATCAAGGACACAAAGTTCCTTCTTGGTTGTACAAGATCGTCAGTACTTGCAAAACCGAACAAAGATGCAATCGAGAGACTAAACGAGTTAAGAACAAAAATGATCTTCACAATATTAAAGGAAAACACGATATGACAAGAATCGATAGACAAAGAATGAAAAGCCCTTTTGTATTGATTTCTTTAAGATCTATTTACACTTTCAATAAAAATTCCAAGTTCTTCCTCCTACAAAAATGGCGTGGAAAGGCCATTATATAGCTTACAAGTCGGTTACTCTTTTTGTAGAATCTGCTTTTTTTTAACTAAGAATAGTTAAGTACCGCCAAATGCAATACCTTAACTAATTACAAAGAATACGAAAAGAAAGGAAAGAAGAGGAAAGGAAGGAGAAGGAGACAGGTGGCCGGCTACTGGGAGGGACCCACTGTCTTCAGAATCCGCTGCCTGAACCTCTTCAATGACTCAGCTATATCTCTGCCACGGGGGACAGATGTGTTGGTCGCAGACTGAGTCCAAAATCCCAAGCATTTCTCCATCTCTTTATCAAACTCGACGTGAGTATGATAGTCTTTGTTTGCTTCTTCAATGGCAGACTGAAGAGAACAAATTTCCTTTATCTTGTCTTTAGAGATGGAGTCCTCCTTGAAAAGATTATCTTTGACAAAAGCTCTGAACTGAGCTTTGATTTCTTGCAAGGACAAGGGAATGCCAGAGTTTTCATCCTGAAGATGACAATGCATATCTTTGAACGCTGCAGCTGCCAATGTCTTGAAAGCTTCTCCCTTTTGCCAGTTATTCTTCATTTCATCTACAGCTTCTTCCAGGACTCTGATTTTCCACTCTACGCTATAGACCCAAGATTTTGATAGATTGTCTTTGGCATCATCGAAAATCTTATTTGCCAGTAAGATATTCTCATCCTGTCTCTGTCCCATGAGGCGAAGGTCTACAATACAACCGCCCTGCAGTTTAAGCTCTTTGTCCATGACCCCAATGGTAGAGGAGGACAGTTTCATGCAAATTATCTACCTTTCCATGTAGCTTAAAGGCTTCATCGATGAAGTTTAGCCCGCAACAAGCATGTCATCTACCATGGCTTCAATAGCTCTACCATAGATGTAATACTTGTGCATATCTTTAATACCCCGCACTTCATCTTGGCTTAGAGTTACAGGAGGAGGTAGTAGAGCAGTCAAGGGAGTAGGATCCAAAACTTTGTCTTTAGATAGAAGAGACTTGATGAAACCTGTAAGAACTCGGGCTTGCTCTTCCAGCTGCTCGATAGTTTGCTGTCCTTTTTCCACTCTCCCAATAACTCTTGTGATGTTTCCTTGGAGGTTATGAATCTCGCCTTCAGGGGTAGATTCTCCCATTGGGATTCTCAGTAGCTCCAAGTCAGATACTTGCAAGTCCTGTTCTGATTTGTCCATTGCAGGCTTGGCAATCTCCAGGAATTGCTGACCTCGAGTATCAGATACTATTCTGGAGGTGGTTCTTGCTTTCTTGGCACGGGAAGGCGTGGTGCCCAACATGGTCAGCAACAAAGATCAAAATTTGGTCCCAAGTTTTGGGAGGATGGTTTCCTCTTCCTTTTGTCAACCAAGGGTTGCACCCATGCAAAAGAGGAAGAAGAATCTGCAGGCGAAGCAAGGGGACCAAGAGACAGGGAGCTCATGACACTCAGGGTCTGTGCAGCTGTTGACTCAAGCTGGGATGTGGAAGGAGCACTGGAGACAATGGCAGTAGAAGAATCAATAGTACCTGGAAGTTCAGTGCTCTGGACCTCCTTGTCTTTATCTGTTGGGTCCTCAGGAACATTTGTAGGAGTTGGCCTCTCACTTTCTTCACTTTCACTGAGGATGATGATGTTCTCTGGTCCGATAGGCAATTCTGCCTGTTTCTCCTGAAGATCTCTTTCCACCGGTTCCTTCTTTACTTCCTTGAGCTTCTTCTTATATACCTGAGTGGATGGAGAAGGAGTAGATTCCGCAGGTCCCTGAGCTGCTGAGGCAGGAGGGGTTTTCTTTGGTGTTTCGGACCCTGGAACTGGTGCTTCTCTTATTGGTGTCGATTCATCCTTGGAGGAGGATTCTCCCGAGTGCCTCCCGAATTCTCGACCTTCTTATTGAACCAAACCTTAGTCCCGACTAAGACAGAGCAAGGATTTCACCGAATCATCCTTCTCTTTTCTCGCTCCAATCCAGTCCTCCAAAGGGGTGTGCTTGATCACATTTTCATACTCATATGAGTATAGCTCTGTAATTATCATCTTCGAGACCTTCAGAACTTGGTATGCACTCAAGTTCTTGAATCAATCAGTAAGGAGAACCTGCCATAATGCCTTCTTCCGGCCTCAAAGTCATCCTCGCAAAGCCAGCCCAAGAGTCTTCTCGTCTCCGCCACATGGTGATAGGCTATCTTGATATTCTGTTTCAATAAACTTCTTCAAGTCAAAGCAGGTTCTTGGCTTGAAGAAATGCACGGTGATAGGGACCAAAGTTCTTTCTATATTCTGGGCATCCAGGGCTGTTTTACATGTGTAATTTCCCAGAGAGATGGGAAAGTGCAAGCCGTAAATCTTCTTGTCTCTCGCAAGTTCTGCAGGCAACTTGTCCAGCTTGCTCGCATATTTCGATCAAGGCCATCTTGTCATTGCGCAGAACATGGGAAGCCGCAGAGAGTACTCTCAAACCAAAGCAAGCCCGATGTATGAGAATTTCCTGAATTGGATGAAGTAGGCCCCATACCGTGATATCAAGTTCATGGCTTCATCTGAAAACCTCCTGGCGGTGTCACCCTCGAGCAATCGGACCACGTACATAGTGAAAGCATCATTAACCCTTCTCCGGATTGCGTTCTTGGGTCTCCAAGGTAAATCATGGGCAATAGGCATACACTGGGTTGCCTTTGTGGGCGTCTATATATGAGAATCCAAACCATTGCCTTGATGCTGCCAGAGTATACATCAGATATGAAGTCATAAAGAACTTCTTTGTTTGCAGCACGTTGGATAGCTGCTCCGTCAGATTCATGCTGATGATCTCAGCCCAGTTGATATTTTGTGTACCCTCGCACACCATACTGATGAGCGGGCACATCCGAAATGGAACTCATCGGTGGAAGGCAAACCCATGACCCGAGCAGCAAAGATATGAAATCGGCGCTTCTTCGTTGAAGTCCGCTTCGATGAGGGTTTTGGTGAGGCGGGAAGCTCCTTCCTAGGGTTTTTAGCCGACTTCGCCACTCGTGCTCTGTACTTCACACCGTCTTGATCGAACATGGCTTGCGCTTGGGCTTGGGAAACAACTATGGAATTGTCCAATTCCCGGATCTTCGTGAGCGGCAAAGAATGGCGGCAGCTGGCCCACTTGGCAATGAGCTCCCCGTACGCTTGTCAATTCGCTCGAATCGGGTCAAGTGAGCTCCGCATGCAAGCACCGACAAGACACTGCATCAAATTGGGAATCCTCCAGCGTACGCCAAACCACTGTCATGAATTGTCTGAGCCATTGGTGAGGGATTTGCATCTTCCATCCTTGCCCAAAAATCGCTGAAATCGAGATGTCGGGCCTCGCTATCTCCAATGTTGCTTACAGCAGACTCGAGTGGAGAAATCTGTTCTTGTCCTTGAAATTTGATCTTCATGTTGATAGTTTCAGGGGAACAAGGTTGCAAACTAGACTTGGAATGGAATTACAGAAGCAGAGGAACGTGCGCAAGTTGGCAAGCGGCAAGGGTTTGAGCAAAGGATAACAAGGAAGATGTGGGAAAATGCAAAGGGGAAATGCTCATTATATAGCCGTTTGGGGAGCGGAGAGAATTCAATGCGCATTTAATTACACAACCACCAATTTGAAAAGCGTCTAAGTATGGATGACACTAGGCACGCTTGGGACAAGTGAGACGCGAATGCGCGAAACACGCGGCTCGGGCGAAATGAAGAGAAAATGCACAAAAACCTTTTGGAACAATTGGGACGAAAATGCGCGAGGTACGCGGTTCGGGCATTTCGACCGAAATTGGAACAGCGGGCCCGTTTGGACTTGGGACAGAAAGTTCCGGAGTACGCGGTTTGACCGGTTCGACCGAAAATGAAGCGGGGCGCATTTTTCAGTTTGGGACAAAGAATTTTGAAGTACTCGACTAGGAAGCTTCGGCCGAAAAAGAGAAAGCTCGTACTTTTGACTTTGGGATATTTGGGACAAAAAGGGCGCGAAGTACGCGGTTCTAAGTGGTTCGCCAAAATGAAATGATTTGCACAAAAGTTTCGGGACACTTGGAACAAAACTTCCGACGGCCCGAAGATAGGACAATTTCGGGATTTCGCCGATCGGGAACAACTTGCACTTTGGAACTTGGGACAGTCGGGACAAAAATGTCCGACAGGCCCGAAATACATGCGAGAAAGGCCCAATACTTGGATTTCTTCAATTTTATGACTTAGGTACCTCAGAGAAAAGCACTTAGACTCAAAATTTTCGAAATTTGCTCTTGTTAGGGAGGGGAATCTTGAGTAGACAACGAACTCCATATCTTCAAAGTCACCTTTGAATTTGAATCCATATATAGTGATAGTAGCATTTTTCAATACTCTAATGGGTATAGCCCTTTCCCTTTTTCTATATACAACACACTTGAAGATGGTTTTAATGGTGTCCTTACCATTTGTTTTTAGGTATAAAGTGCAAGTAAATTTATTTTTTTGCATCTTTCAAACAAAATTTTACTTACCAACCATTCATTTATATCGCATGTAAAATTTATGTCTTTGTCATACTCATAATTATGGAGTGGTAAATTAGTATGTAATATTTTTCTTTCCTTCTCACTTCTTGCACGTGAAAATTTCTCACGACAACCATTTTCCTAACATGGGGATGATATTATCTTGCCTAAGAATTTTACACACTTCCTTGAGGTCATCCACATATTTTTCAGGTACCTCATTTTGTTTGGCACACTCCCGGTCCCACACTTGTCCCTTTAGGCATTATATTTCCCCATGTAATTCTCTAATTAAGCCCACAATTTCTTGAAAAAAATCTTTCTATTTCCTGTGTACAAATATTTACTTGGCTATAAATTTTCATCACATCCGATGAGAAAATTAATTCTCCCTTATTCATGCATGCGTGAAGCTTATGCGTGTGTTGTAGCCATAATGGTTGCTTCCGTACTACAACCAAAGTTTCGTGATTCCATTGTCCCTTCTTAGAGAACTCAACATATATCATATCTACCACCATCCTTCTTTATCTTGCACATATGGGCATACAGGTCAAGGAAATATTCAACATTATGTACCTTTCCACATTATGTGCAAGACTATTTTTTGGTTCATTCATGCTAATAATGGTCAGTGATCGACATGTATAACATGTTCCCTAAAAGAACCTTCCTTCATGGCCACCATGTACTCTTCCATGGTATCCACATCTGAAGCATCCATTTCCATTATTTCACCCATCATTATTATGTCCATCACATGCTCATGATATTCTTTACTTGCAGACTGGTTTGACACACCCATATCTCCCAAGTCTCATGGATCTCGATAAATTAGGTAGAAATTGGTTCTGTCATGATTGTGTGCATCACATATTTTTAATACAGAGAAACATTCTTTTGTGTAGTATGTTGTAAAATTGGACTATTGCATTCATCTTGATTCTTGTGGGAAATATCAAAATTACTCAAAGTAGTGCACGTACATTCCTTTGTAGACATCTATCCTTTATATTACCTTCTACATCGTAGTACGTACACTAGATTCCACTATGGGTCTCATGTGTTGAATTGGAAGATAAACTTTCTAACCGAGTATTCATTTCTTTAATCTAGGATTTATGGAATGAACTCACTCTAATATCTACACTTCCTACTATTCTACACGTAGATCTGTTTCTAAGGATTTTCATTGGTTGGTGAATTTCTTATGTAATAGCACCCTTCAATATGGTGTTAGAAAACCTCCTATGAACCTTTATGTGGATCTGATTCATTTCATAAGAGAGTTTATAAAGTAAAGTATTAAACCTTGCATCATATTCTCTAACACTCTTGAATAAACCTTTCTTTATATCCTTAAGCATGTTGGTGCTCTATTTCTCAAACTCTAGGATGTGAAATTATACCAAAAGGTAGCGTGTAATGCATCATAGTCCAAAATTTTCTAGTGAACGTCATACTTCCTATACCAACTATGTGCATGGCCCTATAAAGTAGTTGCAAACTAAATCACATTCCTATTTGAAGATATTATTCCCTTATCTCTCTATAAAATCTTACACTTGTGCACATGCTCTGCTGCATCTTTGAATCCTCGATACTCTAGTAAATAAAGTGACATCTTGAAGAAAATATGAGGATATTGTGTGACAGGTCACTCCTTTGTCACATATTGGATGGTGGTGGAATAGATCTTGACCTCAAACCTCCACTATGGTTACCTCCACTTGAGGGGTACCAAAAATCCTAATCCTCTTGTCACTAGGACTAACGGTGGTCTTGAAGAAGAACCAGGTCTGCATAAAATTTAGTATAACCGAACTACACGAAACCATTTTTCCTGATATTCCTCTAATGGGATTAATTCCACTAAGTAGAAGGCCAATGCTTTTCCCTATCATTGTGCCTATTGGAATATTCCAAAACAACCTTTACTATCTGGTTACATGAGCCTGTCACATAATCATATGCATAAACTATATTTTATATGCCTCTTGTGCTAATACTAAGACATTCCTACATGTATCTCCAATCCAATGTGATGATCCTTTACTACTTTTCATTATGACTATCTTCTATAACAACTTATAGATTCTGAAAACCATGCACAAAGGTTAGGGATCTAAGGTGGGTAAGATACATGCCAATGGTTCTTAATATCTTATTAGACTCACTCTCATCTAATGCGGAGGGGGTTATTTTTATTTTCTTCCCCAATATCCGAGGGACATGGTCCTAAAACCCCTCACCTTCTATAGGGTTATCATCACTTCCACCTAGCCCCATTGCTCTCATTATTAACAACTCTTCAAATTCCCTCTCTTGTGAATCATTATATATGTGAAGTCTATCTCTTCTCTCTCTCTCTTTCACTTGGGCTGATGAAATCCTTTGAAATATGTTCCTTTCCTCTTTTCATGGAAAGATTTTAGCCAACCATGGTTAAGTTTTCCATCCCTGGGTCAATCATCAAGATATTTGTGGCTATAGGTAGTGTGTGTAGATACGATCCTATTGGTTCAAGAAAGATCTAGAACTCTACCTCCTATAGAAACAAGTGTGTTGAAATTGTGTATTCCAAAGTATAATCACGTGACACTCCTTCCTACCAATGATATACAACTCAAGTCCACTGTTCATCCAAATAAATGATTTCTTGGTACTTGTTCTATCTATAAACTTGATTTCTTCCCAAAAAAATCCCTTGAGTCTTTTTGTAATCTACTAGCCAATTATATAATTCTACCTGAAATAAACTGAAAGCAATTCTCATGTAATGCATCATACAAGTTTTCATGTACCCATTTTGTCTATCAATGTTTCTACCGGTGTTATACCTCTATGCGAACTTGTCCTAGCTATTGTGTACCTAATTCTCAATATTATCCAAAGATAATTGAAATGCCATGTGCACACATCCTAAAGGTTAAAATAAAATAATTTCCTAAAAATGGACACAAAATGTTAGAGTCTAGTTTCCAACACTTACTTAGTTGGGCACACTAGCACTTCACTTACAAAGATGTTTAAGCACTCACCGAAGCATGTGTAACCTACTAGGTCCCTTCTCTATCTTGTCTTATCAAGATGTGGATCAAATAGTTAACCATTCATAACACTAGGTAACATATACAATCCAAACAATACAACATAACTTAGATAACATGCAACAATACATTTTATCATTCATTAAAATAAAAAACTAACCATAGGATCTGAACTCCAACTACACCACATGCATCCCTCCTGATCTTGGAAATCCATACAAGATTATCCATTATAAACACATAAATCTTCACATACACTATGCACCACACACACTCATACATACATATACCTCTATTCGCTAACTCAGTTTTGAGGTACTGTGAGCATAATAATCATCCTCAATTATAAAAAGGAATTTAACACACATATATAAGGTGGGAAATTTTCCTTCACATCTTATATGATTTAGTCCTAACAATAAAATCCATATTAATAGACTACATGCATTTGAAATTCTAATTTACTTTCCAATCTATGTTATAAATAACTCGATCCTATCCATGTCTACGCATCCTATACTTATCTCTTTCAATGCATAGTCCTTGTACATCATACATGTTCTTTATATTTTATCGGTGCCTTATCCTCACTGATTCTATTTATGTACTTGTCTTTCCAACAATGCAAAATCTACTTTTCTTTATTTTTATCCCAATCTAAAATTCGAATAAGTTTTAAAATCTTCCTTTGTGCACAAACCTTCATGTCCTGATGTCTTTCCATCTCCCCCATGTACCTTCATGCATTGAATTATACTTGCATCTTTTCCCAGGACCTCACACTTACTCCCACATGTATCTTCCTCACCTCATTGACACTTATTTATGGTTCACATGTACCCTCCTGCACTTAGTCTTCAACCTCCTCACGTGGTTTGTACTTAGTCACATTTTCAACCCAATAACACACACATGTAGATGACAGTATGATGATAACTTTATTATGGAGTTAAAAAATGATTCTACTAGTTATGTACATGAAATGTGAATGAATTATATAATTACTTATGAGTAAACATCAATAGTCACAAAATTTTATTTATCATATTTGTGGTGTTTATTGATGGATTTAATGTTTTTGGTTTTTAAAAGTATTATGTTATTGTATTATGAATTTTATGAAAAATATATTCTTTTTGGAGTTTTGATAATTAGGTTTGAAAGCTCCACGGTTGCATAACATTGAGTCACTCAGTTCTCTATTACCATGTATATCAACATGTTTATAGGTGTTGGATCCATATTTGTGAATGATGACATAGGTTCCGAACTAGTTGGAAGAAAACTTGTCTCACTACTTTGGTTCTTGAGAAGGGTTTTTTTACTCAATTTTAATATGAGATAATTGATTTCAAACTCAAATATGTGCACCTTTATTATGATAAAAAATGTGATACAATCTGATAGACTTATAAATAATATAATGCATTAATACATTACATATCAAGTAGATCGAGTTGTGCAAGGTTCTTGTGATGATAGTTGTCATTATTTATGAAATATTTTAGATTGATTCATAGTGATGTGATTTTGAGATCAAGGGTCATGAAAAATGAAACCCCATATACAAGTGAAAATAGTGTGTACCTTATATGTTTTCCAATGATAGTACGATAAATATAAAGGAAATAAAATAATTATATGTGATAATATTAGTGTGAGGAATTGAGCACTTTTTGCAATATATTCTTATTGGTTATATTTGAGGCCTCAAACTCTAGATAGTGTGGTCTGAGAAGCTATGTTGAATCTTAAATTTATCACACAAATTTTTAGGCCTTTGTATTTAAAATATCCCTCATTAAAAGATATGAGTTTTATAGGAATACCAAAGTATAATGTAATTATTTGCATGATACATTTAAAATTTTAAGTGTTAGCTATGTGAGTTAAGGGCATAACCTCAACCCATTTTACAAAATATTATGTGATAGTGATGATGAATGTGTGGTTGTTAAAGGAAAACCGTGAAAACCTTTCAATAATATCTAACATCCATTATAATAAAATCCATATGGATTGAATGGGGACCTGTGAAAGATTATAAATCCATTTGAACATATCAAAATTCTCAACATAATCACAAGAGTCTTTTTCTAGTGAAGGCCAAAATCAACCCATATGTAGAATGCATTTTGCAATGCACATTCCACTAAAATGGCCACCACAAATACCTTTATGAACTTTTGAAAAATGAATAGTGTTTATTTGGGAAGAAGATAGCATAGGAGGATACCATCATACCCTTTTTATAGGGGATATACTCTACAAGTATGAAATCAATGGGAATTTTGGAAAATTTATGTATCCTTGATTTGGTAGTGTTTAATGAAAATGTATTAAAATTAAGATAGGTATAAATATAATCATACCATAAAATATGATGTTTTTCATTAATGTTAAAAATATTAAGAGTATTTATGTGATCAAATGATGGTTTAGAAAGGATGCAAGAAATAATATGTAGGATACCAGGTCTATCCATTGTTCTCCAATAGTATATAAGATCCCAAGAAATAAATGGTATTTTCAAGTCAATTTGAGGATCATGAAGCGGACTTGATTTTATGACAAGCGAATTATGTAAGTTTTTGGAGAGGGTCTTGTATCACTATAATTTTTTATTGTGACATTGATATGATTGTTGAATTTTATTATCAATAAGCTATGAATCATTAATGATGAATAATATTATAATTTTGAGGTAAAATCATAAGATTATGCATTATCAATGAAAGGAGCTTTATAATCAACCATAATATTTTTGCATGGTAAATGTGACTTGAATGAGTGAGGAATCGGGGCACCTTGAGGGTGATATATACAACACCTCCACCATCTACTTTCTCTATTTTAGATCCATTGAATTATAATGTCATATAAAATCCACCGTTGACATCTATGGGGTATTTGTTCTAAAAATGGTAAATATTTAGTCATCAAGAAGGTTAATATTCATGGGTTATGTATCCAATAAAGGTGCATTGGTAAGTTGGTATGGTATTAGTTGACCTTTTATAGATTTTTTTGAGAGAAAATAAATATCATTTTCATTGAGAAACATTATCCAATTATTCATGGGGATTTTGTGATGGGATTTACTCATCATGTAATGAATGGAGTCATATTTGGTAATGATGTAGGGAATATGGTTGAGCATATAGTTTCATATCTTTTGAGTAGAGAAAATGATGATTGGGAAAATATTCTTTATGTAGGCGTAATTGAGCTTATATGTCACAAGTGTATGACTAATGTTGTAAATGGAAGATTCTGATTGGAAATTTTGCATTGCACGAGCATACTATCAAAATAAAATTTACAAGTGGATATGTAGAGTTCAAATGAAAAATATGGTTGGATTTGTGAAAGAAAAAGGTGTGTGATTAGGTTGTGTTTAAGTTTTTGATTGTATTATTAAAATCTTATACCTAGTTGAAGGTGACATATTTTATAAGAAGTTGATTGAATGGTTTATAGTGATCTAATATTTGTGCAATGGAACTTCTAATAGATAGTAATTTTACTTGAAGGATATGTAATTTATTAATTTTTTTAGGCGAGACATGTCAAAAATGGCCTTACTTTTTTTTTTATATGTACATTGATTATGTAGTATTATATGATGAATTCAAGATATTTTCTAGATACGAATCCAAAGTGTAGACACCTAAATCTAAATATGCAATTTTGATACTAAATTGCACTAATTATCCTCTTTCTCATCATTTAACTATGATTAGTGATTTTTCGCTAATTAGATAACATTCCCCTTCATTTTGGTCGATTAACGACACTTCATTAACTAACTAGTCTTCCCACATCCTGAATGCCAATTAATGAAACTTCATTAGTTATAATCCTCTTTTAATTAATTAATTAACTTTTATTGATTAATCAAGCCTTTCAATTTTGCATTTAACTATTAAACCTTCTTATTAGTTAAATCCCCCTTTCAAACCCTTCAAATTCTACTAATCATATCTACATTTGAATCATTAAAGGATTACCAAAAATTGCAAATCATATCCAAATATCAAAGGATTGCTTCAATTTAATGTTTTAATGTTTTATGCACTAGTTTAAGATTTTCCTTTTAGCTTTATCATGATGTTTATGTTGTTCATTAACTAAGTTAGGAATATATTTGGTGTTAATTTCCTTTGATTAACTTAGATTAATTAAATAAAATGCATATATATAGCCCGCATGGTGGGACACTCCTTTGTCTCATGTACATTCTTTGTTTTTGTTAAGTTTCATTTTTCTCATTTGCATGCTAACCCTTTTTAATATATTGACATAACTTGTGTTTGTAAGCATGTTTTGTTGATTTTTCATGTATTGAGTCTTCCTTATAGGTATAAAGGAGGCAAATTTCTATCAAAATTGGATATTGATGAGAAAATTCAAGATTTCTCCATGTTTTCATTTTTAGAGCTTCATTTTTCATCATTTTACATGCTAGTTTTGTCAATTTGTTGAAAATGTTAATTTTTTTAGCATGTATGTTAATGTTTGATAGTGTTGAGTCTTATTTATACATATTAAGGAGGTGGGTTGATGTCAAAATGGGATCTTGATGAGAAAAATTCAAGATTTTTCCATGTTTTCTTTTTTGAGCTTCATTTTACATGTTAGTTTTGTCAATTTGTTGAAAGTGTCAAATTTTTGATCATATATGTTAATGTTTGATAGTGTCAAGTATTCTTTGCACATATTAAGGAGATGGGTTACTTGTTAAAATTGAATATTTGATGGAAAAATCTACCTTTTTGGAGGTTTTGGGAATTTTTGCTATTTTTAGTACAGATTAAAAGCATACCCGTGAGTATAAGAACATATGCATAACCTATCTTTCGGAGGCCATAAATTTTTCTCCTGACCTCAAAATTACTCCATTTTTGTAACGGAAAGGTCTTGAGGTGAACTATGCAATGAACACATAAATTTGGGATTTAGACTTACGAAAATGTAGGGTTTCCTTTATTAGAAAACTAGTCATTTTCTTTGCATGTTAGATTCATTTTAATTTGATCAACACCATATATGCTCTTCTCTTGCACTTTCGAGTGACCTTGAGAATAAAAATGGATATGATTATGGATATTTTTCTAACATTATGGTTATCATTTGTTTAGAAATGGTGTTATCATTTTAAATATTTGTTAGAAATATCCTTTTTGTTATAAATTCATCGAAATTGCATATGCTCTTCTCTTTCTCTATTAAGTGATCTTAAGAATTAGAAACAAAACGATTTTGGATGATTTTCTAACATTTTGATTATCATTTGGAAATATGGATAACACTTGATATTTTGATAGTTCATACATGGAAAAACTAATCATTTGAGTTGTTATTTAAAAATCAGTTTTTAACACTTAAATGCTTTGATTACATTTATTTTTCCATTTTCTTAAGTTGGATCAAACATTATGTATGCTCTTCTCTTGCACTTTTGAGCAATATTGAGAATCAAAAGTGACCTTGATTTTCATTCTAACATTGTGTGTTACTTGGAAAAATCATCATTTAAGTTGTTCAAAAATTCATCTTTCAAAATCACTTAATGGTCATTGATTTAAGTTTTTCCATTTCTACTTAGTTGGATCAAACATTGTGTATGCTCTTCTCTTACACTTTCAAGTGATCTTGAGAATAAAAACAACCTTGATCCTCTTTTTAAACATTGTGGTTTACATGGAAAACTACTAATCTTTTGGTATAGGACCTTTTCACTTGTCAAAGAACAAAATCAAAAATAAACTAACTACATTGTGGGAAGGTTTCCAATCCCGTGTAAAACCACATTAAGATCAAGATTAAAAACCACATTAAGATCATGATTAAAAACACACCATTTATTCACATTGTATTTTTAGGTGCAACTGAGAAGGCTAAGACCCAATCACTTTAACTGTGGGAAGTATCTTGAAATAAGCCATAAAATTTATTATGAGGATTACCACAGGAACCCCAAAGTAGTCAACACCTAGAGGGAACTGGTTGGTGAATTGGTAAGTTCCACATCACCCGATTGACTAGGAAAATCTATGAGGAGTGCTAAATGCTATCTGTATGAGGCCTTGTTCATTAATTTTATTGTTGGGTAATGGTCCTTTGTTTATAATTTATTCTAAAAAATGTACCTCTCTTAGAAAAGCTATCGAAAGTGTTGAGAACAAAATCCTAGGAGCCATTTGGCATTGGGGCCAAATTTACCATTATCCAAATTGAGTTTCAAAGATCCATTATAAATCAATACTTGGATTCAAAACCTTGTTTTTCGAACAAGGTGAGAGTCCATTGAAGTTGCACTGCATATCTTTCATCACGAATCTTACAATGTAAAACTTTGTCCTAGTTTCTACCTTATTATCGAACAAGGTGAAACTCTGCCAAAGTTGTGCCATGTATTGTTCATCACCAATCATAAATTCCCTTGTTATTTTTTTGGCATTATTGGTCAAAGGAAAACAACTCAAATTGCTTCCAAAATTGTGTCAACCTCTTTTGTACCCACTTAAATCCATTTCTCTTTGTAAACTTGATTTAAGTGTTGAAAGAGTGTTGGTATGCTTTTCATATTTTGGTGGTTATCTTAAAACCAATATTGAGATGTCTCACTTGTAGAAATATCTCACCTTGATCTCACTTTGTGTCGTTACACTTTGCTTGCATTATATCAATCCATTTTTATACTTACATTTTATTTTCTTAAACTTGATTTAAGTGTCCAAATTGTATTGTTATGCTTCTCGCATTATATCAACCCATTGTTATACTTAAAACTTGTGTAGACCCCCAAATAAGGTCACACCCTACCAAGTCCCCTTCGATTAACATACATCTAACCATGACCCTTCCTCACATCATTATTAATTTAATTACCTAAATTAAATTAATTTCCACCTCACCTAGCCACATCATCTCTCTACCTCATCCTAGACCTATTCCAACCCTATTAATTAACCTAGACTAATTCCCCACTCCCCTTAACTAATTAGGACTCATTCTAACCCTAACCTTGATTTCCTATCATTCCTCCAACCAAATTCCCACTCCATTTAGTATCATTCCACACTCTTGACCCATAATCAAATCTAAATCATGCCAAAATTGGGAATAAAAGGCTATGTTTGGAAAAGTATGATATTTTCTCCGTAACCAATGCTGGATATTCCTCAGCTGATGCCAGTCATCTAACCACCATTGGTTACCTTGAATAAGGATTTCCAATCCTTTACCCAAGTTCCTGAATCTTACATTTAGAGTTCTGACTTTTTCATCCTTGTATCCTTATTCTCGAGTTCTCCAGCGATCTTGCGACACACTAGAGACAATTATAGCATCTAGACATCATACCAATCACCAATAGGTTGTTCCAAAGTTTTTGGTGCACTCACAGGGAAGCACTATGCCTCCTACTATTATGTTCAATCAAGACTAACCTCTCCTTTAACTACCACCACCATCTATTATTCACCTTCATTTCACAAGTAAGTAATCTTCTTCTTTGTCATTTTCTTTTAGTAGATTAGTTGTTTATTAGTTATTTACTTCCTTCCAACTTCTTCCATACCCAGATCTTCTCCACATCACCTTCACCCAACCATCTTCCCAAAGAACCTTCATACCTCATCCAAATACCTATTTTATTGTCTTTGAGTCTTCATAAAAATCCCATGACCTTCCCTAAGCCTCCATCATTCTCTATGCAATAAAAGAGAGTTCCAAACCTCCCATTTTCCATATTTCTACCTCATTTCCCCTACCAAAACTGGTTACCCAATAAATTTCGGTCACTACCAAGTACTGGCATCACGCCTAAGCTATACCGATCTCCGTGACTGGTAATTTATCCCAGACCAACAAGCTAATTTACCTACCCAAAACCTCTCAAAATTCCCAGAATCTCACCCAGACTTCCCTAACATCCTCTTTCATACCCACAAACCTCAAACAACCAACCACCCTCTTTAGATTTAGTCTTGTATGTATTTATTTAGACTATATTTAATTTACTATGCTTGTGTAGGATACCTAAACTATACAACTACAATAGGTCTCTCTATTTCATGTTCTTTGTTAGCATTGATTTGTCTTAAAATGTGGATTGACAACCTTCTAGGAAGCACCCCTCTTACTGGATCTAGCCTCTGTTAGAATTTGAGGATTCTAATAAATACAGATTTAATCAACTTACATATTATATAATATTACAATAAATATTTAAATAAAGACTACATCAGAACATAAGTAAATAAAGAAATACTTACATGAAATAAATAACACAGGTGACATAGTATTTATAGTGGAAAACCCCAATAGGGTAAAAAATAATTTAAAAATAACCTTTTACTTCAAAGAACTTATTTTACATCCAATAAGATCACCTCCTCCTTTGAAACCCTATTTACTAAGGGTAAAACCAAATCACTTGATTTGCACACCTTTGATATATTTTCTCGAATATATCAAATGAGGACCTAAAGTCCTTTTTATATAAGGTGATCAGGTATGTCTCTCGACCCACCTTTTCAACCTAAAATGGTTGACACATACACCTAGGTTTATAATATTTAATATTAGAAATATAATCATTTCATGATATTAAATATTTAACCTAAAGTATATACCTAGGTTATCATATTTAATAATAGAAATATAAATATTTCATATTATTAAATATTAACCTATATATTAGTGATGGACCCATATACATTAAAGGTTGGCCAGACCACTTAATCATTATGTTCTAACACTCCCTTAATGTTAAGTGGGATAACATAACATATGCCAATAGATTACCTGCCCGTGGTACACTACATGATTTACAATCCTTAAACCATAAAGGTTTTAGGCTAGCATATCAGTTGAAGGAATTATAACACCTTCATCATACTCAAATTACCTTTTGGTACAAAAAGATTTGGAATCCCAAAGATCATCCCATGATCAGTGGCTAAGTATGATTTATGAGTTTTACATGTTCTCACAGGTTCTCATAAAAGGTTATTGAACCTAAGCATATAGGAGCCTTTTACAACTAAGGACCTCCTTAACAATATGATTATACTAGATGTTTACCAATAAACTCAATAACACTAAAGAGTTTACTAAATATCACATTTAAGATCTTTCTACACTTATTTCTAAAAAATAAGTCAAGGAGGTATATATGCCCGAAGGTCTTTTTACACTTGCCCGAATGTCTTTTTTTAAACTTGCCTGAATGTCTTTTATATATGTCCGAAGGTCTTTTTACAAAAACCAAGTTCCATTAGGAGGTGACATTGTCATGCACATGCCCCCTCAATGGTAACTTTGACAATCCAAGCTTTTCATGAAAGTGACAAAAATTTGTAGCACTCAGGGGCTTTATGAAGATGTCAGCAACCTTCTCTTTAGTCAACATGAACTTGAGATTTATCTCATCACTTTGCACCTTCTCACGGCCAAAGCATATATATATCTCAATTTTTTTTTCTTCCTCGATGTTAAACTAGATTATTAATCAAGAGTAATACAACTCGACCACCACATAGAAGAGAAATACTTCCTTTAGTTTCCATGTGTATTTCTACCAACAGATCATTGCAGCCACATGACTTCTTTACTTATTCCATTGTACTTCTCTCTCCTCAAGAGAAGAAAATAGAAAGCTCATTGATTATATTTTTGTTCTAAGTAATGGTTCCTATACCAAAAACTTGAACACATATCTAGTATATTTTATAACACAACATCAAGTATGGTTAGAATCCCAAAATCCATATAACATAAAATTTTTGTTCTTATTATAATGCAACACATAATTGATTGTTCCTTTCAAATATTTAAAAATTCTTTTGCAAGATTCCAATGATCTCTAAAAAGGTTCCTGCATAAACCTTGAATTAATTCCTACTATATAGGAAATATCTGATCTAGTTATAGTTAGATAAATCAAACTATCAACTAACAATGTATATAAAATAGGATCAACTTTTTTCATATGTATATTTAGGATCAATATTTATTCCAACTTCTATTGAAGTAGAAAATGGTTTACAATCAATCATAAGAAATTTTTTCAATACAATGGTTGCATATTGTGTTTTGAAAAATAACAATAGAATGAAATATAGTCATAAAAATAACATGATGTGAGAGACCTAACTCATTCATTTCAAAGTACTGCTTCAATTTCTCTTTAATCCTATGAATTAAATCAGAATTTTCACCAGACATAAGTAAATCATCAACATATATACATATAATGATAATATGCAAGTCTTATTTCTTAATTAATATATCATTGTTAGAAGAATAATTAACAAAACCTAACAGTTTAAAGAAGAAAACAATTTTCGCATACCAATCTCTAAGAACTTGGTTTAAACCATACAAGGATTTCTCAACTTACAAACACAGTTTTCTTTACCAGTTTCTTCAAATCCTTTAGATTGAAACATGTAAAGTTATTCTTGTAAATCAAAATTCAAAAAAGTATTTTTCTTATCCATTTGGTGGATTTCTCACCCAAATTGAGCAGCAATTGCAAATAAGGCCCTAACAGTACTCATTTTAGCTACATGAAATGTCTCAACATAATCAATACCAGGTTTCTGAGTGAAACCTCTAGCAACAAGTCTAGTTTTATGTTTGTTAATACTACCATCAACATTATATTTTACTTTGTATATCCACCTAGACCCTATAATACTTCACAACTTAGGTTCATACAAGGTAATTAATGCATGATATATTTAATGGCTTTTGGTCATTTTCCTAAAGTTAATTGGATTTAAACTTTCTAGCATAGATTGAGCTCAATTTAATTTCTCATCTAGGAAGATAAGAGTTTTAGAAACATATATAGCATCAAAACATCATCATGACCATTTACTAAATCAGAATCAAAACCATCATTTAGAAGCATTTAATGAAGTAACTTCAAGAGAAGAAGACAACACATGTAAAATTTTCACTAGATTATATTTAGACATTTCATATAAGCTTCGATAATTAACATGTCCTAAACTTTCATGCCATAGTTTTGAATTATTCAAACTTTGAGATATAAAATAAGATGCAGAAGAGAAATCATCAAAAATATAAAAACTTTTATTTGAATTCCTTCAACTATTTTACTCTCATTACTATCCTTGATATACCAAGTATCCTTCATGCATAGATTCTAGTTATGTCCATACCTCTTTCGGATGTTCGATATTACCAATGTGTAGAAGGTACTCATTGTTCACATTGTGTAGAATCATAGAAATATCCTCTTGCATTCGTTGCAAGAATTCATTCATGTTATCTATAGTTGTTTGAAAATCGATAGAGCAACCTCAAATTCAGAAACAATCGTCCAAAGTTTTTTCGCCATAAATTTTATTTTGACCCAAATGTTGTAGTTGGTTTCATTCAAGATTTGGGTTTTGTCAAGACAGAAATAGTTGGATGCCATTATTTTCCTAAACTTGTAAAACACACCCCATTATAATATACAATGTACCATAGAGTTAGATACATATTTATCGATAATAAAAACAACACTTTTAATAGAATCAGATCTAAATTTTATAGATCTAAAGAAACTATTTGATCATAACTAATTATGTCATTACAATGCATACTAATTAACCTCTCATGATCAAAATAATAACCCGCATTATAAAGGGCTCTGTATTATACCCCGATTTATATAAAAATATTTCCAACCATATAGAAGTGAAGAAGAGACCCTAAGAATGCATAACAACTTCAAATTTCTGAAAAATTAATGTAGACAAAAATCCGGCTAGCTTAAATTTGACGTCTAAATGACCTGTCATAATGGCTTATTTTTTGGTCTATCGTGACGGTCATTTGACCGTCAATTTTAACATAGTTAAAGTTTCCTAGAACATACGAGCTTAAATTTGACGTCTAAATGACCGTCATATTGTCTTATGTTTGGTCTACCATGACAGTCATTTGACCATCAAATTTAATGAAATCAACACTTGTGTATTTCTAGAATTTTTTCTTTTGTATAATATTAGGGAGGCTATATTTTAACACATTTATAATAACCTATTATAATTTATAATGTAAAAATATATACATTTTTAATAAAAAATGTATATAATTTATAGAATGTAAATAAAAATAACATATAGTTCATAAAAATTATAAACTATAGTATATTGTTTTTATATAATAAACATATAACCCTTACTAAAGGACATAGACCGGAGTTAAAAGTATTTTACTAGGTGCAAGTAGATTTATGAGAGTATAGATTAACCTACATATTTTACAGAGAGGATAAGTAATTTCACCCGACCAATGAAATAAATTCAAATCTCTATTTTCATAAACCTTGTCTCCTCCCTTTATTTACTTTTAATTTTACCCTCGCACATATTTAAAACTATAGAAATATTGTAAAATATTTTATAAAATTCTTACAAGCTAAAAACTTTAAAAAATTTATGTGGCTATAACTACCAATCTTTTAATAAATATTTACCACACTCCACATAGGCCACCAATAAACTAGCCTTTTTTTTAATTCTCCATTTATACTTAAGAGTTCCATATTTATACCTGAGATATTATCTCATTTTATTCTCCACTCCCACTCTTATATAAAAGAAAATCTTTAAATAGGTTTATTTATATAGTTTTTATAAACTATATGATATAAATGAATGGGACTGCTTACATGGATAATATAAATGGTTAGGGACATATGTTAGGTTTTATTTAATAAGTATTAAGATTTAAAAAGTAATTCCTTCATGACCAAGAAATAAACACGGACCCCCTTACTAAAAAAAAGTAAGCACTTTAGTTTTTTTAAAAACATATATAAATCAAATCTAATAAAATTTATATTTTAAGCGGTTTAAAATAACCATTATATAAAATATGATTCAAACTTAGGTTTATTTAAAACAAAAAAACTATATATGCCTAAATTTATAAGTTAAGTTTAAATATGATTTAAACTTAGGCTTAGAATATGGTCTGTTAACTCTTCCCTCAATCCCATGTAATTTTAATATGGTTTAAGGATTTTAATATATAGTTTTTTATTTTCAAAACTATATAAATTTTAATATGATGTTTATATAAATTATTATATAAACCTTATTCTATATTATATATATTTTTATTTAAAAATAATAATATAGTTTTCAAATTATATAGGATATAATTATAGATTAACTATAAACTATAGTTTTTCAAATCAAATCCTTTTAGAGGGGACTAAAGAACATGGGTATGAATTTAAATTCTGAAATATTTAACCTACAAACATTTGAAATTATAGAAAACATGAAAATTATTTCACATAGTAATAAATCCTTTCTTTTTGTGTATGTGACTTTCACGCAGGTAAATATTTGAAACCCCTTTCACTTGTGCACGATCAATCTCCTCTTTTGAAACCCTATTTACCAAGGATAAAACCAAATCACTTGATTTACACACCTTTAATATATTTCTCAAATATATCAAATGAAGACCTAAAGTCTTTTTATATAAGGTGATCGGGTATGTCTCCCGACCCACCTTTTTAACCTAAAATGGTTGACACATACGCCTAGGTTTATAATATTTAATATTAGAAATATAATCATTCCATGATATTAAATAATTAACCTAAAGTATATACCTAGGTTAGCATATTTAATAATAGAAATATAAATATTTCATATTATTAAATATTAAACTATATAAATTAGTGATGGACCCATATACATTAAGGGTTGGCGGACCACTTAATCATCATGTTCCAACACCTCCACTAGGCAATCCACCAACCGACATTTTTAATGTTATCTTGTGGTCTTGTTTTGTATTTTAGGTAGTCCTTCCGAGAAAAAAAGGAGTTCTTCACATTCATCCTGGTCTTCTGCTACAATACGCATGAACCCATATTTGACTTCACACGTAAACCTTCTCACCTTTACCCTTATTTGTTTTGTATGTAACTTATGTGGTGAAATATTTTGGCACGTCCGGTGGGACCCCATATTGGGGGTTAATTTTATTTTCATATAGGATGCATTTTTGTGTTCGTTTCTTTCCTGAAATATTCACTAAAAATATCTCTCTGGTGAATATGCTTTTCTTTCTATTTTTCTAAAGGAAATCTATATTTTGATGCTTAAAAAGAAAATTTCATATTTCTTCTGTATTGTATTAGTGATAACCATTCCTCTACCATCCTATTATCTACATCAAATATCATTTTCAATTTGGGTTTTTTAATTTTATGTATTTCATCCTTTGAATGTTGCATTAGATCTAATATATTGAATTAGCAATCAACCTGGTGGAGGTCATGACCACTTGATGATTGGATTGGATTGAGTGTATTTCGCATTTCAAACAAAAGCCAAACCACTTTCACAATTTATAAATTTCTTAAACATATCCTTTCCAGGAAGAATCCATCAAGGATTTCACAACTCGTTTACAATGGGCCCCACCTAGTGTTCTAGCTGATTTATCATATCAGAGCTCGGACCTCACATACCGGAAGGTATATGGAGAAATATTTAGCCAAAACTAACCTGAAACCAACCATAGCTTGATTTTAGCGAACCTTCATTATCTAAATAATCTATTTCATTCACATAGTCTAAAAGGCATAAGCCACTCAACACTAAAATATGATACCTAGGATTGACATGTTATTTACTAGTTTTCACTTATGGGATTGTTTATTTCTTTCTTATGTTCTGCATTTTGAGTTGTGAAGACGATTCATAACTTTTTCTTCTCTTTCACCTCCACCATCACAGCCAGTGTATTCTAGTTTTTCTGAGTGGGATAGGACATATTTTTCCATACACAACTTCTATGTTGGCTTATTTTGACTTAATTTACTTCAAAATCTAAAAAATTCTTCATCTTCTCAAAAACTCAGAATTGGCATCGGTTGAGTGACCATCGTTGTTCCTTCATCATAACTCCACCTTGTTAACCTGATCGACATCGCCTCTCTTTATGTTTTTCATTATTATGGAAAAAAAAAAATTCTTTTCTTACATACTAACTTTCTATGTTTAGAATATTTCAATACACTTATTTATGAGTCTTTGTCACCCTTAACAAGACCTAGTTATACCCGTTTTCCACTTTTCTTATCCAAATTTTCAAATTTCTTTATTTTCACAATAACCAATGTCGGTTACCTTTTAGCTAACATTAGTCTAGAAGATGGCATCGGTCTTTCGATTAACTAACACCGGTTTATGGATCGGCATCGATCACTATGTTTTTTATCTTAACTAGAAACAATAACCTATTTCTATTCTCCAGACTTCACCAAGCATCTGCTTCTAAGTTTAATCAGCTTCTGAGAGCCTAAAATACCCATTTTCCACCTGGTCATATGGTTTAGACTCACCAACAAGCCAATAGGTGTGAGCCATCAATTTTCACGCTAGTTGTGTACCCTTTCCCACTATCCCTTCACCTCTCTCTATCTCATCTCCGATTGATCCTAATATCGCGATTGTACACTATAGATGACAAGGATCTTTAAAATTCCTCAATCACAATCTCTTGGCATTTCAAAGTAGTACCTCACCCAGCTTTCTACCCATAATTCATCACCCCAATCGTTATTTGGTATGCCTACCTACATTCCTCTTACTATATCTATGAATGCTAATTCGAGTTACCTAATCCTACATGAACGTCACCTACCGCACCTCGACATTTGCCACAACTTTTACATCTTTCACACCATCGATGTTTGTCACTCCCCCACCTTTGACAACACCTTAACATCTAGCATATCTTCATCTATGGCTCATTGCATATGTATTCCCACATCATCAGCCTTATAAATTCATAGCCACCAAGGTGAGGTCAACATCCTAGACCCCCTGTCAAAATCTAGTCCTTTTTTATACCCCAAACTCTTCTACCCATCACCAGGAGGGTCTTTACACAAGTTCATTCCACCTACACCCTACCTCAAAAATCGTATGTCACCTCCACTTCTTATTCGTGGTACATACCTTTTTCATATATTCCCTCTTACATACCCCCATATTAGTTTTATTATTTGCAACAACCATACAATGGTGTGTCGTCTATGAATTATTCATCTCATTCACCCCTTATACCACAAGGAGTGATCCTAAATCTAATATTATGAAGGATCTTATAAGTATGATGATGGATAAGATGTAGACCCTCGAAGCATATGCTTTCAGCTCTCATAATGCCTTAACTTATGATGAAATCTGTAATGAGCCTATTCATCCATCCATACCCATTCACCCTTATCCCACACATTAGGAGTTTCCTAATTTTAATCGATTTAATAGCAAGGAAGACCCATAACAACATTTGTGATCATTAAATTTTTTTGTTATTTGATAGCCCATGATGATGCCTTGCTCCTTAGGAATTTCCCCATGTCCTCGATGAGACCTTCTCTATAATGGTATTAGTGATTTTCCTAGAACTTAGTCTTCTCTTTCAACTCAGCCTGGCCCAGCCTTCCTTTATCATTTCTCCATCAATATCTTCATGACTAATTTATATTCTATTTGTCGATGATGATGAGTCTATTATTAACTTCATCGCACACTAGTAAGGGCTCATTAATAAGCTCACCTTTCAACTTCCACAACCTGAGTTGATAGAGTTGTTCACTAGGGCTTGTGCTAGACACATTTCCCCAAATCTTTAGGTACAAACATTCTAAATGTTTGACGAGGCATTCACCATGGCTTGGAAGATAGAGATCCATGCCCTTGAAGAGGAAAATGTTAATTTGTGTAACAAGATCACTCCGTTTATGTCAAGTAAATCATCTTATTCTTCTAAACTGCAAAACAATCATTCCAACAATCACTCTAAGGAAAAAGGATCCACCAACATGGTGGTCTTAAAAGTCAGGCCCTCTCATCTATCAAACCAATGGAAGCATCCTCCTAATATGTCCCTTGTTCATAATTTCCAATATAAGTATGAACAAAAACGTTATACCATCATATGAGATCCTTACTCCTCTGTGTTGGAAAAACTTTTTAAAATGAGAGACATCACCCTTCCACCTATCAAACCACATAATGGTTTTGACCCTTCCCATCATGTACCCACATGGTATAAGGAGAATGACTACTGTAACTATCACTGCATTAGGGGACATAGTGATGAAAATTGTAAAACCTTCAAGAACATTGTCTAGGAAATGTTAGATAATGGATATCTCGTCCTAGACAACCCTAACATGTAGATAAATCAAAACCTTCATGTCTTTAAGAAATATTTTCCAAACCATACCCATTCATCAAACCAAGCTGGTGAGACCTCTAGCAATGACACCAATGTTCATGAGGTTCATGCCATCTTCAACACAATACTTGTCCCTTCCGAAAATATTCCTCCCATCCCATCTATTGAGGAAATTCTTACATGAGATCCTCTACCCACAAAGGAGCCTATTTCACCTACTCCTCTACCCATGGAGGATCCTACCTTGCTTAATCCTCTACCCATGGAGGAGCCTACCTCACCCACTCCTCTACACATGGAGGATCTGACCCTACCCACTATTTTACCTACCAAGAATCCTACCTCACCTACTCCTTCATCTATAGAGGAGATTTTCCCACCTATTGTAGAACCCGCACTACCCACGCTTCTACCCATGGAAGAGCCTATCTTATCCTCTTCTCTACCTAAGGAAGAGTCTACACCACCTACCTTTCTCCCTCCTCAACCCATAGAGGATCCACTTTTATATCCTCTTCCTATAAGTGATGCTTCTCCCGTGTTCTCGCAAGACCACTCACAACCTTCTTACATCACTTCTACCTATAGAGTTAGATGCAAAAACTTCCCTATCTCACAGACCTCAAAATTCTTCATAGGGATTACCACCAATTCATCATCATCTTCCTCTACCTCTATACCATTCTCTCATTTGGTCAATCGCTTAGAGTATGTTGATTACTCCACACTTTGGGGGTTGCATTTGACTCCCAATATCCACCCAAATGCAAATGTTGTCCCTAGATACTTCAACTATCTATCCTAAAGTATTCAAGGCAACCAAATCTATCACACCTAAGCCGGTCATATCAACCTTTTCTTCATTAGCCTTTCCTTCACCCCAACCTTCACCTGTACCCAAACCTCCATCTACACCCAAACCTTCACCTACACCTAAACCTACCACTACATTGGGGGTCTTGCCGATGCCTAGTCTATTCCATCCCCCTGTGAAGATATATTTGACCACCTCTTCACAAACTACCACCAAGTCTATTCCCGCACCTAAGAGGAAGACCCAACCTCTTAAGTCTCACACCTCGCTCCCACTCTTTCTTATTCACCTTCACCTCTTCCATCATTATTAGATTCACATCCATCTACCTTTGTCAAGATAACTCTCCCCAAGGAAAACTTAAATCAAGGCAACCCAAACTCTCTCTTTGATCTTCTATTCTACCCACACCTTCTTCATCACCCAGGACCTTTACCTTCTCTTTTACCTACACCTTCTGCATTACCTTCAACCAAAATCTTACCCACACCTCCATTATCACCTTGGTTGAATCGCATGCCTACACCTTATGCATCCCCTTCTTCTTCACGCACTACTCCAACACCTTTACCCAAGAAGGTGCAACCTAAACCAAAAAACCACACTACCTACCAAAAAGGTAGTTAAACCGACTCAACCCCTAACTCCACCTCTTTCATGAAAATCATCCACACCTTCATCCAAACCAACTTTAAATTATCAATGGGATGCATTAGTAGGATCCTATTCTAACATCCTCACTCAAATATTAGAACCGTCTCGCTATCTCAATGCCACCTATTAATCCTTATGACCCACTCAAACCCAAACCAATAGGGTTTGACGACTCCAAAATCTATGTATATCTTCACTCACCAGGGAATGACGTAGAAATTTTTAAGGCCCTAAAAATATTCTCCTTCAACTCTATTCTTCGATGGTCTCTTTGACGAAGATGACTTGATGGAGGAGAATTTCATTCCCTCTTCACCTACTACCACATAGCCTAGCCCTATATCTACTCATAAACCTTTACCTGCACCTCCACAACCCTCTTTTACTCCTCCGATCTTTGAAATAAACATGGTCCGAGTAGCCACTCGATCATAGAAAGATAATGGAAAATAGAAAAATGGTAGTCCATATAATGCACATTCACCCGCCATTCTACCTACACCTGCCCCTCAAGGTAACCATCCTTGGGTCAACTTATCCTATTTCTAACGAAGTTACATATCATTCTATGATTAAACAACCGCATCAATATCCTTTAAAAATGTCCTTGTATGACCTAATTCAAATGTTCGAGTCTCATTTTCGAGGTCCTTCAATTTATCGAGGTTCCACCAAATGATCATATGCCTATGGCCAAAATATTTACCCTCATCATGTGTCCTCCTCACCACTTCACCTCAATATTCTTCCTCCATTACCTCTCCCCGTGTTTCCACCATCGCTTTGATGATTTAGATATTTTCCTCTACAATTAGATGATCTTGATCCACCCTCTTCATCAAAACCTACATCAAAGATACTCACATTCGATGCATTATGATTGATGGAGGTGCTAACATTAATATAATTTCTCTCCATGCATATGAACAATTACACATACTAGCCAATTACATGGATAAAAACCCTATTATGATGCATTATTTCAATGATTCCATGACTTATACACTTGGCACCATCATCCTCAACATCTCAGTATGGGTCCCTACAATAGTCTTGAACTATTCTATGTGCTTGAGGGGTAATTTTAGTATAACATGCTACTTGTCTGACCTTGGATTCACATTATGGGGTGTGTTGCTTCAACCCTTCACCATTTCCTAAAGTTTGAATATGAATGACACCCCTACACATTAAGGCACATCCATACCCTTTTAAAAATACAACATGCTTTATCGACCAAATGATGTCCTTGTTCCATTGAAGGTATCTACCACCCCTACCACTTCATATTCTCTTGTTTCCTCATCTATCACTTCTATTATACCTTTTATAGATGTCTCATCTATGACTTCTTCGCACCTTTCATAACCAACCCATCTATCCCCACTACTATTGTATCTTCCACAACTAATCCATATACCAACCCACCTATTTCACCGGTAATCGATTCATCATCTTCTCTAGATTTAAGTAGCTCATCCATCCGTGCTACCTAAGTAGCGACCTCCGACCCTTGGTAGGTTTTTTCAATGCCTTTCCCGGGAGGGTACCACATATATAGTATAGACACTTTCCTTACTCCTCATGGGTACGTAATCCTTCACTAACACCCATGTTACGACCATCGTGTAAGAGAGGTTTTTCCAAATGCTCCTCCCCACATTTGTACCAACCTGACATATGGGGGACTATACACTTAATCTTATTCTCTTGAACCACATACCTAAACCTAACATTTTGCATCGACTTCCAATACCTCATCATCCTCTTCTTTTCCCACACTTTTCTTCATTGATGTGCCTAGAAGGGCTTTAGCTTTGGTTTTTATGAGTAAAGTTGTACCATAGTCATACCTTGCACCACCCAAAAACACAAAGACCGTCAGAGACTTGGTTTTTATTCATAACCTCCTCCCAAGAAGGCTCACATTACCCTCATCAAGGAAGAAAATTATTCCCCACTATCATCTCCTATCACACCTCCTTCACCCATGGAGTCCATGGGTCCAGAATCCATCCCTCCTAACTTTTTTTTCACAAATATTGTTTCCTTAGGATAGCTGATCTATCATCGTGATGATGAGGCACCTTATTCCCTTCCTCTTCTTTATCCTGACATGTTAGATGACACCACACCTTATATTAATTTCATTCAATGTTAGGATGATGATTCTATTTTCACCTATCTAGGTGAAGATGATTCTTATATTCAACGGTCATTACCTTCTAAGATAAAAACCATGTTGAATGAATCGACCATAGAGATCAACATTCACACTTAAGATGAACCTCTAATTCTAAAGATAGGCCAATATTTAAATTCTTCTCAAAAATAATCCTTCACCTCATTCCTTCGAGATCATAGAAACAAGTTTGTTTGGTCTTATGCTGAAATGCCCAGGATTGACACTAATATCATGGTCCACAATATCATGACTATCCCCAATGCCAAGCCTCTGAAGCAAAAGCCATGAAAAATGCATCCAAGCATTCCCCTTCTTATAAAAGAAGAACTCCAGTGCCTCCTTTCTATTTGCTTCATTCTACCCATTGACTATCAACAATGGATTTCCAATATTTTTCCTATAACAAAAGTGATAGGGGCTCTGCATCTGCATGGGCTTCCATGACCTCAAACTTTCCTTCCCTAAGGATGATTTTCCTCTACCTAGGATCTACCAAATTGTTGATATTATAGCCGCCATGGGATGTGATCTCTTATGGACATATTCTTGGGTTATAATCAAATATTACTCACTCTAGAAGATCAACACAAAACCTCCTTCATCACCCCTTAGGGAACCTTTTGTTATCGTGTCATGCCCTTTGGCTTGAAAAATGTTGGTATCACCTATCAACGTGTTATGACCTATATATTACATGATATTATGCATGGAATATTAGAATATTATGTTGATGACCTTCTCATTAATTTAAAAATTCATGTCAAACACCTCCGTGTCCTAAAAGTCATCTTCGATTGTCTCATCATCTCTTTGTGGGGCATCAAATTTGATTCAACCAAAATCAAGGCTATTCTTAAGATTACTTCACTAACTAACCTTTGATAGCTTCATAGTTTGCAAGGAAAATTACAATCTATTCGACACTTTATTTCCCAACTTTCCAACCGATGCCACCCTTTTCATCATCTTATTAAAAAGGATTGGAATGATGAGTGCCATAAATCCTTTGAAGCATTTAAGAAATACCTTCTTCAACCACTTGTGCTCATCCCACCTAAAAATGAGAAACCTTTTATGTGTACATTCCTGCCAATGATCATTCCTTTGGTGATATGCTTGGTCATCATGATGAGTGACACAGGGAGAAAGAAGTTTATTACATAAGCCATACTCTTTTAGACTATGAGACTAGGTATACTCATGCTAAAAATATTTTCCTAGCCTTGGTATTTTTGGCCACCAAACTTCGCCACTACCTACTTAACCATAAAAACTTCATCGTCACCAACACGGACCCTCTCAATTACATTTATGCTAAACCTTACCAACACTAATGCACCACGCATTAGCTCATGCTCCTTACAGACCTAGACTTGGAATTCATTCATCAAAAGTTTGTCAAGGGACAAACCATTTCCGATCAGCTTGCAGATGCTCCTCTTCTTGGAAATCAATCTTCTAACTTTGATTTTCATGATGAATCCATTGTAACTCTTTCCCTGGATGACACTATTTATGAGATGAATTTTTTTCTTTGATGGCTACAAATTTCAATGAGGGGGTGGTGTAGGGGTCATCCTCATTCCTCTTGACATCAATCTTATACCACTATCCTTTAAACTTGACGTTGACTATACAAACAACATCATCGAGTATGAAGCAGTTGTTTTGGGCCTTCAGACTGCCATAACCTTAGATGTTAAATCCATTAATATATTTGGTGACTCTCAATTGGTTGTGAACCAAGTCAATGGTTTTTACCAGTGTCGTAACGAGGTCCTTAAAAATTATAAACATCATGTTGACATACTTTTGACCATGTTTGACACCTACCTCATTCAAACCACTCCACGATCCACTAAAAATTCATGGATACCATGGCTTGCCTTACCTCACAAATACCTACCTCACCTTCAGAATCTAAAATATTTTTCATAGTACAATGGTTGCAATCACCCTCTTATCTTATTCATAGTGTCAATTTTGTGGGAAGAATTGAAACCGACCCACTTGAAATTTGGTATAAGTAATTCGCTGACTACCTCTCCCTTTCAATTATGCCTCCAAATCTCACTTTTAATGGCCGACGATCCTTCCTAAAAAGTGTCTCTCATTAATTATTCATGGGGGTATTCTCTACAAATGTGTCTTTGATGGTATCCTCCTACGATGCCTCACCATTTCTAAAATTTTGTACAACATTAAAGAAATCCATGACAGGATTTTTGGTGGACATTTCAGTGGCCTCGTCATTTCTAAATGTATTATTAGCCTTGGCTATTACTGTCCAACCCTTAACTAATACTATTGTGAATACGTCAAACATTTTGAGAAGTGTTAGAAGCATACTAATCTTTATCCTACTCCTAGTCATGCCTTTCATGTCGCCAAATAATTTTGTCCTTTCTCTCAATGGGATTTGGATCTCATCGGAGAGATTAACCCTCATTCTTCTCAACTTCAACAATAGATAATCAAAATGAATAAATACTACACAAAATGGGTAGAGGTCATTCCTCTCATTTCTACCAAAGCTGAAAAGATCATGGAATTCATCAATCATCATATCATTTGTCATTTTGGTGTTCCTCATCACCTTATCATTAACAACAAAAACAATTCAAAAATAAAACCCTTCGTAAATTGTGTGAAAACTTTGGCATTCAACTTATTTTCTCTTCACCCTATTACCCCCAAACTAATGGTTAAGCCAAATCATCTAACAAAACCCTGAAAAATATTCTCATGAAAGTCATCGACGATACTAGTAAGGATTGGCATTCACACATTCCTTTTGTCTTATGGGATTATCACACCAGTATTTATACATTCACCAATGCCACACCTTTCTCTTTGGTCTATGGTGTAGAGGCCACCCTACCTCTCAAATTCTAAATTCCATCTCTTCATATATCACTCAAATATATGCTCTCTGAAGATGATTTCTACCAAGAACATTTGGTACAACTTGAGCTACTAGAGGAATGCAATCTAAATGATCTAGACCATCTCCAAATCTACAAAAATACATCAAGTGAGCCTATGAAAAATGTGTTCATGAACGAACCTTCAAAATTGGTGACCTTTTACTCAAGTAAAATCAACATGTAGTTAAATCGAGAAAAAAAGTAAACAAGGCAAGTTTTCTTTGAATTAGCTTGGACCTCAATCACTACCCATACATATGGATAAGGAGCTTATCGCTTATCCTCTCTTGAGGGTAAACCTGAACTTGATCTCCTTAATGCCTTGCATCTTTGAAAGTTCTATTTTTGAGTAAAGTACTACATCAATTTATGTCACTTACATACTCATCCCTTGAGAGACATTTTCATTTCACCTACCTCTTTTTCAGGGATCAACGACTCAAACAAAATTGTGTGATTATTCGTCACCATTTAGCCTTTTCTTAAATATGAGTACCATGGCTCTACTCATGGCATGATTCTCATGGATACTTTTCATCCTTTTCAAGATAGAATCACATGGTCATTTGTCACTCAAAACCTCTCTTGCATAGGTAATATTTTCATGTTATGGTTTTTCCCTCATAAAAGAGGCCTATACTCCTTTATAGTCTTGTCTACATGACTTCAAGTCCAAAAATAAAAGCAAAAAATATATGCGATGATAAAAACTATACTCCTTGAGTCAAAATTTTTACAAATAGATGATTCCCTCAAAAGGAAATCTCTCTCTCTCTCTCACTTGTTCTACTATAAGTAGACTAATCCCTCGAAGGACAACTATAAAAATTTATCCACTTATTACACTTAGTCTATATAATAAAAACAAGACTAATCTATATCTCTCAAATAAAATTATCTTAGAGCTTCCTGCATCGACTAGATTCACAAAGATCTCAAAGAGAATCTATTTATCCTAATATCGAATTCTGAATCGATCAATCTATACAAATAAAAAGGAAAAAGTTAAGAAACATACAAGCTTTTGGTCACAGACTTGCTTATTCTAGTTTTGGGTATCTTGCAGAAGGGGCATGCTGGCTCACAACAAGGTTACGCTTAATGAAAAAATCCACCCTACCTTAATTTATTTACTCCTATCAACTCAAGGGATGTGGTGTATCTTCTACACATTGTGATCACGTAACTTATTTAAACTTTATACCCATCACTCATGTAGTATATCTAGGGACTTAGTTTCAATAAGTATAGGGTATGACAATTATGGTCCTTTCCAAACATGGGCATGCCGCTTTCTTTTCATTTCTTATTTGTTTACTTGTTGCTTTCTTCAATAGGACAAGACCATCAACATTGAATTAACCATAACACCTTCATCTATGCATACACTTAATTTACCTTGCTTATTACCTACTCAACATGCGACCTTGCTTATTTTCAAATATACTATTGGTCATAAAAATTGCACCCATGTCTCAAATCTGGAAGAATTGATTTGTTTGAGAAAAAATGGAACCATTTCCAAGTTGTGGGACCTTGTGTACTTGAGATGGATCTCCAGAGAAGACCGGTTCCTCTATCTATTTCTCTGCTATAGCTAAAACGTATTTACCGGATCATTTTTATGGAACACAACTAGAAAAGGGGCCGTAAGGGATGTAGAATGTCACAACCTACACGCAATGTAAAAGAAATGCAAGAAGAAAGAATACAAAAATTCTTAGGATAGAGAATAGTCATAAAATAATTCTTCCATTACTTCTAGAAATGTACAGAACTATTACAATGGCGAATGAGGCTGGTATCCACATGTACGAGCCAAATCTATAGGCATGTGACTCAAAATACATAAAATTTGAAGTCATTATCAAAATACGTAAGGATCCAAAATGTCCAACACAACAAATTATCCTAGCTCTTACATTTCTACATGAATCCATGAAAGAAGAAGAGAAAAAGGAGGGAAAATCTGAATTTTAAATGAAACCACCAACAAGAAGCATTCATTACCTACAAATCCACCTGAAAATCTATCAAATGTGCCTCCTAAGTATGTTTGATGTGTTGGAGAATGAAAGAGGGAGGATATTGATCAAATAGGGTGGTTAGAGCAATCAAATCTTATCATTAATGCATAGAAAGATGTTTTCCCATTTCTCATCTACCAGATCCACCAAGAATTTGAATTTGAATGTCTAGCACTATAGCCTATGTCGAAGCCGTCGGTTGAGACTAGGCACACATCGATCGTGAGATATGTATCAACATATATGGTTGTTGTAAGTTTTTCAGAGTTTTCACACACACAAGACACGTGGCGCACACCAATTGAATGAAAGGATGACCAACTGTTCAAATGTTCTTATTGTTTCTACCACGTGTCACTCATTTATTTGTTACAAGGACTCGACACCTTCTATTAGCGTAGTTAGAATGGTTGCATGTGACACTATCAAGCATGTCGAATGACATGGCATAGACTAGCACAAAATAGGGCACAAAGATATGCGTGTGGAAGAATGAGGTGCGGGATGCAGGGAAGAAGGAAGGCACGTGCATTGTGTGAGGAGGAAATGAGGCAAAATGATGAGTGGAGAACATATGGTCAAGGCCCAACTATTACAAGGTAATGTGTAGGGCGCATGAGAGGGCTACGGACTTAGCTAATTGAAGCAAGTGCAAGGTGAACACACAAGATGAATAACTATTAGGAAGAAGGTGAATGCATAGAAGATGTGTGTAAGGTAAGAGTGGAATAAAGAGGAAATGGAAAAGGGGAGAAAAGGAAGCGCACAAGGAATGCGAGGAAACAACGACCAAGTGAATGTGCCAAGGATACACTGGAGGTGTGTGCTACTACAATGAAGATCTCTGAGTCAGAATATTGATTTAAGTTTTCCAAATAACTAGGAGAGTTATTTGGATAACATTTTTGGTGAATTTCAAGGCCATCTTCTTGTTAGATGAAGGATATCAATAGCCTAAGTGTCCATTGGGCATGGAGTCCACAATGTAATCATGAAATTCTTATTTACAGCTTTGAAGAACTAACCACAAGTCACTTGAAGGATCATTTCTTGACTCGACTTCAATCCTACAAAAAAATCGCTGAAAGAAGACCAAAACCTTGGAAGAAAAAGAAGAGCACGCGCAAGAAGCACATGAGAAGAAATAACTATGTACAAATAAAAAATGTGTTTGCATCATACTTGGAGGAATTTAAACTACTCTAATATGTACAAAACTATGCAACAAAATTAATGGAAGGGTTTTAGATAGTTCCCATTTAATGGGATTTGTAGTGCGCCTCCATTAAGATGAGTTAACTTGAAAGAGTTATCCTTTTTGCACGAACTAATAATGTATGGGCCACTCCAAAGTGCCTCAAAATTTTAATGGAACCACTGGTTTAGCTTTGTCAAAGCATCCCATTTTAAAACTAAATCTCCAAATTTGAAATCTTGAGGTCTATCTTTTCTATAAAACTATTTCTTTGTTGCTTGTTGATGTTGTTCTAGCTTAATCATGGCATATTTTCTTGATTATTCAAGATTAACCAGCTTCGCCATTCTAATTTCTCTTTAGCCTATGCCTTCAAGCTCCAAATTTGGGAAAGCATGAATGAGTTCAATTATAGTGTCAAAGGAAAGGTAGCCTCTCTGTCATAGACAAGCTTGTAAGGAGAAGTTCCTATTTCCTTTTTAACTATGATTTTATCTGCAATGAAAGTTCACACAAGAAATTTATAAGCCACTACTTTTGGCTAATGTTCATTGTTCACTTCATGATCCTAATCAGGTTCTTATTTGTTGAATTTTCGAGACCATTACCTTGAGGGTAATAATTGGAAGAAGTCTCGTAGGTAGATGCCTATATTTAGAGCCCAATCAATGATTTTAGTGCCAAGGAAGGATTTTTCATTATCAAAGATAATGGTTTGAGGAATGCCAAACCTTATGACTATACCTTCAATAAAGTCAAGGATGACTGACTCAATTGATTCCTTGAGTGTGATAACTTTTGTCCATCTGGTAAAGTAGTCCATAGTTGTCAATGCCCATTTGTGTCTAGTGCTTGAATGTGGATTTATCATGCTTATGAAGTCCAAACTCCATTGTGCAAAAGGCTGATCCACTTGGATTGGTCGAGGCGAAGCATTGTCAATCTCTTCTTTCCTACAAAGAAAGTGCATTCCTTTCATTTTTGAACCAATCATTTGCATGTACAAACATCATAGGCCAAAAGATACCTGCCATTATGATCTTTATTGTTGTAGTCTTGGAAGATAAGTATCCACAAGAGAATCCATCATGAAATTATGCTAACTCTTCTTCATTCTACGCGTCATTGATACACCTTAACAAAACGCCATCAAGATTCTTCTTGAAGAGAATTTCATAAAAAAAAACATAAGGGATAGATTGTAACCTCGGATGTCTTCTCTTTACCTTGTTTAAGATAGGAGGATATGTGCCCCCAAAAGGATTGCTATCATGTCCTTCATCTAGTCACACATGCCAGAGGAGTTTTATTCTTCAAGTTCTGGATGTTGGAGAGCTTCATCAAGAAATAATTAAGTCTCACATTCAATGTGTCCATCCTTAGCAAGATGTTTAAAGAGCATGCTACATTTTAACAGTTTTGTGGCTTTGATAGTAACATCATATTCCATGATTTTGGTCACCCATCGTGCCCTTTTTTCACTAATTTTTTTCCCCATGATGAAGTCTCTCGAAAGAAAAGTAGGAGACTAACACCTTGATATGATTTATGGAAAACATAATCTTGAATTTCTTCAGCATGCGCATGATGGTGAAGACCTTCTTCTCCATGTGACTATATTAAAATTTATAATCCTTCATCATTTGGATAAATAAAGACACTTTGGTTGTTCTAGCCCTTATTCATTTTCTTGTGTTAGGACAACAACAACACTCACATCAATGCCATAAGCATAAAGGATAAAATCCTTTGAGTAATTTGGGTTGATGAGTGTTGACACGTAAGCAATTTCTTTCTTGATTTTTTTAAAGCTTTCCTTTCCTTCTGTTGTCCATCTGAAAGCTATGTCCTTCTTGAGCATTAGGGTGATTGACCTTACCAGTCCTACAAAGTTAGGAATAAAACACCTAACAAAATTAATCTTACTGAGGAAGGGTGTAAGGACTTTTTGTGCACTTTGGTAGGGAAAGAGATAGGATGGCTGAAACACACTCAGGATCAATTGCAATGCCATCCTTGGAAACCACATGGCCCAAAATATTTCCCTATGCCACTGAAAAATTGCACTTCTTGGGGTTAAGGGATACCCCAAATTTTATACATCTCTCAAATACTTTTTCTAGGTGTGCCATATGATCTATGCTCTACTTTGAGAAGACTGTAATGTCATCAAGGTAAACCAAGATGAACTCATTGATGTAACATTTGAAGGCAATGTCCATGGCATGTTGAAACATTGTGCTTACATTTGACAGACTAAAGGGAATATTTTGATATGCATATGTTCCCCACTTGGTTATAAATGTCATTTTGAATTGATCCTCTTCCTTAACTAGGATCTGATTGAAACCTGAGTACCCATCCAACATCGAGAATTTTTACACACCGGCCATAGTCTATAGAATCTACTCCATTGAAGGCAAAGGATAATGATCCTTTAGAGATGCCTTGTTCAAATCTCTAAAATCAACACAGAGTCTGATTTCACCATTCTTCTTATGCATCGGAACTAGATTTGTGACCCAGATAGAGCACTTGATAGGAAAAATAATCTTCACCTCAATGAGTTTGGATAGTTCCTTTCTCATGAGGGGATTTATCTATGGATTAACTGGTCACTACTTTTGTCTTACTGGGATTGATACCGTGGATCAAGTTTTTATGGAATGTTGAGCAAGACTTGAATCAAAACCTTGAGGTTTTCATACTCACATGAGAATATATCACTATATTTTTGACAGAGATGAAGGCATTATTTTCATCATCTCGTACAAGCTTTAGTGAGTATTAAATATTTTCCATGTGCAATAGTGATTGGAGAGCAGCTTTCTTACATGACATGAATATATTTTTCTTCACCCTTGAAATCATCATTAAGGGTAAACATTTTCTCTAAGGTGACCAGCCCTTTAGGTAGATTATTTGACTTAAGTTGAATCATTTGGTAATCATAGTTGTTATGCAAGAAAGATTACATGTTTGATGAGAACTCAGATTCATTTTGAATGAACTGGATGATCTATGCGTTATAGTCAAACACTTGCTATCTAGTTTTGTTATCTGGAATGGATGGTTTGATCACCATCTTAATATGCTGATTATTTCCTTTGAAAAATTCCTCGGTAAAGAGAATCAGTAAACCAAATGCAAAGGGCAAAATTGGTCAACTTCCTTATTCATTTTGCATAGCACCACCTATATATTTAGAGCATCAAAGCTCTCAAGGAGGTCCCAAACTCTATGTTTATAAGATTTGATAAGCTTATTCCTTTCTTGGAACTTGTTGGTGACTTGGTGGATAACCAATTCAATATCTCCAAAGATCTGCAGTGCCTTAATATTTTTCTTTTTAGTAATAAGAAGACCATGCACCAATGCCTCATACTATGCCACATTGTTAAAACATGTGAACTATAACCTATGAGAAAAGAATAATTTCTCATCCTTAGGAGAAATGATAATGACTCCTGTTCTCACGTCATTTCTTCTACTGGATCCATCAAAGTATAAATTCCACAAACAAGGGTTTGCCTCACCTTGCTTGAGCGTACGTGACATCATAGCTTCTTCTCGAAGAATGAAGTAAGTACCAAGCCTAGTTTCATAATATTCATTTATTCAGCATATGAGTAAAATTTATGTTACGTCTCTACCCACTCATCAAGTACTTGATTAGGAATAGGAGGCACAAGATGCTTCTCTTCGAAACTAAAGCTTGTTATTCTTAGATTAAATAGCTAGCTTGGAGAGGGGATGGGACATATGACTCTACATGATAGAAAAATATTATCTTATCTTATATGGTAAACCCAGGTACCATACCTTGTCTTGGGTAACATATGGAGCCAATCAAAGATGAGTAACCACCCACTTCAATAGTAAAATATCTTGACAAACATAAGTAAAACAGAGAGGAGGTAGATCAATGATTGACACATCTTGAGTTATGGTAAGACTTGGACATGCATACAGAGTTAGCTCAATATCCTTGATGATTACTAGGGTACTGATAGTTAAACCATCGATTTGTAGGACTCCTTTTGTCGTGGGGATATAATTTAGTCCTAAGAAATCATCAATCCTTTTAGGCATGATAGAAGTACTAGCACCTGAGTCAATCATGCAGATTATGGAAAATATATTTTCCTACAATCAAGGACATATAAAAGGGTAGGGTTTTAACAACTTTACTTACTTTCCTCTCCTCCTCTTGGAAGATGTTGATAGAATTTCACACCTTGTGCATGGTAGGATCATTACACAGGAGATGCACCGAGCTTCATGAAACAAGTCATCTTTGGGATGGAATGGTCAAGGCATCCCACATTTTAACATTTATGTTTGTCCTTTTCATCTAGTCCACAATGATGAATAGAAAACCAATTGAATTATGCATTTTAGGAACAACATCATCATTTCTTGGTTTTTTAGTTATAAAGGTAAGAACCTTAGGTGGCACGAGGCTTGACCTACCAAATGAGGGGTGTGTGCCTCTTCTAGAGGATATTTGTGTGGGGCCTCGAGTTTTGGAATTTGAGTGATTTTACTACTAGAAGTATTAGTTGTTTCCTTTTGTTTTTGAGGGTTTGCTTGTGTTAGGATTGTGACTTACGCATCAGACTCGAGCATTATTTTCTTGTATCTTGTGTTATCTGTAACTTGGGCACACTGTCTGCTTGTATCCTTTATAGCTTGGTTAATTGCACAGAATTCCTCAGTTCAAAGAACATCAAATTTTCCTCTCAAGGAGGTTCTAGCCTTTCTTGGTTATCTGCTTTGGGTGCACTTGTTGAAGGCTCACAGTTAGAAGCATTCTGAATCATGTAGTCTTGCGTGCATGTAACATTAACATAGTAATACTGGATATGAGACATATTGTAAGGAAAGCACCATTCAGACTCCTATGCCATGTTGTTCTGGACTGGGATAAGTGCCTGACTTGTGTTGGGCACTTTGAAAGGCAAGTGTGCATTAGCATGTCATCTATCATTCTAGTGATTTTTTCCATACTTTTTATTCCCATACTGATTCTTCCAAGGTTGATTACTTTGGCATTTCACCCGATTGGAACTACTTGGTAGGCTTACGATGCTACTTCTCCAATGATATGACCTTGTTAGAAAAGTTTCTAATCATGGCCTTTAATTCATCATCTTATTTTTGTGTAGGAGAGTAGGAGGTAGACGTAACTAGTTATGCACTCTACACTAGAATTAGAGAAATAGAAAGTTGGGGCGTTGAAGACATTTCTAGGTGTAGGAGGCCTAGGTGCCAACTTACCACTGAATGAGACTATTTTCTTCCCTTATTGCAATGTTGTATGCAAAGGTAAGGTTATACCTCCCATGGATTAAATCATGACTAAAATATCACTATTTAAAGCCCTTATATAGTATAAGAAATCATGTTAGGCTATAGGCCTTACCACTTGAGGAATTTTGTTCCCAAGTCTTCTCGGAACCTAATGCTGAATTCAATCATCTTCTCATTGGGTGTGTGCTTTGTCGTAGTCATCTGGTCCACTAGTGATAAATGATCTAATTTATCTTCAAATTAGTTACAAAGAGATGTTTTGATCTCATCCTAGGTTACAATAGATGCGGGTCTTAGGACATGGTACCATAGAGCGCTTTACCCTTAAAAGAGGCTGCAAGAAACATGACAACAACATCATCATGTTCAATCAAATAAACAAAGCATACATTGGCCACATCTTGAATGTTTTCAACATGGGTGACTTGATTTTATCCTGTGATGTATGGAATACTTTTGAGAACAACCGCATATCATGTTGAGCATTGAGATTGAGCGGGCTTCCACCAATGAAGTTGGCAAAGTTCCTTAGAGTTTGAGGAGGCTGAAGTGACATGGAAGGGCGTGCTTGTCTATTTTGAAGAGTAGTAGAGTGTGTGTGGCACGATGGAGATGGGGATGGGCATGTGAAATGTCTAGTGCATGTGTTTCACGTTGAAAGTTGGATGTATTCAAAGGATACTTCAGCTACAACACTCTTTCTAGTATGCATTCTTCTCATAAAATGCACTCAGGACTACATAACAAGAGTTTTAGAAATGTTGGGAGTCGCCAAATGTGTTGAAATAATCCTCTAAAGGCTCTAAATAATAAGTTCACACACCAAAACTTAGCAATACGAAATTTAATATTTCATTGCTTGTCCCACCGGGCGTGCCAAAAATTGTTGGTCTTCAAAATTTTACCCATGTCTCGAGATATGGAAGGATCGAGTTGTTTGAGACAATAATGGAACCATCTCCAAGTTCTGGGACCTTACACACTTTGGAGACAAATCTCTAGAGAATGCTAGTTCCTCTATCTATTTCTCTGCTATCTTGCTACTCCTAGTGTTGAAAGGAAAGCTAAGCTAACAATTTTGTAACATTCCCATTTTAAGACTTTAGAAACAAGGAATTTTTGTTTATATATATATATAATGTTCACTTTATTCTAAATAAATCATTATTTAGTACAAACATTCCATGCCAATCGAATTTAAACAGATAACCATATGTAGCTATAATGACTCGGTGTTCCACCAATCTATTCATTCCATAACTCGGTAAGCTACCGATCTATTTACGTTATCTTATGTATTGAATAAATATTGTATACTTCATATAATTGGTCTTCCTACCCTACACCGAGTCTTGAGTGATCTTTTTAAAGAACATATCTGAATATATGTTACCCATATTCTTCGATATCAAGTTGTTTTAAACTTGGTGACATAGAGAAACACAACCACAAGGTTTTGATACTTTGGTCCAAAGATTTACAACATTCTATGTATGTCACTATTCCTAGATGACATACTCATCATATTGGAATACGTCCTTCACCTCACTCTTCTATTATAATGATTGGTCTTTATGACTACACGTCAGTCCACTTGTCCTGTGTTTAACCTAGCCTAGATAGAAACAGAACTTATTATAGGAAAACACTCACAATAGATTAGGGTAAATGGGCACACTTGGTTGACCTAAGTCAACCGGATGTGCCAATGTACCTTGAGCCATTGGAAGCTAATTCCTATCCTAAATATTCTCCTATCCCGACCTAGAGAGAAACTATGTACAAGTCCGAGTTCCTATTGTGTGTAGATATGGATGATCAATGCGAAGGGTGATGCCACATGTCAACTACAATGTCATATTCTTGAGAAGACCCAAGTATTCTCAAAATTACATCCTGCAGTTGGCGTGTGCCAACATCCAATAGAAACTACCTCATCGAGATGTACAAACCCCAAGGAGATTGTTAATACGTTGTTAGTTTGGATTATTTCCGATTATATAAAGAACCCTACTAAACCCTAATCCAACACTTAATAATTCCCTTCCTAAATTTGTTTCATTTAGTCCATGACGAACTTCGTTAAACTTATGATTTCCTTTAATGTTTGATTTCTCAATTAAACCAACAATTAACTAAATCAGGTCATCGTTATCATAAGTTTATTTTAAGTGTTCATTAACTTTTAGGAAGGTTTATCAACCGCATGTAAATAATTAAAATAGACTTCATACTAAATGAAGTCTAGTAAATACTAATCATACATCCAAACCTTTTAGGTTTATATTCAATTGAGAGAGAGAAAGAATCTTTCTCTACATGTTTAAGTATTAGGATATATCATTCCTAATGTCCATATTTCTTAATGCATGTTCATTATGCATCACCTTATTATGTTAAATTGTTTTAGAAAACACAACATATTATGCAACTCCATAAGTTGCTTCATTATAGGGGAAATTGAACTAATTCCCATTATCCATATTTAAACAAGATAACAAAGTAAGCATATCATACTATAAAGAATAACAACAAGATGGAATTTTCATCTTCTTTAAAATAGTACGATTTAATATTCACAACCCATGCAAATAAAACACAACTCATAATTCATCATTATAACTTATAAAATTTACATGACTATGCTCTTTAGGTAATCGCATAAAAACAACCTTATTCAATAAAGTATATAACTTTCTTTCATAATTCAACAAAAGAATGAATCAAAATTCTTTACTAAGAATTACATATATATCACCAATGCATCATATAAGTTTTTTTACTTTCTTTTACCACTTAAGTCATCCATCTACAAAAATAGCTAGCACAGTCAGGTTCAATGAACTAAGCATTATAAGCTCTAATCATTAAAACAAAGTGCATTCCACTAATTATTTCATTAAAGCAACACTTTGTTTTACCGAGATAATTAAGTCATCATAAAATAAGCATAAATAATAACAAAATAAAGGAAGTACATTAATAAACTTAGATCAACTTTAAAAATAAGAGCGAATATAATAAAAATAGTTGCCTAAGATCTTAAGTTATATTAATTCTCTTAATGGCTTGTAAACCACAATCAATCCTACCATCCCATTATTTCTTAATTCTATCCTAATAGAATACCACATTTACCTGTTCTAAGATAAAAATAAATGTAAACAACATGGTTTCACAAGGATGATTCACCTATTCCTTTTCGGGATAACAATATTGAACATTCATCCTTAGAATATACCTCAAACAAAATTCCATAACCAAACATGAAGGTACATGAAAATCGAATAGGACATCTACACTTCCAATTCCAACTATTCATGTTAGAAGCTTAAATCAAATCAAACAACAATGTTCACAAACAAGCAACTCCAGGAGGAGTTATCCTCTACTCATAATCTTTACATAAGATAAAGAGTACAAGAGAAAACCTACACTTTTCCATATAAACCAAAAAGACTAGTTAACAATAGTCAAACTATAAGTATCAATGATCATAATAGCAAAACCTTATTGAATACTAGCTCCCAACACTACTTCCATCAATGATTTGAACAAGTTTACCAACAGTCAAGAGAAATCACAATTTTGAATTGGATTCGAGTAAAGGAAAGTTTGAACACGGAGCCTATCCAAGGATAAAAAAGAAGTACTCATAATAAGGAAAGAACCAATGATATATCGTTTTGTTCAACTCGAACAAGAAGTTCCAAATTAGACCAATTCGGATGACAAAGATACTACGGACCAAGAACGATATAAAAAGATCTCAAAGAGTAAGAATATAAAATTTCATTTTCAATGAATCCCAAGACTCAATCATTGAGTCAATCGAGAGTGACATTCCAAACAATAAATGATAAGTTCAAAATTACCCATGAAACAAAATTGAAGACTCACAAATACTTCACTAATAAATACCAAAAAGGGTAAACGGTTCATGATTAAAAGAATCAACTTAATATAATCAACAGAGAAGGAATCCTTCCTATTATTTCAGTGTCCAAGGTAATATCACAATATTTCAAAAAGACTTAGATTTAATTAGAAGAGACAACCAAGAGAAAGGCAAGAACCCCAAATGCCAGATACAAAAGATATCATGGTCTTAAATTCCAAGCAATAAGAACGGAATATCCCAACAGAACTTCACAACCATGAAATTACAACAATGGATCCTTAGTACCACTTTATACAGTCAACCCAAATGTGGGTTTCTTCCAAACAGTGGGGAGAGAACACTTCCAATTCCCACACTCATACTATCTCCAGAAGTTGAATCAATCGTAAAAAACATAACAGAAGTTCAACATTCCTTAAGATGTTTCCATTTCCAAAGCTCGAAAGAGAGAATTAAATGACTCAACAAGTTCCCACACAGTTCCCTAGTGAGTATTCCCTCAGTAATGAGCTATAACTTAATTATTTCAAAAATAATAACCCAATATGAAATACCGGAATAGATTCAAATGAATCGACCCGAATGCAAGCTCTTAACACTAAAGTGTTAACTAGAAGTATAAAGTCGAAACCTGAGATTTACATGCAAGCATTCAGATCTTCACAAATAAATTAATGTGAATACAATGAAAAATACAAACTCCAAGAAAAAGCTCGGTAATACATAAGTTTCCAAATAGTGGTTCCATTTAAATGAAGCTTCAACAAAAGCTTATACAAAACACTAAGTTCCAACTCGAGTCTGCATCCAAAGAATGCAACCCGAAGCAAAATAAAATAGAACTGAAGTTTTCCTTAAATTCCAATCCATATAATTTAATGACAATCAAATCAATCTCCCTAACCTCGAATACAAGATCAAGATTGCAAAGCAGAGATACAAAACACATTCCACATACCAATTTCACTTGCATGCAGTCATAAAACTTACATAGAGAGACAATTTTCAAACAATACTATTTTTCCATGGATTTAAATCAAACACACAAGGATCTATAAAACCCAAAGAAAGCAAAATAACAAAATAGACAAGAAAACAAGAATTTCATGAGAGAAGAGTCATTATAATGAATCATTTAGAAGAACACAAAGAATTTTAATAGTTAGAGCCTATCATTCTCGATAGCACCAAGTTATCCAAAATTCACCCCAGGTAACTTTGATAACATGCATAAGAATATTCAAGTCTCGAGCAAGTAGATCGATTCAAGGCCCAAAATCATGTTTTTGGGGTCCTCGCTTCTCCCAAACTCCCTGTCTAAGAAGAAATCCCAAGAGGTTGAGAAAATGGGAAAAAATTGCCTAAGTCTCACTTCGCTCGATCCAGACAGGTTGGGACAAAAGTACACGAAGGGCGTGGATCGGCGGTTTGGCACAAGTCACTCCAATTCGGGTAGTTTGGAAGTATTTGTCCTAGGCAGTCAGGGACAGTTGGGACAAGAGTACGCGTAGGACGCAAACCGCCTGGTTCGGCCGAAACAAGAAACTTTCGTCCGGGACAGTTGGGACAAAGGGACGCGTGGGACGTGAAAAGCCAAAGGAGCCGAGAGCCAATCAAATCTTGCCACGTGTCTTCAACACAAAGAGGGACAGGGAAGCCCGAATCGGGTGGATCGGAGAAATTTGTCCCAGAAGGTTTGGGACATCCGGGCCAAAAATACGCGAGGGACGCGAAAACCCGGAAAAGCCGCCAACGAATCAGAACATGCCACGTGTCCTAAGGAGCAAGGAAGTGCGGAGCTTGGGAGGACTTAGAAAATTTAGCAAAAGTCTTGGGCCCAAAAATTAAAAGGTAAGGATGACCCCGCGCCCCTGTCCTCCAACCAAATCATGCCACGTGTCCCAAAGTGGCGGGGCGCGCGGGGAAAAAATAGAAAATTTCCCAAAGTGATAAAAACATCAAAATTTCAAAGGGAAACCCATCGAAAGGTGGAGGAGAGAGAATTTCTCAGCGAACCAGCACCTGACACGTGTCATCCAAGTGGCGAGAGCGTAAGAAAAGATTCAAAATTTGTTTTGCTTTGCTTTTGTGCCCTAAATCTTCAAATCGCCATAACTTTCGATCCAGAGCTTGGATTTTTGCGTTCTTTATATCAATGGAAAGCTGGTGAAATTGTCTACATGATTTTGGGGTCAATATTGAATTTTGGTTTAGTTTGGAGTGAAAAATTGAAAAACAGCTCAAGTACGTGTTCAAGGCCGGAAGTAACATTTCAAATACCAAATTTAATACGAATGGGTCGCACTCTCCTCCCATTTTGTCAATATGATAGGGTATGGGTTTGTAAGGTCCTCCATGCTGATTTAATGCATTTGTAGTCAATGAGGAATGGGCTCCCATGTTTTTGTACGTTTCTCTCTCATGGGCTCGACCCATGCATTGTAAAAAGCCAGATTTGGCTCATTTGAAGACATAGATTACAAGTTGTTCATCTTTTCGGCTCTGCCCTCCCTTCTTTTCTTCTCCAGGGTTGAAAATGGAGTTTGAACCTCCTCCCTTGCTCTGTAATGGTGTTTTTTCCCTTTTACTATTGAAATGATGTTCTGTGCAAACTTCTGAAGCAACAAAAACGTGTTTTGTGATGCATCTATCCATCCTTGCTCGTTTTTCGCTTGTTTTCTTCTTACCTCTCTTCATTGCAGGTATTTGTGCAAGTTTGAATGTTCATTGTAGGTCTGGAGCTGTGTTCATGGAGTTTTGGGACATTTTCTGTGTGAAATCTATCCTTGGGCCTGTGATGCGTCTATCCATCCTTCCCATTGCTCACCTCTCTTTGTTCCATGGCAGTTTTGATAGATGTTCAACATTCTCCTTCTCTGGTGTATCACCATTTTAGTGTAGGCTTTTGCTGTTTTTCCCTTTTCTCTCTCTCTCTGTCTCCTTGGCATGGTTAGATTAGGTTTAGATTAGCTTGCCTGCACTGGAATAGCTTGTGGCAGGTAGTTTAGGAGCAGGAACCAGCCTTCTCTGGAGATTCCTTTCTCATTTCTGCAAGTCCCACACTTGGAGAAAGGTTTCAATGTTGTGTAATCACACTGGATGCTAGAGTGATCAACCTAGAAATCTGATCAACATCCAGGGGTGTTGTGATTTTGCACTAACAGTTTTGGCACGCCCGGTGGGACCTTAGAGGTCTTCCACTTCATCTTTTGCAGGTTGGTGTGTTCCTGTGAAGATTTCAGCCTTTGGAGGCACTTGCAAACACATCTGGTGACTCCATCTGATCAGCAACCCATTTCTGAAGTTGCAGACCTGTTTTTCATCCATTCTCATCCATCTTTCTTTCCATCTCTTTCATTCTTTTCCATTCCATGAAGTTGTGCAATCATGACTTCATTTCCATCATGGAACTCACATTTACAATAGTAGCAGTGTTTCCCACCTCCAACATGTTTTTTAAATCCTCCAAATCAGCATTTTGAACAAATTCAAAATCAGCATGCATGCCCATATGAGCAGAAATGCCAAAATCAGTTTGGCTATGGAGCTTTCCAAGAGCAAGAGTATGCATATAATGAAGACAATCAGATGCAAGATGCTGGTCTGTTGGAGAAAATCCAAAAGATGGAGGTAAATATGGTGCGCTTCGAGCAACACTCAAATGAGAGCTTTCGAATTGGTTGCGAACTCCTTTTCCATGGGGAGGCCCTTTTCCAAGACACTTCAGCCCTCGGGAGAAGCTGGACTTCATGATGAAGATGCTGCCCCAACTTGCACAATGGATAAGAGAGATAGAGGCCTATACACTTATTGTTGAACTACCTTATCAATGGGTAAGTTCTACACCATCATCCGGTCTTTCTCTTCCCATTACTCAAGCAGACACCATCTTATTTGGAATTGCAAATTCTAAACTCCCCATCTACCGTCCCAAATGTTGAATCCATGTCTCCACCTCTCGCCTTCCACCACACCTCAATTCTTCTTTCCTTTTTCCTTCCAAATAGTCATCCCCTCCACAAGAGCTAAAAGAAATACCCCTCCTCCAAAGAAACAAGATTTTTACCTCCACCACTATGAAAAATTGGCAAATCAATTGAGTTTTAACCCATCCCTTCTCTTGCATTCTCAATTCCATGTGGGGAAGAAGAAATTGCAAAAATCGGCCATGAAGGACAGCAAGAAGAGGAGCCCAACAGAAAAGAAATGACAGACAACTTGAGGGTTTGGGCTGCCAAATTTGGGATGACAAAGATCCCCTTGATGGTTAAACCTACAGAAGAGGGTAAGGTTGAACAAATGGTGGTTAAGACTGATTTTGTGGCAGAAGAAGAAGAGCAAAAGGAAGAAGCAGATCAACAGTCAGTTTTCTCATAAAGTAGTGTCCATGTTGGCACTCTATTTGAAGGGAATGCTGATCCAATTCAAGTTGCACAATCAGCCATAAAGGAAGAAAGCTCAGAAGAAGATCTTGTAGTCCCAACTTGTCCTCTAGAGCAGCAGATTGAAGAGTTTGACTTGACAAACTTCATGCTGGAGGAAGAGTTCAATCAAGAGCAAGAATGTCTTCAAACATTGGAGGAAGGAGAAGCTGCTCCAGATCCAAAAGAAGAGGAGCACATTCTAGTTGTGGAGGAGAAAATTGCAGATCCAAGGGCTTTGAGCACAAAGCAGGCTATAGGAGAACCTTCAGTTCTTCTTTCTACTTCACCTCTCTCAAGTTCTAGTACTAAAGAGGAGTTTGATCTCTCAAACTCAATGTTGGAGGGTGAAAGAAACCATGGTGGTCAAGTTACAGATCAAGAAGACACCATGGAGGAAGTTGAGCATTTGCAGCAGGATAGCCATGAGGCAGTTTATCTGTCAGATTTGGAGGACTGTTTTGATGGAGAAGAGCCGGTTGAGTTTCCACCATTCTCTCTTTCATCATCCACATTCCAAACACTTGAGTCTGCTGTCATGAAGGAGAACATTCATTTGCAGCAGCCTGCATCTTATAGTAGCTCTTTGGAACCAAGATTGGAAGATTTTAATCTTTCATGTTCTTCATTGGAGGAAGAGAAAGGGCAGAAGGGTTCTACCATTTCTTCCACACCATCCATTCAAGGTCTACAAGAAGACTCCATTTTTGGAGTTGAAAATCAGAGCTATGGGCATATCAAACGGATCAGACCTTTCCCAATCAGGTATTTGGCTTCATTAGAGCCAAAGGAGAAGTCACAACTAGTCATGCTTGCTTCTAAGCATGAGGGTGAGCTACAAAGTACCAAGGATCAGCTGTCATACCTCTTCAATCCAAATGCAGAGCAACTAAAAGAGGTATTGAATTTTCCTTCAATTGATACCTTGATGATTTGGGTGGAAGACCAGCTTCTTGTTGATTTTCCACTCATCCTAACAGCCATGATCAGCTCCAAATCAATTGCATGGCTACCACTTTTGAGAAAAGGAAGCTATTTCTCACAACCAATTGCAGGGTTTGTTTAGCTTGCCTTTGCTTCCAGTTAGAATAGAGTAGGTAGGTTTGCTTTCAGCAGAAGAAGTGCTTGTGCACACTCTGCATGTTCCATTTGGAGCATGTATGATTTTCAGTTCTGTACATAGTTTTGTGGTGCTGGTTTTGCTCTTGCACAGTTCATTCTAGTGGCATTTTGGTGAGAACAACTCCATTTCAGTGGGTTTCCAAGTGGCTCAGAGAGGAGGTTTTCAAAGTTCAGATCAGTTACTACTCATGACTCCATGCCCAATGGATTGCTTCAGGCTACTGATCATTCATCTAGCAGGCAGATGACCCCACTGAGTCGTCAAAACTGTTATCCAAAATTCACCCCAGGGTAATTTTGATAACATGCATCAGAATATTCAAGTCCCGAGCAAGTAGATCGATTCAAGGCCCAAAATCATGTTTTTGGGGTCCCTCGGCTTCTCTCAAACTCCCCTGTCTAAGAAGAAATCCCAAGAGGTTGAGAAAATGGGAAAAAATTACCTAAGTCTCACTTCGCTCACAGGACAGTTGGGACAAAAGTACACGAAGGGCACAGATCGGCGGTTTGGCGCAAGTCACCCAATTTGGGTGGTTCGAAGTATTTTTCCTAAGCGATCCCGGGACAGGTTGGGACAAGAGTACGCGTAGAGGGCGCGAACCGCCCGGTTCGGCCGAAACAAGAAACTTTATGTCAGCACGCATGCTTAGGACAACGGACGCGTGGGATGCGGAAAGCCGAAGGAGCTGAGAGCCAATCAAATATTGCCATGTCTTCAACACAAAGAGGGACAAGGAAGCTGAATCGGGTGGATCGGAGAAATTTGTCCCAAAAAGTTTGGGACATCTGGGACAAAAAATACGCGAAGGACGCGAAAACCTGGAAAAGCCGCCAACAAATTAGAACATGCCACGTGTCCTAAGAAGCAAGGAAGTGTGGAGCTTAGGGAGGACTTAGAAAATTTAGCAAAAGTCTTGGGCCCAAAAAATTAAAAGGTAAGGATGACCCCGCGCCCCGTCCTCCAACCAAAGCATGCCACGTGTCCCAAGTGGCGGGGTGCGGGAAAAAATGGAAAATTTCCCAAAGTGATAAAATCATCAAAATTTCAAAGGGAAACCCATGGAAAGGTGGAGGAGAGATAATTGCTCAGCGAACCAGCACTGACATGTGTCATCTAAGTGGCAGAGCGGGAAAAAGATTCAAAATTTGTTTTGGCTTTGTTTTGTGCCCTAAATCTTCGATCGCCATAACTTTCAATCCAGATCTCGATTTTCACGTTCTTTATATCAATGGAAAGATGGTGAAATTCTCTACATGATTCTGGGGTCAATCTTGAATTTTGGGTTAGTTTGGAGTGATAAAATTGAAACACGGATCTGGTACGTGTTCATGGCTAGAAGTGACATTTCAGCGACCAAATTTAATACAGAATGGGGTCGCTCTCTCCCCATTTGGTCAAAATGACAGGGTATGGGTTTGTAAGGTCCTCCATGCTGATTTAATGCATTTACAGTCAATGAGGAATGGGCTCCCATGTTATTGTACGTTTTCTCTCTCATGGGCTCGACCCATGCATTTTGAAAAGCTAGATTTGGCTCATTTAAAGACATAGATTACAAGTTGTTCATATTTTCGGCTCTGCCCTCCCTTCTTTTCTTCTCCAGGGTTGAAAATGGAGTTCGAACCTCCTCCCTTACTCTGTAATGGAATTTTTTCCTTTTACTATTGAAATGATGTTCTGTGCAAACTTCTGAAGCAACAAAAACGTGTTTTGTGATGCATCTGTCCATCCTTACTCGTTTTTCACTTATTTTCTTCTTACCTCTCTTCATTGCAGGTATTTGTGCAAGTTTGAATGTTCATTGTAGGTCTAGAGCTATGTTCATGGAGTTTTGGGACATTTTCTATGTGAAATCTATCCTTGGGCCTATGATGCGTCTGTCCATCCTTCCCATTGCTCACCTCTCTTTGTTCCATGACAGTTTTGATAGATGTTCAACATTCTCCTTCTTTGGTGTATCACCGTTTTAGTGTAGGCTTTTGTTGTTTTTCCCTTTTCTCTCTCTCTCTCTGTCTCCTTGGCATGGTTAGATTAGGTTTAGATTAGCTTTCCTGCACTAGAATAGCTTGTGGCAGGTAGTTTAGGAGCAGGAACTAGCCTTCTCTAGAGATTCCTTTCTCATTTCTGCAAGTCCCACATTTGGAGAAAGGTTTCAATGTTGTGCAATCACATTGGATGCTAGAGTGATCAACCTAGAAATCTAATCAACATCCAGGGGTGCTATGATTTTACACTAACAAGCACTTCCACCAACCTCAAGGAGACTTCAAGCCGAGCTTCCAACTCTTTTTCTCCTCCAAGACGGATCAACAACAAAACATCTTTTCCTTCCAAGCTTTATATACTTCCTTTTGATCAAAAATTGATAGTAAAAACCACAAATAGTTTTGAATCAAGGTCAAACTCTGGTTTGAAGAACCCGATTAGCTCCACGCAGAGTAAAATCTGCCATGCAAGAAACACCAAATGACCTCCTACAAACTCGCCTCCTATGTTTCCAAGACGGTTTACACGTGAAGACCGAGGCTCATAAATGTCATAAATGAAAGTTAAACCAAAATTCCCACTTACTTTTCCTTTCCACAGCCACTTAAATTTGGTGAATGCCATTTCAACACAAAAACATAATTCCATCTGTTAGTGGAGTTTCCACGTAGGCTTCCACCAAGTCCACTGGCCCTCTTCCAAATCTGGCAATACCTTATCATTTAAACCCCCTTTCAAATCTTTTAAAATCCATTGGAACCATTTCCCATATGCCATGCGACCCCTTTAGGTTCCCCTTAGTTTAGGTTAGATTCAAATAGATCTTAGGTTAGTTAACAAATTACCAACATAGTTCTTAGAATATTAGCCATTAGAATTCCCACCTTAGGTTAGGTTCAAATCACAACCCTTTAGTTATAGGTAGTAGCTAAAATAGCTTAGTATCCCCCTTAGTAACTCTTCCTTAATTTTCTTAGCATAACACTTAGGTTAGGATGTCGACCCCATAATAGAATAAAAGATTTAGGTTAGAACAATATACACATAAGTAAACATACCTAGAACTTAGTTGTTCTCACCTAGTGTAGGTTACCTTTAGGATAGTCCTTAAATTTTTAGGACTCCAAACGTCTCCAAAGAGAATTGAATTTTCTCAAGTCCTTAATGTCCCACCAAGATCAATCACCAAAGACCCGGGCACAAACATACAACTGAACAAAAACACGTTGCAACAAGGCCAAGAATTAGTATCATGTAAAATTCAGTCTTCTATGTTCCTTAAGCTACTAAATGTCAATTTTATCATTCAGTTTATGAAGAAGACTTGAAACATTCCTTGGATCACTAAAATTAATCCAAGGATGAGTTAGAAGAAGAAATAAGTCTGCAACTCTTAATACCAGATTGCAGCTCATCTTTTCGAAGTGAAAATGGATTCTTGACAACCATATAATTTTAGTCTAATAATTTTTAAGAACAAAAATATTTATCCCAATCAAGCATGATCTTTAACTATCAAAAGAACACATCTTTATCCAGAAAATCACATGTCAACACTTGAATGCAAAGAGGAATATATTAGTTGTTGAGGGTCTTGCATGCTTCCCTCCTAAAAAGAATCATCATCCCGATGATTATCTCATTTTTAATAGATTACAAAATGGAAAAATCATCTTATTCAAAAACATATCAGCATTAACTAAGTTCTTGAAATCAGCATTATATAGTTGTTTATTCAAAGTAATAAATACCTGCCCAAAACTAGCATACTTATTGTGTTACAAAGACAAAATCATACATTTTTGTTAGTCAACAGAATCAATCATGTTCAAATAGATATGGAAATGTAGATTTCATATCCTCAAGTTTTTCCCAAGTTGCACTTTCTTCATTAAAGTGGTCCCATTTGACCTTGCATTGACTTATCTCATGATTTCTCAAATGCAAATGGTGAGTTTCAAGTAATTATATGGGTTTAACCACGATTATTCCAGGTCTTGGAACCTACAAGGAATTCCAATTTAATACTTTTGATAAATTTGAAATATATTTCTTAAGTAAAGAAATATGGAAAACATCATGCATTCATGACAAAGCAGGAGGTAATTCTAAACGATAAGCTACGGGGTTGATTACTTCAACTATCTCAAAGGTTCCACATAATGAGGTGATAACTTGGAAACCTTACCAAAATTTATAGAACTCTTTTTCGGTTTAACCCAAAAAAAGACTTTCTCACCAAGTTCAAATTTCCTATCAACCTCTTTAAGTCAGCATAACTCTTTTTCCTATCTACTATTTTTTTCAAGCGTTCATGAATCAATTTAACTTTTGTTCCATTTCAGTAAGAATTTTAGGTCCAATTACCTCTCTATCCTCTATGTTATCCCAACTAACAGGGGTTCTGCATTTTCTTCCATATAATGCCTCAAAAGGTGCCATCTTAAGAGAAGCATGATATGTATTATTGTATGTGAATTCAACTAATGGAAGGTACTCTTCCCACTTATACTGTTGATCCATGCAATACATCCGTAACATATCTTCCAAAAATTGATTTACTCTTTCAGTCTCTACCATCTATTTTTTTGGATGATATGCAGAACTAAAATTCAACTTAGTTCCTAGAGCTGCATTAAGCGTTTGCCAAAATCTTGACGTCATTCTAGGATCTCTATCCGAAATGATTAATTCAGGTACTCCATGTAATCTGAAAATTTTGTGTATAAATCTTCTTGCCAAAATAGGAGAATCATCCTTGATTCCAAACGATAAAATGTGCTACCTTTGTTATTTTATCCACAACTACTAAAATAACATCATGCTTATTTCTTGACATAGGTAACCCTTGTACAAAATCCATGCTTATTACTTGCCATTTGTACTACGGTATGCTATGAGGATACAAAAAACGCTAGGTGCATATGTTCCGCCTTAACACGTTGACATTCAAGGCAATGTGTCACAAAGTCTAGAACATCCTTTTTCATTCCTTTCCAAAAATATTGTTGTTTTATATCAGCAAGCATTTTTGTAATGCTAGGGTGTCCAAAAAGGTGAATTGTGAAATTCTGCTAACAATTTCTTTCTCAAATCATTTAGCGAAGGTACATAGACTTTGTTTTCAAATCATAAGATTCCTTCTTTATCAAAGCAAAACCTTTATACCTCAAATCATTCGAATCTACAACAAGTGCTACTTTTACTTGCTAAAAGTAAGAGTCAGATTCCATAACACTTTTTACTTCATCCTTAAACTAAGTTCTTAATATTATAAGAGTAGAAATGTGCTTCCTATGACTTAGAGCATCAGCCACTCTATTTTCTTTACCCTTTATATAACTAATGTCAAAATCATATTGAGACAAAAACTCTAACCACCTTTGTTGTCTTGCATTAAGATTTGGTTGTGTGAAGATATACTTCAGTCCAAGGTCATCAATTTTTAATTCAAAAGGCTTACAAAGTAGGTAATGTCTCCAAACTTGTAGTGCATGAACAATGGCAGCAAGCTCTAAATCATTGGAGCATAATTCAACTCATGTAACTTTAGTTTTCTATTTTCATATGCTATGACATGACCATTTTGTAACAAAATACCTCCTAGACCTTCACCGATGCATCGATTTACCACCATAAAATCTCCATTAGGATCTAGTATTGTAAGAATAGGTGCTGAAGTTAACTATTCCTTCAAGCTTTTAAATGCAATTTCACATTTCTCACTCCAAACAAAATTTTATCTTTCTTCTTAAGGAAGTTATTGGGGCAACTATCTTAGAAAAATCTTTTACAAATTTCCTATAAGTAGCAAGAAGTCCCATGAAGCTTCTAAGTTCATGTACATTCTTAGGTGCACATGCCACTCTGTTATAGCTACAATTTTTGAAGGATCTACAATAATTGCATCTTTACTTATTACATGTCCCAAATAGTGTACTTCTATGTCATAGAAAGAACATTTAGACAGCTTACCAAATAACTATCTCTTTCTTAATATTCCCAAAACTATCTTCAAATGATCATGGTGTTCCTTAATACTTTTTGAATATATGAGAATGTCGTCCAAGAATACGAGCACAAATTTTTCCAAGTATTCTTGAAATATATTATTCATTAAATTCATAAATGTTGCAGTTCATTAGTTAATCCAAAAGGTAAAACTATAAACTCATAATGTCCATACCTTGTTCTGAAAGTTGTTTTATGAATATCCTCATCCTTAATTCGCAATTGATGATATCCATATCGAAGATCTATCTTGGAATATACCGATGCTCCACACATTTGATCAAATAAATCATCAATCCTAGGGAGTGGGTATTTATTCTTGATTGTTTCCTTGTTTAACATTTTGTAATCAATGCACAATCTAAGTGTTCCATCTTTCTTTTTCACAAAAATTATGGGTGCTCCCCAAGGTGAAACACTTGGTCTAATCAAACCTTGAGACAAAAGTTCATGCAACTGAGCCTTAAGCTCTACTAATTCTGTAGTATTCATTTGATATGGTGCTTTAGAAATAGGTTCAGTTCTAGGCTTGATCTCAATCGTGAAATCAAATTCCCTTTTAGGTGGAAGACCTGGCAATTCTTCTAGAAATACATCACTGAAGTCTCATAACAGTGGATATCATTCCATAATATCACTACTCTCTTCAGTCGATTAAGTAATTTTTACTACATATAAGGTACATCCTTTATTTTTAGCATTTTAAAGTTGCATAGCTGATAGTTTTCTAACAGAAATCTCGTGTTTCACACCCTGAGTCTTTGTTGTTTTTTTTCGGTTGTCTAAACAACTAATGTGTTTTTCAAAATAGTCCACTTTAGCCTTATGTTCTGCTAACCAATTAACACCTATGATTACATCATAAGATCCTAAAGGTGTAACATAAAGATCAACCTCAGTGGAAAAGTTAGGTAAATCAAGGACTGCTCCAAAAAGACACATACTAACCATATGAACAACATTATTCCCATACTGCACAATCCATGTTTTATCCATGTTTCCAGCTTTTATTTTTAATTTTGATTCTAATTTACTAGAAATAAAACATTCAGTAGCTCTGGTATAAAAATAATAGTTATAGGTAAGCCAAATAACTTACCCAAAACTTCTATGGGTGTGGCATGTTTCTTAGCTTGCTTGTCAGCTATTACAACATGTATCTTGTGTTATTTATTACGATCATCCTTCTTCAAAGGAAATTGATTCACGTAATGATCTTTGTCCATAGTTATAATAGCCTCCTACAGGTCCCTTCCTAGGCTCGGGTTTATTTCTAGCCTTAGAGTTATCGTTCTGACCCCCATATGGCTTCTATCCATTATTATTGTTCTTGGCAAAGTTGTTCCATGAATTACTAGAAAACTTGTTTGCTACTGCTTTCTTGTTTGTATCAGATGAAAAATTACTTTTCATTCCGAATTTCTTCTATGGTCCTTTCTTGGTTGTAAGAGACGATGAAGAGGAGTTGGGATTTTTCTTCCTTACTTCCTCCTTGTGAGCAGAAATTGCCTTTCATTTATGTTTCTACCTTATGGATTTTTCAAAAACCCCTTCCATCATGGTTGGGTTGTGAACATCCACCTCTCCCCCTATAATGGGATTCAATCCCATGATGAATTTTCATATCCTGAACTTCTCATCAGTTTGGTACTGAGGCACATACTTAAGGAGTTTTGTAAATCACTCCCAATACTTAGTTACAGTTAGCTTTCCTTGAGCTAAGTTCTGAAATTCAGTCATTTTCTTATCATAGTAGAGTTTTGGCAGCCATCATTGCCTAAAGTAACCTTTAAATTGGTCCCATGTGATATTATATTCATCAATGTTCAACTCATCCTTGCGGTTGTCCCACCATGAAGATGATTCATGAGAAAGATGATATGCTCCCCATATCGCCTTTGTTTCTTCTGAGAAATTTCTTATTGCAAAGTATTTCTCCATTTCACTGAGCCAATTCTCAGCTCCATCTCCTAATGTGGTGCCATCAAACTTGGGTGGACTTATCCTTTTTATGTCATTAGTGAGTTAGCCTAGCCTTTTTGTTCTCAGGGATGTTAACATTAGTGAGTTCTGTTAACATTGTTATTATTGTTATTACAACACCCACATTGGCGTTGTCCCTTGAGGTGGCTGATTATTGTTATCACTTCTTCTTCCTCCTCATTACCCATTACTTGTTGTTTAATCATAGCCAAATGATCTCTTGTGTCTAACAGGACATCAAGGATCTCATCAAGTTTCTAGGTAGTTGCTTTGCTCCTTCCTTAGGTGCGGGGTTATTTACAACATTTCCTCTTGTTCTCACCATTTTATATTACAAGAAAATTTAAGTTTCATCGATTATGGACACAATAGGTCCAAGAGCTGCAACCTTCACTGATACCAAGATGTAACATTCCCATTTTAAGACTTTAGAAAAAAAGGATTTTATATATATATATATATATATATATATAATGTTCACTGTTCTAAATAAAGCATTATTTAGAACAAACATTCCATGCCAATCGAATTCAAATAGATAACCATATGCAGTTGTAATGACTCGGTGATCCACCAATCTATTCATTCCATAACTCGGTAAGCTACCGATCTATTTATGTTATCTTATGTATTGAATACATATCATATACTTCATATACTTGGTCTTCCTACCCTACACCGGGTACTGAGTGATCTGTTTAAAGAACATATCTAAATATCTGTTACCAATATTCATCTGATATCACGTTGTTTTAAACTTGGTGACATAGGACAACGCAACCAACAACTTGCGATACTTTGGCCAAAGATTTACAACATACTATGTGTATGTCACTATTCCTAGATGACATACTCATCATATTGGAATACGTCCTTCACCTCACTCCTCTATTATCATGATTGGTCTTTACTGACTACCGTCAGTCCACTTGTCTAGGTTTAACCCTAGCCCTAGATAGAAACATAACTTATTATAGGAAGATGCTCACAATGGCTTAGGGTAAATGGGCATACTCGGTTGACCTAAGTCAACCTGGATGTGCCAACGTACCCTGAGCCATTGGAAGCTAATTCCTATCCTAAATATGCTCCTATCTTGACCTAGAGAGAAACTAAGTTCAAGTCCAAGTTCCTATTGTGTGTAGATCTGGATGATCAATGTGGAAGGGTGATGCCACATGTCAACTACAACATTGTATTCTCGAGAAGACCCAAGCCTTCTCAAAGTACAGCCCTGTAGTTGGCATGTGCCAACATCCTACATAAAACTACCTCATCGAGATGTACATACCCCAAGGAGATTGTTAATACGTTGTTAGTTTGGATTATTTCTTGATTACAAAAACCCTGCTAAACCCTAATCCAACACTCAATAAGTTCTTTCCTAAATTTGTTTCATTTAGTCCATGAAGAACTTCATTAAACTTATGGTTTCTTTTAATGTTCGGTTTCTCAGTTAAACCGGCAATTAACCAAATCAGACAACATTATCATAAGTTTCATTTAAGTGTTCTTTAACTTTCAGGAAGGTTTAACAACCGCATATAACTAATTAAAGTAGACTTCATACTAAATGAAGTCTAATAAATAGTAATCATACTTCCAAACCTTTTAGGTTTATATTCAATTGAGAGAGAGAAAGAATATTTCTCTACATGTTTAAGTATTAGGATATATCATTCCCAATGTCCATATTTCTTAATGCATGTTCATTATGCATCACCTTATTATGTTAAATTGTTTTAGAAAAACACAACATATTATGCAACTCAAAAAGTTGCTTCATTATAGGGGAAATTGAACTAATTCCCATTATCCATATTTAAACAAGATAACAAAGTAAGCATAACATACTATAAAGAATAACAACAAGATGGAATTTTCATCTTCTTTAAAATCAGTACGAGATAATATTCACAACCCATGCAAATAAAACACAACTCGCAATTCATCATTACAACTTATAAAATTTACATGACTATGCTCTTTAGGCAATTGCATAACAACAACCTTATACAATAAAGTATACAACTTTCTTTCACAATTCAACAAAAGAATGAATTAAAATTCTTTACTAAGAATTACATATATATCAGCCAATGCATCATATAAGTTTTTTCCTTCTTTTACCACTTAAGTCATCCATCTACAAAAATAGCTAGCACATGGGTCAGTTCGATGAACTGAGCATGATAAGCACTAATCATTAAAATGAAGTGCATTCCACTAATTGTTTCATTAAAGCAACATTGCTTTAATGAGATAATTAAGTCATCATAAAATCAGCATAAATGATAACAAAAGAAAGGAAGTACATTAATAAACTTAGATCAACTTTAAAAAGAAGAGCAAAATATAATAAACAATATCTACCTAAGATCTTAAGTTCTATTAATTCTATCAATGGCTTGTAAACAACAATCAATCCTGCCATCCCATTATTTCTTAATTCTATCCTAATAGAATACCACATTTACTTGTTCTAAGAGACAAAATAAATGTATACAACATGGTTCCTTCAAGGATGATTCACCTGTTCCTTTCCGGGATAACAATATTGCACATTCATCCTTAGAATATACCTCAAACAGAATTCCATAACCAAACATGAAGGTACAGAAAATCAGAACAGGCCATCTACACTTCCAATTCCAACTATTCATGTTAGAAGCTTCAATCAAATCAAACAACAATGTTCACAAACAAGCAGCTCCAAGGAGGAGTTATTCTCTACTCATAATCTTCACAAAAGATAAAGAGTACAAGAGACAAACCTACACTTTTCCATATAAACCAGACAAAACTAGTCAACAATAGTCAAACTATAAGTATCAATGAACTTAATAGCAAAACCTTACTTGGCTACTAGCTCTCAACACTATTTCCATCAATGATTCAACAAGATAGACCAACAGGTCAAGAGAAATCACAATTTTGAAATGGATTCGAGTAAAGAAAAGTTCAAACATTGAGCCTATCCAAGGGCAAAAAAAGAAGTAACATAATAAGGAAAGAACCAATGATAGATCATTTTGTTCAACTGAACAAGAAGTTCCAATTTCAGACCGATTCAGGATGACAACATACTACAGACCCTGAATGATATATAAAAAGATCTCAAAGAAAAGAATATAAAATTTCATTCTCGAAAGAAGCCCAAGACTCAATCACTGAGTCAGTCGAGAGTGACATTCCAAACAATAAATGATAAGTTTAAAATTACCCACGTAACCAAAATTAAGACTCACAAAGACTTCACTAATAAATACCAAAAAGGGTAAACGGTTCATGATTCAAAGAATCAACTTAATACAACTAAACAGAGAAGGAATCCTTCCTATTATTTCAGTGTCCAAGGTAATATCACAATCTTTCAAAAAGACCCAGATTTAATTAAAAGAGACAACTGAGAGGGAGGCAAGAACCCCAAATGCACCAGATACAGAAGATGTTTCAGTCATAGTTCCAAAACAATAGGAATGGAGTAAAAGAAAAACAACTTCACAACCATGAATAGAGACAGTGGTGACTTAGTACCAAATATTATACACAACCCAAAATGTGGTTTCTTCCAAATCCATGGGAAAAGAAATTCCCATTCTATTCTTACACCAATACCATCTCAAGGGAGTCAATATAATAAAAAATAAGACAAAAGTTCAACATTCCTTGAGATGTTTCCAGTTTCAAAACTCAAATGAGAGAAATAAACACTCAAACAAGTTTCACCTAGTTCCTCTGGTGAGTGAGTTGCTCAAAATAAAGAGTTATAAGCTAAAATTTAAAAAAGAATAACCCAATACCAAAAACCAATGAAGATTCAAATAAATCGAAATCGATCAAAATAAAATCTTAACACTCAAGTGTTAAATAAAGTTCAAGATGTCGAAACCCAAGCTTCACACACAAGTTCAAAACTTCACAAAAAATAATGCAATACAATGATAAATACAAACTCCATGAAATAGTTTAGTAATACATAAGTTTCCAAAATAGTGGTTCCATTCAAACGAAGCTCAAACACAAGCTTAAACAAACACAAAAGTTCAACTCGAGTCTGCATCCAAAGATGCAACCTAGAAGCAATATAAAATAGAACTAAAGTTTTCCTTAAATTCCAATCCATATAATTTCACGACAATCAAATCAAGCTCCATAACCTCGAATAAAAGATCAAGATTGCAAAGCAGAGATACAAAACACATTCCGCATACCAATTTCACTTGCATGCAGTCATAAAACTCACACAGAGAGACAATTTCCAAACAATACTATTTTTCCATGGATTTAAATCAAACACACAAGGATCTATAAAACCCAACAAGCAAAATAACTAGATAGACAAGAAAACTAAGAATCTCATGAGAGCAGAGTTGTTCTAATGAATCATTTAGAAGAACGTAAAGAATTTTAATAGTTAGAGCCTATCATGCCTAATAGCGCTTCCACCAACTCGAAGGAGACTTCCAGCCAGCTTCCAACTCTTTTTCTCCTCCAAGATAGATCAACAACAAAACATCTTTTCCTTCCAAGCTTCATATACTTCCTTCGATAAAAAATAGATCGTAAAAACCAAAAATAGTTTTGAACTGAAGGTCGAACTACTGGTTCGAAGAACCAGTTAGCTCCATGCAGAGAAAAATCCACCATGCAAGAAAAACCAAATGACCTCCTACAAACCCACCTCCTATGTTTCCAAGATGGTTTGCACATGAAGACCGAGGCTCATAAATGTCATAAATGCCAGTTAAACCAAAATTCCCGCTTACTTTTCCTTACCACCGCCACTTAAATTTGGCGAATGCCATTTCAACACAAAAACACAATTCCATCCGTTAGTGGAGTTTCCACGTAGGCTTCCACCAAGTCCACTGGCCCTCTACCAAATCTAGCAGTACCTTATCATTTAAACCCCCTTTCAAATCATTTAAAAGCCATTGGAACCATCACCCATATGTCATGCGACCCCTTTAGGTTCCCCTTAGTTTAGGTTAGATTCAAATAGAACTTAGGTTAATTTAAAAATTACCAACATAGGTCTTAGAACATTAGCCATTAGAATTCCCACCTTAGGTTAGGTTCAAATCACAACCCTTTAGTTATAGGTAGTAGCTAAAATAGCTTAGTATCCCCCTTAGTAACTCTTCCTTTATTTTCTTAGCATAACACTTAGGTTAGGATGCCAACCCCATAATAGAATAAGAGACTTAGGTTAGAACAATATACACATAAGTAAACATAGCTAGAACTTAGTTGTTCTCACCTAGTGTAGGTTACCGTTAGGATAGTCCTTAGATTTTTAGGACTCCAAACTTCTCCACAGAGAATTGAATTTTTCTCAAGTCCTTAATGTCCCACCAAGATCAATCACCAAAGACCCGGCACAAAACATACAACTGAACAAAAACACGTTGCAACAAGGCCAAGAATTAGTATCATGCAAATTTAGTCTTCTATGTTCCTTAAGCTACTGAATGTCAATTTTACCATTCAGTTTATGAAGAAGACTTGAAACATTCCTTGGATCACTGAAATTGATCCAAGGATGAGTCAGAAGAAGAAATAAGTCTACAACTCTTAATACTAGATTGCAGCTCATCTTTCCAAGTGAAAATGGATTCTTGACAACCATATAATTTTAGTCTAATGATTTTTAAGAACAAAAAATTTATCCCAATCAAGCATGATCTTCATCAGTCAAAAGAACACATCTTTATCCAGAAAATCACATGTCAACACTTGAATGCAAGGAGGAATATATCAGTTGTCGAGGGTGTTACATGCTTCCCTCCTAAAAAGAATCATCATCCCGATGATTATCTCATTTTTAACAGATTGCAAAAGGAAAAATCATCTTATTCAAAAACATATCAGCATTAATTAAGTTCTTAAATCAGCATTATATAGTTGTTTATTCAAAGTAATAAATACCTACCCAAAACTAGCATACTTATTGTGTTACAAAGATAAAATCATACGTTTTTATCAGCAATGAATCAATCCTGTTCAAATAGATATGGAAATGTAGTTTTCATATCCTCAAGGTTTTCCCAAGTTGCACTTTCTTCATTAAACTAGTCCCATTGACCTTGCATTGACTTATCTCACGATTTCTCAAATGCAACTGGTGAGTTTCAAGCACTCATATGGGTTTAACCATGATTATTCCTAGGTCTTGGACCTACAAGGAATTCCAATTTAACACGTGTGATAAATCTGAAACATATTTCTTAAGCAAAGAAATATGGAAAACATCATGCATTCATGACAAAGCAGGAGGTAATGCTAAATGATAAGCTACAGGGTTGATTACTTCAACTATCTCAAAAGGTCCCACATAACGAGGTGATAACTTGGCAGCCTTGCCAAAAGTTATAGAACTCTTTTTCAGTTTAACCCAAAGAAATACTTTCTCACCAAGTTCAAATTTCCTATCAACCCTCTTTAAGTCAACATAACTCTTTTGCCTATCTGCTTGCTTCTTTCAAGCGTTCACAATCAATTTAACTTTTTGTTCCATTTCAGTAAGAATTTTAGGTCCAATTACCTCTCTATCCTCTATGTTATCCCAACTAACAGGGTTCTGACATTTTCTTCCATATAATGCCTCGAAAGGTGCCATCTTAAGAGAAGCATGATATGTATTATTGTATGCGAATTCAACTAATGGAAGGTACTCTTCCCACTTATACTATTGATCCATGTAATACATCCGTAACATATCTTCCAAAACTTGATTTACTCTTTCAGTCTTCCCATCTATTTCCGGATGATATGCAAAACTGAAATTCAGCTTAGTTCCTAGAGCTGCATTAAGCATTTTGTCAAAATCTTGACGTCATTCTAGGATCTCTATCCGAAATGATTAACTCAGGTACTCCATGTAATCTGAAAATTTTGTGTACAAATCTTCTTGCCAAAATAGGAGAATCATCCTTCAAATTCCCAACAATAAAATGTGCTACCTTTGTTAGTTTATCCACAACTACTAAAATAACATCATGCTTATTTCTTGACATAGGTAACCCTTGTACAAAATCCATGCTTATTACTTGCCATTTGTACTATGGTATGCTATGAGGATACAAAAACTAGGTGGGTGCATATGTTCCACCTTAACACGTTGACATTCAAGGCAATGTGTCACAAAGTCTAGAACATCCTTTTTCATTCCTTTCCAGAAATATTGTTGTTTTATATCAGCAAGCATTTTTGTAATACCAGGGTGTCCAGAAAAAGGTGAATTATGAAATTCTGCTAACAATTTCTTTCTCAAATCATTTAGCAAAGGTACATAGACTCTGTTTTCAAATCGTAAGATTCCTTCTTTATCAAAGTGAAAACCTTTATACCTCAAATCATTCAAATCTACAGCAAGTGCTACTTTTACTTGCTGAAAGTAAGAGTCAGATTCCATAACACTTTTTACTTCATCCTTAAACTAAGTTCTTAACATTATAAGAGTAGAAATGTGCTTCCTACGACTTAGAGCATCAACCACTCTATTTTCTTTACCCTTTATATAACTAATGTCAAAATCATATTGAGACAAAAAATCTAACCACCTTTTTTGTCTTGCATTAAGATTTGGTTGAGTGAAGATATACTTCAGTCCAAGGTGATCAGTTTTCAATTCAAAAGGCTTACCAAGTAGGTAATGTCTCCAAACTTGTAGTGCATGAACAATGGCAGCAAACTCTAAATCATGTGGAGCATAATTCAACTCATGTAACTTTAGTTTTCTACTTTCATATGCTATGACATGACCATTTTGTAACAAAATACCTCCTAGACCTTCACCTGATGCATCAATTACCACCATAAAATCTCCATTAGGATCTGGTACTTGCAAGAATAGGTGCTGAAGTTAACTATTCCTTCAAGGTTTTAAATGCAATTTCACATTTCTCACTCCAAACAAACTTTTTATCTTTCTTCAGTAAGGAAGTTATTGGTGTAGCTATCTTAGAAAAATCTTTTACAAATTTCCTATAGTAGCCAACAAGTCCCATGAAGCTTCTAACTTCATGTACATTCTTAGGTGCATGCCACTCTGTTACCACTCTCTTTCTTATAGCTCCCAATTTTCAAAGGATCTACAACAATTCCATCTTTACTTATTACATGTCCCAAATAGTGTACTTTTGTGTCATAGAAAGAACATTTAGACAACTTACCAAATAACTGTCTCTTTCTTAATATTCCCAAAACTATCTTCAAATGCTCATGGTGTTCCTTAATAATTTTTGAATATATGAAAATGTCGTCCAAGAATACGAGCAAAAATTTTTCCAAGTATTCTTGAAAGATATTATTCATTAAATTCATAAATGTTGCAGGTGCATTAGTTAATCCAAAAGGTAAAACCGTAAACTCATAATGTCCATACCTTGTTTTAAAAGTTGTTTTATGAATATCCTCATCCTTAATTCATAATTGATGATATCCAGATCAAAGATCTATCTTGGAATATACCGATGCTCCATGCATCTGATCAAATAAATCATCAATCCTAGGGAGTGGGTATCTATTCTTGATTGTTTCCTTGTTTAACATTCTATAATCAATGCACAATCTAAGTGTTCCATCTTTCTTTTTCACAAAAATTACGGGTGCTCCCCAAGGTGAAACACTTGGTCTAATCAAACCTTGAGACAAAGTTCATGCAACTGAGCCTTAAGCTCTACTAATTCTATAGTAGTCATTCGATATGGTGCTTTAGAAATAGGTTCAGTTCCAGGCTTGATCTCTATCGTGAAATCAAATTCCCTTTTGGGTGGAAGACCTGGTAATTCTTCCGAAATACGTCACTGAAGTCTCATAACAACGGATATCATTCCATAATATTGCTGCTCTCTTCATTGATTCAGTAATTTTTACTGCATATAAGGTACATCCTTTATTTTTGGCCTTTTTAAGTTGCATAGATGACAGTTTTCTAACAGAAATCTCATGTTTCACACCCTGAATCTCTGTTGTTTTCTTAGGTTGTCTAAACAACTAATGTGTTTTTCAAAATAGTCCACTTTAGCCTTATGTTCTACTAACCAATTAACACCTATGATTACATCATAAGACCCCAAAGGTGCAACATAAAGATCAACCTCAATGGAAAAGTTAGGTAAATCAAGGACTGCTCCAAAAAGACACATACTAACCATATGAACAACATTATTCCCATATTGTATAGTCCATGTTTTATCCATGTTTCTAGATTTTATTTTTAATTTTGATGCTAATTTACTAGAAATAAAACATTCAGTAGCTCCGGTATCAAAAATAATAGTTATTGGTAAGCCAAATAACTTACCCAAACTTCTATGGGTGTGGCATGTTTCTCAGCTTGCTTGTCAGCTACTACAGCGTGTATCTTGTGTTATTGATTATGATCATCCTTCTTCAAAGGACATTGATTCACGTAATGATCTTTGCCATAGTTATAACAGCCTCCTATAGGTCCCTTCCTAGGCTCGGGTTTATTTCCAGCCTTAGAGTTATCATTCTGACCCCCATAGGACTTATGTCCATTATTATTGTTCTTGACAAAGTTGTTCCATGCATTACCAACAAACTTGTTTGTTGCTTGCTTTCTTGTTTGTATCAGATGAAAACTTACTTTTCATTCCAAATTTCTTCCATGGTCCTTTCTTGGGTGTAAGAGATGATGAAGAGGAGTTGGGATTTTTCTTCCTTACTTCCTCCTTGTGAGCAGAAATTGCCTTTAATTTATGTTCATGCCTTATGGATTTTTCAACAACCCCTTCCATCATGGTTGGGATGTGAACATCCACCTCTCCCCTATAATGGGATTCAATCCCATGATGAATTTCCATATCCTAAACTTCTCATCAGTTTGGTATTGAGGCACATACTTAAGGAGTTTTGTAAATCACTCCCAATACTCAGTTACAGTTAGCTTTCCTTGAGCTAAGTTCTGAAATTTAGTCATTTTCTTATCATAGTAGAGTTATGGCAGCCATCATTGCCTAAAGTAACCTTTAAATTGGTCCCATGTGATATTATATTCATCAATGTTCAACTCAGCCTTGCGGTTGTCCCACCATGAAGATGCTTCATGAGAAAGCTGATATGCTCCCCATATCACCTTTGTTTCTTCTGAGAAATTTCTTATTGCAAAGTATTTCTCCATTTTGCTGAGCCAGTTCTCAACTCCATCTCCTAATGTGGTGCCATCAAACTTGGGTGGACTTATCCTTTTTATGTCATTAGTGAGTTCTGCTGCTAGCCTAGCCTTTTTGTTCTCAGGCTGAACATGTATGTTAACATTGTTATTATCAACACCCACATTGGCGTTGTCCCTTGGAGGTGGTTGATTATTGTTATCAGCTTCTTCTTCCTCCTCATTACCCATTACTTGTTGTTCAAGCACAGCCAAATGATCTCTTGTGTCCAATAGGGCAGCAAGGATCTCATCAAGTTTCTGGGTAGTTGCTTGCTCCTTCCTTAGGTGGAGGGTTATTTGCAACATTTCCTCTTGTTCTCACCATTTTATATTACAAAAAAATTTAAGTTTCATCATTATGGACACAATAGGTCCAAGAGCTGCAACCTTCAGCTCTGATACCAAGATGTAACATTCCCATTTTAAGACTTTAGAAACAAGGGAAATTTTTTTGTTATTTTCTTTAAATAATGTTCACTGTTCTAAATAAAGCATTATTTAGAACAAACATTCCATGCCAATTGAATTCAAATAGATAACCATATGCAGTTGTAATGACTCGGTGATCCACCGATCTATTCATTCCATAACTCGGTAAGATACTGATCTATTTATGTTATCTTATGTATTGAATACATATCGTATACTTCATATACTTGGTCTTCCTACCCTACACCGGTCTTGAGTGATCTATTAAAGAACATATCTAAATATCATTACCAATATATTCATCGATATCACGTTGTTTTAAACTTGGTGACATAGGACAACACAACCAACAAGCTTGCTACTTTGGCCAAAGATTTACAACATACTATGTATGTCACTATTCCTAGATGACATACTCATCATATTGGAATAAATCCTTCACCTCACTCCTCTATTATCATGATTGGTCTTTACTTGACTACCATCAGTCCACTTGTCTAGGTTTAACCCTAGCCCTAGATAGAAACATAACTTATTATAGGAAGATGCTCATAATGGCTTAGGGTAAATGGGCATACTTGGTTGACCTAAGTCAACCGGATGTGCCAACGTACCCTGAGCCATTGGAAGCTAATTCCTATCCTAAATATGCTCCTATCCTGACCTAGAGAGAAACTAAGTTCAAGTCCGAGTTCCTATTGTGTGTAGATCTGGATGATCAATGTGGAAGGGTGATGCCACATGTCAACTACAATGTTGTATTCTCAGAAGACCCAATTCTTCTTGAAAGTACAACCCTGTAGTTGGCATGTGCCAACATCCTACAAAAACTACCTCATCGAGATGTACATACCCCAAGGAGATTGTTAATACGTTGTTAGTTTGGATTATTTCTTGATTACAACAACCCTGCTAAACCCTAATCCAACACTCAATAAGTTCTTTCCTAAATTTGTTTCATTTAGTCCATGAAGAACTTCGTTAAACTTATGGTTGCTTTTAATGTTCGGTTTCTCAGTTAAACCGGCAATTAACTAAATCAGGACAACGTTATCATAAGTTTCTTTTAAGTGTCCATTAACTTTTAGGAAGGTTTATCAACCACATATAACTAATTAAAGTAGACTTCATACTAAATGAAGTCTAATAAATAGTAATCATACATCCAAACCTTTTAGGTTTATATTCAATTGAGAGAGAGAAAGAATCTTTCTCTACATGTTTAAGTATTAGGATATATCATTCCCAATGTCCATATTTCTTAATGCATGTTCATTATGCATCACCTTATTATGTTAAATTGTTTTTAGAAAAACACAACATATTATGCAACTCAACAAGTTGCTTCATTATAGGGGAAATTGAACTAATTCCCATTATCCATATTTAAACAAGATAACAAAGTAAGCATAACATACTATAAAGAATAACAACAAGATGGAATTTTCATCTTCTTTAAAATAGTACGAGATAATATTCACAACCCATGCAAATAAAACACAACTCACAATTCATCATTACAACTTATAAAATTTACATGACTATGCTCTTTAGGAACTACATAACAACAACCTTATACAATAAAGTATACAACTTTCTTTCACAATTCAACAAAAGAATGAATCAGAATTCTTTACTAAGAATTACACATATATCAGCCAATGCATCATATAAGTTTTTTTCCTTCTTTTACCACTTAAGTCGTCCATCTACAAAAATAGCTAGCACGGGTCATTTGATGAACTGAGCATGATAAGCACTAATCATTAAAATGAAGTGCATTCCACTAATTGTTTCATTAAAGCAACACTTGCTTTAATGAGATAATTAAGTCATCATAAATCAACATAAATGATAAAAGAAAAGAAGTACATTAATAAACTTAGATCAACTTTATAAGAAGAGCAGAATATAATAATCAATATCTACCTAAGATCTTAAGTTCTATTAATTCTATCAATGGCTTGTAAACAACAATCAATCCTACCATCCCATTATTTCTTAATTCTATCCTAATAGAATACCACATTTACCTGTTCTAAGAGACAAAATAAATGTATACAACATGGTTCCTTCAAGGATGATTCACCTGTTCCTTTCCGGGATAACAATATTACACATTCATCCTTAGAATATACCTCAAACAAAATTCCATAACCAAACATGAAGGTACAAAAAATTAGAACAAGCCATCTACACTTCCAATTCCAACTATTCATGTTAGAAGCTTCATCAAATAAAACAACAATGTTCAAAAACAAGTAGCTCCAAGGAGGAGTTATTCTCTACTCATATTCTTCACAAAAGATAAAGAGTACAAGAGAAAAACCTACACTTTTCCATATAAACTAGACAAGACTAGTCAACAACAGTCAAACTATAAGTATCAATGAACTTAATAGAAAACCTTACTGGCTACTAGCTCTCAACACTATTTCCATCAATGATTTGAACAAGATAGACCAACAGGTCAAGAGAAATCACAATTTTGAAATGGATTCGAGTAAAGAAAAGTTCGAACATTGAGCCTATCCAAGGGTAGAAAAGAAGTAACATAATAAGGAAAGAACCAATGATAAATCATTTTGTTCAACTAACAAGAAGTTCCAATTAGACCGATTCAGGATGACAACATATTGCAGACCCTGAATGATATAAAAAGATCTCAAAGAAAAAGAATATAAAATTTCATTCTCGAAAGAAGCCCAAGACTCAATCACTAGTCGATCAGAGTGACATTCCAAACAATAAACGATAAGTTTAAGAATTACCCACGTAACCAAAACTTGAAGACTCACAAAGACTTCACTAATAAATACCAAAAAGGTAAATGGTTCGTGATTCAAAGAATCAACTTAATACAACTGAACAGAGAAGGAATCCTTCCTATTATTTTTGTGTGTCCAGGTAATATCACAATCTTTCAAAAAGACCTAGATTTAATTAAAAGAGACAACCAGAGAGGGAGGCAAGAACCCCAAACACCGATATCGAGAAGATGTTTTAGGTCATAGTTCCAAAACAATAGGAACGGAGTAAAAGAAAAACAACTTCACAACCACGAATAGAACACATGGTGACTTAGTACCAAATATACAGATCAACCCAAACGGGTTTCTTCCAATCAGTGGGAAAAAATTCACTTCCGATTCTTACACTCATACCATCTCAAGGGAGTCGAAATAATAAAAAAATAAGAACGAAGTTCAACATTCCTTGAGATATTTCCAGTTTCAAAACTCAAATGATTTAAATAACTCAAACAAGTTTCACCCAGTCTCCTGGTGAGTGAGTTGTAAAATAAAGAGTTATAAGCTAAAATTTTAACAAAAGAATAACCCAATACCAAAAATGAATGAATAGAATCAAAATAAATAATCGATCAAAATAAAAGCTCTTAACACTCAAGTGTTAAATCAGAGTTCAGTGCCAAACCCAAGCTTCACGCACAATGCATTCAAAACTTCACAAGAAAAATAATGTGAATACAGTGATAAACACAAACTCCATGCAATAGTTCAGTAAAGCATACATTTCCAAAATAGTGGTTCCATTCAAATGAAGCTCAAACACAAGCTTAAACAAACACAAAGTTCAACTCGAGTTTGCATCCAAAGATCGCAACCCAGAAGCAATATAAAATAGAACTGAAGTTTTCCTTAAATTCCAATCCATATAATTTCACATGACAATCAAATCAAGCTCCATAACCTCAAATAAAAGATCAAGATTGCAAAGAAGAGATACAGAACACATTCCACTTACCAATTTCACTTGCATGCGAGTCATAAAACTCACATGAGAAAACAATTTCCAAACAATACTATTTTTCCATGGATTAAATCAAACACACAAGGATCTATAAAACCTAGTAAGCAAAATAACCAGACATAAACAAGAAAACCAAAATCTCATGAGAGAGTTGTTATAATGAATAATTTAGAAGAACGCAAAAGAATTTTAATAGTTAGAGCCTATCATGCCTTATAGCGCTTCCACCAACTCGAAGGAGACTTCCAGTCAAGCTTCCAACTCTTTTTCTCCTCTAAGACAGATCAACAATGAAACATCTTTTCCTTTCAAGCTTCATATAGTTCCCTTCCATAAAAAATAGATTGTAAAAATCAAAAATAGTTTTGAACTGAAGGTCGAACTATGGTTCGAAGAACCAGTTAGCTCTATGCAGAGAAAAAATCTGCCATGCAAGAAAAACCAAATGACCTCCTACAAACCCACCTCCTATGTTTCCAAGATGGTTTACACATGAATACCGAGGCTCATAAATGTCATAAATGCTAGTCAAACCAAAATTCCTACTTACTTTTCCTTTCCACCACCACTTAAATTTGGCATGCCATTTCAACACAAAAACAAATTCCATCCATTAGTGGAGTTTCCACGTAGGCTTCTACCAAGTCCACTGGCCCTCTTGCTGCAAATCTAGCGTACCTTATCATTTAAACCCCCTTTCAAATCATTTAAAATCCATTGGAACCATCGCCCATATGTCATGCGACCCCTTTAGGTTCCCCTTAGTTTAGGTTAGATTCAAATAGAACTTAGGTTAGTTTAAAAATTACCAACATAGGTCTTACAACATTAGCCATTAGAATTCCCACCTTAGGTTAGGTTCAAATCACAACCCTTTAGTTATAGGTAGTAGCTAAAATAGCTTAGTATCCCCCTTAGTAACTCTTCCTTTATTTTCTTAGCATAACACTTAGGTTAGGATGCCAAACCCCATAATAGAATAAGAGACTTAGGTTAGAAAAATATACACATAAGTAAACATAGCTAGAACTTAGTTGTTCTCACCTAGCGTAGGTTACCTTAGATTAGGATAGTCCTTAGATTTTAGGACTCGAACTTCTCCATAGAGAATTGAATTTTTCTCAAGTCCTTAATGTCCCACCAAGATCAATCACCAAAGACCTAGGGCACAAACATACAACCTAACAAAACATGTTGTAACAAGGACCAAGATTTAGTATCATGCACAATTTAGTCTTCTATGTTCCTTTAGCTATTGAATGTCAATTTTACCATTCATTTATGAAGAAGACTTGAAACATTCCTTGGATCACTTAAATTGATAAAGGATGAGTCGAAGAAGAAATAAGTCTGCAACTCTTAATACAGATTTCAGCTCATCTTTCCGAAGTGAAAATGGATTCTTGACAACCATATAATGTCAGTCTAATAATTTTTAAGAAAAAAAAATTTATCGATGCTTCCATTACTTCTAGAACTCACAAAATATTCATGATGGCGAATGAGGCCGATATCCACATGCACGAGCTAGATATAGAGGTTTGTGACTCGGAATAGAAAATATGAAGTCCTTATCAAAATTCGTAAGGATCCAAAATGTTCAACATAAAAACGCAGCCCAACTCTTACATTTATAGTTGAATCCATGGAAGAAGAAGAGGAGGGAAAATCTGAATTTTAAATACAACCACCAAAAAGAAGCATTCAATGTTGTAGACACAAAAATTGGGTCACACTTCCCTTAGTCCCTTCACAAATAAACACCTTGGATACATTCACCTAACCATGACCCCTTTCATCCCACTTTAATATTAATTTAAATAATTTAATTAAATTAATTCATTATCCTCATAATATTTATTATTTAAATATCCTATTTGGGATAATACCTACATATCCACCTCACCTAGACACCTCATCTAGCCACTTCATCCTAAGACCTATTCTTAGTATGTTTCCATAACTAACTAAGACCTACCCAAACCCTAAAAATCAAAACCTATATTCCCTCTAACCACATTCTCATCTATTAGAAGGAAGCTTCCATGCTAATCCATAGAGAGAAGTGAGCGAGATCTAAGAAAATCAAAGGGATCTGTCCATTTTAGAAAACCTAGGAAATCCTACCCTAAACAATGCTAGTTACCTAATCCGCTTCCGATCAACCCGGAACCACTTTGCCGATTACCATTTACCCCGAAACACCTTATTTCAAGGTTGTCACATTATTGAGAGGTTGGAAAAATCTTCTAAGAACAAGTGACGAAACGAGAGATGCATGCAAGTAAACCAAAATTAGTACATGAATTAGAGCATCCATATCTAGCACTTTGAAAGCAACCATAGAGCCATTTTCCTTCACGGGAGCATCTGGGGAAGCGCTAGTACCACACCAAGTTCCATCCATTTGATCACCCACCATTGCCAACCAGACATCAAGCTCGTATGAACGGTAAGTTTTTGTTAACCAACACTAGTTCATTATCATTTAAGCAGACTCTTTACTTCTATTATTAGTTTCTACTCCCCTATCCATTCCCCCACCATTTTGCCTCCATGCAAACTTGACCATCCCTTCACCCACACCCTTGAACTACCCATATCTAGATTTTAATCATTCATGTGCATACCTAAGACCCACACAAACCTTTCCATTGCCCTTTCACTTTCATCTAGCCTCAGATCTATCCTCACCTCAAGTTTTTATTGAATTTCTTATACCTCGGCGAATACCGATCTTTGGTTAACCACAACCACCATCGGTTAACCTAAACCGACATCGGTCATACCAGACTGATGTCGGTCTCTGTGTTTTGACCAAAAACCAAGAATAGAGCTTAAAACCTCCACCAAATACCCAAAACTACCCAAAACCTCACCCTGACCAGTACTAGTACCCTGACCAAGACCTTGACCTTCAGATTTAGTCATAGCTTAGCCTATTGTGAACAAATTTGCTTATTGTAGATGAATGAGATACCTAAATTGTTTTAACTACAGTAGGATTTCCTTTATTATTAGCATTAAGTTGTTTTAAATAGTGGATTGATAGCCGTCTAGGAAGTATCACTCTTCTGGATCTAGCACACGCTAGGTAGTCCACTGCATATATTGTTTAACTTTCATTTGGTGGTCTTATTTTCCATTTCAGGTAGTTCCTCTAAGAAAAAGGAAGCTCTCACGATCAGTGTGGATCTAGAAGTCATATGCACACAACAACCTATAACCGAATCTTAACAGTATTCCTCTGCCGTTTACCCTTATCTATTGCGTTAACATTTGAAGAAATGCTCTAGAATCAATTTGAAACATTTTGGCATGCCAGTGGGACCCATTCGGGTTCTTTGCATTCTTTCATTTCTAGGTGAAAAGTTGCATGTTTGTTTCCTTTCTAAAAGGTTCTTACATTAAAATTTCTCCCCTGGAACCTTCTCTTCTTCTATTGTCTAAAAGTAATCATATTTTGGTGCTTTAAAAATAACACTTCTTCCCTTTCATTAGTATCACATTAGTGAAAGAGCATCCCTTCTCCTATTCATCTTTTTGTGTCATCGAATTCAACATTTCAATTTGGGTTTAAAACTTGTTTCATTTCATTTTGCTTCTCTGCATTAGCTCACATTAATTGAGGGCAACCTATACACTGGAAGTCATGCCCAGTTGATGGTTGACAAATGAATTGTAGAAAAGCACTTCCTTTCTCTTTCTCTCTCTAAGTCTTACCAAACATCACAAAATTAAAAATATATACACATTCTTAAACAACATCTCACCGGAAGAAGTTGTAGGTGATCACATGATCATGGTATAGTGGGCACCCCGCTTGTTATCTCTATCTAGTACCCCATCATAGGACAGCCCCCTTTGATATAACATATCTGAAACCTCTCCTTGTAGATCTCCATCTTCATAGGAAGCCATCCTCACCAAAAAAATATATTCTAAAGTTCATGAGTTAGTCCTTAAATAGCATAAGCTAAACAAGCATAATAGAAAAAGCACTCTCAGGATTGTATTTTTCTTAGTGTTTATGTTTCGCTTGCATTTTGAGGTGAGAGGTCATGTTCTTCATTTGCTTATTTCCCCTTGTACGCTCCTCATCACAGTTTGTGTATTCCAAATTCATCTAAGTGTTCTTGGACCATATTCTCATCATTCTCAAAATTCTAGGTTTGATTCCACATCTAATTTTAACTCACAACCACATTTTCTTCATCACTATTTCAATTTCATAGTAACCGGTGTTAGTCTAGTGACCATCATCGAGTTACCTTCTAACCGTCATCAGTTTTTCCTAACCGGTGTCGGTTTACTATTATTTTGGTCAACCTACCCAAAAGGACACCTACTTCACCTTTTGTGTTGTTCAGAGTCTCTATTATTCTTATCATATTCACTGACCTGGTAATTCCATCAGCATCTTGCATACTTGGCAAAGTATTGGCCTTTTACCTTGTTTTGACCAACTGTCCACTTTCCACAGTGACCGACCACGGTTACTGTGTGGCATCATTTAACCTAGCCAAAGATCAGTTAGCCTATGTAATTTTCCAGCTAACATTTAACCCTAATTCACCTACCACCACCTATTTATCTTGTCTCTGTTGTATTTCTCTATCATTTACAGAAAGAAATCTTGCCACATCAATGCTTATTCACATGGTGCTAACCCGAATCCAAGAAAATGAACTCATATTCCATGCCAGTCGTCAACCACTCCCACCTAGTCCTTCACCACCTTCTATTTTATCACCCATGGATCCTACCCAACCTATCACTATCACCATAGGAGACGAGGAGTTCACACGACTCCTTGACCAGAACCCTGCTACCTTGTAGTTTTATCTTTCCCACTCATCCACTCGAGATGCCTTGGGTCAGTTGATATATGGCATGCCCATATCTATTCCCCCGACACTCGCTCCTACTTCTGCTCCAACCTCCTCTGGCTCCATGCTACCCACACCTACCTTACCCCTAGTCATTTCACAGTTAGGCCCCATACCTACTATGACTACCACATCTACCACATCTATTGCACCCACCACATCCACTATACCTTCACCAACCACCCAGAACATAACCTCATCCACACCTATTGTTTCATATATACCCATAGCTACACAACCACCCCGGTGTCGGTGACCCCTACCCCTTTTCAAAATGTTGTTCTTTCTATTCCATAATCCTTAGCCCCCATTTCCACTAGGGTCACCATGACCCTTCCACCTCCATATATGTACTATCAGACTTACCAGTAAATTTGGACCATCATGACCGCATCAATTTCTTTAAACCGTCATCGGTCATCCTGCTTAGTCTTTTTCCTACCCCCTACCCCTAATTGTTGACCTGAATCCTTTTTTACCCCACCCACACCTCACTTGGACACTTCACTATATCCTCTTGACCTTATCATTTACCCCCTCACCTCATCCTCATTTGGGGACTCATTATTTTTCCCATACCTCAGCCCTACCCATGCCGTGACCTAGATACTTGGACCTAGAACATCACTAGTGACCTTCGGCCTCATGTGTTTGCTATACCTTGTGGCACTGTTACTTGTGATGATGGACATACTAACCTTACCTTGCCTCTTGTTGTGACCGTTTATCCTAATCCAACCCTTGGTGTCTTTGGAACATACCTACTGCGTTCCACTGCTGACTGTGTCATGTTTCTGACCATATCCTATACCTTGGTTACCCGGAATCACGTCAACCTTGTTTGGATAAACCTATCAACCTTAGAGAATGTATATTTTTCCTACTCTTCAACTTTGGTATCATGTTGCAGTTTATAAGTGTGTTTACATTTGACTATTACTACCTTTGATTGTGACCCATTACCTAAATCACCCGAGTAGACCTTTTTTCTTTTTTACCTGTTGCCCACCTTCTTCTTCATCACATTCATATTTTATCAAACCGTTCACCGATTCTACCTTCTACCTCATCGGTTCCTAGTTTGAGGGATCACCTTCACCCACACATGGGAAACCCCATCTTATTTTTCCATCGTCCACATTTCTCCGTACAAGCTACGGAACAAAAAGGGGAAAAATGTAGACACCAAAATTTGGTCACACTCCCCTGGTCCCTCGGAAAATAAACACCTTGGACACATTCACCTAACCATGGCCCCTTTCTTCCCAATTTAATATAAATTTAATTAATTAAATTAAATTAATTCATTATCCTCATAATATTATTATTCAAATATCCTAATTGGGATAATGCCTACATATCCACCTCATCTAGCCACTTCACCCTAATACCTATTCTTAGTATGTTGCCATAACTAAGACCTACCCAAACCCTAAAAATCAAAGCCTATATTCCCTCTAACCACATTCCCATCTGTTAGAATGAAGCTTTCATGCTAATCCATGGAGATAAGTGAGCGAGATCCAAGAAAATCAAAGGGATCTCGCCAATTTTAAAAACCTAGAAATCCCACCCTCGACGCCGCTACCCTAATCGCCACCGCCAAGTCAACCCGAACCACCATTGGTTACCATTTAACCCCATAAAAAACTTATTTCGAGGTTGGCACATTGTTGAGAGGTTGGAAAAATCTTCTGAGAACAAGTGACAAAACCAAAGTTGTATGCAAGCAAAACCAACATTAGTACACGCATCGAGCATCCATAAGAATGCACTTTGAAGAAACCACAAAGAAATTTTACTTCATGGGAGCATCCGAGGAAACGTAATTACCACACCAAATTCCATCCATTTGATCACCCACCATTGCTAACCAGACATCAAGCTCATACGAACGGTAAGTTTTTGTTAACCAAAGACTAGTTCATTATCATTTAAGCAGACTCTTTACTTCTATTATTAGTTTCTGCTCCCCTTTCCATTCCCCCACCATTTTTCCTCCATGAAAACTTGACCATCCCTTCACCCACACCCTTGAACTACCCATATCTAGATTTTAATCATTCATGTGTGTACCTAAGACCCACACGAACCTTGCCATTTCCCTTTCACTTTCATCTAACCTCAGATCTATCCTCACCTCAAGTTTTTATTGAGTTTCTGTACCCCGACCATACCGACGCCGGTTAACCACAACCACTACTGGTTAACCTAAAATGACATCAGTCATACCAGACTGACATCAATCTTTATGTTTTGACCAAAAACCAAGAACAGCTTAAAACCTCCACCAAATACCCAAAACCACCCAGAACCTCACCCTGACCGATAGTAGCCATTACCTTGACCAAGACCTTAACCTTCAAATTCAGTCATAGCTTAGCCTGTTGTGAACAAATTTTCTTATTATAGATGAATGAGATACCTAAATCATTTTAACTACAGTAGGATTTCATTTATTATTAGCATTAAGTTGTTTTAAACAATGGATTGATAGTTGTTTAGGAAGTATCACTCTTCCCGGATCTAGCATACGCTAGGCAGTCCACTACATATATTGTTTAACTTTCATTTGGTGGTCTTGTTTTCCATTTCAGGTAGTTCCTCCAAGAAAAAGGAAGCTCTCACGATTAGATGTGGATCTAGAAGTCATACGTGTGTAATAACCTACAACCAGCATCTTAACAGGTATTCCTCCTATCCCTTTACCCTTATCTATTTCGTCAACATTTGAAGAAACGCTCTAGAATCAAGTGAAATAAATGCCTGTAAATCCACCTAAAAATATATCAAATGCACTTCCCAAGTCTGTTTTTGATATGTTGGAGAAGGAAAGATGGAGGATCTTGATCAAATCAGCTGCTTGGAGAAATCAAATCTACTCATTAATGCCCATAAATATGTTTTCTCATTTCTCATCTACCATATCTCCAAGAATTTTAATTTGAATGTCTAGTATCGTATCCTATGTCAGCAGCTATTAGCCGAGACTAGGCGTGCATAGATTAGAGCTTCTTATCAACATATATGGTTATCAAAAAATTTTCAGATTTATCTGTGCACACAAGACATGTGGCATGCTGATTGAATGAAAGGATGGAAAATTATACAAATTTTCTTGTCTTTTTACCACATGTCACTCATTGATTTGTTGCAAGGATTTAGTGCCCTATTGGCACACTTGGACTAGTTGCGTGTGGCACACTCAAGTTTTTCAGAATGACATGGCATGGACTAGTATAGAAGAGGGCGCAAAGATATGCGGGAAAAAGAATGAGGCGCGGGACAAGGGAAGAAGGAAGGAGGGTGTAACATGTGAGGAGGAAGTGAGGTAGACTGATGAGTGGAGAATGTATGGTCAAGGCACAACTATTACAAGGTAATGTGTGGGGCACATGAGAGGGACAGGGACTTAGCTGATTGAAGCAAGTGCAAGGTGCACACACAAGATGAATAGCTGCTAGGAAGAAGGAGAATGCACAAAATATGTGTGTAAGGTAAGAGTGGAACAAAGAGGAAATGGAAAAGGGGAGAAGGGGAAGTGTGCAAGGGCACATGAGGAAACAATGACCAAGTGAATGTGCCTAGGAGACACTTGAGGTGCACGCTATTGAAATGAAGATCTTTGTGTCAAAATTTATATGTAAGTTGTCTTAATAACTAGGAGAGTTATTTGGATAACACATACCTTACCCAACCAACTTATTATAACTTACTTTCCCAACCTACCTACCCAACTCACGTACCCAACCTACCCACTCAAATTACTTAATCCAATCTCATTCTTCCCTAGTTCAAGGGAGAACTACATGGGCCTGAGGCCCCTTTTGCAAGGGCTATGTAGGCAGCACTACAAGGGCATGGGGCCCTCAAAGGTTATCTCGACCACTCTTTTGTTAGAAAATGAAAGAGATTATATTATTAAAAAGACCGAAAATAATATAATAATTGTTCAATACATCCAGGATATTTTATTAGACAAGGGAGATTACAATATATAGAAGATTGATCTCCTTAATACAAGGAGTCAACTTCAATCTCATGATCCACTAATCACTCAACATATCTCAACAACTCTTATCTACATGAGTTACAACTCACTTACATTATTTACTCACACAATATATAATATATATTTGCACACACACAAATATATAAATATCTAATGTTCACAATAACAAAACTATTCCTAACATTCACCCCCTTAGTGTGAACATGGGAAAAACATACACACTCTTATCTCATAGTATGCTCTCCTCTATGGAGCATGTCAAACTCTGTGACTCATGACCTTGATACTAATGAAGGGAGCAATGCTCAACCTTCTATGGTTTTACAGGTTTACCACAAACCTTGACGTGTAACAGATCCATCACCTATCCACCTCATGTGGTTTTCTGGATCTCCCACAAACCTTTTCAAGATCCATGAACTGTCTTACTTGTGGCTTTTGTTCACCTATTTCATTACATCAGGAGTTACATTCAGGAATTTTATACATTACAATTGAACAATAATTTGTTCTTATTTTCACAATTACACACTGAAAGCAAACACTCATCACACAACTGAAAAAACACGGCCACCAAATTTGTGTCACAACCTCATTGATAGTGCCTGACGAGAGGTCGTCGATTGCCCTCTTGCCTCTGTTGCCTCTAGCATCCATCAAGATGCTACTTAGTTAGCAAATATCACTTTAAGGCTCAAGTCTCACAAACCTTAATCAAACATCAGATTCCACCGAAAATGCGTTCGTAAGGCAATTTTTTTAATTATTATTATTTTACAATTTTGATGACTTTTATGATATACTCTAGATGACGGAAAATCCTCAATTTTGACAATGTTGACAATACAACTTTAGACTCTTGACTTGACACAACAATGACGTTAACATGCCATGACTGTAATAAGGATGATATGAATATTTCGACTCTATTTGACAATGTCTATTGACCCACACTCACACAATTTAAAAAGTAATAGAAGAAAATTACTTTTTAAATATTATAAAAAACTTAACTTTATACTAAAATTGACAAGGACATTTATGACACACAAAAATGAAGGCTAGAGACTCAAGTCATTACACAATAATATATTAGAACTAACTTTTGACTGTGCATGGATAGAGAAATACGTGGAGACTTGGAGAAGACAATAGACTTGGAGAAAATGTGGAATAATAAAAGACAAATATGATTAATCATTTTTTAAAAAAAAAAGACAGATGACAAATGAAAAAAGCTATAGACCAACACACAGAAGTGAAGACATGCATGAATATAAAAACTGAACACGTGGTTGACTGTTGGAGGTATGCGCCCAACGCACAAATTGCCTTGCCTGAATGATCCAGATCTCGCCACAGGTCTCACCTCCCGAAATATCTGCAACTTAGCTTTTTATACGAGCTGTGGCCACTTTGACTACTTCTCGGGCAGGGTAGAAATGCTAAAAACCAATAGTGGATGCCACCTCCAATTCACCTTTGATCTAGCTATATACGCCTTATGTGAGTGGAAGAGATCTAGAATAGAGCGGTGAAATTGTTTAAAGCAATAATGAAAGAACACACAGATTTTAAAGAATATTTATTCAGAAAACAATGTAGCATGAATCTATTCCACCAAATTCTTGTAGCCAGCGATTCAATGAGTGGGAAATGTGAATTCCCAAACCAAAAATGATCTGAATGCAAATCCAGCTTTGAGTAATGCAGCTGAGTTCGATGGCAAACATATGTGAAATTAATCACAATATTCTTGTATACGATGGAACATAGATCTTCACGAGTCCTCTGCACATAAATTTGGGACAATATTACAAGCTACATAATTATCCCTCAACATTATTACTCCTCCATCATGAGAACATGATGAAAACCTTCTCTGATACTACTGTTAGAAAATGAAAGAGATTATATTATAAAAAAACACCAGAAATAATATAATAATTGTTCAAAACATCCAGGATATTTTATTAGACAAGGGAGATTACAATATATAGAAGATTGATCTCCTTAATACAAGGAGTCAACTTCAATCTCAAACAATTCCCTAGAATATCTCATGATCCACTAATCACTCAACATATCTCAACAACTCTTATCTACGTGAGTTACAACTCACTTACATTATTTACTCACACAATATATAATATATATTTGCACACACACAAATATATAAATATCTAATGTTCACAATAACAAAACTATTCCTATCTTTTCCCCACCATTCTTCCCTCATAACCAAAAACCTAGTTATTTAGTTTCCATAAAAACAATAACTTGGAAATTATCTCCAAACAAACCATACATCACCCATACACATTATCATTTACTTTCCATAATACCAATAATGTGGAAATTAAATCGAAACAAACACAACCAAACCATGCCTAAACATCTAGTTTCCATAACATCAATAACTTGTAAATTAAACCAAACCATGCCTAAACATATAGTTTCCATAACATCAATAACTTGGAAATTAAATGGAATCATGCCTAAGCATATAATTTCCATGACAACAATATAATGTAAATGCAATCAAATCATACAATCATAACCAACCATGCCTAAACATTTAGTTTCCATAACATCAATAACTTGGACATTAAACCAAACCATGCCTAAGCATCTACTTTCCGTGAAAATAATATAATGGAAATGTAATCAAATCATAAAACCATAACCAACCATGCCTACATATCTAGTTACCATAATAATAATACAATGGAAATACAATAAAAAAATCATATCTAAATATCATCATAAACTATATAATTAGAATGTTTGTGTGTCAATACATGTATACACAAATATAAATAATGAGTGTCTCTCAAAATATCTCATATACATCTCACCTCTTTCGCATGCAGGCTGGTATATACATCAAAAATCAAAATACAAAATAATAATATCTCTATGATCTCCATATCATCTCTAAGAGGGCCTAAAACCTCTATTACTCTCCCATGTCTCCTCTCCTAGCCTTAGTCTCTATGAACTAGTCTCCTCTCAATGGCCCTACCCATACAACCATTGGCTACCTAAACTACTGGTACTATGGGTCCATGAACTGGACCACTCACCGGGCTGCTGTTGTGCTTTATACTTGCTATATGAAACAAATAGGACACCACTCTCTATAAGTAAATCCTCGAATACCTTGCCTTGGTCACAATAGCCCTGTATCTATCCATAAAAATCACATGTGGTAGTGATATAGTTCTAGCACCTACCTATGGACACTATCCCAATAGTAGTGGTCCTCAGTATCTAAGGTTGTGGGTCATGTGCCTATGGAGGTGGACCTTGTGCATGAACCTCGTGCATATGATTATTCCTTCACATGTGCCTATGCCTATGCTAGATGTCCCTCTTAGGTAGTCACCTACACCTGTAACGTAGCAACCTAGGCTTAAAATGCTATAACCTTCCCTCCATCTCCATCATGTGCATTTCCTACTTTATATATCCCCGTAAGGTGGCCACCTATTCTGAGTTGCTATTAGCTTCCACCGTAATGTCGTCACCTACCCTTGTAGCCTATCCCGTTGCATTGTAATAGTAGCCAAATCAGGTTGACCTAGATAGGTGCTTCCTCTATCTAGGCTATCTCGCTAATGCCTTTACTTGTCACCATGCCAACATCATCAATCCACGTAATGATAACCTACTACTCTTCCCCTATGGGATCTTTTGGATGTGGTGGAGATAATGGTCTCTCCACATTGTCCATGCAATATTGTGGAAAGCATGGCGGCACATTGTGTTGTATCCTAAAATGGAGGCTAACTCAATTGATGATATCATCTCATGCTCTCCATTTCATCATCTTTGTATCCATCAAACAATGTGTAATCCTACTAGCTCCTCCACCATACCTCCATATGAAGGGAAATATATATAAGGCTGCCAAAAATATCAACTTCTAATATGCCATCTAACAGTCGCCTGTAGTATGTCACATCTCATGATGCCTCATCCACCCTCATGAACCTTGCTCTATAAACACATCTAAACCAATCCTATCATGGAATTCCTGGTGGACATAGAAAACTATGTGCTCAAAGGCACAACAATGAAGAAGATAGGTACAACACACCCTAAACCACTGAATCCTCCTATAGGCCCACAACTCTCTGTAAAGTTGTACCAGGTACACTATTTCCCATGTAAAATAGACTCTCTCTTATCAATCATGTACTCAAATACCCCCATCAGTGCCTATGGAAATCTCCCACCCTTTGAGTCTAGAAGTACAAAAAAACCAATCCCCACCATAATCAACACCATAAGTTGGGTCTCCTGTGGATGTGTGGCATACATCTCACTATAACTAATACTCACACTGTGATAAGACAAATCTCCCATCGCCTCCCTAAAACCTGTAACTATAGGATCGAATGAATCATCCAAAGAAATATGATACAATGTCTCCCCAACAATAAGTAGCCCCAAGATCTTGTAGACATCCTCTAGAATGATCATCATTTCTCCTATCGGTAACTGGATTTTTTTGGTCATTGGATCCCATCTGTCGATCAGAGAAACCATCTTGTTGTGATTTCAGAATATCCTCCTATACTGCCTAATGATGCCCAACCCAACATCCCTCATATGCGCCCACTCGTCCTTTCGCGACACTGGTAACATCAGCACCAAAAGGGGCAGCATTCTATCTCTCATCATTAACTGTTGTATCACCTACATCATCACCATTCAAACATGTTAATCTATTGGCCCTTTCAATCATTTATTTTACCCTACCTAGCCCAATACTTACCTATTCCTTTCTTAGCTTACCCACCTTTACCAAACCTGTTTGCCTAACATATATTCTATCTAGCCTAGACATCTACACTTTTTATGTTTCATTCTTTTCCCCCTTCACCTATTGACCTAACTTACCTCATTTATCTTACGCCCATCCTACACTATTGACCTATACCTTCGATCTATCCCTACACCTTCTCATTTCTCCCTACCTACCCTAACCCACCTATTCCTACCTTAGATCAACCCTAACTCACCCATTCTTACCTTAGATTAACCCTAAGTGATTCATTCTTACCTAAATTAACCCTACCCCACTCTTCCCTTACCTTTCCGCATTCTAAATTTATCTTTTTATAACTTGGTCACTTTTCACAATGATGAGACATTACTAACTCGACCGATACGGTCCCCCTTTAACCCCACGACAAAGGGCTAGCCTACCAACATCGACCGATACCGACCAACGTTGATTCTTGGTTTGGCCCTAGGGTCAAACATGCGCATCCCCCATTTCAAAAACCTCAATAAATTACCTAAAATACCCCCAATTTCCTTTAGATCATTTTTAGACCTTAAGTAGACTAAATTTCACCCTCCCCATACCTAATTTCACCCACTTATAACCATTTTTCAAATCAAATTTTAAAATCCAAATTTTTCATTTTTTACCTTAGTTTTAACCCAAAACAACAATGGAGCTCAAATCCTACCTCTACTCGGCTTCGTCTACATGGTGGTATGTTAGGTCTCTGCATGGGAGCTGCTCATGTGTCCTCTCATACCTCATCCATGTCTAAATAAATCTCTCATCTCTCAACTAATCCAATCACTTAGGTAGATCTCATGGGCCCACAAACTCCACTCCTCTAACCACTAAACTCTTGCCAAATCACCTCTCTCTAACCCTCTTTGTCATTTTTCTTGTCAAACTACTCTCTCTGTCATTTTCAACCATGTCAAATGCACAAATGAATATTTTTAACATGGATTTTTCATTTTAAACCCAAATTTTCCTAACTAATGTCAGTTGGATCGTGCCCTAGGTGACTGGTGTTAGTCACCCTTACCGACATCAATTCCCCTTAAACTTGTTTGGGTCACCTTGCATAAACAAATTATCCCTAATTTACCTAGCCTTTTGATGTAATATGTCTTTTTATTACCACCTCAACCTTACCCCAACCCTACAGCTCACCTACTCACCTTATTACCTACCCCTTACCTACATGTACGTAAGGATACATTTTTTCCTATACCTCGGACTTACCAACCACCTTAATTATACACCCACCCTGACCTCACCCAAGTAGACACTCAAATTCACTTCCTCATTGTACCTTGTGATGATGCTACTCATGTTTTTTAACCTACTGACCTTTCCTTTCCTTATGTCATGATGTTTATCTTGACCAAACCAAACCTTTTAGTTCTTTGGAACACACCTAATTCCCATTCCTATACCTAGCCTCGTTGTGTTCCCAGGACCATATCCTATACCTTGGATACCTGGACCACATCAAACTTGTTTGGATAAACTATTTAACTTTGACAATGTAGAGTTTGTGAGCTCTTCAACCTAGTTCCTTATCGCATTCTACATGTGTGCATGTATTTAAATGTCCCCACATATTACCCACACCGATATCACCATTACCTACACCCACAACTTACCACCTTTTTTATCACCTAGAACTTTATCAAACCCATCACTGATTCTACCTTCTACTTCATCAGTTCCTAGTTTGAGGAGGATCACCTCACCCGATACAGGTTAACCTAACCTTCACCCATACATGGGGAAACCATCTCCTATTTTTATTATCATTTCTTATCAATACAAAATACATGAAAAAAGGGGAAAATATAGACACCCAAATTAGGTCACACCCTACCAAGTACCCTTAGATTAACATATATTTAACCATGACCCTCCTCACATAATTATTAATTTAATTCCCTAAATTAAATTAATTTCCACCTCACCTAGCCACCTCATCTCTCCATCTCATCCTAGACCTATTCCAAGCCTATTAATTAACCTAGACTAAGTCCCCACTCCCCTTAACTAACTAGGACTCATTCTAACCCTAACCTTAATTTCCTATCATTCCCCAACCAACTTCTCACTCCATTTAGCACATTCCACACTCTTAACTTGGAATTAATTCTGAATCATGCCAAAATTGGGAAGAAAAGGCTATTTTTGGCAAAGTATGACCTTTTCTCCCTAACCAATGTTGGTTATTCCTCGATCGGCGTCGTTCACCTAACCATTGTTGGTTACCTTAAATAATGATTTCTAATCCTTTACCTCGGGTTCCTAAATCTAACATCTAGAGTTCTATATTTTGCATCCTTGCATCCTTATTCTTGAGTTCTCTAGCAATCTTGTGACACACTAGAGACCATTACAACATCCAGACATCATACCAATCACCAATAGGTTATTCTAGAGGTTTTTGGTGCACTCACAGGAAACAACGTGCCTCAAGCTCTTGCTTTCAATCGGGACTAACCTCTCCTTCAACTACCACCACCATCTATTATTCACCTTCATTTCACAAGTAATCTTCTTCTTTGTCATTTTCTTTCGGTGAATTAGTTTTTTATCACTTATTTAGTTCCATCCAACTTCTTCCACACTCGATCTTCTCCAAAGCACCTTCACCTAACCATCTGCCAAAGGAACCTTCATACCTCATCCAAATACCTATTTTTTTGTCTCTGAGTCTTCATAAAAATCCCACGACCTTCCCTAATCCTCCATCATTCTCCGTGAAATCACAGAGAGTGCCAAACCTCCCATTTTCCATATTTCTACCTCAATTACCCTACCAACACCGCTACCCAATGAGCATTGATCATTACCAGTGTAACAACATTGGTTTCTAACTAATACCAATATATGTGACTAGTAATTTATCTAAGACAAATAACCTAATTTACCTACCCAAAACCTCTCCAAACTTCCCATAATATCACCCAAACTTCCCTAACCTCCTCTGTCATACCCACAAACCTCAAACAACCAACCACCCTTTTTAGATTTAGTCTTGTATGCATTTATTTAGACAAGATTTAATTTACTATACTTGTGTATGATATCTAAACTATACAACTATAATAGGTCTCTCTATTTCATTTTCTTTGTTAGCATTGATTTGTCTTAAAACATGGATTGACAACCTTCTAGGAAGCACCCCGCTTCCTGGATCTAGCCTCCACTAGGAAATCCACCAACTGATGTTTTTAATGTTATCTTGTGGTCTTGTTTTGTATTTTAGGTAGAACTTCTAAGACAAAAATTATTTCTTAACATTTAGCTTGGTCTTATACAACGTGAGCAACCCATCTTTGAATTCACGTAAACATCCTCACCTTTACCCTTATCTATTTCATACACAACATATGTGGTGAAACAAATTGAATTGAGTGTTGAATGTGTGTTGTTATGTTACTCACCTTATGCCAATCCCTTTTTAATACTTACATCTTGTTATCTCAAACTTGATACAAGTATTAGAATTATATTTTTATACTTTGCCCACATTTGTATCACTGCCGTTTTAGGGACTTAAAACTTATTTTTATTAAACTTGATTTAAGTGTGAAATTTGTGTTGTTATGCTGTCAAAATCACTTCAACCCTTTTTTAATACTTAAATCTTGTTTGTTAAAAACTTGATTTAAATATTGAAATTGTGTTGTTACATTATCAAACAACTTTCAAGATAATTTGAACATAGGAAATAGTTTCCTTTGCATTCGTTCCTTTTTCCAGTATTGTAAAGATTTTCCTTGGTTACTTTCATTAAATATTTCAAAATCTTGGAAATGTTTCCTTTTCACCCATTACTTTGCTAAATTTTAATCAACCATTCTGACTTTCACACTTATATATTGTTTTCCAAACCTTTATTTATTGTCAAAGTTGTTTCATTATGACGTATGTTTTCCATAGATTTCCTTCAAAAATCATAGGAGCATACCCATTTTTGAAAAATATGTGGTTGTCCACCATGACATTGTCTGAATCAATATGGAAATTCCTTCCATTTGAAAGAGTTTACTCATACAATCTAGGTCTAGTAATTTGGTCCTAACAATGACAACCATGACTAACTACCACATGGTTCCCCACACTTATAAAAATACATAGGTTTTGGAACTCACATCATAAGATTACCATCATGACTAAACATAGATTGGTTCTTCACACTATAAAAATAATTTTGTAACCACGTTCCTCACCTTCATCTCATAGTCAATGGTATGATTCTAATGTTTCTAGTTTGTGGTATGATTCCGATTCTCCTAATCATTTATATCCTTTTGCTCCTCTTCATTATTCCTATTCTTTTGATCCTTCTCGTCATTACTATCTTTTTATTATTATAATTTATGTTATTATTCCAATTCTCCTCATTATCCTGAGCCTTATCCAATTAAATTTTTTATAAAGAATAATCAGTTGCCTAAATGACATTTTCCTCCTTTAATGATTTGTGTCACCACAAATTATTCCAATCATTCATCTACTCTGAATCCTAAGTTGTGGTCCTCCCTGTATCTATGGGATGCCCTTTATCATTCACCTCAATGATGTCTTCCTCCTTTGAAGATATGTATAACTCAAAATTTCTCTAATCCATCATCCAAGTCAGCCCCTATGTTACAATCCACTGACTTTCTACATGATCCTCTTTGTCTACCTGCACTTTTTATCTTCTAAGAAAACCTATACCAACCCATTCCAAATACGAATCTAAATCTACTCTCAAGAAATCCAAATCCAAACCTACTTTTTCCCTTGATTCATCTTCTTGTATCAATCAAAATATAATCCCTCTTTAGCCTATTGGTCATTTTGATCATTCATTATTTTATATTCATCAATATTCTAAAAATTGATGTTTCCATCCACACCAAATGATTCACAAGAAACAAAATGCTAAGATATATTTTTGAATCACTATCAAATTTATGTATGGGAGAAATAAGGTCAAATCTTCCCATCATCTCCATCATCAAACATCTTCTCAATCTTCAAAACTTATCGAAACCCTTTCTTATAATCAACCTTCTATCATTGAACAACAATGACCCATACTAATCAATTTATTTCAAAATGAAGAATCAACCAGAGAATTAATTGGGCTACACATTGAAATTACTTTAGAGGATCACAATAATGGACTCTCTTTTGACCTCGATGTGTCTCTCGTGCTTTGAAGAAGAGACTGAGTTCTATGATCAACCCAACATCGGGAGGAAAAGCCTAAAATTATTAAAATTGATCCTCCTCTTGTTCTTCCATATTCAAATTTCCCATTACATGGTGAAATGACAAGATATATCCTCAATTCCCCTCCTATCTTCTCATCACCAAACCATTATTTATCTATCATACCTCCTCAATCCCCATCGATTATTGGGTCACCTATAGGTAGAAATTTATCTTTTTCTATTTATGGGTCACCTCCTGTAGCCCATTAACTTATATAATTGCATAACGCCTAGGTATCCCCACATCTTCTATCTACTTGGAATCCTCCGGGTAGCCCATTATCTTCTATTCTTGAGCCATGTACTAGCATCCCTTTATCTTCTATATGTGGCTCACCTCCTGGTAGCCCATTATCTTCTATCCTTGGGCCACATCTGAGTATCCATTTTTATTTTCTATATATGGCTCACCTCCTAATATCCCATTCTCTTCCATCCATAAGACACATCCTAGTAGCCCTCCATCTTCTATTTATTGCTAATTATGCTAAAATGCAATATCCTAGCCTAATCGATACTATAGGAGCGGTAAATAAATGAAATAATATAATATATAAATTACACAAGAAAATGAGCAATAGAATGTGAAGCCCTAATATGCAAGATAGGGTTAATAAGTCCTTAGTTAATTTGACAAGGTTACAGGACTATGTCGCACTTTAGAATAGGTGAACAGGCGGAGGAAATGACCACATATAAACCTTAGACAATACATATTTGAGCTCTCTGAATGGATTGGGGCACTTGGAAAGAGATAGGGGTGCCTGTGGGAACCTTATTCTAAGATATGTGTGCCCTAATTTGTGGAAATGGCCTAAAAACATCCTTTGAGGTATCGTTGGATGTTCTCCTACATTTTCTTCCTATTACACTAATGTCTTTGAACTACGTTGGATGTTGTTGTAAGACCTGCAATAAATAATCACTTGTAAAACCCCAGACAAAGCATCAAAACCCTAAAAAAATAAATATACATATAAAGGGGTCGAGACTATCTCAACGTCCACAATGGTAGGCTTACTAACTCATTGTTTTACTACATCTTAGAACTAATGCAGCTTCTAGGTGTGTGTGTGTGTGTGTGTGTGTGTGTGTGTGTGTGTGTGAAATTGTTCCCTAGGTTTCTCTTATGTCATTTGCACTTTGTGAAGTAGCGAGCAAGTAACTAGATGTATAATGTAATAAATGTTTACGTGGAAATAATATAATCCCTCCTATAAAGTGTGATGTAGATGAGCCACCTTATGTGCCTTGTGATGGATTTAGATGGATGTAAATGTAGCTTTATGTTCCTTTGATGGATATAACTCTAGATGGTGATATTAGATGCTTAGTGCTTAGTCCCTCATTATGGTCACATAACTTTATATTTATATGGTTCTCTTGTTCTAATTTCATAATTAACCCCGAAAAGGTTGACCAATAAAACATAGAAATCTAAAATGGTGAGAAAGTGCCTAGGAGGTGAGAGTAAAGTACAAAGAGGATCGGGGTTCCCCGAGAGGGGACCAGGGGCACTTGGGACGTGCCGGTCACAAATAGGAAGAATGTGGAATGAAAATATAGTCTAGGAAATTGAGGGTAAAATACCAAAAGTAATGATAGAAAGCAAAGTAAAAAGGCCAAAGACATGGGTTAATTATTACTCTTTTCACTCAAGAACCATATGAATAGTAGTATGATACCGAGACTATATAATGACTCAAAGTTCATGATTTTGTGTCTACATTTGCCCCCATTTTATGTTGGTGAGAGGAAATATCAGTAACATAAATTAGATAGAGATGTGTACTTGATAATCCATGTAGAGTGATGTAGAAAATGTGCCAAAGGACAACATAAAGTATGGAGAGAAAAAAATATGGATCGTGGAGACAAAAGATGCAAAAGTGTAAAAAAAGTGATGAGAGTGAACCTAGGGCAGAAGTGCATGTGTAAATGCCAATGTGTGTAGTATACCCGCATGGTTAATACTCTATGTGTGTGATGTATTCACCATGTGTGTTGTTGTTGTTGACTATTATCTTCCCATATGGACAGACATTCTGTAAAAGAGAATATGATTAAGTAGTCAAATACACATGTATATGTGTAAAAATACATGTATATATGTAAAAAAACATGTAAAAATAGTATGAAAATGACAATGAAAATAGAACATGTGTAAGTGATATGTGATGAGACAAAAGGGTGTAAAAAGGATATTCTGTAACTTTTGGTAAAGTGCAAGTTTTTGGTCAATCTCACACCACTTTGGCCAAAGAAGTGTAGGGAGAAAGTTGTGTTATTCTCCAACCTATAACTACTTCCCTAAGATTGGTGAAGAGATATCTCAGATCTTGTCTGGTTTTTAGCTGATCTCGATGCCACTAGCTGAATAAGTGTAAGGATGAAATTATGATGTTCATTAAACCTATAACTACTCCCAAGAATTCTAAGGACAATCTTCCCTATAAAATCCATTGTGTATAGAGTTTATAGAATGGTCTGAACCCACTTGTTGTATAAACCACTGTTTCATGGATAAAAGCTAAAAAATGGACTGTAATAGTATTGTGTTGTGTATTTTGTAAACCCAAATGATTTCCGCCCCTTTTTGGAGATGCATGCGACATCATGGATAGGAGAATGCGGTTCCAAAAGAGGACCGACTATGTAACTGAAACTCTTCCCTGTAGGGGGAAGGAATAAGATTGGAAAAGAACAAGGTATACAAAATCAAGTGGCTAGGAAACAAGTGTTAGTACAAACAAGCATACATGTAGAGAACAAGTATAAGACAAACAAACAATGTATAAGCTATAAAATTAATAGAAAATGTAAACACCCAAGAAAACAATCCTAGAAAATGCAAATTTGGTTGCAAACATAGGACACCACTCATAGTCTCACAAGGAACTCAAGGCCATAGTGGCCATAAAAATAATTGTGAACACAAGACAAAGGGAAAATCCTGATTACAATAACAAGAAATAGAAAAAATCAAAAAATTATGGGATAAAATATCCCTACATAACAAATGATCCACATGAATCACCCGTTACCATGATAGAAAAATATCAAGTATGTCAAAGCATATATAATCTGATAATGGAAAGTACTAAGTAAAAATTAAATAATAACACTTAAAGTGTACAAATGTGGATTACCCTGGTTTGTAGTGTGTCAAGCATCGATATTGTGTGTATACTCTATGTAGCTATGAACACAACTAGAAAAGGATGTGAACGCACATGTGTGTATGTTAAAGGTAGTGACATGTAAGATATTTATCTAACATGTGTAGTAAAGTGAACATGTAAGGTCAAGTGTAAGCAAGAATAAACGAAACCATAAAATAAAGTATGTTATGGATGGATGGAATGGAATGCAAAGTGAATGATGGGATCTACGTACCCCCAAGTAAATAGAATTGTATGTATTGAGGTTTTTAGTATGCCCCCTCAATAGTTAAGAGTGAACCAAAAACGAGAGTGCGTCATCGAGAAATGGTCAAACTATGTGTTGTGTGTAGTGCACTGTGATGAGTGTGTAGTGATGATATGTGATCTAGATGATTTATGTGTGATGTTGTAGCCTAAGCATATATCATGACAATATGAGTAAAAAGGATTGGTGATGTAGCCTAAAGCATATAACACTAAAAACAATGTAAGTGGTGATGATTTAGCCAATCACAAGATGATGCTAGAAGAAGTGACCATATAGCCTAAAGTGTATATCACTAATCCTAGGAATTTTTCATGTGAAAAGAAGATTGAATGATGAACGTGTGAGTGTGATGAGGTCCATTTGTGATGTATACCCTCAACAGTCTAATATGGACCACACTGCTAGAGTGTGTCATTGGGTAGTAAGCACATCGTGTAGAAGTGAATATGAAAAATATGTATTATGTGTGTTAGGATGAACAATATGTGTAGATGGTCTAAGATGTAATATGACATGTATGAGGTGTAAAAACATGCAATATGTGATTGAAATGGGGTGATGTATGTATGAAAAATTTAGGATACAAAATGTAGAATGTATGAAGACACACAATGTTTATCGCCTATAATATGGTGTGAGATTTATAGATGATATAGGATCATGTGATGATATGTGGTGCCTAATGTGTAGTGAATATTGTGTAGTGTGTGGGGAACATGTATATAGAATGCCCTCAACAAACAAGTGTGAACCGAAGCACAAGAGTGCGTCATTGGGTAATGGCGATTCTAGAGTGTATCAAGATGTGTACGTGATAGAATAAATTTAGAGTGATGAGAAAATAATACACTTGTTAATGATATGGGTAATAAGCACAATGTCATCCAAGTGTGCTAATGATGGAGATATATGCAGTGATGTGAGAGGTGACATGCCATTGTGGGAGAGTGTTATCTTTTTCGTGATAAGAGTGAGTGCCAACACAATCGTAGGCTGAAGAAACATTATGAGCATCCAATGGTGGTGGAATTTGAAATATGTCTTGGTCACCAGTAGGAGTAGTTACTTTGAAAAAAAAATTGTTTGGAGCTTATGTGGGATTGATGGTGATGCGTAAGACTTGATACGAGAAGAAGGTGGAATGTGTTTTAGAGGTGGTTGCGTAATTTGACTTGGTAATGTAGCATATAAATTAAGTGGAGGAGTAGGACTATCTGTAATAGGAGGAGAAGTGGAATGAATAGGCGACACTTGAGTGGCCAAAGAAGACACCGTAGAATTGATAGAATGATGCCCATTAGATATAGATGAATCAGATTTAGGAACCCATTGAGATGTAGTATTTGTATATGGGCATACAAAAACTATTGTGTAGTGAATGAGATAAAGCCCTGATGTTTAAGATGTTTGATTCTCCATTATAAAGCGTAAAAATCATGGTCATTATGTCCATTGATTGGGTGATAGTTCTAATGTGGATGACCTTGATTATTTTCTAGCCAATAAGGAAGATAGTAATGAGTAGGCGGTAAAGTGATCAATTGATGACTAAGGAGCTTAGTGAGAATGTCATTTTGTTTACTATTGTGATCAAAGGAGAGAGGATTGGGTAATGGTATGACTTGAGGCTCACTGAAATAAGCACATGTAGAAGACATAGACCGAAGATGTGATGTAGAAGAAGAAAAATGCGAGTCCGAGAAGCATCCTTAAAATGTTGGATTTCATATTTAAGAGATGTAATTGTGGATTCCATATCCTAAAATTTATATTGAAATAAAGAATGTAAAGATTTAATAGATTTTTAAATATATTAATTGGATTTGGAATCAAGAGATTCCTCGAAAGATAATCAAAAATAACATTAAATTGAGCAGAAACATGTTGATAGGCGAAACATAGTCTCTATGGTTTTTCAAGAGCATATTTACAGGATGGGTGCATTTGAATCAATCAAGCAAAGATACTTGACAAACCTTAGGATCCATGATAGAAAAGATGAGGAAAAAACCTAAAATGAAGGTTGATTTGAAGGTCGGTTTCACCAAAATGATTATGCTAAAATGTAATATCCTAGCCTAATTGATGCTATAGGAGTAGTAAATAAATGGAATAATACAATATAGAAATTACTCAAGGAACTAAGAGATAGAATGTGAAACCCTAATATGAAAGATAGGGTTAATAATTCCTTAGAAAATTTGATGAAGGTGTGGGAATGTATCACACTTTGACCAGTGAATCGAGATGAGGAAATGACCACACAAAATCCTAAGAAAGTACATATCTAAGCTTTTTGACTGGACTAGGGAACCCGAAAAGAGATAGGGGTGCCCGTGTGGGCACTTTAGTATAAGATCTAGGCACCGTGGTTTGCATAAATCACCTAAAAACATCCTTTGAGGTGTCACCGTATGTTCTTCTATATTTACTTCCTATCACACTAATTTTGTTTAACTGTGTCGATGTCATAGTAAGACCTGTAGTAAAGAATCACCTACAAAATCCCACACAAAACATTAAAACCCTATCCTCAATGACTATGAAGGGGTCGACTATCCTTGATGACCGAATGGTGGAATTACTAATGAGCATTGCACTACATCTCGGACCAATGTATTTCTATTTGTGTGTGTGAAATTATTCCCTAGTTTTCTCTTCTTCCGATCGCACTCTGTGAAGTAGCGAGAACATAACTAGATGTAGAATGTAATAAATATGTGCATGGAAATAATAGAATCCCCTCCTATGAAGTGTGATGAAAATGAACTAGCCTTGTGTGCCTTGTGATGGAGCTTGATGGTTATAAATGTAGCTTTAGGTGCCTTTGATGGATGCAACTCTAGATGGTGATAGTAGATGTTTAGTGCTTGGTCCCTCATTATGGTCACATAACTTTATATTTATATGGTTCTCTTGTTCTAATTTTGTAACTAACCCCAAAAAGGATGACCACTAGAAAAATAAAAATATCAAATGGATATAAAGTTCCCAAGAGGTGAGAGTAAATTTCACAGAGGATTAGGGCATCCTGTAGGGGACCAGGGGTGCATGGGGCACCCCAGTCAAAAATAGGAAGAATGTGGAATGAAAATATAGATTGGGTAAGTGCAGGTGAAAAACCAAAAGTAACGATAGGAAAAAAAAGTAAAAAGGCAAAGACATGGGTTGATTATTACTATTTTCACTCAACAACCATATGATTCTTAGTATGAGACAAAGACTAAATAATGACTCAAAGTGCGTGATTTTGTGTCTATAGTGCCTAACCTCCCGGTATCCCATTATCTTCAATCCTTGGACTATATTCTCTTCGTCCATCTCATCCTTCAATCGAAAACCGTGGTAATCCCACCATCATCCCTACCATTCCTATCATCAATTTTAACTATACAATTTCTTCTCCCACTTATCGGATTAGAAAAATCACACATTATCTTGTAGGAAATACCAACAATTTCTACGTCAAGCTAAAATAAAAAAATTGAAGATCTCCAAAGCTCCAAGAAAATCCAATGCCCATAAATCTAAAAATCAACTGTGACTCAAGAATGCATGCTAATGTAAATTCTAGGTATGACACAAATTAAAAAAATTTATGGATATGGAACTCCAGATCCCACATAAAAAATCCATGTTTCAAGATAATTCACAGTCACTTATCGAGTATGATCTCACAATGATCATCGAGATTGGAGATAATATCACTCTTAATAAGAAAAAAATCATAGTCTCCCTTATCAAAGAAATCAAAAACATTATTGTTGGATCCTATCATGTGGAGTAAAATATTTGGTACCAACTTCCCAATCATTCATCTTAATCTTCTTCTCTCTCTTCACAGCTTTTCCCTTCACAAAACTATAAAAAAAAGAGAAAATACTAAAACATTAAAAAAATAAAAGGTACAAAGATAAAACATTCCAATCAGGTATTTAATACACATGGATGTTCTTTCCTTCCTTTCTTCATATTCCTCTACAAATATCCCACCATGTTCATCCCTTCGATGGTCTTTTGGTTGGTCTATGCGTGCTCATTGTACAAAAATTTATCTCTATGGTATCCATTTGACCCTGGTATTTCATCACCTTGGTAAATTAAAGTTAAAATTACATCTTAGATATCCTCTCACTATCAAACATTAAATAAAATTGTTGTGAATACCTTTGGCCATATTTTTTAACACTAGCCAATGTCTTCATCGTAATCACTTCCATATACTTCCAAAGAGTGCTTCTTAACCCCTTATCAAAACAATCGAGAGAGCTGAAATAAATTATCGAAATAAAAAATAAATAAAAAACAAAAAATCAAAAGGAAAAAGCAAATCAATATATAAATCTCTCTTGGGGTATTTCCAATATCTCTACCAAGGCTATTGACACTGGCCGACAATAGTGTAATGTTGCGACTAGAACCATATACATCTCTATCGTGGGCTATGGACACCTAGATAGTATCGTAGAAATGTACAAATCTCCTACCACCCTCCATCATAAATTACCCATAAAATAAATCATTCCTACACATTAGCTAGTGTTTCTTCACTTATTGTCTCTTTAAATCTTCCCTTCAAGAATTAATTAATTTCCACGTGCCGTAACTAGATGTTGATGAGAAAACAAGGCTAGTATGTTACAAAGTGTTGTTTAGACCTTGTTTGATTTCTTTCTTTAGTCTCTAATTTTTCTCATAGTTTGTGCCTTTGGCTATTCACCTTTTCATCATGAGTCTTATAGCTACATTTTCCATATCCTTCCATAGAATTCATTTTTTTATTCTTCTTCATTCATAACATCCATGTGTATAAGATTTCCTTTTAACCATGTTTGAGGGAAAATTTATCCTTTCTTTCAATAAAAATCTTCTACTTATTTCTATCATCTATTTCTTGGCTATCTTGCACATGGGGCATGCTCGCTCCTTCTTAGCACTTCATTAGTTTGATTTCATCATCACGTTGAATCTATCCATTCTGTCCTTGATTCATATTATATTCTTCCTATATATGTGTAGGATTTTCCCTTGTATATTACCATCTCTCACTAATTGCATCTTTGCATCTTCATTTTCTTATACATCACTTCGGAAAACTTATGAAAAACCTAAAATTACAAAATCCTTGAAAATACAAAACATTGGTAAAACCTTTAAAATCCCAAAACATTAGTAAAAGCATCAAAACATCCTAAACATTCACACAACACAACATCCTCAAACATTGAAAACTATCCTACAAAACATCTTACTTTAGTGCTTTCTTATTCTAACACATGACACACGATCATCTTGTGATCTTCCTTCATTAACAAAGCTAGTTTTCTTGCTATGTCTATCTTCCCTTGTATATATCATTGCTTGGGGTAGTTTCATAATGCACGATTGCTTTTTCAGGGGAATTTTATGCCCTATGTCTATTCCCTTTGCATGTATCCTTTCATGGGGCATAATTTTAACCCTTTTCGTATAACTCAAACATTTGGGAACTAAAGCTATATAGTAAAAACATTGGTGTAACTTTCTTGAACATTGTTTGTTTGAGTATGTTTATTTGTGCTTGTTTGTTTATTGGTTATCTTGTTTATGTTCTTGTACTGTAATGCTTTATATATTTTTCTTTGATTCAATCCCTTTAGTAAATTGAAAAAATCAATATTATGGCTCTTCATGTCATTCTACATTTTTTTTCTATGCTTCTATCAAATAAATAGTTACCTCCTGAGCCGAGATGGTATGTTAGCTACATCACGATCTGCTCATTTTCCATCTATCTTATCTTCCATTCTAATTCATTTTCTACCTATAATATTCCATTCTTACCCCACTCCCTTGTTTCTTCCACTTAAGGCATGGACTCCTACTCAATCAATCCATTTGAACAATGGCCAACCAGACATGCATACGCTTGAATCCCAAACGCCGCAATGTCTTATTCTTCTATTGTGAACATTTTTCTTATTTTCAAGCATTAATCGACCTCTTTAATCACCCCATTATCACTCAAGGAGGCATCATCAATCCTACTAATATTTCTTGTACTCCTTAAAATTTTATAAAATTGTCTACTATCTTTGAAACAAGATCCCTCAGCACTACACCAAATCAAAGAGGGGAAAATGTATACACCTAAATCTAACTACGTAGTTTTGATACTAAAATTACACTAATTATCCTATTTCCCATCATTTCATTATAATTAGTGATTTCCCACTAATTATATAACATTCCCTTCATTTCAAATTCAATTAACAACACTTCATTAATTAACTAGCCTTCCTCTCATCTTGATGCCAATTAATGACACTTCATTAGTTATAATCCTCTTTTAATTAATTAATTAACCATTATTAATTAATTAAGCCTTTCAATCTTGTATTTAACTAATAAACCTTCTTATTAGTTAAATCCCCCTTTCAAACCCTTCAAATTCTATTAATTTCCTTCTAAATCATCTCCAAATGGCTTCTTAAGCTTATTTTGGCCTATTAATTAATCCTAGTTGATTAATTAAATCACCCCAACTCCCATGAGTTGCTAATCTCTAATTAATATCTTCTAATCATACTTATCCCTTTCTAATTTTACTTTACCTTTATCCCACATTCACTAAGTTGTAAGTTTCTCCAAAACTGAAAAGCTATATAAAGAACCTAGTACACCTTGTCCAAATTTACACCATGTCCTTAGTAAGACATATGCATATGATAAGATCATTTCAATATTGAAAGGATTATTGATCAAGAAACCATTTCTATCTTCTACTTGGAAAAGAGTAGTAAGAGAATAACCAAACATGGAAATTAAGCCATATTGGTGAGATCTCTTCCTCTTCCATGGAGAATTTCCTTTGATCGCACATAGCTATGTTTGACTCACTAAAGGAGTACCTACAATTACAAAGCATATCCAAATATCAAAGAATTGGTTTGCATTTAATGTTTTAATGTGTTATGCACTAGTTTAAGATTTTAATTAATCTTTTTCATGATGTTTATGTTGTTGATTAACTAAGTTAGGAATTTATTTGGTGTTAGTTTCCTTTCATTAACTTAGATTAATTCAATCACATGCATTAAAAAAGACACATTTCTTAGGTTTTAATAAGATTTTACACTTAAGTAGATGAAAATTAATCTTTTGAAGGATTCTTAAGGGGCATATATGTATTTTGTATTCATAAATAAGGTCACAAATTTATTCCTCCAAAATGTCATCAATGTAGTCATGGGACATGTAAGCCATCATGTGTTGGTATGTGGCAAGAAATTTGTTTGAGGCCACATGGTATAACCTTATAACAAAATTTCCTTAAGGTGTAGTGAATTTCATCTTATGTTGGTATTTGTGCATGATTTTGATATGATTGTAACTATAAATTCCATCCATAAATGAGAACATTTCATGTCTTGTAGTATTATCAACAACGGTGTTAATATTTGGTGGAGGGAAGTCGTCTTTCAAGAAAGATTTGTTAACATCCCGAAATTCAACAAAAATATGTATGAAATTTATTTTCTTTCCACATGGACCATATTATATACCCACTCAGGGTAATCAATGGTGTGAACAAATCCCATATTAATGAAGTTTTATCATTCATCCTCAACTAACTATGTAAATTGTGGGTGCATTTTTTACAACTTTTGTTTTATGGGCTTGGAATTTTGTTTGATAATAAATTTAGACACAATGATAAAAAATGCACCCATAGAATATAGGAATAACATCAAAAAATAAATTTAAATATTCTTGTAAGATATCTATGTACTTAGTTTATTCTTCTTTATATAGGATTTTTTTAAGAAATACAATACGAGGTGACTTTGATAGTTTCCTCAATGAGAATATGCAACGCATCATTGATTTGGTTAGGAAATGGTATCTTATTGGTTTATTATAATGGATTATCTTATGTATCTCCAAAATAAGCTTTGTCATTGATGTGACTAGAGGGCATGATTGATTTATAGTGTTCCTTGTCTATGGAACCTAGGTGAAAAAAGATGGATTATTCTATAGCAAATAAATCAAGGGGAATATGTGTATCCAAAAGATGATAGTAAATAGGTAAGGTCTCAACCCAATTGATGGTAGAATTATTATGTATGATGAGTCTACCGATAGACATCAATATGGTGGTAAATTCCACATAATTATGGTCTATGTCAATGTAGAGGAAGTTGTTTTGTAATAATACCAATCATACATGGTCTTATTTTCTTGAAATAACTAAGAGAAGTGTAAGAGGGTGGATTTATTTAGGAAATCATGAGATTTTTAGGTATGAGTGAGTATATATTAAAAACATATATGTGACTCGAGAAGTTATTTTCCTTGACATGAAAAATCATATCAATGAACGTAGTAGTCATGTTTTCTATTTTATCATCTAGGTGAACATAGCCCAATCTAGATCTATAAATTCATAGTATATTGGGTTTTCCTTTCTACCATTATTTGAGTAAACAATGTATGGCATAATATAGTTTTAAAATATAAGAAATATTAATTTAAAACTAATATTTTTTAATGGAAACATTTTTTATTTGAGTTACATAGTAAGTATCATACCTATGACATGCAAAGTATGTATTGTTATGAGGGATGTTGAATGACATTAGGAAACCTTTATTATGAATGGTGGAAGATGGTCAACTGATATCCTTGAAGGTTGGTATTTTAGAAAATGATATAGTGGTACATGGAAATTTTTATTCCTTAAAACATGTATAATGTGAATCGTTAGTTATGAGATCCTTTCTATGATCTTGGGATGGTTTAGTAGTTGTGGAATTTTAGTAGAATAAACAAGACTTGGATTTTTGGTGGTGAGAATGATAAAGATGAGTATGTGTGAGGAAGGATGATCACCTTATGAAGAATTGAGGATGTTTACTTTTGGGATGATCATCACAAGGTTATTATGAGTTAGTTTATGGAGAAGGAGATGATATGTTATGATCTGAAGAGGACACATCCATTGAATTATTAGACTTTGGAATGTGAGAAGGTATATTAGTATTGGTTGATGAGTAAGAGAAATCTATGTGTGATGTATAAAACCATATAAATCAAGTTGAAGGAATAACCCTATTAAATGAGAATGTAATGTTTTTTTAGAATTTAAATGCATTTGGATATTTTTGAACATAATGCTTATTTCCATACTATTTATATTCAAGGAATTAGTGAAGGGTGGATTGGATAAAATTAATCTCGTGAATCCAAGAATTTACCAAGAAGATGGTTATTACACTTCTTCCTTAATGACATAGATAGTAGTATGAAGAATCTTGGACTTAGCTTTGAGAGGAAAAATAACGGTGCCCAATGTTTAACAAGGAATACCATTGAAGGACCTTAATTGTAATTTGGATGTAGAAAGGTGATAAAAATAAATATTAAGGTGATAGTTGACTATAATTGAGATGATGTTGATACTAGGTCCATTGTCAATGAGAACATATTTGATGGATCTATATTCCAAGTTAATGATTATGAATAAAGTTGCATATCATATCCATATTTTTCCTATTTCATAATAAGGAACTCCATTTTGTCTCATAGTTATAAAACCTAATGGATGTAGAAGTAGAGGTAAAAATAACTCCTAAAAAATATGAGAATGAATTAGGAATTCGGTGTATAATTTTATTGATTTCAAGGCTTTAGTAAAGGTCTAACAATGATTCAATGATTGAATTATGAGATCATATCATGGTATATTTGTGGGGGTTATTTTAAGTCAATTTATGAGGTTGTTCTTTTATAGTTACAATGGGTTATGGGTGTGTATTCATGTTGGAAAATTATGTAGGCATAAGTTTGGAATCATATGTTGCTTTTATTCTAGGTTTGGAATTCTAATTTATTTTACAAAGTGAATAATTCCAATGAAACTTTGATGTGAAGAAGATAATGTTTCATATCTTAATTTATTAGCGAAGTCATGTTATTATATAATGTTAGCATATTTTCAAATACATATTGGCCTTGGTTTTTTATATCCAATGAATTGTCGACTTGAATAACACCTTGTTTAATGAGATATTATATGGAATTTCATAGTTGATGAAATTTATCTATTGAGTGGCCTATGAATATATGATAAGCACATTTGTTAGTGAATTACTATTGTTATAATGGTTTTGGTGCATTTAGATCCTCTGGTTAAATTTGTGGAAGTATGATTGATTGAACATCCAATATTTTGTGAAGTATACTAGGGAGAGGAATAATGAAGGGAGTATCAGATTGTTTGAGAAGAAATATAGATAAAATGAATGAAAATTTAACTCGTAATAAAGAGAAATAAAATATAGTATAATTCAATATGAGACAATTCCAAATGACTCAAAATAAGAATTGAACTCTAATTATTTGATCAAATCAATATCTCTCAAAATGAAGTGTGTGCAAAAATATGAGAGTGATGCATAAATCCTCCATGAGAATAATGGTCAATATGATAAGAATATGAAGGGGAGTTAAATTCTTGGGTTATTAATCTAAATGTAACTCCTATGACACACTATGATAGTCTATGAAATGTATGAAAGTTTATGACAAGTCAAAAACTCTTATGAAACATAGAAAAACTAAAAATGATGAGTAATCATGTGTAGGAAATATTCCAAGTAATAACTAAATACAAGGAAAATAATATCATACACCAACACCCCTAAAGTATAGCTCGGTTAGGTAAAAATGTGGGCCTTGAAAACAAAAATTTATGAGGTACCCAAGTATAATACATCTCTTAAAAAGTGGAGAAAATGATAAAACCCATAGGAAAAACTCATCCCTGAAAGAGAGAGGGAAATATAAAAAACATCTTTGTCACGAATATCCCCTATAAGTACATAGAGAAGCTCCCAGATATTAAAGAGAAAAAAATAAGATAAGATTAATTAGCCCCCTAGAACATGATTCCTTTGAGGTTCCCAAAAGATCCAAAATCCAATAAATCATATTGTCGGATAGGCATTAGTGAATAATGCATCCCGATCAAGAATGTTTGTACTACATTAAAATAACGAGTATCAAAAGATGAAGCAAAGTACCCATGTGGAACATCATTGAGTTATGAATGTATCTTCCTATCAAATAATGGATCACTAACCCAATAAAATACATATGGTGGTGTCTTCTAAGCACATAATAAATGTGAAGTAGGATATTCCAGGAGGATTATGATCAAACTTTACATTATGACTAGGATAGGAAGGTAGAGAATAATCATCATAACTCTTAAAATTAGAAGTAAAGGAAGAATAATCCTCATCATTAGAAATATGCTCATGGGAATTAGAATCCACTAAATAACTATCAACAACATCTAGTGATTCCAATGGCAATGAAGTTTCAAGAGTTAAAATCGAAGATTTCTCATCATGAGTAGAATAATCATCTTTAGGGGAAAAGTGTGAAAATAGATAAACACGATATTGATGATTATATATCACTATCGCAATAGTCGACTCACTATTCAAATAAATAATAACCACTAAATATGGAGTAAAATCAACATGGTTTTGAACCAAGTTGAGTGATTTGATATACTTGAAAGGAGATTAGTTGACAATGAAGATACATAAAGAACATCATGAATTGTCCCATCACCCATCTCAATAGAACCTCGTCCCTAATACGTCAATATAAGTGTGATAACATAAAAAATAGATGACATAAAGAATGGCTCTAAGGAAATAAAATCAACTTGAGATGAATCCATGTGTTATGAGGCACCAAATTCAATAATCCATGTTTTATGATGAGATGTAGTGGCAACAAGTGCTCTACCTATAACGTTTCCTTTTCGTTATCTTTTCCCTTTGTAGAATCTTGAACTGGTGAACTCGGTGTTTCTTAATCTAGAACCTTGAAGTTATTTTTCTCAAGAGTATGATTTAAGTTTTCAATTTGTTTCCTCACACACTCTTATTAATTATGTCCATTTAAATTACAATAGGTATACTTAACCTTCTCTTTCTTAGGTTTTTCTTCAACAAAGGAGGTTTCAGTATTTGATTTAGATGAGATAGGTTTTTAATCCTTATTTTATATTAATCCTTATTATTCTATTTATTCTCCTTGTGGTTTGAATACTTTTAATACCCAACAATAAAATGATTGTCAAATCCAAGGTATGTAAATTAATTAACCATTATAATATTTACCAAACATTAGATGAAAGCATAAATAAATGCAAAACATAGTAAATAACACTTGAACACAATAATTAACGTGGAAACCCCAGGGGGAAAAAACAACGGAGAAAAGAATTTCCATTATGTGATAAAATTTAAAGTCCAGAATTATCTCCCTCCTCACTTCTCTCCCTATCCAATTCACCTCACATGAATTAACCAAATATGGCCCACGACCATATTTAAATGACCCCAAGGGTCATGAACAATTAAGTGATGGGGTGTGTACCCCAGTTTAAATTAATTAGTTATTAAATAACTAATAAAACATAATCTAAATTTTATATTAAATAATTAAGATTATAAAATATATTATAAATTATTTAATTATAAACTAAACATTATAAGAACTTATATTAATTTCTAACACTCCCCTTAATATTAAGTGGGGAATGATATGCCAACATTACTTGTTTGTACAACATGATTTACAAATCCATAAACCATTAGTGAAGGTTTAGGATAGCATATAATTTTTGAAGGATTTATAACACTTACATCATTCTCAACTTACCTTTCTATGAAAAAGGATTTTGAATCCATAAATCAGAAGTTATGATTTAGGCTAATCATTATTTATGAGACTACATCTCATGGTTTCTCATGGAAAATTCTCAAACCACATCTCTAGGAGCATTTTATAACACAAGGACCTCATTTACAAATAGATGTAACACACTGGACTATATACCGTAAAATTATATTTATAATTTTACAAAGATCATAAAGATATTTTTACAATTCTTTATAATAGAGAAAAAGTATAGAAGAGAAGGAGATATCAATCAACTGACCATTAGGAGGTGAAATTTCCATGCACACTCCCCTTAATGAAAACTCTAAAAGTCCAATAATTGCATAAAACTTACAGTATTTTATAGCACAACATTGAAAACATAATTGTAACTTAATCTTTAGACAAAAAGTACTGGAGATCTATATCACTGCAAAGAGGATTTTCTCTCGGATAAGGAGCATATGAACATCAATATGCTTCATTTTCTGATGTTGAATTAGATTCTTTAGCAAGAGAAATATAAATTTTTCCATCATATAGAAGAGGAATACTTCATTTATCTTATGTGTGTATCTCTTCCAACAACCATTTCAGCCACATGGCTTCTTCGTTGCTTCCATTGCACTTCTCTACTCTACCTTAGTAGAAGAAAGGGAGACTGTTGGTTACTTTTTATTGTTCTAAGTAATGTCACCTACACCAAAAACTTGAACACAAATCTATATGTATATTTTATATCCAACACAACATCAACATGGTTAGATTCATAATATCCATAATATAAATCATTAGTTATTTCATATTTAACCATATGTAAAAGTTAAACACTAGCTATATAACAACTAACATAAAAATATGCTTAACAACTAACCATGTTAAAATATGTTGAAAAATTTCAACATATTATTCTTGTAAAATATATATTAGATGAAATCATTATTATACATCTCCAATATAAACACAAAGGCTTCCCCAAGTGTCATTTGATATGCATATAATAATATTTTATTAATAACATACTAAGAAATGTTTTATCAACAATGTATATATCTTAATTATCTATTATAATCTCTTTAAAGAAGATGAAAAGACTGATATATAATACATCTGAATAGATAATCAAATCACACAAGACAAATCACATCATTAACTAAAACAATGATCCACTAACTTGTGGACACATCCCATGGATTTATGTGAAGTTTGCTTCAATAAATGACTGAGGAAGGGTTTTTAGTGATAGCTTACCATGTAAGCACCCTTTACACATTTCATAGGTGGTAAGTTTAAGCCATGTCATACATGATCCTAAAGAAATGATCTCAGTATTACAAATCAAAAAAAAGAACAATAGTTCTATTTTTAAGTAAACTACTAAGAAAAATCGAAGCAAAATCTTTAAACACATATAAGCCATATTTTGTATGTTTTCATCTATAGTTACTTCTAAACCATCAAAAATTATAGTTATTATGAGTTAACTATGAATGAAAAACAACTTAAATTCAATATATTATATTCAAATAAAACATATACTTTTCATTTAGAGGTGATAGATGTAGTTTATAGAGTTACTACATTAGCTCTATGATTATTCTCGATCATTTTCATCTTGATTTTGATCTGATTTATTCCATTTTTATTTTTGAAATTTGACTTTTTTTTTTGAATTACTATATTCTTTCTTATGGCAAAATTTTCCATAGTTATGACATTGACCATCAAAACTAACTCTTAAGTTTCCTTGTTTCTTGCCTTTACTAGGAGTTCTAAAAGTTGATTTTTGATTCTTGTTGAACTTAGAATGTTTACTTTTTTATTTTTGAGTGAGAAGTGCCTGAGTGGAATTCTCTTTTGAATAAAAATATTCATAACCTGTTGTTTTTGGATCAGAAGAGAACTTAAAGTTTGTAAATCAGGGATATCCTGCCCAGTTTGATATTTAGAATTTAATATTAAAATGGAATTCCTACATCTTTCATGTATATTCAATTGAATAATAAATTACAGTAATTTATTATTAATTAAATTGCAGTTGCATCCATCCAATTGAGACTTGATATTCTTATTTTTTCTAGAAAATTACCTTTTCATCTCCCTTCGTGGGAGTCATCATCAGGTATAGAATCAATTTTTTAATTTTTGATACTTGTGTACCTTTATGCATTGATTCCAGTTATGTCCAAGCCTCACTCGGACTTTCTTGATTCCCAATGTGAAGGAGGAGATCATCTTACACACTCCACAAAATAATGGACATATATTCTTGCACTTTTTTATTGCATCAACATTGTTTTTAGTTGTTTGTCTTCCGGTTTGGAGCCTTTTCTTGTTCCGTTCATAACCACCCGAGCTTGTGACCCATGAATTCCACCTTTAATCATATTTTCCAGATGTTGTAACTATTTCCATTCAACATATGAGATTTAATAATAGAAAAGTGGTTATACCCCATTTTCACGTAAATAAATTTGAATAATTAAGAACAATGAAGATTAATAGAAATCAATGCTCAAAAAATGCCCATGTCATTTTTCAAGCCTCACAATCAAATTTCAAGGAATCCACGAAGAAAAAGGACTGTCAAACTAATAGTCTAAACACATGATATATTAGTTTTATAACAATTTTATTTTATCGAAATGTGAGCGATTTTGTTTTTAGTTTTTCATGAAAAAGACAACGACGATGACTTATTCGTCATGTTGTAAAATACATTTTTTCAAAACAAAAATTAATCTAATATTTAACTAATTTTCTCAATTTAAAATAATAAAATAATAAATTAACTTAAATTATTTTAAATTAAAACAATAAATAGTAAAAAAATTGCATATACAAAAAAATGGATATAATAATAATAATAAATTGAGAATCATTGCTCCTATATAAAATTTAATATTTGGATTAGTCGAGTTGGTTTACCCAACTTGGTGATTCGATTTTATTAGCCACTAATGTTTATTATATGCCAAACCGAATAATGCCAATGTAACACATTCATATCTATTCCAACAAACCGAGATTTATATTACCATATTCCCATTTTCCAATGGAGTTACAACTACGAAGATTTCACATTAAGTGTGAGTTGAGCTCACTGGTCGAGATGCACAACGAGCCGAGCCACACTTTTGTTCACATCCAAGATGTTAGGCTCATAACCAAAAAATTCTTGGTGTGAGCGTAGTGACAACTGAAAAATCTAATGTAATATGCATTTTAAAGCACAAAAATCCATATTCCCACCAATGTTGGATTAAACAATCAACAAAATAAGGGAGGCCCATGGCCACAGGAGACTATCGAGATGGGAGGAAGACAATAGGGTCACGTGGTGCCATGTGGTTGGGTGAGGTTGTGGCACGGTAGAATCCACCATGTGGCGGCCTTAACTAGGCGGGTTGGAGAATGGGGCTGCCCCCTCTACATTTTCCAAAGGTGTTTTAAAAATATTAACCCGCATTTATTTATAGTTTGAGATTTAAAAACACTAATTATAAGTTGTATTTAGTTTAAACTATAGACATAAAGAAAATAAGAGGTTGCAATTGTTTATAGGTTTTAAATAATTTTAATTTATGTTTTAGTGTTTACTATAACATTGTAATATAGTTTATAAAAGACAATAAAAATAAGTTTATAAGGTATAGTTTATAATTAATATAAATCAGTAAGATATATAATAGTTTAACTATAAACTATAATATATATGTGTTCCACCCTTATATTTTTTAAAACCATAGTATTTTAAAAAAACCATATGAAACCCTTATTAAAGGGGGTCCAAAGGACATGGGAAGATTATTTTGAAAACACAATAAGGTTAAAATAGTAAGTGATTTTTTACCAGGGGCATGATTCCACATGTGAATACAAGTAACATCGAATTTTACAGAGGGGATAATCAATTTCACCCATCCAATGAAATAATTTGTAATCCCTATTTTTATGAAACTTGTCTCCTCTTTTAACTTTCATACTTGAATTTACCTTCAAATCATTTAACCCTGATGAAACTATAGACTAGTGAAATATTTCATAAAATATATAACCATTACCTGTGTTCTCATATGAGATTTCATGCACGGTAAATGTTATTCCAAGCCCTTTCACTTGTGCATACACAATATAACCAATCTATGTCATAGAGGGAAGGGGGTTTATATTAATGTTTCTACTAAACTAACTACCCAACCACACGAACACACACATCCATTGGTTAATTAAAATATAATTAAGTACACATGCTCTGGTACCATGTCAAATCGAGGTATGTAAATTAATTAACCAATATACTGATCCCAAAATTATCTCCCTCCTCACTTCTCTTCTTGTCAAAATTCACCTCACATGAATTAACCAAATATGATCCATGGCCATATTTAAATGACCCCAAGGGTAATGAATAGTTAAGACACTAGGTGTGTATCGTGGCTTAAATTAATTAGTTATTAAATAACTAAAAAAACATAATCTAAAGATTATATTAAATAATTAAGAATATAAATATATTCTAAATTATTTAATTATTAACTAAATATTATAATCCCTTAATATTATGTTCTAAAAATGAATTGGTTTAGTTGGATTCAATGAAATAATATGAATTAACTTATCTTTCTCCCAAATTGATTCAACAACAAAATCATCTAAAGATGGCATTCCATATAGCCCCAAAGGCACTCCTGGTGGCATAGAAGGTGGAGAAAAATATAGAATAATCTGGAGATAGTTTTACAAGTATGGACATAATCAATTGGTCATCCTTTTTATCTATTCAACATATTTTAAAATGCAATATGATGGATTTGAACTTTATAAAGAACTCCTTAAAGGTGTCAAAATTACTAGGGCTCAAACTAATGAGTTCATTCTATAGATCATGTCCTTCTATTACATCTTTCTTCCTAAATATTTATTCCATTGTGGTCCATATATCATTATGATATTTTGTAGATGCGACATGTATGAGGTGATCATGAGAAATAGAAATACATAATAACCCATGAGCTTCATCACACTTGTTAAACTATTTTTCTTTTACGTAGTGGGTGTCAGTTCAACTAGATTTCCAATCGTTATTTGATGGAGACCTTTTCTCCTCGAGAATTATTTACATTTTGGTTTTCCATTTATGATATTTAAAGGGTGTGATAGGAATTATAAAACCAAAATCCGTAATGAATATTACAAAAACCGAAAAGAGAGTGTAGAAAGAAGAGAAATTACACAATACCCCAAAATATTTGTGTTTTAACCCCTATTTTGGCACTTAATAAATTCAATTTGATTTTAAAAATAAATAGGACTAGTAATATGGACACAAAAACACACACTTTTGAAAAAATCGATACTCAATTTTGAGTTGCCACAAAGATCTAGATGTTTTCATTTTTTGTTATTTAACCTATTTAATAGATTTGTAATTTCAAATTTATAAATGCACTACTAAAGTAGTTTTAGAAAAATAAAGACTCCTAGGACATTATGCCCAATAATACTTAAAATTTTTAATCCCCTAACTTTAAGATTTTAGAACTTAAAACTAGGCTATATAAAAATATTGAAGGAGTTATAGTTTCAAATTTTAAAGAGTGGGAAAAATTGAATGGCCAAATTGATCGGGTGTTGAATAAGATGAGGTGTTGAGAGGAATTTTATTTGGTTGTGGTTTGGGGTTGAATAGACCATGCTTGCGTATTGAGCTCTATGCTAGGGATTTTGAAGGCTAAAAACATGGGGCTTGATCCAAGTTGAAGGGATGAGATCATGAAACAAGTCTCAAGCAAGAGGAACCAATACTAAGTGACCAAGCTAAGAAATAATATTTGAGCAGATCCCTTGGTGGGGTTGGGAAAATACCATGTAGATTACATGGTCAATCTAGGTTGAATGGTGAAGTAGATGTGCTAGTAAATATACCATATAGAGCTAATGCCCAACATAGATGGAATTTTGTAAGTAAAGGATAGATTGAGCTCATGAGATGATATTGGACATGAATTGTGGACTATGCAATATGATCTAGGAAGTTTGAGTAGTTACGAATGATGGTGGGTGCCATGCAAAATTGAGCATAAAAGAGTAGAGGCTGAGCTAAGAGAAATTAGTTACAAGTGATTGAAGCTAAGAAAAATAAATCTTGACAGGCCAAGATGAGTTGGGTGGGTTGTGGTACCAAGTTACATGCAAATGTATGCCAATATAAGAGAAGAGAACTCTACATGAGTCCAAAGATAGAATCCCTAATAGAGGAATATTACTAGCTTAAATTTTCAATGGAGTGGAGTAGGTTGTTTGAATGCTTTGGAGAAACTTTTTTAAGTGAATAGTTCTATGCCTATGTGAAGCACCAAACTTGTAAAAAAATGCCTCTAATTTTTTTATGTTTTTCAATAATTTAAATAAAACTATAAGTTTATTTCCAATCCTCTCTTTCCAAAATAAATAAAACTAGACAACTCTAAAAATCCTTTTTATAAATAACCTCTATCATTATTTTATTAAAAAATGTGATCCTAAATAATCCTTGTAACACGATGCAATAATCAAATGTATACCATATATGGATTTGATACTATATCAAAGTATTTGGGAGGATATCTCAATAAAAATATGAATAATCAATTATAAGAATGAGAAATTAAACATAGTATAATGTAATATGAGAGAGTTCCAATGAATCAAACTAAGAAATGAAGTCTAATAATATAATCAACCAAATAACTCTTAAAATGAAGTGTGTAAAAATAGGAGAGTGATGAGTAACTAATCCATGAGAATAATGATCAATTTTCCAATAATAGGAAGGGGTGTTACATTCATAGAATAACCAGATCAAATGTAGCTCTATGACACTCTATGACATATATTATGGTATAAGAAAAGTCAAGTAACTCATATGACACAAATAATAACTAAGAAAGATAAGTATTAATGTGTGTATAATATATTCCAAGTAATAACTAAATATGAGGAAAATATTATCCTACACCAATAGGGAGTATATTTCCACTTTGTCTTTAAAAATGATCCAATGAAGTATTTTTTGACATGGCTTGCAACTTTAGACATTGATTTTTGTCACCCACCTACATCGTGTATACACACATTAATCTATTAAACCTATCACTCTAATCATTATCCAAGTCACTATTCTCACCTCATAAAATCATTTTTACCCCCTTTAAATCATATTTATCTATCAAAACTAAACCTAACCTCCCTAAAAACAACCTAACCAATTCTAACCCATTCTACCCATTGTTATCGTAACCATTTAACCTTATAACCATGCATAACCTATCCTCTAACCATATAACCTTGTCCCCATACCGGAGTACCCATTTTGGAAGTTATTAAAAAAATTCCAAATGGGGTTCACTAAATTTCTTGGATCGCCAACGATTCCAACAAATCGATCACGATTATAAATAGGAGCTCAAAATCTTGTTTCATGGATCTTTGATCTTGAATCTTTGTACTTATAAAATTCCTATCACTCCAGCAATCTTGAAGCCTTGAAATGAGAATTTATCACTCCATAAGGCTATCACACATCAATTTTTTCATAAACACATCTTCAAGACCCCCTTCCGATTTTCATATAGTAAAACATTTATCATCATCACCTAGGCGGTCTTTGTGAGCACTTTCCAACCTTTTTCATATCAACAAATAAGCTTTGTCCCATATATCTTGTTTCCTTTCTATTTTATACATCAAAACAAGATTAAAAAAATCATTTTAATCTTCGTTTTAATCATTTTAATGCTTTATCAAACAAACAAATTTTTACAGAATCTCCCACAATTCTTGTAATTATCAAATGATTTCTATGAATCACATACAATTACTATCAATTTATTCTATCTTATCAAATCATTATATTCTATCATTTTTATGTATATATCTAGAATTAAATTACCTTCTTACAACCATGTTTATGATGTAGATGATTGTTCAAGGTCAGTCCCTATCCAATCACAAGCATTTATATCTTCGATCATTCAACAATTGTTTATGTGGTAGCAATTTGACATCCGCCATAATTTCACCTTGTCTACCATTAGATTTACACCGACCCTAAAGGATATTGAGGAATCGTTTGAGATACTTGACAAGATTTGATAAGAAATGAAGATTATTGGTACGATTACTCTAAAGATCTTCAAATTGCCACTACTATAGCTTGAGCCACCTACGAAATAGAACATGATATTCCTTTTCATCTTGATTTCTAGCTTCCTTATCTTACATCATCCATATTATCATTATCTAGTTTACTATCTTTATCAATGTAGCTTAATTGTATAAAAATTATTTGACATCCTTCAAGAAGTGCCTTTGGATTCCTAGAATCGGTCTTTGCCAAGCATCTCATCATTTTATTTATCTAATATCCCTTGTTTAGCTATCTTTTCTTATAGGTATCTTCACTCAAATGAAATGAGGATTGCTTGTTCATTGTTTACCCTCCATTATCACTACATTGCGATTTTTGGCGCGGTATCATTAAACCATGTTATTTTTTAGTTTTAGGTACTTTCTACACTTAATAGCATCTATTGAAAACTACCTCATGCATTCTTGGAATGCCTGGTGGGGAAACTATTTCCCTTTCCTTGTCATTAATTTTTTTCTATTCATTCTTAGTATCTTCTCTATAATCGGAAATGATTATAGTAAATTTCTAGTAATTCAATGTAATCACCTATTATTTCCTCAATCGGTGACTATCTCTATGGATTATTTTTTTACTCAATCAGACTTCCTTTGATCAAATTTTTGTCCTCTATTTGTTGTTTTTACGGATAATTTTAGTGCTGAATATTTGTAATATGGCAAAAATTTCATTTTAAGAAAATTTTAAAAGGTGATTTTTTCGGAGCGGGTCAATGTCCTGTTCACCTAAAATATACAATATATATATTATTTGGGGTCGGCTTCACCTTCATTTGAAAACATATCCTATAAAAACCTAGGTGATTCATTAGGTAGTATACCACAAGTAGCTTACCAAATTACCAATACCATGAAGTTTGAACTCACATACTCTTAAGCACCAGAGATTGTTGTTAGCCTATTAGGGTTAGTTGTTGATGCACGATAGGGATATAGTTGATGCGCGATAAAGAGGTATTGTAGACACATGACAAGGAGATATTGCAGATGCATGAAAAAGGGGTAAGTAGTTGACATGTGAAAAGAGAGTTGACACGTGACAGGGCATAAGCAGTTGACACACGAAAGGGATAGAGTTGATGCGTGACAGAGACAATTGACGCCTTGGTGACACATGACAATTTCAGTTGACACCTGTTAACTCCCGATAAGGATTATTGATGTGCGACAAAGGGTTAGTTGTTGATGCACAACAGGGAGTCACTACTTGGTTCTTTTGTTGATGTAGGACTCTATTCAGAATAATGGAAGGTGCTAGTCCTAAGAATGCGAAGACCCTAAAAGTAACTAAGAAATATTAGAAATCATTGTTCAAGTTTTTTGGAAACTCTGCGGATATAGATATTGAAAATACCAACAACCATAAAGATGCCACCAGAAAGAATCAGAATACTGACTATGTGGAAGGTATTATTGAGGTGGACATTCATTCTGCACAGTATCAAACAAATGACACCTATGATAATATGCCAGATATTGAAGATATTATTCTTGTTGGGGTACAACCAGAAGTGCATCAAGATATCACACATACAAATACTCAGCAAAATGAAACATAGAAATCAAATTCAAATTATAGCTCATGAAAGAGGAAACCAGGTGATTGTGATATTGCTCAAAATCCTACTAAAAAAGTAAAACATTGAAAACAAACAAGAATATGTGGACCATTGGCAGGTCATACAAGTTTGATTGGGCAACTAAATTTCCATTTATCAAACCTATACAATCATCTAATTCTGAAGAGATCCCATCTGAATGTACATGTACAATATGTACGTGGAAATTAGGAAAGCAACAAAAAATGTAAATGAAGCTAGACACTATAGAAAAAAATTGTGGAGAACAATATTTGATTGTAACGGGGGCAGATGGCTAGAAAATCAAAACAAACAAGTGGAAAATTGAAAAAAAATGCATGCATGTTAGATATGCGAGTGGATTATGAGGCGAGAAGAGAAAAATGCAGACAACTCTTGGAAAAGGGAGGAACGATCACATCACATATTGGTAAGATGAATCAAACAAATCTACATGCAAAACTCATACAATTCTCTACTCTATTTCACATACTAAAAAAAGGAAGACCGATTTCAGATTTCCTTGATTTCAAAGTTTTGTATCAATATAATGGAATGCTTGAACGTACCTCAGTCTCATTGGTTTGAAAGTAGTGGATGGGAAATGGAAAAATTCCTTTCGATGATAGAGAAGGAAGATTTGAAAGAGAATGTAAAAAAATCAAAGTTTATCTCTCTTTCAATTGATGAAGTGACAGCAGTCAACAACACTACATGGGTATGTATCCATGTCTATACTTTAGAAAATCATATAAGGACACCTCATCTGTTGGGTGTTATGAAAATGGTTGAAAACTATAATGCCGAAAACCTACATAAAATAGTTGTTTCTCATTTGAAAGATATTGTTGGAATGACTGATTATGAAATTGCTACAAAGTTCCTATGCATTGGAGCAGATGGTGCATCTGTCATGCAGGGTCACCGAACAAGGCTGTGTGTTAGATTACAAATAACAATGGCCCCATATATGCTACCAATTCACTGTATGACTCACAGAATGAATTTAGCGTATAAAATGGTAAGCAACCACAAAAATGTTGTTAAATTAGAAGACCTTATAAGATAACTTCATGCCCATATGGCAAGCAGCCCAAAGTGATTTCTTGAGTTCCAGAAATTTGCAATTGGAATTACAGATGGTGAAAAACTTCTAAAAGATGTTGAGATAATATGGATCTCTTTGTATGAATCTGCATGTAGAGTTCGTGAAGAGTATCCTTCGTTGGTTGGTTTCATGCACAAATACCATCATGAAGTTGATATGGAGAGGGACTTGTTCTTTCATTTAACTGATTTGGAGACATTTCTTACATTGGTTGGTATTCTTCCAATGTTACAAGAGATCAATACACTGATGAAGCATGCACATGGAAGATTAATCTATATTGTGGATTTTATATGGATGAGAAAAATGGTATGTCAAAGTCTTGATATCTTGTACTATTCCCAAGATAGTTTTGATACACTTGATTTTGAGAATTGGAAAGCTTTATTAGATCTTAAAAATTCCAATAAAAATTTGAGATTTAATATCCATGATCACCTCTACATCACTATTAATGGGAGGGACATACCACTACACATTTTGTAAAAAATGTCAAGATATTACAGGATTGGAACGAGAAGATGTTCTTGTGACACGTAATCTCTTTGAGTCTGTTATAGTTGAAACAAGAATAAAGATTAAAAAAATGTCATAATCCTTATCATCAAAAATTAGAGAACGTTTCTCCAAAGATAAAATTCTTGAATCCATGGATGTGATGAATCCTAATTTTTGGAATACTGAAGGTGGTCATGTTAAATTTGTAAGAAATAATTTCCATAAATCCATGGGTACAATAATGGAACATTTCACAAAGACTTCAGAGTTCAAGGGTATGGAAATCAAAGGTATACTGAATGCTGATTTATTAAAATTTCAATCAACAAATTTTGCAACAACAATGAGGAACCAATATAAAAATTTAGACAAACCTTCTAAAAGTGGTGCTATTACAAGGTTGTGGTGAGGAATCTATCAAAGTTCTATCTTACAAGAAGATATCAATGAATATTTCAGATTATATGAGTTATGCCAAACAATGATTTTGGGGTCTATGGAGGATGAAAGGGTTTTTAGTGCACTATCATTTATAAAATCAAAACTGAGAAACAGGTTGGATAAAAATATAGAAATTTGCATGAGGTGTTATGTTTCGAGTACTCCATGGAAACCTTTCCTTTTGACAAAGAAATCATGCATTGGAATTCCCTTTGAAAAGAAGAGGTGTGAATAATACAGCTATAAGTACAATTATTCCCAACGTTGAGAGTGGAATTGGTGCATCGTCACACTCTACAAAAGAGAACATCGAGTTTGAAGAAGCTATTGATAATGGATTGTTTCAACTTTAAATAGGTATCTTCTTCACCTTAATCTTATTGTTTGTCACTTTAAATTTTTTTCATCTCTTGTTATCATTAAAGATGTTACAAGTCTATATATTTACATTTATTTAAATACAATCTTTTTCTTTTTTTTGAAAACGTGGGTTGACATCCATCCGAGGAAGCTGGTACTTCTCGGGACTGACAATGTCAAGAAACTCACCCATTTATCTACTAATCCATTTCTCATGTTGAGTTTTCTTAAAACAAATATCTAGCACATTACCAGTGATGATTTCACAACAATCTAAAACACTAGAGGTAAGTTAAACCCTATCATATCATCTTTCTTGATTTCTTACAATTATGTTTAATTTATTTTTTATATTTGTAAAATGCTTTGATATATTTTTTAAACTTTGTGGGATAAAATGACACAATTGAATTTTACAGAGGAAGATATTTCCATACTATACAATTCATAATCCACGATCCATTATACAATTCATCATCCATCATCCATTATAGAAGATAAATCTACATCCACATAAAATTCATCATCATCAATATATATCATACCATCATCATATCATTATCATAATCCTGACACTATAATTATTATTAAAACAATTATTTATCTATTTTAAATTTAAAGAAATGTCTCTTGTCCTAACACATTCCATTTTTTAAAAACAATTCATGATCATATCATTACAAGTATAGAGAAGAAGAATTATCTTAAAACAAGTTTAAATGTCTAGAGAAGAAGAATTATCGTGCTTGAAGATAAATCTACGTCCACATAAAATTCATCATCATCCATATATATCATATCATTATCATAATCCTGACACTACAATTATTATTAAAACAATTATTTATCTATTTTAAATTTAAAGAAATGTCTTTGTCCTAACACATTCCATTTTTAAAAAAATTATCCATTATCATCATTCATCATCATCTATATCCATTCTAATGTTATCATGATCATATCATTACAAGTATAGAGAAGAAGAATTATCTTAAAACAAGTTTAAATGTCTAGAGAAGAAGAATTATCGTGCTTGAAGCTAAATCTACATCCACATACAATTCATGATAATCCAAGTAAACAAGAAACATACGTCATCATGATTCATCCCTATCTAATGCAATCACCATTAAGAGTAAACCAAAAAGCATAAACTCCATATACAATCTAAAAATTCTATTCATAATATATAGGAAGTTAAAAAATTAAAGATTATATAGTATTTCAAATTTTAAAAGGCTATCAAATCCAGATAATAAAATTCAAATACCATGACCACAACATTCAATGTTTCAAATTTTCAAATATAGACTCAATATTTCAAGTTTCCACACTCAATAATAAAAATTTTCAACCCTCTTTTTCTATATCCAATTCAATTCATGTGCTCCTTCCCCAATGGTTTCTTCACCTGTGGATTTACTCCTTTCCCCAACGGCAGAAATAACCCCAGAACTTATGAGATCATCCACAACACTGTATCTAGATTTTTTAAAATTCTTTCTTCTTGCTTTATTGCATCTCCATGGGACAGAAAATTTAGATCGATTCTGCCTTAGCTTTGAATAATATTTCAAGGTCAAAGCCATGCTCTTTAATTATCTGCTTCAGTGTATTGTTTTTTTGTTAACCAAAACAATATTTTCCTTCAAATTCTTTGTTGCAGATAAAAGCTGTTCTTCGTTGTTTCCAAGTGAACTTGAAAAACCTTTACTTGACTCTTCAAATTTTCATATTTCAACTGCACAAAAAAAGTAATGTCAATTCAACATATTACTAAAATAAGAAATTTTCAAATTAACAAAAATATTGTTTGAAAGTGATAATACTTACAACCGCTCTATCTCTCTCAAAGCATTTCAGAATCGCTACTGGATCCTTGTCCTTAGACCATTTGTTAAAATATGCCTAGGACTCAAAGCACTAATATTTTCCAATTTGTTTAATTTCTTATCCAAAATGTTTTCTTTATAGTTGTTCTTATACGTGACAGCCCCATTTATTACTTGGGTAAGTAAGGAATCCATCTTCGCAGTTGATTCAAGACTGCAGCGTATAAACTATCCCTTTGTTAATAATTTTCAAAATGACTAATAATCTCATTGATAAGTACTTTAGCCCTTATCTCCCATTCTATGAGCCGAGAGTGATATGCGATCAATAAACTCACCGACATGGGATTAACAATCATAACCAATAAGTTATCCAAAGGAAAAGGTATGCAAATTGTTCACCATCCAGTATTTGATGAATATGATCTTCTTTGGAGAGGTATGGGGGCATTCAGGGCTGATCTACTACTACTTGTTTCGCCTTTGGGTGGCTTTGATCTTATTTTTGATAAAATTAATCAAGATTCGGATAAATAAATTTAAATCAAAATGTAATTCAATATGGTAAAGTATGTTGATATTGAAGGATACCTGCTGGCCTTGAATCATCTCACGGGTATTGAAAAAACCAGTTGGGTCATTGCTATCAATGACCATATAATCTTCATCTAAATTTATATTATTCAAAACCGATATGCCAGACCTTTGGGAAAGCCACCAAGTGAGAGGGTTGGAATTTGAAAGGAGGAGGTAATTTTAAGTTTCATGCTAGGGGTTAGAGCAATTGGCATGCATTTACCAATGTTCTTTTTCCTGTTCCTCACGGTTGGCATTTTAAATATTATTAGTTAAGGGGGGGTCGGTGCCACTATTTGAATAAAAGGACTGCAATGTGCTGAAAAGTTCAAGAAAAAACATGAAAAACTAGAAAACAATCCAAAAACTATGAAATTAAACGAAGTAGTATTCAAAAGTTGTACCTTGTTGTCGAGGGGTAGTTTGTCGCATTGCTAAGGGTGGCTATGTAGGAGTAGTAATTGGTGGTTGTTGAGAAGATAAAAATACATGTGACTTGTACTAAGTGAGTTGGGGAAGATGGTTGAGTTTCGAAACACGTGTATGGTCCAAAGTCCCTACAATGTCATCAACATTGAATTGTATGTCAATTCAATTGGTTAAAATTTAAATTGGAAAATAAAAATACAAATTTGGAATTTGTAAATAATATATGAGAAGGTATTACTTCTCTAGCATTTAATGAGTTCAAATTGTTGAGGTTTTGGAGAGGAGTGAGATTCCATTTTAGATTGGGAATCTCCCAAAGCCTCGGCGTGTTGTTGGCTTGTCCTCTTGAGAACACCTTTTTCGGGGAGGGCTTCAATAAATCTTCTCTACAAACCATAAATTGTTAATAACCGTCTATGTGTAATGTCGAAATACAAGCTTAATAGTTTATACCTGTTGTTCTTCAAATGGAATTGACAACTTCATCAACTCCTTATTAGTGCAAGTAGGAATTGGTTTGTCTTTTAAATTTAAAAGAGCCTCGTAATAAAGGCCAAGGAGATAGTTTGTGGAATAAATGACGGTTTTTCTAAAGCTTTGAATTTGTTATGTCAGTTCTTATTTTTTTAATAGATAGGTGCACCAATCAATTTTTTTGTTTTGAGATAGTGGAAACTATGTATGGCTGATGGCCCGATTTTGTATATCTGTTTTATCGACCCTACAAAACTATTCGGATTGAAAAAGGAAATCATTACAAAGCAAGAAAGTGGTGTGCAATTGCTTGTGTATCCACACCACACCTGGATTTATTGACATGAGCTATAAATGCCAAAAAATAGTGGGAATTAATATAACAGTAAATTGTATCACAATCAAAAATAGAATAAAAAATGATGAATGAAAATGAATTATACTTACAATTAACATGGAAACTGAACGTTGATTCGAGATATTTCTTGTCATCTTCCACAAGTGTTTCCTTCATTGTAACAAAGGGTAAATTTCTGAATGGAAGGCCCGTAAACCGATGGATGTCGGTTGCATTGATACCAATTGAAAAAATCAGCCGTCGTTTAGAGTAACATAAAAAAGGTCATCCTCTGTATTGTAGGACGAGAGAAGGTAGTTCAAAATATCTGGGTCTATTTTGAAATGGGGCATCTCAATGAGCCCACTAAACTCACACACATCGATCAAATATTTATATTCGGAAGACACCTTTAAAATAGTATGGATGTGGGGGCACAAAGGATTCCTATAGATGATCTTTCCCATGGATAGGACTGGATTTTCTTCTTGATTTTTTTCCTGAGCTTGCGGTTGGGAAGCACTTGAAGTCACCATTGTAGTTGTGCTTGCGTCTTTGACAATGATGGATTCCTGTATACAAAAAAATCGAGAGCCGAAAAGTGTAAACGAGAAAATGACCGACAGGAGGGTATTTATAGGCCAAATCAAGCGACAAAAAGACTTATTGACGTGTGTCAATGACTTCTATTGACAAGCATAAATGGCCCCTATTGACACATCAATAACCCCTATTGATGTGTGTCAATGGCTCATGTTGACGCGTGTCAATAGGGGTCATTGGCCTGGCGTCAATAGGGGCCATTGACATGCATCAATAGGGTCGCCGCGCGCGCGTCAATAGGGGAATCGACACCCATCAATAGGGGCCATTGACGTGTGTCAACAAGGGTCATTGAAGCGTGTCAATAGGGGCCATTGATGTGCATCAAAAAATTGTGTTGATACGCACCAATGGCCTCTATTGACAAACGTCAATGAACCTTGTTGACGTGCGTCAACGAGGGTCATTGATGTCATGTTGACACGTGTCAATAGAGGGTCATTAACGTCGTGTTGATGTGCATCAATGGATCTTGTTGGCACATGTCAATGGTGCATCGATGCTGAAATCGTGTGGTTTCTTTGGCTCGAAAAACTTGGCAAAAATTTGGTTCTGGGATACTGTCAAATTCTCCTTTCATTGAAACTAGTTCTGGGGATATTCGCGAGGTATTTTCCACCTACAATTTATTAGAGGTGTTTTAAAATGAACCCTGGTTGTTTTCATATAACATTGTAGGTTTGTTGCTTTGGATATTTTAGTTCTACATTAAAAATAAGCTAAAAATCAAAAATCAAAAAGAAAAAACAATCATAGGTATGATTTCTTTTGACAATCCTTTTCTTTTCCAGCATTGCAATTGTTTGATTGTCCTCATTAAATTAACATTTATTTTGAGATATAAAATGAAATTTCATATCTACTTGATCATTATAAGTTAACAAATTACATTCACTTAATTTACCTCACAAACAACTAAACCACATAAAATATAACTTGAATTTTAACACTCCTACCTAGGTGGACCTACTTGCATTTCATCACCAAGAGGATAATATGACTCAGTGTTCTAGCCAAGTATAAATAATCTCATGGCTGGTGTATCAACTAAACACCTACTAACTTTATTGTTTAGGGACCATGAAGTGAGGGGTTAGGCCCCCATACCATGCCTCCTATCGATGATAACACATATTTGGGCCTCACGTACCTTTAGGTATATTGAGGAATTCATCCTTTAACATCACCTAAAACCAGCCATAGATTGTCATTTCTTAGTACCACTTAAACCATCTTACACATTTCATATTTCTCTATATCAATCAAGATAAAAAAAAATTTCTTGTATGTCTTGTCTATGTATTTGTAACCAACCTTCTAGATTATTTTTCCTTTTTAGTGATTGTTTATTGTCATGTTTCTAAACCAACGACAGTCTCATCTACAAAACTATAATAACATGGATGAACATTTACAAAAATCCCTAGATAACCCCCAATATTTCCTTGATGACATTCCACACATCATGAACCAACATCAATCACCCTTAGTAGATGATCAAGAACCCCCACACTCTGTTAGTAGTCAATATTCCACATTAGATATTCTCAATCCATCTAGTCCTCATTTCTTCAACAATGGATATCCAATTTTCATTCACATATTGGATTCAAACCTTATCGCCCTTAATGTGTACTTAGCTGCTTGGGGTGTCCTTCTTTAGAAATATACACTTGAACAATAACCTCCTATTACCAACATCACTTATGAATTTTCTTAGCTTTGTTGATCCTATCCACGAGCCGATCATCTAAAAACTCCACCCTTATTACACTACTAGTGGGTCAGAACCATTAAATCCTTCATCTTTGGACCCCATCATCACTTTTGATCTCAATGTTTTTTATTCATAAGATGCAACTAATCATCAACCATTGTCTTCACCATATCTCTCATCTGGGTCCACATGCTCAAAAAATAACACCAACATATCTTCATCCACCTCTAGTCCTTTAGTCTCCTCCATTATCCAAACACCTCCTATAAGCTTGGTAGCCATCGTAATTAGTGTGTTCTAACATACTCCTTCTCAACAACACATGTAATCCATTCTAAACATTTTCATATCCATCACAACATAGACACCTCCCATTAACACTATCTCTATCTCTAGTATCCACACCTCTTCACGGTAGTAATCAACTTCCCCTATCTTGTAAATCCCCTCTCAATACATACCTCAAAAAACTCATCCATTTATTAACTCCTCTATTCCCTCTCAATACACACCTAGACAATCTCATCCCCTTATCTATACTTCTATCCCCTTAAAACATATACTCCAAACATCACAACCCCTTTTTAACACTTCCATGCCTATCCATTATCAGTACATCCAACCCCCACAAACCATAGTCTCACAACCAACATAAAACATTCCCATGAGTACCCCACTCCAACATAATATCTCCCTATCATATCAACCATATTAGCAGCCAAACCCACATCCATATAATCAACCAGGCCCTTCATCATTCAATCCCCAACAACAACAATAAAAAAATGATCCCTTACAAACATTAATGAACAAGATATCTAACCTTGAATCTTCTTCTATTGTTCCTAAGAAAAAATTATCTTATGAATATATCTATGATGAACACATCCATCCATCTACACCATACAAAGTGTATCCTCCACATTGGGAAATTCCTAAGTTCCTTAAGTTCTATAGTAAAGAAGACCCTTAATAAAAATTCAGCCTTTCCTTCATGCTTGTTACCTTATTGCACATGAATATGACCTTATGCCAAGAACATTCCCCATGTCCTTAGATGGGCCCGCCTTGGATTGATATAATAGTATCCCCCAATACTCACTCTTCTCATTCACACATCTCACGCAAATTTTCTTAGAACACTTTTTGATCAACATCACCCGTAAAGTTACCATCAAAATTTGAAGATGAATTGAATATTTTTCACCGCTAGAGGGGTGTTATTAATCAATTATCTTTCTCCCTCCCAAAAATATTTTATCGAGATATTTTCTCACTCTTGTGCCAAACACATATCATCCATGCTTTAAATACATTCTTTTTAAACATTTAATGAAGCCTTTACTATGGCTTGCAAACTATAATTCTACGCCCTCAAGAACGGTAGGGTCAAGCTCATATCAAAGAAGCCTAAACCATAATCCTCATTCAAACCATCCTCTAGTCATGAAAAATATAAAACATTGGAAAACATGGTCTTTTTGAAGGCTACTTCCAAATAATTTTTGGCTCTCAAAAACATCCGTCCTCAACAAAACTATATTCCCATTAGTGAATCATATAACATGGTTTTTGATAAACTCTTAGTTGTGTGTATGATCACCCTTCCACTTGTTTTTCATATTGACATGTCTATCTCAAAACCCTCTTGGTATCAAGAGAATGATTACTACAAATACCATAGGGTCAAGGGTCATGACATTGAAAGGTGTCATTCATTCGAAACATCCTTCAAGACCTTATCAAAAATGTGAGTTAAACCTGGATAACCAAAATGCACATCTAAATAAGAAACTAGATGTTTTCAAACAACCCTTTCCAAACCATGCTCCATCTACTAGTCAACCACAGTCTAATGTCATTCACTCTCATCACACCATTAACACAATTAAAGACCAGTCATCCACACCTTTAGTTTCTAGTGCTCCTGTCATAGAAACATAATATGAACCATCCACATCAACAAATGTTTCTATCACAAAAATAGAAAACGAATCATACACATCATGTAAACCTAGTGTTTCTATCCTATAAGAACCTATTAAATCACATACTTATCCTATTCTCACCTCTAGTAAGATCACAAATCTATCCACATCTATTATATCTACTTCATACCCATCTACAAGCTCTTCATGAGACTTATAAAATAAACCTATAATACAATATATGAAAATATATTATTGATCATATCACCCAACACCCCATGCATAATATTAGGAAACTCGTTATGTGACTACCCACCCCTCCATAAAAAAAGTAACAAGCATATCACATGACCATCCAACATCCTCAACACATAATCTAAAACCCATGCCCTCTATCTTAGGTCTGCACCCCTCATCAAAATTTTTGGTCACTATTATAGAGTCCAAGATTGTTCCTTAATTGACACCTAAATGTGTCGCATAAAAAATGATCCCTTTAACGTTAATATTTGTATCATCAAATGAAACACTAGTTCCCTCAACCTCATCCTCGAAAGGAAACTATGATAATATCCTTGAAAGGATCATCAAACAATCCATCATAACATTACCTCCTCTCAAGCCATGTTACTCTCGGGGTGGAAGCCCTCCTAGTATAAATTTGAATTATTATTTTACTATCACCAAACATAAGGAAATTATACCGAGGATTGTAAATCTTTCCAAGCTACCATTCAAATCCTTTCTAATAAAATTCTTCTTCCCATATATATAGAACCATAAAATCCTCTTAAGATAACCCATCAAACCTTTAAGACCACAACATCCAAAATATCACCATCTACATCCAACAAAGGCGAGTCTTCTTATAAGAAATCCCCGCTTCATCAAATTGACGTAATGGATATAACTATTAGAGCCCACACACACGACTCTAATACTTCATGTCAAAATAATTCCAAGGTATCTATCCCTCTTTCTCTTCAATCACCTAATCCAACACCTCCTAATGAGGCTAATGTATCCATCCTTGCTTCCCCACATACACAATCAACCACTTATGTATTACACACCATCATAAAACAACTTCATCAAGCTCTAGTAAAATTTTCCCTTTACAATATTTTACAAACTTCACCACAACATTTACAAGCCATTATTAAAGCAATTTAATCCATATTAGTACCCTCATATTATCCACATCCCTTTACAAAATTAGTTGGCACACTCAAAATATTTTCTTACATCTCTTTCGACAAATCCAAAATCCCATCCTTATAGCCCAAATACCATGATATTCCATTATTTATCACCTCCCAAATCAATGATACTCTTGTTAAGAGAGTCGTGATCAACAACGCCAATATCATCAAAATTATATCGTCCCACACTTTCGATCAACTCTAACTACCCAACACCATCGTCACCCAATCAACTATGGTACTACAAGACTTAAATGACATCATTTCTTCCACAATAGGAACAATTATCTTACCCATAAAATTTAGCGTCGAGACCCTTCATGAACTATTTATCTAGTAGAAGGATATTTCTAATATAACATGTTATTAGGAATACCTTGGATTTTCGTTGTATATTGTATCCCATACACCCTCCATCGTTGTCTCAAATATAAACATGAAGGTAAAAACTTAACTATTTCAGCAGATCCAAACACCTTCAATACATGTCGATGACGTATCGACCCAACGATATGTTTTTCCCTAAAATTAACTCAATATATTTTTATGAATCCTCTACCAATTATTTCATCACCACATCAAAATTACCAGATGACAACTCCTGTGATAATGTCATGAAATGTCAATCATTGGGGGATTATTTCATCTTTACCCTTAATTTGTTTCCTACACTGAAGACATATGGAAGACCCAAAAACAACCCACGTATGAGCCTAATGTTGAGACATTATCTCCTTCTATCCACCCCTTCTTAAAACTAATCTTTGCATCCTAATAATCAATTCCATACAAAACCATTCATATCAGACTTCACATTTCTATATAACCAAGCCTTCACACATAAGTACCTCAACCGTGGTTCCTAAAAGGGCTTCGGCCTCGAGCATTATAAACGGGGCATCCATGACTTAATCGTTGATAATTACTACAAGAATCACAAGAAATCTAGGTTGGGTTTCAAAAATGTCCTCAAAATACTCCACAAACATTACATCTAGATCCATGATAGAAATAGAACCATATTCTTCACCCTTGCATGACAATCCCATGAGACACAAAGAAAATGTTTCCATCCTATCTAACTTTTTTAGTCAATAAAATCACCTTAGGAAAAGTTACATATCAAACTAATGAATGCATTAAAACCATTCCACTTGTATTACCTAAATTGATAGAAGAATATTCCCCTACAATTGATATTCTTCAATTCCATGATGACCAATCCATAATTTCACATATAGGGGTAGAATACCATTATCTTCAAAACACTATACCACCAGACACATTGACACTCCTCAATGAATCCACTATTGATGTTAACATAAGGAATCTGCATGATCCTTACATAGTCAAAGCTAGTCAATCCTTAGGTTCACAATAATTTGGAAGCTTCACGCCTTCCTCTATAAACATAGTCAAGATTTTACATGGTCATGTAGTGACATGTCAAGTATTGACCTAACATTTTCATTCATAATATCATCACCTATCCCAAATTAAAGCAAGTCAAACAAAATTTACGTAGGATACATCCTTACATTGTTGTTCTCATCAAGGAAGAGTTATAATGTATCCTTTGAGCCAATTTCATATTACCCATTGATTATCCACAATGGGTCTCTAATATTGTATCTCAGTAACCAAATCTTCTAGAAATTTATGCATTTGCATGGATTTTTACAACCTTGACCTTGTTTGTCCTAAAAATGACTTTCCCCTTCTAAACATTGATCATCTCGTCAATTTCACCATTGGCCATGAAATTCTTTCCTAACTAATGTCTTCTTTGGCTATAATCAAATCCTTATCGCCAATGACGATCAACATTAAATGTCTTTCATTACTTCTTGGGGAGTTTTTACTATCATGTAATGCCCTTTAAACTTAAAATGTGGGCTCCACTTATCTGTAGACACAAAATAATGCACATACTATTATTTTACTATGTCATCAGTATGTTGTTTATATGCATGGTTCTTAAGTAATAAAAGTATTCATGGGTGACATAATCCTTTATCCATACATTTTTTATATTGTCTCCACTTTCTTGTTCTCTCACATTTATCATTTATGTACCCATTTGTGGTCAAGTCACATGGATTCATGTATGTCCGTATTTTCACATCTGTCATAATTTATACTAGGACATTAATACCCATTATAGACATTAGTGTCCAAGTGACCCTATCCATTATGAGCACTCCTTTCCTCTCTCGTTATTTTTACACTTTTTGACATTTTTGGTTGGCCTTTCTAGTTTTCTTATCCTTATCTTAATCTCATAATCGAGTCTTTTGGGTCAATAGTGTCAAAATTCAAACAAGAGATCCATATATATATGTATATATATATAATATACACTCTCTTATTTTGGATGAAAATTTGAAGGGGAAATCTCATCTACATACTATCACTACCATTGCAATGGATTGAATTTTCGGGCTACATACACTACATAGAAAGGGGAAGTGCTAAATTCCATATGACGCATTTACATCTAATCTAGTCATATCCTACTATCTTGGCATGATTGGTATGAGGGAAACCTAAGGAAACTATTACACACACAAGCAAAAAGAACTACATGGAGTCTGGAATATAGTGCATCACTTGGTTCTTAGTTCATTCATCGAGTGACCGTCGGGTTAGTCCAACTTCACATATTTCATTTTCATTCCAATTTGATGTTTTTGTGAAATTTTGTAGGTAGTTAGGGTTTTTTTTTGGAGGTTATATGTACCCTCAGTGATCCACTTGTGAATATCATGTGACCAATAAGAAGTGATAGTGAAACCCTAGTGATATGGAAGAAAGTAGATCCCGATGCTCTTTGAAGTCACGAGTGCCTAGGAAAAGTCACCAGCAGTGCTGCAAGCGGTCTTGTCCAACACTAAGCACTTGTGTCCAATGTTATTCTCGGAATCCATATTTTACTGAGATCAGTTGTGATAAGTTTCCAGGACATGTGTGATACTTTACATCACCCTAACTAGTTCTAAATTAAGCATAATTCAACTAATTCATCTCTCTCTCCCATTTACTTATAGTATTACATTGTTTGAGCATTTGTATATCTATTGTATTTCATCATATATGTTAATTTACAATTATATTTAATACTATTTTTATTAAATCATTTAGTGAAGCCGCTTTCTTCAAACTTCTTACCCTAAGATCCTCAAAAACTTCTTGACTAAGAAGAGGTCCTCACCTCTTAAGCACCATATGGTCGATACATGCTTAAAACCTATCTTTGATGTTGTTGTTACACAAGATGAATTTTATGAAATTTACTAAAACCCTCAATGTGATGCTTCCTTCTTCCAAAACCTTCTTTCTTTCCAAAACCCATCCTTCTAACTTTCACAACTCTAACATTTACATAGTCTTTCATGACAAAAACTTTACTTCATGTTTTCCTTGCTCTCCCATAGTCACCCATGTTGTTGTACCTTCTACCACTCCTCTTATATCACATGTTATTATTACTAGAAATTAATTGTTTTATTATGTTCTTGGTTGTGATAATATGGATACCAATACTTATAATTCTAATGTTGAAAATGTACATGTGCATGATGTTATTTCTCCTAGTAGTCAAGATGAATGTAAATTTGTATCTCATACTCTTCCTACTTCTGAATTTTTTTCTAATGAATGTAATGATAAATATGATATTAGTTCTCCTACCACTTATTTTTATGTTGATGATAGTCTTGATGAACTACTTTCTTGTGAAAATATGTCTGATAGTGATGTAGACTATGCTTCGATCATGAACATGTTAGTAATGATGTTACTTATCTCATGACTTGTTGAATGTGAATTTAATACTCATCTTTATTCTCTTTTTGAAGTTATTACTCATGATGATTCTAATCCTACCACTAATATACCTCTTATCATATATTCTAAATTTACTTCTAGTATTTCCATAGATCTTCCATGCTCCTATCCTCTTTTTCACCTCTTTCTTCTCCTCCTAACATTGTTACTCATGAGGATCCTCCTCCTATCACTAATACACCTCTTATTATTTCTTCCGAGTCTGCATATATCATTCCCACATAGACATTACATTATTCTCGTCCATTTCCACCTCCTTCTCATAATTCTACATTCGCTTCTTCTTATCACATTCCCATGATCACTCACAATGGGAAGATATAAAATCTCAATATGCCTCTTACTTCACCTACCATTCCTTCACATGATATTTTATTTCTCATGTATATTTTTGAACGCTACAATCTCAAGTTCATGCTCTCACTCTTGAAAGTAAAGACTACTATACTTACATTGATAATAATTATTTGCATGGCAATCATATTCCTAAAAATATTCACAATTCTTCTTTCCTAAAGGACTTCATCATGCCTAACTTGTCATGTTTTGATGGCACTGTGTTGGCGAGAAAATTTTTCTTGTGGAAAAATTGGTGGGTTTCAAGCCAACGCTATGGGAATCTAAGTCCATTTACTTGAATGACGCAACTTCCATAGGTACATGCATAAAAGGTGGATTTCAATGGTGGCCTTTCAACCAGAGATCCAACAGGGGCAATCCACTGACCCTGTGGCAAAGATAGTAATGTCTCACTAGAGAAGAAAATTTTTCTTGGAAAGTGGAAGCGGAGTGGAAATGGAGGTATGAGAAAACTAATGTTGTGAGTAGAATATCATATTCCAACACACATTAATTAAAATTTTCATTTACATGCATTTATAGTTAGAAGAAAAACAAATCTGCAGGAGAAGCTACAAGACCGAATAAAATTCATTGGTCACAAGGTACCTATCAATACCTCAATAAAAAAGGTGAAAATTCCTTCTTTTATTATTGAAGCTAAAGAAAAGTTTGTATAGAGCTTTGAGAATAGAGGAAATTCTAAGGAGAAGGGAAAATAGAAGAAGTATGGAATTTTTTGTCTTTTCCAGGTACATAGCACTCTGGTGTGTTTTGAAATCAATCCCCCATGGAATGGATCTGAGGAGCCATTATATCTCATGCCAAATGGTTACAACTTTACAAATCATTTATGCCTCTTCAAATTCCTCCATTGCGAAGAAAACACTCATGGCGGGTTAAAAACCAGATCTTGCAACATGAACGTTACATTTGATTTTCCAGTTTGAATACAGACTGTTTGATTTTCTCTTATAACTTTGAAATCAGGCCGTCCACGTGGTAGGAAGATATTGGAGTGGGTACAGGGGAAAGCCCTTTGCGTTTTATGATTTTTTAGAGATTTGGCAATTTGGAACAAATTGGCCCGCACCCCCACTTCAACTTTTTAACTTAGGCACATGGACGCTTTAATTGGAAATGGAGTCGCGGCCTTTTTCTCAACATTTTAACCTTTTTGGAAAAAGGCTCAAAAACTCAAATTACTTCACCAACCCATTACTCCGATTGAACTCTTGACACATGGCACCCTCTGATTGAAAATGGGGTCGCGGCCCTTTTCTTAGCATTTTAACCCTTTTTTGGAAAAAGGCTCAAAAAATCAAATTCCTCTGCCGACCCACTCTCCTGCTTTGGCTTTTCAATGGCGAGCTTCACCTTTGAATTTTTCATAGCAGGCTTCAACTTTGACTTTTTCCCTGCGGGCTCAAAATTTTACTTTTACCTTTATATCTTGATCGCGGTCATGTGGGTCACTTTTTAACTTTTCACCTTTTTTACACAGAGGCTCAAAATCTCAAATCCCGCCAGTCTACCTCCCTACTTTGACTCTTTTGACTGTGGGCTCAAGAATTGACTTTCTTCTTTAAGCTCGATTAGGTTTGGGGTCACTTTATAACTTTTCACCTTTTTTACAAAGAGGCTCAAAACACAAATTTCTCCACCGACCCACTTCTAATTAGGTATGTCCATGTACCCGTGGATGATGGGGCAAAAATTTGACAGGGAAGAAAATGTCCATCGTTCTCGACTATGGGAAAAATACATAGAGGAAGATAACTTCATCATTTTGAGTCCTATTTTTGAATTTTCTTCATGATTTGGAGGAATGGAGGAAAAAAATTGACAACCTGTGCCATAGAAAAAGAAAAAAATTTTGATAAAAAGAGATTGTAAAGAGGATATTACGTGCACGTGCACTCGAGAGATGGAGAATTTTTCAAAATGAGCAAAACAAAGATTTAAATAATACTAGGGCACAAATTTTACTATTTCTTCAAACTTTAAACTTGGCTTAAATACTTTAGGATGGCAAGATCTTGAAATTTTGAATTTAACTTGGAAAACAAAAAGTTGTTTTTGGGAGACAACAACTGGCTCTAGCTTGGGGACATGGCATGGACTGAGTATGATGAAGACATGGTATGAGGATCTAAAATCTCAATTTTTAAACCGTATAATGTTGACTAAGACCTTATCCATTAGGCCATGCAAATTCATGCACAATTCTAAGAAAGAATGGAAGGAGGAAACACATAAGCCAAACTACACACAACAAAAACCAAACAAAACCACACAACAGAAAAGGGAAAAACACACCTACGAAATCACCTATGGTAAAGGGCGGGGACAACCCACTTTCACCGATGATACAGCTTTCAAGTATTTCCTACTTTGAGGAAACTCCAATGGCATTCCATCTAAGTATGAGAGGAGAAAAAAAAATTCTCACTACAAGATCCATGAATTTGGAATGGGCCCACCACAATGAATCAAACTTTCCATGGCTTCCTTTGGTTCTCTTCTCTTGTCCCATAGCAGACAAAACCACCAACTTTGAAATTCCTTAATTTTGTCTTCTTGTCAAAATTTTCTTCACTTTCAACTGATGCTCCTTAATTCTATCCACCGCTTGGAATTTTCTTTACTCCAGCTTCTCCAAGAAGAGGATCCTCTTGTCAATGGAGTCTTTGTATTGACCATCTTCTATTTCTTGCAGCAACTTGAGAGTTGGCATCTCAATTGTGAGGGGAATCTTTGCCTCAACTCCATACACAATTTGGAAAGGTGACATACCTATTTCCTTCTTAGGAGGGATCCTATCAGCCCACAATGCATCATATAAATTCTTGTACCATTTCCTTTGATTCTCATCTACCACTTTTGCGAAAAATGGTCACAATGTTCTTGTTGCTTGCTTGACGCAGCTTGCCCATTTCCTATGGGTAGTAGTCGAAAAGAGTGAGATAGGGATATTCCAAAGCCATAACAAAAATTTGTGAGTTCCTTGGAAGAGAAATAGGTGGAATTATCTACAACAATTTTCTATGGTATTCCAAAACAAACAATGATACTCTCCTTAATGAAGTTGCACACTAGTTCGTGAGTGGATTGCTTGGTTGGGATGACTTCCACCCATTTAGTGAAGTAATCAGTTGTAGTGAGTACATAAGTATGCCCTTCACTAGAATGAGGATTCAAAACACCAATAAATCTAGTCTCCATTGCTGAAATGGTTCTTTAATCACCACAAGCCCGAGTGGTAATGCAATAGTTGTGACTTTCCAAAAATTATTGGCATGCTTTGCATTTGAAAACCCAATCTTGAGTGTCTGAAAATATGGAGGGATAATAATATCTCCCTATGAGGATCTTATGTGCGATGACCATTGCTAAGAAATTTCCACCATAATCTCGATCATGATATGCCCCGAGAAACTTTGTTTGCTGCTCCCGATCTACATACCGAGGAAACAACCATCTAGGCCTCTCTTGTAAAGTGCATGATTCCGATCACAAAATTGGCTGCCTTTAGCTTGATTGTCCTTTTTTTTTTTTAATCACGGTGAGGAGGGAATTCTCCATAAGTGAGGTAGTAAGAAATGTCAACATACCACTCATCAGTAGTGGTGACAAAGAGTGCCTGTGGACTGTCTCCTAAATAGGTTGAGAAAACACCATATTTTTCTCCCTGCTGAGCCCTGAGAGATTCATCTTCAGAAATCACCTGGTACAAACCATTTCCTCTTACTAGATTAGAGGGTCTAATCTCCAATTTATACTCTTGGGTCTTTTTAATCCAACTTCCTCTCTTAGCCCCTAGATCATGTTGAATCAAAATGGAATTGATTGCACTTCCAGAGACCATCACCATTGAATGGGAATTGAGAATGTAGAATCTAAAACTTTTAATAGCTTTGACCACTGCGTAGGCATGTTTCTTTAATTGGCTGTACTTTAGCTCATGATTTTTCAAAGGACAACTCATGAAAGCAATGGGTGCTTCCAAACCTTCATCATTTTTCTAAACAAGGATAGCAGAGAGTGTATGTTCTGATGCATAACAATACATGATGAAATCCTTGTTGAAATCTAGAGATACAAGAGTTGGAGATTTGGAAATGGCTTTCTTGATCTCCTCAAATGTTGTTTTTCCTTCCTTATTCCACTTGAAACCTGCTTGAGGCTTCATCATGGAAGTTATATGCTTAGTCAGTTCAAAAAAACTCAGCACAAAACGATGAAGGAAGTTTACCTTTCCAAAGAATGAATGAACTCCCTTCTTGTTGGTTGGTAAGGCTAGTGCTTGGATAGCTCTAATCCTCTCAGGATCAATGTGTGCTCCATGTTTTTTCACAATGTGTCCCAACAACTTCCCTTCTGTGACTCCAAAAATGCACTTCTTTAGATTTAGAGAAATTCCATGTTTCCTACACCTTACAAGGACTTGCTCCAAATCATAGATATGATCTTCCCTCCTCTTTGAAAAAATTGTGAGTTCATCAAGGTAAATGACAATGCAATGTTTAAAATCTTTGAAGGCCAAGTCCATTTCTCTCTTGAAAGTGGCTCCAGAATTGATCAAGCCAAAAGGCATTCTACTATAAGAAAAAGTGTCCCAAGGTGTTATGAAGGTTTTTTTGTTGTGATCCTCTTCTCGCCACCTTGATTTGGTTGTACCCTAAGAATCCATCAAGAAAAGAGAGAATTTCAGATCCAGTGGATTCTTGCAAAACATGATCCATGATTGGAATAGGGTAGTTTTCCTTAAGAGATGCCCGATTCATATTTGAAGTCTACACAAATCCTTATTTCCCCATTCTTCTTCCTTATCATGCGGCACAATGTTAGCCACCCATGTTGAATGGTGGATGGGGAAGATGACTCTAGCATTGAGCATCTTTGTCATGTCTTCTTTGATAACATCGGCAATCTCTTTGGATTGTAGGGCCTTTATTTTTTCCTTAAGGGATTATCTCCTTGCTTCAAAGGAATGGAGTGATGCATTTCCTTTGGCTGAAAATATTTGAGTTCATCATAGGAATCGTCTAGGACATTTGAGTACTTTTTTAGTAGAGAAAAAAACTTTCTCTTCTCTTCTAGTGAGCAGCATTTACCAATGTTAATAATCCTTGGATTCTCTGAGGTGCCAATTTTTTCTTGATCAAAATTAGATGGACACCGAGAAGAATATTTTTATTTCTCTTGGATGAACCTTTCATGCTTTTCAAAGAGGTATTCCAAAGAAACTAGGCCTTTGGGGATTTTTTTTCCTTTCAGTTTGATTACTCCCTCTTCATAAATTTCCTCAATTCCTTCTTTTGTTTCTTTGGGAATGATTCATGGTGTGGGTTTTCACTTCCTTAAAAGAAAAGATTATTTAAGTTATCCCTTTGTTCTAAGAAGGCTAGGATCTTATCGTCATCATTGAATAACTACCAATGATTTGCATTGTCTGGTATGCTGGGTCCGAACACCATCTCAATGGTCACTTTAAACTTGCCAAAAGAAGGATGAGGTGTTAGTAAGGAAGCTGACACTACTAGAGAATCAACATTTTTATTCTGCTCCCTAGGGATAGCTTCAATGGAGAATGCATCAAAGGATTCAATCTAGTCCCCCACTTTGTTTTTATAGTGCTTGATTCTAGGGTTTTTCACCTAATATTACTGGCAGACCTATTTTACCACAACCTATGCATCACCTTTGCATCTCAACCTCTTGATTCCCATGTCCTCTATTATATTCATGACTAAGAGTAATGCCTCATACTCTATTGTATTATTTGTATTGTCAAATTGCAGCTTGTAGGCAAAAGGATATACCTCATTAGAGGGAGAGTATAATACTACACCATCTCCCAGAACCTCCTCTAGAATGACTACCATCAAACTCCATTGTCTAGATTTTGTCTTCTTGTTTGTCCATGAGAAGTGGCAAGTCCTCTTCCTTCTATGATGCAAGTGAAAAGAGTTTATGAGAATCAAATCAAAAATGAGGCACCACAAAGTAGTTTCACTCCAACGGAATCGTGATAGCTCCAATGATAGAAAGAAAGAATTGATCAGTAATGGAAGAACTTGCTCAACAGAAACAAAGCTTACATAGAGGAAAGATAGCAAAGTGTCTTAGAATGCTCATAAATGAATAGAAAAGGGGTACATATAGGGTGCTGAGTAACCCTAGTGCATGACACACATGAAACCCTAAACCTAACCCATGTGAGATGACCCTCCAACATGAGAGGAGGACACATAGGATAACTCACACTAACACCCCCCTTCATCGAAGCTGGGGTAGTGGCTATGATGAGTCAGATGAAAGAGGAAGACACTCCTAAACAACTAAGAAAGATGTGCCAATGGGGCCCGGCAACTAAAGGCCTGATAAGGTGCCCATATACAAACACAATCTTCCTAGAAGAAGAAGAAGAAAAGGACTACATAGCCCGAAGAAGATGGGTAGCTGCAGAAGACCTCACCCCAAGAAGAGACCATAAGTGAAGAAACTTCATCTCAGTGAAGGGCTTGGTGAATAAATCTGCAATCTGATTAGCTATCTAAATGTACTGAATGTCGATGATACCATCATGAATAAGCTCCCATATGAAGTGCATATGGATCTCAATGTGCTTTGTCTGCTGATGCTGAATTGGATTTCTATAAATAGAGATTGTGCTCATGTTATCACAGTAGATAATGGTAGGCCACCAAATTAGATGCCAAACTCGTCCAGAATACCTGTAGCCAAATAGCTTTTGTGGCAGCGTTAACTACTCCTCTGTATTCTAGCCTCTGTAGATGATATCACAATTGCATTTTGCTTCTTACTAGACTAACTAATAGGACCCAAACCAAGAGAGAAACAGAGAAAAAGTATATTTCGATGATCTAAGTCACCGGCCCAATCAGAATCTGTGAATCCAATCAAGTCAATATCAACCCCTCCATGATAGTGAATGCCATCAGCATAAGTGCCATGAACATAATGAAGGATCTATTTAGCTACTTTCCAATGTAGCTCATGTGACTCCTGCATGAATTTGGACATGATTCCAATAGCATATGATAAATCCAGTCGAGCGTGAGTCAAGTAAATCAAGCTCCCCACCAACTGTCGATAAGTAGTACAATCAACCAAGGGAGTAGAGCAATTTGAAACCAACTTAACCCCGGAAAGAAAAGGAGTAGGAGAAGACTTGAAATCAGACATCTGAAACCGAGCTAGCAGATCAAGAGCATACTTAGGTTGTGAAATCAAGATTCTCGAGTTAGATTGTGAAATCTAGATCCCAAGGAAGTAATGAAGTAGACCTAAGTCAGTCATGGAAAACTTGTTGGCTAAGGCGATCTTCACAGAATCAATAATAGAGGAAGAACTGCCTGTGATCAATAAGTCATCAACATATAGAACAAGAATGAGTATGGAGTTATATTGCCATAGAATATAAACATTTGGATCAGAGTGACACCTAGTAAAGCCTGATGTAAGTAAGGAGTCCATCTTGGCATACCAATCCTAAGGGGCTTGTTTAAGGCCGTAAAGAGACTTCTTTAACTTACAAATGAGGGAGAAATCTTGGACATAACCGGAGGTTGTTCCATATAGATCTCTTCCTCTAGGTCACCATGAAGGAAGGCACTCTTAACGTCCATTGTTGGACTTTCCATCATTTGTTGTGGCAATGGCTAGCGTAAGTCGAGTAGAAGTAATCTTCACAACCAGAGCAAAGGGTTTTGTATAATCAACCCCAGCTATCTGGGAGAAACCCTTAGCTACTAATCACGCTTTAAAGTTTTTGATGTTTCCATCTACTCCATACTTTGTGCAGAACACCCACTTACACCGAACGATTTTTCTTCCCTTCGGAAGAGTGGTGAGATCCTAAGTATCGTTCTTTATGAGAGAGGAATACTCCTCATCCATGGTAGAATCCCACTCAAGAATACCAGAAGCCTCTCGAAATACTATGGATCAGAAGTAGAGGTGAAGAAAGAGTGGGGTCCAACAAAATTTGAGTGAGTACGTCTCATATCCGAAGTATCTCCAACTAAATCTCCAGCACTTTGCAAATTTTTCTTGCCCAAAGGGGACCAGGAGGATCAAGCTCAGATTCAGAATATTCTTCACTTGAGTGAGAAGGGACATAGTCCTCGTCATCACTACTATCAGAATCAGAAGACTCAAAGGTCTGATGGTGGGAGGATCTGGAAGAGGAGCATACTCAATAGTATCATCATCTGATGAGTCAGAATCCGAATCAGTGAGCTAAAGAACCTCAATAGGTGGAGAAGTAGAAGTCAAAGAAGACTCATCGAACTTAACACTTCTCTCAATATATAGCTCATGAGAAGTAGGATTCATCAATCGATATCCCTTCATGCCATCAAGATACCCTACAAAGATACAAGGTTTGGATTGTGGTTCTAAAGCCTTGTGTTTCTTCTTGGGAATCCGAGCCATAGCCTTGGATCTGAAGACTCGAAAGTGCTCAACATCAGGCTTGCATCCAAACTAGGCTTCAAAGGGTGTCATCCCTCTTACTGCCTTGTGTGGAACATGGTTCTAAATGTAATTTGCACAATTCACTGCTTTGGCCCAATACTGCGAGAGGAAGAGACTTTGAGTGAATCATACAAGTGGCCATCTCCTTTAGAGTATGGTTCTTTCTTTCTATGACTCCATTCTGCGAAGGGCTATAAGCAACTAGTATGCTGCAAAGAGATCCCTTCAGAAGTATAGAAATCCATGAACCTATTGTTTACATATTCACCTCCATTGTCGGTTCAAGAACCTTGATAGACCATTCCGCCTGTTTCTTAGCAAGAGCCTTAAAGTCTTGAAAATGTTCAAAGACTTCAGACTTAAGCTTAAGAAAATATACCCAAGTATATCGTGAATAGTCATCAATGAAGGTTAGCACATAAAGAGCTCTAGTAAATGAAGGAGAAGGAAATGGACCAGAAACATCGTTGTGAACAAGATCCAAAGGATGAGTGGCTCTCTAGGATTTTCCTTTGTCAAAGTTCTTTTCAGGATGCTTTCCAAGGGTACAACCCTCACAAATACCCTTAGAAAACTTGACGCAAGGCAACCCATTGACCATTTCGTTTTGACTCAATTGTTCAAGGTAGCGATAATTTAGATGTCCAAAATGCTCATGCCATAGCTTACTAACCTCATTTTCATGAGTGAGCAAGGAAGTGGGCATAGAATCAGAAGTAAAGTGGGAGAAGGTGTATAACCATGAACGGTGATCCGCCTTTCCCTCAGCCATTATAGTGTCATTGTTAAGCTCATGAATAATCACCGAGTTAGGACCAAATTTCACTCACATTCCTTCACCAAGGTGATTAATTTGGTAAACCGATAGGAGATTGGTAGAGAGATTAGGAACACTCAACACTTGGTTAAATGTTCCCCATCCATCTCTACCGATCCACTACCAAAAACCGACACTGTCATGTCATTACCCATCGTGATTTGGGACATACCACAAGGTTCGATGTTGGAAAACTCAACATGTGAAGAACCCATGTGGTGCGAGGCACCGAATCTATAATCCATGTCGATGAAGGAGAAAATCTAGCTACAAGGGCCTTTCCTTTCTTCTTATCATTTTTAGCACCTTTTACAGAAGAAGACTTAGCCTTCGGAGCACTTTGTTTTATGGATTCAAGAATACTTATTTTATTCTTCTTAAGTAAATGAGATAAGTGATCAATCTGTTTCTTAAAACAATGTTGCTCGTCGTGACTAGACTTCTTGCAATAGGAACACAAATACTTGCTTTTCTGTGCCTTAGGCTCAGAAGTTGAAGTGTTTGTGTCATTTTTAGGTTTGGTCTTGGTTTCTTTCTTAGGTTGATCCTTTGTTTCTTTCTTCTTTTCAGTCTTCTTTCCCTTGCTAGTACTTGCTACAAGGGCATGTGACTTGGACTTGAGAGACCCCATTTGAATGAGTTTGTCTTGTTCTCGAATGAGTTGGGATGAAAAATAGTCAAAGGAGGGCATAGTCCAAGTATCGCCCAAAGTAACTTTTGTAGCGTAGAAATTTGACATGAAGACAGAATATTTGGGACCTAGCTTAGAGAGAATCGACAAGATCAATTGAGAATCTTTCTTTTCTACTTGACATCCTTTTAAAAATAATCTAATGTGGATAAATTTTGAGAAGAAAGCTTGTAGGTTTTCAAAGTCACTAGGATTTAACCCTTGTAGTTTGTTTTCCAACTCATACGCTCTCGTGTCATCTAGTTGTCCAAACATCGCATCCAACGTTTTCGACGCAGATTTAGGTGTTTCGGATGCCTCAATGTGGAAGAGCGAGTCAGGAGAAATGAACATGCAAAGAAGACCTAAAGATTGATCACTACGGTTTAACCACTTAGATTTTTCAGGTTCTTCGTCTGGTTCAGTCTCAGTTCCCATGGTGATGTGGAATAAACCTTTACCCCTTAGTTTCATTATTAATTTCGATCTCCATTCGAAAAAGTTGAAAGACGTAAGCAAAGGAATTGAAATTGCATCCATAGTGAGAGAGAGATAAAGAAATGCATAAAAGAAACACAACCACCTAGGAAAATAACAACCCCCCTGCTTTCGGCACTTTATAGTTTAGTGCATTAAGTACAATCCAGTCCATGCATGCATTTTGAAACACTTGGTAACTCGTCTTGTAATTAGTGTAATAACGCGCAAGAGAGGAGACCACAACAGTGTTTCATGGAGCGCAACAAAAAGGACACCGTAAACAAGCACAAGCAAAAAATAGAAAGGAGGAAAAATCCAACCCTGGTGGTGAGAAAAAACATCTCACGTTGTAAAAGAAAACCCCCTTGCTGCAGACTATGTGCGAGATGCGCTCACTAGTCGCAAGCAATAATAAGGGTGAAATACAAGGTTTGGGAACTCAAGGAGTTCAGATAGTCTTCAAAACGCTGGAAAGGAGCTCGGAAGGAGAAATGTGCTCAAAGTGATGCTACACACTTGAGCGCACGATTAGAGAAAAAATGCCAATAACGCCTAAATTTGACCGCTTTGAGAGCTATTAGAGGTTTTTAAAAGATGATAGAAAAGGTTATGAAAGATGATTTTAATTAACTAATCGTAATAAATGAATTTTAGAAATTAATAAACTAGATTTAATTAAATTAAATCTAATTAATTTCAAATAATAAAAAAAAACTAATTAAGATTTTAAAAAAATTAAATCCTAAATAAAAAAACTTTTCCTTTTTTTTCTTAAAAAAATTTAAATTAAATAAATCTAATTTTAAAAAGGAAAAACTTCTTTGTTTTGAAAAACAAGGAAAGAATGTTTTATATGGTTTTAAAAACTTAAAAAAACACTTTCACGTTTTGTAGTTATAAAAGCTAAAAACATGTATTTTAAAAAGGAAATTTACCAAAAACATAAAGCTTCCTTTTTTTTAAATATGTACTAAAGAAGTTTTATAAATGTTTTTAAAAAACCATTTTGTTTTTTCAAAGAAAATACCACGAGTTTTAAAAGTTACCAAAAGAAAAAAGGAACTTTTTAAATACTTATTAAACGTAGATTTTTTTTTAAAAGGGCGTTTAGATTTTTGATGATTTTAAAAGGCAAGGATTTGAAAAGATGTGCTTTTTTAAAACTTACCAATGAAAAAACTAAAAAAACTTACCAAAAAAGCTAAGAGCAAGTTTTGAAGGATTTTTTTTGTGGGAAAAAATGTGTACCAAAAACACGCATGTGCACAAGAGTGAGGAGGAAAAATGCAGTCCGCGGCCTGCAAAAAAAGTGGTAGGGTTTTGTTTGTTTTTGGAGAATCAGGGAGTATATGGCCGGTTCTCAACACACCAGCGGAAAAAAAAAACCACCTTAGGTCCTTCCACGCAAAACACAACTCCTTCCACAAAGCAAACAACAAAAAAATGACCTCAGGCTCCTTCGAAAAGGCACACAGCGGATATAAGCGAGCTTTCAAATGAACTCCAAGCCACTAAAAAAAAACTGTATTCTACAAAATACCAGGAAAATAGAGAGCCAAAAACCACAGAGATCTAAAAAAATCACTTCTATTTTAAAAATTTTATTAAAAAAATTAAATAATCTCTATTTTGGCTTAAAAGCCAGATTTAGCTGTAGATAGCTAAATGTGGCTGTAAATACCCTGAAACCTCCAGAATGTCTACACAGTATAGAAAATAGGCACAAAAATAGACAACTTTCTGAGAAATCTTGTTAGAGAGATTAGCGAAAATTCCAGAAAATAGTGATCGAAAACTTACATGCGAGTAAAGAAAATGAGACCAAGAGAGAGTAATCGCAACTAAAAAATAACGAGTGCACGTTTACGATCTTAGCTTTGATACCGTAGTTAAGCATGCTGCCCCCGGAGAGTAGTTCGGGATGGGTGACTTCTGGGAAATTTCTGTGTCACTTCCTCCTAATGTTGTTGGGCCTAATTAGGTGTATACCCACTCCATCATGCGGAGGGTATTGGCGTAGCAGACTGTTTAACATGATGAGATCCCTCTCCACCATTAGTTCGAGATTTTGGTGTGACGGAAAATCATTTGGTATCATAGCCAGGTAGTTAATCGTATAGCCCCAAAGTAGTGTGGCGATGGGTGACCTCCCAGGAAATTCCCGGTGTCATTGCCTCCTAATGTTTTTGGGCCTAATTGGGTGTATACCTAGCTCCATCATGCGGGAGGGTGTTAGTGTAATAGTTGAATAACACAATGAGATCCCTCTCCACCTTCAATTTGAGCTTTTGGTGTGACAGAAAATCATTTAACTACTCTAGAACTACTCGGGGGAAGCACGCTTAATCGCCTGGTATCGAGTTGCACGACTTGCCATCACACCAAAAGCTCAAACTGATGGTGGAGAGGGATCTCATCGTGTTAATCAAATGCTACCCCAACACCCTCCCACATGATGGATCCGGGTATACACCCAATCAGACCCAACAGCATTAGGAGGTAGTGACACCGGAAATTTCCTGGGAGGTCACCTATCACCACACTACTCTGGGGCTAGCACGCTTAACTGCTTGGCTCTAATAACAAACAATTTACTGTCACACCAAAATATCAAACTGATGGTGGAAAGGGATATCACCATGTTAAATAGCTATTACACTAATACCCTCCCACATGAAGGAGCCAGTATACACCTAATCGAGGCCCAACAACATTAGGAAGAAGTGACACCGGAAATTTCCTGGGAGGTCATCCATCCTAGAACTACTCTCGGGGTGGCATGCTTAATCGCTGAGTATCGAGATGAGATCGGGTAAACGTGCACTCATTATTTTTTATTTACGATTACTCTCTCTTGATCTCATTTTTTTCACTCTGCATGTAATTTTTCGATCACTATTTTCTAGAATTTTTACTAATCTCTAACAAGTTTTCTCAAAAGTTGTGTCTCGATACCAAACGATTTGTCATCACACCAAAACTCAAACTCAAGGTGGAGAGGGATCTCATCATGTTATTCACCAAGCTACGCCAACACCCTCCCGCATGATGGAGCCGGGTATACATCCAATCAGGCCCAATAACATGAGGCGGTGACACCGGAATTTCTGGGAGGTCACCCATCGCCACACTACTCTGGGGCTGGTGTGCTTAATCGCCCGGCTCGATACCATGAAAAGAGTTTGCAAGAATCAAATCAGAAACAAGGCACCACAAAGTAGTTGCACTCCAATGGAATCGTGATAGCTCCAGTGATAGCAAGAAATAATTGATCAGTAATGGAAGAAATTGCTCAACAAAAACAAAGCTTGCATAGAGGAAAGATAGCAGAGTGTCTTGGCATGCTCATAAATGAATAGAAAAGGGGTACATATAGGGTGCTGAGTAACCCTAGTGCATGACACACATGAAACCCTAAACCTAACCCTAAACCTAACCCATGTGAGATGACCCTCCAACATGAGAGGAGGACACATAAGATAACTCACACTAATAGTAAGGAGGTAATTTCCAAGCCCATAATCTTGAAAAAGGATATCAACTCTTGGATCATCATACTTCCTTCTGTGAACTTCATTTTTCTCGATCGGTAGTAACTTCTTCATTTCTCCTTTCACTTTGGGATAGTTATAGATGACCAATCCATTTTTATTTCTCCACCTAGATCTCTATAAAAACTTCTACTCAAGAGCATACCAAAATATGTTGGAATGTCTTCCACCAAAATGTTCAAGAGTATCTTCTTGTCAGGGTAATCAGTGAGTGCAACCTCGAGCATCCTTAATCCTTCCTACCAATGGAACTTGTTTGGATTCCATTGAGTAGCATGTGCCATTTACCCAGGTCAAAGTGAGGCCAAGATAATTTGCAAATTTTACTGACATCACATTATCTAAGGATATAGAATCTATAATGTAGTTGTTCAGCTAGAAACCTTTGATGAGAAGTGACAGTTAAAAAGGCTCAACTCTGTGGGTGGTGGAGGCACCGAGGGCTAGCATCTTTTGAGAAGATAGTGTGGATGGTGTGGGAATTAAGCCTTTAGAATTAGAGATTAGGGATGTAGAGTTACCACCCCGGGATGCCTTGATGAATCTATCAAATTGGGCATGATGTGTTTATAGGTATTCCATTTTAGATAGTTGGACTTTTGTTTTGCTAGCATGCTCTACAAAGTCAAATGAAGTTATGGTAGATGAGGAAGAGGTTCCAACTGTGGATGAGGACTTAAATGGAAGATGTGTCATTAATTTTGGTGTTGGGTTTTCCTTTTCAAATGTAGCAATTGGCTTAGAAGGAGATGGAGGTGTAGCCTTTGATTGAAATTTAGATGTTCTTGCAGAATCGACATTTAGAAGAGAATTACTCTTAACAACTTTTGAGTTGGGATAAGAATCGAGATAAGTTACTTAGCACAACAAAGGTGTGATCCTTGACAACCGGTGAATATGATTTCTCTCTAGTTGAATCCATGGAAGGTGGTAATTTTGATCCCTTGTTAATGATCTTGTTTAGTGGAGGATTTGGAGAGCTATCTTCTTTGTTCTTCCTACTCTCAGTTGTAACTGTTGAGGCTGAAACACCATTCCTAGATTGTGCATGAGTGAAAATACCACATGAAAAACTTGGAGCTTCTTCATCACCTTCCTCCTCATCAGCAATGTATTCAATCAAGCCATTGTGCATGCCAACCTCTTCAATTTCAAGATAGTTTTCATAGTCATCCATGCTTTCTTCTTCAATTTCTTCAATGTCTGCTCCTTCTTTTGATTCCCTAGTGTCATAGATGGCATTGACTGGTGGTTCTTCAAGATCAAGCCTACGAGGAGGTGGAGTAATTCTTGGTCTATCAGGAGGATTTGATCTCCTTGGAGAATTCCTCATTGTGATTTGTGACAGCTGCTTCTTCAAGGCAACTAGGTCATTTGCCATTTTTTGGAACATTGGATTAGTGGTGACTGAATTTGAACTCTAACCTTTTTGCTTCCCATTTGGTCCTTTCACTTTGCTAGAAATAATTAGATCATCATCAGTCTCAATTGCAAAGTCTTGAGCTTCCCTCAATGTTCTTGGTTGGGCTCTTCTGAGGAAGAAACCAACTTCTGATGGAAAAGCGCTGATGAAGAACCTTTTCAATTTGTTTTCAGGGAGGTACCACATCTTTTAGGATCCTTCTTATCAACCTATTGTACCTTGCTAAAAAATCTCTCATTGATTCGGAGTTTTCCTTATTCATCTAAACCAATTGGAACAATAGATCATGAAAATATTTTGTCTCTTGAGCCTATGTTCAAATACACTTCTTATATCTTCCCAACATGTGACAGATCTTGGGGGCAGCATGTAGAACCATTCAATATGTATTTCTTGGAGTGACTCCACATGGAGCCTAACTGAAACATCTTCATTTTCAACTTGCAACACTCCACAAGCAGTGATGAATGCTGCTACATGTTCTTCGGGGAGCTGAGAACCATCCTCTTTGAATTTTGGGAAGTTCTTTCTTGAGCCTCTTGGGAGCTCATAAAGTGGTTGTGGAAGATCAAGTGGACCAGTATTTCTTCCCCATGGTACGTTAGGCCTACGTACTTCATGCTCATGACCACCCATTCTATTCCTATTTCTATCCTCCAGTCTTGCTAAGGTTGCTTCTGCTGCTGCTCTTTCTTCTGCTTCAATTTGGATTCTTTCTATTTCTTCAATTTGAGCCCTTATCTCCTCTTCATCTCTTGCCTCTCTTTCAAGCTCTTCAAATGTGGGATCAATTTTTCCTCCTTGCCTCAGTTGTCGGTGTATCTTCTATCAGCCATCTTGAAATTTTATGCTCTTCTCTGGGGTGCTGGAATTTGTCTCGCCTTTCCAATTCGACAGCACATTCCTCTTCCAAGTCTAGAATCCTTATGGAAATGAAGTATTGATTGAAACTGTCTATTATGCCAAATAACTTCTCTCAGATCAGAAGCAATGTCTTCTTGGATGTGAAAGAGTAAATCAGGTCTCTCAACAGGAGGATTTCCCAGAATAGCCATGATTTACACCCATGTAGTTTATGTGATTATTCAATATCTAGAAACTTTTCCTCTAGAATCATTTTTTTGTATTTTATGACCTTGAGGTCATTTTTAGGTGTAGATGCTACAAAATATGCCCCATAATGGGTGCCAAAAACTGTTGGTGAGAAAATTTGTCTTGTGGAAAAATTGGTGGGTTTCAAGCCAATGCTATGGGAATCTAAGTCCCTCTACTTGAATGGTGTAGCTTCCATAGGTGCATGCATAAAAGGTGGATTTCAATGGTGGCCTTTCGACTAGAGATCCAACAAGGGCACTCCACTGACCCTGTGGCAAAGATAACAATGTCTCACTAGAGAAGAAACTTTGTCTTGGAAAGGGGAAGGGGAGTGGAAATGGAGGTATGAGAAAACTAATGTTGTGAGTAGAATATTAGATGCCCACACACATTAATTAGAAATTTCATTTACATGCATTTATAGTTAGAAGAAAAAAAATCCATAGGAGAAGCTACAAGACCAAGTAAAATTCATTGGTCACAAGGTACCAATCAATCCCTCAATCAAAAATGCAAAAATTGCTTTTTTATTATTGAAGCTAAAGAAGAGTTTGTACAAATCTTTGAGGATAGAGGAAATTATAAGGAGAATGGAAAATAGAAGATGTATGGCATTTTTTTGTCTTTTCCAAGTGCAGAGCATTCTCGGTCTTTTTAAAATCAATCGCCCCCTTAGAATGCCTCTAAGGAGCCATTATATCTCATGCCCAAATGGTTACAAATTTACAAATCATTTATGCCTCTTCAAATTCCTCCATTGCGAATAAAACGCTCATGGTAGGTTAAAAACCAGATCTTGCAACATGAACGTTACATTTGATTTGCTAGTTTGAATACAAACTGTTTGATTTTCTCTTATAACTTTGAAATTAGGTAATCCACGTGGTAGGAAGAGATTGGAGCAGTGTACAAGGGAAATCCCTTTGTTTTATGATTTTTAGAGATTTGGTAATATGGAACAAATTAGCCCACACCCCCGCTTTAAATTTTTACTTAGGCACGTGGCATGTTTTCATTGGAAAAGGGTCACAGACCCTTTTCTCAACATTTTAACCTTTTTTAGAAAAATGTTCAAAAACTCAAATTCCTCCACCGACCCACTGCTTCGATTGAACTCTTGACACGTGGCACCCTCTGATTGGAAATGGGGTCGTGACCCTTTTCTCAACATTTTAACCCTTTTTAGAAAAAGGCTCAAAAACTCAATTTACTCTACCGACCCACTCTCCCGCTTTGAATTTTCAACAGTGGGCTTCACCTTTGACTTTTTCCCTGCGGGCTTCAACTTTAACATTTTCCTGCGGGGCTCGAAATTTGAATTTTACCTTTATAGCCTGATCGGGGCTGCGGTTCACTTTTTTAACTTTTTGCCTTTTTACACAAAGGCTAAAAATCTCAAATCCCCTCGATGGTCTACCTCCCTACTACTTTACTCCTTGATGCGGGCTCAACATTTGACTTTTTTCTTTAAGCCCGATTGGGGTGCAGTCACTTTTTAAATTTTTATCTTTTTACAAAGAGGCTCAAAAACACAAATTTATCTATCGACCCATTTCCAATTAGGTATGTCCACGTACCCGTGGATGATGGGGCTAAAATTTGATGGGGAAGAAAACACCCATCATTCCCGACTATGGGAAAAATACACAGAGGAAGATAAATTCATCATTTTGAGTCCAATTTTTGAATTTCCTTTGCGAGCTAGAGGCATGGAGGAAAAACAATGATTTGATGACCTAGGCCATAGAACAAGTGAACAATTTCAATCAAAAAAGGAGATTGTAAAGAGGATATTACATGCACAGACCAAGGGAGATGGAGAATTTCTCAAAACGAGCAAAATAGAGATTTAAACAGATTAGGGCACATATCTGTCTATTTCTTCAAAATTTAAACTTGGCCTAAATACTTTAGGAGGGTGAGAGATCCAAATTTCAAATTTAACTTGGAAAACAAAAAACGCTTTTGGGAGACAACACGCCAAAAATCCCTATTTACATCTTAAGCATTATCAATCAATCATGTCTCGCTTATTTTAATGATTGTTTGTTACTAAAATCATTTTATCATAGTCTTGTTGATCATTCACTCCAATGGTACACTCATTTTACTTATGTACTCATTAGTACTTATTATGATATGAAGGATACTTTTCTTAGACAATTTATTTCTAAAAATGGTCCTAAGGTCACATATGAATGTTTGCCTTCATTGAATTAAGGAAAGAAAGAGACAATTGTAGATTACATTTTATGCTTTAATTATTGTATGCATCAGTTATTATTTGAGATCATTGATTTAGAAAATAAATTTATCTTTTTCATGGCTTGATTCTTGCATTGAAAGAAAAACTCTTATATGATACATGTGAATATTTTACGCTCTTATGTTACAAAGTTATTGATTTAGAACAAGATTTAATTATTGCACATGTTATATCGCCCCTAGCTACTTCTTATACTACTTCTACATCTACTCCTCTTCCATCCACTAAGCTTCCTCCATGGTCACCATCTCCTCCTCTCGTGTAAGCTTCATTCTTCTCCTCCATCGCATCAACATACAGCTAAGTTTTTTCCACCTCCTACTCACGAACCATTAAAATTCTCACATAATGCAAAACATCATGATGTCTTGTGTGCTTTACTTGAAAAGTGATTAATCCTCTTACCTTCTATTGAGCATCATCCACCTCACTTCGCTTGCAACATCAGTGTGACCTCCCTTTCTACAATTTCCACCACATCAATGGCCATCATGATAATGACTATTATTCTCTCCATGATCACTTACAACAATTAGAAGATAAAAGTTTCATTAATTTTTGCTCTCACCCTCTCAAGAGCACTCTCTTTCACCCATACCACATAAGTGTACTTTGCCATTATTGTTCACGTATCTCCTTCACTTCCATCTAAATTAGTCATCCATCCACCTACTAAGGTTATCATCCATCTGCATCCTCCATCTAATCCACCTATGGTTACATCATCATATTTTTCACAACTTGCTACACTACTTCATTGGCTTCCTAAGCCTCTTTCTTCTGCATTTCCTCATAACACACCTAGTTTTGGTCCCATTCTATCTAAAATCCAATTTTTCACTCATTCTCATGTTGTTTCTATTTCACATGCTCCATATATGCCTTGTAGGATGCTTAATCTTTGGTAGATGACACATACTCTCCATTTCATTACCCTATGACACACTTTTTTGTTATGGTTCAAACTTGACTATTGAGGGAATACTACATCAATGTACCTCTCCTTTCATAACTCATGCATTGTGATTCATGTCATATATTTTCTGGAATCTCCATGCACACAAAAACTTATTTCTGGATGATGCACTCTTGTTCTATGGTTCATTCTTGACTTGTAGAGGTGGCATTTATAAATGAACCTCATTATTACATTGGGGAAATAATTATTCTCCCATACTTAATTCTTATCTCACTCTATTACAACTCTTATTTACATCTCATCATTATTTGATTATCAACACATCATTAGTTTACTCTCTTATCTTATCTAAGTCACATTACCACTTTTATTTCCTACCAAATTACATCACATACATATGTTTCTATGATCTACCACTCATTTTTATTCACATAAATTATTTATATATTTTACTACTTAGTTATTCTTTCCACATCATACTACATTCCAAAATTCAACAATCAAAAAAATTATTTCAACTATGTACATACACTCTATCACATTACACACTTGCTACCATGTACACATCATTACCATAACATAATATCAAACATAGACAAACAATAAACACCACATCAACACAAGTCTATATATATATATATATATATATACACTTATTTCACTAAACTAGGGCATATACCAATGAATTGAGACTTCATTATTTCAAACAATGGAAGAAATCCATCTCCATTTTTGTGTATATTGGATTCCATTTTTGTCTATATCGGATTCCATTATTACTATTATTGGAATCCAATAGTAGCAATATTGGATTCCAATATTGTCATTATTGGAATTATTCTAGTTCCAATTTTACTATTATCGGATTCCAATATCGCTATTATTGGATTCCAATATCGCTATTATTGGATTCCAATATCACTATTATTGGATTCCAATTTTGCTTATATTGGATTCCAATAACGCGATTATTGGATTCCAAGTTCACCACTATTGTAATCCAATTTATAAATCCCAATTTTTACATTTTAGTTTAACTATTTAGGATTTTTATTTTTTTATTATTTGAATCCCCACATAATCCCAACAACCGCTATCTTCAAATATTGACTCCAATGGGAGGCTAGAAGTTGGTGATTGCACTTCAATGTGTGAGTGAGCACAATTTCAAGTTCAAAAATTTGCACTTAGACGTTATGGTGATAATTCATCGTAGTTCAAAAGAGTCGTGGCCTTGTACATCTACCAAGTGTGATTCATTACATGACAAAGTACAATCCATCGCATGATAAAGTGTGATCCATTGCATGACAAAGTGGGATCCTCGTATGTCGAAGTGTGATCCCTTGCACACTGAAGTGTGCTCGATCACACATCAAATTGCCATCCTCGTACAGAGACATGCGATACCTCCCATGACAAATTAGGATAATTTTTAAGATGAAGTGTGAGCATTTGCAATTGGAATAGCAAGAATAGGGAATAGATTTTGGGAATAGGTTTACATGGACTAAATCCTATCCAATTTATTATAACCACTATTGTAATCTAATTTATAAATCCCAATTTTTAGATTTTAGTTTCACTATTTTAGGATTTCTAGTTTTTATTATTTGAATCCCCACATAAGCCAAGCGGCTGCTATCTTACATAAGCCTCATGGACATTATCTTCAATAAGCCTAACAGTTGCTAACTTACATGATGAAAGCACATGCTAGGTGAAATCATCCTAGAGAGGTCAAAGTTACATCTGCCTTATGCGCCACTAAGTTACATTTGCCTTGTGGCCACTAAGTTACATAAGCCTTATGGCCTCTAAGTTAGATAATACCACGATAATCCTAGTGGTCACTAATTTACACAAGAGTAAATTCATCTAGGTGAAATAATCCTAGCATCTAGACAGTTACACCAGCCTACAGGGAGCAAGTTTCATAAACCTACCAACCGCTAAGCTACATAAAACTAGCGACCACTAAGTTACATAATCCTAGGCACCAAAAAGTTACATCATCCTAGGGGTTAAATTTGACACCACTTATGCATGTCAAGAAATTTTTAGATGATAATAATTTTACAATATTGCCCTTTAAAAAATACAAAACAATAGTTATTGAAATTATTCAAATTTATATTTATTTAATATTTTATGTATATTATATATTAATATAATTTTTATATAAATCTATATTAAAAAATACCATGATATTGTAAATATGCAAGTTGCATGTGATAAATTCAACTACTTTTCTTTTCCATTTTGTAAATCATAAAGAACAACAAAGAGTTAAGAATTACATTAAACAAGTTGTTTTGAGGAAATGGATTTGAAAATGTATTTCCATAGAAATCAATCCTTTGAGAAAATTACATAAGCATTGATCCCTCGCAAGGGTATTAATTATTGTTCTTGAATTTGTGCAAGGTATTGTTGGATAGCTTCATGACCCCGATTCAATATTTTAATTTGAACTCCTTTCCAAGTTATGCTTGGACTCCATGCCTAGATGACGCTGTCTATATCAATATCTGATGTGTCCCTTGATTTTCACCACCATTGATTTTTTAATAAGAATTTCTCACACCTTTTTTTTCTTTATTTACTTTTCTTGTGAATTCCCACCAAAGTGTACCATTATCTTTTGAGTATTTGTGTGAACATCCTGTATTAGTTTTAGTTCTACCTTGCCCATCCATATAGGTACATTATCATCAGCCAGTCTTACTAGTATCATCTACCCAACATTCACATCCACTACTGGGTTGAAATCCTCTCTAGGTATATCAAAATAGGTCTAACATATATATCCTTATTTGAAAGGATATTTTGACAATAGTAGCTATCCATGTCAAGATGTGGTGCACCCACTATTTGATCATACATTGTGATATCCTAAATTGTTTTGGCCAAAAATAATCTCTTCTTGTCATGTTACAATTGACAAAGGGATTCTCTAGGAACATAGAAATTTTTTCCAATATGAAATGTTTGGAAGATAGTATGCTTCTCCACCATCTACTAAACTCTTTTCCCATTGTGTGATATATGCCTAAATGCCTCTCTGCATCTTTTCCATCTCTTTGAGTTCTTTAAAGGGTACCAATGAAGGATCCCCTTCAGGAAAGAAAGGTTTCCCATCCACTGTTTTCTATATCTACATTGAGTGTGACCAAACAGACTCCAAGATTGATGCTTTGAACTCTATGATGGGCTTGTTGTCTTTGACATAGAACTTAAATTTTTTTGGTTTATTGATACCCATGATCTTGTGGTTACCATCTAGAAAGTGTGGTTCAAAAATGCCTTAAAGTCATAGAATTCCTTGATAAGGTACAAAGTGAATGTGCTAGACTCCTCTTGGCATGTTCTATAAGTGTCCATTATTTGTGGCAAAGAGAATGTATCCAATTTGCACAATGTTTTTGATAATCAACTGAATGTCCCATCTATGTCTTCATACATGTGACCCACTGGAAGGAAACTCACATATACTGTGTTGAAAACCCATCTAGCTATAATCATGGATGAAAACGTAAACAATGTGCAATTTTTGTTGTCACTTACACCATTGTCTAGTTGTAAGTAGAAAGTTGAAGGTTTTTTTCTAAATGAACTTGAACAACTACTTATAGTATTAGTTATATGAGCTATGAGAACCCTCATTTTTCTACTTGTATTCCTTACACTTGTCATATGCATCATTTTGCAATAGTGCATCATGTAATGGGTGTTTTGACGTCCCACTACTATATAACAAATCACCATATTGATATGTAAGTGGTTCTTCTAGATTCTAGATATTAATATCATTGCTTATTGTTTTTTCTTTTTTTCCCATTCTTGGTATTGTATTTTTCATCTTATCTATTTTGTCATGCACAATGCTCAAATAGCTATTAGGATTTTGTTGTGATTGCACTCTACGTGCATAGTAATTTGCATGAAAACTTTGAATGTAATCATTGTTCCATTTCTAGTGTTGATCTATTTTTATAAGTGTTTCGGACATGAGGTCACTACATGTATATTCTTAAGATTTGTGAACTCGTCACATTTGGCGAAGAATTTGTTCTTGGTGATTGAAACATGGGAGAAATTATATTTCTATATTTTGCTGAGATTTGACTATGATGTTTTAGGAAGGCCCAACAGTGAAAGGCCCTCATTAAACTTTTGTAGTATGTAAGAAAAACTATAACATACATGCAACAGTCTCATTTTTTTTCTTTAGTACCATCTTGTCCCATTGAATGAGACTGTGTGGGGATATATCAAAATTATTCTCCACCACTTTTGATATCAATGAAATAGTTACAAAAGTGTTTGGCGTTTGTTTTTTTTTTTTTGTATTTCTATTTACTTTGCCATCCTCTCGACATTAATCCATGATTGTATGTATTTGTAATAGGTTTTTTCATGATTCCATGAAATTTGTACCATACATTCTGACATACATCCCTTCCACATAAATTTAATTTATCTATACTATGTTCTGAAGTTTGACCTTGATCACAACTAATAGCATTTGCGATGAATGTATTAAGTACAAATTTTTTAATGGCAGTGTTCATTCATATCTAGAGTTAAATTCCAATTGTTCTTGAAAGCGCTTAGAGATAGATTAGAGAGATATCCTTCTTTGCATAAATATTTTTTCTCAACTTTAGACAAAAAAAATTCTCTTGATTTTTCATCTTTTTCCATTGCCTTTGATGTAGTAGATGGAGTAGAATTTTCCTTTTGGCATTTGCAGGCGTTGTAAGGTATTTTTTAATCAAGTTTTCATTACTACTACATATGGAGGATTAATATGAATTTAAGTATACCATTTGAGGAAAAGGATCTTCAAATGCACTCCACATTTCTATCAGCAACTCTTCTAATATTTCTTTTAGCCTTACTTCCATAATGAACCATCTTGATGGGCCAACTGGTTGGTAGGCCATTAGATGAGATATCCTTCTAATATGGAAAAACCCTTGTAAAAAGGTGTAATTAATTTATCAACATGCACCATAAATTTATTTCCATCTAATTTTTTAAGTGCACCATGTCTCCTTCACGATAATAGTAATTGTTGCTTCTGCTTAACAAATTTGTGTTCTTTTGAACAAAAATGTATCAACTGGCATTAACCCCCTTGAACTTCAAATTGAATTCATTGTTTGATGTGGTAGTTGTTTCTTAGAGTTTAGAATTTCCATTCACATGAAGTGCAGTTCTTGTTTCTAGATAAACTAAGTTTTTGATTGGCCAAGAAACTTTGTTGTTGCATTGTATACTTGGATAACAATCATTGCATGTAGTTATAATATTCTCCACAAAAACACCAAAGTGTGTGGGTCCCAACACCACTCCAAAATCACATGTTGTTCTTGTACCAGGGATATAAACCCTTCAGCTATGTCACCTTATTTCTGAGGAAACTTATGTTTTAGCACCATGTAGGTTGTAACAAATTCATCCTTGTCTTTAGGAGTTGTGAAACAATGGCTATCACTAGTAGAATTCAAACCATCATCCTCATTAAATGTATCCTCTGAGTCACTGCTCATGATGTTTTGAATTCCATCACCCCCACATATGAAACATTTGAAATCACATGCTTAATCATTTGCTTCCTTTCCCATGGGATAAAGTATCCCTTGTTTTCAATTTTTGCCAGGGTTTCATAATCATCAATTGTGTATGGAAGTCTCACTCTGCCATTGAATATAATACTTATTGTGACAACGAATAAGATAGACCCCACGTCTCTACAATGGAGTGTATCTTTGGATGGATAAAATAGTCCCTCCATAAATTTCACACCTTTGGATAGTAAATCCACATGTTCTCCTTCTTCAAAAATAGAGTTCATTTTCAACTGTATCCATAAATAAAAAGAGAAAATTAGTACAAAGAACACTTAAATATTTAACATTAGTGTGGAGAATTGAAATCACAATGAGAAAATAAAAATATACATCTTATATGAACATATTTAAAACCTCATTTAATATAAATATTTAAACATATAATAAATTATTTTACACCCTTTTCATCCCATTGTTGTGTGTATAATTTTATCCATAAATCACATAGTGCAGGGGAAAGATTAATATTTTTATAATGCACACATTTTATTTTGCACATTTAAATTTTGTTGAAAAAGTATTTCTAAGGGATTAAAAATAGGTACTTTTTAGTACAAAGAAAATTAATATTGGCCCTTGCTTGTGAATGAAATCAGCTTTTTGGGACAACTGATGTGTCACCTTTTTATTGGCTGCTTTGTACATGTGACTTGATTTTACTTGTCTTATTGGCTACCTTTTTTCTAAATTCTTAGTATACAAGTTATAAATGTTGACTTTAATTTTTACAACTAGAGGTACTATACTACACATTACCACTCACAATCATTGGCTTATGCACAATCATTGGCTTCTTTCCCCTATGGCTTTCAATAGTTGTATAGCCTAGCAGCCGTTGTGACGTAATTATTTTTTTTTACATGCTAAAATTCAAATATTGACTAGAATGGGATGTCAAAAGTTGGCGAACATACTTCAATGTGCGAGCAGGCATAATTCCAAGTTTTAACTCACACTTGGACATGATAGTGATAGTTGATCATAGAGCGAGAGAGTCACGACCTCGTACATCCACCAAATTTTATTCCTTGCATGATGAAGTGCGATCCCTCACACGTCAAAGATATATTCCTCGCACGTCGAAGTGTGACCCCTAGCATGTTGAATTGTAATCCCTCGCACTTGGCCTTATTTTTAGGGCCATTCATATTGTGTCAAAGTAAATCATTCATGTATTTAATTCTCTAATTGTATAACTATGCTTATTTTATGGTATAGAGTTCAAGTTTTAGTCTTTATTTGATTAACGATGGTGGTATATGCTTTGATTCAATTATGTGTATTAATTGTTTCTAAGCTTTTTATATCCTACGTAATCTTTTAACAATATAAGTTTATTTTTAATAATTTAGACTTTATTTGATTAATGATGGTGGTATATGCTTTGTTTCAATTATGTGTATTAAATTGTTTCTAATATTTTTATATCTTTATTTTTAATAATTGTATATAATATTGAGTAGAAGTAACACATGCTACGTAGTTTTTTATTAATAATTCTCAATATTAAAGACTTAATTTCAATTAAATTTTGAAATTAAGTCTCAAACAATGTCGAATTGTAGTTTTCATACATTAAAAATTATGTTATAAAAATGTTACCTTAATTTTAGATCACACTGTCGTGTGTATAATTTTATCCATAAACCTCATAGTGTAGGGGAAATATTAAGATTTTTATAATACAATAACAATTACACTTTTTTGTAAGGTCAAATGTTACATAATTAATATTGCACTTCCCTAAACATTAAATGGCCATTAAACCGTGTAATGTAAAATCTACCACTTGAGAGTATGTTTTATATTTTTCATACTACATTTAATATTAAGTGGTACAATATTAAATTTTAATCCACACAAACTCTGCTAATGTTTGTATTTAATGCAATAAAATGGAAAATTGTATACTCATTTTGAAGGCAACCACACCAAAACAAGGAGCACATACACAAATGGGGGAAGAATAGAGTTACAAAAATTAAAAGAGGTAAAACATTGTTATTTTATTTTAAATAATTTTAGTTTATACACCCATTTCACAGTGATTATAAATATTACATTTTTTAGTAGGTAATTAACCAATTTTCAATGGTTCTCCACATGTTTTGATTATGTGATTTTATAGAGTGCAAGACCCCTTGTATATTTATTTTTAGAAAATGGAAAATGAAATTAAGTTTAGATAAAAGATGGAGTACGTAAATTGTTTCATTTGTGATTGTTTATAGTAACTAATAAATTTGTAGGACATGGAAATATCACCATTTTCCTTGTTTTCACATTTCAAATCACAAGTTTTCAAATCAACTCCAAGAAACTATGTAGACAATATGGTTTTTTCAACACAGCTAAGCAACTTCCGTGTAAAGGACTTCTACATGTAAAACTTAGATGGAAATAATGTCTCAAATTTGCAAGAGAATACAAGTGGCACACAAAAATTGGGTCCTTGCATTCCACATTCACAAATCGATCTAAATTCTCCATATATTGTTGATGATTCAAAATTAGAAGAAATATTTTCAATAACCCATGCATATGAAAGAGATAGAAATAATGAGGAGCTAATGAAAGAATACAAAGAAGAGTTGTGGTCAGAATCTGATGTGAAAATATTTATTTCAAAATATGAAGAGGTGTATGAACATTTAAACCATGGATATATCAGCAAGAAAATTTGGGATAATATAACAAATGCTTTGAATGAAGTTTTGGAAAAACATTCACTGGGAAGCAATGCAAATACATGATGAACCAGTTGAAGAAAACCCTCAAGAAGGAGAAACAATTGGAAAACACAAAATTGTGAAAATAGTCATGTACTTTCCATGAAGATATAGATCGTATTACACAAAAAACACACAAGGTTATTGGTTTTAATGGAAAATAGAGGGTTAATACAACCACTTCTACTTCTAAAAAAGACATGAGAGGGAAATCAGAAATCCCTTCTATCAACATTGAAAATTTTGAAGGAGCAAAGATATAAACCCCTTTGAATAAAAATGGAATTAAGAGAAAAGATGTGAAGAGAAAAATAAACTCTTATGGATATTTGAAAGAGGTAATTGAAAATAGCATGCATCTATTGTGTCAGACATTGAAATAAATTGAGCAAGGAAGGCTTCAACAAGAGCATGAAAGAATGGAACAAGAGAGAAAGCTAATGGAGAAAATATTGGATGTACAACTTCAAGTCGCAAGTCTTTTTACCCAAGTAAATTACAATTTTTAAACCTAAGTAATATAGTATTGCATCATTCATTCCATCTTAAAAGAAAAAATATCATGCATTGGAGTTAGCTAATACTTCTCTATTTTGCATTCTTCCTTTTTATTTCAAAACAATTCCAATGATCGAATCATGGGCACCACCAAGATCATTAACACACACATCTGAAGATATTGTTTGTGTAACTAAAAAATTTAAAAATGATGTTGGTAAACATGTATTTTTTTAGGAAAATATGATAATTCAATATGTGAGACATAAATTGAACCACATATCACTGGTACTATAGTCAAAGTATGGAATATTTATATAATCTCTATGCAATTTACAGATGATAATATTTTCAATGAGAATGGTTTTATTTTGGTGATAATGTTGATACTTTTGAATTAATGGTGGAATGTGCAACACTCTTTATTTTTGGTCATTTTCTTTTCTTTATTTTCACTTTCATTTGTTTAATTTTTTGTTCTGATGTGAGTATGGACCTTCCGGGTTCCCTTTTATCACTTTACATGGGGAGAGAATGAAAATGGCATTTTCTTTGGCCATCTCCCATAGGTGGCTTCAAGAAGTGTTCCGCTACGGTTTTATGTGTGAGGTCGAGGCTATAAAGTGTGTGTTGGGTGATTCTTACATGCAGGATACTAGCAGGCCAGAGTCAACTCGAAATTACAAGTGGATTTCATTTCCAATTTCCTTTTACTCCATTCGGTCAAGATGGATGTTGTGGAAGTCATAGAATTCTTCATTTACCCTGTTCATCACGTCGGTTTGCGAGTTAAATTAGACCAGTGTAGCATCCCTGACCCTTTGATTTGGGTGGAGGAGGTGGATGAACAGGCGGCTCAAGGAACATGGTTGATTAGTTCGGTCGGTGGTATAGGGATCTACTCCTACATGATGAGGTTATTAATGTTTTGTTCTTGCATGGTGGTCTAGACCCTAGCAAACTGCCCACCTCTAGATCTCTTTGATGCTCATTTTCCTATAGACTCAACCATTGACCACCTCAATGATTTTTGGGAAAATTTTAGGCTGGCCTTTCTTCTTCTATTGGGTAAGGCCAAACAAAGGATTGGTGATGTTTCTAGCAATGACAGCTTAAGGTGTGGAGGTAGGTGGGAGTGTTGCGTCAGACGCGATGCTTGGATTTGTGGGAAGGGTAGTGCGTGGATATCCATTGTCAAGGGTGGTGGTTCTTTTAGATGAGGATTAATTCTTCTTCCTTGCTATTTTTTTGGTGTTGTGGTCTTGTGCTCTCGGTGTCTTGTTATTCCTTTTTCACTGGTGTTTCATTATTCTCCATTCAGGCCATTTTGTGGGGCCTTTTGTTGTTGGTTTTTTTAGTTTTGGTTTGGTATATGTTTGTGAGTTCCATTAAACTAAAAGTTTCGTGTGATATTTGAAATATGATAATTAAATATGTGAGACATCAATTTAACCACATATCATTTGTAGCATATTCAAAGTGTGGAATACTTATATACTCACTATGCAATTTAAAGATGATAAAATTTACATTAAGCATGCTATTATTTTTATGATATTGTTGTTAATATTGATCATTTTTGCGTGTGGCGTATATGGTTAATATAGTGGTTCCACTAAAATTAATTGGAAATTAACCGAACAAAGTAAAGTTCACGTGATATTCAAAATATGTGTACCATTTCATATCTAGTAATTAGCCATTAAATATAAAGTAAATTAACGGCAACCACATGTCTTTTGTAATTCATGTACCGAAGAAAGTGGTGGTTGGAAGTGTCTGTTCTATATTAATTATATATTGTCATTCATTAGTATATTTCAAGGAAACTTAAATTTGTGAAGCTTCTTGCTAGAACACTGGTGTAAGGGAAAAACTTTGTAAACGTAATAATTCATTGGAAAATCATATCACGGTTTGATTGGAAAAATTATGAGCACGGTTTTTTTCATGAAGGATTCAAAAGTCAGTATGCATTATCACCTTTGCTCCTTCCATATTTTTGAAATTCTATGTATGTAGAATATTATGTAGCCTTTTCAACAAAACCCTAATTTCTCTTCTTCTAGTAGTTGAATCTGTCTATTATTTAATGCTCTTTGACAAACACTTCTCAATTGATAGGGTTTGACATCGTTTTGTCATTATTTTTCCGATCCCTAAATGATTTGCTAAATATGTGTGTACCCCACTTACGAGTAATGTAAAACATGTTATGGGTATTTTTTTGTAAGAGGACTGAGAAATGATTCGTAAAATACCTAAGATGGACATCAATGATTACTGGAAGTGAAAAAAATGGGTGTTGCTAAAAAGGATGAGGAAAATATATTTTGCTCAATTAGGGTTGTTAATCATTTAGGGATTTTGGACTATTAGTGATCAGCTTCTATAGGAATTTCATTTTAAATTAAATTGTAGTAATGAAATAATGATAGTAACTTCCAATAGCTGAAATAATAATAACAACACAAATAATTATTTGCTTGTTTACAATAATTTATAGATTAAAATTATAGGCTTTAGTTGTTTTAGTTTAATTAGCTAATGATATATCAACAATAAAAATTATAAGATGTCATTTCTTTTCTTTCTTAATGTGACAATAAGAATATGGAAATAGGGAGATGTGATATCATGAAAAATTATGAGGTTTAATAACAAGGGAGATTATACATAGGGTTCGAGTCTGTATTTTCATACTAACACTACAAAGAGTGTGTTCATTATATTTATTAGAATTATACCATGGCATTTGAGACTTCATTTACTAACTAATTATAGATCACCATCTCTTTTGAGATTTCATTTTTAATTAAAATGTGGAATTTTTATCTTCCTTTCAATAACTTATAGTAAATAGTATGAGAACTAGTTAAGGTTTGATCCCTCACGAGGGTATCTAGTGCAGCACTATGCTGAAAAAATTGTGGAACAAACTAATGAGAGCTAAGAAATGTGTGACCCTTGAAGAAAACATGTAATATAACTCTTTTCTCAGTTCAATAATAGATGTCCAGTGAATGATGCCTTGCGAACACTAAGTTTAAAATATTTTGTTGATGTTGATCATAATGACTTAAGCTTGTAAATATTTTGTTGTGGCTGACCTTAGAGACCGCTAGGAATAGAATTTCATATGTGTTGACTACTCATTGTGATATTTAATGACCACAAATATTATACAATTATAATTAATTAAAGAGACATCCATTGAATGGTGTTTTGTTAACACTAAGTTCAAAATATTTTATCCAGATGGATGTTATTGACCACTAAGATTTATATAGTTTCTTGTTAATGCATTAGTAGTTTTCCTGTTAATGATGCCTAACGAATGCTAAGCTATAGGTATATCCTTGGGGCTGATCGTAGTAACAAGAAGGATAAGAAGCATGTATTTATTTGTTAATGATTCATATACACTATTAAGCTCCAAAAAATATGTTGTGGCTGACCCTAGCGACCGCTAGGATAAGAAATAATTATTTTTGTACCCCTCAGTAGTGATTGGATTTGCATTTGTTTTTCATTGCAATAAATTTTATTCTTCAAAATAAGCCTAGATACGTAGAATGTTTTAATAGTTCATTGTGGTTGAACATAATGACCACTAAGATCAACACTACATATATCTTGACCCCCACCAGTTCAAAGAATGTAGAAATTTTTCTCATTCTAATAATAGTTGTCCTATGAATAAAATCCTAGACACAACCAATCTCTAAATATTTCATTGTTGATCAACTTAGTGACCACTAGGATCTGAACTATGTAAGACTTGAAGCCTCAAGAGTGCTTGTATTGATAGAACTTTCTCATTGCATTAATATTTTTTATGAAGTGATGCCTAGCAAACACCATGGTTAAAAAAACATATATCTTGACCCCTTAGTGGTGCTTGTATAACAGTGCTTTGGTCATTCCATTAATAGTATGTATGTGAATGATGTCTAGCAACAAGACATATTCATGATCCTACAACAAACTAATCAGACATAAGTAAATGTTGATCCCTTACATATACATGTAATACAAAAATTTTCTTAAGTCAATGATAGATGTCCATTGAATGGTGTTTTGTTAACCCTAATATCTAAATATTTTGTCGAGGTGGATGTTATTGACCGTTAAGATTTATATATTTTCTTGTTAATGCATTAGTATTTTTCTTGTTAATGATGCCTAGCGACCGCTAAGATATAGGTATATCATTACAGCTGATCGTAGTAACAACTACGATAAGAAGTACGTATTTATTTGTTAATGATTCTTATAAATTGTTAATCTCTAAAAATATGTTACAGCTAACCCTAGTGATTGTTAGGATCATAAATACTTATGTTTGTACCCCTCAATAGTGCAAGGATTGGCATTATATTACTCATTGTAATAATAGTTGGGATTTGAAATAAGCCTAGATATGGTGAATCTCTAAATAATTCATTGTGGATAAACATAGTGACCACTAAGATCAACACAACGTATATCTTGACACCCCACCAATCCAAAGATTGGAGAAATTTTTCTCATTCTTATAATAGTTTTCCGGTGGATAATACATAGATATGACCAATCTCTAAATATTTCGTTGTGGCTGAATGTAAGTCCTGAAGCCTCAATATTTCTTCTATTGACACACTTAGATTAGACTTAGATCTACACAATGTGGATGGTTTTCATACAACAGATAATCCTTCCAAAATATGTTGTGTGTGAATTGTCAAGAACAATTTTACATAGTTTCTAAACTTAGCAATCCACAATTGAATAAATAGTGATTACAATGGAAAATGTTAATGATAGAGCCCAACAGCCACTAAGCTAGAATTTAAATAGATCTTCTTCTGGTCAATAAGAATTTTCTTTGATATGAAGAGAAAGTATTGATCCCTCTCGATGGAAATTAGTGCAACAATTGGATCCACTAGGTAACATGTGGCTAACTTGATACAATTATAGTCATTGACAATTACAATCGTTCTAAAGTTGTACAACTAGTGATTGTTATGAAAAGAGGTAATGAAAGTATCTCTCTTTTTAAATTAAGAACCGGAAAATCCTAGCAGTCTTTAAGTCATTCCTTTTAGTAATGGAGTTTCTAAGCTGTGAAGCATTTTCTTTGATATGAATGGATGTGAATTACGACATAATCTAATGCTCGATTTCAAATAAAACTAGTTAGGTATTTGGGGGTCCTACATTATTCTTTGTAAAATGTGTTATGGGACAACTAAACATTTTTTTGTTTAACAAATTCTTCTTAATGACTGCTGGACCCATTATTGTGTTTTGTTTCTTACACACTCTTTTCAAAATTCAAAAAATTAAATATTAATGGCCTTTATGCTAGTCCATTCAATTGGTGTTAATTACCAACAAGTAATGTTAAAATTGTCCATTCATATGTCGACTTAAATCCTCACTCTCACTAACATCTATGTTTTCAAAATTTCCTTTCATGTTATCTACGTAATTATTGGTGTAGGATATTTACCATGCACATATTTTAAGTACATGGGATTACTCCACATAGGTGATTCACCATGCTTAGGTGTCCTAGGGTGTCATTATGGCCTCGACACGAGTCATAGAGCATCATAGGAGTTATATTTGACCGGTTATTCCAGAAATGTAACTCCCGCCTCTTGATGGCTACATTTGTGGGGGAGTTACACACCCCACTAGTATACATACACCTTTCATAATGAGAAATGGAATGGAATAGAGTGTGGGATTTGAGCCATTTTCCCCTTAATACATGCACATTGCTCTCATGGGTGATTTCTTGCCTGGATCTTGAAGCTACACCATTCTGCGGTTGAGTGCAACGTGTTGATGCTTACGGATTCCCTCTAAGATCTTCGTCATTCCTCCAACATGGTATCAAAGCTTGGGGATCCAAATCATGTTTCTCACAATAATTGCTTTCTACTCTCTGTCTCATAGTTTCTTGTGCAAGCTCTCCTTTACATGTGCTCTACTTACATTTTTTAAAGGGTATTTGGTAAATTTACACTATCACCGCCGAGCTCGTGATTACTTCCACATAAACCTCAAATTTTGGCTTAGTTTTTAATTGACCTCCCTTTTTTGGCACCTCGTGCTCGGTCTACGACTTGAATGAGCTCCCTCTTGCATGAGCTTGTTCCTCTCTGTGTTGGTGACTCGTGCTTTGGAGTTTCATCATGCATTCATGTGTTTTGTCCACTTGATTAGTAGCCTTGGTCCTAACTCGAGTTACTTATTATATTGGCATCCAGCTTCGGCTTGAAGTCTACTTTTTTGTGGTTGTGGTTTTGATCTTCTACGTGTTCGTTTACATTGGATATTTAGCTTTGCATTTTTTTGGTCTTTGCATCCGGTTTGTATACTTGGGCCCTCCGATTCCACATTGGTATGTGTGTTATCTTCGACTCGATTTATTTTCACCGTCTAGACTCTTCCACCGTCTTCTGTTTACTTGTTCGTGTCTTATACTATCGGCTTGCTACTTATATCGTGGGATCCCATCTAGGTCGTTGGCTTGTTTACCGGTTGTATTGTCGGCTCGCTACCTATATCGTAGGCTCACATCTGGGTCGTTGGCTTGTTTACCGATCCCTCTGTTATACTTCTCACTTCGCTCGGTGGAACTCCAATTCAACATACACACCACATAATTTTTTTGATCCATTTTGTGCTCACTCGGTGACATGTGGTCACCATTTCTACTAGGAGCTCGACTAGTATACGCCTAACTTGGTACACATTCAAACTGACGACTCGAAAGGGTACTTTGACCTACCTCGGTAGGTTTTGGACTAAACTCGAGCATGCACAAATGCATGACTATTACACCTACCATCCTGCATGTGGCCGTTCCACTCAATGAGTTCTTGAGTTCTCGGAACCTCTTTTTCATGCTTCTCCTTGATTTGACTTAGCACGGTGGGTTGCTCCCAAACAACAACTCAGCAACTCGGTGTCAACTCGTGTAACACCCATCAACTAGACCCATCCCTTTTAGAACTTGTTTGGTAGTTAAAACAACCTATTTTTAATGTTTTAAGGAAAAAGATTCTTATTATGGCATTGTAATAATTTTAAGGCTTTATTTTACTTGTATTATGTCCTTCATTCGTGTGTCGAAGATAGAGGGTGAGGTCCAGGGTTGGCAAGAAGCTAATCCCCCCTCACAAGTAAAACAAACCCTACTTAAAATTTGATGCCATTTGTAACAAGTACCCACACAACACCCTTTTCACCCATTTCGGGAACTTTTTTAATAAATTTGCAAAGTTCATTGGCATTTTCCATCGATTCTGGGAATTATATTTTTGCTATAACTTTTGACTCACTGCTCATTTTTGAGCGCTTCTTTAGTCAAATTTGCATGATTTATCACACACTACATGATGACACTATCAATTTTGTAAATGCACTACTTTATAAAGTGCCACATTCTGGGGGTTCACTAGTACTCTTGGGTTTTTACACACAGATGCATTATCGGCCAAGTCGACATCTTGCTTTCGTTCATCTTGTACTTTTGATTCCGCATCATGGAGAGTGCTCTTTCTAGAAATGAGTGTCATAGTATCACCTTACACCCTCCACCACTTCTTATTGGGGAGAGAAATATTCAGCTTGCGTGCTTCCATGGAACATTACTTCGCTCACCGTGGTCTTTCACCCTTCTTACTTGGGCCAGTTCCTGCACCCACCGATCATCATTATCTTGAGGACTTTCTTGACACTTGTGACCATGTTTTTTGTCACATGATGATACATGTCTCTAGATATCTTTGGTTTCATGTGGCAGACTCAGATCCACCCCATCATGTCTGGAGCATTTTTTAGTCCCTTTATGGAGATCCTTCACCTAATGTCACCATTTTTGTTGCTGCTGATCTAGTTATCTCCTCTATTTATTCATATGATGATAGTTCCACTGAGACAGACTTTCTTGATTTTACTTCGATGACGATGATTTTGCACCGAGTTCTAATGTCAAGAGTACTACGGAAGAATATTCTCCTCCTTATCTCACTATTCCGTAGAGAGTCTGTCACATCCCACATCTCATCAAATATTGAGAAGTCTCATATGCAGTCTCATCCAGTCATCACACCCACCTCTTTTCCACCTTCAGTGTGTGAGGCCCCTTTCACACCTCTACCTTCATTGGATGACTCATACCTATCTAACATCACTCTTCTATTTTTTGAGCCCCCTCATTGAGATGAGTATCTGCATGACCTTAGTAATATTTTTGTAGAGTACACTTGTGATGTACTACAAGTTCTTCATCCATCTACAAGCATTTCAGAGGAGTTCACCATCTCTGTTGTAAGGAGTGCCCCTTTTGGGACTCTTACCACTTCCACTTTTTTGGAGACCTACATTGATCCACCCTTGCTTGTGGATCCATTTTCTATTGTGGGGGATGTTTTTGCCTTGACATCGCTTAGACATCCTTTCTACAGTGTTCACCCTTCATACTTTAATAATTCCCGCACTCGTGACATCACTTTCGGTTCCTTCACACTCACTTGCTAGACCTATGTCATACTTTCGTGGACCAGAATTAGAGTTCTTCGTGTTGCTACCTTCGGTTTCCTTCGCAGTGGGAATACTTCTAGCCCGTCATTAATTTTTATTCCTAAGGTCGGTACATAGTTTGGTGTGGGTGGCTCTTCTTCATTCCAGAGGCAGAGGATCTCGTGACTGACATTCTTCTAGGAGACCTCCTAGAGCTGTAGAGTTTAGATCCATCCATGGAATCTTCTGCATTCCTCTTGTCTCCATCTTCTTCTCTCTTCTTCTTATTTTTGAGAGATTTCCTCTTTATACATGGGTACCTTTATAGGCTCGTCTATGGCGTGGGACCCATCCTTGGCATCTTTCTTAGATTAGAGAGTGGACTTGTCTCTCTTTTGGGGGGGATTTTTCCCACTTTGGTTTTTCTCCTTTTACTCCACTTTTTGAGAGTTTCTTGTATGTGGGTACCTCATCAGGCTTGTTGTCGGGACCCACTTCTCCTTGTTTTCATCTATGTGTCCACCTAAGCTATGCTTCAGGGGGGGTGTTGGTGTAGGATATTTACCATGTACATATTTTAAGTACATGAGATTCCTCCACATAGGTTATTCACCATGCTTAGGTGTCATAGGGTGTCATGATAGCCTTACACGAGTCATAGAGCGTCATAGGAGTTAGATTTGATCGGCTATTCTAGGAATGTAACTCCTACCTCTTGACAGCTACATTTGTGGGGGAGTTACACACCTCACTACTATATGTACACCTTTCATCTTGAGCAATGGAATGGAATAGAGTATGGGATTTGAGCCATTTTTCCCTTAATGCATGCATAGTTATCTCATGGGTGATTTCTTTCTTGGATCTTGAAGCGACACCATTCCGCAATTGAGTGCAATGTGTTGATGCTCACAAATTACCTCCAAGATCTTCGTCGTTCCTATGAAAACAATGTGGATGGTTGTCAGAAAATGAATAATCCTTCCAAAATATGTTACATGTTAAATTTCATGAACAATTTTACATAGTTTCTGAGCTTAACAATCGCTAGGATCTGAACTACATAAGTCTTGAAGCCTCAAGAGTGTTTGTATTGACAAAATTAGATCTTTGCATTAATATTTTTACTATTGTGACACCTAACGAACACCATGGCTAAAACTACGTATATCTTGAACCCTTAGTGGTGCATGTACAACCATGCTTTTCTCATTACATTAATAATAAGTCTATGAATAATGCCTAGTGACTACTAAGATCTGAATATTTAGTAATTACTGACTCTCTAACGACCACTAGGATTAACACTTCTTTCATTTATTTGGAAATTATTTTCTAATCTTACTTAATATTCATTATAAGGGACATATGAATGTTGCCGTAAAATCAATTTCGTCATTGTCTCAGAATTTATTTCTATTGATGATGTATGTAACGTTCGTGGCTCTTAAATTTTTCAACATGGTGAGAGAGAGAGAGAAATGGAGATCGCGAGATAATTTTTATATTTCAATGACAATGATAAAGTAATAAGAGATACTGTGTTTGATCCAACAGCCTTAGATGAAAAATTTCAGCATTATGTAACTCTATATTCCACATTTCAGAATGAAAGTGTTGATGTTGATGTCATAGAAATAATGGTTATACCGGAAGAGCAAGATCTATGGTTCCAAGACGTAAGGGTGATAAAAAGAGTTGGACTCTATTTAATTTCTACTAAACTAGAGGTGCTTCCATTTCCTGATTTGTTCACTTCCTATCTATTTCATGCCAAGTCTAAGGATTTTTCATTATTTTCTAAATCGGGAAAAAGAGAATAGTTTTGTTTGCTGGGAATGCATTCAAGTTTTTATAAACTTCCAGAGCCAGATTGTTTGTATAACTCGGACACGGCGAGTCTGGATGGCCAAAAAGAGAGTAAGAGATGTTTTTTAGAGTTGGGCATTTAACCTTGATGGATAATATGGATGATTCTAAGCTATCTGAAATCCTTATTAAAAGGTTTAGACCAGAGTCTCGCATTAGCATGGCACTCATGAATAGGCTATATGGAAATCTTTCAATCTCTAAGGTGGATGTTTCTTGGATCCCGTTACTTTATTTTATTATTGATGAAGACAATATTCCCTCCTTAGGTCAGGTGCTCTATTCCAATTTAATGACACAAAGAAATAATTTCGTTGACCATGGGAAAACATTTTACATGGCTTCCTATCTTCTCGATGTTATCATTGGTGTTCTCAATTGTCTGATTTCTATCAATTCTGGTCTCCTTCGAGCCCTTTGAGGGTAAATGAGCAATATTCAAACTTGTATGCCCATTGTTTTAGATCGCATGTTTAATATATATGCACTTATTTATATCCTTCTCTCTACCAACAATTACATGAAATGGTGCCACCGAGAATATCTGATGCCATCCTCACTTCCATAAGGAATATGGGAGCCATATTCTTCTATCCAGAATATATAGTTATCATGATCAAGGGGCTCCTTACACATCCTTTTCAGTTTCCATATTATGTACCAAAAAAATTGGTAGTACAAGAGGTTACATATCAAATTTGCAACAATATTACTTTAAAGTGTAAAGGGAAGAATATTAAAACACATTCCTCCTTCCCACTCTTTATGGGATGCAGAATGTTTAATAGGTGGCTCAATTTAAAGGTTGCCTCAGCCCATAGAAATTCATTTCATCTCCTCAAACACTATTTAATGTAATATGACAGATGGAACATGTTTTCCAGGCACTTTAATTCCCATAAAGGATAGTTAAATATATTGTATGCTCACGTGCATGATGATAATTACTGGGTATGGATTACCCAAACACAAGATATCCTTGTTTAGAAGAATATGAAGGAGTCAAGGGCGGTTCCACCTCTAAGAGCAATTATTAAAAAGGAGGCTATGAAGAGAAAACAAGCTTTATATTCAGAACATTCATAACAATCTTGTGATCCCTTATCTCCACCAAATGAATCTCAATATGAGTTTTAAGAAGTCTTGTCCAAACCAAATAAAACTCCAAATTTGGTCACATATGCCTACACTTCATCAAGTAAAGAAAAGGAGACTACACAAACTAAAATTCTAGCCAAAGCCCCAATGTAACCCTCTTAGTCTTCTCCCTCCACTTCACAACAAGTGAGAAACGATTGGGTAGAGTAATTCGTACTTGCCTACAAAGGACATCTAGATTGGACATAACCAAAAGATACCTTAGTGAACAATGAATTCAATCCAAGGATGATAACCCTGAAAATGGTAACCAAAAGGAAGATGTCAACACAACAAGCCATCATTTGGCATGAAACTTCATAAGACCTCTTCACTCTTATAAAGAAAAGGAAATCCAAAGGATCCCATGTGGTGCAATATGAGGAAGATCTGGAATCCTTTATAAGGGACATAACATAAGCATCTGTAGAAGTAGTGAGGGGATTACATACCAGAAATATAGAGCTTGAAACTTAGTTAAAGGTTGCAGTTCCTCTCAACATAGTTTCTGATGTAGAAGAGGCATTACATGGCTTATACAATAATATAAAGAATTGCATCCATGCAAAGAAGGAGGTAGAAGAGGGATTGGAAAAAATGAAAAACTCATTACATGAGTGGCATTGTTATAGAAAACATTAACACATATGGGGCAGGTCATTGAAAAATGCATTTGTAAAGACCCTATAATTATGACCATGGACAATATTGGTATATTCCAGACATATGCTAATTATACAAAGAAAAGACTAAGGGAATGGAATGAACATGAAAGAATTTCTTTGTAGTTTGATGACATTATTTCTAGAGGAAATCATGTTTTCATAGAAGCTTCGGTCATGGAAATATTTAAAGGAAACCATGCATTGGTTTCTAATGAAGATTTCATGACATCCCTTTAACAATTCATGGTTAATTTTCAAAGGAGAATAGCTGAGGTGAATGAAGGAGAAACTTCACATGTCATTGAGATTGTTTCCAAAACAAGGAAAAAATACAAAAATAGAGACTTTGAAGGAAATTGCTAAAAAAGCATATGGTAGTCAAAAGGATTTGCTTGACAAGTCTATTGTGCTATATAGAAGCACAATTTTGGATATGGATAAGATAAAAAGATATTCTCATATTTGAAAAAATCTTTTGAGGATGCACGACAGCGAGATGATAAAACAGTCTCGAATGAGGGCAAAAATCTAGGAAGAAACTGTACATGTGGGCTCAGTTCAACAACAGCCCATAGTTAAGGAAGAAACTATGCCCATAGTCTTAGATCAACAACACCCCATAGTTAAGGAAGAACCACAATGAATCATATATTGTAGTATGTGAGATAGGTGAGAAAGCAATGTGATATGTATGACATGTTAATAGATAAATATTTATAATTGATACAATGATCGTGTATATATTCCAAATGTTATACTTATCTAAACATGCATTTGTTATTTTGATAAATGTTCGAGAAAAATGCTCCAAATCTGTTGTTGTGGCATAAACTAAAAATAATATGGTGCTGTAATACCTAGTGATAATATATATTCAAATAATATGTTGCAAAATAATCTTGCGGATGCCAAGCTTAAAATTTCACTCTTTGTCTTGTTAAATGTTTGAGACACCTAAGAATGAAATATTCTATTGTGGAAGCACCTAGATGTCATGTAGCTCAAAACTCTAGCCACCTAGAATCTTAATGTAATGTGTTTAATCCTTTCAAACGCTATACTAAAAATACTAATGAATGTTAAGTGTAACTTTTTATGTTGAGGTAGTACATAGAGGCCACTAATTTCATACTACCTTAATTAAATGAGTGAAATCCTAGCGACCGCTAAGATCTAAATAATATTTTTCCACAATACCTAACAAAATCTAATTTTGAAATATCTTACTATATTTTGTTAAATCCTAGTGGCTATTATGTTCCAAATATTATGATGGGCATTATCTTAGTGGCGTATCAAATCATGATATCCATTATTGGGAACCAAACGCTAATCATGATATCTTAGTGGCGTATCAAATCATGATATCCATTATTGGGAACCCAACGGCCGCTAAGCTTGCAATATATGACATGTTTTTACTTGAATCCTTGTGAAAAATATATTCAAATAATATGTTGCAACATAAGATAGTGGATGTCAAGATAAAAATTTCATACTTCATCTTGTTAAATGCTCGAGACATCCAAGCTCAAAATATTCTATTCTGGAAGCAACTAGATGCCATGTAGCTCAAAACTTGTTAATTTGATTTGTACGCATACTGCAGAAAAATTATAAACATTATGAGTATGCATATTCTAGTGGATGCTATCCTCCTATAATCTTATGTTAATGTGTTAAATTCTTGCGACCTCTATGACCCAAATCTTATGTGTTAAATCCTAATGAATGCAAAGCTTAAATTGTTACATCGTTGTAAAGGCTAGTGGCCACTCATCTCAAATAAATTTCATTTAAAATGCTAAATCCTATAGAAAGACATTTTAAATATTATTGTGTTGTATTACACAAAGGTAGCTAATATCATACTACTTTAATTTAATTTGTGAAATCCTAGTGACCGCTAAGGTACAAATAATATGTTGTAGAAATACCTAGCGGATGCTAGACTTCCAATATCTTTATTTATTTTGTGAAATCCTAGCATTCGCTAAGCTCTAAATAATATGTTGTGGCATTGTCTTAGTAGCCTATAACTTCATGATATCCATTGTTGAGAACCAATCCCCAAGCTCAAAAAATGTTTTCGAGGCATAACCCAACAATTGCTAAGCTTACAATATCTGACATGTTTTTAGTTGAATCCTAGCAACAACATATCTTCAAATAATATGTTGCAACATAATATAGTAGACACCAAGCTAAAAATTTCATACTTCATCTTGTTAAATTCTCGAGACATCCAAAGCTCGAAATATTCTATTATGGAAGCAACTAGATGCCATGTAGCTCAAAATTTGTTAATTTTATTTGTTAAAGCATACCACCCACAACTTGTAAACATTATGAGTACACATATTCTAGCGGATGCTAGCCTCTTGGAATATTAATTTAATGTGTTAAATTCTTATGATCGCCATGCCCTAAATATTATGTGTTAAATCCTAACGAATGCTAAGCTTAAATTATTACATCGTTATAAAGGATAGCAATCGCTTAGCTCAAATCAATTTCATCTAAAATGTTAAATCCTATAGAAAGATTTTTAAAATATTATGTTGTTCCAGTACGTAGAGGCCACTAATTTCATACTACCTTAATTTAATTTGTGAAATCCTAGTGATCGCTAAGGTACAAATAAAATGTTACGGAAATGCCTAGCAGACGCTAAACTCACAATACCTTTCTTTATTTTGATAAATACTAGCGACCACTACGTTGCAAATAATATGTTGCGATAGTGTATTTTGCGCATATAACTTCATGATATCCGTTCTTGAGTATCAATCTCTAAGCTTAGAAAATATTTTCGAGGCATAACCTAATGGACCACTAAGCTTGCAATATCTGACATGTTTTTAGTTGAATCCTAGCGACAAAATATCTTCAAATAATATGTTGCAACATAAGATAGCGGACGTCAAGCTAAAAATTCCATACTTCATCTTGTTAAATGCTTGAGACATCCAAGCTTGAAATATTCTATTGTGGAAGAAACTAGATGCCATGTAGCTCAAAAATTGTTAATTTGATTTGTTAAAGCATACCGCCAAAAACTTGTAGACATTATGAGTACACATATTCTAGTAGATGCTAGCCTCCTAGAATATTATGTTAATGTGTTAAATTCTTGTGACCTCTATGACCCAAATCTTATGTGTTAAATCCTAACGAATGCAAAGCTTAAATTATTACATCGTTGTAAAGGCTAACGACCGCTAAGCTCAAATCAATTTCATTTAAAATGGTAAATCCTATAGAAATATTTTTTAAATATTATGCTCTTCTAGTATGTAGAGGCCACTAATTTCATACTACCTTCTTTTAATTTGTGTAATATTGGTGGTGTTAAGGTACAAATACTATGTTATGGCAATTCCTATTGGATGTTAGACTCATGATACATTTCTTTATTTAGATAAATCCTACCAACCACTACTTTCCAAATGATATGTTGTGGAAGTGCCTTAGCGGCATATAAATTCATGACATACGTTGTTGAGTACTGATCCCTAAGCTCAGAAATTTTTTCAAGGCATAACCTAGTAGCAATACCTAGTGGATGCTAGACTTAAAATATATTTCTTTATTTTGTGGCAACACCTAGCGGATCTTGAACTTACACTATATTTTTTTTTGTGAAACCCTAGTGACCACTAAGTTCTAAATAATATGTTGTGGAAATATCTAGCGGTGTATAACTTCATGATATCCATTGTTGAGTACCGATCCCTAAGCTCAGAAAATATTTTCGAGGCATAACCTAGCAGCAATACCTAGCAGATGCTAGAATTACAATATCTTTCTTTATTTTGCAGCAATACCTAGCAGACACTAAAATTACAATATCTTTATTTATTTTGTGAAACCCTAGTGACCACTAAGTTCCAAATAATATGATATGGCAATACCTGGTGAATGTTAGACTCACAATATATTTCTTTATTTTGTTAAATCCTAGTGACAACTATATTCCAAATATTACGATGTGGCAGTGTCTTCATGGTGTATGGATTCATGATATACGTTATTGAGTACCAATCACTAAGCTAAAAATATGATATTAAGTTATACCCTATTAGTCACTAATCTTGCAATAGCTTTATTTATTTTGTGAAACCCTAACAACTGCTAAGTTCCAAATAATATGTTGTGGCAATACCTAGCAAACGCTAGACTCACAATATCTTTCTTTATTTTTTTAAATCCTAGTGACAACTATGTTCCAAATATTACGATGTGGCAGTGTCTTAGCAGCGTATGGCTTCATGATATGTGTTATTGAGTACTGATTGCTAAGCTACAAATATGGTATTAAGTTATACCCTAGTGACCGCTAAGCTTGCAATAGCTTTCTTATTTTTGTAAAATCCTAGGGACAACTAATATCCAAATAATATTAGTTTGTGGCCTTCTAGAAAAAAATAATATATTGTGGCCTTCCACAACAACCCTAATGAATTAATATATATGCCAACACTCTATCTTCTGCCAATAATACATGGCCTACTAATAATATTGTTTTAAAATAATTAAATATATAAATATTTAATATATAAATTTAAATACATAGTGATCATAATATTTTATATATAAAATTTAGGCATATATATAATATGTTTAACCTTCCATTGCACAAAAATTATCTCACAATTGAAAACCTAATATGATTTTACCACGAAACCATATAAATAATGTACAATGAAATATTTACCTCGGGTTGTTTCTATCATCATATTAAAAGGAAAAAAAGGCATACATAATGAATACCAAAACAATATTTTGAGTCTCGTTAAACATTACAATTTTTAAAAACTAGTGTTTAGGAAACTAGCCATCATTATCGGGAAAATTAATCCAGAGGGGGACATAGATCGGAGGAAACTTGAAAGCATTCAAATGAAATAAAAACCAGAGCTAAAAGGGGATTAATTTTTCTTCAGTTGGGGCCCAATAGATTCCTTGTTTTCTTTAAGAATAAGGTGGTGTGACAAAATGATTAGAAGGAACCAGTAAATAGAGTTGGGCCATGAATCACATTTTTCGTAGTAGGGCAAAGCAGGGTTGGACTAATGTGAAAAAGAAAGGAACTAGTATTCACAAGGTGGTTTGACAAAACGACCAGAAGGAATCGGTAAGCAAAGTTGGGCCGCTAAGCACATTTTTGTAGGGAAAAGCAGGGATGGACTGAGGTTAAAAAGACATGATCCGGTCGAAGACAAAATGACTGTATAAGCCCACAATAAAAAAGGTACACATTTAGTATAGTATATGTTTTTATGAATACCTTATTTAGATATGATATTTTTTCATGTTTGGTGATGCCGTTCAAACCATCGACTGTTGTATTGAGCTAACTATCCGCATTATTTTTCCACAACCCCTTTTGCTTCCACAGTGTGTGAGCACCCTTTTTGTTACTGCTTGATTGTTCCATTTTTGTTAATCCACAAACGAGATTATAATTACTTTCTAATTGTTCCACGACCCAAATGACTGAGATTCTTACATTTGGCCCTACAATCTGCAGACTTGCTTGTATTTTTCTATGATTTCACGAGTTGTTCCACAAGACCGAAAAAACAAATACCTTAAAACCTAGTTCTCCAGCGTATTTAGTATTTTTTCTGGCACACCCACGTTAAAAATTTTGAAATTATAAAAAGTGCGTGATATGGAATTTTCAAAATTAGAGTGAGGGAAATTGCTTGAATATTGAAATTTCAAATTCTCAAAGTGGGGGAATTCGTAATTCAAATTTTGAATTTTCCACTCATTTAGAAAAGGTGTGGGATATCAAAAAAAAACAATATTGAAAACAATGCCTTTTATTATTGGTTATAGCCTAAAATAGTTGAAATGTAATAAAACTTATAATATTATAATAAAACAGTAGAAATAAATTATATCAATTTATAGGCACATTTATTTTTTATTTTTTAAATCAAAAATTGCCTAGATAATGTTAGATGTAGTGTGCTAATGAAATATAATTCTCCAATTACTTTGTGCCACATGTTAAGTTTGAACCTGATAGTTAGAAAATATTATAATTTACACATTTATTATGAAATTAAAATGTAAAGAAACTAGTATAATATGAAACCACCATATTATAATATAAATAGCAACTAGTAAAATGATGACATGTGGCTATAGCTTAAAATAGTTGAAACGTAATTAAAAAAATAATATTGTAATAAAACAAATGAAATAAAGTGTATGAATGTATAGGCACAATTTTTGGGTGATGGTAATTTTTCAATACCAGCCCTTCAAAAACACAAAATAATGTTATTTTTACTAATTATTCTATATTTATTATATCTTTTATAATATAAATTTACATATTTTTTATAATATTTATACAAATCTATATAAAAATGACGGTCATGTTTTAAATATGCAAGTTGCGTGTGATGGTTAGATCAGATATTTACAAGTATTTTACGTCCAAAATCACAAAAAAACGTCTAAACGGCCATCAAATTTAACCCGTGGATGTAGTGCACAAATGAAAAATATTTATCCAATTATATTGTGCCACATGGCATGTTTTGAACCTAATAGTTAGAAAACATTATAATTGACACATTTATTATGAAATTATAATATAAATAGCTACCATTAAAATGATGACATGTGGCATGAAATTCTCAAATCCTAGAAGGTGTTTTTTCATTAAAACAATGAAAAGCACTAGCACCTCAAATCTGTAAAGATAGTGTTTATAATGACAAGATGTATTGGTATATAGCTAGTGGCTGCTAGGCTATATCATGATTTTTATTCTATCACTATTTCCAAATTAAGTAATTGTTGTGCAATGATTTATCTTATCAAAACTACAAAAAATATCACTTACTCTCATAGGTATATATGGATTCCAATTTAAAAGATATATCTTGTACGAGATAAATATGTAGTACACCAATTAGAGATGTCATGTAAATTTTTCCCAAATGATACAATTAAAATGAAAGGTGATAATGATAGGAGCCTAGTGGCTACTAAGCTAGACCATTGTTTGTTATAATATAGCTATTCACAAATTAGAAACTGTTGAGCCTAGTGTCTACTACGTTATTCCTTTCAACTAGTAATCTATATTAGCAGTTGCTAAACCTTTTCCTTGATACGAACCGAGAGTCGTGATCCTCTCTATGGAACGTGTGCGTAAATTGGCTCCACCGTAACGTGCAATTGATTTGAAATAGTTATAATCATTGAAAACCACAATCAATCTAAATATGTAAAGATAGTGATTACTACAACAAGAGGTAAAGAAAGGATCCTGAAGGCCTCTAAGCTATATCACAAGTTGTTAATCAATAGCTGAAATGGAAATTGAGAAATTGTTAAGCCTAGCGGTAGCTAGGATTTTTATTTGAGACAAAAAAATATGGATTATAATTTACAAAGATATATCTTAGGAGAAATAAATAATTCTTGAATCCTCTCAAAATTAAAATGTTGAGCCTAGTGACCGCTACGTTATTCCTTTCAATGAGTAATGAAGGTTTTATTTGATACAAACTGAGATTCGTGATCCCTCTTGATGGAACGTAGTGCATAAATTGGCTCCACCAGGTAACGTGCAGCCGATTTGAAACAATTATAATCATTGAAAATTACAATCAATCTAAAGATGTAAAGATAGTGATTACTCGACAAGAGGTAATGAAAGGATCCTGGTGGCCTCTAAGCTATATCACGAGTTGTTAATCAATAGCTGAAATGGAAATTGAGAAATTGTTAAGCCTAGCAGCCACTAGGATTTTTCCTTGATACGAATGAATATGGATTATAATTTACAAATATATATCTTAGGAGAAATAAATAAGTCTTAAATCCTCTCAAAATTAAACTGTTGAGCCTAGCGGTCACTACATTATTCCTTTCAATGAGTAATGAAGGCTGACGGTCGCTAAGCATTTTCTTTGATAAGAATATAAAGTCTTGATCCCTCTGATGGAAAACATTACAAGAATTGGCTTCACAAGGTAACACAAAGAATTTGTTAACATTTTAATCATTTACAATTACAATCAATCTAAATATGTACAGATAGTGATTGTTATGACAAGAGGTAATAATATGATCACAGTGGCCACTAAGCCATTCCATTATTTGTTATTTAATGACTTTTTTATAAGAAAACATTTAGCGTAGCAGTTGATACCCTTTTACTCTAATACTAACTAATATGGATTAAAATTTTCAAAGATATATCTTAGGAGAAATAAATAAGACTAGATGCCTCTTGATGGAATGTAGTGCAGTAAATGGGTATGTGAAGTCTACCTAATATGTTATAATTATAACCAATGAAAAACACTAACCATCCAAAGTTGAAAAGATATTGATTACAATGGATAATGGTAATGATATGAGCCTAGCATCCACTAAGCTTGACCATTGTTTATTATTACATATATATTCTCAAATTTTGAAATTTTTGTGCCTATCACCATAATGTTATTCCTTTAATACGAAGATAAAGTCTTGATCCCTCTTGATGGAAAGTAGTGTAGCAATTGGATCCACCTAGTAATGCATGGATAATTTGATACAATTATAGTCATTGAAAATAACAATCATTCTAAAGCTATACTTCTAGTGATTGCTACGACTAGAGGTAATGAAAGTATCATAGCGGCCATTAAGCTAGACCATGATTTGTTATTCAATAGTTATTTTGAAATTAAGAACTTGTAGTGGTCACTAGGATTTTTCTTTGATATGAACGAATATGGCTTATAATTTACAAATATATATTTTAGGTGAAATACATAATTCTTTATCCGTCTTGTTGAAATGTAGTGTTGCAATTAGGTCCGACATGTGAATTCTAGCCAATACGATATAATTACTATCACTAAAAACAATATCGGTCTACAGCGGGACATATAGTGCTTATAATGACAATTGGTAATCAGAGGAGCTTAGTGGCCGCTAATCTTGACCATTTTTTATCATATATCTATTTAAAAAAATACATTCTTGAGCCTAGCGGCCGCTACATTATTCTTTTCTACTAGTTATGGAGATTAAATCTTAATGGCCTTTAAGCTAGTCCATTCAATTGGTGTAAATTACCAACAAGTAATATTAAAAACTATCCATTCATATGTCAAATTAAATCCTCTCTCTCTCTCTCGTTAAAATATATGTTTTCAAACATTTCCTTTCATGTAATCTATGCAAAGTGGATGGTTTTCGACAATGATAATCCTTCCAAAATATGTTACATGTTAATTGTCAAGAACAATTTTGCATAGTTTCTAGTATTAATGTTGTGATCCACAAAATATGATTTATAGTAACCAATTGAAGGTTAGATGTCATGTTCGGTTGAATCCTAACAATAGCTAACATTTACTTTGATTGCTCACCAATGATAAAAAGTAAAGTATTATAGAGATTGGTGATCACAAAGGCTAATACTTGCATTCATTAACATATGGTGAGAACAAAAATTAATCCATATGTGAAGTAATTTTTAATATATTCTACTCCAATTACAGATACAATGTCTTCCATTGGTCGTAATCCATTCTTGGCAATTCCATTCATTGAAGGTGTTGAGAGTTGGAAGAAAAGAGATGAGAATTGGTTTGTTGAAGTTCATGGCCCTAACAACTACTATAACAATATATGGTTTTTTTTTGTTATAGATGATGGACATGAGGAATTCAGAATGGTTATATCCTTTGTAGTCATTGATTCATGAAAATAATAAGTGTATTATTGTGGATATGGATTTGGATGTTTCTTTATTCAGGAAACGGGAAATGCAAGCCTTAGAAGACAAAAGACAATGCTCATGTTCAACACATGGATGGGATTTGGGGTTTTTAGTAGATAAATACAAAATTGGTTGTTTAAATGTAGAATAAATTCACAATGGCATGCTTGTAGTACTTAGAAAATTGTATAGAGGTGATACAACCTCTTCCATTTAATTGTATAGAGGTGATACAACCTCTTCCATTTGTCATTTTTTGAATAGAAAAGGTTCACTTTCACTGCCTAAACATGCCAAGTTGTTTACTATGCTAAGGAGAACATATTTGGCTAAATTGGAGCTTGATCCATCTAGATCAAAGTTCCATGGGTTGAAAAATAATACTAAATTAGTTGTATTGCTGAAGAAAGTAACCACTATATTCACGAAAACATAACCTTCAACTAAGTAGTAGTTTTATTCCTTTTGCTCAATGGTGAAGTATTTTCAATTGATGTTTCCAGGTGCCATGTAGCACCTCTAGAGTATCAATATTATCCTATTGATGATGATAATGTTGACCTTCTTGTGCACTCCATGTTGATAAATGTTATTCCTACACAGAGGGACACAATTCTTCTTCCCTTCTTAGAGTCTATAAATAAGGTTGTGGTGCTCCAAGATCTGAAATACTTGGAAAGGGATGATGTTAAATTTTATATACTTGATGGACAATATAAAATATGCGTATTAAAAATATTTTGGGCTCAGATAATTACAATTCTTTACATCCGAGGCTACGGTTTCGAAGGGCTCACATTATTTCTAAAAATGCAACTAATGAAGCCATTACTAATATTTGCAAACAACAGAATGAAGTGAATATAACTTGGATAGAAACCAAGTTTATTTATTTTTGTACAAAGCTAGATCGGTTTGGAAATTGCTTGGATGTCCTCAACATCTCAGATTGAAAAAAACAAAATGAGGAATGGAAGGTAATGTATTTTAATTTTATTGCATTTTTATTAACTTTTTTCTTCCTTATATAAAAAGATAAAACAAACATATAATTTTCCTTTGAATGTAGAACTTTGAGATTCAATGCCTTTTGATTTTCAAAATGGACACAACCATCAATCTATATGATAAAATGGACTTTTCTATTATTTCGGATGATATATGGACTAAATGGACTAATTTTTTTGAGTTTTTTAGATCTTGTGGCCTTTCTTGTTCACCTATTAAAGATAATTAGGATAACTTTCAGCCTAATTCATTGGCAAGATTCACATCCAATTCATTCAGGGCTGCTAGAGGAATGAACGATGAAGAACTATCAGTACTAGTAGATAAAGTAAAATTAGGGGATGTCTAGTTAATTGGCCCTGTTCAGAAGGCATAATAGTAGAGACATTTGATTCTTACTACCAGAGAATAAAAGGAGACAGAAAAATGAGAGAAAAATTTCTACAATATTTTAAAGACAAACATCCATATATTGATCTATTGACATCTTGTAGTGAATCCAATGTAATTAAAAAATTTAAATTACATGAATCACACTACCGCTAGTTTTCTATATGATTAGGTGAAGAGAGGAAAGAAAATAGAAAATTTGATTCCCACACAGGGGAAAAAAAGTTAAACAAAAAAGGACTAGCTAGCGGAATAAGATCTTCCCATCGAGGCTCAGACAATATTAGAAAACTATGTGGTGTCAATGGAAGACAATATACTAGCAAGGATGGAGGACATAAAATAATTTACTTGTCAATGTGCATACCCATTCCAGATTTCGTCAACTCTATCAACTATTCTTGCCACCAATCCTTTCAATGTAGAATGTGTTATCGCTGATTTTTGCAATTTTTCTAGTGATATTTCTTCTGAAGAAATAATGGAGCTGCTAATAGTTATTGGAATGAGTGTGTAGAAATGTATTATTATTGTTCTCATACTAATTTAATATTCAAAAATGTTGAGAGAAACAAAGAAGAAAATACATGGAAAAGGTTAAGGACAATGAAGAATCAATTATGGATGGTCATTACAGTACTATATGATAGAAGTGGGAAATTTAAAAGTTTGTGTCTTATGTACATAATAACTAGAGTGCACAACTACGATAAAATCAATGATGAAAGAGAAGAAGTCACTAGGGATTGGATGGAAAAATTGCCACAACAATTGATAATTGTAAGCAAAATTTGCCTAAAAGGAACCAAACATCCTTTTCTTTTGAGTGATCATATGAGTTTTGGTCTGAGATGTTCACTTGATGTTGTTCTAGGATTCTATAGTATTAGTTTTATATGGTGGTAGTGTCGTACTATGTGCATTAGTTGAATCCAATCAATATGCTATTTTTATTGTTGAGACACATAGTTAGGAAATGTTTTTGAAACATTACTATTCTCATATGAAGAAAGGTTCATATCGGAATACAACTTGAACATGTGATTATGTTAAAATTCCTTAAACCAAAAAAAACTACATAGACATTTCTTATTTAAGCAGACAACCCAAGAACAATAGGAAGCGATGTAAAAACCTCTCAACCTAATTCTACAAAACCAACTCATCATGGTGATTATCCTTCAATCACTTTATAAATATGTTTAATGAGATTTTTTTCAATTGGCATTATTCTCATTCTTTTGACAATACTCTACTATCACCATCTCTCACCACGGATGAGGAGAACTTAGGGCTCCACATCATCCATGAATATACAAGAAAATCCTGGTATGTTAGTCATTTGAATTTGTAAATAAGAACTGCTACTACGCCCCATAAATTTATAAAAATTAATGGTTTATGCAGACCACCAACACCCAAAAAGTAACAGTGGAGTGTGCAGTGGTAGCTAGCATGAATATGTAGATAAAACTAGGTATGTTAGCCATGCGTATTTTTAAACATAACCATTTCTAAGGCTCACATAGTTATAGAAAAATATTTCAACTAATTCTAGAAGTAGAATCATTTTCAAAGAAGGAATTATCAAATAACCTATTTCAAAAGTTCATGGTGGCATCCAATGCTACATAGTTTGTAGTTTCCAGGTTGTTGGTTGTCTGCATAAACCATTAGTATTGACATAATGATATAGACATTATAATCTGTGCTACTCCAACTAATGATGGCGTAGCCTAGCTATCGTTAATCCATATCAATATCTTAAAAGTGTTGTCCGCTAATGGGTGGTTCAACGGATATAAAATAACCCTAGCGGGTGCTATAATTCATTTAGAATACATAGAAAATTTTGATTTGTACTTACCATATTACCATGGAGACCAGTATGTTTTTCAATTATGCTTTCATTTGTGATAGCATGAAATTGATTTTGAATTGATTATTGTTGTTTATAACACATATTACATCAAAAAAACCAACAACTAGTAAGGTCTATGCAAGCCAAGCCAAAATATCAGTCGATAAGTGGTAGCTACCTAAAGTGCTAATATTGAATTTACCATTTTACTGCATAGTTCAATATGTTTTTTTCAAATACGCTTTCATTTTCCATAGTAATAGATATATTAATAATATTAATATTGTTTGAAACAAATATTTCATCAAAGGATCCAGCTATGGGTAAAGAAGATGTAATCCTACACACAAGGCCCACTAGTAAGTGGTAGCCACAAGCTAAAATGTTGATTTTTTCCATTGGTTAGAATTGATATGAGACCGATTTAAAAAAATTATTTACTTCCCTACAATTATCCACAAGAATTACTTTCTTATTTTAGATTTGGAGGGATTGATGTATGAGAAAACCAATCGCCCTCTGGATGAAATCACATTCAAGTTATGCATGGAGAGAATCAACGTGTGAGGTGGCCTAAAAGATTTTATAAAGTCATTATCAACAAAATTTGAAATGGGATTATAGTCAGACAAACTCACTTCAGATTGATGTTGAAAAGCTAACAAAGTCCTTCAATAAAAAATTATTGAATGACTTGAATCCATTAATCACCTGGGGAAAATAACATTAAAAATGGTCAATGAAATTGTAATAAAAGATCTAGAAAAGTTTTAGAGTAGAAAATATGTCCTCTACAATGTGTATTACATTAGGTGTAAAGGGAAACCCTCTAGCAAATTTTATGGTTGGGATGAAAAGCAGAGGAGAAAATTTCTCAAAAGATATGTGGTTGATGACTGATTTGCACAAAGACTTATCACTAATAGTGTCAAAGGGATTGAATGTGGTAGAGGGCATCAAATATTTGGAGCGAGTAAATGTTAAATAAAAAGTTAGCATTTCAAAATGTTATTACTTTGATACAACTTAACATTGTAAATAAAATACATTTATATGTTTTAGTGATGGTTCTGCATAACTATTTAAATTATGATTTTACAATTATAATTTGGGAGAGTTTAAATATTTCGTGATTATAAGTTCAAAGTGTGAGTGTATAAGTTGCAAATGTGAATTAATAGAAAATATTTAATGTAGCGAATCTTTGAGCAATTTTTATTAATGAAATATGTATTCCTAAATTAATTCTGAGCATGCTTAAATACTAGTTTTTTCTTTGATATTAGAAAACATATACCACTTTCCAATGAAATGAAATAATTATAATACGGTTTTAGACACCAAAATTAGGTCACACTCCCCTTTAGTCCATTGATAAATAAACACCTTCATCACATTCACCTAGCCATGGCCCCTTCACCCCATTCCAATATTAATTTAATTTATTCAATTAAATTAATTCATTATCCTCACCATATTTATTATTTAAATAATCTTTATTGGGATAATACCCACATATCCACCTCACCTAGACACCTCATCTAACCACCTCACCCTAAGACCTATTCTTAGTAAGTTGTCATCACTAACTAAGACTTACCTAAACCCTAAAAATCAATGCCTACATTCCCTCTAACCACATTCTTGCATGCTTAAAAGAAGCTTCCATCCTAATCTGTGGCATTAACACACGAGATCCCATAAAATCAAGGGGATCTGCCTAGTTTAGTAAACCTAGGAAATCTTGCCTTAACCGATCTTTGGTCACCCTTAACCACCGTTGTTTAAGCTAGAACCACCATCGATCACCTTTTAACCCCCAAAACAACCTTATTTTCAAGGTTGGAAAAGGTTGGAAAAGGTTGGCAGATTCCAGAGAGATTTCACATCTTTTAAGAACAAGCTTCAGCAAGAATACACATGCAAGGAAGGAGATCAAGCATTTTCTCTTGCACAGACATTCAAAATTCACCCAAAGAACCATCCAAAGACTCACCCCAACATAGAATTGATCCAAATAGGCAAGAAGGAGAGCACATACAACCCATACAAGATATCCCCAATGTTTGGTGATCCTCTATAATAGTCAAACCTCTTACCAAACCTTCATTCCTCACTCACGGATGTCTAAGACCAGATTTCAAGTAAGTATAATAGTTTACTCCTCGGCTCACTTATCTCATCATTGTATTTTCATCCTTTGTTCTCCTAGCCACCCATTGACCTCCTTTAATACTCACCCCTCCATATCCCCATTAAAACCCTACCAAATCCCATCCAAACAGCTTAATACCTCACTTTAAACAAACCTAGTCCTTTACTGCAATCATAAGTGAGATCCAAAGCTCATTCTGTGACATTCCCAGTATTCCACAATAACTAGCACTAGTTCTCCCCAACCATCATCAGTCACCCTTAACTTGACATCGGTCTCTGTATTTACCGATATAGCCCAGAATAACAACCTACCTACCTATTCTTGCATCACCTTTAATCACCTGTGACTGCTTAAGACCTTTGTCGGACTTGTAGAGACCCGCAACCGCCATTACTTGACCTTCGAGATCTTATTTTAACCTAGCCTATTAGATTAGATCTTTCTTATTGTGTTTTAAATGAGATACCTAAATCATTTTAACTAAAATATGATTTACTTCATTACCAGCATTAAATTTTTTTAAACAATGGATCGACAAATCTATGAAGTATCACACTTCCTAGATCTAGCACACGCTAAGCGAGTTCACTTTGCACATATTGTTTAAATTTTATTTGGTAGTCTTTTGTTCCATTTTAGGTAATTTCTCCCAGCCAAAAGGAAGCTCTCACGATCATCTATGGATTTAGAAGTCATACGAGCGCAACAACCTTTCAACCATCATTTCAACAGTATTCCTCCTACGTCGATTACCCTATTTGTTTCATCACATTCAAAGAAATGTCTAAGAATTAGGTGAAACATTTTGGCATTCCCAGTGGGACCCATCTAGGGTTCCTAACATTTTATTCATTCTTAGGAAATTTTGTGTGTTTGTTTCCCTTCTGAAAAGCATAGACATTAATTTTCTTCCTTGGTAACCTTCTTTTTCTTTCTATTTTCTCTAAAATAAACATTTCTTTTGGTGTACTTAAAAAGAACCATTTCTTCTTATTTTCGTGCATATTAGTGAAAGAGCATCCCTCTTCCTCTTCATATATTTGTGTCATTGAAATTCATATTTCTATTTGGGCTTAACAATCATTGCATTTCATTCTGATTTTATGAATTAGCTCACATTAATTAAGGGCAACCTATACGCTCAAAGTCATGCCCTGTGATGGTTGACTAACAAATCGTAGAAAAGCACTTCTTTCCTTTTATCTTTCTCTCTCTCGAGTCTTACCAAACCTCACAAAAATTAAAAATACACACATTCTTAAACAAAATATTTCATGGAAGAAGTTATAGGTGATCACATGATCACGACATAGTGGGCACCCAGCTCGCTGCTCTATCGAGTCATACTTCAGAGCGAGGTCTGCCCCCACTATAACATATATGAAACCTCACCTTTTAGATCTCCTTCTTCGTAGGAAGCCATCCTCACCAAAAATTCTATTCTACATTTCATGAGTTAGTCCTTAAATATCATAAGCTAAACAAACATAAGAGAAAAGGCACTCTTAGGATCACATTTTTCTTAGTGTTTCTACTTGGTTTTGCATTTTGAGGTGAGAGGTCACGTTATTCATTTTTCTTGTTTCTCCTCGCATGCTCCTCATCATAGTTGGTGTATTCCAGATTCATCTGAGTATGCCTAGACCATATTCTCATCATTCTTAGAATTCTGGGTCTGATTCCACATCAAATTTTAACTTACAACCATATTTTCTTCATCATTGTTTCAATTTCACAGTAACCGGTGTCGGTCCAGCAATCGTCATCGGTTACCCCCTAATTTCGCTCGGTTATACCCAACCGGCATCAATTCACTATCATTTTTGTTAACCTACCCAAAAAGAATCATATTCAATTTATTCGACTATTTATAGTTCTGTCAATTTTATCACATACACTCGACCTTGTAAATCACATCAGTATTCGGCATACCTGTCAAATTTGGCCTTATACCTTGTTGTTAACCCACTATCCACTTTCAACAGTAACTGGCGACCATGGTTACTGTGACCGGTGTTGGTTTACCCTAACTAGCATCGGTTAGTCTATTTCAGTTTCCAGCTGCCATTTTGATCCAATTCACCCACCACCGCTATTTATTCTACCTATGATGTGTTTTTATGTCACTTACGAGCGATCTTACCACGTTAGTACCTATTCATATGGTACTAATGCATCGACAAGATAGTGCCCTCGTATTCCATGTCAATTGTCAACCATCCCACCTAGACCTTCACCACCTTCCATTTTATCACCCACCATGGAACCTATCCAACTTATCTCTCATTGCTACTAGAGATGGGGAGTTTTCACGAATCCTTAACGAAACCTTGTTACCTTGCAGTTTTATCTTTCCCATTTGTCCACTCAAGATGCCTCGGGTCAGTTGATATATGGCATGCCCATATCTATCCCCGAATCTCATTCTCACTTTTGTGTTAACCCCATCTATCTTCATGCTACCCGTATCTACCTTACCCCCGGTCATTTCACAAATTTAGGTCCTATACCCCTGCTATGACCGCAACATATGCTACATCCGTTACACCCACCACATCCACCATACCTTTGACAACCACTTAAAACACAACCTCATCTTCCCCTATTGTCTCACATATACCCGTAGCTACACAACCATCTCCCATATTGGTGACCCCTACCCATTTTGAAAACATGATCCTTTCTATTCCACAATCGTTAGACCTCATTGCCACTAGGGTCACCACGACCCTTCCACCTCTATATACTTACTATCAGTGACCTCCTGTTTCATTTGTTATTTAATTTGGGTACGTACCCCTATTTCACTACCTCCTTCTCGGTCTACCTACACATCAGCAGCATATATTGGAATGCCAACCTTGTTACATGCCCAACACCAACCCTCTTATGCTACGGGAGGCACCCAACATCGTAACCCACCAATGACCTAATCAAATTAATGATGGAGAAGATGCACACATTGGAGACATTGGTTTCGGCTCCTGCAACACCTTCACCTATGATAAAATTTGCAATGATCCTATCCACCCATCCATCCCTATCCGCCCATACCCTGTACATTGGAAGATGCCTAAATTTAACCATTTCAATAGCAAGGAAGACCCACAACATCATTTGTGGTCGTTTAAACATGGGTGCTACCTAATCACCCATGATGATGCTTTGCTCTTAAGGATATTTCCCATGTCTCTGATAAGACCTGCATTAGATTGGTATAGTGGGTTACCTAGACACTCTATATTTTCATTTAATTAGGTATCCCAAGCCTTCTTGGATCACTTCTCCATCAATATCATCAAGAAGGTTACCATGAATGACCTATACTCCACACGTCAGTATGATGATGAATCTATTGCAGATTTTTTTGCTTGCTGGCGTAGCCTAATCAATCAACTCACCTTCCAACTACCATAAATAAAAATCATTGAGCTCTTCACATGGGCTTGTGCTAGACATATCTCACCGACCCTGTAGGTCCAAACTTCTGAACCTTCGATGAAGGATTCACCATGGCACAAAATTTAGAGATTCGGGCCATTGAAGAGAAGAAAATCCAATTACGCAATAAGAATTTGGCATTCAAGTCGAATGATACCTCTTCTTCTTCCAAACCGCAGAATAATTATTCAAAGGCCAAGGGCACCGCTAACACAGTGGTACTCAAGGCCAACCTAGCTCATCTAATCTCTCACCCCTTCGGACTTTTCAATTCAGATGATAATAATGGAAATACACCCCAATTGGGGAGCCTTACTCTTCTATCTTAGAAAATCTCATCAAAGCTAGGGCCATCACCCTTCCACCTATAAAAACACACATTGGTTTTGACCCTTCTCGCCCCACACCCGCATGGTATAAAGAGCATGACTTCTGTAACTATCATCGAGTAAAGGGTCATAGTGACAGAAATTCCATCACTTTCAAAAATTATCCAAGAAATGATCGAGAAAGGTGAGCTAACCGTGGATAATCCTAATGCACCTACCAATCAAAACCTACACATAGTTAAGAAACCTATTCCTAATCATTCTTGTTCGTTTGATCAAACTGGCAAGACCTCAACTCAAGATAGCCATACCCGCAAGGTCCACACTATTTTTTTTTATCACCTATTGCTTCCCAATTACCTCATATTCCTTCCATAGAGGAAATTCTAGCTCAAAATCCTCCTTTTGCATTGGAACCTACCTCACCTATTCCTTCACCCATAGAGGAACACCTTTCACCTCCTTCCTCACATGTGGAGGAACCTTCTGCTAATATTGAAACCATTTCACCTTTGGCTTCTCCACCTAGGGAACCGTCACCTACAATACTTCTTCAATCCATGGAGGAGCACCCATCATCTCCTCCACCCATAGAGGAGCACCCATCATCTCCTCCACCCACAGAGGAGCACCCATCATCTCCTCCACCTATAGAGGAACACCCATTTTCTCCTCCACCTATCAAAGATCCAATAGAGATACCTTTTCCTCTAGGTGACCATTCTCCATCAGCTACCCAAGATCCCATAAACCTACTTTTGGCTCTCTTACCCACGGAAGCCGAAGCCAACAAATTCCCCATCTCTAAGACACATTTTACAGGAATTTCCATTAGGTCCTCATCAACATCACCTATAGACGTGTCATTCTCATGTTTGGCCGATCGCCTAGATTATGTGGATAGATCCTTATTATGGGGGTGTCTTCTACTTCCGGTCTCAACATAGATGCAGATGTCACTTGCTAATACTTCCACTATCTACCCAAAAATATTTCACCAATCAAACCAAGCACAACCACCTCTATCAGAACTTCATCCACGACACCCTTACCCATAACCCAACATACATCTAAATCTAAACCCACACCTATAGAATCTTCCTTGACTAAACCTATTACTGCATTAGGGGTTACCCCAACCACCGGCCTTACTCATCCACCTATCAAACTGGATTTAGCTATATCCTCCGAGTCAACACCACACCTACTCCAACACCCAAATAGAAGAACCAAGCCCATAGAACTTATACCCTGGTTGTACTACCATACACTGAATCATCTTCACCATTTTCCATCTATCTTAGGACCCTAACCTCCCAAAGTGCGGTTAAGTAACCTCCACTCATCAATAAACCAAAAACACACCCCACTCCTTCCTCGTAAACCTCTAACATACCCAGGCACTGACGACATGGCTTACACTTACACTTACACTTGCAGCATCTTTACCACCCATACCTCTAATACCCTCGATAAATTCTTCACTACCCACTACACTTCGGTATTTTTCCCTCACAATCCCACGATCCGCATCCTCTACCTTCATAGCATCTTCGTTATCTCCCTCGGTAACTCACCCTCTTCCCCATCCACTTTTACCTCTAGATCTCATACACCCGTATCACCTTTACCCAAGAAGGTGCAACCCAAAGACGAAAATTCCTACCCTCCAATAAGATAGTCAAAATAACCATACATCCTCCTACCCAGTTCATCTACCATAAACCTACCCAAGCAAACATGACCAACACTCAAGACCACTCTAGTACCCAAAACCATGGCTTGACCCACTCCCCTCTCCCGCAAGGACTGCTTCCTCAACAATCAGCCGTACCTACACCCAAACCCACTTTCATTTCCCATTGCACGATCCACTAGCGGGGTCCTATGCCAAAATCTCAACCAACCTCCTTGAGACTGTTGTCATCACATTACCACCGCTCAGACCTTATGACCCCCTCAAACCCAAGCCAAAAGGGTTTGATGACACTAAAATTTTTGTCTACCATTGTGTGTCAAGGCACGATGTGGAGAACAGAAAGGCTTTGAAAACTATCCTTATCCAGTTGTGTCCTCTTGAAGGAAAATTTGACGACGAAAACCTTCTCAATGAGGACCTTGCTTCACCAACACCCATTCCCACAATCCTTCCCTCACTACCTACTCAACAACCACAACCTCCACTCCCACAACTCCTAGAGCCACCTCCAAGATTTGAAATTAATTTGGTTTGCATTAGAGAACTTGCTACACCATCACCCAAATATTGTTGCACTCAACTCACCTCACAAGATTTTTCTCCTCCAGTAGGTTTTTACCCGTCATTTCATTACACCACTCATCCTACACCTTCTCCATTTTCCAACTCCCCTCAAATCAACATGATCCACGTTGCTACCCATGCTTAGAAGGATAAAGGAAAGGAAAAGGTAACCTTCCAACCAACCAACTCTATACCTAACATACCATCTACACCCACACCTAATATTACTATCCGTGGCCCCAAATACCCTATTTCTAATGGGGTCACACATCGTACCGTGCTCAAACAACTACACCAATCCCCCTCAAAATTTCCTTATATGACCTCATCCAAACCTCAGAATCCCATTGTCAAGCTCTCATGGAGGTTCTTCAATCTATTGAGGTTTTACCCAATGACCCTACACCCGTAGTCTCCATTATCACACCCCATCATGTAGCCTCTCTCACCAAATTGCCACATTTATCCACACCTCACCCTACTCTCCAAATAGCCTCCCTATCTTCTCAGAGGAGGAGATCGCACCACACCAAACAATTGACGCAGACTCCATCCCTCTTCAGATCTTTCCACATCGATAATATATGTGTATGATGTGTGATGATCGATGGGGTACTAGCATTAATATCATTTCATCCCATGCATTCACTCAAATGTGCATACCTAGCAATTACATGCATAAACATTCTGTCATGTTACGTTCATTTAATGACACTATCACCTCTAAACTAGGAACCATCATCCTCCACATTCACGTGGGCCCCTTTACTATTCTAGAGTTATTTTACATCCTGGAGGGGGAATTTCAATATAACTTGTTGCTTGGCAGACCACTGGATACGTGTCATGGGTTGTGTTCCTTCCACTTTGCATCATTGTGTAAAGTTTGATCATGAAAGACATACCTACACCATTCCAGCTAACCCATTACCTTTTAAAACATGCAACATGCTTTACTGACCCAATGATGTGCTCATACCCATTAAGGTGTTTACCTCCTCAACCACTACCACTTCACCCACACCTCCACTTACCAGTATAGTCGCTACCTCAACCGCACATGCCTCCTCCATTCCTACCGCTGCCACAACCTCCACGGCCGACCCATTATCCTCCCAATCCATTAGCTCCACCTCTGTGTCGACCACTACCACATCATCTATTCTAGCTACCCACATACCAACCACCGATCGCTTGGAAGGTATTTTTAATGCCTCACTCTGAGGGAGTATTGCCTATACAATGTTAACACGTTCCTTACTCAAAAAGAGTATGGAAGCCTTCACCATCACCCTCGCTATGATCATCGCATAAGAGAATGCCTCCTTTACGGTCCTCCTCATCTTCGTACCAATCTCACCTATGGAGGACTTGATACTACCACCTACACACCCAAACCACCATCACAAACCCACCCATTTTCCACTGACTTCTAGTATCTCACCAATCACCATTTCACCCACACCTTCCTGCACCAATTTGTGTGGAAGGGTTTTGGTTATAGATTTTATGAACAAGGCCACCATATTTTCATTCCATGTACCACCAATAAACATAATGACTGTAGTGGTATCGATTTCTGAACCACCTACCAAACAGGCCCGCATTGAACTCGTCGAGGACATCATCCCTTCTCCACTTCTTCACCCGCTCCACCTTCATCATCACCTTTGCCAACAGAGTCGATGGATCCAAAATCCATCCCTCCTAAAAAAATTTCATAAACACCATTTCCTTGGGGCCTTTGACTTATCAATGCGAGGGTGAGGCCCCTTCCTCTCTTCCCTTCCTGTATCCTGAAATGATCGATGACAATACACCTTCAATTAACGTCATTCAATGTCAGGATGATGAATCTATACTCACCTACCTTGGTGCAGAAGACTCATATATTCATCAGTCATTACCCTCTGAGATGTAAACCATGTTGAATGAATCGAATATCGAGATCAAAATTCATACTCAGGATGACCCACACATCCTAAAGATCGATCAATCTTTAGATGCTACTGAATAGGAAGCCATCACTTCTTTTCTCAAAGATCATAACCATGCTTTCACTTGGTCTTATGCAGACATGCCTAGTATTGACCCCACCATAGTGGTCCATAATATCATAACCATTCCCGATGCCAAACCCGTCAAACAAAAACTAAGGAAAATGCACCCTCGCATTGCCCTTCTCGTCAAAGAAGAACTTTAGTACCTTCTTTCCGTTTCCTTCATCTTACCCATTGATTATCCTCATTGGATTTATAACATTGTCCCTGTCACTAAGGTGACAGGGGGACTCCGCATTTGCATAGATTTCCATGACCTCAACCTAGCTTACCCAAAAGATGACTTTCCCTACCTAGTATTGACCAACTGGTCAACCTTACCGCTGGTCATGAGATGCTATCACTCATGGATGACTTCTTGGGTTATAACCAAATCTTACTTTCCTCAAAGGATCAACACAAAATTGCATTCATCACCCCTTAGGGGACATTCTACTATCGAGTCATGCCTTTTGGTCTTAAAAATGTTGGTGCCACATATCAATGGGCTATGACTTATATCTTCCATGACATCATGCATTATATATTAGAAGATTACGTGGATGATCTCCTTGCCAAATCCAAACACCACTCTGAGCATCTCTCTATCCTCAAAACCATCTTTGACCACCTCATTAAATATTGCATTCACCTTCAACCCAAGAAGTGTGTCTTCACAGTTCTCTTAGGAAAGCTCCTGGGATTTATTGTTTCCTACATGGTATAGAATTTGACCCTACTAAAGTCAAGGCCATTCTTGAAATGCCACATCCCACTAACCTTAGGAAACTTCGTAGCCTACAAGACAAGTTACGATATATTCACCATTTCATTTCATAATTATCTGATCGGTGTCAACCATTTCATCATCTGCTCAAGAAGGATGTCTCCTTTAAATGGGATGATGACTACCACAAAGATTTTGAGGTCTTAAAACAATACCTTCTTCAACCACCCATATTCATTCCACCTAAAGATGATCAACCCTTCTACCTATACATCTCAGCTACCGATCACTCCTTGGGAGCCATGCTCACTCATCGCGATGAACAACATAGAGAGTAGGTGGTTTATTACATAAGTTGTACTCTTTTGGACTATGAAACCTGATATACCCATGCCAAAAACTTTGCTTAGCCTTAGTTTTCATTGCCAAAAAACTCCACCATTACTTACTTAACCAAAAACCTATGTCGTGACCAACACCGACCCCTTACACTTCATGTATGCTAAACCTTACCAAAATCAATGTGCCACACGTTGGCTTATGATTTTGGCTGACCTTGACCTCGATTTCATTCATCAAAAGTCCATCAAGGGCCAATCTATTGCCGACCAATTGGCCAATGCACCTATTTTTGGGGAAAAATCCTCTAACTTTGACTTCCTAGATGAGTCAATTGCTACCCTTTCCCTAGACGAACCCGCTTACCAAATGAAACTCTTCTTCGATCGTTCTAAGTGTCAGCATGGGGGTGGGGCTGGCATTATCCTCATTTCGCTTGATGGTGAACCCATGCCTTTGTCTTTCAAACTGTACAAAAAATATTTCCAAATACGAAGCGCTTGTATTAGGTCTCCAGGCTGCCAATGCCTTGGATGTCAAATCCATCAACATCTTTGGTGATTCTCAATTGGTCATAAACCGAGTCAATGGTATATACCAATGTCGTAATGAGACAATTTAAAAGTATAAACATCAAGTAGACATACTTTTGACGACCTTTGATCGCTATGACCTTCAAATCGTCCCCTGCTCAACCAACAAATTTTCAAATACCATGGCTTGTTTGGCCTCTCAAATACCTGCTTCACCCGCCGATTCTAAAATCTTTGTCACCATATAATGACTCCAATCACCTTTTTATTTACCTCACAATGTTTATTCCATCATAACCACTACCCCTGACCCAAGTGACCTTTGGTATAAACAATACTCTAACTATCTTTCTCTCTCCGTCTTACCTCCTGATCTCACCCCAGTAACGGATAATGCACCTTCCTTAAAAGTGTATCTCATTATGTCATCATGAGGGGCCTTCTCATAAGCGCAGATTTGATGGTATTCTCTTACGATTCCTCACGAGTTCTGAAATTACTTATACCATTAATGAGGTTAATGATGGTGTATGTGGAGGTCAATTCATTGGCCTTGTTGTTGTTAAGCGTATTCTTTGCCCAGCTATTACTTGGCTGACCCTCAACCATGATTGTTGAGACTATGTCAAGTGTTGTGTCAAATGCCAACAACATGCCAACCTTCATCATACACCTAGTCATGCCTTATAGGTCACCCATGACCTTTGGCCCTTCTCTCAATGGGGTTTAGATCTTGTTGGAGAAATCAACCCCCATTCTTCTCAATGACATCAATGGACAAACTTTTGACCATGTAGAAATCAACCCCCATTCCCTCACTCTGCATTTCTCTCCATGACATGCTCAATGATGATGACTTTTGTCAGGACCATTTAGCACAACTTGAGTTATTAGATGAACATTGTCTTAATGCTCTTGACCACCTTCAAGTTTACCAAAAATGTATCAAACGTGCCTACGAAAAACATGTCCATGAATGAACCTTCCAAGTCGGTGACCTTATCCTGAAAGAAAATCAACATGTAACCAAAGTAGAAAAAAATTAAATGGGGAAAATTTTCTCCTAATTGGCTTGGACCATACATCGTGACCCATACTTATGGATCAGGTGCTTATCATTTATCTTCACTTGATGGTAAACCCAAACCTGAGCCCCTTAATGCCTTGCATCTTCGACCATTCTACTATTGAATTTTAGTCCTACATCACTTTTTGTCTCCTTCCATGCTTGTCCCTTGAGCGCTCTCCACTTCTTACACCTCACCAATGATTAAACAAGAATCATGTGCATCCCATCACTTGTTATCTTCTCTTGAATATGTGTACCATGGCGCTGCACATAGCATGATTCTCATGGATAATTTTCATCTACCTTTAGATGAGATCCCATGGTCATTTTACCCTCGCCTACTAAACAAGAATCTTCTTCTTCACCTTGGTCTTTTCCATAACTCCAAATCCATCACATGGGACCCAACTCCTTGATTCAAAATTCTAATAAAATAATGACTCCCTCAAAAGGACATCTTCCTCTCAAAGAATCACTACTATAAATATACTACTCCCTCGAAGGACAGCTATGTCAACGCTCTCCAAATAAAAATGCAGAGAGTGAGAAAATCTAAAGCTTCCCACATTGGTCACTTCACGAATACCTCAACTATTTCATTTCCTCATCCCATATAGACTTCCCACATCAATCAATCTCTCTCAAATACAAGTCAAAACAATAGACTTTTAGTCATGGATTTTCCCATTGTGACCTCGGATCTCTTGCCCAAAGAGCATGCTACCTCATACCATATAAAAATTAAATGATCTTTTCACCATTCCCACTCCCATTTCCTACCACCTCAAGAGACCCCTTGGAACCAAGAAATTTGGTGATCATGTTCCTATCACTCATCCTTAGAAAAATCAATCATGCAATGTCTTTAGGGTCTTACATTCATCACCTCCTCTAACGTATGATCTACTCGGATGATCCTAACCAATCGAGATGGCTTTATTGCCCCCTCTTATCTTTTAACCGTCTTTATTTACATTTTGATTACCTTATACAGACTTGGTCCTCGATGCGTACCTTTGGGGTAACCTTCTTCTTCTACCAAAATAAAACTTCACCTATACCATTTTTTCTATAACCCACCCACACCTAAAAACCTAAAACCAAATCATGCCTAAAACCTACCACCTCATTCTCATACCTCCTCATATTCTTCCCTAGCCTATGGGAGAGCTACATCGGCTTGAGGTCCCTTTTTCTCGGGACTATGTAGGCAGCATTCTAAGGGCATGGGGCCCTTGGAGGTTATCTCGCCACTCTCTACCCTAAAAATTCATCTTTCATCTTCCTAAATTGTAGTATACACAACTTAGTTTCCTTTTATGTCAAAAATTGGAAATTAAACCAAACAAACAACAAGTTGCTTAACATTTTTATCCTCATCACAACATACATTTATTACGACTTCCATTTCTCTATCATCATCATGCATATATTATAAAAACATCTTCAACATGACCCATATCATTATTCATTGCACAAATTAATGAATTACAAACTTAAACAAACTTGACTCAACCATGCCTAAACTGACCTAACTCAATCCATGCCTAAACAAACTTGACTCAACCATGCATAAACCAACTTGACTCGATCCATGCCTAAACTAACTTTGACTCTATCCATGCCTAAACGAACCTAAGTCAACTATGCCTATGACCTGACTCAACCATGCCTAAACCAACTTAACTCAACCATGCCTAAACCAACATGACTCAATCCATGCCTAAAACCACTTGACTCCATCATGCCTAACTCACCTAGTTTCCATCCATATCACAACAAAAAATTAAAATTCTCATAAAACACCAAAAAATCAAGCATCTCATGTATCTCATCATATAAATAAATATGTGTGTCTCAATACAATATGCATGAATATCCCATCATGTCCATCTCAAAAAATCATTGGCACACAGGCTGATACTCAATACAAAATGTCATCGGCATGCAAGCCAGTCTCATATACACTAAAATAATAAAATAATACAAAATCTCTTTGCACGCAGCTCGTATATATATAAAAAAGACTACAATACATCAAAAATCAAGAACCATATATCAGGCATCTGGGCGGATATCCTCCATATCTATATTTCCTGTAACCTCTGCCTCCTTGGCCCCTGTCTGGCTACCTGCTAACATCTCCCCACCCATCATAGGTAGTGGCTGGCTCCCTATTGGCACCTCACCTGGAGCTGGTCTCTATGAGCTGGTGGCCTCTCTTTGATCCTATCTCAGAGCTCAATGGCCCCTGTGCTCTCTACATTGTGAGTGCTAGATCTAGTCTTCTCACTCAAGGCCTACTGTGCCCTGTACTCTCCATAGGATAGAAAGTCTATCTCGACCGCCATCAACTGATCCTGGTAGTATCTAGCCTCACTTAGGGCATCCTGTAACCTAGATATATGCACGGTCTATGGTGGCCCCATAGGCCTCGGTCCTTGTACCTACCTTGCAAGACCCTGTTCGCCCTACCTATGAACTAGGACCATGTCTCTACACTCCGTGGTGGTGTCATCGGCCCCTACCCCCGTGCATGTAGCTAGACTCAGTAAACCCCAATCTATGCCTCGTGTTGTGGCTAATCGGCCTCGCAAGCTCACACCACACATGCTGCAGGGCAGCCACCCAACCATCATCCCCATCTCCATCTCCATCCCCATCCTGGACCATCTGGGCCTAAATCCTGGCCACCTGTACATGTAACTCTGCTACCTCCACCTCTAAGCTAACAAGTTGTGTCTACACCATACACAGCTTGGTAATCAGCATCGCCATCTGCCCTTGTAGGGCATCCCTCTACACCGTGATGGTGGCTAGATATGGCTGCCCCGTCCTAGATGGTACTGCTCATAAATGAGCTGCCCACCACTTTCTATATTTGTCTGTGACCCCGACATCATCAATCCACCGGTCTACTACCTACTCCTCCTACTCTGTGGGAATTTTCGGTTATGGTAGAGGTAAGGGCCTCTCCACATTATCTCTTTTGTACTATGAGAAGGGTGGAGATATGTCCTGTAGCATCCCAAACTGACACCCAACTCTTTCAACTGGGATCATCTCATGCTACTCAACACGGCGACCTTGTATCCATCTCAGTAGTTGTAGCTCAGCTAGATCATCACATATATGCCTATATGATGGGAAGCCCACATATGGCCTCCAAATGTTGTCCACCCTAGATAACCCCTCCAATAGTCATTGGAAATAGGACACATCATGTGTGGGCATGTCTGATCTCCGCTCTCCAATAATAGGAACCCATCGCCTATACCCCACTCATACATAGCTTGGTGGAAAACCATCGGCCCAGAGCATGCCCACTGGACACACACAGACAATGTGATCATATGCCTAGTAGTGAAGTAAAAAGGTAAAGCATGGGTTGAACCTATGCAACCATCCATATGCCCATAACTCACTGTATAAATGCACCATGAATGTTAGCACCCAGGAAAAGTGGGTCTAATTTATCATCATGTCATGTATTACCCCCATCAATCAATGGGGAAACCGCCAACCCTCTACATATGGCAGTGCAAAGTAGGACACTGCCTCCATCAATAGAACTATTAGCATCATCTCCTCTAGATGGGCTAGGTACATCTCTCCATAGTGCACACTGGTGCTATGGAATGTCAACTCGGCCATCCCCTCTCCAAACACCATCAGCATCAGCTCCTTCGAGGCCTTGGAGGAGATTGAATAGACCTGTGTACCCAATATGGGTAGCCACAAAATCCTGAACATGTCCTCCAAGTTGACCGTAATCTCACTCGTTGGTAGGTGGAACGTGTTGCTCACAGAATCCCATCTATCGATGAGCATGACCATCGACTTGGCTATTGGACTACATGTCGGTAGTGTTGGACCCTACTCATCCCCACCTCCTCCACATGTCACAACTTCTCGGGGTCGTTGCACCGCTGAACTATAACGAGCAGGATGGAACCTTATCCTATATGCATAGCTGATCTCTCCCCCACATCCAATACAAATAACCAATTAATATACATTTATCATACCCATACTCACCCACTATCATTTTCCCGCACCCTATTTTAACCCTACACATCTCAACCACCCATCCTGTGGCACTTTTGGCCCCTTGCTCTCCAAAACCCGATCGGTGCTGATTCTCTCTAGCCAACCCTAGTCACCCTAAACTAGAATTAGTCACCTATTTCGTGACCAATATCGATTTAATCCTACCGACGCCGGCTCAACCCGACCGATGTTGGTCACCGCCGCAAAAACCCGCGACCCACCCAACCCTCCCTTCTCAAAAATTTACTACCCTGACACTTCTACCCACCCAAAATCACCTACACCTCCCCCTACACCTCATCCCCCCTTCTCCCAATTATCTCTATCCCCGCTCTTATTCTATCTAATTTACCCTCCCACCTTCCCAATTTTATTTTCCCCACCCAAAAAAAAAAAAAAACAAATTGGCCAAATCACCTAATCTACCTAACAAAACACTACAAGAGTTAGATTCTTACCTCATCATGTTGTCGTCATTATGGTGGTATGGCTGGCCACCTCTTCACCCTTAGCCATCACCAAATCACTACCTATGACTCCAACCAATCAAATCACACACACTGATCTCGTGGACCCGCCTCTCACTAACCAATCACCCACCGTTCGGATCACCAACTCAACAATCCATTTTTTCTAGACGCTTTTCCCTTTTTTTCTCTCTCTTGTGTCATTTTCTCAATTCGCTAAATGCCAAATGAATAACAAAAGACAATTTTTTTGTTTTTATAATAAACCCAACCTAACTGACGTCAGTTTTACCTTTATCGGCATCGGTCGCGTGCCTACCTTACCGTCCACCGCTTACCCTCTATCGGCATCAGCTACGCTTGACTAGCATCGGTCACCCTATCTTATAGAAAAACCCTAAATTTTACCCTATTACCCTACCCATTCCTCTATTTTTACCTCACCCTATATTGAATGACTTGAATACATTAATCTCCTAGAGAAAATTACATTACAAAATGGTTGATGGAATTGTAATAAAAGATCTAGAAAAGTTTTAAAGTAGAAAATATGTCCCCTTATAGTCATTTTTACTCCCATCACGAAGGAAGGAATCCCATGCGCACCGTCCCTATCACCCAAGAAAGCCGAGTGCTCATAAGAGGCATGCATGGGTACCGAGTCTCTCTTTTATGTGATTTTAATGGGAAACATCATCTATGATTAGTGTAAGATTTTTCATGAGGGAGTTTGAAACATACAATAACCATAGGGCTCAGAACGACCTCTATATCCTTGCAGGTCACTTGCATCCAGTGTTTTAACAGAATCCAAAACATGCATTATGACAGAAATAATTATACAAGCATTCATTCATAGCATGAATGGAAAGGGAACTTATAAGAGAGAAATATGCATTAAAACCATTGATATCCATGTCTATATTATATTAGGTAACCTCATTACATTCATTGATTTATTACAGAGTGTCATAGAGCGTAGGCCACAGTCATGCATATCACTGGACTTGTGTAACTAAGCTATTAAAAGAAAAATTACAACTCCATGCCCAAGACATTCTCTCCTGGATGCAATTATCCATTAACAGAGTCCTCACAACATCTTTATAGAGCTCTGCTCACTCTCTAGATCTATATATCAATTCCCGCTCTCTCTAACCCACTATATCTCAAACTTGTATATCTTTTACTCGGTAGACACTTGTATTTATAATTCTCCTACACTACCAACTCACCTTCCAAAGACCCTCGATTTGGTGCCAAGTGTCAAATGTGGTCCTTCATGTGAGCATGCTTCTCCAAGCCTGAGCTTTCCACTTTATCTCATGATGCTATTCTAGAAGATTCCAAGGCATTCCCCTATCAGGGCCAACCTGTCGCCAGGTTGGCATCTTATCCATGCACAACCGATCATGATTTTCACATGTTCTGCCTTGGGTGCTCAGATTGACTAAGTCCTGAACCTCCTTTCATGCACCGCACATGTTATGTGCTTCCTTAAACCTTTATCTTGTGTTTTTTTCCTTGCGTGCCTTTCCATAATCGGGACCTTGTGTGCATAAGAACATTCATACTTGGCCAATATTCCAGGGGTCCAACATCACCCCACACTATACCTGTTCTCCATCCTTGGAAACATTTTACTTGACCAACATGCATGTTGTCTTGGGAGTCATTGAATAGTCTTACACTTTACAAAGAATAAGGAATGAAAGAATTGGGGAAATAATGAAGAAAAAGGGGGAGCATCAATTTAACAAGCTAGGGAAATCTTTTTGCAAATCTACCTCTAGCTTATTCCACTCTTCAACCTCGCCCTGTGTCTTCTAGCAGAGGTCACCCACCAGGGTGCTCACTTCATCAAAACTCAGGCCAATTCCCTGGGTGCCTAAAATTTCCATGATCTGTTCCGCTCTTTGCCCGCATCCTCAAGTTTATCCATCCTCCTAGTAATCTAGGGGTATAGTTCCTTTAGCTGGGCATTAATGGAGCTCCTTAAAGCCTCAATTGCCTCTGATTTCTTCTCTACTTCGGCTAGAACCTTTCCCCTCTCTATCCTATTCCCCTTGTTCTTTTCTTGGAACTCTTTTAACTCTGCTTCAAGTGTGGTAACCAAGGAGCTTGCCACCTTATCCATGTTTGTGCATGTATCATACACGGCCTCCGCAAATTGTCCAATGATCTTAACCTCCGTGAGTACTTGGCTATACTCAACAATGAGTGCTACCACTTTGAATTTTTCCTCCTCTTTCAAGTGCACATGACCACTTCTTCTGTAGATTCTAGGGCTAAGGGTCATCTCTCCATAGTGAGGACACATGTTAGATATTCTATACACTCCAGGAGGGATGAGTACTTCGTGTGGGTGGTGCTAATTGGGTGCTTCAAAAGGATGGCACCTTTGATAGACTCCATTTTCTTGTATACTTCTTGCACCTTTATCTTCTCTTCCTTTAAATCATGCCTTAACTATGCAGAGATTAGTTCTTCCTATTTCAAGATCTTTTCCTTTTCTATCAGTTCTTCTTCCCGCTTCCCTAAATTCCCATCCAAAGACTCTTATCCTATCGTTGCGCGTGAATAATCTAGCCTCGGTCTCGACCATGACCTTGTTAAGTGCATTGTAGACTTGCTCATCCGAGAGCTCCTAAGAATTCACTAAGGGATTGACCCCCTTAGATTCTGGAAATGTGATGAGCACCCCGTAGAAGACTTCGAAGTCTGGCTCATCAATGTGGGACTCGAACACCCAAGAGAGCATCTTCTTGGTTCTGGGGTACACACCATCATTTTTAAAAGATCCCATGACTAGGAGCATTTTTGTGGATATAGTGCTTTTGAATCACATGCATAATACCTTCTTTGTGTCATCAACATAGCCCATTACTTATCCTTGTTCCGCATCAAGAGTTATTCTGCCCAAGCGCGTGACTTTGGGGAAGCTTACTATCAGAGTGGGGCCTCAAAGGCTGTCATTCTCTTTTTTGATGTTCTCCTCATTCCCTTCCTTCAACACTATGTCCATGCTACACTCCAACTCTTGGTCTATCGGGACCTCAAAAATTCTATGTGCTTCTCTTTCTACCACCTCAGTGATCTACTCCTTCGTAAAACTTATGGCTCCCTACTTTTCCCTAGCAACCTCCTCATCCCCCTTCATGTCTTTGGTGTCTTCCTCATCCTGTGCACCCTTGTGCCACATGAATATGAACTCCTACTTCCCATCTCCACTCTCCTCTTCTGAGTCATAGATGCTAAACACATGTGGCTCCTAGTCTTTCTCTGCCTCTTCTTCCTTGTTGTCATCTTCCTCACTCTCATCTTCTCTTTCTCCCAAGTATTTTTCCAAGCTATCGGTCACCTCCGAGTCAACTTCCTTATCCACCCTCTACTTTTTCCTGAGAGGTGGCTCCTGATCAGGGGATTCAGCCTTATCTTCTTCCTTAGGTGACCCTTCCTTGGTGATGGGTTTCTTAGGCGCCTCTACCTCTAGTGTCTTTTCCTTCACCAGAGACTTCTTTCTTCGTATGTAAGTGCTTGGCTTAGCACTTGTTGATGGCATGCTCACTGTCTGAGTAGTCGGCACACTTGGTGCTTTTTCCTCTCTTCCCCTCTTCTTGGGCATAGGATTCTTTCTCTCCATGGGATCCTCAAGTATGGAGACTTCATTCTCTAGATATACACCCTTCTCAAACTTTGGCCTTATGCGTAGAGATATACGCGCGTCGTGGCACCTCCAAAGCAATAGTCATCATCTGGATCTTGTGCAACACATACTTTTCCACGTACACGTGGTTACTTCTAATTCAGCTTCTTCCTCATCTCCTTATGTTCCTAGTCTAGACTACCTAGCTCTAGCCTTGGCTTATTTGACTCCTTAAATCTATTTACTCCCACTTGGAAGTATTGAGAAATGAACGCAAAGGGGGTTGGCACTAAGGGCTCCATGATTCATCTATCATATTGAACCTATCTAGGCAGTAGTGTTGATAAACTGTGAACTTGGCTTCCCCTTCAGTGGTTTCTAAGAGTTGTTCAAGGATTCTCCACTCTACCCTGAATGCATTTCTTAGGTGCATGTACCATTTCTCCAACTGTATGTTGTGGGGTGCTATCATTGTATCGTAGGCATACTTTTCAAACCTCTTCAAGGGTGAAGGATCCTTGGCGGGGTAATCCCATACAAATTTGTCTGGTGTGTTAGGCACCCCAATCTCCGTGAATACAATGGCGAGTGAGACATTTCCGAAGAGGATCATATCCCCTTCCTTTCCGCACTTAATGATTTCTTCTGCAATGTAGCCAAGGTTTGTTGACCTGTGTCCACCTTTCATGGCTATTTAGCTTAGTCACCGAGATGCATAGAAATTTTCACCACAAGGTCCTTGATGTTTGAAATGTCATAATATCATGACCCCTTCTTGCAGGCATACTCGGTGATGGTCTCTTGAATAGCCTCCTTGTCACCAAGGTCATCTTCTAAGCTATCTCCCTCACATATGAGGCCTATAAATTGTGAAATAAGATGGGGAGTCATGTGCATCTTGCACCCTACAAAGTGGAAGTAATCTTCGTGTACCCGCGACATCAACCATTGGTACAGCACTGGATTTCCAAAATAGGGAAACTCATAGAGTTGCAGTAGCCCTGCCTTCTCCATTTTGACCTTAACATCATCATTGTGTAGTGACAAACCCTATGGTGTTCATTTTCTCAAGGGGCACATTAATTCTAACTCCATTTCCTTTTCTATTGTGTTTGTGCGGTGATTATAGTCACTAATAGGTACACTTCTTAGGTGGGATTCCCATTCCTTCCCCATCATCACCCCATCTAGGTATTGCATCTCTGCATACCATTCTTTGTTTGTGTTTACTTCAGGTTCTTGTTGTTTGGCCTTGGCCTTGCCCTTCCCTTTCTTGGGTGCCATTTTCAAGGTCCTCTTATCACTCCTACTCTCTCCTTGTTACTCTGTCTTACTTCTTCCAATCCTCCGATCTCAAATCCATGATACAACTCTTCTGAACCCATGCCCTAGTTTTCTGAACCCTAACTGGGATAAAATCTTCACAAGACAACGCCTCTTTAATTCTTTCCATGCCCATGTAACCCCTTCTAGTTCGCAAACTCAAATTGGCTGCTCACACTTCAATCTCATAGATCTTCCTTCACTTGATCGAATCTGAAAACCCTAGTTTATAGAACTCGCTTATATCTCAAACTCCTCTATTTCACAAAGTAAGAATGAGAGTGCCCCGACCCTTTACTTATAGTTTTTCTCTTTTCTAAACATTAAATGCTACTTCACCTACCACCATAATTTGTTCATTTAATGCATATTTTTAAAAAAATCTCATCTTTAGCACCTTCACTTATGTGCCCATCCTACGTGAAAAATCCTCCAACCTTCTAAAGACGCAACTAATTTAACCTGACAGGAGACTCTTATGCGCACGTAACCCATGTCGAAGGCACTTCTTCTAATCCGATTCTTGCTCTTTCCTACCTTGTGTTGCTTTAAATGTGATTTTTCCTCCTTAGTACATGGGATCTATAAGTAGCTTTACCCTGACACTAACCATTCTTCCATCTTCCTTTATATACCTCTTTCAACTGGGCCATTCAACAAGTCTTTTCAACACAACTTCCTTGGTACTTTAATCATGCGCTCCTTTACATTTCTCCACCCCATACTTAAAACGATGCAAGGTCCTCTCGCACTCACAAATTCTCCAAAAATAGCAATAAGGTTACTAGTGCCCAAGGCGCAAAACAAAACAACAATGTGAAAGGGAAACACAAGAAAGGGAAAATGCATAAAGGAAACTTCTAAACTAACTAGAAAAACTACCTTATTTACAAACACCAAGAAGACTTATTTATAGTAGGGCTTTAGCCTACTCCCATTGAAGTGTCCAGAAACTTCATCCCATCCAGTACTTGTAACTTAGCACGTGCCCGAATCAAGGATGTATGAGATTGTGTAAGGACCCAACCAATGGACTTTCAACTTCCCTAGATGGTGCAGAAACTTGGAATCATATAGTAACACCATCTACCCAACCTCAAACTTCTTATTTCTAATGTGGCGATCATGCCAAGCCTTTTGCTTTGCTTTCTCCATTGTTTGGCTCCATCGGGTGAGTGATCGTCTCTCATCCAGTTTTATTAACTCATCAATCCTTTCTTCCAAAGACTTGTTTATCAACTAACCCTCCTATGCACACTTCACAGAGAAGAAAATAAATTCAATTGGTAAAAAACTTCCATGCCAAACACCAATTGAAATGGTGTGGCTTTGTTCAACCTTTTATATGTTTTCCTATAAGCCCATAATACTATTGATACTTTGTCATCCCAATCTTGTCTTCCGATATCACAAATTTTGGTCAAGGTATGACTTAGTATCTTGTTTAATGCTTCCATGGTTCCATTTTCTTTTGGGTGATAGGGCATAGTCTTGTGATGTGCCACAATGAACTCTGATAACAGGATCCTCATGGTCTCATTCAAGAAATGTGTACCCCTATCACTGGTCAAACTCAATAGGCATTCAATCCTTGTGATAATGTCTTCCCATAAGAACCTTTCTCGATGTTACTACTGCTTAGTATTTAGTTAGGGCTGCCTCTGCCCACCTTGTGAGATAATCCATGCAAGTGATGACATAACATGACCCAGTCCTACGCATTGCTTTGGTGCAATAGGTCCTACAAAGTCTATCGCCCACTTTTCAAAAGGCTCCACACTAGGAATAGGGTGCAAAGGTATTTCATCTCTCCTTCTTGGTTTGCTAATGTGCTGACAATGGTCACACGCTTTACAATAATCTCTACAATCTTTGTACAAGGTTTCCCACCACAAACCTACCATTAATATCTTGCGCATGGTGGCATCACCTGCATAATGCCCACCTGCACTTCCTCCATGTGCTTCCTCCATGATGGCCAAGCACCCATGCTCTAAGACACATCTCAAAAAATTCATCACATACCAACTTGTATAATTCTCCCTTGATTAACATGTAGGGTGTGGCACGTATGGCCAACTACTTCTTTTCCAATGTCTTCATTCCATCACTGCCATACCTTCCTTTAAAAATATTGCAATCTCTTCCAAATCTGAGGGCACGTGCCGTAACCTAAATAGTTGCACATCTGGCATTGCTTCCTCAATACTCTATGTGTCCTCCCTTGAATCAATTCTTGATAGATGATCAAGCCCATAGTTGCTTTTTCTAGGCTTCACTACAACGGTGAATTCAAACTCTTTAAACAACAACACCCATCGACATATGTGTCTTTGTAGAACAGGCTTGTTCACTAAATACATTAATGCCATGTGGTCAGTGTAAAACACAAAGAGCATTTCCAACAAATACTATCTAAACTTGAAGAGTGCGTAGATCATTGACAATGTCTTGCACTCGGTTGTGGTATAATTTTTCTCTCTACTAGCGTCACTTCCCTTTGCAAAACATAAAGGATGCTCAACAATTCCTTCACTTGGTTGTGCAAGCACTTTGCTCCAAATGGCAGTCCCTAAGGCATCTACATGGACATGGAAGGGATTTTCCCAAGACGGAAAACATAAAATAGGCACGATGATAAGTCTATCTTTTAATGTATCAAACGCCCTCTACTGCACCTCTCCCCAATGGAAGACACTTTTATGTCTAAGCATCTCCCTAAAGGCACGATGATCTTGGCATATCCCTTAATGAATTTTCTGGAATAGCCCGTATGCCCAAGAAATTCGTGCACCGCACTCTGGCTAGTATGCTCCCTTAACCCTACAATAATTACAACCTTAGCGGGATCTACCAAAGAATCCCTCCTTATATATGATATGCCCCAATAAAGTCCTAAAGGGTGTAGCAAACACACACTTCTTAATGTTGAGGGATATCCTCAATTGTCTACACCTTTTAAAAATTAATCTCAAGTTGTCACAATGGTCCTTAACCAAACCATATACTGTCCAATCATCTAGATAGACCTGAAGAAAGTTATGGATGAAGTCCTGGAATACTTGCAACACTATGTACAAAAATACAATAGGTGCATTCTTCAACCCAAAGGGCATGACCGTATATGTAAAAATTCCCCACTCGGTGGCAAAAGTCATCTTCTCCTTGTCTTCCTTTGCAATCTAGACTTGGTGGTACCCTAAAAATCCATCCGTAAAGGAATAGATCTCGCACCTAGCGACTCCAAAAATTTCTTCAGTGAAGGGGGTCAAAAATGGATCAATGACACAAACTACATTCAATTCCCTATATTCCACACAAATCCTAATCGCCCATCCTTCTTGATGCTAATTACCATCGGGCTTATCCACTCTGATTCTTCCACTGCCTCAATGATCCCAAAAGCTATCATTTTGTCTATCTCCTCCTTGACCTTCACACGCAAGTTGGGATTCATCCGGTAGGGCCTTTTTCTAACCGGGTGTGCACCGTCCTTTAGTTTTATCTTCATCTCTCCCAAGGAGTGGTGAACGCCTTTGAGCTCATGGTACCCACACGGGAATAAATCCTCAAATTCGTGCAGCAGATCAATGATCTTTGATACTTCCTTCTCTGTCCAGTAATCCCCAATAATAGCTTCCTTAGGTTCTTCTCCTGAACCAATGTTAACTTTCTTCATTTTTAAAGGCTCATGGTAGGCACGTGCGTGAGTATCTACATTGTCCACTACCTCATGCGTCCCTATAGAATGGCTAACATCTAAGCTTTTTGATTCCTCTCCATCAATCACATACACCAACTTTCCTTTTTCATTTTCTAAACATGTGCACCAAGCTATAACTCTTATGCTTCCTCTTCTTCTCAAAGCATGCCTTCAATCCTGGTTCACCTAGTAATTCCAATAGCATGTCTTCCATCTTGGCACTATCCCCCATGGTAAGGAACTTGATACCCTACAAGGGCCTTATCAACCGATGGCTTGGTACTGATATTCAAAGGTTTGAATAAGGTCAGCCACGATCTCTTGCCAATTCCTTGTTTGGTGGTGTGTCTCGAGTGAATGTACCATGCACGCGTGCAACCCTACAAAGAATATAACTTGTGCACCTAGAAGGATGGTGGAAAAGCTTTCGCACCTTCTCTCTGACTGTTCACATTCCTAGATATGGAAAGAGGCAGGATCCTTCCCATGGTACTCCTTGATGATGGTGGGCACATTGCTCCTATAAAATCTAACAGAGAGAGAAATTCTTACCTCACACCACTCCAAAAGGCTCTCCTAATGTGTGGCCCACCACAGAGCTACTGTGTTAAGAAAGACATAAGTTAACGTCTCCCTTCATTCCTTTCCATCCTTCCACTGAGCTTCCACCTCCTACAAAAAGATCTCAGGGAAGGATCCTCCTGAATACTTGGGTAGTTCTTTTCCTCCAAGGTACCTAACCATGCGCACCTTAGTCACCTTGGTCACTAACCCTCTCAACTTCCGTCCCATTAATTCGTAAGTTCCATGCACCCAATTGTCACATGCCAAACTAGTGGTATCACTCACTGACTGAGCATCTTCAAACTGGATAACCCCATTAGTAGGGTGTATCATCTCAGGGTCTCTAATTGAGTGCACATAAATCCTGTCTAGAAATTCCTCTCCCAATGGTTCAATATATGGTGTCGACTTCCCATCAACCAAGGGTATAATGACTTGTTCCTCCTTGTTCTCGAAGCTGATGTACCCTTTGTTGAACCAAAGGTCCGCATTGTTCTTATAACACCAAGGGTGCCCAAGTAGTGCTGGGAAATTGTCCACCTCGAGAGAGTGCCAAGACTTCAAAGTCCCTAGTAAACTTGGCTCCATGGATAGTAATAACCGCATCCTTCAAGACACCGATGGGCATTGCCTTAGTCTTGTTTGTCATATACAACACATTCAAAGATGGTTGTAATGTAGGTCTTCCCATCTAATGTCATGCATCCAAAGTAAGAACATTAACCTATTTGCCCATGTCAATGAGGATATTACTTGAGTAGTCATCCATCTACTACCTCATTCAATGTTATCTCTTTATCATAGTTGAGGCTGTGAGGGGGAAGGTTCACATGCAAGACTGTCTTTCACGCTCTTCTCCAGTAGCGTGGTACCTTCTCTCTCTCAATGGGATCCTAGAAAGGGAATGATATTCTCTTGCCTTAGCATTTTACACACCTCCTTGACCTCATCTAGGTCATCCTTTTACACCTTGACTCTCCTTTCTTTTCCTCCCTCCCCTGGATTGCTCCTTTAAACACCGGATCTCCCTCGTAAGCTCCGGATAACATCCATAGTGTCCTAATATATCTCCTTAGATGTGCGAGATCTGGATACTTTCCATGAATGACCTCCTCTCTTGAAACAATGGTTTTTTGCCTTGGTACCTCTCTCACACGTGTAGCTTATGCCCTTGTTGTTACCAAGATAGGCTCCAAACCTTCATCCCATGTTACTCGGGGCATCCACTGTATGTATAACTTCTTAAAACTAACCATCACAGTGCCCTTGTCCTTCCGGTGCTTCGATTCATATGCTCAAAAAATTCTAGGAATTCCTCATACTTATGCTTCTTTTCACACCATAAGCACTACAAAAATCTAGGCATTCACATTTGTAATGTTTTGTAGATACATAGTTGAAACATTTTCTACAGAACACTCCTTCCTCCTTCGTAGCTACCTCAACCATGGAATCCTCCTCAAAAACCTCTTCCACGCATGCATCCTTCTATGCACTCCTCATAACAGCGATCATTATCCTTGGAACCAATAGAAATGCTAGTTTTGTGCACCCCGTGATCAATGGCCTCATGGATCTAATCGATGAGCCTATAGTCCTTAGTATCATGGGTTGTAGAGGTGAAAATTTTACAATAACAAGATACATTTTTCCTAATTATGTACTGTGTAGCAAGGGACATCTACTTGCATCATGGTCCCCATGACAAATTTCATAATCTACCACTACAACGCGTACTGTCCTCCGAGGCAATTATCCTTAATGTGCCCCTCTATCTCACAATCTATGCACCAAAAACCACTATGAGTCTCATGGGATGAGTTCACAGATAATTTTTCCAACTACTTTTCCATAGCAACAATCTGAGCCTCCAAGAATGGGCTAATGCTAGTATCTATACTACCAATAGCTTCATATGCAGGGTAGCTTCTAATGCTTCACACGGGTCTGTAAAAGTTTTATGAGACAAGGCCCTTCTAAAAGGGGTGATCAATCCTCCAACAAACCATTGTGCATGCTGAGAAGGATGAATATCATATGATAATTTAGACAAGAGAGTTTTAAAGCATGCATCATACTCTCGCACACTCTCTACCATTCCTTGTTGGATCTCTTTCAGAGCGTTAATTATCTTCTTCTCAAACTCAAGAATGTGGAATTATGCCAAGAATGTGTTCTTTAAAGCAATGTAGTCCACCTTCGTGTGATGAGGGTCATACTTCCTATACCAGCTATGCATGCACCCTTGTAATGTGGTTACAAAATAACTAGCCTTCTGTTTTGGGGTTGTGATACCCTTCACATGCCATAGCAGTTCACACTTTTGAACATGTTCTGCAGCATCCTCAATGCCCCTGTAATCTAGAAAATGTAGAGACATTTCAAAGAATACTTGAGGTGGTGGTTGGGGTCCCTGTCCCCTTGAGCTAGATCCTTGGTTCCCTCTAGTTTTCCTCTCGCTTCCTAATCCACTAGGTCCATCAGGTCCTATGCCTCTGAAGTAACTAGATAAACCAAAACCACTGGGTCCAATAAGGCCTATAGGAGTTGTGCCAAGTGCCCCCACGGTCCCACTAAATTATGTGTCGATGGTCTGTGATGGCACCCCGCTACCACTACTCGTCCCCCGCCACTCCCGATGCGAGACCAAAATCTTGTATACTTGTTCCTTGTCTAAAGAATCCTCCAAATATTGGAATATGTGAAGCCATAGAAGAAGGGACTATAAAGTTGTACCTTCTAGGCATAGATCTGTCCCTTCCACTTGATATTAACCGGGTCAATAACACTTCTTCTGGTTTGGGAAAACCAAGCACCGTGGCTTAGTCACTTTGGGTGGGTTAAGATATACACCAATGGATCTCCTTTATCCATGCAACAAACTCTTACTAGAAGCCGAAGGGGTCTCCCTTATGTGCTTGCCAAGATGGGGTAGCACAGACTGCTCAGGTTCCATGTCTTCCACGTGAACCTCAACTCCTTCTTGAAATGTCTATCTCCATAGATCCATCACACTAGTAGCTTCACATCATCTAGAAATCTCCCTTTTAGGTGCTTCACTATACTTGATCCGTCTCTCTTCCCTCTCCTTCTCTGTCGTGATATCTTCCATCTTCCTCCACCCAAGCTCGCTTACCCAACACTCAGAATGGTTTAGCCGGCCATTGGAAAAGCCTCTAAACTCATGGTAACCATCAATATCTTCATAGCTAGAGGAATAGCACGTAGAAACATTCCTTTAGGTTCTCGCAAAAATTCAAACTCAACAACCTCCAGACAAGAATACGTGGAAATGGCGTACCCCAAAAGTGTAACTAGTTAGTACTCCTCCCCACCAATGATCTACAACACAAGTCCATGTCGATCTACATCTTGCAGCCTTTGGTAGTCTCCTTTAGTCAACACATGTGATCCATAACGTCAACTTGATCTAGATGCATAGGATGAAATCCATTCATATAGTTCTACCGAGAAGAAGCGAATAAGGTCTCATATAGATCATGGTAGAGGTTCTCTTCTACCCATATACATGTATAAAAATCAGGTCCAGTGCTAAATCCCTGAGAAAATTCTTCCTCCGTGCTCTTAAACCACAATTCAACATTTTCCAATGTTAATTGCTCTATCATTACTTACTACACAAATCACGATGTATGTTATATCCCACTACAACTTTAAAAACAGGTCCCGGCAATGGAACCAATATGTAGTCATTTTTACTCCCATCATAAAAGGAAGGAATCCCATGCATGTCGGCCTATCACCCAGTGAAAGTTGAGCACTCACCCGAGGCATGTGTGGGTACCGAGTCTCTCTTTTATGTGATTTTAATGGGAAACATCATCTATGATTAGTGTAAGAGTTTTCATGAGGGAGGTTGAAACATACAAGAACCATAGGGCTCAGAATGGCCTCTAGATCCTTGCAGTCACTTCAGACCGAGTGTTTTAATAGAATCCAGAACATGCATTATGACAGAAAGAATTATACAAGAATTCATTCATAGCATGAAAGGAAAGAGAACTTATAAGAGAGAAATATGCATTAAAACCATTGATATCCATGTCTATATTATATTAGGTAACCTCATTACATTCATTGATTTATTACAGAGTGTCACAGAGAGCAGACCACAGTCATGCATATCATTGGACTTGTGTAACTAAGCTATCAAAAGAAAAATTACAACTCCATGCCCAAGATATTCTCTCCTAGATGTAATTATCCATTAACAGATTCCTCACAGTATCTCTGCAGAGCTCCGCTCAATCTCTAGATCTATATATCAATTCCCACTCTCCATAACCTGCTATATCTCAAACTTCTATATCAAGCTCCTTCTCTATCTCTTTTACTCAGCATGCACTTGTATTTATAATTCTCCTACACTACTAACTTGCCTTCCAACACCCTCAAATCTAGTGCCAAGTGTCGAATGTGGTCCTTCATGCGAGCATGCTTCTCCAGATGGAGCTTTCCACTTTATCTCATGATGTTCTTCTAGAAGATTCCAAGGCATGCCCCTATTGGGGCCAACCTATCGCCAGGCTGACATCTTATCCACATGCAACTGATCATGCTTTTCATGTGTTCTGCCTTGGGTGCTCAAATTGACTAAGTCCTGAACCTCCTTTCACATGTTGCGTGTGCTATGTGCTTCCTTAAACCTTTCTCTTGTGCGCTTTTGAGTTTGCACACCTTTTCATAATTGGGACCTTATGCACCTAAGCACCTTCATACTTGGCCAATATTCCAGGGGTCCAACACCCCTACAATGTGTATTACATTAAGTGTAAAGGGAAACCTTCAAAAAAATTTATGGTTGGGATGAAAAGTAGAGGAGAAAATTGTTCAAAAGATATGTGGTTGATGACTGATTTGCATAAAGACTTATCACTAATAGTGTTAAAGGGATTGAATGTGGTAGAGGGAATCAAATATTTGGAGTGAGTAAATGTTAAATAAAAAGTTAGCATTTCAAAATGTTATTATGATGATACAACTTAACATTGTAAATAAAATACATTCATATGTTTTAGTGATGGTTCTGCATAACTATTTAAATTATGATTGTACAATTATAAGTTGGGAGAATTTAAATATTCCCTGATTATAAGTTCAAAGTGTGAGTGTATAAGTTGCAAATGTAAATTAATAGAAAATATTTAATGTAATGAATCTTTGAGTAGTTTTTATTAATGAAATATGTATTCCTACATTAATTGCGAGCATGCTTAAATACTAGTTTTTATTTGATATTAGAAAACATATACCAATTTCCAATGCAATGAAATAATTATAATACGGTATGTAAATACTCGTCGCACTAAAACATTACATTCTATTCAAATAAATTCTTCACAAAAAAATATTCCTAGTATAACAATAAGAAATGAGGAACACCCTTAGATTTTACCTTTATCACCACCTACAACCATTTGATTTTTGATATAACAATATCGAAAGGGACTTTTTTTTTATTTTTTAATTTATTCACCACCCTCAACCATTTGATTTTGTTTTTTTCATTTGCAGATATGAACACATGCAACATGAAACTGATCATATTTGATATAAACGGTGTTTTGGCACACACCCTCCATAAGGAATCTTTGGCATTTAAATAGTTAAATTTTTTTGGCAAGATCGATCTCGGAAAAAAATTATTTTCTCGAAAATAATGTGCAATATATCTTGCAATGGTGAAAAAAATTCAACATAGCAATGTGGACATCAATAATAAATTCAAATGTTGATGACATGATGCCTTCATTCCTTCAAAACATTGGCTTGGAGGTTGTAAGCTTCGAGTTCATATTTACACAAGAAGATTGCATCGAGACAAAACACTTCGATTATGAAGGTTCTGGGAATCCCAAATTATATCTCAAGAATCTTAACTTCGTTTGGTCACATTTTAATGCATCATAAAATTGTAAAAATACAGTGCTTGTAGATGACTCTTTAGAGAAAAACAAGTTAAATGATGTTGTGAACTACATAATTGTTGAAACATTTAACATAGATTCTAAGTCAAAAGACACATACTTGTTATATGTGTTGTGGCCTTTTTGTAACCATTAAAGGACGTTGAATATGTTCAGTATTATATTATATCACTAAAATAATTATAGGGAGCTTTTTTATTGGAGCTTTACTATGATTTGTATTGTTGATTTGGAAGCCCAACTTCGGGAATAGTGTTACATTATAAATTTAAATTATTCATCAAATGTTTTACTATAATTCTACCTACCTTTACTAAAGGAATTTCAATTTATTTCATAGCTATATTTAAATACTAAAATATATATGGGATAGTTTTACAATTAATTTTAAATAAGTTCATATCCATATTTGAATATGAAAAATTTTATGCCATGTTTCTTATAGTTGATTTTATATCTACATTTAAATATGAAAATATATCTAGGTATGGTTTTACAATTAATTACATTCTCCTACATTGGATCATCACCCTCTACTAATTTCTTCATAACATCTTCAAAAATTCTTTGGTTGCGGTTCAATCACACCATTATAAATGAAGTAAATATGAGCTCTAACTTTAAATATGAAAATATATCTGGAATGGTTTTATAGTTAATTACATTCTCCTGAATTGAATCGTCTCCCTCTTTAATTTTCTTCATACATGGGTTAAATTTGATGGCCATTTAGATTTTTTTATGATTTTAGCCATAAAATACTTACATATATTTGAAAAAACCTGTCACATGCAACTTGTAAATTGTAAGTATAACCATCATTTTTTATATAGATTTATTAGTAAACTATACAAATATATATTAGAAATTGTTAAATACATATAATATAATATTTTATAAATCTTATTAATAGTATAAAATAACACTATTTTACATTTTCGAAGGGAAAATTTGAAAATTGTTGTCAACTAAATTTTTTTTGACAGGCATAGGTGGCCATCAAATTTAACCCATGTTCGGTAATTCTCTGGTTGCCCTAAGGTTCAATCGAACCATAGTAATTGAATCTGGAAGTGTCTCACATCTCATGAATGTCATTAGCCTAGCAGCCACTTGCTCAATGGCATTTGAAATATTCAAATTTGCATAGTTTAATCTTAAAAACATCTTAAAACTGATAAGATCATTATTCCAAAGCTTAAGCCTAGTAGCCGCTAGCCCTTATAAAACATAACATGTATATGTTCTATACAAAGCTAACAAATAAGAACTATTTCTCAGATCAATGTTGGATTCCTTGAAATCATTAAACGTTATTTCACATATTCATAAATTTAAATTGTGACAAAATATATTGGACTTTGGAAGGAGAATTAACAAATTCCAATATTTTGATTTTCATATTCCAATATATGTGATTTTCGAATCCGATATGTGTGATTTTGGAATCTAATATGTGCAATTTTGGAGTGCAGATAATTCCAATATTTGACATTTTGGAATCTGAAAATAACAATATTGGATTCTGATATTGGCTATATTTTTTAGGTTTTGGGACTGGAATAAGTCCCAATTTAGTGAAATAAGCAATATATATATATATATATATATATATATATATATATCATCAAAAATCATAAGTTTCAAAATACAATCACTGGGAAATCCCCATGCATTTATATAACATATATAATACATCATACATTATCCTCACTATCACTATATATAATAGCGGGAGCTCTAGAACTAGAATCTTTGCCACTCAATCTATGTCATTGATCTCGGCCTCTATATCTATCCAACTAACTTCATAATATATCAATATCGGTTGCCTGGTTTGAAAATCAGCCTTGTTTATCCACCTATTTAGAAAACACATCCCGAGCTAGGGATCATTCTCCTACGCCCTACATGCTCACTTAGTCTCTGCACGAGCCTCATTACAATCACTCAATGACATGGTACAGTGGACTGATATTATAGCCACCAGATCAAACAAATGGGCATGTTCACCTACAATTTCATCAACTCTCTCTAGCATACCACCTCCCACAAGAACATCTGGAGGCATGTTCCATGTCAACATGTGCATTGAAAAATATATAATCAACAACCAATAGGTATCACCTAAATTCACAAAGACCACTATTAGTCACTACACACATTCGCAATATCTAAAAAGTAAACAACTAACAAATAAGAATCAATAATAATTAAGTTTGGCTCATGTTGTTGTTACACAGCCTACATCGGGCGGTATCCTACCCTCTACTCCTCAAACTAACATTCCATTGGCCACATCCACCAAGGAAAAATTATTCTACTGCCCACTTCATTCATAGGTGACACAACATCCTCTATTTTTCTGTGAGGACACCAAATATGGATTGAATAGAACTTTATGATCTCTTCCTCCACTTGTTCAACCGAGAAACCAAGGATGAATTACATAAGTTTCCCATTCGTAGAGATGAGGAAGTACTAGAGGGAACACTCTGCATTGACCAAGAAGTTATTAATAGTGGATGGAAGACATATGGTCTAAATTAGAGGTTTGTCACCTCCAACCAAAACACTTAAAATTACAAAAATAAATTGAACAATAACCAAGGACCCAAGGTCCTAAAATGAAACAACGATGACACCATGGAGTTTTTGTCTAATAAACCCAAAAATCCTAATATTATGAACATCAATAATGAGAACAATAACTATGGGAACATGGGTAACCAAAGAAACAACAACGTTGTTCTTTCTATTGATGTGGTTGATTTAAGCCACCCCCACTCCTTAACAAGTTCAATCCCAAGGCCAACACCACTATCATAACCTTGACCAAAGGACTAGGAACTACAATTATAATTACCAATTCTAAAACATCAACTAGATATATGGCTAATAAAAAGGTCAAAACTATAGGTCGTGATATAATGATCCCAATTTATATTGTGGGATTCATAGAGTCATTGGTCATGATGCTCAATCTTGTAGGGATTGCAATAAGTTCATTCAATGACTCCTAGAGGATGAATAAAAATATTCATTGATATGTTTTTAGTGAACCCTAGATTAACCTCTCATGATGCTCACATAGGACCTCTCGCACCCCAAAATGTAAACTTAGGGATTTATCGAGATCCTTTCCTCAAGATCCTAAAAATAAGAAACCTAACCATAAAAATGTTAAAAAAGGGATTCCTATGGAAACACATGATCATGAAGCTTTTAATTCTAAGGACCCTCAAGTTTCTTCCAACCTTGAACAAAGAAATAAAACAAAAATTGTAGGTTTGGTCAAATTAGAAACAAATTCGGGGGTTAATGCGACCAATCATACTTAAGATATACATCACACCCTCTTCATGTTTATCCTTTATTATAGGATGACTTTCCACTAAATCCTAAACCTATAGGGGCATACGATCTAATAAAGTATCTTAAAAATACCTTATATCACATTTCCTTTCGGATTTTTTAAATAACTCTCTCGGCTTATCAATCTACTTTATTGGAAGCATTGGGCCTCGACCACCTAGTTCATGTTGGCATTACATCCTAATATGTATTTTAATTGATGAAAAACCACATTAATGATAAATTTAATGTTTTATGATGATTTTTTTGATGATAACATGATGTTTCAAATGTATATTAGCTATTATAGTGGGATTCAGGTGAGGTATGCTTGTTCTTACAAGCCTATACAGTGCCTAGAATATGTAGTTTGATGGTAGGAACTTCTTGGATGATTAGGAAGCATGTTAAAATTATGTATATCCACTCTTGAGGGTTCTTGGGAACTCACAAAGTAGTGGCATGGTGCAGTGCACACACTGGTTCACTTTGTTACAGGTGTTCATTGGGAGCAGGTATGGTTGCTTGGAGGTGTGACAGTGTGGATTGGAGCCATATGAGCTCATGGATTCTTGTATCTAGGTATATCATGGAGTATGAGGTATGTTTGGGTCATTTTCAAAGGTCTCTAGTTTAGGTATTGTATTGTTTTAGTTGACCCTAGCTTCTACAAAGTGAGGATCTAACATGCAAACATAGGTAAGTCTTAGTGACTAGAGATATTGATCTATGGAATTCACATTATGATGATTATAGATGTTATATGGATGAGTAATTATTCTCTTAGAAAAACTTCAAGTTCCCATGATGTGTATTTTTCCAAATATGACTGATTTTGTGACACAGGTTGAAAATCAAGTCAAATTTCAACTCGAAGTTCAACTTCAGATGTTCATTGTGAATAGTGTAATTTACATGGGACCTTGTAGATTTTAGGGAATATAATATGGTGATTTTATAAGGTTTCATAAAAATAATGAGGTAATTTTATTGTCAGATTTTTATGAACAAATGTTAAGAGTTAAACCCTAACTAGGAGTAGTTGGCGAAAAGTGAAGTATTATGACCCAATTTTGATTGGTTCATCAAAATTGATGATTTTATGTTGTATAGGAATCCTTATTATTTCCAAAAATGTATGGTTGAGGTCATGGTGATGAGTGGGCCCCACCTAAAAATAGCAGTTTATGTAGAGAAGAAGGTTTTAGGACAAGATAGTCCAAAGGAGTAGCATGAAAAATTGATGTTGCATGATTATTGGGAGTTTTTATTGATTTAAATGGATTTTTCAGGACATTTTAATGTATTTTCATGATGTTTTGAGGTCCAAATAGGTTGATTGGTCAAAGGATAGTTTTGGGGTCTCAAATAGCAAGGTCTAGTAAAATGAGCATAACGTGAGCTACATGTGGATTTTTGAGATGATTAAAGTTTAATTGGAATGATTATTCATATGTATTTACGTTAATATATTTATTATCTCATGATGATATCATTTTTAAGGGTTTCCAAGGACTTATTTGAGTAAGAATAGTTTTGGCAATTCAAGACAGGATGTGTTCTAGTGAATTGTTGGTGTTATTTGAAGCATTATATGGATTGGGTTATGTGTTTCTTAACACTTGTAAAGTGAATAAGGATTAATTTTTAATCATATGAATCATCTTATAAGTCCTAAATGTATTTATAAATGATTTTATGAGCTAACATTTGGAAATAGATGTTTTGTTAAGTTGATTTGGTGAAGGCAAATATTGTTGTGGATTGAATAGATAGATGTTTCATGAATTATAAGTTTCCTTATAAATTTTCTAAAGTTCATGAAATTTACATTTAGTGGTCACATGACATGTTTTTTTCATTATAATTCATTTGGTGGCATTATTAAGTTTCCGTGGATGTTTGAAGGGTGAGTAAAATAGTTATTTTGAGATTTGTAAATGGAACTGGGCCCAATAAATGAAATAATTTGATTTGTTGATAAAATTTGTGACGATGTATGATTATTTTATGATATTTTATTCATATTTAATGATTTTTGGGTCATGAAAAAGTATGCATTTAATGTAAGGGCATTTTTAAGAATGTGCATATGGGGTTTTGAGACATTTTAAGCATATGTAATGTGGGTTTTAGCCAGGATGACATAATTAGTTCAATTGTGACTATTATATTTTAAATTTTAAATTTTTCCTTGATGTATGGGTTGAAACAAATGGAGGCAAAAGGTTGTGCCTAAGTTTGAAATGTGGAGAAGCATATAAAATCATGTATTTAGGTGTTTTTTTGAACTAGTTGTGTGTATAAGTGGAGCGACCTATGTGAAGTGTTATTGATGGTGTTTAAGAATTATTTGGATATAATTAAAGTGTGTTTCCATTTGAGAAAAATAAGAGGACATGAGAGAAATATTTTGATGATTTTTAGAGTGATTGAAGAGCTTGTTTTGTGAAGTGTGATCACCTAGGGTTTGAGTGAAGAAGTGCAAGTTGGATAATGGATCTTCGTCGCTTATGGAAATAAAAAATCATATATATATAAATCATAAGGTGGTTGATTGGGTGATTTATCATATTGGGGGTTTTATCCTCCTTGTGGAGTTGGTGCTTCAAAAAATTAGGGGTAGTTGCTCCTTGTAGGGTTGGTACTATACTAAACTATGGGTTGGTGCCTCACTAAAATATGAAGTATATAAATATAATATTGTGTTTCAGTGGGTTTTCTTCCCCTTGGGGTTTCCCACTTATATCTTGTGTCTTTTATTTGTGATCTTGCTTATGGTTCTTGCACATGTAATTGTTTGATGGATGCACACATTAATAGATGGTTGAATTTTATGAGTAATTGTATATGAAAGTTTGAAATATAAATTTAAAGTTTTGTAAGGAATGATTCAACCCCCTCTCAGTCCATTTTTCTTCTAACAATTGGCATCGAGATCGGGATCTTCTAGAGAATCTTGACAGCTTGAAGGAGATCTTCTGAAGCACAAATGGGTGGTAAGAAGAAGAATTATTAGAAAGGAAAGAACTCCAAAGATGAATATTGTTCTACTTCAAGTGAAGGTAATAATTTTTTAGAAAATATTCCTCAAATTTATTCTCCCTAAGAGTTGTAACTTGTGAATTTGGAGAAGGGTTTAGTGATTCAGATTCAGATGGTGAATATTTAGCTTGGGAAATAATAAAAGGGAACTCAATCTTGCAAGATATGAGAATGAAAATATCACACAACATATTGTTGAATTCAAAAGAAATCATGAAGATTATATTAATATCCTTTAATCTAAGTTGAATAATGAGTGTAAATAACATGATGAGATCATAAGGCATCTTAAGGAATAATTAGAGAAAGTTGTAGCAAACCTTGAATCCAAGGAAGATGCTCATGAGCATATTCATACTATTCAGATTTTGAGTCACATGGAGGATTTTTTATAAAATGTAAAGGTAAATAATGAAGAATGTACTCAGCTAAAATCACAAGTTACTTTGCTCAATGATAATATCAATACTAAGGAGGATGACTGCATCAAGTATGAAATATATACATTTAAGACTTGATCTAGTTTCAAGAAAATTAAAAATGTTTAAGAAAAGTGCAAGTGACCTAGATAATATTCTTAGCCAACAAAGATAAGCAAGTGATAAGGCTGGTTTGGGATTCAATGAGGATCTCAAAGATAAGGTTCTAAGCAAGGAAGATGGTGAACCAAGTACCAAGGAAGAAATGAAGGTGACTCACACTAAGGACCATGAGAATACCAAGCCTATTAGGCAACCTAATGCATCAAGGTATGAAATATCATTCAATGGTTATTATTTCTCATGTCATGTTTTTGGTCATAGAGCTAAAGAATGCAAGACAAAGTCTTATAATAATGGTGTAGGATCCTTTAATGGTGAATGTAATTCATGTTGTGAGTATGGTCACAAATCCAAGGATTGTGGATGGAATATAGGAGTGTTTGAGCCAAGAAAAGGTAAGAGGATATTCATTAAGATATCTGATCCTAAAGGTACTCAGTCATGGGAAGACAATAGAGGAGAGTTTGGTAAGAGTGTTGTATGCTACAATTGCAATAAACAAGGACATGTTGCTAGGTTTTTCTTGAATGATCCACCAAGATATGTTGATAGGTTCAATAGAAAGAATACAATAGTGTGCTACAACTGTAACAAGGTTGGTCATGTGGCAAAGAACTACTTTCAAAATTTCTTAGGTCAAATGAGAAGTTATTCAGGTCCTAGAGTGTAAGACTATGGTGTTCAAAGAGCTAGAGTGCATGAAAATGGTCCTAGAAGGACTTGGGAACCTAGAGGAGACCATGGTGTCTCATCAAGAGTAGATGTCCATGGAAGAATAAGTGATTCTCAGTGCTCATATCTGAAAGGATATCAAAATGGAGTTGGTCAAGTACCTAAGGGGTCTTAGGACCTCTTTGAGACATTATTTTAGGTATTCTTGGTGATCATATGCCTTCACTATGCTTCTTGAAGGTGTATCACTACTTATGAAGCATTAAAGAGAGGGGGAGATATCTGATATGTTGTGTGTCTTCCCATATGTAAAAGGTAGGTAATTTTGAGGCTTTTAGTATACATCTTGGTTCGTTTCACTTGCTCTTATATGTAAGTTGTCATGTTCTTAGTGTTGGTATAGTAAGATGCATGTGTTTGAGTTATTTTGGTGTGAATGGTGGTTTTTTTAATCTTTGGATAGTCTGAGGTGTCTCAATATGTTCAATATCCTATTTTTCATGTCATTTAGTGTGAGTTGTTGTCTTTAAACTCATGGTGTATGTATAAGATGTATTTGTATCTCAATCTGGATATATTGGTTGGGCATGTAGTATGTGGTGACTTCTTATCAATTTTTGAGATCTATACTATGTAAATGAGAATTTTTGTGGTGTATCTCATGTTTTCAAGGGGTATATCATGAGTATGATGAGTTGGGAAGTCTAAGTTTTCTATCATTGGTCATTATGAGTCTATGTGTACACAATTTCTCAATGGTGTCATTCCTATCAATGTGTGTGTTTGGTCTGTGTCTTGTACTTGAGTGTATTTGGGTCTATTTCATGAGTTAATAAAGTGTTTTCTAGACATATGAGTGTCTTTAATGGTGTTTTAAGGTGATCAAGTGTTTACTTAATCAGTTTACACTCAAGAAGTTGGATTGTGATCATGATATGGTCAAGATAACACTATTTTATAAGAAAATATGGAGTGCTAAAGGTATGAGAAGTGAATGTTAATGATATCTATACATTGAATAAGTGTTCATCATGATTTAAGATGTTATTGTAAGCTGATAATTCTAGTTTTGAAGTTACATGATCTAAATTCAAGAAATAATGATACCTCATTGCCTCTGACTGTGTTTAAACAATGTAGCTGAGTGGTAGGCATGAAAAATCATTTTTTGAGGTCAAGATGGAAGAGTTAGAACATAAAATTTTGATAAAATATTCTAGGAGAATAGAATTTAAGGATGTGAAAGTTTAGGCTCTAGGTATGTATAATTATTCAATTATGCATGATAGTGTTGAAATGTTGTTCTTGTGGCCTAAAAATGGCTTATTGGGAAGTTAAAAGTGTTCTTGGTTAATGTGTCTTCAAGATTTGAAAAGGTTATTTACATCAATAATGAGATTCATGAAGTATCCCAATGCATTAATAAGTTTATCCATATAGTCTACATCAGTTGTTTGGTTACTTGGTTCTTCCTCATCATGTTTTTGTGTTAAGATGTGATTACAACAAGATAGAGGAAGGGGTGATGGCTTCTCAGGTGAGTGTGATGATGTTTCATCATCTTTGGTGATGATTATAGCTCTAGTGTGCCCTTGGGATAATTAAAATGGATTGGGAGAACATTTGGTGTTTATTTCAAGTCGATATGTGTTAGTGAGAGAATCTTGTTGCTCCATGTGGAAGATGAAGACCTACTGGCTTTAAATGATCAAAGGAGGCAGCGTAAGATGGTTTCAGAGGTATGAAATGTTTTCCAAACAATTTTCTCATCTATAAAAGGTATTTTCATTCATTATTGGATCCTGTAATCTTAACCAAGTATGAAGGCACGTGGGCACGCAGGGTCCCAGGTTATGAAAATGCGCCCAAGGAAAAAGCATGCAAGAAAAGGTTATGGAAAGCTCAGGTCTAAAGAAGAATGCTCACATGGACCACATTCGACACTTAGCACTAGATCTAAGGACACTAGAAGGTTAGTTGGTAGTGTAGGAGAATTATAAATACAAGTGCCTACGGAGTAAAAAGGGGAGGAGAAGAAGTATGAGGTATAGCGGGTTAGAGAGTGAGCAGAGCTCTGCAGAATTACTATAAGTGGATATTTGTATTCAGAAAAGAATGCACTAAGCATGGAGTTGTAATTTTTATTTTTCTATTAGCTTAGTTACATACGTCCAGAGATATGCATGATTGTGGTCTACTCTTTATGACTCTCTGTAATGAATCAATGAATATAATGAGGTTACCTATTATATATAGACATGGATATCAATGGTTTTAATGCACAATTCTCTCATATAAGTTCTCTTTCCTTTCATGTTGTGTATGAATGCTTGTATAATTCTTTCTATCATAATGCATGTTCTAGGTTTTGTTAAAGTACGCAGTCTAAGGTGACTGCAAGGATCTAGAGATCATTCTGAGCCCTATGGTCTTTGTATGTTTCAACCTCCCTCATTAAAACTCTTACACTAATCATAATTGATGCTTCCCACTAAACTCACATAAAAGAGAGACTCAGTACCCGCGCGCTCCTTGATTGAGTACTTAGCTTTTCTTGGGTGATAGGCCAAAGACACGTGGGTTCCTTCCCTTTGTGATGGGAGTAAAAGTGACTAAATCTTGGTTTCATTACTGGGACCCCTCTTTTCGAAGCTGTAGTGGGATATAACATACATCATGATCTGTGTAATGAGGAATGAAAGAGTAGTTGACATTGGAAATCTTTGAATCGTGGTTCAAGAGCATGGAGGATGAATTTTCTCAAAGATACAACAATGGACTTGAATTTAATGCACATAGATGGGTAGAAGAGAACTTCTACCATGATTTGTACGAGACCTTCTTCTTCTGCTTCCCAAAGAGAACTATATGAATGGATTTCAACCTATGCATATAGATCAAGTTGGCATTATGGATCACATGTATAGACCGAATAAGACTACCAAAGGTTGCAAGATGCAAATCTAATGTGGACCCATGGTGTAGATCATTGGTGGAGAGGAGTATTGACTAGTTACACTCTGGAATATGACATTTTCATGTATCCATGTATGGAGAGGAGTATTGACTAGCTCGGAATGGTTTAGAGGCTTTCCCAATGGTGGCTAAACCATTCTGAGCATTGGGTAAGGGATCTTGGGTGGAGGAAGATGGTAGATATCATGATAGAGAAGGAGAGGGAAGAGAGATGACTCAAGTATAGTGAAGCACATGAAAGGGAGATTTCTAGATGACGTGAAGCTGCTAGTGTGATAAATCTATGGAGACAGGCATTGTGGGAAGGAGTTGAGCTTCACGTGGAGGATGTGGAACCTGAGTAGTATGTGCTACCCCATCTTGGAAAGCATGTGTGGGAGACCCTTTTGACTTCTAGTGAGAGTTCATCGCACAGAGAAAGGAGAGTCATTGGTGCATATCTGAACCCACCAAGTGACCGAGCCCTAGCGCTTAGATTTCCCAAACTAGGAAGAAGTGTTATTGACCCAGTTGATATCGGTGGAAGAGACAGATATGTGCCTAGGAGATACAATTTTACAGTCCCTTCTTCTATGGCTACACATATTCCAGTATTTGGAGGATTATTTGGACAAGGAGCCAATGTATAAGCTTTTGGCATCGCATCGTGGGAGTGGCATGGGAAAAAGTAGTGGTAGCGGACTGCTATCACAAACTATCAAAGACATAGTTCAATGGGACCATGGGGGTGTAGTACAGCTCCTACTGGACACCGATTGGACCTAGTGGTTCTAGTGGATCTGTGGCTCTGAGGCACGGGACCTAGTGGATCGGGTGGTGGAGGAAACTCCGAGAGGGAACTAAGGCTTAGGCTCGGGAGACAGGGACCCCAACCACCACCTTAAGTATTATTTGAAATGTCTCTACATTTTCTAGATTATAGGGGCATTTAGGATGCTACAGAACATGTTCACAAGTGTGAACTACTATGGCATGTGAATGGTGTCACAACCCCGAACGGAAGGGTAGGTTATTTGTAACCACGTTGCAAGGGCACGAACATAGCTGGTATAGGAAGTACGATCCTCATAAAATGGTGGTAGACTATACTACCTTAAAGAATGCATTCTTGGAATATTTCCACATCCCCGAGTTTGAGCGTAGAAGAGCATCAGTGATTTGAAGGAGATTTAGTAAGGAATGGCAGAGAGTGTGCGGGAGTATGATGCACACTTTAAAACTCTCTTGTCTAAATTATCATATGATATCCATCCTTCTCAACATGAAAAGTGGTTTGTTGGACGATTGATCACCCCTTTTAGAAGGGCCTTGTCTCATAAAACTTTTACAAACTTGCATGAAGCATTGGAAGCTGCCATACGTGCCGAGGCTATTGGTAGTATTGATACTGGAATTAGCCCATTCTTAGAGGCTCAGATTGCTATTATGGAAAAATAGTTGGAAAATTTCTCTATGAACACAACCCATGAGACCCGTAGTGGTTTTTGGTGCACAGATTGTGAAATATAGGGGCACGTTAAGGATAATTGCCCCGGAGAATGGTACGCGCTTTGACAGTGGATTATGAAAATTTTCATGGGAACCATGATGCAAGTAGATGTCCCTTACTGCAGGTGTGATCAGGAAGAATGTATCTTGTTACTACAAAATTTACACCTCTACAACCCATGACACTAAGGACTATAGGCTCATTGATCAGATCCATGAGGCCATTGATCATGGGGTGTGCAAGGATAGTGTTTCCAATGGTTCTAGGGATAATGATCACCATTATGAGGAGCACGTAGATGGAGGTGTGCGTGGAAGATGTTTTCAAGGAGGATTCTCGTGGTCAAGGTAACTTTGGATCTAAATAACATTACAAACATGATTTCCCGGACCTATTACGATTCTAATGGTGTAGAAAGAAGCATAAGTATGAGGAGTGCCCAGAATTATTTGAGCACATGAATCAGAAACACCGAAAGGACAAGGGTGCTGCAATGGTCAGTATTAAGAAGCAAGACATACAGTGGATGCCCTAGGTAACATGAGATGAAGGTTTGGAGCCTATCTTGGTAATAACAAGGGAAGAAGCCGTGTGCGCACAAGAGGTACTAAGACAAAAAAACCCTAGTTTTAAGAGAGGAGGTTGTTCATGGAAAATATCTAGACCCCACGCATCAAAAGGAGATATATCAAGACATCATGGATGTTATTTGAAGCTTACAAGGGGAGATCTAGCGTCTAAAGGAGAAATCCAGGAGGGAGTAACAAGGAAGGAGAGTTGAGGTGCAAAAGGATGACCTGGATGAGGTCAAGGAGGTGTGTAAAATGCTAAGGCAGGAGAATATCATTCCCTTGCTAGGATCCTGGTTGAGAGATAAGGTACCACGCGCCAGAGAAGAGTGTGAGAGATAAGTCTTACACACAAACCTTCCCCCTCATATCCTCTACTATGATAAGGAGATTATGTTGAATGTAATTGTAGATGGATGGATCCTCAGCAATATCCTCATTGACACAGGTGCGGAGGTTAATGTTTTGACTTTGGATGCCTAGCATTAGATGGGAAGACCCACATTACAGCCATCGTCGAATGTGTTGTATATGGAAAACAAGACAAAAGCAATGCCCATCAATTTCTTAAAGCATGTAACTATTACTATCCAGGTAGCCAAGTTTACCTGGGACTTCAAGTCTTGGCACTTGCCGAGGAAGATAATTTCCCAAAGACTACTTGGCCCTTGTGTTACAAAACAATGCAGACCTTCTGTTCAACAAAGGGTACATCAACTTCGAGAACAAGGAGGAATAGGTCATTATACCCCTGCTTGATGGGAATTTGACACCCTATATTAAACAATTGGGGAAGAAGTTCGGATAATATTTATGTGTGCTCAATCAAAGACCACGAAACGATACACCTACTAACGGGTTATCCAAATTGAATATGCTTAGTCGATGAGTGATACCACTGCCCGGGCATGTGACAATTTGGGTGTGTGGAAATTGTGAATTAATGGGATGACAATTGAGAGGGTCAGTGACCTGGATAACAAAGGTGTGCATGGTTAGGCATCTTGGAGGAAATGAACTGCCCAATTATTCAAGAGGAACCTTCCCTGAGATCTTTTTGTAGGAGGTAGAAGCTCAGTGGAAGGATGAGAAGGAATGAAGGGAGATGTTAAGTTATGTCTTGCTTGGCACAACAGCTCGGTGGTGGGCCACACATCAGAGAGCCTTTTAGAGTGTTGCAAGGTAAGAATTACTCTCTTTGTTAGATTTTCTAGGAGTAATGTACCCACCATCATCAAGGAGTACCATGGGAAGGAGCCTACCTCTTTCCATATCCAGGAGTGCGAACGGGTCTAGAGAGAAGGCACGGAAGCTTTGCCACCATCCCTCTGGGTGTACAAGTTATATTCTACACTACAGGGTTACGCACGTGCATAGTACATTCATTCAGAGACATGCCATCAGAAAAGGAATTGGCAAGAATTCGCAGCTGAAATTATTCAAACCTTTGAATATCAGAGTACCAAGACATTGGTTGATAAGGCCTTGTAGGGTATTAAGTGCCTTACCATGGGGGATAGTGCCGGGATGGAAGGTAGATTGTTGGAATTACTAGGTGAACCAGGATTGGAGGCGCATTTTGAAGAATAAAAGGAAATATAAGAGTTACATCTTGAGTGCGCGTGTTTGGAAAATGAGAAGGGAAAGTTGGTATATGTGATTGTTGGAGATGAATCAAAAAGCTTAGATGTTAACCATTCAGTAGGGACACGCAAGGTAGTCGATAGCATAGATGCTCATGTGCGTACTACTACCACGAGCCTTTAAATATGAACAAAGTTAACATTAGTTCAAAAGAAGAACCTAAGGAAGCTATTATTGGGGATTACTGGATAGAGAAGGAAGTATAAAAATCATTGATCTGCTGCGCAAGTTTGAGGATTTATTTCCATGCGGGTATAATGAGCTCAAAGGCATTCACCATTCCTTGGGGAGATGAAGATAAAACTAAAGGACGGTGTACACCCTTGTTAGGAAAAGGCCCTATCGAATGAATCCCAACTTATGCGTAAAGGTCAAGGAGGAGATAGAAAAAATGATAGTGTTAGTGCAAATATTCACTTTACACACTTTGCTCTAATTTTCCATGCCCAATTTGTTAAGAAACATTTCATTTTCTTGAGTGGGTGATCTGTAACTCATTTCATCCAGTTGAATGCCTTCAAATGCCCTCAATGTTGTTATTCTACCCCATTTTGAAACAAAATCCATGTTTCCCCCCTTTTGTGCCCTAATTTCTTCATTTTTCTCGGGCTATGTCATTTTTTCCTTGCCCAAATCATGCAAAAACTTGAAATGGATTGAATCTAAGTTTCTAGAAGTTAAAATCCTAATCCCCAGGCCGAAATTGATGATAAAAAGTGATTCAATCGATTCAAAACAAAGAAATCTATCCTCTTATGAAAAATTTGGTTTCTAGGGCATTCCCTATATTTTTCACGTTTTGATGGGCTCTCGGGCCGTCAAATTTATCAATGTAACCTTTATGCTAACATGGCAAGCTCCTATTACCTCGAGGATGTGCACGAAAATGTTATAACTTGTCATTTTTTTACTTTTAGCAAAAGGAAAATTTTACTCTGTGGCCCCGCATTTGCCTAGTATGCCTACGTGGCATGATTTGATTGGTCAGATGGACCGGCGGGTGGCGGGGTCACTTAAAATTTTTCTTCAATTTTGAAAAATTCTCAATGTCAATTTTTGACCCGAGGGCCCGCGCCCAATGGGAAATTGACACATATGCAGAGGGACAAAATGGAGAGGCGAAGAGTTAGATAAATTTGAGGTTTTTTTGGCTTCAAAATGCCAAAGGAAAAATTTGGCCCGAGAGCCCGCGATCAATTAGAGGAAGCCACATGTCCAGGAGGCAAGATGGAAGAAGGGGCCGAAGGAAAATTTTATGAAATTTTGCCTTTGTGTTTGCAAGGTAAAAATTGAAAAATGGGCCCACCTCCAATGAAAAATGGACACGTGTCTAGGAGGGTCAAGTGGAGTGGCGGGGACTTCAAAAATATTTGTTGTTTTTGGGGTTAATGTACAAAAGAATTTTTTTCCAAAGGCCCGTGTCGACTAGAAATAGGACACGTGTCCTGGATTTGGAGGATATTTGGAGCGCAGAAGAAATATTGGAAAATTTACAAATTTTAAAGGGAATGGGCCCGCGCCAATGGTTTTTGACACATGTGCACCTTATCCAAAGGAAAAAAAGGAAAATTCATGAATCTCATCCTCCACATGGAGGGTTGGCATTAAAGGTTGACTAAAATCAACGGTCACTATGTAATTTCATTTTGGGCGCCATGGGAACTCTAAGAAACTTGGAAATCAAATTTCTTCATCAAAATTCATTAAACCTTATATGATTTTGAGTCCCCTCAGCCTTCTGAGAACAATGGCACCATTTTTGGGAGCTAATTTGATGGCTTATGATGTTTTTGATGAAATTTTTCCCTAGACTGTGAAAAAACGTGAAAGGTGAAAATAAAAGGTTGCAGAGGTGAAAAGTGATGAAGTAAAAGGTGAAAAATGATTGCAAAAGCATGTTGGCATGTCTGAATGCCAAAAACATGACCCTGGATGGATAAGGATCCAAATTCATGTAATATTTTAAAATATTTGTGCATCCCTAGCAATATGTGAGTTGTTTTATAGTTTGATGTCATTTTCATGAAATGGATATGAGTTTTGTAACAAATTTGATCCCTTGAGCATATTATTTGCTTAGGATGCAAGGATCCAAGCTAGCATGGGGTATATTATATAATTTGGAGGCATTTTTTAAGGTCTGTTGAAAATTTTGGAGAAAGAGAGAAGAATTTTCAGGAGGAAAACTGGAAGTGTTCCATTTCTTTTGGAGAAACTACCTGAGAGCCATTTTTGATTCTTGTTTGCATCAAATGTTCATCATGTTGAGTTGGTTTCAGCTGTAAAGCCATCAAAAAGCTTTGAGATTGTCTTAATAACATTCCCTTACTGGTGTATTTGATCAAAATTTATGGATTGACTGGTTTTATCTCTTGGCAAAGCTTGCATACACTTGTATTTTAGTATGTTTTCAATTTGTGTTTCATGCTCATGTTGCAATCTTGTGTTTGGGATATTTGTTGGTCATACATGGTCTCATTTCTTGTAGAGGGTTTGAAGGCATCTACAATATTCCATTCAGAAGAGCATTCATTTGAGTGAAGATAAATAGATTTAAATTCATCTTACCTTCCTTGTAAATTGAGGGTGTTTGTAAACTTTTGGGTGTACCTTAAGTCATGATCTAACAAGGGTTTCTAAATGCTTCATTGATATTTTTCTTCAAGCCTTTGTGGCAGGTTATCAAATTTTGTGTGGAATAGTGCAGATTTGGGCCTCCATTTGTGCACACATCCTGGTTGAAAGAGTACTTCAAACTCATTGAAACATCTCTGCTGTTTAGGTGTTGCAATTCTTTTGCAAAGCTTCCCAAAGAAGTGGGTAATTCCTTATCTTGTCTTGTCCAAACTTCTCCCATTAGAATATCATTTAAACTAACTCATCCTACCTATACTACCCCTGCATTTGCATTGTGTGTCCACAAAAGAACTCAATCCTTTCACAAAAATGCACAAAGCATATCAGGGTTTTATCATGTCTTTAGTAGCCCTAGCCTTGTTTTGAGAACATTTCCATCATTTAGTAGTGACAACTCCTTTGATTTTGGATAATGGATACTTGATCATGTTTTCACAAGGCCTCTTTCATGTCATAATGCAAAACACAAGGATATCTCTACCTCCTTTACCATACAAGGGCTGCAATATAGGTTCTCTTGCCTTGGTTGATAGGCACAACCTAAAATAGTGAGGGTTAGATCAAAACCCTTATGAAGGTGCTATCCACTCCCTCAAATATTGAATGCAAACAAGCAGATAGGTGTGCTCCCCAGCTACAAATGACATACAAACCATCTATCTATCCTTGAGTGTCTTGTGCAAGTTCATGATGTTGTTCAAGTTGTGAAGGAGATTAAATTTGGATACCAACACCCAAGTGACACCGCTTCCAGGGAGTTTCTTTGATTTCTTGGTGGTTTTGAAGTATTTGAAAGGTTTGAGCATTTTTGTGATCAATTATTTGAGTGTTACATTCTTGAGATATCATTTCATACTTCAGATCTGCATGTTTTGGGTAAAAGGGATTTTAAGCTTAGCCTACTCTTCTCATTTACCAGCAATTTATATGATTTGGATGCATTTTTTTGGTTGAATCAAGAAGAAGAAGATCTAATTTGTAAATCCTTGCAAATTTTTCAGTCATAGCATACATTGATGAGAATATTTTAGTGCTTTCTTGCACAACTAAGGTGGAAATCCTTAGTGGTGACTCCATGTTGTTGGGATCTTGAAATACCAGTTGTCTTACACATTTCTGTCATTTGAAACTTGTTGTTTAAATCTATCAAGTTGGAGGGAAGGAGATCCCTCTTCATCAAGGACTCTTCTAAGAAATTGCTCACTGAATCAAGAAGCTCATAACTAGAAGGAAGAAGAGTGTGGAAAGTGGTTGGTGATTTGGTTGCAAGGAAAGAAATCCCCATAGTTGAATTTGAAGGAGAGCAACCTATTATTGAAGATTATAATTCCTCTTCAAGTAGATCTGATTTAGGAAATATTCTTGTTGATTTTCATTCTCCATCAGGTGAGGGACCTTCTTGTGTATTTAAAAAACTGACTCCTAGATCTTCTCCTGTGGTTTCTAAGTTTTCTAAAGTTTATCAAGAGAGAGAACCTTTGGGGGTTTTCATTTTAAAGATCACTCATCTATTCCAATCAGACCCATTACTACTCCTAACTAGCTTGTTTCACCTCCAAGATCACCCCCACCAAACAATATGGCTCAACCTAGACCTCCATTTGTTGTTAACACCTTTTGTCCTATAAATTTTGGAGGAATGGATGGCTATGCAAATGTTGTCCCAGTAGATGTGAGAAATAGGTTACCAAAATTCCAAGGTAACAATGCCATTACTGGAGATCAGCATCTCAAACTCTTTGTTAACATGATGGAAGATTTTGAGATAGAATTTGAGGATGTGTATATTAAGTTGTTTATTCATACACTTGAGGAAGATGCAAGGGATTGGTACAAAGCTCTACCTGATAACTCTATTGACTCATGGGTAGAGATGAGTAATGCATTTAGATTACAATATGGAGACAAAACAGATCCAAGGTTCCTTCTATCCAAGTTTGAGAACATCAAGAAGAACCCTAATGAGACCATTCATGATTTTAATACAAGATTTAATAAAACATTGAGAAGGCTTCCTATCATTTTGAGGCCTTGTGATGAATCTTGCTTGATCAAATATGCAGATGCATTTGATAAAAAGGTAGCCTATTACTTGAGAGACAAAAATCCTACAAACTTGAGACAAGCTTTCACCATGGCACTTCAAATTGAAAATAATATTAAAGCTATTGGTAAACCACTTAAGAGGGATGGTGTGAAGCTGATAAACCTTGAGAAGCCTCAAGCTAGCAAGGGTGCTGATTTAGAAGATGTTGTCAAGACTTTGGCAGGGGCTGTTAAAGAAATTTCTTACAAGTTAGCCCGGGCTGAGAAAGGAATTGGGCAAAGTTCACAAGGACAGCAAAGAACTCAAAACCATGATAGATTTGGCAATCATCCTAGGGGTGATCAAAGACAAGATGATAGAGGTAAAGGGCCTATTGGATCTACAAATAGAAAACCCCAAGCACATGAAAATAGAGTGGTGCTTGACCCTCTGACTGTAAGAGTGGTTGTTATTCAAGAAATTGATGATATGGATTAGTGTGATGGATGTTTTCTTCCTCATCCTCCATGTGAAATGGACCAGAAAGTTATTAAAGATAATAATGAAGATGAAATGGATGATGATATTTGTATTATGGGTAGCTCTTCAGGCTCACAACAAGCAGCAACATCAACAGATGTGATAAGTGCAAGGACTGCTGCAACCTTTTGGGATTGTGTAAAGAGGGTACCATTTATTTCTCTTCCTCAAACTCATGATGTAGATGTAGTTCAAGCCTTTGAAATTCCTAATAATGACTTTGAATATCTAAGGGCTTTAATGATCAAGAAGTATGATGGTGGTATTCCTTTGGAGGAAGATAGACAGTTGTTAATGAATGTTGTGGTTGGTCAAGAGAAAGAGTACAATACTAGAAGTAAAGTTGTTAGAGGAGCTGGTCCTCAAGCCAAGCCAAAGACACCCTTGCTCACAAGCATTCCCAAAGACAATCCTAGAAAAGAAACAATTGCCAAGAACCCTGTTGTCCCATGCAAGAATATCAGTCCTCTTCATGCCTAGGCTGCCAAGAACACTTCTCCATCTGATGAACCTTCTTGTTTCCCTTCTAATGCTATTTTACCAAAGAATGTTCCATATGATATAGCCCAGGTATTGAGCCAAATTAAAGTGAGTGTTCCCATCATTGAGTTGCTTAGAATACCTGCACATTAAAAAGAGAGCATTCAAGTACTTGGGATTAAAAGAAGAAAAGGTTACCCCAAGCAGAAATATAAATGTTGTTGAGAATCCTCTTCAAAGCATTACTGGCCTTGAAACACCACCACCAATGGAAGATCTTGGAGAGGAACCTGAAGTATATTTGGGGACATCCTTGGTTGATTCCCAATTGAATGTTGATCCATTCTTCACAACTTTGCTCATAAAAGATAGGTTGCTTCACAATTACATGTTTGATTCCAGTGCATCATGTAATATCATGCCTCTAGAGGTCATGAATGAGTTGGATATCAAAGTGACAGTAGCATATGGGAAGTGTACAGCCATGGATTCAAGGGAAGTGTTAGTTGTTGGTTGTGTGAAGGGTTTAGTAGTGCAACTTGTAGCCTATCTAGGTAAGAATTTAAAACTTGATGTTGTAATTATTGATTGCCCTGCCAAATGGGGTATGCTTTTGTCAAGAAAGTGGGCTACAAGTGTTGGTGGTAGTGTTCAAATGGACATGTCTTTTTCCACCATTCCCATTGAGGGAAATCTTGTCAAGCTCTATGGTGAGAATAAGATGTTACACTTGATTGAAGATCCCAACAATGCTTCTTATGAAGTGTTGTTTGCTGATGTAGATGTTGATAACTTCATTGGTTTTGCTGATGGAAAAGAGAATAAGATGGAAAAATCAGAGTGCCTTGGTATGGTAGGTTCTCCATGGACATTACTATTTGATGGAGCTTGCTCCAAATTTGGAAATGGTGCTGGTATAGTGTTGGTTTCTCCTAGTTTGGAAGAATTTATTTTCTCCTTCAAGCTCAATTTTGAATGTACTAACAACATTGCTGAGTATGAGGCATTATTATTGGGATTAAGGATTGCATGGAAATATGGAGTGAAGGATATTGTTGCCAAGGGGGATTCAGAGCTAGTTTTCAAGCAAGTAAGAAAGTTGTATGCTACAAAAAATCAGTGTATGAAACAATATAAGCATGTTGTTTGGGACTTGATTGAAATGTTTGATTCCTTTAACATTGTTTATCATGATAGAAGTCTTAATGCTACTGCTGATAAGCTAGTTGTCCTTGGTTCTAGATTTGACAATTGCACCATTTCACCTTTTTTTGAATATAGCATTGAAGTGTTAACAAGGCCAACTGTCCCAGATAATGTGAAACATTGGCATGTTTTTGATGATGATGCACAAGTATTGAGATTCTTACAATTCCAAGGTGAGTTTTTGGTTAGAATATTGATTGGGAACCAATGGTATGCATGAATGAAGGTAGAGAAACTTTTTTGACAAGGATATTATACAATTGAAGACAAACACCATTCCCAAAGGTCTTGTTGCACTTGAATCCAATTTTAGCAATGCTGATTGTATCATTAATAGAAACATGTTTGCTTCAAGGGATGTGGAAGAGCACAACTTGGGAACCAAGGATAAACCAAGGAAGATCTGGTTGGGCAGCCATCTCAGCAAAGAGGAGAAACAGTCCTATGCCTAACTTTTAAAGAAGTATCAAGACTGCCTTGCCTGGTCTTATTCAGAGCTGAAGGCATATAGAGAAGATTTATTTCAGCATGAGATTCCTCTTAAGGCCAAGACTAAGCCATTTAGACAAAAACAAAGGCCTATTAACCCACTACTTTCCATGAAAATGCAAGAAGAGTTGAAGAAATTGAGAGATGGTGGCATCATTCAGCCTACTAGATATTCATCTTGGGTAGCAAACCTTGTCCCAGTTAGAAAGAAGAATGGTGATATTAGACTTTGTGTGGATTTTAGGAATCTAAACAAAGCATCTATGAAGGACAATTACCCCTTGCCAAACATGGAAAATATGCTGCAATTTGTAACAGGGTCAGAGATGCTTTCAACTTTAGATGGTTTCTCCGGATACAATCAAGTAGTTGTCAAAGAATCAAAAGACTTAAGATAGCCTTCACTACTCTTTGGGGGAATTATGTTTTTGTAAGGATGCCTTTTGGATTGATGAATGCTGGTGCTACATTTCAAAGGGCAATGGATGTTGCCTTTTTGGTTATATCAATGAGTTTATTGCAATTTACCAAGATGATGTGACTATTTTTTTAAGGCAATGAGCGCACCATTTGCACCACCTAGAAAAGATGCTAATTAGATGTAGAGAGTATGGAATTTCACTTAATCCAAAGAAGTGTAATTTTGGCGTGCAAAAGGCCAAGTTGCTAGGATACATTATGTCTAAAGAAGGTGTTATGATAGACCCTGAAAGAGTGGAAGCAATCAGCAAGGTGCCTATTCCAACAACCAAGAAAGGTATCCAATCTTTCTTTGGCCAAATCAATTTCATTAGAAGGTTTGTTTCCAATTTTTCTGAGCTAACTCTTCCAATCATGAGCATGATAAGAAAGGATCAAGTTATTAAGTGGGAAGAGGATGTCATCCAAGATTTTGAAGGAATAAAGGATGCACTTAAACATGCACCTGTTTTGGCAGCTCCAAACTATTAGATGCCTTTCCAAATCTCCTCTTTTACATCTGAATTCACTATTGCTTCAGTTTTGTTGCAAAAGGATGAGAATGGAGCTGAGAGGCATATTTCTTTCTTTAGAAAGGCTTTATAAGCATCTGAGTTGAAGTATACAATCATGGAAAAATAGGCATTTGCATTAGTAAAAGCAACAAATATTTTCAGACCTTGCATTTTGAGTTCAAGAGTTGTTGCCTATGTTCCTCATACAATGGTTAAAGACATCTTATCTGACATGGAGATATCAAGCAAGAGATGTAGATGGGTCAAAAAATTACAAGAATATGATATGGATATCCAAACAACAAAGCTGGTAAGAGGTTTGGGTCTTGCCAAGATCATGGCTGAGAGTAATTTGCAAAATGTAGAAGTGAATCAGCTAGAGGAAGAAAGGGCAGGTCTACTTGACAAATTGATGAATTCTGAATGGTACAAGGATGTATTCTTCTACCTCAAGAACCTATGCTATCCTAATTACTTGAATAAAAATTAGAAAAGAGCCCTCAAACTGGCTTCTCAGAAATATATCATGACAAACCTTGGGCTGGCTTGGAAGAACCTGAAGGTGTCCTCTTGAAATGCATAACTGAAGATGAAGCTCCCAAGTTGATTGCTAATTTCCATGGGGGAGTTTGTGGAGGAAATTTTGCTGGTAGAGTGATAGCACACAAGATTTTAAGAGCTGGTTATTGGTGGCCTACTCTTTTTAAAGATGCAACCCAGCTAGTTAGAAGATGTGATAGTTGCCAACGTTTCTCTGGAAGACTGAAAGCTTCAAGTTCCCTTCCTTTGCAGCCTGTATCAATTGAAGCTCCTTTCAAACAATGGGGAATGGACTTCATAGGTGAGATCTCAGATCCTTCTAGTGCTGGTTACAAATGGATCCTTATAGCAATTGATTACTTCACAAAATGGGTTGAAGCAATTCCATCTAGAAAGGCAACACACCAAGTGGTGATGGATTTCTTGCTGAATCATATCATATGTAGGTTTGGAGTTCTAGTTAAGATTGTATCTAATAATGCCATGTGTTTTAGAGCCAAGCCTTTGATGGCAATGTGAAATGAATATGGGATAAATCTGACTTATTCTTCAAACTACAATCCACAAGGCAATGGGCAAGATGAGTCCAGTAACAAGAACTTGCTCAAGATTATTAGGATGTTGGAGATCAACAAGAAGAAGTGGGGAGAGAAATTGAAATTTACAAAGATTGGCTGATAGAATAACTCCTAAAAGAGCAACTGTAAAAGTCCATTTGAATTGGTGTATGGAAGTCAAGCTTTGCTGCCATTACACCTATAATTATCAACTTTTCAGTTTACCCAGCAGTTGGAAAATCAATAACATGAACCATATGAATCAAGAATCAATTAGATCATTGAGTTGGATGAAGAAAGGAGAGCCTCTCATCAAAGGCATGTCAGATTTAGGGAGAAATTGAAGTTGTTTGACAAGAAGGTCACCCCTAGAGCTTTAATTGTTGGAGATATGGTTTTGTTGTGGGATAGTAGGAATGAAGACAAGGGCAAGCATGAAAAGTTTGATGCTCTATGGATGGGCCCTTATGCCATTAATATCAGGATTGGAGAAAATACATTTTTTCTCAAGGATTTGGATGGGGATTTGTTGGAGCTACCTGTTAATGGTAGACATTTAAAACATTTCTTGGATTAAATCCCCATGTGAGGCATGCACAAGTTGCACATTTTGTATAGTCCTTGTTTTTTTTTGTCCTTTTCTGTTGTTGGCTCGTGGTTTGCCCTTTTGTCCTTGGTAATATTTGTTGGTCTAGTTTTCTCGGTCTATTTTTGGTGAAAATTATGGTTTTTGGGCTGCAAATGTGTTTTTGACTCCTTTCCCAATGGATTTTTGGCACTTGGTCTACATTTTGATCTTGTGGCACTCACTGGGAGTGCCCATCCCCAAGCAGGAGCCAATGTTGGTGCGAATATTCACTTTACACACTTTTCTCTAATTTTCCATGCCCAATTTGTTAAGAAACGTTTCATTTGCTCGAGTGGGTGATCTGCAACTCGTTTTATCCAGTTGAATGCCTTCAAAATGCCCTCAATGTTGTTATTCTGCCCCATTTTGAAACAAAATCCATGTTTCCCCCCATTTGTGCCCTAATTTCTTCATTTTTCACGGGCTATGTCATTTTTTCCTTGCCCAAATCATGCAAAAACTTGAAATGGATCAAATCCAACTTTCTAGAAGTTAAAATCCTAATCCCTAGGCCAAAATTGATGATAAAAAGTGATTTAATCGATTCAAAACAAATAAATATGTCCTCTTGTGAAAAAATTTGGTTTCTAGGGCATTCCCTATATTTTTCACGTTTTGACGGGCTCTCGGGCTATCAAATTTATCAATGTAACCTTTATGCTAACGTGGCAGGCTCCTATTGCCTCGAGGATGTGCACGAAAATGTTATAACTTGTCATTTTTGACTTTTAGCAAAAGGAAAATTTTGCTCCGCGGCCCCACATTTGCCTAGTATGCCTACGTGGCATGATATGATTGGTCAGATGGACCGGGTGGCGGTGGTCACTTAAAATTTTTCTTCAATTTTGAAAAATTCTCAATGTCAATTTTTGACTCGAGGCCCGCGCCAATGGGAAATTGACACGTATGTAGGGGATGAAATGGAGAGGTGAAGAGTTGGAAAAATTTGAAGTTTTTGGCTTCAAAATGCCAAAGGAAAATTTGGCCCGAGAGCCCGCGACCAATTGGAGGAAGACACGTGTCTAGGAGGCAAGATGGAAGAAGGGGCCGAAGGAAAATTTTATGAAATTTTACCTTTGTGTTTGCAAGGTAAAAATTTAAAAATGGGCCCGCCTCTAATGAAAAATGGACACGTGTCCAGGAGGGTCAAGTGGAGCAGCGGGGACTTCAAAAAAAAAAATTCTTTTTGGGGTTAATGTACAAAAGAAAATTTTTTTCCGAAGGCCCGTGTCGAATAGAAAGAGGACACGTGTCCCGGATTTGGTGGATATTTGGAGCGCGGAAGAAATATTGGAAAATTTACAAATTTTGGTGAGAAATTTCAAAGGGGAAAATTGATCCATGGAAAATTTGGAGGTGTCCCCCATAGCCAATCAGGGGGAGACACATGGCACTGTTCAAAGGGAAAAAGGGAGAGCGCAGGCCCGCAAAGGATTTTGTGCTTGCAGAGGTTTTGAGACAAAATTGGAGGGTCGGTTCCGTAACGAATGGTAGACCGCCACATGGATAAAGAAGTCTGTGGGTGTTTGGGCCCACGGAGAATTTTGAGAAAATTTTCCTTTTCTCAAAAAAGTGGAAAAATTCATCAAATTGGCCCCGGTTTTGTGGGGCCCACATAAGGACACGTGGCGCATCTAGGGGGCAAGCGGGGAAAATTTTCAAAATTTTCCCGAAGTTCAAAAAGGTTACAAATGTAAATTTTAAAGGGAAGGGGCATGCGCCAATGGTTTTTGGACACATGTGCACCTTATCCAAAAGAAAAAGGGAAAATTCATGAATCTCGTCCTCCACGTGGAGGGTTGGCATTAAAGGTTGACTAAAATCAACGGTCACTGTGTAATTTCATTTTTGGGCACCATGGGAACTCCAAGAAACTTGGAAATCAAATTTCTTCATCAAAATTCATCAAACCTTATATGATTTTGAGTCCCCTCGGCCTTCTGAGAACAATGACACCATTTTTGGAGCTAATTTGATGGCTTATGATGTTTTTTGATGAAATTTTTCCCTAGACCTGTGAAAAAACATGAAAGGTGAAAATAAAAGGTTGCAGAGGTGAAAAGTGATGAAGTAAAAGGTGAAAAATGATTGCAAAAGCATGTTGGCATGTCTGAATGCCAAAAATGTGACCCTAGGATGGATAAGGATCTGAATCCATGCAATATTTTAAAATATTTGTGCATCCCTAGCAATATGCGAGTTGTTTTACAGTTTGATGTCATTTTCATGAAATGGATAAGAGTTTTGTAACAAATTTGATCCCTTGAGCATATTCTTTGCTTGGGATGCAAGGATCCAAGCTGGCATAGGGTATATTATGTAATTTGGAGGCATTTTTAAGGTCTGTTGAGAATTTTGGAGAAAGAGAGAAGAATTTTCAGGAGGAAAACTGGAAGTGTTCCATTTCTTTTGGAGAAACTACCTGAGAGCCATTTTTGATTCCTGTTTGCATCAAATGTTCATCATGTTGAGTTGGTTTCAGCTGTAAAGCCATCAACAAGCTTTGAGATTGTCTTAATAACATTCCCTTACTGGTGTATTTGATCAAAATTTATGGATTGACTGGTTTTATCTCTTGGCAAAGCTTGCATACACTTGTATTTCAGTATGTTTTCAATTTGTGTTTCATGCTCATGTTGCAATCTTGTGTTTGGGATATTTTTGGTCATACATGGTCTCATTTCTTGTAGAGGGTTTGAAGGCATCTACAATCTTCCATTCAGAAGAGCATTCATTTGAGTGAAGATAAATAGATTTAAATTCATCTTACCTTCCTTGTAAATTGAGGGTGTTTGTAAACTTTTGGGTGTACCTTAAGTCATGATCTAACAAGGGTTTCTAAATGCTTCATTGATATTTTTCTTCAAGCCTTTGTGGTAGGTTATCAAATTTTGTGTGGAATAGTGCAGATTTGGGCCTCCATTTGTGCACACATCCTGGTTGAAAGAGTACTTCAAACTCATTGAAACATCTCTGCTATTTAGGTGTTGTAATTCTTTTGCAAAGCTTCCCAAATAAGTGGGTAATTCCTTATCTTGTCTTGTCCAAACTTCTCCCATCAGAATATCATTTAAACTAACTCATCCTACCTATACTACCCTTGCATTTGCATTGTGTGTCCACAAAAGAACTCAATCCTTTCACAAAAATGCACAAAGCATATCAGGGTTTTATCATGTCTTTAGTAGCCCTAGCCTTGTTTTGAGAACATTTCCATCATTTAGTAGTGACAAATCCTTTGAGTTTGGATAATGGATACTTGATCATGTTTTCACAAGGCCTCTTTCATGTCATAATGAAAAACATAAGGATATCTCTACCTCCTTTACCATACAAGGGCTGCAATATAGGTTCTCTTACCTTGGTTGATAGGCACAACCTAAAATAGTGAGGGTTAGATCAAAACCCTTATGAAGGTGCTATCCACTCCCTCAAATCTTGAATGTAAGCAAGTAGATAGGTGTGCTCCCCAGATACAAATTACATACAAACCATCTATTTATCCTTGAGTGTCTTGTGCAAGTTCATGATGTCGTTCAAGTTATGAAGGAGATTAAATCTAGATACCAACAGATAGCTTTTGGGATCATTGAGGCGATGGAAGAATCAAAGTGGATAATTCTAATGGTAATCAACATCAAGAAGGATGGGCAGATTAGAATTTGTTTGGATTATAGGGAATTGAACAGAGTTTGTGTCATTGATCCATTTCTGACCCCCTTCATCAAGAAATTTTAGAAGGAATCACTAGGTGTGAAATCTATTCCTTTACGGATGGATTTTTAGGGTACCACCAAGTATAGATTGCAAAGGAAGACCAGGAAAAGACAACTTTCACCACCGAGTGGGGAATTTTTGCATATGCAATAATGCCTTTTGGGTTGAAGAATGTGCCAGCTGTCTTTTCACGCATAGTGGTGCAAGCATTCTAGGGCTTCATCCATAAATTTATTCAGTCTATTTGATGATCTGACAAAGATATGGTCCGGTTAAAGACCATTGTGACAATTTGAGGTTAATGTTTTAGAGGTGTAGGTAGTTGAGGATATCCCGTAACATTAAGAAGTGTGTGTTTGCTACACCCTTTGGGACTTTATTGGGGCATATCATATGTAAGGAAGACTTCTAGTAGATCCTGCTAATTTTGTAGTTATTTTGGGGTTAAGGGAGATTACTAGCCAAAGCGTAGTGTTTGGATTCCTTGGGCATGTTGGCTATTACAAAAAAATCATTAAGGGATATGCTAAGATCACCGCACCATTAGAGGAGATGCTTAGACATAAAAGTTCCTTCCATTGGGGAGAGGCACAAGCAGAGGGCATTTGATGCATTAAAAGATAGGATTATTGTTGTGCCTATTTTATGGTTTCCCTCTTGGGATGAGCCCTTCCATGTTCATGTAGATGCCTCGGGGACCACCATTGGGGTAGTGCTTGCACAGCCAGTGAAGGGATTGTTGATCATCCTCTCTGTTTTATAAGCAGGAAGTTGACACCAACATAACAAAACTATACCAAAACCAAGCATGAGGAATTTTCAATGATCTACATACTCTTCAAGTTTAGGCAGTATCTATTGGCAACACCCTTTTTGTTCTACACCGACCACATGGCATTGAATTACTTAGTGAACAAGCATGTTCTACAAGGATGCATATGTCGATGGGTGTTGTTGTTTCAAGAGTTTGAATTCAGCATTATAGTAAAACCTAGAAAAATCAACTATGTACTTGATCATCTGTCAAGAATTGATTCATGGGAGGATGTGGAGAGTTTTGAGGAAGCAATGTCGATGCACAACTTTTTAGGTTGCAGCACGCACGCCGATTTAGAGGAGATTTTTGTATTCTTAAAGGAAGGTGTGGCACCTGGATGGAATAAAGACATCGGAAAAGAAGTAGTTAACCATACACTTCGTGCCCTACATGTTAATGAGTGGAGACTAATGCAAATTGGGACGTGATGAAGTTATGCGTAGGTGTGTCTTAAACCATGAGCACCTTGTCATCATGGAGGAAGTGCGGGTGGGCATTATGCAGTGATGCCACCGTGTGCAAGATATTAATGGAAATTTTATGGTGGGAAACATTATACAAGGATTACAGAGATTATTGTAAAAGCGTGTGACCATTGTCGACATTGGAAAACCAAGAAGGAGAGATGAAATGCCTTTGTGCCCTATTCCTAGAGTAGAACCTTTTGAAAAGTGGTGATAGACTAAGTAGGACCTATTACACCAAGAACGCGTAGGACCAAGTCATGTTATGTCATCACTTGCATAGATTATCTCACAAGGTGGGCAGAGGTAGCCCTAACTAAAGATTACACTGGTAGCAACAACGGAAAGGTTCTTATGGGAAAACATTATCATGAGGTATGGGTGTCTCATTGAGTTTGACCAGTGATAGAGGTATGCATTTCTTGAATGAGACTGTTAAGATCCTATTATCGAGTTCATGGTAGCTCATAACATGACTACACCCTATCACCCACAAGTAAATGGAATTACGAAGCATTCAACAAGATATTGAGTCATACCTTGACAAATATTTGTGATGTTGGAATACTTGATTGGGATGATAAGGTATCGGCGATTTATGGGCTTACAAGACAATGTATAAAAGACTAAACAAAGCCACACCTTTTCAATTAGTGTTTGGCATAGAAGTTGTTTTTCCAGTTGAATTTATGTTGCCTTCTCTACGAATAGCACGTGCAGGAGAGGGTTAGCCGATGAACAAGCGCTAGAAGAAAGAATTGATGAGCTAATGAAACTGGATGAGAGACGATCACTTGCCTGATGGAGCCAAATAGTGGAAAAGGAAAAGCAAAAGGCTTGGCATGATCGCCATATTAGAAACAAGAAGTTTGAGGTTGGGAAGATGGTGTTATTATATGATTCTAAGTTTCTGCGCCATCATGGGAAGTTGAAAGTCCATTGGTTGGGTCCTTACACAATCTCGTACATCCTTGATTCGGGCGTATGCCAATTATAAGCGCTGGATGGGATGAAGTTACTTGGACACTTCAATGGTAGTAGGCTAAAGCCCTACTATAAATAAGTCTTCTTGGTGTTTGTAAATAAGGTTGTTTTTCTAGTTAGTTTAGAAGTTTCCTTTATGTATTTTTCCCTTTCTTGGGTTTCCCTTTCGTGTTGTTGTTTTGTTTTGTGCCTTGGGTACCGGTAACCTTATTGTTATTTTTGGATAATTTATGAGTGTGCAGAGGACCGCACGTCACTTTAAGTGTGGGGTGGAGAAAGGTGAAGAAGCATGTGATCAAAGTACCAAGGAAGTTGTGTTGAAAATCCTTGTTGAGTAGCTGGGTTGAAAGAGGTATATAAAGAGGAAGATGGAAGAACGGTTGGTGCCGGGTAAAGATAATTTTAGATCCCACGTACTAAGGAGGAGAAAGAACATTTGAAAGCAACACGAGGTATGCAAGAGCAAGGATCAAGATAGAAGAAGTTCCTTTAGTGTGGGTTATGCACGCGCAAGAGTCTCCTGTCAGGTTGGATTGGTTACACACCAGAAGGTTGGAGGATTTTTCACACAGGTTGGGTGCGTAAGGAAAGGCACTAAAGATGGGATTTGTTTGAAAAATCTGCATTAAATGAACAAAGTATGGTGGTAGGTGAAGTAGCATTTAATGTTCAAAAAAGAGAAAAAACTATAAGTAAAGGGTCAAGGCACTCTCATTTTTACCTTGTGAAATAGAAGAGTTTGAGATATAAGCGAGTTCCATAAACTAGGGATTTCAGATTTGATCGAGTGAAGGAATATCTATGAGATTGAAGTAGCTAGTTTTATTTTTGAACTAGAAGAGGTTACACGGGCATGGAGAGAGTGAAGAAACACTTTCTTGTGAAGATTTAATCCTGTTAGGGTTTAAAAACTAGGGCACAATTTAGAAGAGTTGTATCATGAATTTGAGATCGGAGGATTGGAAGAAGTAAGATAGAATAACAAGGAGAGGGTAGGAGTGATAAAAATACCTCGACCATGGCACCCAAGAAAGGAAAGAGCAAAGCCAAGGATAAAAAACCAGAACCCATGGTAGACACAAATGAAGAATGGTCTGCAGAGATGCAATACCCATATGGGGTGATGATGGGGAAGGAATGGGAATCCCACTTGAGAAGTATACATGTTAGTGACTATAATCACCACACGAACACAATAGAAAAATAAATGGAACTAGAATTAGTACACCCCACCAAAAAACAAAAACTTGAGGATTTTCCTATATACGATGATGACGTTAAGGTTAAAATGGAGAAGGCAAGGCTGTTACAACTCTATGATTTTCCTTATTTTGGAAAGCCAGAGCACCTGTACCAGTGGTTGATGTCACGGGTGCATGAAGACTACTTCCACTTTGTAGGGCACAAGATGTGCGTGACTCCCCAACTGATTTCACAATTTATAGGCCTCATATGTGAGGGAGATATCCTATAAGATGACCTTGGTGACAAGGAAGCTATTTAAGAGACCATCACAGAGTATGCATGTAAAAAAGGGTCGCGGTAATATGACATTTTAGAAATCAAGGACCCTGTAATGAAAACGGCCACACATCCGGTAAATAAGCTGAATGGCCAAGAAAGATGGACACATGTCAACAAACCTTAGCTACATGTCTACAGAAATATTGCAGAGGGAACTATATACAACCTATCCACATACATTGTGGAGGAAATTTTCAGTTACGCAAAGGAAGGGGACAGATCCTCTTCGGCAATGTCTTACTCACCATTATATTCATAGAGATTGGGGTGCTTGATGCACTGGAAAAATTTGTATGGGAGTACCCCACCAAGGATCCCTCACCCGTAAAGAGGTTTGAAAAATATGCCTGTGATATAATGACAACACCCCACAAGGCGTGGTTGGAAAAATGGTACACGCGCATGAGGAATGCATTTGGGCCAGAGTGGAGGATCCTCAAACAACTCGCAACAGCCACCGAAAGAGAACTCCGAATTAATGGTCTACCAACACTACTGCTTGGGTAGATTCAAGCTAATAGATGAATCATGGAGCCCTTGGTGCAAGCTCCCCTTCACATTTACTGCCCAATACTTCCAAGTGGGAGTGAACAGGTTTAAAGAGTCAAAGAAGCTAAGACTAGAACTGGGTAGGATGGACCGAGAACACAAGGAGATGAGAAAGAAGCTGAATTACCCTGAAACAAGTGTGCATACATGGAAAAGTACATGTCACATGAGATTCAAATGACAAGACCAATGACGCTACCCATTGCTGGAGGATCAACGACACGTGTGTACTTGCGCATAAGGATAAAGTTTGAGAAGGGTGCGTATCTAGAGGATGAAGTATCCATACCTATAGACCCCTTAGGAAGAAGAAACCAACATCTAAGAAAAGAGGGAGAGGAGAAGAAGAAGCACCAGCTATGTAGATCGCTCAAATATTGAGCATGCCATCCAAAAGTGCTAAGCCAAGCACTTACATGCGAGAAAGAAGTCTCCTAGAAGGAGAGGACGCTAGAGGTAGAGGCTCCTGGCAACTCGTCTCCAAGGAAGAATTGCCTGAGGAAGAAGATAAGGCCGAATCCCTTGATCAAGAGCCACCTCTCAGGAAAAAGAAGAGGGTTGATGAAGAAGTCGACTCGAGAGCAACCGACACTGGAGAAATACATGGGCGTAAGAGGGGATGAAATTGAAGAATATGGCGGCAAGGAAGAAGAGATAGAGAAATACCAAGATCCACATGTGTTTAGTATCTATGACTCAGGAGAGGAGAGTGGAGATGAGAATAAAGAGTTTGTATTCGTGAAATGTAAGGGCACACAAGATGAGGAAGATACCAAAGACATGGAGGATGAGGAGGTTGACAGGGAAAAGGAGGGAGCCATAAGTTTTACAATGGAGCAGATCATGGAGGTGGTAGAGACAGAAGCACAAAGAATGCTCAAGCTCTTGGTAGACCAAGAGTTGGAGTGTAAGCGCAGACATAATGATGAAGGAGGGGAAGGAGGAGAACATTGAAAAGAACATGACAGCTAGGAGGCCCTCGCTTCTCTGATAAGTTTTCCCAAAGGTGTGCACTTGGGTAGAAGAACTCTAGATTCGAGAATAGAGATAGGTAATGGGCTATGTTGATGAACAAGGAAGGTGTTACAAGCGTGATTCCGAGCACCATACCCACAAAAAGGCTCATAGCCATGGGGTACTTTGAGAAGGATGATGTGTACCCTAGAACTAAGAAGATGCTCTCTTGGGCATTCGATTCCCATGTTGATGAGCCAGACTTTGAAGTCTGGCAAGGAGTGCTCATCACATTGCCAGAGTCTAAGGGGGTCAATCCCTTAGTGAATGTTTAGGAGATCTTGGATGAGTAGGTTTGCAATGCACTGAACATGGTCGTGGTTGAGACCGAGGCTAGATTATTTGCATGCAATGATAAGATTAGAATGCTGGAGGTGAAGTTAGGGAAGAAGGGGGAAGAACTGGCGGAGAAGGCCAAGAGCTTGAAGCAGGAGGAACTGATCAGTGCACACTTAAGGTGTGAGTTAAAGGAATAAAAAGTAAAGGTGTAAGAAGTATACAAGAAAATGGAGTCTATTAAGGGCACCATCCTCCTGAAGCACCCGGACTTAGTGCCACCCACAAAAGTACTCATCCCTCCTAGAGTGTATGGAAGACCTAACGCGTGTCCTCACTATGGAGAGATGACCCTTGGCCTTAGATTCTACTGAAGAAGTGGCCACATACTTGAAAGAGGAGGACCAGATTGAAGGTGGTAGCACTCATTGTAGAGTACAACCAAGTACTCGTAGAGGTTAAGGTCATTTCCCGCCTACGTAAGCTGCATATAATACATGCGTAGACAAGGATAAGGTAGCAAGCTCATTTTTCACCACACTTGAAGTAGAGCTAAAAGAGTTCCAAGAAAAGAAAAAGGGGAATAGGACAGAGAGAGACAGGGTCCTTACCAAAGTAGAGAAGAAATCAGAGGCAATTGAATCTTTAAGGAGCTATATTAAGGCCCTGCTAAAGGAATTATACCCCCAGATCACTAGACGTATGGATAAACTTGAGGACCTGGGAAAAGAGATGGAGCAAATTGTGGATGTTTTGGGCACCCAGGGAGTTGGCTTGAGTTTTGATGAAGTGAGAACCCTAGTGGGACACCTCTGCTAGAAGGCACAGGGTGAGGTCAAAGTATGGAATAAGCTAGAGGCAAACCTCTAGAAAGATTTTCCTAGCTTGTTGAGTTGATGCTCCCCCCCATTCTTCATTCTTTTTCCCGATTATTTCATTCCTTATTCTTTTTGTAAAGTGTAAGATGATTCATTGGTTCCTTGGAAAACATGCATCTTGGTCAAGTGAAATGTTTCTGAGGATGGAGAATAGGTATAGTGTGGGGTGATGTTGGACCCCTATAATCTTAACCAAGTATGAAGGCACGTGGGCGCGCAGGGTCCCAGTTATGAAAAGGTGCATAAGGAAAAAGCATGTGAGAGAAAGGCTTAGGGAAGCACATAGCATGCACGACACATGAAAGGAGGATTGAGACTTAGTCAATTTGAGCACCTAGGGAAGAACACGTCAAAATTGTGATCGGTTACACGTGGATAAGATGTTAGCCTAGCGATAGGTCATCCCAGAAAGAGCATGCCCTGGATGGAATATTCTATAAGAACATCATTAGGTAAAGTGGAAATCTCAGGCCTAAAGAAGCATGCTCACATGGACCACATTCGACACTTGGCATTAGATCTAAGGACACTTTGGAAGGTGAATTGGTAGTGTAGGAGAATTATAAATACAAGTGCCTGTGGAGTAAAATGGGGAGGAGAAGAAGTATGAGGTATAGCGGGTTAGAGAGTGAGCGGAGCTCTGTAGAATTATTGCTAGTGGATATTTATATTCATAAAATAATGTACTAAGCATGGAGTTGTAATTTTTCTTTTTCTATTAGCTTAGTTACATATGTCCAAAGATATGCATGACTGCGATCTACTCTCTATGACTCTCTTTAATGAATCAATGAATATAATAAGGTTACCTGTTATATATAGACATAGATATCAATGGTTTTAATTCAAAATTCTCTCATATAAGTTCTCTTTCCTTTCATGTTGTGTATGAATGCTTGTATAATTTTTTTTTTCATAATGCATGTTCTAGGTTCTATTAAAGTACTCAGTCTAAGGTGACTAGAAGGATCTAGAGGCCGTTCTAAGCCATATGGTCCTTGTATGTTTCAACCTCCTCAATAAAACTCTTACACTAATCATAATTGATGCTTCCCACTAAACTCACATAAAAGAGAAACTCGGTACTCGTGCATGCCTCGGGTGAGCACTCAGCTTCTATTTGGTGATAGGCTAGCACGCATGGGTTCCTTCCTTTTTGATGGGGGTAAAAGTGACTAAACTCATCAAATTGTGGTTTTCTATATGATGGTGGAATAAATAGGTCTTATTTCTTGCATAGGCCAAGGAACTATTTTTTTGCTCCAAAATAACACTCTACAGCATGTAGAAGTACATGTTTAGCATGGTGAAATTCATGTTGGAGTCAAATGATATCTTTCAATCCTTTTTATGATATTTTCATGGTGAATATGTAGATATAAGTATAATCATGTTGAAATGGTCTTTTTTTGGGTTAAAATGTTGTTCTTGACCTCCAAGGGAAGTTTGAGACACTTTATACAATTCCTTGAAATGCGAGTCTTTGAGAGATGTTATGGTCGATATTTTCTTCTCATGATAGAGGGAGCTTGATATAGCTCACCATGCAAGAGGTTGTAAGTATTTAAGAACCATAAAGACACTTTATTTCATTTTTAATGGAATTTTCGATAGATATTGGTTGTTGACAGTCCTCTAACAATATTGAAATGTTGTCATTACAACAAGAATTGTTTCTCAAGTTGTATGTGAGCTCTCCAAGATAGGGGGAGTGCTTAGTTGTTCCTTCAGGGGATTGAAATGGCATTTTCTCAAGTACATTAAAGATGAAAAATTGAGTTTTTCTTCTTTAACCATGATTAAGATTATATGTATTGGCTTATATTAGTCATATATGATTGTATAAGACTAAAAAAGTTGCTTAGGGACTGTTAAAAGTTGTAAAGGTGATTTCAAGACATGGTAGCAAGGCTAGTTACTCTATTTTATGCTCTTGAGCTAGTATTTGAGGAATTATGTCTAGGGGAGTGATAGTTGCTTGAGTCAAAGCATGGTTGACCTGTAGTTGGATGTTGAAATTGGTCAAAATTGCTCTAAGAAGTCTATTTTGGTCTCATAATATTGTTCTTAGTATGAAGAGTATGCTTATGCCTTGTATTGCATGATTTATGCCTAGAGAAGATGGATTGTTAATAAAAGAGGTGGTTTAATGCTTTGAGATGCATGAGACTAACATTGTTGGCATGCTAAAGAGGTTGATGACCTTGTTCCAAGACTACTACAATACCCTTATGAAGCTCAAAACAAGGTTGTAGAAGAAATTGTTGTATTTACATGCCTAGGAGGTTGGAAATGATGTTTTCCACCCTACCAAGGTGAGTTTATGATTCTTTCATGTTGATTGATGATGTTCAGATGTTGGAAGTGCTTGTTCTAGGGGATCATGTTACTTGCATGCTTGAAATGAGGCTAAGAATATGTTTTTGTGCAAAAATCAAGAATTTGAGCTTGTTTAAGATCTTTGGTTGATGTTTCTAACCAAATCATGATGGTATGAATCTAAGGTAGGTGAATAAAGTAAGCTACATGTATGCCTTTTTCATTAATGTAAAAAGGGGAGAACTTCAGGTGTTTTCCATTAATGAAAAAGGGGGAGATTATTGGCATGGTGTCCTAATAGGTGTTTTCATTAATGAAAAACCACATTATTTACAAAGTGAATGTTCTATTATGATTTCATGATGATGTTCTTGATGCTAACATGATGTTTCAGATGTATATCAGTTGCTATAGTGGGATTCAAAGAGGTGTTTGTTCTTCCAAGCCTATACAAGTGCCTAGAAGATGTAGCTTGATGGTAGGAGATTCTTGGATTCTTAGCAAGCATTTTGAAATGATGTATTACATGTCTTGGGGGTTATTGAGCACTCACAATAGTGGCATGGTGCAGGTACATTTGTTTCACTTGGTTATAGGTGCTCATTGGGAGCATGTATGTTTGCTTGGAGGTGTGACATTGTGGATTGGATCCATATGAGCTCATGAATCCTTGTATCTGAGTATATCATAGAATATGAGGTATGTTTGGGTCATTTTTAAAGGTTTTTCTTTCAAGTATTGCATTATTTCAATTGACCCTAGCTTTTATAATGAGGATCTAGCATGCAATCATAGGTACTTCTTAGTGATTGGAGAGATTAAGCTATGTAATTCACATTATTTTGATTGGATTTGTTAGATGGATGATTCTTGATGATCTAAAAATAATTCAATTTCCCATGATGTGTATTTTTCCAAATATGACTGATTTTGTAAGACATGGTGAAAATCAACTCAAATTCCAACTAAAAGTTAAACTTCAAATGTTCGTTGTGAATAGTGTTATTTTAATGGGACCTTGTGAATTTTAGGGAAGATTATATGGTGATTTTATAAGTTTTCACAAAAATAATGAGGTTAGTTGATTGTCATGTTTTTATGAATGAATGTTGAGAAGGTAAACTGGTTTAAAAACCTAGTTAAACCCTAAGTAGGAGCAGTTGGCAAAAAGTGAAGTATTGTGGCCTAGGTTTTATTTGTTCATAAAAATTGATGATTGGATGTTGTATATGAATCCTCATTATTTCCATAAATGTGTGGTTTTGGTCATGGTGAATAGTGGGCCCCACCTAGAAATAGCAGTTTTTGGAGAAGAAGGTCTTAGGACAAAATGGTCCAAAGGAGTATCATGAAAAATTGATGGTGCATGATGATTGGAAGTATTTCATGATTATTATGGAGGTTTAAGGAAAATTTCATGCAGGTTCATGGTGTTTTGAGGTCCAAATAGGTTGACTGGTCAAAGGGTAGTTTTGGGGTCTCAAATAGCAGGGTCCAATAAAATGAGCATAACTTGAGCTACAGGTGGAGTTTTGAGATTATTCATATTTCATTAGAAATAAGATACATATATATTTATAGTAATATATGTATTACTTCATGATTAAGTCATTTGACCTGGTTTTAAGGGAATTATTGGATCGAAAGATTTTTGGAATTTCAATACACGTTGTGTTTTAGTAAAAGTTTGGTGTTATTTGAAGCATGCGATGGATTGGGTGATGCTTCCTATTACCTAGAAATTTAATAAGGATTAATATTCCATCCAATTAATCCATTTTTAGGTATTTAATGTATGTATAAATTATGTTATGAGCTAACCTTTGGAATCAATGTTTTTGGCAAGTTGATCTGGTGAAGGAAAATGTAGTTGTGGATTGAAGAGATGGATGTTTCATGAATTATAACATGATTATAAGTATTCTAAAGGTTCTTAAATTTCCATTGATTTTACATGTGACATGATTTTGTTTAGTATAAGTCATTTGGTAGGATTATGAATTTTCCAGGGTGTTGAAGGGTGCAAGAAATAACTGTTTTGAGATTTGTAAAGGGAACTGGGCCCAGTAAATGAAATAATTTGATTGATTGATCAAATGTGTGACCATGTATGAATTTTTATGATATTTTATTCATATTTAATGGTTTTTGGGTCATGAAAAATTATACATTTAATGTAAGGTCATTTTTAAGAATGTTCTATGGGGTTTTGAGCTAGTTTTACAATATGTAATGTGGATTTTAGCTAGACTGACCTAATTGGGTCACTTGTGACTATATATTTAAAATTTAAAATTTTCCTTTATTTATGGGTCGAACCAAATGGAGGTAAAATTTTGTACCTAGGTTTTAAATTTGGAGAAACATATAAAATCAAGTTTTAGCTACTTTTTGGAACTAGTTGTGTGTGTGCAAGTGGACCAACCTAGGTGAAGTTTTATTTCAGGTTTTTTTAGAATGATTTGGATCTTATTTGATTTTTTTACAATCTTAGAAAAATTAGATGACATGAGAACAAGAGTTTTATAAATTTTAGAGTGATTGATGAGCTTGTTTTGTGAAGTGTGATCACATAGGGTTTTAGTGAAGAAGTGCGAGTTGGATATTGGATCAACATAATTTTTAGAAAAAAATTCACATATATACACATAATAATGTGGTTAATTTTGTTCTTGATTATCTTTGGGGGTTGTAGACTCCTTTTGGAGTTGGTGCTTTGTAAAATTAAGGGTTGGTTTTCCCTGTAGGATTGGTCATCCTTGTGGGGTTGGTACCTCCCTAAATTCTAAAACATATCAATATAAGATTGTGTTTTTTGGGGTTTTATTCCCCTTTAGGATTTCCCACTTATATATTGTTTCTTATGTTGATGATATTTCTTATGGTTCTTGCACATGTAATTGTTTGATGTATGCACACATTAATGGATGGTTGAATGTTTATGAGTAATTGTATATATAATTTTGAAATCTAAATTTAAATTTTTGTAAGTACTAATTCAACCCCACCCACTCACCCATTTTTCTTCTAACAATTCATGTCATGCCTCCTCCAGAGGCTTAGATTAGCCTTATATATTTTTATGTTTATCCTCGAGGGAAAATGAGAGGGACATGTGATTCGTATTTTATATAAGCAAGATTCCTTCAAAATTCGAACCGAAAAGAACAGTAATCCCTCATTATACCTACAAGTGTGGGTTTATAACAACTATGTTAAAAGGATAATGATTGATAATGGGGCTGCAGTGAAAATCATTCCCTTCTACTTCCTACAAAAATATGATATGGAGAAACTAATTTCTCCTCTACCAGAATACACTAAGAGGTTATGACAGCTTATATACCACTTTGATTAGAACAATAGTCCTCGTTATCACCCTTATGCAAAAAATTATATTAAATATTTTTAATATCATAGATATGGAAACCAATTACAATATTATGCTTGGCAGACCTTGGATCCATAAAATGTAGGCCATTCCTTCCATGTTATTTCAAAAGGTAAGATTTCTTCATTTAGGAAAGGTTTTCCTATCCCAAGGTAACCCTAAACCTTTTGACATACACTTGGTAAATCTAAAAATGAAACTTGGAGTCCATTATGAGTTTTAACTCTTGTCAAACTAATTAAATAAACCACCTCCTTCTAAAGAGATGGTCTCCACTAGAAAACCAATTCGAGCAAGAAAAGTTAACAAACCTAAATCAATCAAAAGAGTAAATAAGAGTGATGGAAAGATCATTGTATTAGAAAGTGTATTTACTAAGATGATGGGAGAAATAGTAAAACTCTTAGAAAATTAATTTTTGATCACTCTCCCATTGGACTCTTAAGGAATTGGGAATATTTTTCTACTAGCCTCTCTTTTAGTAGATATTTTTTTAGAAATATGCATAGTAAAGGTATTTAAATTCCAAGAAGAGGTTCCTAAGGATAACAAAGATTCAATATTTCTAGTCAAACATTGGAAGCTCCATTATGATGGAGCTAAGTTCTGATATGGCATGGGGGATGGGGTGATTTAGACTTCTCTAGATGGGAAAATCATGCCTTTCTCCTTTAAACTAAACTTTGAATGTACCAACAATGGATCGAAGGATGAGGCCTTACTTCTTAGTTTCATTTTAGCCAAGAGAATGGGACTAAAGAACTTTAGATTCTTAGGATATTCATAACTTATAACCAACCAAGTCTTGGAGGTATATGAAAATAGAGAGGAGCATCTTCTAGATCTATAAATCTATTATGTGTGAAATGTGTAAAGACTTTGATTTCATTTCCATTGAAGCAATCCCTATAGAACAAAAAAAACTTGTTGATTCCATGGAATCTTCTTCTTTCCACTTCTTCCCTAGTGAATTTTTAAAGGAAACATTTTTCGTGGTCTCCATGAGAGTTGATCTTTCATTCAAAGAATGTAAAACACCATGATTTTACATTATTTAGACAACAAAAATGAATCGGTCATGTTGGAATTATCTAAAAATGATGAGATGGTCTTAGGGTTTCTTCATGCATATACGAATCTTCCTCCTTCACTTCATAAGAAGGGTTTTCTCCTCAATCCTCATTCTTCCTCGTATTTTGGAGAGAATACAATTTCCACCTATAAATTACAAGGTTTTCCCTTCTATGAGGTTGATGAAGACTATATATAATTACCCTCAACTCCCCTAAATTTGAAGAAGGGAATGCTTCTTTAATATAAGGCATGATCGATATTAATATTGAAATAGAAGAAGAGCCTATAATTCTAAATCCTGGTTCTTTGTTATCAATAGAGGAAATAGAATAACACACTAAGGTACTCAAAGAGCACTCTCAGTACTTTACATTTAGCTACAAATATATGATAGGATATTCTCATGACGTGGTGGTCCATAATCTAGTTACCAAACCTAGTGTTAAACCCATGAAAAAAAATTGAGACCAATGAAACCCAAGGTTTCTCTAATGGTCAAGGAAGAAGTTACAAAACTTCTAAAAGTGGGGTTCATAAAAATAGTAGATTACTCTATGTGGATCTCCAATATTGTCCCAATTCTTAAAAAGAACGGGAAGATAAGGATATGCATTTATTTCAAATATATAAACAAAGCTTTCCCTAAGGGAGATTTCCCCACCCTTTGATATTATCATAGATGCAACAACCAGATTATGAGCCATTGTCCCTCATGGATGGGTTTTCGTGGTATAATGAGATAAGAATATTTGATGAGGATCAAACCAAGACCACATTTAATACTTATTAGGAACCTTTTGTTATGTAGTAATGACCTTTGACTTGAATAACACCGGCACAACATATCTAAGAGTCGTGACCTATATATTTCATGATCTTATTCATAAGATTGTGTAAATATACATCGATGATCTCTTAGCAAAGGCTGAGAAGAGAGGTGAACATATTGAAGTTATCCAAATAATCCTTTCACATTTGATCTAGTATGTTGTGACCTTGAACCCAAAAATGTGTCTTTGGAGTTACATGAGGTAATATTTTAGGCTACATCATTTCCTCTCTAGGGGTTAATATAGACATAGAAAAGATTTAGGAAATCCTTGAAATGACTCCTCCAATGGATGAGTCTAGTACAAAATATTTTCTAGGAAAGCTTGGGGCAACCCGAGGTTCATCCCCGATCTCACATACATCATCCATCCCATTAACAGCTTGTTAAAGAAGACCTATTGCAAGATATGGATAGAAGAGTGCCACAATACCTTTGAGTGAGTCAAACTATTCCTTCTTTCTCTACCATTGCTTATGCCACAAAATTATGATTGTCCTTTAATTTTATACTCTAGAGTCATGGGCATTTCAATTGCACACATGTTATCATAGGAAGATGATGATGCTCATGATAATGCCATATATTTTATTAGTCTTGTACTACTAGATTATGAAAAAATTTACTCATAAGAAGAAAAGTAATGCTTGGTTATTGTCTTCACAACTAAAATTTTGATGCATTATATTCTTAGTAAATAAATGAGAGTTATTATCAAATATGACTAGTGTGGACATTCCTAACTCAAGTTGTCATGTTGAGAATGTCTGTAGTTTCATTAAATTAATGAATGAGTTTGAACCTACCTATATGTTTTCTCCCAAAAATCACTTTTCATTTTCCAAGTTAAATTTGAAATTTCAAGCTCTCACCCTTTTAAAGTATTTGAGCCAAGTTGAAAGTTTAAAGAAATAACAAAATAGCCAAGTTGAAAGTATTTGAGCCCTAGTACTACTTAAATCTTTGTTTTGCTCGCTTTGAGAAATTCTCCATGTCCCGGTCATGCACGTAATAACCTCATTGCAATCTCCTTTTTTGATCAAAATTTTTCACTTGTTCTATGGATTGGGTCATCAAATCATTGTTTTACCTCCATGCCTCCACTTGTGAAGGAAATTCAAAATTGGACTCAAAATTTAAAAAGTGACCCGCATCCTTGATCGGATATAAAGGAAAAAGTCAAAGTTGAAGCCCATTGTTAAAAATTCAAAGTGGGTGAGCGGGTCATCAGGGGGACTTTTGGAAATTTAACCAAATTCCCAAAAGTGAAGTAAAAGTTCTAGAATGCTCCGCAGCTCCACCAAGGTCTCGGGCCCACCGTTGAAAAGTCAAAATGGGAGATCGAATGATGGAGAACTTTGAGTTTTTTAGCCTTTCTCGAAAAAAGGTTAAAATGTTGAGAAAATGGTCGCAACCCCATTTCCAACGAAAAATGTGCCACGTACCTAAGTTAAAAAGTTGAAGTGGGGGTGCGGGCCAATTTGTTCCAAATTTCCAAATCTCTAAAAAATCACAAAATGCAAAGGGCTTTCCCCATACCCGCTCCAATCTCTTCCTACCACGTGGACAACATGATTTCAAAGTTATAAGAAAAAATCAAATGGTCTGTATTCAAAATGGAAAACCAAATGTAATGTTAGTGTTGCAAGATTTGGTTTTTAACCCACCAAGAGCATTTTCTTCGCAATGGAGGAATTTGAAGAGGCGTAAATGATTTCTAAAGTTTTAACCATTTTGGCATGAGAAATAATGGATCCTTAGAGCCATTCCAAGGGATGGCGATTGATTTCAAAAAGACCAAAGTGCTCTATACTTGGAAAAGACAGAAAACGCCATACTTCTTTGATTTTCCCTTCTCCTTAGATTTTCCTCTATTCTCAAAGCTCTGTACAAATTCTATTTTAGATTCAATAATAAAAGAAGAAATTTTCACCTTTTTGATTGAGGGACTGATTGGTACTTATGCGACCAATGAATTTCATTTGATCTTTTAGCTTCTCCCATGGATTTGTTTTTATTCTAACTATAAATGCATGTAAATGAAATTTCTAATTAATGTGTGTGGGCATCTCGATATTCTATGCACAACATTATTTTTCTTCTACCTCCACTTCCACTCCCCTTCCCCTTTCCAAGAAAAAGTTTCTTCTCTAGTGAGACATTGTTAGCTTTGCCACAGGGTCAGTGGAGTGCCCCTATTGGATCTCTGGTCAAAAGGCCACCATTGAAATCCACCTATTTACATGCACCTACGAAAGCTGCACCATTCAAGTAGAGGGACTTATATTCCCATAGCGTTGGATTAAAACCCACCAATTTTTCCACAAGAGAAATTTTCTCGCCAACACTATATTAACTAAAAGTTTGTCAAGGGAAAAATTATTGATGACTAGCTAGTAGACAACCCCATAGACTTTGGCGAGTTAGTTTATTTGGATTTCCCTTATGATTGTGTTTCTCACATAGATAAACCTAAAAATGCTTTGTTTCAATGGTAATCAGATATAATAAATCACAATGTATATTAGACATACCTAGAGGGGGTAAATCTCAAAGAAAGGTGATGAATTTTTTTCATAACTACCAAATATTTGATTGTAGAACAATTCCTATATCAAAAATATTTTTATAGTCTATTTCTTAGATGTATTGATGAAGAAGAATTAGAGAAAATACTCTTTTAAGCTCACTGTGGTTTTTGTGGTGGTCACTTTGAGGGCATTCAAATTCTCAAAAATTTCATCGAATGGGTTACTTCTAGCCCACTCTAGAGCATGATGTTGTGCGATGTGTTGAAATTCCAAAAATGTCAATAATTATCATACGTCATACACATCCTGCCCAAGATCTACATGAAATAGTTACACCCTGGCCATTCTCCACTTGGAGTTTGGATCAAATTGTGAAATTATCAACTTTGACTTCCATAGTAAACTAGCTGAGTGGTAGATTTGTAGGTGGCCAATATAATAGTCTCCTTACGTCAATGTCTCATTATCCCCTAATATGGTAGAGCCACCATATATATATATTAGTAAGTGTCACTTTTTTCGTGGTGTGTCCCTAACAGGACCATATCAACCCACTTGACTATTATGATCTCTTTGGGCTTTATTATCCCAATACCCTTTAGATAGGGGAATACTCACTCATATATCCACAACATAACCATTGTGGGGTGACTAAGTTAAGTGAAAAAAATTCTAAAAATCCTATATAGGTAATGGAAATTAGTCCCTAATATATTCACTCCCCAAGAAAATATCCTCTCGTGATGCTCAATACTCTTTACAATAAAATATCAACATAATAGGAACCTTTCACCGCCATTATCCCCTATCAAATGCGAGGCCAAAATACTAGTGATGGCCTTGTGTAGAGTGGGAATAGGGTCCCCCTCAATAGTATCTAATATGAATCCCTGCTTGGAACTCGTATCAAGTTATTGTGCATCACCTAAATAATCCACCCATCTGCGGGCCTTATTTGATCAGTTGGTGATCTTTTACCCCAATTTACTGGTAATAAAAGGAAATCCAAGTATCATGTACACATCCTCCAATGTAATGGTCCACTCTCAAAATACTTCAAGGAATGAGAAAGTGTTCTATATATGTCTAAATATGTCAATAAGTCACAAAAAATGCAAATTTCTAGGGCAACGGATAGGTCTATGCTGATATCCATATCCCTACCCTCTCTAACAAACCTATCTCAATCAGGTTTCAATAACATTAGTACTCTGAAAGCCACTCCTCCCTAAATCTACTCCATCTAACATAGACCCCCTGTATCCAAAAATAGAAAAAGAGATCATATCGAGTATGATAAATACATGATAAGCTTGCAAAAATAGTACAAATGCTCATAAAAAATTAAAATTTCATACTTGGCCTTTACATCGCAAGAATTCGTGAAGGTTACACAACCACAACTCTTAGAAAATGACGCTTGCGTAACCATTATGACCACCAATATACATAGAGCAGTGGTTTTGTAACCTCCACCGTGATTATGCTATCACCACTCAGAAAAGCAAAGTGGTTTTACAACCTCCATGGCATTCGTGATGCCTAAAATCGTGGTTGTTCCCTTACATCTAAAAAACTCAAAAATTGCAAAAAAATGACAAACAAACTAAAATAATTTTACAATGCCTACAAGATACCCCCATAAAAACATTTTGACTATATATTTGTTCAAAATCTCCCCTCCTAGAGCTAGTTTCAAACAAAAATAATGATTTGGGGAAAAACACATTAACATTCATAACTTACCTGTTCTTTACCCTTTATTGTTATTGTTGGGTTTCTACCATCATTATCGAATTCTCATTGTTTTCACTAGATCCACAAATGAAATAGTCACCGAAAGTAAAAATCTCCAAATTTGGCCAACTCGGGTGAATAAAAATGATTTCTAAAAATAGAAAAAGTGATATATATCTCATGTTTGATTTTCTAACATTATTATGATTGGGTGTATGCGGGGTTGGTGTGTGCAATGTAGGTGGATTTCTTATCCTTGCAAATATAGTGAGTAATTTTTCTTTTCATTTCAAAGTATTTTGTCAATATTATTCCATTACTGCACTTGATTCCCATTTCTCTTTTGCGGGTAGCAGGAAGGCTCTGGTTGGTATTAAATTGGCATGTGGTCAAACAAGGTAAATTTCTAACCCTCCCATTTGGGAGTGTCATACTCATAAAATCATGTTTTATCCCATTCATGTTTAAAAACATTCCTCCAAGGGGGAAATATGTACACACAAAAAATTACATGGTGCTATATAGAAGAATGTGATAAGTCTCTAATGATGAAGAAAAAATTCTCCAGAGTAATAATGAAATCTAGATCCTTGCCCCCTCTCTTTTGTAGGCTTGTTATGACATGTTTTATCCTTATTTTAAAATTTGTGAATTCATTATCTTATGAGGGCCCCTTTATCCCTTTCATAATCCTTATTTAGTGTTGATTGCATAACCACCACGGTGGTTACACAACTGTAGGTCATGACAGATCGATGGTTGCATAGCCACCGGTCTATCAAACTGGCGGTCTTGTTACCTTAAATATGAGAGTTATAACACAAATTTTTCAATGTGTTTTTATTTTTTGAGAGTGATTTTCTCACTCATTTCTCAACCATTTCTCCTTATCTTGGGATCATTAAATTGTATTAGAATTCTCTTCTTGGTTTACTATGTTTAGAATGTAGATTGTCCATTTTTGTGATGTGTTGTCACTTATTATTGGACATGTGTTGTTAGACTCATTCTTCCCCAATGTTTTATAATAGCCTAGATTTAACTTGGATGATGGGTTTGATTTTTCATATTTTGGATGTAAATTTATGTCGCTAAAATTTTGAGAGGAATTACATGACAACCAACTATTTTCTCTACTCCTTCCTACCATATGTTTTCAATCACTCTCTTGCAACCAACCATCCATATAAAATTATTTGTATATTTCTACCACCAACCAACACTTTATACATCCCATTTCTATTTGGATATCATTTTTGGAGAAGGAAAGAAATATGAGGAGATATCAAATGCAAAAACATACCTGGAATTCTATCACAACTCAATAGGGATAGGTTGGGGATGGATTTAAATTTCTTTAAGCTTTGATTAATTTTATTTTATAGAATAAAAGTACATTTTTTTAATTTAGTAGAATTATTTCCGTCATAAATCTTCCATTGATATCCTCTTCCCTGATTATCCTTGTGGATCCACATCGGAAAAAGGTTGGAGGAAGATATTATGCCAATATTCTATTTATTTCTTCACTATTTTATATTTATTTCAATTCCTCTTTATCAAGGAATGTTTCTAGGTAAAGAAGAAAGTGATTCTAAGAATAGTTTCTTTCCTTTCCCGAGAATCGAGGCGTGTTTATTTAGAATAAATCCACTTAATTTGAATAATAACATTTGAATACAATCTTTGTTTAGAATAGATCTTATCATACAATCTTGCAATAGAGGAATAACTACATCCGGCTATTATCTGCTTTTATTTTATTTTATTAAAAGTATTCATTTTTATTTAATATTACATTCCTTGTGCCTATATCTTCAAATAGTTTATTTTATTTATTTTATTAAATCTTTAAAATTCCAAAAAGAATTTAGGAACTTAGTTTTTGTTATTTTTTTATATTTTAAAAGATTTGTTGAAAAATTGAAAAGAAGGAATTAGTTATATGTTTTATTTTATCTAATTATTGGTAAATGTAATTTACTTGGATTAAAAGCTGAATTAATCATCTTTTGTTTAATTCAGATTCATTTGCTTTAATTATTTAATATTATGAATTAAAAGTAGATTAAAGGTTAAAACGAACACAACATCCACTTCCTGAGGCTAAGAATACCTTCCCTTAGATTGTATCCCCATTGGTTATCGATTGTTTGACACCTTTCTCAAAAAAATTTCTGTGTGATCATCTGGGTCCACCCAAACCTTGTAGAAGGATATTTGAATGAATTATCGATCCACCCAAAATTGACCGGTATCGTGATGTTGGCATTGTGTTTTCATTGATGTAAAAGGTATGATGTTATCAGTATTGCCTAATTTTTCATTGATTTAAAAGTATGATGTTTTCATTATTTTTTGCGGAGTCTTTGATGTCAAATGAAGTGAGAAACATGAAGGTTGATAAGTATTGTCTCGAGTTGCTTGGCCTTGGTGATGCTTCAATGTGTCTTGAATAGTGTATTGAATTATATAGGTATTGATGATTCTAGAGTGATGTAATGGAGTGTGGTGAAGGTTATTGTAGGGTGTCAAGGTTGGAAAAGAGATGATAAGGTAAGTTTTGGTGGAGCAAACATGTTTAAAAGGCCTAATTTGGAGGCCTAGTCGGTAGGTATGGTATGAAGTGATGGAGTATAGGTATGTATGATTCAGTTTAAGCATGGTGAGAGCATGTGAGTTATGTATATGAGTTTTTGATGCATTCACAAGTTTTTAGAGTGCTAGTTCAAGGTTTGGACATGATTTCTAGGTCTTTACTAGACATATTCTCAATCCCTAGGTGGCCAAATGAGATTGGTTGAGAATTTTTAGATACGGTATGTAAATTTGAGCTATGTCGAGCTAGGGAATGTTTTTTCTAGTATTTTGGTGAATTTTAAGGTCATTAATTTGAGCATATTACATGGAAAGTGAGTTTTTAGGTTTGTTCCTAGACCTAGTCCTTGAGAAAACATGCCCTCGGAAGTGATTTTTTAGGTTTTTTCCTAGACCTAGTCCTTGATGAGAAAACATTCCCTAGTGAAGTGAGTTAGATTGTTTTTAGTATGTTGATGTAAAGGTGAGTATTGGATATATGTTATAAAGTTGATATGAAGGTGTGGTACAAACTCTAGGTATTAATATTAAATAATTTATAAGATATGCCATTTTTACTCATATCAAGTTTTTAGAAGTGAGATTTCAAGGTCGATTTGGACAGTTTGATGCTCATTGACACATGTAAACTATATATGGTGATCCAATATATTCATAGTAGTTGGTAAAGGGTCCTTAGATTCCATTCCAAGCATTATTTTGAAATTTAATGGGTATTGATTTATGAACAATCCTGAAGAAGATAAGAAGCTACTAAACCCTTCTAAAACCCTAGTCGTGTATCAATGGGAGAGATATAAGTGAGAAAAAATTGATTTTTTCAAATTTTATAATTAGAGGTTATAAAGTACTCCTCCAGCTTTCTCTAGGTGGAATTTATAGGTTTTTTTATATGTGGAACCCACTCAAAAAGGTAAGTTTCTGAAAAATTTTGTTTGTCTGTTAGGTTTTGCAATGGACCATGAGAATTAATTGATTTTATAGGAATTATGGAATAAATTATACATGTACATTATGATTTTAGATCATTTTTATGCCCTTAAAATGTCTCATTGAAGTCATTCTTGTATGACTAGTTTTGGGGTAGTTTTGGGCAGTTTCAGGTTGACTTGGTTGTAGAGGTGTTTTGATGGTGGTACATTATAATTTATGGAATCCTATGCACTTGGTTATTACCATGAGGTCATGATATTTCAATTTTTATATTACACTTTAATGGATGAGGTCATTTTATGTGGTTTTGAGCTTCATTTATGAAGACTAGTTTTGGGGCATGTTGGTTGTCCTTATTCTCAAGTGGCTTCATGATGTGAGATGATGGTTCTAAATTGTTCTATCTTGTTATATGTTGTTAGTTTTCTTAGAAAAAAATTAGAATTATTTTAATGATATTTTTGAAGGTTGTTTTCTTCTCAGAACTTCTATTTTTGGTGAGTAGGCTTTTTAGTGCTTTAGGGCTTCTTGAGTCCTAAATGAAGGATTTGGGTATGAATGTGATATTTCAAACATATGCGGTATTATTTATGATGTTTTTAGGATGATATTATGATTTTAGAAGTGAATTGTTCCTATTATGGCTGACCTATATGTTTTAGGATCATAATATAGGTATAAAAGGAAATTAGAAAGCTCATTTGAGCTAGTTGTGCAAGTAATGAAAATTTATAGCTAAAGGGATAAATGAGGAAGTGTTAGATGTCTTTGTGACCATAATGATATGGTATAGATGACGTTCCAAAGTGTGATCAGATGTGGGTGATCTAGGTTAATGTATAAAATCATCTTAAAGAAGAAGACTATGAATAAGGAAGGATAGAAGGTAGTTTTGAGGAAGATAGAGATAAAGTGAACTTCATTGTGTCATCATCAATTGTGTGTGCAAAATTTCAGAGATGAAAAATAAATCAGGTTATTTTGGTAAGTGTTGATTCATATAGGGGTTTGGTTCCTCCTTGTAGGTTGGTTCTCTACTAAATCAAGGGATGGTGCTCCTTGTGGGGCTGGTGCCTCACTAAACCTAGGGGTTGGTGCTCCTTGTTGGGGTGGTCCTCAAATAAATTTGAAACATGGATACAATAAAGTTTTTTTCCCATGGTTTTATTCCCCTTAAGGGTTTCCCACTCAAATCTAATGTTCTTATGTCCTTGTGTTACTCTTTCTTACTTTTTTATGGTTATGTTGTCTTGATGATTCATAATGGATAAGATAAGTTCATGACGTATGGTTAATTTGATGAATGAAAAATGAATGGATAAATTTTAAGTGATTGAATGTTTTAATGCTAATTGATTCATCCCCCTCTTAGTGGTTATGCTTCCAGAAAGGGATACATTTTCCAAGGTTTTTGTGATTTAGTGTTTAGATAAACCCCGTTACCACCATAAATCATTAACCAACTTGACACTCTGAATGAGCAATTGACCATAGATAAACAATACCAGGATGACCTAGTAAATAGGGTTAGGTGAAAAAACCCTAGTTTTCCTTTTATATATGCCCTCTCATTCTTATATGACCCTCTTTGAAGAGGTACATTTAGAGGTGAAGGGAAATTTTCCTTGAATATGGAAACTAGGTCGAGCCACACTTGGTTTCACTAATATAAATTGAGAACTACAGACAGTAGTCATCATCGATTGCAATATCAACCCTATACAGGTTAGGTGGGCATTCATTTCCCTTAACAATAAAATTTATAATTTACAAGTTGAGCATGTGTATTAACCTTGATCTTATATCCTGTATTACCATTATTCCCACTATCTCATTTATACCATTTTGCCTACCTCATTCCCATCTCATCTATCATACTTTGGTTGTCTTAGCATGGCATAAATAATTTGAGTGCATCTAGAATCACATGTTTATTTTTATGTGTACATTAATCTTTGCACATTTATTACATTTTTCTATGTTAGTCTAGCTAAATGCATATTTGGAATTCTCACAGAAAACTCCTAGGATTCATAGTATCTATTAGGGGAATTGAATTTGACCCTATCAAGGTCAAAGCCATTATTAAAATTTCCCCTCTATCCAATCTTAAACAATTTCTTATCCTTCAAGGAAAGATTCAATCAATCTATAACTTTACCTATCAACTATCAAGCTATTTTCAACCTTTTCATCACCTTCTCAAAAATACATCCACTTTAATTGGGACGATGATTGTCAATAGGCCTTCTATTCCCTCAAACAATACCTCTTATCATTGTCGGTGCTTATACCTCCATACGAGGGGCCTTTTTATTTCTATATCTATGCTACTGACCATGCCTTGGCATATATACCAACACATCAAGATAAAAAGGAAAGGAAAAATCCATCTACTACATAATCCACACCCTTCACAAGTATGAAACCCATTATTCCAAAGTAGAAAAGTTGTGTTGTGCCTTGTACTTTGTAACTTATAAACTCCATCACTATATCCTCAATCACAAAACATATGTCATCACAAATTTTAATGCACTTAAATCCAAGATATCTAAACCATATCATAATGTTTCATAGCCGATGGCTCATGCTCATGAAATAATTTGATCTTGAATTTATCTCAAAAGACCATTAAGGGGCATGCGATTTATGATGAACTCACTAAATATGCCCTTCATACCAATCATTTACCTTATGAATAGTTTCCTGATGAATCTATCAACACCCTCCACCATAATAACGCCCTATGAAAAATTTCCTTATTTTTTAATGGATCTAAATCTAGATAAGAGGGGAGTTGGAATAGTCATAATACCCCCTTGGGACACCCCTATTCTATTATCCTTCAAACTAAACTTTGATTGCACAAATAACATGGTAGAATATGAGGCCCTCATCATGGGACTTCAAAATGTTATTTTTATTATTGTACAAATCCTCAACATCTACAAGGATTCATAGCTTTTCATCAACTAAATCAAAGGAATCTATCAATGTAAAAATAAAATCTTACTAAAATACAAAATCATCGTCAAAGATATCCTCAAACTTTTTAATCATTACTTGTTCCAAACTACTCCTTGCTCATCTAACAAATTTTTAGACACCATTTCCTCTCTCTCTCTCTCTCTCATCCCTTTATAGCCTAATGATTTTAAACTCTTTGTCTTCGTACAAAAAAATTATCATCCATCCTATACCAACATTGATCTCTCAACTATCAGGTCATATAGAAGATAGCCAATCTGATACTTGTTATTGTCATACATACAACTATCTTTCCACAGGTAAAATACCTTCGTATCTATCCAAAAATGGTAAAATATATTTTAAACAATGTGCATCCTACTAAGTCATACTAGGGGATATCATTTACAAAAGAGGGTTTGTTACCCTTCTCCTCACGTGTCTTGAGACTCCGGAAGCACGTCTGGCTATCCAAGAATTCCATGCAAGATATGTGGTGGGAACTTTAATGATTTAATTGTTGTTAAATGAATCATGTACATGTGATACTATTATCTTACACTTAATCAATACTCTTTTGACTATGTTAAGAAATGTGTCAAATTTCAACAACATTCTAATCTTACACACATCCCCAATCACACTCTAAAATAAACTCAAGATCTTTGTCCTTTTCAACAATGTGGAGCTTGACCTAATTAACCTTATCGACCCTCTTTCATCAAAATGATATAACTCCATCATTATAAAAACTGAATATTTTATAAAATGGTTGTAATAAATCCCCCTTCTCTCCTCTAAAGTAGATAAAATCATCAACTTCATCCATCATCACATTATTTTTCACTTTGGTATACATCATAAAAGCATCACCGATAATGGCAAATCATTTAAAAATAAATTTTTTAAAAAATTTACAATACCTACAATATTAAACTAGACTTTTCCACATCTTAATATCCACAAGCTAACAACTAAGGTGATGCATCTAGCAAAACCCTCAACAAGATACTCACCAAAACTGTTGACCAACCTAGTAGAGATTGGTATCTTCAAATCCCATTTTCATTGTGGTCCTATAGGACTATCATTTGTACTCATATGGCTGTTATGCCCTTTTCCTAAGTATACAACACTAAATTTTTCTTCTTCCCTTGAATTCTAGATCCCATCTTTATGCATTTATCTTAAATATTTCATCCCATTGGAAGAATATCATCAATAATTCCTATCGCAACTATAATTTTTAGATGAACATCATCTAACTACCATTGAGCATATCAAAATTTATCTTGAATGAATCAAACATTCATACAAAAAACATCTCAAACAATGTGACTTCAACATTGGTGATCTTGTTGTAAAAGAAAATCAACATGTCACTAAAAAGGAAAAGAGTAAACATGGGAATTTTTCTCCAAACTACCTTCAACCATATATTTTCACTCATAAATTTGGGCTTGGAGCTTATCACTTAGCCTCCCTTGATGGTAAACCTAAAAAGGAACCTCTTAACACCATACACCTATGGTTGTTTTATTATTAATATATTAACTCATAAGACCTTATTCAAACTAATATCTCCCTCCATCAGCCCACACATTCCCTCACTCTTATAATCATTTGGAATTATGTGTTCTTACAATATCATACCTCTTATAACCTTAAAAATGGGCACCATGTATCTAGTCATAGCATGTTTCACACGGAAAAGTTCCCCTTCTTGTAATTGAGAACCCCGTAGTCATTACTCACTCACTATCTCCATCTACCCTATTAATGACATGTTAAAGCTATACATGTAGCTTATACATTTACCTATCCCATTTTAATTTCTTGCTCAAGGTCCCAAGCTCAGTCTTAGCTCCAAAAATAAAAATATCTACAAGATAGACATAATCAAAATATATATTGATCCCTTGAAGGAAATCTATTAAAATAAAAATAATAATCAAATAAATTTCTAGAGCACTCCCTCGATGGATGGATACCATAAAATAAAAATTCAATAAAATTGTAGACCACTCTCTCGAAGGATGGATAATAATAAAATACAAATGTAATGATAAAAAATAATAATTCCTGCATTGATCACTCATATAAAAAGGGTTTCCCATACTTGATCAACCCTTTCAATTAATCACTCATATAGAAAGTGTTTCTCATACCAATCAACCCTCATATTGAAAAAAAAAAATTGTCCCCAAAAATATTCCCACATCGATGATCTTTCTCATAAAACATAATCTTATTGCATCAATTAGATCATGCAATATATAATAAAGTTGAATAAAAACTCAGGAATCATAAAGAAGAACTCATTTCATGGTACTTACTACATACAAACCTTTCCCATGTTGGAAAATGGTACACACAACTATCTCACATCCATCTATGATCCTAGTATGACTAACCATTGTGATTCATATGTTAACATTAATTACCAGGCCACACATGTAGTGTCACACATATAATGAATTTACCATCACACGTTATATATATGCTAGGAATAGTAAGGAAGAAAACATCCCACATCATGTTCTTATCCATCATATAGTGCATTAATCATACAACAAGATCATCATTTGTCACAACCATATCTAAGATCATCAAAATCACATTATAACATATACATTTCAGATATTTCCATAACACATCACATCAAAATCATAAACAAAACTCAAACATAACACAAAGCTGAAATTACACACACACACACACACACACACACACACACACACACACACACACACACACACACACACACACACACACACACACATCAATGTTCATACATCGTAAAGGGCTTAAAAAATCCTCATACATCAAAAGTATCATACATAAAAATATCTCAAAATGGGCCTACAAAACTATGTAGTGAATTGTAAGCATGTCAAGTGAACATTCCCTCCAACATTTCTCCTCTATTCACCATCAGGATATCTAGATGGTCCCTCACCTAGACCCCTCGAGACTTGTCCATGCTCACAATGCTTCCTAATGGATCATGTCATTACTTTGAGATAAGTGCTCACTATATCGAGCCTCATTCGAAAGCCTCCACCTAAATCTATCCTCATTTTTACTATATCTCATCTCCCAACACCTAATAATGAGCCATACTCACACTACTAGGTGACCACATTTTTCCACTAGCATGTGCCCTAGCTAACTCAAGATCTATTCCTAATATATATATGTATATATATATATATATATACACATATATATATATACATATATATATATATATATATATATATATCTCCCAATCACCCCAAAATATCATCAAAATGTCTCTCACTCATGATGGTATCTATCTTTTCTTCTCTCACATAAGTAATATCCCCCAGACACTGAATGAGCTATTATCTTAGCTCATCTCTCTTCGTGAATCTGAGTCTTGCTATCGATTCATAACATCTTGAAAAGCTATAGCATTTTATCACTCAATAATAAAAATAACATACTTGATCATCCTTACATCCCTCTCCACCTCTAAACTTGCCATGACTACCTCTAGCACAATTGCTCCATCATTTTTTTATTAGATAAGGTAAAAACTAGGATCAGCTCCTGGGCCTTAACAAAAAGAGGAACAGAAACAAACAAGAAAGAAATGGAAAATTACAAGAAAGGATTTAACATGCTTAACTATAGCATTGAAGATCAAGACTTTGAACCAAAGAGAGTAAAGTAAAGAAAAAGAAAAACCAGCTCTAAAACTATAAAATAGCAAAGCAGTTCACCAAAGTCGCCTACGGTTCAAAAACCACTAACTAGTTTTTGGATATCCTTCACTACTACCATCGTGACTGTTTTTGATCTCGGCTCCCTCATATCCCTTGATATTAATAGCTTCCTTGAGCTAATCCTTAGAGCTACTAATGTGTAAGTTAAATTTCCTTCTTTTAGTGCCATCCTCCATCCCTTCTACCCTATCACTAAGCTTTTTGATCTAGTACTCCAGGTCCAAAACATTTTCTTGGAATTCACCTAAGAAGAGATAATTTTCTTCAAAGCATTTATGACATCCAACATAGTTTCCCTTTGACCGACATTGGTTTCCTCCGTCGCCTGAAGATAACCCTCTAAGTATTGAACCTTTCTACTCAAATCCTTGAAACCCTTTAGATTACCATCCCAATTCCTTTTTCTCGAGGTGCTCACTTCCCCACAACCTTCCTCACCCTTCTCTTTACCAGAATCCTCCCCCACATTTTTGCATTTCCCAGCCTTCATCTTAGTAAGGCATTCCATGAGAGTGAGGTCATCCTCTTCCACCTTATCTTTTAAGGAGGAGTTCGAGTAGGTTTCCCATTTTCAAACAATAGAAGGATGATCCCTTCATGCAAAGGCATCTCTACTTTCTCCTGCTAGAAATCCATCAAAGAGTTAGTCAAAGAAATAAAAATGAAGAAAAGGATGCTCACCATGACCTTATGGAAGAACATATTCAGAAGGGTCATATGGCGGGTGTATATTTTATGGTATTTACCTTCCAGAGTTATGTACTTCATGATTTTAAGGCACACCTCTCTCCATATTCCTAGAATAAATGACCTGGCGATACCATCCGTAAAGAAAGATCACCTTTCCTTACCCACTAAGAACAACTCAATTTCATGTTCTCTGCGGGCTCTATCCTTAAAAGTTTTGAGCCCAACCATTTTCATGTACATATATAGGGAAATGGTGGACTCAGAGACCTCAATTTCCATCCTATGACCTCAAACTTACCCTCTTTACAAGATTTTCAAAAATCATTTGATAGGGAGGGGTTATGATTGTGTAATTTGGCTATGAAATTACTAAAACCCCCAATCTTAAGCTTGTTCCACAAATACTGATTAAAATATTCAATTAAATGGCTAGCAAGTTAAACTCTAATCCTATCACCCCCCATCTTTGCGAGACTAAATTTCCCTTGTTTTCTACTTCTTCTCAAAATCAGACCCCCTTTAGCACTACCAAAAATCATGGAAAACAAGATATTAAGTAAGTTGTCACATCCCCGAGCTCACTCATGCCAACATCATCAAACTTAGTGCCCTCTATCTCTACTAATGGTTTCATTAATGTCCGTGGGTAATTCATCATCTTTACACCAGATCTTGTAATCATTACTAATGGCTCCATAATTAGCCATCTTATCCACACATTTGTTCCCTTGACGCAAAGTATGATTATAAGAAACCCTTACAAAAATTTTAAAGTTTCCTTAACATCATTGAGGATATTTCTTATGGACCAATTAATGGAACCCTGATTATTGAGGGCATTAATTATGATGAGAGAATCACCTTCAATCTGTATATCCTTGAATCCTTTTTCTTTAGCCAACAAAACTCCCCAGAGAAGAGCTCTGGGTTCTGCCATGTTTTTGGTTTCTGACCTAACAGACCCACATAAGCAAACAACCAATCCCCTTCACTATTTCTTAAAATTCCCCTCCCCTAGTAAGACCCGATTCCCTTTTGAAGCTCCATTGAAATTTAACTTAACAACATTTTCCTTAGGCCTAATCCATCTAGAATTATTTTTTGGTTTGTGTAATTCCACCGGTCCAAGGGTGAACTTGTCAAGAACTTTCTACTCACTTTTCAGGTAGGGTTTCTTGACTTTTCCTTTAAAGAGTTTAATTTTTTCCTTAATGGCAGCCAAAATTTTTCTTCTAACTTTCAAGAGAAGAGATTTCTGATCCCGAGAAGATACAATCATTCCTAGCCTTCCATAATCCCCAAAAAAATGAGGGAGGGAAATATTCTAGGCCCAGATCAAAATGGGAAAACAGAAGGGACTCTCCCATTGAAAACAACAATCTTCAATAATCAAAGGAAAGGTCCATTGGATATTGAATAGATCTAAAATGGAAGCAAAGACATCATGGGAGAAGGAGCAGTGGAGGAGGAGATGGTTGAAATTTTCCTCCTCATTCCTACAAAGAGAACATCTATTGGGGAGCTTCATTCCCCTTTTCCTGAGATTATCCACAGTCAAGATTTTATTTTAGGTAGCCAGCTAGAAAAAGATATTTACCTTTGGGGTAAGATCCTTCACCCAGAGTTTACCCCAATAGTCCTTGTGAAAATAAGTCTTGAAATTTAACATGTAGGTAGATTTAACCAAGAAAATTCTAGAATCTTCTTCTTTCCATTTGATGGAATCCTCCTTGGTTTGGAACATGGGGATGTGGAAATACCTTAATTTATTATTGAGATACTTGAAAGGGTTGGATGTCACCATAAAAATCTAGAGGAGGTTCAATGGTTTCCCATTTGATAGAATCTTCTTAGATCCAAAAGTCCCGAATCCAAAATTTTCCTATTTCCTTGTAGAACTACAACCCTTTTCTAGATTTCTAGGTTAGCTAAGGGGGAATCTTCAATCCAATTATCATACCAAAAATTGATTCTAGATCCCTTGCCTATCTCCCATATAGTACCTTTGGTTAAGATTTCTTTGGAGGCCACAAAATAATTCCAAAAGGGAGACCCTCTAGGAAGATTATTTTGATTAAAAAAGGATTCCATTCTACCTATATTCCGCAAGTATTTCATCTTTATAATTTGCACCCAAAGTCCTTCCTCTCTAGAAATCCTCCAACCTACCTTGGAAATTAAGGCCTCATTCATAAGAGAAATATTTTTTAACCCCAATCCTCCACAAAGCTTTGGTTTTGTGACCTTGTCCTAGGCCACGAGAGGGAATTTGAACTTCTCTCTAGCTCCCATCCAAAGGAATCTCTTCTATATTTTCTCTAAGGCTTCCTTAATTTTAGTAGGGAGCATGAAAATAAACATCACATAAATGGTAATGCCTTTAAGGGAGCTTTGGATCAGTTGAATCTTACTAGCCTAAGAAAATAAGAGACCCTTCCAAGATGAGAGTTTACTATTAACTCTTTCTAGCAGAGCATTCCAAACCGTGAAGTCAGGATTCTTATGGATCAGAGGCATACCCAAATAAGAATTTGGAAAATGCTTAATCTTGCACCCTAGGATGTGAGCTAATCTAGCTTGAACCTGATTCTCCACATTAATGAAAAAAATAACACTTTTATGGAAATTAACCATCTATCCTGAAACTTGTTCATAATCCTTAAGAACCATCTTAAAATTTGAGGCCTCATGGACAGAGGCCTTACCCATCATGAAGTTAGCATCCACAAGTTTCTCCATCATTACTCCCAGTAATCACTTCCTATTATCCAAAACATCCTTTTTTGATGTCAAAAACCATTCAAACCTTGATTTTTATCTTCAATTCTTCTTTTATGTCTTTGACCCATTCAAAAATCCTACATATTTACATACTCCTCATAAACTTTCACATTTTCAAAGTATGTGATTTCTTTTAGGGCCCCAAGACCCTCTTAAAAATCTAAATTCATCCTATGGGTCCTATGTTTACCAATTCGCCATGGATTTCAAAGCCTCTCTGGAACCTTGTACTACTTCTTATACAAATTCATATGTCTATAGGTTAATGACCCATTGGTTCCCCTATCACTTTACTTCCTAGTCATATGAGCCTACCTTTTTGAAAATTTATTTTGTACCTAGCTTACATTTTTGACACACCGTAGATTCTATAGATTTCAGGAACCTTTTCCCATCACTTCATACAAAGTCATATGTTTATAGGTTAAGGACCCATTGGTTACCCTATCGGTTGAATTACTGGATATGTAAGCTGACCTTTGTGGTAATATATTTCGTTCCCAGTCTTGGGAATCCTAAATAAAAAATACGATTGCATACACAACCTTACATAGGAATTTTTATCCACCAATCCTTTCAAACCAGTGACAATTACACTTTATCACAATGACCCCCAGTTTGAGAGGGGGCCACCCATTCAACAAAAATTCAACTGTCTCACTCATTTTTATGTAGTATTTTGTACGTTAAAAACCACTTGACAAAAAGGGTAAAATATAGACACTAGTTTTTCAACATCCCTAGGTGACCTATCCAAATAGTTCATATCCATATTTTAAATCATTATACCTAAGTCCTAAATCATATGTTACCCCTATAAAACCTATTTACTCATGTAAATAATCATTTATCTCCCCTAATCATCTTAAACCACTTAGATTTATTTTAGCCTAGTAAGGCCAAAACTTCCACAACCTCCTTAACATACTCATACTCATCCTAAATTCATCCTTAACCTAAAAATCACCATTTTGGAAGAAGTTGCAACCACTTTCAAGTGAGTTCTCCCACTTTTTCAAATCACCAATGATTCTAAATAATCATCGGTGATTCTATATAAACTCATCAATTACATTGAACCATGATCCCTAAATAATATAACGAAGCTCTAGTAATTTAGATACTAATACAACATCATTAGTAACATCAGGACATCCTTTGAACCCATATAACTATTTTGGGAAGATCACACCATCAGAAGGTCCTTCAAAATAATTAACCATTTATATTTTAGGTCATATGAAATATATTATTTCATCCCCGCATTTCATTTTGTTTATGCATCCTCAATCATCAAAACACAAACCTCAAGTCTAAATTCACATTTATTTAAAATTTTCCATTTCCACAGAATCACTAGTGATTCCATTGAATCGTCAATGATCCCCTTGAATTACCCATGAATACTTTGAATCACCCATGATTCTTATATTCGAGCCTTTTTATTACATGTTGTATATTTTTAATTATTATTAGGATCTATTTTTTTGCTAATCTCTGGATTCAAAATGTCTTATGTTTGTATATCACCATTCTAGGTGAAGCACACCTAATCAATAACAATTGCAATCTTTTTATCATCTCCTAACCATTTATTTGGGATTAATACGACATCACACAATTTTTAACCTTTGCATCATTGTTTTGACACTTTGGATCTAGATGATATTAAGTAGAAACTAGAGAACATCTAAGAAGAATAAAACACCACTTAGAAAGAGTGGATTAAGTACTTTGAGGAGCTTCATCTTACCATAGACCTTTCCTAGGCCATCTACTACATATAGTATGATATTCCTATCCCTATGGAAGATTGATTTATTCTGTCATTTCATTATCTAAATATCATAATTCTAGTCACATTGTATACTTCATTATTTATCACTTAATTGTCTAAAATGATTTGACACCCATCAAAGGAAGCCCTTTGGTTCCTGGGATTGGCCTTTTCCAAGAAACCCATCATCATATTATCTAATATCTATATTGTCCAATCTTTTGTTTGTGTGCATGTTAGCTCATTCATTGAAAGGAGTCTTACATGCCTATTTGCACCCATACATCTCGGTATTCATCGACGCATGTATCATTAAACCTTGTTATATTTTGAATTTTAGTAATTTTTTTCATGTAATAAAGTGAATCAAAATCTATGGTAAACAAAAATATAATATAATTTAAAGTTAAATATTAAGTTTTGTAATCTATCTTTGTCTTGTATATTTGCATTTATTAGTTTAATCGTTATATATCTTAGTGCAAACCTCAAGATGTGATCATAGTTGAGATTTCATTATATTATGCACTATTTAAAAATATTTAAATGAATAAATAATATAAAATGAATAGAATAAAAACTTATCATGTCCTTATGAATTATTTTAGGGACTTTGCTACTAATAATGGTTCGGGTTTTGGACCCAAAAATGTTAACATGGATACTAATGTATAGGGATGTGGAGAGATGGGTAAAGGATAAGATAAACCATTTTATAGGAGATGAAGTGGTTAAGATGTAAATTATTTATAAGAAGTAATGATATATCATATACATGGTGATACCTATGAATATTTTTGGTGTGAACTTCCATAAAAAACTAGTTACATGGTTATAAAGGTTGGGATATTATTATTTTATAACTAAATACATAGAAGAGTTTATCTGGAATGAAGTGAAACTAGGAAAATTTCACAACTTGGATGTGAAATGGACTAGATCTATATATGATTAGTTTCAAACAACCATAGATGTGTAGCTAACTAAATTATCTATTAAAAAAATTGATTTTGAGAAAGACTAGTTCATTAGATAATTTCAAGGAAAGTTTATGAATAAATTCCCATATTGGTAAATATGTTTCCAGTGGAAAAGATCATGGTTCTAATTACTCATAACATGGAATAAGATGGTAGGTGACATGAGAAAGTAATCCTAGAAGAGTGGAAATAAAGAGGAAATGGCTAGAATTGTAGAGGACATTAGAAAGTTCCACAAGGATTAAAAGAAGAGAAGATAAAATTAGAAAAGTTTCAAAGAAAAACTAAATAGAGGAATAGATGGGGTGTTACAAGTTCGGTGGTAGGAAATATAAGAATAACTATACGTAGAGGTAAACTATATATTTTAAATTTTTTGATGTGAGTAGAATGTAAATCATATCTGAAATGTCATGTAAATGAAGTTAGTGATCATTCAATCTTTGCGAGAATTAATAGTTGTTAATTGAGTAACATTGTAAGAGATTAATGAAAAAATGTGCATTGAATAACTTAAAATAATGGTTCCAAATATTTTTATTATTATTTTTAAATACTTTAAAATAAAATCAGATTTAAACTTGATGAAAAATGTATTACCACAAAAATATTCCCCACATGTACACCATCAATTAATTGATAAACAAGGTTATATTAGCTATTATAGCTAAACTTGTCTAATTCTCGCATGAAAAGTGAAAGACTAAAATAACATCTAAAACTCCTAAGTATATTTTAGTTAAATAAATACAAATAAAAAATTGACTCAAGTATTTCCTATTGATAATATGCTGTCAAAATGTAATAATCCACTATCATTTACAAGTGACACATATGCAACCATCATGCACACTAGTCAAACTAGGTCCCCAAAAATATCCTTAAAATAGAAAAAACATTAAAATAATATTAAATTCAAGCATGTACGTTTATAAATGTCACCCCATATATTATAGATGCATGGATATATTTGACCTCTTTTAAGTTCACATTGAATGAATTGCACTCTAACTCGAACTTCTAGTTATAAATGTAGACACCTATAATTACGCCCAAGCAATTTAAATACTTAAATTGCACTAATTATCCCCTTTCTCTGCAAATCAACGACATATCGTCAAAAGCACTCATTTTCCCTCATATCATCATTAATTAATTACACTAAGCTAATTAATTAAGTTTCCTATCCAACAAGTACCCTAATTAATGACCTTCCGTTAATAAATCACCCTTTCTACCTAGACTAATTAATTATTATTAATTAATTAGCTTTCCCTTACATTTAACCAATAAATCAATATTTAATTGATTTAATCCCCTTATAATAGCTTAAATCGTACTAATATTCCTCTAATTATCTTATATAAGCTTACACCTACCTATTAATTAATCACCTTTTATTAATTAAAATACCCCCAACTCCCATGACTTGCTAAACATGTATTAAACTCTTCTAAAGTAAGGTTACCTTTAATAAAGCAACCTTATCCATTCCTAATCATGTTTTACCTTTATCCCACATTCATAAGAATGTGTTGAATCCTTTATCCTTTGGGCTATATAAAGAGCCTTCCACCTACCTTTTAACTTACACCTAAACTTTCTAAGAGAGAAAATGCAAAGCATATAGCAAAGAGACTAAGAGCTTGCACCTTGCCCTTTTGAGAGTTCATCATCTTGAAGAGTTAAGCCTCTTTCTTAAAGTGCTTGGGTCATATGGGAGGTGTCAAAAGGGTCTTGTATCCCAACTTTGATTAGCCCCCATTCCTAGGTTCTTGGAATATTAAGGACAACTATTTTGATAGCCATGGAGCTTACTTAGGTACATTCATTTTTTTGTTGTTAGAGAATAGAGGAGTTTAGATATTTAGCATTGTTAGTTTCAAAGTTTGTATTGATGAATGCTAGCATCTAACCCTTGTTTAATTCTTACCATGATGGTGTTTATGCTTTGTTTTAGCTAAATTGTAGAACTATTTTAGGTGGTAGTTCTTGCTTCATTTGATTTAGCATTAAGCAAAGTATACATGCACACAATAAAATAGGAGATGTCTAAAAATAGATTTTTTCACAAAACTATAAAATATATGGGAAAATAACTCAAATAAATCTCATACAAATTATAACCACAAGTAACTAGTTCTAAATGAATATTGAGAAACAAGATGTTGAAGGGGACTCGATGAACATCCTTAATTGTCTTTCCATAAAAAATTAAACCTCTTGGTCCATTCATAATGAAATTGAAGATGTTAAAGAGAACTTACTTAAGTTGAATGAGATATCTATAAATCATATATATAAGGAATGAAATAAGGGGGCTGATGGAAAGGTAAATATGGGTATTTCTAGCACTAGTCTCTATAATTGGAATAAGGTTTCCAAGATACCTAGACAAATTATTTAAATTATCAAGGATTTCACAACATATGATGTTAGTAGCAAGGAGGGTGTTACTTTTAATCATTACATTCATTAATAAAACTACAAGATGATCCTTTAAAATGATTCTTAAATGATTAGTTTTATTTCAAGATAAGGAATTCAAAACTAAAACTTGTGAGTGATAGTTCAATCAAAACTCCATTTTAATCCATTAAAACTTAGGTGTTCAAGGGGTGGGTGTTTAAGTGACTATTTTATTTTCTTAAAAGTGTAGTATTTCTAAGAGGAGAGACATTTGTATACTAAACCATGGAGACCATGATAGAATGCATTTGATCTCTTTTGTTAAATTCAAAGTATACTAGAAGGTTTGGAAGAAACATAAAAGAATGAACTGAAAAGTTTCATAACAAGAATTATTGGAAATTATCTAGGTATCTAAAAGGATTTTAGTTTGATCTAGAAGGAAAAAGTGGTTACTATGAGTGGCATAAGAATCACTATCACTAAGGAGGTTATATGTGAAATAATGAGCATGAAATACAATGGTAAGAAAGACTACATGGATAAGAGGAGAAAGGTTGATTTTATGAAAATATTTTTCAACAACGAGTATCTAAATGCTAAGTAAAAGGTTTTCTTAGGATGAAATTTCCTTTTACATAGACCAAAATTTATCTACAGATCATGAATTAATTTAATTTGGAAGGTAAGGATAGTGTTATCTACTCTCATCACTTTCTCCTCATGAACCCTTTTAAAGGGGATAGGAACGGTCTATATTTATTTCTACAAAGATATATAGAAAGTATAGTCTCCTCTTTTCAATTGAAACTGGTGAATGAGACCATTCATCAAGGGATCGTTTTCCTCATGGTTAAGAGGAGGCCCTTTATGTGGGGAAATGATTAGAAACCCTATTATGGTGGAGGTGTAGATGATTTTTAATGGTCAATGGCGATAAGGATGTTGAGGATAAACCTAAGTATACTAATAAGGATATATCTTCTTAAAGGACCATTTATCTTGAGGAAAGGAACCATATGAGAGGTAAGAAGGAAGTTTCCAAATTTATAGATATGAAGGCTAATAGAGAGGAGGTGGTTGAAAATTTCCTGAAGCCTACATGATTAGTAAAGATAAGGATAATAATAATATGCCTAATGATAAACTTGAAAACCCTTAGTTAAGAGTGTGAATGTGATTAAACTAGATGTGAAATTAGTAAAAGTGACATCTCAATTATCTACATTCCAACATATGTGTAATGTGATTGAATTTGAAATTAATGACATGATATGTATCTTACATATCTTTTAGGATAAGGGGGATAGTAGGAGTGGTGATAGGAAGAAAAAATAAGTGATGAGTGGGAAAAAAAAGGGAACCAAATCTCATACCATTGTGCGAAGGAAAAAAACTACCCCAGTAAATAAAAAGGAGTGGAAAAAAGACGTATAAATATTCAAAACTCAAAAGAAATAGAAAGAGGTAGTGGTGCCTACTATTGTTCAAAAAAAAATAGCTTGGTCTATAAAAGATAAGTGGGATCTGTAAGTAGTGGTCCGAGTAAGTTAACTAGGAATTCCCTCAAAAAGGAGGAAAGTAAGAGGCTGAAATTCATTTCCATGGTGGATACTTTTTCAATGATGATGCATACTCTAATACGTCCCAATAATGATTTATGGTCCTAGTCTATTATTTGTTTCCTAGATTCCTATTTTATGTACTTTGTGTAAAATTGGACATCACCTTTATATAATTTTGGATAACTTGTTGAATTATTTTAGAATTTCATTGTCACCCATGGTACTATGGTCTTTTTTTATTTTACTAGTACTTTATTTTCTATCCTTTATTTTTGTATTAGTTACGGGGTCCACTAAAACCCATTTATTAATTAGATTCCCATATTGGAATCATAATTAACATTCCCCCTTTGATGCAAAGAGCATAAATGTGTATCATCTCCTTAAGTATTCAATGAAATTGTAGCAATCCCTCGGTAAAAATACTATACAATTGATATTTTTCATAAATTTGTTGCATATCTTTTGTGAGTTACACTCTTCTATACTATACAACCAAACACAACTTGTGTGGTATGAGGTATCGCCCCATATGGGGGTTTGGTATATAAAACCCAAGAAACATTTTTGAGGCCATGTACATACCAAAATCATAGGGGAATTTTGTGTATACACAAATCATCAATGTTTTTATCAAGATATTTAATGTAGGGGATGATTTAATGGTGATCTAGGAATATCATGTATGGTATGAAAATAGTGTGGACTAAGGGGGTATGTGAGGCTAAATAAATGGGCAGATTAGGAGGGTTCTCTATCGATATTCTCAAGATAGAAATACCTTCTCGTAGAGGAATGAAAAGCTCTTAAACCTTACCATGGTAGATGGTATGGTCAAGGATAATGGTGGTTTAGATCTCTTGGTCTATGTTATGCTCACTTTGATGGGGGATGTTAGGTTGCATAATGGTTGGCCTTGATATGGAAAGGTCCTATGTATAATCGAGAGGAAAATATGGTACAAGATAAGATAATCAAATATCTAGGGGGAGTATTTATCTCATGAGAAGATAGATGGGATGGTTATCTTTAGGGCGTCACCATCAAGGATGATGAGTTATGACATGATGAGTGTAGGATAAGGTGTAGAGAAAAATAGTTCTCATCTTAGTTAAAATAAGATATTATCTTGAACATTTTTTGGATCGAGAGGAGTGGGGACATAATGGACATGATCAAATCTACCCAAGTAATACCTATATTTCCATAGTCATTCACGGTAGAAGAGTAACTATTACATGGTACTATTTTTTAGCACCAAAATTAGTTTACCTTATTTTGGGCTCATATAGTTACAATTTAGAGCTCAAAATAGTAAAAAACTCTCCCTTTTTTGCATGTTTATGTTTTAGACTCACCAAAAATGGTTTTCATTCCTTGATCTACATGTTCATATGTTACCCCAAAAAATTGGTTAAATATGATATATTTTTGGCCTCTAAAAATTTTCTTGACATTCAAAACCTTTAATTCCTTTGTTGTTGACCCCATTAATTTTAATCCAAGTGGTTAATACTTTATGTTGGGGTTGGTGGAAACTAATTGAATCTAAGTTTCCCCTAGAAACATGCCCTCATTAGCACATGGAGAATTTTAGAAAAATATCCATTAAGCCTTGAGGAAAATGTAAAAATAGTATACCAATGGTTGATAAGTGTCACTCATCGGTGTAATTAGACAAGTCTTAACCTCAACAAGTGAGCTCACCAATAGTGGCCATGTATAATGTAAAAATAAATAGAATGAATTATAAGATTCTAAGATCCCATGAAGGATGGTGACACCGATGGTGGCCAAGTTTCACCCATCAGTGGCTTAAGTTTATGTAGAATCCAAATTCAAAGTTTGCAGGGATCGTTTGAAACAGTGGCACCAATGGAGGTCCTATGGATAATATCAGTTAAATCTATGAATTGAGATAGATGTGAATGAGGCATACATAGAAATAGGTGGTTAGATGTATCTAGTTCACATGAGGTTAATTTTGACATCAATGTAATAAAGGAAAATGAGCTCAAAGACATCAAACCGTGAACTCCATTAAAATGACTAGGGGTATAGTTTTTTTATCATGTCAACCACCTACATGGGTATGGTGGTAAGGGATCCTCCTACATGACCCCGAACTGATGATTCAATCTCTCATATTCATATAATTTCCCATGCATAGAGAACCGGTCCTTTAACCACATATTTCATCAAAACCACCAAAGCTCTACAACATCCTCTGTCCACCTTGGATGGTTTATATATTGTCGTCAAATAATATATGTTGTTTTTCAACATGTCCAAAATCGACCTATAGGTCATAGTATCAAATCCCCACCACTTGGACAAGACCTAACATGTCAATTCTATCTCTGGATAATCCCAATCAATCTACGGCCCACCTATTATTGATACATAGGAAATATGCTCATAATCCCAAACATGTAATAATGTGATATCTATAACGCCACCACCATGACTCTCCAAAATAAATATTTATACAATTATGCTAACATATATTGACCCCGTGAGTACTATGTTTCATTCTCCTCTATGTCTTAGAAAATATGCCACATCCTATGAGATATAGATGCACCTCTTCCATCCACTACTAAAAAATGAGGAAAATAACACTGTAATATGTTTTTGTAACCATGAAACTCATGATGTAATAATAGTAATTAATATAATAGATGTCTCTCATATGATATGTTGTATCTACGGGAACCACCTATACCCACTCTCTAACCAAAATAAATCTCAAAATATAGTACACATCCTCAAGTGTGGTCATCATCTCTCATGTAGGCAGCAAAAATGTACATGTTTCGGTGTTCTACCACTCAAAAATAAATTTTTAATTAAGTTCATATTTGGGGTAGATCCCCAATCATGTTACATGGCATATCCTTACTCTATCTAATAGATCCCTCTTAGAATTGTACATGCACAAGGAAAATAAGGTATCTATGTGATGACCACTTTGATTCTATCTCAAGTGTATATCTCTCTGCAAGCACAAATGAGTACAAAAAAATAGACATCAATACTATTTCAGGCCACATAAAAGTTCATATATTCATCAAAAATATATTATTATTAACATCATTCAGTAATAATTGACCTAGGTCAAAACTGCATTGTTTTAGGTTAGAACTGTACGACATTAACCTAGGACCTAAACTGGACCATTTAGTATGTTTCCAACTTTTCTACCAAAAACATAAAAAAATGAAAAATTATAAATATCAATATAAATCAAGTATTTTTCTACAAAACGATTGCATTAAATGCACTCACCATGTTATATTTTGTATGTGTCTATATATCCTATATCACCCACTAAAATCAAGATTGAATCACTTCTCTAGCCCTCATAATTTTTTACACTCAACGTTATATTCCTCAACTCACTCAATTACAAATTAAAACTAACTTTCTCATATGTTATTTACTATATATAATAAAAAAATTTACTAAAAAATCATGCCCCTTATTTTGACTAAAGTGTACTTTTTCACTAATACTTTTCTCATAGTATAGTTCATATCTTGAAGCTCATTACTCCATTTTACACATTGTTTGTGGCATTGACTTTATGTTTTTGGTACTCTAGTGCCACATCATCATTATTTTGTATTGCACCCACTATATGATTATGCGTACATTTTTATTTCTATACCATACACCCTATTGACATAATTCTATTTTTCATATTATTGACTCTCTCAAATTTTGTAAACTACTATATATTCAACGAATAAGTTATATTCCCCAATATACATTACATCTATAAAAACATTATTTTACATTATTCTGACTCAAGTGTCATGGTTCCTCCATCTAACTTTTTCTAAAAGGAGGAAAATATAGGTCCAACCACATAGGGTCATCCACATTTTATATCTATAAATTTGGAAAACAAAACACTAAGTTATTTTAACACACAAGACCATCCCACATTATATACAATTTCCAAAACAAATTTATATAGGTAAATCATCCATGTAAGGCCAAATCTATTTTCTCAATTATAGAGTTTCAACCTAACATCGTGATATGATAAATCACAATTTGATCGCATAAATATTTTATACACAAACAAATTATAAACACCACAATACCAATATTCTTTAAAAGTGCATGGGACAAAACCAAACACATTTAGGTATACAAACAAGTAGCATTTTCATATTTATGACTTTTACACCCATTCATTATACGATTGGGGTCAATTAGACATTTTTATCGATATTGGCATGGATTATCACAATAGCAATATGACCTAGATCCGTCTGTAGTGGTGTGGTATTATTTTGGGAAGAGTTATAGTGATGCTCTTCCCTTGGTGTTGGGACACTCAATTCCCATATTCACATCTTACAAAAACAATATGTTAGGATTTGATCACCTCCAACTTTGAAAATGCAAGTTTCTATGTCTCTCGAAATATTATTTTCACATAGTGATCGAAAAGAGTGAATTGTAATTGACTCAATTTTTCCCATTTTTATGGATAATAAATTGAATCAAATCAATGTAATAAATTGTATTCGGCACTTAAACATTCTCTTCATTTTCTATTTTCATGTAAAGTGTGTAAATTACGTGAATTGGTGTATAATATTAAAAATCATATCGGGACTTATTAAAAACAATAGTAATGAATAAAAATTAGAGATGTGTAACTCTAAGAATTGATAAAATAGTTCACCTTGAAGGGCTACATCTCTGGGTTTGCAAAACAAAAAAATGATCCTATTCATGATGTAAAATTAAACAAAAATATTACATCAAATTCTTCACATTTATTAAATAGGATCTACAAGCACCTCATACAATCTGTAGGAAGTTTCCACAACTAGCTCTCAACTCTCGGTTGACAATGTTTTCTTCTTGCACCAAACAATCTACTTTAACTACATTTTATCTCTCTGTAAAGGAATAAAAATCTCTCCAAAGGCTTGAATTTTCTCCAATATTAGGAATATGTCTCTATTCTATCTATGTTATTTCATTCTTGTAGGAAAATAATTATAAAGGAAAAAAATCTCCAAGAAAATTTCTTAAAACTCGTAGATAGGCCTAGGACTTAAACACGGTCTTTACACAACCAATCTTCATATATAATTTTAATCATTTATATAGAGTTTACAAGATCGGGCATAGTGGTAAAGGCATATAATTTTACCCACCAAGTAAGGGGTTTGAATCCCCTTTCCACCATTTTATTTTGGCATGTTTATCTCGAATTTGAGAGATAAAACCCATATTATGTCATCGTAATTACTAAGCTAGGTGTTTAGCCTAATGGCTAGGACTCAATGTGGCACATGAAAGGTCATTCATTTGACCCACATAGACCAAATTTTTGTTGGGAGGTGGGTATTTATCCCACATTTTTCATGTTTTGATGGCATTGAGAATTGAAATAGGTCAGCAGGTCATTTTGGTAATGTGGATACAGGTAAAGATTGATCCTTTTGTTGGCTTAGCCAACCCACCTTGTAATACATATCAATTGTGTGTGTGTTGATAAAATAAGGTGGTGATTTTATACCCCTTTCTATGGTGAGTTATTTATGTTTATCTCTGCTTCTCGGTTGTTATGATCCCTTTACTTTTTAGTAGTTATGGTGTGGCTCGATGAGCTATGTATCAACATGACTTACCCTTTGAGGTGGCTCGGCCACCAAGCTAGAAATGAGTTAAATCCTCTTACTCAACCTTGGATCACCTTACAACTCACCAAGTTGGTTGGATTATTTATAAAATACTTGGTAATTAGTCCACATGCATCTATAGTTGGACCTCCATGAGCTTGATATGAAAAATCACATGATCAACATAGTGAAGAATGGTAAAAATCCCCTCCATATAAATCATGGAACCCACCGACTGTTTGGCCCCTATTTGGCATATGTTGTGGTCCCCACCATCAATTTTTTAATACTAAAGGAAAAAACCCATTATTTTTCTTGAACAAACTACCACTTATCACTCCCACATTCTATCACTTGGTGCATTCTCATCTCAAAATTTAGTATTATGCAACTTATGTTCTATTTTTCTAGCTGACCCTAAATGTTTTTAAAAAGTATCTTCCTCATACGAACTATGTTTTCCTCTATTAAAAATGCATAAAAATATATTATGTATTACTTATTTGTAATGAAATTACTTAGATAGATCTCAATATCAACAGTAATATAATACTAAAATATAGAGAAATTATCATAATATGCAAGTATAATGACTTTGAAACTTTGACTTGGAAACCTTCCAAACCATATAATAAGACTCAAGTTCTTAATATGATGATAATATCCTACTCTATAACTCCTATATATACCCTACTATACAACCTAGAGTCGTAAGGCTGACCCACTAAGCATATGAAAGTATAAATAAATATGATATGACATGATAATAGATTATGTTATCCATGTCTTGGTTATTCATATCCTAATATATGACCTAGGGTTAAGGGTGTAGCATGCCCCTCACCTTGAAAGTAACATTGTCCCAAATTTTGGACAATTTTGAATGTTTCTTCACATAAGTGGATTCCTCAATGTCAATGATATTTGGATGTTTCTGCAATAAATATTCCTTCTCCCAAGTTTTATTTTCTTTATCATGGATCTTATCCTTGATTTGATACTCATGGATTACCTTCTTTTGTTGGTGTGTAATTTTTCTTTGATTTGTTTAACATTTGAATGGATCCTCAAGGTTTATATAGTGGGTGGTGGATGGAAATGAGGAGATGTTTTTGATCAAATGTATTTTTAGGTGTCTTAACTAAATGAATATCATAAAAAATAATTGAATATTTTTATCCTCTCCTAAGAATTTGGTTTTTTATAAACTAGAGGTTGTTTATCTTCCATTATAATCGATTGTGATTTAGGCCCCTTAATGAGATGCATTTGAGTTTCCATGAGTAATTAATTTTACTTTGCAATCATGACCTAAAATTATGAGACTAGATAAATAAAATATTCAAATGTGCATCCAACTTATTATTGATAAAATTATGTGTGCTTTCAAATTCAATCAATATTGTTACTTGATGTTCCTTTAAATGACCCCTCACCTTGAGGGTTTGTGGGGAGATAACACCTAACAATGCATGACAAGAAATAGTAGGTTGGGAATTTCCAAAACATAGTTCATTTATAACCTATATGTCTTTTTTTTCATCTTTGAATTCATCATCACTGGTCTCTATTTAGAAATTATTTTCAATACATTGATGTCCTTTATTGTATTTTCTATCACAATTAAAACACAATCCATTTTCTCATTTCTCTTCAATTTGTTGAAGATTTGATCTAGTAGGTTGAGGGAGTGATGGTGGGTAAGTGCATGGAAATGGGGGACTAAAAAACAACCAAATTTTTGGTTTGAAGCGATACACGAGCATGTTTTAGAAAGCATGATCACATTATGAATAAATAGGATTGGTAATTACTAAGCCTAATATGCAAGCTCATTATAATGCACATGCGTCCATGTTTATAATGTGGTATATATGCTTTTGGGAGGGATATATTTACTAAAATAAATGGTTTAATTATTTCATTTCTTAATATTTATACTTCATTAAATTTATTTTAATAAATATAGGAAATTAGGGTCACTTTGCACCTTGTGGAACTAGTCTCGCAGCTCCATCACTCACAATTTAGAAGACAGTTGTTTCATATTCTAATCTAGTTAGTACATAGGTATTTTTCTAGATTTCATCATTTAGCATAAAGCTTTTTGGGTTTAAATTCTACAATCGATGTCTATTTTGGGAAATAATATAGTCATTGTTTAGGTTTTGGATCATTTTGTATTGTTTATTGGCATTTTTAGGAGTGTTAGATGTTTCAAATTAGACTTTACAAACCTCACAACTCCCAAAGGTAGCAACAATTGATCAAATATACGGACTCATGCAATTTCTTACAACACATAATAAATTAGAACACATATGTAAGTTTTTATTGATTCAAATAATAAAAGGAATGTTCATCATGAGGTCAGTGAAGGATCTGAAACATCAAGATCTTCATTGAGATACAAATCATCAAGGTTATGGTCATCAAGAGCATGATAAGAGAATATCACCATGAGTGATGGTGGAAATAATCTCAGGCTCACAAATAATACATATTTTATGAGAGTGTCTCTAAACACTTAATAAATGTTAGGTAATGAACTCACATCTTGCAAGTTAGGGAGGTGAAATTTTTAGTGTTTTAGTATAGTGTGGAGGTCAAGAATATGGAATTCATTCTCAGAATTTCCTCCAAGTTTTATTCCTAATTCATTTGGTGAACATGTATAAGTTTTTTAAAAGGTTTAACAAGGTCCATTATTCCATTCATTGAAGTGCGGTAAAAGACTAATTCTCTAGCAATCCTAGAAAGGATAATTTTGCCCATTTCAGAGCATGTGTGCATCCTCTGGGTGGGTTATGAAAAGATATTTTGTATCCAAAGGTGGTTTTTTAAATCCTTGAAGGTTTTATAATTATTTTAGGATGATTTAGGAATTTTTTTCATCATTAAGGGATAGTCATGCTCAACAAAGGGGTTTTCAGTACAAGGAATGAGCAGTCAAATTGTGAACCTTGACTTATCTAGCTGATTCCAAGAGCTCCGTAAGGAGTTAGGAGGAAATAAAGTAGGTACCAAAAATCTTGAATAATCATTTACATTTTAGGAGCATCCATTTTTATCTAATGCCACCAAAGGTGATGTTATTAACATCTCATACTCTCAAAAACACATACCTCCCAAGAGTATTTCTAAACACTTAATTAGTGCTTGGTAATGATCTCAATACATTATGGAGGTTGGGAACAAGTGATTCACCTTCAAGTTCTAATTCCATGTGGATAAAATTGATCAAAATGGTGTTCTCCACAATGGTATCAGATTCTTCTCCACAATGGTGTGAATCAAGAAGACTCCTAAGTTTTATAACCCAATTATAGGTAGATTTATCTTCTAATAATCCTTCTTAAATGAGATATTGATATTTTCTTGTTGAAAACCCAAAATAGGGTTTCGAGATAACCCTATAGGGATAAAATTCATATTTTTATCATACACACCCTTTTTGACTCATTTACATATTGAATAAGCTTTAAGAGGATTAAATTCAAGTTTCTTATTTTATAACCCAAATATGTGGATGCCTGATATGCTCCCATAATTAAGCTTTAGGTGAGATAAATCATGACATTTAAAAAAACACGGTCAGGTTTGGAAGTAAATGCTAGATTTCATGAACTACTAATATATATGTGTAATGAAATTACATAGATAGATTTGATTGCAGAAGTAATAGAACACCAAAATGTAAATAAATGATCACAATATGCATGTATAAGTTATAGGACTAAGGTAATAGAAATATTCAATCCCTTTCCTCTTAATAGACATCAATATGTACATCCTTACCATCACTATGCATCCTTCCTATAACTATCCTACCTTCAGTTCAACCTTCGCCTTGACTCAGAGGAAATTTATAACAAGTTCTTAACTTTTTTTAATGTTAAAGGATGATTAACCAAGGTGATAAATTAATTCAATAATATTTAGTGAAAGATAAATTCCTCCAGAGGCCTAAAATTAACATTTTTAGTCATTTTGCAGCTAGAAAACACACTTCAAGAATGTTTAGGGAAATTCTAAAGCATGTGCAGGTGATTTTAAAGAGAATTGAAGGTGTCCAAAGTAATTTAAGAAAATTTAGGAAAACAAATATCATTCAGGATCCATATGTTTAACAATGGGTATTCGTGGTATAGGGAATGAGAGATTCAACAGTGAATGTTATATTCTATATAATATTATGGGAGTTCTGAATGAGTTTAGAGGGTAAAAATATGCATATAAATGTGTAATAAACACTCACTTAGACAACAAGTGTAATCGGGAGAATCATGAGGTCTCAGAAGGATATAAAACATCAAGAACCTCATTGAAATCCAATTCATCAACGAGAATGATCATCATCAACATGATGAGAAAGGATCATCAAGAGTGATGACAATCGTCATCTTGAGCTCACAAACGATGCATATTTCTTGAGATTATTTCTAAAAATTATTCAATACTTGGTGATGTGCTCACATCTTGCAATTTAGGGAGTGGATTTCACAGTGCTTCAATGCAGTTGGAGTTCAAGAAGATGGATCTCACCCTTAAACATTCCTTCAAGTCTCATTCATGGATCAATCCTTGCATATAGAGGATGAAACCTATTTCCATGAGGAGAAATCAAGTGAAGATGTGTCTAGATACTATAAGCATGTTTCCACTCATGTGAAATCTTAGTCAAGGAAGTGAATTATGAAGTTAAAAAGGGTTTCATCATGTTCAAAGGTGAAATGGGAAGCTCATAGAGTAAGTTGAGGATCATCATATCTTAACTCTGCCATCATGTTCAAACCTATTCAAGGAACAAGCCAAGATGAGCTAGTCAAGCTACCGATGCATTCAAGACCATCATGTGTGAAGGATCAAGACATCATCTATCTCCATGAGAGGAATATGAGAAAAGATGTGTATGAGTATCCTAAAGTTGATTCCATCTAAAAATAATCTTGGATTTAGGAAGGGTAAGAGTATGATCTTCATATAGAGCACCATGTATGTAAGGATGATAAATATTTTGAGTTTCACTTGATCTGTTCTTACAAACTCATTCGAACCTTGTAGTGTGATCACACTTCAAAAGAGGAAGGACATTACAACCACCTCATTTCAGTCCAACATGTGGCCACATGACAAGAATCTCGTTCAGTGACAAATCCTTCCATATACATGGTGAATACCTATTTCAGTAAGTGATAGATGATAAAAAAATTGTTTGAGCATCATGGAGTTGATTTCAGATCACTAGGGTTAATTGTGGAGGCCTATAAAATTAAGAGAGTGATCTTCATTCTATCCTTGTAATTATAAGAGAACATATTGTTCCCATCACAATGTATATCTCATAAAAAACATTTCTAAACACTTAAGTCATCACTTGAGGTTTTTAATCATGATTTCAACTCATGGTAGCTAATTTTTACCACTTTTTCTGTTAGAAGTTTCATCACTTAAAAAACAACCTAAGGTGTTATGAAGGTGTTTTCAACTCAAAAAATTTGGCCCCATCCTCAAGAGATCTTCACCCATGCTAAAAAATAGTATATTTATGATAGTACACATTCTTAGGGTTAATTATCAACATTTACAAATATTCACCTATCACTATGTGGTGACCATCTCTATAGATTTTGCAAATTTAGGGCCATTTTTGTCTCAAACCAAAAGGGGAAGTTGTATTGTCTTAAAAGTCTTCATGAAAACTTCAAGTATTAAAGAAAAATGGATGTTTCTATTGGATCTCAAATGTGCACCCACACCTAAGTTATAGACAACTCTCGGGATTTGAGACAACATGGGATTGTCTCTCGGTTGTGGACTTGCAAAACGAGACCAACCTACAGAGAAGGTCATCTCCTCTACCGACTCCTAATGCTAACACTAATCCTAATACTGAAATAAAATCCTAACCTAAAAGGGCCAAGGGAATATGGATAGAAGGATATGCGAAAAGAGGAAATCCTAAGCAAGGGCGGTGATAACACCATAAAAAGTGGTTGTTGAGATATTTCCACGAGGGAAGGAAAGGGAAAAAACAAGGGAGAAAGGGAAGAAAAAACGTGCCCCAAATCAAGAAAATTGCATCCTCCACTCACACATGCATTGAAAACACTACTAAAATGAAACACAGTAAGTAGGAAATGCACAAACATGCCAAAAATGAAAGAAAAGGCAAGACTGCAAGTAAAACAAGCTAGGAAGAAAAAATGCCACAAAATAGATTCTACATGCTTAAAATATGCACAATTTCATTATATTCATGGCAGAAGGCATGAAATTACATTACAAAGGCCATATTCGAGGTCTGGAACTCATGGGAAATTGGTCACCATTTGGGCATGGTGTCGTTACAAAGAAAACTTGACCCTTCAAATGAGGGGTTTTTACATATATATAGGAATTTGTCTCACCTACCCTCAATAAATCCCTGACATGTGGTTGAAAAACCCCAACTACCACCATCAATGTGGTAGTTGAGTTGTCTTTTCACACCTGATTAGCCTGATATGTGACCCATGAGCCATCCAACCATGTTGGGATGCATGATTGTCTAACCGCATTGGGTCATACAATCCTAAAGCAACTTGCCCAACTAGGCGACCGTTGAAATTTCACTTCCATCCATCTAACCTCTATCTATAATACCAGCTAGTACACCTCCCGGAAAAATAAGTGACCCAACCATCTTGCAGACCTATCCAACCATGTTGGGTTAGGCAATTATTTATCCTCCATCTCGTATAACTATGTCGTTGAACGATCTGTTTAACCTCGCACCCGTCCAACCTTTGTATGTAAAAATGTTGAGACATCTAATTTTCTAACCAATCCAATCTGGGTAGGATGTCTGTCCAACACCCATCCAACCCCCTGGCCATCCAACTCGGCCATCCAACCTCTAGGGGCCAACTTCCAAAGGTAATATCTCAAGCTCTCGTATGAGTTTTGGAGTGAAATTTTATATGATTCCACCTAAAAACAACCCAATGAATCCATTATTGGAGGTATAAATATCCAATTTTGAATTTATCACCTCCAAATGGCCCATTCTTTCTCATAATTTCTAGTTGTACTCCAAAAGAATGAGTTGCCTCAGAAATTGTATAATGTTTTAAGATGTATCGTCTTTTCCACCATGTAGGGCATGGAAAATGATTTCCATATGAAATTTTTGGGATTATAATTCCTCATGTGGATATTATAATATTTCTTTGAATCTCATGTCCTCTTTCACAATGCATGCTTCTCAAGGCCCGAAAGTGTGCTTCGGCCGAATAGGCTCCAAAACTTCAAACTTCCATGCGAATCACTTGATGATTCCTAAACCTGAAATCATAGTTGTATCCCTCTATATCACTTCATGAAGCCCTATATATTTCTCAAACCCATTGTGAAGTACCTTTCTCTTATGACATTTGAGACTGAAATTTGATGGTTGTTTGGGTGTCTTTTAATTTTGAATGGTTAAGTCCACTTATAATGAGTTATCCAAATTAACTTGGGGGTGAATTTGGGATAATAATTTGGTGACCTTTAGGGAAATATTACTACTAGCTGAAGAGACTAGTAGCCTTGAAGAATCCATTAGGCATGGAGTCAAGCCTAACCTTGAAGAAACTAATCTTTAATTTCAAAAATTGTCCTCTAGACTCATGTGAACTTAGTTCCTAGACTGTAACTACCTTGGTTACTCTTAAAGATGATTTTGGGATTTTCTGATTATACCTGTAGATTCTCCCAAAATTGAATTTTTACCAAGGAAGGATGAGGAGAATCTGAACTCCGCAAATGATCTATTGGTCTTGAAAATATATACTATGAAAGCTTTCCCAAAATTTGATTCTACCACGATCCACAAAACTTATACACAAAGAATAAAATCATACATACCCCAAGTGGCATATGTAGAGTGTGCATAATCACTTCTTCTACTAAAATCAAACCTACCTACCCTATGCTAACCAAAAGCAAAGGATATTAAACAAAACTTGCAACGGGTTGTGAGAAGTAGCATCCCTTCCTCGGAAAATTCAGCGATGTGATCTATTTGTAAATAAAAGAACATGGTGGAAATGAAAACATGCCTTGCACTCCCAAGTTATTTAAAGTATCAGTTACAAAAATGATAAATTCCTCCTCTGATTTTTCTACACTTGGTTGGAAGTGTTGCACTTGATCCTTAGTACACTGAAATTCATCCTCATGATTTGAAGTGAGCATGACTGGCATTCTAGAAGGTGCTTCTAGCAGCAGATGTGTACTTTCATCTTCTTCTACAAATAGTCTTGCAAAATAATTTGCCTCCTCCATGATGAATTTTAATTTTATAATGACATCATCATATTTATCTTCCTCCTCCATGGATGGCTGATGAGGAACTCTTGTAGAAATAATCCTATTGTGTTAGAAGACAAATGGTGGGGCTGCAAAAGTGGTGAGCTCAATGGGTTCCTCTTCACCAATGCAATATTTCAGGCCTGATAGAAAATCAGCCTCTTCATGATCAAGCATTGTAAGATGCTCCTCATGGATCTCATCTTCTATGTGCTCCTCTTCTTGAAGATTTGGAGTTGATTCTTCCTTCACTTATTATTCTTCTTTTGGTGAAGACAAAATAACAACAACTGAGAATATAATGCCATCATGAAAGTTGGATTCTAAGAAAACATATTGTTGATCATCCTCTTGTGCTTACTATGTTATAAAATTAACTTCTACCTTTTATTTTTGATCCTCAACCTCCATTAAGGGCTTAGCCAATAGTGGCATCTGATCAGACTCAAAATTTAAATCCCAATCCTTCAAACTTTATATGAATTCTCTTCTGTTGGGATCTTCAATTGATTTTTGTATTTTTTGTTGTGGGGGGAAGGAGTAGGATCTTCCTTGGAGAGATGGATCATTGGAAGGAAAGAGGGTACAAAACTAAAGGTGGGATGGAAAAGGAAGAAGATGGATAGAGGAATCCATAGTGGGAAAAGGTAGAAAAAAATAGGAACATGAAACTCAGGATGAGATTGTGTAGGTTGGGAAGGAGGAATGGGAGAGATGTAGGATAAAATTGTGGGGTTACCCCATTGATAGTTTTACCAACATTAGATTAGTAAGCCTCCATTTCTTCAACCCACTTGTAATCCGTGACATTATTTCAACCAAAAATTGTAGCTTCTATTGAAGGTTGAACCAACTTGGTGCAAATCCATGTCCATGTGTAGGGATTTTTGAAACCAATCATGGCCACCTTTACCATTTATGTAACTCTATCTTACACCATGCTCATCTCAATCTCCTCTATTTGCCTCTGAAATCATCTTCTTCCATGAAATTGCCACCATCACCTACATAACCTTGTCCTTGATAAACATTTTGGTTAGAAGAATAACCATATGGGTCATTGGAGGGTGGGTTATGCACATATTCTTGATTATAGGGCTCATAAAACTGATTTAGAGGGGTTTGACACTAAGGGGATGGAGGGGGATGGTTTTTCTGCTGTAACAAACAAATCCATCATTACAAAAATTCATGAATGAATGAAAATGGAAAGATATGGAAGAAATATATAAATTCTTTGTAAAGAACAGGAAGGGTATGCAACCAAAATAATGGGTTGGTCGAGATCTTTGGAGTATCTAGTTGTACTTGAACATACTTCCAAAGGCTGAAATTCCACCAAGAGCACATAAAACTTGATGAAATAAAAAATGAACTAAAGCACACACCTGTCAAATGTATAGCTTGGAATGATCCATCCCACCAGGCATGCCAAAATTGTTGGAGCTCAAATGTGCACCCACGATCGAGTCATAGACAACTCGGGATTTGATACAACATGGGACTGTCTCTCGGTTGTGGGACTGAAAACTGATATAGACCTCCGAGAAGGCTAGATCCTTTACCTACTCCTAATGCTAACACTACTCCTAATATAGAAATCAAATCCTAACCTAAATGTGCTAAGGGACAAGGGATAGAATGAGATGTAGAAAAGGGGAAATTCTAAGCTAAGGGTGGTGATAACACCAGAAAAAGGGGTGGTTAAGCTATCTCCACAAGGGGGAGGAAAGGGGAGAAAATAAGGGAGAGAGGCAGACAAAACGTGTCATAGATCAAGAACCCTACATCATCCACTCACCTCTACATTGACAACAATATAAAAATGGAACCTATAAGTAGGAACTGCAAAAACATGCCAAAAAATGAGAGAAATGCAAGAGTGTAAGTAAAACAAGCTAGGGTAAACAAAAAATGCCACAAAAAAGATTCTACATGCTTAAAATATGAACAATTTCATTATATTCATGGTAGAAGGTAAGAAATTACATTCCAGAGGCCGTATTCGAGGTCTGGAACTCATGGGAAATTGGTCACCATTTGGGCATGGCGTTGTTACAAATAAAAATCAACCCTTAAAATGAGGGGGTTGTTACATATATATAGGAATTTGTCTCACCTACCCTCAATAAATCAATAATAGGTGGTTGAACAAAGCCAACTACCACCATCAATGTGGTAGTTGAGTTTCCTTTTCATGCACGATTAGCCTAATCATGACACATGAGCCATCCAACCAGGTTGGGTTAGATGAATTTCTAACTACATTGGGTCATACAACCATGAAGTAACCTCCCAACCAGATGACCACTAACCTTTCATTGTGTGCCTTCCAACTTTGTGAGGTTGGATGGTTATCTAACCTTCATCTATCTTTGTTAGCGATGAGGCCACACAGGCCACCAAGTGACCCATCCATCTTTCGACCCGACCAACCATGTTGGGTTGGATGACCGTCTATGCTCCATCCATACAACTATGTCGATGAATGATCTGTCTAACCTCAGCCCCATCTAACACCCATCTAATGTTAGGTTATGGATCTTGTTTTCATGTGAGAAAGCATTGAAGATTGTAAACTAAGAGTACTATACACTTTCCATAGTTGTCTCGCTAGGGTTCAAGGTCGGGTTGGGCCCCGAGCAGGTCCAGGCATAGCCCCGAAAAAAATTGGCCTTAAAACGCGTGCCCAATATACCGAGAAACGTGCTTTTCTCATATGGGCGTTTTTTGACCCATAGGTTTATGGGATGGTTTTGACCCATGGTTTTGATACCCATGGTTTTTTAAAGCTGCTTAAGCGATTATCTATTTATATGGTTTTTGCATATGGTAGGGATAATATAACATTACATATGTGTTTTAAATTCAGTGTGAATGTTGTAGAGTATTTTGAGCATAGCTCCAAATAGATCTAGGTATTGTATTGAGAGAGCAGCGGCTTGTAATAAAATCTGAGCAAGTGATTCTTGGTGGATGTAGCCCAAATTGGGTGAACCATGTTAAATACTATCTCTTTGTGTTGTGTTATTTTATTCTACAATTTTATTTGAGATCTATAATATTTTCTACATATTAGTTTCTATTGTTACGATTCTATGAGGGATTATTCCACATATTTTATCCCTTATTTCCTAACACTAATCCCTGGCCATCCAACCCCAGGCCGTCCAACCTCTAGGGCCAACTTCAAGAGCAATATATCAAGTTTGTAGACACAAAATTCGTGTCTTACGATCCTTGTGACCCACATCTCATCTCGCAACCTAAACTCATCACCTAAACCTTACACAATTATTTATTAATTACCTTGTAATTGATAAATCCACATCACCTTATCCGCCACCTCACTTTGCCACCTCATCATGACCTAGCCCTAACCTAAACTAACCTAATTAAGACCCATGACTTGGTCTAGAGACTCACATCCATAACTAATGCCTCCTTACTCGCACCCAAAGCCGACCTTCTAGCCACTTGACCAAGCCCGGCTGATCTCTCGGGAGAAAAGCGGGGAAGGTGGGCTATTTTACTAAAAATAGCCTACTTTTTCTTAACCGATGCAGTTCTACTCGACCGCCGTCGGTTACGCAACCGCCATCGGTTCCACAGTAAATGGGCTTCCCAACCAAAACAACGGATCGGAATTTCATTTTGGAGATCGGTCGAAGGATTTTGAATCAAAGGAGAGTCCAAAGTGATTAGCGAGTCGAACTTCACTTGACCAAGCGAGAGGCGAGTGAAGAAACCGGAAGAGTTGGCGCCAAGGAGATCAAGCTGCATCTTCGTCAAAAACCCGATGTAAGTTACATCTTGCATGTCCTCCATTATAACATTTCTTATGCTTTTGGAATTACGGTCCTCCCAAATCCGTTCTGAATCCATTATCCAACGTACCATTGCCTCTAACTATCATTCCTTAGCTTCTAACCATCCCATTTCCCAATACCATCCAAAAATCAGCCATTACAAACTCCACACCAGCCCGAGAAGATCCTAGAACCCACCGGTATCGGTTATCGATGTTAACCGCCATCGGTTATAGGTAACAGACATCGTTCCTTTGATCAAAACCGGGAAAAACAGCCTTTCCCTACCCGGTTCAGCCAAGCAATTTGATTGATATTTTACAATATTTTGTGTTAACTCATGTTAGCGGGAAGCCGACCACCTTCAAAAGGAAGTTTTACATTTCTGGGCCCAAGGCGATTTCCTCATTTATTATCTAATCAAAATCTTGTGGTCTTGTGTTCTTATTTGCGGTAGTCCTTCCCAGGACAAAAAGGAGTTCTTCGCGATCGGCTGATCTTTCTCTACGATGCGCGCACATCATCTCGACATTCTACACGGGTATTCCTCCTAACCCTAACCTTATCTCTTTCTATAAGGAGCGAAGCATTTCCAGTGAAACATTTTGGCACGCCAGGTGGGACCCATTTTGGGTTTTTCTTTATTTCTTGCTTGCTTTTATTATAGGGAGCATACTTGCTTTGTTTTCTTCTTCTAGAGATATTCACGGGGTATTTTATTATTACGGTAAAAGAACTTGCTTTGTTTTTGCATCTTGCATTAGTAAAAGTCATCTCTTTTGCTTCATCGAATATCACTTTCGATTTGGGTTTTAAAACACATGCATTACATTCTGCTGTTGTTTTCAATTCTAGTGAACATAGATTAAGTAACGTCGTACACGTGGAGGTGATATCCACGGTATTGACGAAATTAACCTTAGTTTCTTTGCACAACACATCTTAGAATCACTTCACAATTAACACAACACTCAAACATCCCCCCTTTTTTTCCGCGGTATTCCTCCGCCCGATTGAGGTAACCTTATAAGCCAAAACAACTTGACATTTCCCCTAAGTCTCTTGTTTAGGATTCTGACATCATTCTACGTCTAAAGGCATAAGCCCACAATAATTAAAATTAACCCTAAGGTTAATCTCTGCATTTGCGTGTGCATCTTGCTTGTTTGCTGTTCTGTTTTCTCTGTCATACTCTGTCTTTTGTGATCAATAAGTTGATAAAACTACTCAACGTTGCTAAAAATCAAATTAGCAGCCCCTTTGTATCTTCTTATCCTAGATTTTTTTTTTTTTGACACCGACATCGGTTAAGGGACCGACGTCGTTTCCCCTTGGCCGACACCGGTTAGTAAACCGATATCGGTTACTGTCTCTCTCAGCCCCTGACAAACCAGCAACTTGCCAAATTCACCATTCTGAGGTTGTTTTTGTTCTTGATAGATTGAAACTTTCCTGTGTGTTCTGGTCTATGGTTGTCATCACTCGGAAGCGAGCCGCTGCCATGGTTTCACACGCTTGCTCTGTTTCTTTGCCTGAATCACCCCCTTCACATTCTATAGGAAACCCTACGGACACCAGTGAGATCCCCCAAATTCCTGTAGGAGACAAGGACTTTGCCAAATTTCTGGATGCTAATCCCAGTATTGTCTGATACTATTTGTCTCATACCCACGACCGTCGCGCTTTGATGGTCGGCTCCTTATGGGCATGCCTATTAGTATAGCTGCTCATTTAGCTCCTACTCCTCCCGATAACAATACCTTACTTCCCACATCACTAGCCCCGTCTCCCAATCCGACGGCGGCGAGGTTCATCGACCCGATTAGCTTTCCTTTTGTTAATCTTGGACCCCATGTATCGCCACCACCAACTGCCCTATCTCATCTCTCTTTGAGACCACTCCATTCATGACTTACTCTCTGCCACCTATTCAAACGAGCTTTCCTTCTCAAGCTCAGCCTACCTTTTCATTCCCATATACGTATCCATTAACCTCAACACCTTATATGGGACATCCCTATTCTGTGGCACCATCATCTCATCCACCACGAGTTTCATCAAGCGAATGATGGACAAAATGCAAAACACAGGCTTCCGTTTGAGGAAGTCGTAGCGCCTGACATACGAGCAAGTTTGTGGGAGCCCATTCACCCTCTGTCCCCCTTCATTCATATCCTCCTCAATGGGAGTTGCCAAAGTTTACTCGTTTTAACGGTAAAGAGGATCCTCAACAACACTGCGATCATTTAGACATGCTTGTTATTTGATTGCCCATGATGATGCCTTGTTACTCCGCACCTTTCCCATGTCCTTATCGGGGCTGCCTTGGAGTGGTATAGTGCTTTAACCCGGCCTCAATCTTCTCTTTTAACCAACTAGCCCAATCTTTCTTGGATCATTTCTCCATTAACATTGCCAAAAGTATCTATCAACGACCTCTATGCCATCCGACAATTCGAAGGCGAATCTATCGCAGATTTCGTTGGACGATGGCGGGGCCTTATCAACCAACTTACGTATGCCTTGCCTCAAACCGAACTTATCGAGGCTGTTTTACGCGGGCTGCGCTAAGCACATCTCCCCTACCCTCCAAATTCAAACTTTCCGTACATTCGGCGAGGCCTTTACTATGGCTCGAAAATTAGAAATTCGAGCCTTAGAGGAAGAAAGCTGCTGCGGTTGCGCAACAAGAACTCCACTTTCCGAACTCCTGATTCTACCAATAAACCAAATACCACCACTCCTCACGCGTCCACCTCTTCTAAATCAAAAGGAGCTGTCCACGCGGTGATGGTCAAATCCCAATCACCGTCCAATACTCCACCAAAAACCACCTATAAATACAAAGCTGAGCCCACCAATTACACTCCCTTGGGAGAAACTTATGGCGTCATCCTAGAGAAATTGCTCAAAGCTGGGGCTATCACCTTGCCCCCTGTAAAACCTCACTCTGGGTTTGACTCCACCATGTGATACCTTCTGAGTACAAAAAAATGACTTTTGTAACTTTCACCGTAAAAGGACATAGTCATGAAAGCTGCAAGATGTTGAAAAACATAGTGCGGAAATGGTTGATGCGGGGGATATAACACTCGATAATCCTAACGCCCTGCTAACTTGAAATCTGAAAATTTTCAACAAGCCATTCCCGAATCACTCGTCCAGGCAGCGTAAACCAAGATATCTTAGGCGAGGAGAGTGTTCATGAGATCCATGCGATCTTCGATTCTCGGCCAAAAGCCTCTATCGAGAAAATTTTGAATCAAGCCTCTTCACTAACACGGGCCGAACCTCCTTTACCACCATCAAGCCAAGCGAAATCGTTCCTTTACTCATAGAAGAGTTAAGCGCCCCTGAGCTTCCCTTCCCATCATGAGTCTTCTTACACCACATCCCTCTGAGACTATGTGAGCGGATCTTTATCTAATTTATCTATTTCCCAAACGTCCCCTTCTACCACTCTTGCTACACAAGAGGAAGGCTCACCACTCCTTTTGACATCCTTAGGCGAAATCTCTTACACTAACATCACCACATTCTTTTAACATGACAGATCTCCTCGAACACGCCCTCCTACCTATTAGTCCCTCATCGCCTAAATCTTTTCAACGACCGGTTGACCTCCTGACATCTATTGATACAGTGCCTCATCCGCCTCTGTGTCACACCCGATGGTGGAATTACAACTCACTTTTCCTCTGTACCAAAATTACAAATCACACACAGAGTGTCATTCCACGAGAAGATAGACGAGGCCCTATGGGAGCGTTTGAGTACTCTGTTTCTACTCAAATGCAAATGGTGATCTGATGTCTCCACCATTTACCCGAAGTGCTTACGAGAAGCTTAAAATGCCCTGTTCTCACCTTCACCCCCTCACCTCTACCAAACGCCCCGTCCACTTCTATCAACTTAACCAGATCTTCCCCTACACTTGGGACCTCACCAATGCCCAGTCTAACACACCCGCCTAAGCGACTCGATCTATCCAAAAATAAATCCGTTCCGCCACCTAGGAGACGAACGCAATCCGGGCCTCTATCACAATTAAAACCCTCATCGTCACACCCACCTTCCATATTGGGACCTCATCCCTCCACATTACACCAATATATCATACCTCCGTTGTTTTTTACGCAAAAGCGACCTCGCCTTTACACCTATCTGAGAGATCAAAGGGTATCACAACATCGTTACCCCACGTATCCGGTCCACCTATCAACCCTAAACCAATCCCATCATCAAAGGATTTATTTTCTGTCACTCCCCTTTCTCCGTGGTTGTTTCCTGCTACCATGCCATCTGTAGCCTCATCATCTAACCAATTTGACGTAACCGTATCTAGAAACCACGTTTAGTGAAAAACATGTGTCGGCACCCTCGGCTAAACCACCACCCATACGAACTAAACACGCCCAAACATTACCACAACCCACACAATCAATACCCTCATCTTCTTCTGATTTTGACCCACTCAAAGGATCTTACGCCAAAATCCTTGCTATGTTGGTGGAGAATGCGACCATCTCCCTACCTCCACTTAGACCTTATGACCCGTCTAAGCCCCGACCTGTGGATTATGATGAGTCTAAAATCTGCGCCTATCACCGCACACCTGGACATGATGTAGAAGGATGCAAAGCTCTAAAAACCATCCTTCGCCAGTCACCTCTTCCGGATACAAAGGTTAAGAAAGACAACTTACGAAGGGAGAGACCTCTAGCGTCAATTCCCTCTACTATACCATCTGTCCCCGCCTCACCAAGATCGATCATTATTACAACCCCACCTCTTAAAGACCATGAATTATCCCAACCATCTTCTTCATCTCAGGTCTACGAGATTAATATGATTAGTGTCATACTCGAGACGAGAAAAACAATGGGAAAGCGAAAAAAACACACTGCGGCATCTCTTTCTCCTTGACCATCCCGATTACACCACCACCTAAAGTGGTTATTCGTGGACCCGCCTATCCGTCTCTAATGGAGTTGCCCACCGAACCATGATCAAACGGCTTCATCAATCGCAGTAAAAATGACACTATATGATCTCATTCGGACCTCTGAATCTCATCGACAAGCTCTCGTTGAGATCCTTGAGGATAGAGGTTTTACCCAACGAAACCCTGCCCGTTACCTCCATTCTAACACCCAATCACGTTGCCTCTCTCACCAAACAATCCATCTCCCCCACCACTTCTGTCTCAAAACAACAAGCCGCTGCGGTTAGTTTCTCGGAAGATGAAATTATCGACTTTGGTACAGAAGACCCTGACCCTGCCCTTTTCATTTCCGCTTACGTCCGAGACATTCGAGTACGTTGGGTTATGATTGACGGGGGCGCTAGCCTAAACATCATCTCTTCAAAAGCCTTCCAACAAATGAACATCCCTTCTAGTTGCATGTGTGCCAACCCCATCATGTTGCGATCATTCAATGACGCTATTACTTCTACCTTAGGCACCGTGATCCTCAACATTCGCGTAGGCCCACGTACTTTGCCCGAACTCTTCTATGTCCTTGAAGGAGAGTTCCAATATAATATATTGCTGGGTCGTCCTTGGATCCGGGCCATGGGATGCGTTCCCTCAACATTACATCGATGTATAAAATTTGAGTACGAGGGGAAGTCCTACTGCTGTAAAAGCTGATCCTCCCCCTTGAAACTTGCAATATATGTTATACCGCCCAAGCGATGTGCTTATACCAATTAAGACACCCATACATTCAACCCACCATCCTCTTGAAATGTACCTCAACCATCCACCTCAAGCTGCACCTCGCCTTGGTGATGAAACCACCGTCGCACAAACCACTTCTCTTCCCATGACTAACATCCCAACCTCAGGCCCCTTAGTAGATGTTTTCATCGCCTCACGCTGAGGAGTACCGCTATATAACGTTAGTTCTTTCCCTACCCCCGGGAGTACGGACAATTACATGCGCATCCCACCTACGGCCGTCGCGTGGGGAGGTAATCTCTTACGGACCACCCCATTGTCGCACTAACCTAACGTATGGGGGTGTTGGCGCATCCTCCATTACCCACTGAACCTCCTCTTGGTGTGGTTCCCTTCGATCCGATTTTCAATACTTGACAAATCGTCGTTTATCCCTCACCTTCTTGACTCGTTTGTGCGTGGAAGGCTTTAGTTTTGGCCTTTACGAACAAGGCCGACATACACTTATTCCCGTGACCACACGCAAACATAATGATCGCAGTGGTCTCGGTTTTTCCGAAACACCTACACAAGAGACACCTCCTGTCAGCTGTATCCTGGAAGAGGAAGATGTTGCCCCTACCGAAACATCATCACCCACTTTGCCATCATCTCCCACAGAATCGATGGACCCTGAATCTATCCCTCCTAACTTTTTTTTTTTTTCATAAATGCTATCTTCATAGGTCCTCTCACTTATCAACGCGATAATGAGGACCCATCTTCTCTTCCCCTTCTGTATCCAGACATGATCGAAGAGGATTCGCCTTTGATTAATGTTGTTGAATGCCAGGATGACGACTCCATCCTCACTTACCTGGGCGCGGATGATTCTTATATTCAACGTGCCTTACCATCTGAAACCCAAACTATGCTGAACGAATCTACTATAGAAATCAACATCCACACGGAGGAAGATCCTCACATAGTGAAGATTGGACAATCCCTTAACACATCAGAACAAGCCGCCTTTACTACCTTTCTCCGTGCTCGCAACCAAGCTTTCGCATGGTCTTACGCTGACATGCCAGGAATTGATCCTACCATTGCCGTCCATAACATCACCCTAAACCCCGATTCCAAACCAGTCAAACAGAAATTGAGAAAAATGCATCCACGCATTGCTCTCTTGGTCAAAGAGGAACTCCAACGACTCCTTTCTGTTTCCTTCATTCTGCCTATTGACTATCCTCATGGATTTCCAACATCGTACATCACGAAAGCGGCGGGGGGACTTCGGATATGCCGCAGTTTCGGGATCTTAACCTCGCTTGCCCTAAGGATGACTTCCCCCTCCCAAGTATTGATCAACTTGTTGATCTCACTTGCGAGTCATGAAATGCTTTCTCTCATGGATGGCTTTTCGGGATCTGACCAAATTTTAGTTGCCCTGCCGATCAACACAAGGCGCCTTCATAACTCCTTGGGAACCTTTTGTTATCGTGTCATGCCATTTGGCCTTAAGAATCTTTGGTGCTTTACCTATCGGCGGGCTATGACCTACATTTTCATGACATTATGCACACTATCCTTGAAGACTATGTCGGCGATCTTCTCGGCAAGTCCAAACATCGTAGTGAACATCTCGATGTTTTAACCATTATTTTTGATGCTTTGTTACAATATTACATCATCAAAGCCTTGAAACGAAGAAATGTGTTTTTGGTGTTCTTTCGGAAAACTTCTTGGCTTTATCGTCTCTTTGCGTGGCATTGAGGTCGACCCATCGAAAGTCAAAGCTATCCTAGAAATGCCCCCACCCAAAAATCTCAAACAATTGCGTAGTTTACAAGGTAAGCTCCAATCTATCCGACGTTTCATCTCCCAACTCTCGGATCGGTGTCAACCTTTCCACCACCTCCTTAAAAAGGATATTGCATTCCAATGGAGCGAAGAATGTCACCAAGCCTTCGAAGCTCTCAAATCTTATCTCTTACAGCCACCCGTGCTTATCCCACCCCAAGATAACCGCCCTTTCTACCTTTACCTTTCCGCCACCGACCACGCTGTAGGAGCCATGCTTGCACATCGTGACTCTGAGAATCACGAACAAGCCGTTTATTATATAAGTCGTACTTTGGTGGACTATGAGACTAGGTACACACATGTAGAAAAATTGTGCCTTGCCCTATCATTCGTGGCCACCAAACTCCGACACTACCTTCTAAATCACAAGACTTTCGTCATCACCAATCTGAGACCCCATCCATTACATGTCGCCAAACCTCATCGAACCAACGCATTGCTAGATGGCTCATGCTTCTCGCCCGACCTCGATCTCGAGTTTATCCACCAGAAATCAATCAAAGGACAAACCATCGCAGACCAACTAGCGGACGCTCCTGTACCAGGGGAACAATTTACCAATTTCACATTTCCCGACGAACTCATCGCTACTCTTTCCCTCACGGAGGAGTCGTACCCAATGACCCTCTTCTTCGATGGATCTAAATGCCAGTGCGGCGGAGGAGCCGGCGTTGTTCTCATTCCTCTCAACGCTGAACCTATGCCTCTTTCATTCCGACTTGATTTCCCTTGCACTAATAATACAGCGGAATACGAGGCCCTTGTTCTAGGTCTCCAAGTTGCGTTACACTTAGGTATCAAATCTATCAACATTTTTGGCGACTCTCAATTGGTAGTCAATCAAGTTATGGGCGTCTACCAATGCAAAAATGAGGAACTTCAAAAATACAAACACTATGTGGATTCACTTCTAGCTTTATTTACCCACTATTCTATACAAACCATTCCCCGCTCCACTAACAAATTTGCGGATACTATGGCTTGCTTAGCCTCGCAAATTCCCGCCGCGCCAACTGACTCTGAATTATTCGTCGTGGTCCAACAACTTTTTGCCCCATCCTATTCAACCCCGGTAGTTTGTATGATAAATCGTGTCTACTAATTCTCGGGATACAGTACCACCAATTTCATGACTACCTTACAATCTCTGTCCTCCCACCTGATCTTACTAGTAACAACAAACGTGCTTTTCTTAAAAGTGTTTCGCGTTATGTTGTCATGGGGGGACTCCTCTATAAACGTGGCTTTGATGGTATCCTCCTTCGCTGTCTAACTAGCATGGAGGCCACTCATACCATCCAACAGGTCCATGACGGTATTTGTGGTGGACATTTTAGCGGCCTTGCCGTGGCCAAACGAATCCTTCGCCTTGGTTATTATTGGCCTACTCTCAATAACGACTGCTACGAATATGTTAAGCGTTGTGTTATGTGTCAGCAACATGCCAACCTTCAACATACTCCTAGCCACCCGCTCCAGATCGCTCGAGATCTTTGGCCTTTCTCACAATGGGGTTTAGACCTTATTGGTGAGATTCACCCAACCTCTTCACAACGTCACCGTTGGATACTCACAGCGACCGAATATTACACAAAATGGGTGGAGGCTATTCCACTCATTTCAATCAAAAAAAAAAAAAAATTGTCGAGTTCATTAACCACCACATTATCATCGTTTTGGTGTTCCTCAACGCTTTGATAACGAGATAATGGAAAATCTTTCAAAAACAAGTTGTTGCGAGACCTTTGTGACAACTTTGGTATCAAACTTAGTTTCTCGTCACCTTACTATCCACAAGCCAATGGGCAAGCCGAGTCTTCTAATAAAACACTAACCAAAATCCTCATGAAAGTTGTCAATGAATCTGGAAGAAATTGGCACGATCACATTCCCTTTGCCCTTTGGGCTTATCGTACTAGCATTCGTACTTCTACTAATGCCACACCTTTTTCTTTGGTATACGGTACCGAGGCTGTTTTGCCTCTCGAAATACAAATACCCTCCTTAGAATATCTCTTGGGATATTCTCACTAACGATGATTTCCGACAAGAGCGGTTAGCCCAATTGGAGCTTCTTGACGAACGTCGTCTTACAGCTCTTGATCATCTTCAAATCTATCAAAAACGCATCAAGCGTGCTTATGATAAGCGACTTCATGAGCGTACCTTTAAGGTTGGTGATCTCGTCCTCAAAGAGAATCAACATGTAACCAAACTGGAAAAGAGCAAACGCGGAAAATTTGCTCCCAATTGGATTGGGCCTTATATAATCACTCACACCTATGGATCAGGCACTTATCGTTTAGCTTCGCTTAATGGTAAACCTGAGCCTGAACCCCTTAATGCCTTGCATCTTCGACCATTCTACTGTTGAAATTAGGGTTATATCACTTCTTATCCGCCTACTGCTCGTCCCTTGAGCTCACATACCACCACATACACTTGTCTCTTACATCTCGAAATAAAATCAAGCTCACCCCTCACCTCCCCTTACGATGCCTTCCCCTTCTTAGTCTAGTCCATGACTTCAAAGTATTAAAATAAGCCGTATTCTTATGGGATTTTCTTGAGTCAAACTTCCTACTAAACTAGATGCTTCACGCCAAAAGAACATCTAGTTATCTAAAATTAAATATATTTGCTCCCTCGAAGGACAACTATATGCCAAACTATTATTTGCTTCTTATAAATAGATGCTCCCCAGAAGGACACTATGCACTAAAATCATCATTCTTCTATAAATGAATTGTTCCCAGAAGGACAGCTATACACGATCGACCTTTATCGAAGCTTCTCGCATTGATCAGCTTCGTGAAGACCTCAAGAATAATACAATCAATATCCCTTATAGACTTCCCGCATTGATCAGTCTATCTTCAGTAAAATAAAAGCCTCATGCAAAAGAACTTTTTGGGTCATGGACTTGTCTATTTAGGGTAGGTTCTCTTTCGTTGTAACAAGTTCTTTGTACCTCAGCTATATCATCCACATCACCTCACCATTTGTTTCAACTCAAGGGACGTAACGTACACCTGATATATTGTGATCATACAACTCTTTTCAACTATGGACTTCTCGTCTATACACGGCACTTAGGGCTTCAGGCTCGTTCTACGTTGTGTGGTTTGTTTAGCTCTTTTCACCTATGGAGCACTCTTTCCGCTTTGCCTCGCATCTAGAATTGTGTGTTGATCTTAATCAGGACACTATTCCCTACTACTTTGGTATGCTAACCTTTGCTTTACCTATACCTACACCAACAACATTATCCTACCGGCACCACCATTACCCTACCACATCAAATTTTTACCAAGCGAAAAATTGCCTAAACCATACCAAATTGCCTAAATTCACCCCTCCACACGATCCTAAGGAGAACTACATCGATCGAGGCCCTTCCTTGCTTTGTGCAATGGGCTATGTAGGCAGCACTTCGGAGACATGGGGTCTCCCAAGGTTAGCTCGACCATCCCCTACCATAACCTATCTTGTGTGGTGAATATAAATATTTTTGTGTATTTTTATTTTTATCACATTTCTCTTTATCCTTTTTCGAAACACCGAAAATCAAAACACCGACAATCTTATTATTATCATAACTCAAATCAACATACATACTCAATTTTATTTAGATGTTAAACAAATACATCTTCTCTATCATCGACACGCAGGTCGGCATCCTTATTTATTCTTATACCTCGCTAACATATACTCAGACCATCACAACTCATCCCGAACTAGGTGATGATCGTGATCGTCGACCCCTCTCACCGGGCCTCTCTGTCCTCAAAGGTACCACGGCTATTGGTACCGCCCACTGATCTGCCAATCTCTCCTGTAACATATGAATACGCCCTCTCGCATGGAGAACTCCAGCCTCTAGTCTCGCCGCCCGTGACTCATGACCACTAACAATCCTCTTGTCTCATTCACTGCGTTTGGAGCTGCTTTGAACCAAACGCTGCAGACGATCCTCTCTGCTGTAATCACCGCTATGTCGGGCGCTCACGTACACCTCGCGATTCTGCTTTACCACCATAATCTATAGGCCTCTGTCATTCCTGCATCCATTACCTGCGATCGGCTGCTTTATCTCCTCGGGCCCTTACGGAGGTGTTGGCCGGGGTGGTGAGAATCTTTGCCTCGGCATCGATCCTCATATATGGTCTATAAGCTGTGGTATGTCTGCACAAACCCAAATTGTCGCGCACGCGCGATCTATAGGAATCCTCTCATATTCACTGGCACGTGCCCCGCGATCCACCTCGATCGCTCACACCTCTCAACTCCTCGGCTATGATTTCGGTTACCATATAGTTTCGTATGGCCTCAATGAGATATCCGCAACCGTCACTCTCTCCCATACCTACTGTAATACTCAATATCACCCACGGCACAGGATCGGCCTCTTGTTACTGTCTGGACCCATCGTCGAATCCCGACCTCGTACTCTCGGTCTCTCTGCTGGATGGATCGGCCTATTGTCGCACACAAACAATGTGCTCATAGGCCCAACGATGTAATAAGTATGAACTATCCGGTGTGGTTACGTGATTTCGCCTCTGAAGCCCATAAACCCCTGTATAGCTCATGAAATACGCGGTGCCCATCTGCGAAAGTCACATTCCTTTCTATCATCTCCCCGGATAACACACATCAATGCCTTTGGAAATCTTCCCCTTAGCCTCGGTAATGCATAATACCCTCTGCTATCATTAATATCACTTAACCTTGTCTCCTCGGGGTGTCTTTGCATACATTACCCCATATGTAAATGATAAACCTCATTGTGTCAAATCTCGTGCGTATGGACCAAATCTTCTTTGTTATCGCTCCCAGTGCCACGCTAGGTAGTGCACGATATCTTGGCTCTCTGTAATAGGGAGTCTCAAAATCCAAAACACATCTTCGATATTCTTGTCATTTCACTGTTGGCGGATAGAAGGTATTTGTCTCGGGATTCCATCTCTCAATCAGCGCTTTGTAACATACCATGGTTTCGTGCGATTCGTGAATAATAACGGTTCCACTTAACCCCAAACGATTTATCAATGTCCATTCCGCTGGTGTTACATCCGCTCGGATTCGCGACAACAGCGCTGGCACGCTATCATTCATCCTCAACCCTGTCTCTGCCTGCATACGCCAAAAACGACAAACAACCATTCAATCCATTAGAGTCTTTTTCAAACATTACGGAAATTTCTCCGATGCAAATAACCGGTACCGGTTATACATAACCGATATCGGTTGAGTAACCGATACCGGTTCTCCCTAACCGCTACCGGTCACTGTCAATTATATTCACCTTCCCTAAAAACAACCACCTACGACAATAATTTGCTCGTTTATTCATTTTTATACATACAAACATACACCAGAACCCCGATTGCCTACCACCAGTAACACTTACCTCACCTGCTAACCCTTGTTATCATGTTTTCTCTCTCATATCTACCCACCTACTCTCCCCCATCTTACTCACGAAACATGCAGTAATCAAATCACAAACAAAACAATACCTCTTGAGTTGCAGCAGCTTGCGGTGGCCCTTGTCTGCCCTCCTGTCCTTGCCTGCTGGATGCCTCTCCTCGTTCTGCCATGATCACCACCCTTTTTAACTTTGTCTGTCTGCCTTCTAAAATCTCGGATCACATTCACTTTCCTTGTCTCTTTCCTTCTTCTCACCCAAATCTCTCATGCAAATACCTGTCTCAGTCGTCAAAAAGCGTCGCGTTCGCGTATTTAACCTCTTGCATGGCTCTAAAATTAAAACTTAAGTTGCCACCCTAGCTTTTCTATTTTTAGAAAAGCTCATACCTAAATAACCGGTATCGGTCATAGAACCGATATCGGTCATATCTCTACCGACATCGGTTACCAAACCGATACCGGTTATGCACCTGCCTTTTTGAAACAGGGTTCTTTTCTTCATTTCTCATCTAAATTTTTGTCGCGCCCGCCTCTTTGCCTGCATAAACAACAGAATTTACCACATTTGTTTATCCACCACACATAGCATTATAATTTCATTAAACATCATTTCTACCAATACACAACCATCAACTACGAATATCAAGAAACTATCATCTATACATCATTTAGATCCAACTCATCGATTACATATATTACACTGCCACAAAACCACCAATTTATCACATAACCTGACATTCATATATACGCACAAATAAACAAAAACATCAGCATCATCTATCTATCAACATGTCAATTAAACTCATCACACATTCTATATATTACCAACCATTTATTTCAACACATTTTAAACACAAAGCATGTGGATCAAACATCATCTATATATATATATATATATCCCGGTTTTCAAAAATACAATGTGCCCTACATGGGGCCTCTGTGATCTCATAATATACCAAAGCCGGCACGCGAGGCACGCAATACCTACCAAAAATATCGGCTCGGCTCATGGCCGGTCTCTCATATCAAAAATATACTCGGCTCATGCGAGCCGTATCAAATGTACAACCCGTACTCGGCTCGCAGGCCGGTATATAATAAATAAATAAATCAAAACAATGAATAAATGTAGGCACGCAGGCCTCTATCAATACAACCGGTTCGCAGACCGGTGCCCATGTCCCTATACAAAAACCCATGTCGGGGATCTATCAGCTCTCCCCACCGCCCTCGGCACCTCTCCCCGCTGGTCCCTGTGGTGCCTCTCGCCTCCTGCCCGTCACGGACACGCCAGTTAGTATGCTGCCCCCCACTGAGATCTCTGGGGGCATGCGAGGTCTCATACTATCTTGTTGCATCACGCACGATACTCGACTCCGCTACTATCAAGAATATCCTGATAATAACGGGCCTCTGCTCTAACCTCCATATAACGATCTCTCGCCACTGAAGGAACTGGGGCTGGTCCCCTGGCACCTAACACCAATATCCCCAGAGTCTTTGGTGGAGGTCTACTGCTGCACTTTGTGGGCCGTGGTGGTCTTTGGTGGAGGTGCTTCTTGATAAATCTGCTGTCTGCACACAATACTGCACACATGAGCACTGGTGGTGGGCTGTGCTAGCTGCCCCTGTGGGACCCTATATACGTGCTGTGCGGCGACCAGCTATCCTGTAATAAGCTGCACTGCCCGGGCTGATCTCTCTCTGCGATGCTTCAAGCGCCCAGTCTGAGGCTGCGCGGGGCGTGATCTATCCTCATTGCTCTCTCGCCCCACCGGGACCACGTATCTTTGCCGTGCACCCGGCATCATCCACACCCTCACCTGCTGGTCTCTCCGCTACCCAGTCTGGATCCCAAGGCTGTGGTGCTGGCAGTGGGGCCTCTACATCATCCCTCCTGTACTGAGGGAAGGGAGGTGGCTCGTCCTGTGGCAGCCCCATCTGCCTGCGTACCCTCTCTAAGGGTATCCGCTCGTACTCTCCCGGCCTCCGTCCTGCTATCCAGAATGTATACTGGATCAGGCGCAGCTGTATGCGGGCTCCTCTGCCAGGCTGGTGACCTCTGTAGGGTCTCCATATAATGTCTACTGCTGTAAGGCCCTCTAGCATATGTCTATAGTAGGCCACATCTCGACCTGCAACAACCGTGGCTGGCCCACGATCCCCACCACCTCACGAAATCCATATCGGTTTACCACGACCTGTGGCCACAGGCTGCTTTGGGGTAGCCCTCTGGGCACGATGCATCGATGTGCTCGTATGCCCACAGATCTGACAAAATGTAGAACAAATACCAAATCACCTCCTCGGCGATAGCCCCATAACTCCTCAATATAATTGCACGGATACTGCTTGGTGCCCATGCGAAAAAGGTGTGCTCCTCCACCATCTCGGTGCACCCCCATCGATGCCCGTGGGAGCGGCCTCCCTCTACGAATCCGGGAGGCGAAGCGGGTGATCCTATCATCATCGACACGTGCCAGTGTGTCTCATGTCTGTGTGCGCGGTACATGTCACCATATCGATGCTCGTGTTTATGATATGTAAGAAGCGCGGCTGCATCCCCAAAAACCTGCAGTATGCTATCCATGGCAGTCTCTGAATCTACCTGAAAAACGGCCTCTCCCTCGATCGGTAGCCGCAGGATGCGATACACATCCTCTAATGTGACCGTCATCTCCCCGGTCGGCAGATGGAACACATTGGCCGCCGGATCCCATCTCTCGATGAGGGCGACCATCAGGCTGTGATCTCTGTCGATCGCTCTGTACCTCTGGACCCCGCCGAGCCCCACCTCGCGCATGATGGCCCAATGCGCCGCAGATATGTGTGGCCTCATCCGACTCAATAGTGGAGGCATCCTATCACGCATCGTCAACTGCTGACGTGCCTGCAAAACCAACCCACATTCTTAGACCCACTCTTTATTATAACACCTACTTTACCATCTAAACCCCCTTTTGTAACACCCAAAATCTAACCCCACACCTCACCTTTCTCCAACCCAACACAACTCACCCCACCAAGCCCCCAACCCACCTTAAAACCAAAACCCTAAACCCTAAACCCCTAACCCAATCCCTGCCCCAACTCAACCCAACCCAACACAACCCACCCCACCAAGCCCCCAGACCCACTTTAAAACCAAAACCCTAAACCCTAAACCCTAACCCAATCCCCTACCCCAACTCAACCCAACCTGACACAACCCCCCCACCAAGCCCCCAACCCACTTTAAAACCTACACCCTAAACCCTAAACCCCTACCCCGATCCCTACTCCAACTCAACCCAACCCAACACAACCCACCCCACCAAGACCCCCAACCCACCTCCAAAACCTAAACCCTAAACCCTAAACCCCTAACCCAATCCCATTCCCCACTCCCAACCCAACCCAACACCCCAAAGCCATACACCCTCAATACCACCCTCAACCCATCCCTCCCCCACCGATACCGGCCGATACGAGACCGATGCCGGTCCCACATTCTAACCTTACTCTATTTTTTTCGACCGATGCCGGTCGCCTAGTGACCGACATCGGTCACTTTCCCACGACCCGAGCCGAACCATACGGCCCCAAAACTCATTTTTTACCTATTTCTACCCATCCACCCACCCAAAAACCCTAAAATTTTACACACCTAGCCGCCTTAGCCTATCTAACCTATCTACCCTCTCCCTTTCTCAAATTACCTCCATTTACCCATTATTTCCTACAAAATACCAATTCCTACCCAAATCCCAAAAACCACATAACTCAACCAAATCACCAAATTAAAGAGTTTAGAACCTACCGGTACGACGACACGCCGTCGTGGTGGGATGGGTGGTGGCGGTCCAGCTGGTCCAGCTCCTCCGGCTCCTCCTGCCTGTGCCATGGCTCCAATCCTGATCTGCTGGGTCCCCGGCCAATCACCTGCTGCCTCCTCAACTATTCGGGCCCACTATCAACTCTCTCTGCCAATCAAATAGCTCCACCTCACTCAATACCCCTCCAAATCAACTCTCCACGTCAGACAAGTCAATTTGGATTACAAATAACAACAGTGACAATGACAGGCCGTATATTTCTTTTTATAGGTTTTTCGACTTAAACCGATGTCGGTTTCCTTTTGCCCTAGGAAACCGGTATCGGTCCCTTAACCGATATCGGTCATGATGAATCGACGTCGGTTTGATACCCCTTTTACCCCATTCTTTGCCGTTCCTTACTCCTTGCCTCTTTTTCACCAATATCGCCTCTGTCCACCTTTGTTGCACAACATTTGTTCCCTGGTCCGGCCCAACCCAAGGCCTCGCCCTACCAATTGGCCCGACCCAAGGCCTCGCCCCACTTATTTGGCCCGACCAAGGCCTCGCCCTACCTATTTGGCCCGACCAGAGGCCTCGGCCTACCTGTTGGCCCGACCCAAGGCCTCGCCTACCAATTGGCCCGACCCAAGGCCTCGATCTACCTGTTTGGCCCGACCCAAGGCCTCGGCCTACCTGTTTGGCCCGACCCAAGGCCTCACCTACCAATTGGCCCGACCAATGCCTCACCCCACTTATTTGGCCCGACCCAAGGCCTCAACCTACCTATTTGGCCCGACCCAAGGCCTCGCCCCACTTATTTGGCCCGACCCAAGGCCTCAACCTACCTATTTGGCCCGACCCAAGGCCTCGCCCCACTTATTTGGCCCGACCCAAGGCCTCGCCCCACCTATTTGGCCCGACCCAAGGCCTCGCCCTACCCGATTGGCCCGACCCAGGCCTCGGCCTACCTGTTGGCCCGACCCAGGCCTCGCCTCCCAGTTAGCCCGACCCAGAGGCCTCGGCCTACCTGTTGGCCCGACCCAGGCCTCGCCCTACCATTGGCCCGACCCAGGCCTCGGCCTACCTAATTGGCCCGACCCAAGGCCTCGCCCTGCCACCCGATTGGCCCGACCCAAGGCCTCAACCCACTTATTTGGGCTGACCCATGGCCACCACCCAACAACTTGGCCCGACCCAAGGCCGCATCACTTCCATACTATACCCACAATCAACGTTTTATTTTATCCATCCATCCTGTACCTTGTGTTCCATCGAGCTCATTTGTTCGTGTTTTAGCATGATTAGGGTCCTTGACTTGATCATCGACCAACTTTGCCTGACCTAGACCATGACGTTTATCTTAACCAAACCAACCATTTTGAGTCTTTGCCGAACATGCCTAAACGTTCACATGTACCTTACATTATATACCACGGAGCTACTTCCTATGCCTTGGATACGGGATTATATCACCCTTGTTTGGATAAACTATCGACCTTTGCCTATACATTGCTGGTTTGCTCGTCAAATCATGTACCCTAGTCGTACTATTGCATTTCAACATGCGTCTGCTTCCTTGGACCTACACCATCACCTTACCATCCTCTCTACCACATATACCCTTTATCAACCCTATCCCTGATTTCCCGTTCACTCAATCTGTGATAGATTTGAGGGGGATTACCTATATCTTTAACATGAGAAACCACTTCATATTATTGTCCGCGCAGCTTTACAAAACAAGCTACACGACAATAAGGGGCTAATGTAGACACCAAATTCATGTCTTACGATCCCTTGTGACCCACATCTCATCTCGCAACCTAAACTCATCACCTAAACCTTACACAATTATTTATTAATTACCTTGTAATTGATAAATCCACATCACCTTATCCGCCACCTCACTTTGCCACCTCATCATGACCTAGCCCTAACCCTAAACTAACCTAATTAAGACCTGTGACTTGGTCTAGACTCACATCCATAACTAATGCCTCCTTACTCGCACCCAAAGCCGACCTTCTAGCCACTTGACCAAGCCCGCAACTGATCTCTCGGGAGAAAAGCAGGGAAGGTGGGCTATTTTACTAAAAATAGCCTACTTTTTCTTAACCGATGCCGGTTCTACTCGATCCGCCGTCGATTCGCAACCGCCATCGGTTCCACAGTAAATGGGCTTCCCAAACCAAAACAACGGATCGGAATTTCATTTTGGAGATCAGTCGAAGGATTTTTGAATCAAAGGAGAGTCCAAAGCGATTAGCAGAGTCCAGAACTTCACTTGACCAAGCGAGACGCAGTGAAGAAACCGGAAGAGTTGGCAGCCAAGGAGATCAACCGCATCTTCGTCAAAAACCAAAGATAAGTTACATCTTGCATGTCCTCCATTATAACATTTCTTATGCTTTTGGAATTACAGGTCCTCCCAAATCCGTTCTGAATCCATTATCCAACGTACCATTGCCTCTAACTATCATTCCTTAGCTTCAACCATCCCATTTCCCAATACCATCCAAAAATCAGCCATTACAAACTCCACAACCAGCCCGGAAGATCCTACACCCACCGGTATCGGTTATCGATGAACCGCCATCGGTTATAGGTAACCGCATCGGTTCCTTTGATCAAAACCAGGAAAAACAGCTTTTCCCTACCCGGTTCAAATGCCCAAGCAATTTGATTGATATTTTACAATATTTTGTGTTAACTCATGTTAGCGGGAAACTGACCACCTTTGAAAGGAAGTTTTACATTTCACGGGCCCAAGGCGCTTCCTCATTTATTGTCTAATCAAAATCTTGTGGTCTTGTGTTCTTATTTGCGGGTAGTCCTTCCCGGACAAAAAGGAGTTCTTCGCATCACTTTGATCTTTCTCTATGGTACGCGCACATCCTCTCGACATTCTACAATTATTCCTCCTAACCCTAACCTTATCTCATGTTTTCTATAAGGAACGAAGCATTTTCGAGTGAAACACAAGCTCTTGGATGAGTTTTGGGATGAATTTTTATATGAGTCCACCTAAAGACAACTTATGAATCTAATGGTGGTGGTATAAAGATCCCAGTTTTACTTCAACGCCTCAAATTTTCCCCTTATTTCTTGGTATTTCTAGTTGTGTGCCAAAAGAGTGAGTTTCCTCCGAAAGTGTATGATGTTTCAAGATGTCCCATATTTTCCACCATGTAGGGCATGAAAAATTATTTCCATAGGAAATTTTTTGTCTTATAATTCCTCATGTGGCTCTCATAATATTTATTTTAAGCTCGGGTCCTCCTTCATGATGCATTCTCCTTAAGGCTTGAAAGCGCACTTCTAATGAATCGGCTCTAAAACCTCCAAAACTTCCCTAAATCATTTATAATGCTTCCTAAAATTAAAATCTCAACTATATCCCTCCGATCACTTCATGTAGCCTTATCTAGTGATCAAACCCATTCTAAACTACCTTTCTCTTATGAAACTTGGGACTGAAATTTGATGGCTGTTTGGGCATCTTGAATTTTGAATGATTAAGTTCACTTATAACGAGTTATCAAAATTAACCCGAGGGGCTGAATTTGGGATAAAACTTTTCCAACATGTATAGGATTCACATTATTTTCCAGCTTCCTATTGTTTTCCTCGTAACTTCTTCTGAGTTCCCAAAATCATCTAAAGAAGACATATTTCACCATTAGAGTGTTTGTTCCCTACACCTAGAAAACCCATTGTTGAGAAGATTGTCCACTGAATGAACAAAACTTTCCTATATCTTCCTAAATCACCTCCAACACTTCCAAGATTCCCCAAAATCACCTTCTAATTCTTAATATATTTCTTGAACTCTCTCGGAGGGTGTTTTATTAGCTCATAATGGCATCTTTAGGCCTTCGAGGAAGTTATCTTCCATCAAGTCATAATGAACTCATCAATAATTGTATTCAATCATCCATACACATTGAAACACACTTAAAAAACCTTCTTAATAATTTATTTTGATCTATATTAAGAGTGGTACTTGAGGCGGGATATCTAGAGGAAGGGCACACTAGTGACCGGGAAGTGAAATATTAAAATGTGGACTTAGTTTTCATGTTTAAATTTTCAATTTTTCATGTTATACATTTTCATGACAACACCCTCTTACCAATTTCACCAAATTTTTTTTTAATGCACAAAATTATTTCATTGGTGTCTTGTCCATATATGAAATTATTTCAAGGGTTTCTTGGCAAAAACACAAAAGGATATCTAAAAATCATTTATCTAAATGCTAATGTAGATTTGATTACTTATGAAGTATGTGGAACTTGAATCAGCCTTCCTACTCCTACACTAGGGTGAGAATGTAAATAATTTACTTAGCATAAATCTTGATGAAAGTCTTGAGTTTCTTTCTCCATAGAAAGTAAATGAATTTGTGGAAGATTTTGCACATTTTCACCTACTCCTACCCTAAATTTTGTTGAGTGTTATAAATATATCAATGTGATGCAAGATCTTATCTTATAACTCTTCAAGTCACATATTATTCTTCTATTTAAAAAATTAAGATATTATTGGGTCCTTAGATAGATAATATTCTTTCCCACACCTTACTATTGCTAATCTATATTATTAGGCTCAAATGATTATATACGTGCCAACATGGGAACCAAGGTCACTCCCTTACATTGTTGATTATGAGGATTTCTCGAGTGGTCCTCTTAAAGATGCATTTACTAATCTTGTAAAGTAGGTAATCATCCATAATATGATTCTATGATATTCTAATACAAAATTAGGGATTCAACTCCATGCTCATGGGAAAATTCATGAGTCCATATATTTATTCAATTGTCACTACTTTTGGGACTTATGAGGTTTTTAAAATATAATTTTGACATATCTAACACTCCTACAAATATCATTAAATAATCCAAAAGGCCCTAAAACCTAAACAAGTATTATATTCTTTCCCAAAATAGACATTGATTGTATAATTTAAACCCTAAAATCTTTAAAATGAATGCTGAAATCCTAAAAAACACCTATGTACTTGACTAGATTAAAATATGAAAAACTATCTTCTAAACCATTACTTGATGGAGTTGTGAGACTAGTTCCATAATGTCCAGTAGTGACCGTAATTTTTTATATTTAATAAAATAAATTTAAATTATAAGTTTTTCATTTATTAAAAATATTAATAAATGAAAAATTTATACTTAAACAATTTTAGTAAATGTATCCCTCCTAAAATAACATATACCACATTGCAAAACATGAATGTGAGTTCATTATAATGTTCTCATGTTAAACCATGCTCATGTTATAGTATGATCACATTATAACATGTGTAGGTTTCATCTTCTATGCATTTGAAATTCCCAATACATAATCTTAGATTTTCCTTGGATATCAAACCCTAAGGTTTAGAGAGTGTAATCCGTGAATAAATCCATGTTTTACAAAAAAACATCAAAATCTCATGTGTACACCCCAATATATCATGTGTTATAACATAATATTCCAAAAAAATTATAATACGACATCAAACTTAATTTTACCTTTGTGAGAATATACTTCTTTTTAAAATCCAATTAGTTTAAGACTTTCATCCTTAATTTATTTTACTAGTGTCTTGTTTTCTTGCCAAAACCTATGTATATGTTTTGGTACACAGCTTTATGATTTTTTTATCCAAACTTTAAAAAAATTGGTTTCATCTAAACTTCATTCTACACCCATCAAAAACAAAACTCGAATATTTTTCTCAAAGTTACGGGGTGTACACAAATATTTAATTTTTAGGATGTGTGCACTTTGAAAATTACTAAAAATTATATATTCATCTAAACAATATGAAACATTAGTGGGACCTCGTACATGGAATTAGCTAACTTTCTCTTGAAGGTATTTCAATAATAATTTATAGAAATCAAAAAATGGGGGGTGCACACATAATAGGTTCTTATCTTTTTGACACAAAAATAGACATACTTTATGCGTGCACCACATTTGATCCTCTTAATCTCTACCATTTTCAAATAGAATTAGTATTTTAGAAACTATATTTTGAGCTCTATAGTACTTATTCTTATCACTTTGTCAAATTTTTAGCATTGCATGCCAAATTGTTCTATGAAGTTCGTGTTTCACGATTTCAAGAAAATGTGTCCACTTTTGACCCCCTTTTAATCCCCCATTTCCATGCACTTACCCCCTGCGGGAATAATACAAATTTTGAATGTGTTCCCTTCATTAGAAAGGAATTTTCCCTCTTCCCTACATGTCATGATAATAGAATCAAAAACTTTAAGTAGACTAGACATACACACCTCATGCTTAATGTGGTCCTTAAAAACCCTGAAGAAATAGGTCTTCAAATTCCCTTCTGTAATATTCTCCATCCGTAAGGATAGGTTTTAGAGTTGATGAAAATAATTCTTAATTGATCATGTTTTCCATAAATTTTCTAATTGGTTGAAGTAATTCTCTAACATACTATAACTGTAGTGAAATTATATCTCTTTAGTAAAAATATCCATGTGATAATCTTGAGACCATTATTTTTCATTTGAACACATAACCATTGATACTAAATGAATTAGTTAGGTATAAGATACAAGTTTTCCATGGTCACCTTTTTTCCAGATGGGATTTTATGTAGATCAAATAAATTATCCATTTGGTTAATCCAATTGAATGGATATTTTCCATCAAACTTACACATTTACACTTTTAGAGTCATGTTCCGTGATTAAAAGTATTTAGATTTGGATTGGGTTGGCTAGAAGATCCACCATGGCTAGTTTTTCCATTACTTTGACCTAAAGATCTACCTTGGTTGATCTGAGTAGGATTGAGTTATGGATGATTTGGAAGATGATGATTAACCTTTATATTGGTACTAAATTCATTTATGATATCATCTAATCACTAATTGATATTTTCTACATCTCCTTTACTAGCCATCTCAGACTGTAGGATTCACAGATCATAACCGAGTTGGATCACATTATGATCCACAAAATTAAACCATGACACTCGTAGATATCTTAGTTACCTCTTTTGAATCTAACTCCTCAACTATTATCTCATTCGTGTATGGGGTTTTACTTAGATTGACTAGAATTTTTTTTCTTCTTATAGAAGGCCCCACCATGATGTCATAAAATAGTAATATTTAGGGATCAAGGTTAAAATTTGTGGTTTGATATTTTGAGACAATTTCAACCAAATATGAAAAAATCAAAGAACGGACTCAAACTAATTTTATCCTCTTTCCAAGAATGTAAATAAATTGGAAAAATTCCACAATTTTCTACCTATAGAGAGAATTTATGAAAAAAATTTAAAGTCAATATAAATTTTCCAAAATAAAGCAAAAAATTCTAAAATATTTAGAGAAAATTACTTGGAATGTCTAACAACTGTGGGAAAAATTGCATAAAAATTTGCTATTTTTTAGAGATATAGCCAAATCTTCACAATTAGATTTTTGACCTAATTGTGACCAATATTATTGCTACGATACCACTTGTAATGAAATTACTTAGATAAATCTAAATATCAATAACAATATAACACCAAAAACACAAAAATATAGAGAAATGATCACAATATGCAAGTAGAATGACTTATCCACTTGGGGAAACCTCCCAGCCCATACAATAAGATTCAAGCTCTAAATATGATGATAATATCCTACTCTATAGCTCATATATATACCCTACTATACTACCCAGATCCCTAAGGTCTGCCCACTAAACATATGAAAACATAAATAAATATGATATTACATAATAAGCGATTATGTTAGCCACATTTTGCTATCTCGTATCTCGATATATGACCTATGGTTAAGGGTGTAGTATTATGTATGCAAAGGTTTTGGAAAGTTTATGAAACATCAAAAACCATGAACTATCCTCTGGATAACACCTCCCCACTGAAAAAATTTTGTACCACAAAAATTTTCCACTCTCATAAAATGAAGGTACAACTTCTTCATCTATGGATTTTTCTCTCTTATTGAATACTTAATGAACTCAAAAATGGTTGTGAAGAGAGTTACTAACTCCATCTTTTCTCTATCATTGAATTGCGCCATAGTGTCTCAATTATTATGTTGATTTTATCTTAACCTTCACTGCACTACACATGGTTAAGGTGAATTAAGTATCTTTCTCTTTTTTTTAATACACAAAAAAAAGGGATACAATATTGCATATAAATGGTTTTATAAAGATCACCAATTTTATGATTTCCCTTCTAGGGGTCTTATACAACAATGCAACATTCAATTTGTAAAAATAATTCAATGATATAATGCTTACAAATGTTGCCCAAAGACATGGGTCTTAAATTAATGCAATATACATATTGGAATGCAAAATACTTGTAATGTAACAACATTTACAAACTTTTCCCTCAAACTTGGGGTCTTAAACTTGCATGTAATAAATTTGTACATACTCAAATAAACTGATTTGAAACTTATTTCTAGGATTTCCTCTATAACAAAACTTATTAAATACTAAGAAATGGTAAGCAATCATAAATATAAGAATGCAAATGAAACAATGCAACCTCATATATGGGTTACTCAATATGATCCTCATTTGAAATGGTCGCTCCATGTTCACTTTCCACGAGTGATCTACCTAATGTATATGGGTTACTTCCTTCATGAAAATAATGAATCCCAAAAAAATGAAAGGATGTGTGAATTAAGCATGCTAATCACAACATAGCTATGTTAAAACTATCCATAACAACAAAATTTCTTACCAACCTACTTTGGCATATTATCTTCCCAGTATGGAGCTATGTCTTGAATTATTATAACAATTCTTTTTGTTTCTCAGTATTTGGAATCCAATTGTCCCAAAGTGGATTATATAACTAGGTGAAGAAGAATTTTCAAAACTCTTCCATCTGACCATCTACACTCATGATGTCTCAATCTCTTCCTTCTATTTTATATTAGCCACTGCATTGCTAGAGGCTAGAAAAAGGATGGTTATATTCTCCTTATTGTACATTTTTATCAATTAAAACAATACATGGTAATAAAATCAATTTCTTTGTGAATTTATGTTAGCATTCTTGACTTAGCACTTAAATCTACTTATACAATCCACCCTTTAATAGGGTCTTATTTTCAATTACAAATAGACATGCATTTTAAAATACTATTACAGTATAAAAATTTCCCAATATAGGGTCTTAAAAAAGTGAATCTAAATCACTATATATGTATCAAAAAATACACATTTCAAATGGATGGAAATAATTCCAATGTACGTTCAGAAAATAACAATGTTCATATACCTTAAACACTGTTTTGGAGAATCTCCTCTGATTTATACCTCCACATTTTAACTCCAACAATGATTTATTTATTTTTCACCAATAATGTGAATAGGAGGTGAAAAATTAAAATATTTCAAACAAATTTCAGTATGTAAATGTGTTATCTATAAAATACAAACAATGTCTTACCAACCCATTTTCATGGATGAGCCTTTATGGGTTTTATTAGATAGTCTAGTTTTGTTGCATGGGATCGAATTTTTAAATTATTTTTCCACTTTTTTATTATGGAGTTATGGGTGGAGTTTCCAACATTTCTCAAACTTGTGTCAACTCATTTGACAATTATTACAAAAATTCTTTTTATTCCATGTTTCTTGTTTAAGAGGATAGTCTTTGTTAATTTTCCTTAATAAGGATTTTCTCTTACAACACATGGCCACACAGTGGTTACTTAATCCAAAAATATACATGGAAAATAACCCAAATATTGTGTTACCTAATTATACTTTGAATAATCAAAGTTTTCATTGAGTATTTACCTTTCCCAAACTTTCTAGGTCTTTTACTTGTACAATATTTCCAAGGTGAAACTATTTTCTTTCCTCTTTTGTACTCACTCACATCATCACTTTGTGAGGCCTACCCAATATTCAAATAAACATCATCCTCATTAGTAGGATTATAAAAATATATTTTTACCTTGAATAGGCTGATTTTGGAGCTCTAGTGGTAAAGGCTCTTTTGTTGTTTTGGAGTTTTCCCAATTTATTTTTAACACTTTCATATCCCAGTATTTCATAGAGAGGTCTTTCCTTTATCCATATGGTTGTATTTATACATTTTCCATTTATTCCAAGGACCTTTCCATAAAAATGCATCATATTCATTAATTTAGTTCTAATAACTTTATTATGTTCCTCAAAATTACCAAAATCAACATCCGATTTCTAATGAGAGAAAGGAATATGTGGTGATTTCCTTACAATGTAATGCCACACATGTACCCTATGACCTCATAACTCATATTGAATGAAAATAAACTCTTGTCATAGTTTTTTTATTATGTATTTTTATCATGTTCATTATTCTAATCATGGTTTAAAATACCTTTATTTGCAATATCAAATTTGAGATCATTAGAAATTTTAATCAATAAATGTGGTTCTAATACATTTAGTTGTTGTTTCCAACTGTCATTATCCTGCAACACCCTAAATCATGTCAAGTATAAGTGTCATCTTAATATTCTACTATATGTTTTTTGTAAGTCTAAAAACCTTTTATTTTCATACCTGTTTTGAATTACGTGGCCATAAACATTATTCAACAACAAAAACACACAATTACAAGACTTAGATTAATTTCCAAATTAATTTAGAATTTATACTTGTCTTGACTCTCTTGTAAAATTCTTCATATGTCGATTTATTATTAATAAGCTTGTAAATTATTTTTGATATTATATTGAATGACTTATTTAATGATCATATATTGGCCAATATGATGAGAATCTAATATTTCAATAAGTTTCTTATAACTAAATTCAAAGCGTTGTATAATAGCCTTATACTCTATTCTTGACTATATAAACCTCACATATCTTTCTTAAGGGATTAAGATTGACTCAATGAGAAATTAGATTGAATCATATGATCAAGTGTTATGAAATGACCTTAAAATGATTATAATCCCTCCTATAAAGTTTTAAATCAACAAAAATCCTTTACGCATTCAATTATAACCTTGTATCTATGAAAATTGCTTGATAAGGTGCTTACCTCAATGAAGGATAACATACATCAAATCTTTGAGACTACCGATGAAATGTAAAATCCATCTCCAAATTGTCCTTTAACTATCTATCACATCTTTGATTAAGAAAAACTCTCACTAATTTTAACAATCATGAATAATTATACTCAAAATGGAAAATTTTGCCCGACATAGCTAGTAGCCATGTCCCAAAGGTAATTTGAATATAATTTTCGTTGAAAGAAGTTTCATGAAGAAATGAAATAAGTTTCAGATACCCATTTGAAATATTCACCATACTCAAAGGCTTAGAGGATGTTTCTTAGGGAAACATGCCCATATTTTATGACAATACTTCTCTTATTAGATCTCTCCACCGTTAGAAAGAAAATTTTCAACCAACCAATTTAAAGGTATGTAAGAATTTTTCTTTTGACCGCTTTAGAAACTAGTGAAGACACACAATTGTTTTGAGTTTCTTGAAAAATCACTCTCAAACCTTGACCATTCCTTATGAATTTTTACCATATATATATATATATATATATATATATATATATATATATATATATTGATAAACTTAACACCTCATGAGCTCAAAAAAAATTAAAAGTTATGTAATAACATGAAGAAACTTTCTTCTTTTAAAATCACATGCTAAAAATGAATGGTTCATTTTAAACAATAATCTTTATATTGAAGAAATATACTAGAAACATGTTTTATTTATTTGAAACCTTTGTATTAATTATTAATAAACATCAATAAACATCAAAATGAATCTTACATAGGATTTGATTCAACAAACATACCTTTTACACCAAATTCTTAACTTTATTGATCTCATTACTCGATTCTATTACAAATACATACCTAAAATAACCCTTTTCATTGATTTTCTCTTACTTATCTCTTTTGATTCAACCTATGCATGCTTCTTAAATTTTTTATCTTCCTATATTATGTATTCTATGTAGGAATAGGTTTTTTTTTTTTTTAACCCTAAAATATCGCTTTCTTATATCTTGTTCTCAACAAACATTCCTCCTGTATCTCTTCCTCATGTAATAATATCCTTCTACACATGAGCAAGGTTTAGCTTACATAATATTTTACAATATGTCTCTAAATACTCTTAATATTTTCATGAGACCCATGCCCTTTACAAATGGTTATAATCCTCATAAATATTCTTAGAAAATCTATATTCAAATTTCCACTTTTGGGGGAAACTATGAAATTATCTTACAATAAGATTAATGAAGCATTCAATAACTTATTATTGATTCTTCCAAGTCTCCTAAGATACCTATACATCATGAAATAATACAAACTATGATAATTACATCATGAACATAAACCTCATTCTGATGTTCCTACATCGACTCACTTGGTGGGAAATATTTGAGCTCCTTCTCAAATGTAATGTTATATCCTTCTTTTTGATTTTTTAATTCCTCCTTTTCTTCTTGTCTTCATTCCTTCTAGAACTTGTTTTCTTGTATTTATATGTTTCCTTCTTCCATGTTTCTTTATGATTAATGAGCCCAAGTGTCTCAATGTTTTCCTCTTTCTCTTGAAATAACCCTTCACAAACACATCTCAATAAAAATTAGATATAAAACTTTGAGATGTGTGAGTTTCTTCATGTTTTCCTTGTCACTATATTTGTTGGTTAGACTCATTTTAAACCTCCATGATTCTCTCATTCTCTATTTTAGGATATAATTATTCTTTAATGTTTATTTCCTTTATTATGGCATAGTATTAGAATACCAACTCATCCTCCAATTATTATGCACTAATATAGAAAAAAAAATCATTTGATGGAAAAATTTGTATCACGAAATTCCTAAGAACTCCTCCAATTCTGTAGTCTCCTTTACAAAGTATTTTCATGAGGAATTACAATAATTTACTCTCCTTTTATTTTATTCTATGTTTTCTCCTTCATGGAACAAAGAAATTTATCTCTTCTTATCGATTTCTCATCAAATTCATATCCTTCCTCTTTCTTGATTCCTTCATGCAACCTACATTCCACCTCTTCTTAATTATATTAACCTTATTCTTGGTCACCATCATCATTTTCATTTTATTGTTTGAGGATTACTGACTTCATGTTGATATTTATATGTTAAGGTCTCAATTTGAACCTCTTCTTCATCAATCTCTATACTTTCATTCATACACTTAAAAACAATGTTAGATTTTAAAACTTGAGGAAACATTTCCCCTTTTGGTGCTTGTAATCAATTTTACTCCCACTATAAAAGGAAGGAATCCCATGCGCACTACCTATCACCAAACAGGTTTGAACACTCACCTGAGGCACGTGTGGGTGCTGAGTATCTCTTTTATGTGAGTTTTAGTGGGAAGCATTTATCTATGATTAGTGTAAGAGTATTCAGGAAAGAAGTTTAGACATACAAGAATCATAGGGCTCAGAACGGCCTCCAGATCCTTATAGCTTCTTTAGACCAGATGTTTTAATAGAATCCATAACATATATTATAACAGAAAGAAAGATACAATCATTCATTCATAGCATGCAAGGAAAGAGAACTCCTATGAATGAAATATACATTAAAGCTACTGATATCCATGTCTATTTGCAACAGGTAACCTCATTATATTCATTGTTCCATTACAAAGAGCTATAGAGGGTAGACCATAGTCATGCACATCACTAGGCTTGTATAACTATGCCAAAAGAAAAAGAAATTACAATACTAAGCCTAGTACATTCCTTTTTGCATCAAAGTTCCACTCACAGCAATCCTGCAGAGCTTCACCCATGTTATCTCTCTCTGTGTGTATATCTCTTCCTCTATCTCTATATCCCCATCTGTATGTTATCTCGGTCTCTGTATATATATCTTCCTCTATCTCTATATCCCCATATGTATGTTATCTCAGTATCTGTATATATCTCTTCCTCTATCTCTATATCTCCATTTGTATTTTATCTCAGTCTCTTTTTCTGTTCCATAGGCACTTGTATTTATCATCTTCCCACACTACCAAATCTCCTTGCTGGACCATCAGATCCATTGCCAAGTGTCGAATGTGGTCCTCCAAGTGAGCATGTTCCTTTAGGCCTGAGCTCTCCACTCCATCTCATGATGATCCTCTAGAAGATTCCATTGCTGGCATGCTCTTTCCTAGGCCACCTGTTGCCAAGATGGCATCTTATCCACGCACAACCGATCATGCTTTTCACATGTTCTTCCTTTTTTGTATAAATTGGCTAAGTCCCAAACATCCTTTCATGCACTACGTGAACCATGTGCCTTCTTAACTCTTCTTCCTACATGCTTTTTCCTTGCACACCCTTATATAACTGGGATCCCATGCACCCACACGCCTTCATACTTGGCCAATATTTTAGGGGCCCAACATCACCCCATCACTACACTTGTTCTCTATCCTTGGAAACATTCTACTTGACCAAGGAGAAATTTGGTTCAATGGAACCAAGATGTAGACATATATTTTACAAAATGAATAAGGAATGAAAGAATAAGGGAAAGAATGAAGAATGGGGGGGACATTAATTCAGAAGGCTGGAATATCTTGTCATAGATTTTCCTCTAGGTTGTTCCACACTTCAACCTCGCCCTTTGCCTTCTGGCATAGGTCACCCACCAGGGTGCTCACTTCATCAAAGCTTAGGCCAGCTCCCTGGGTGCCCAAAGTGTCCACAATCTATTCCATTTCCTTACCCAGATCCGTGAGCTTGTCCATTCTTCTGGTGATCTGGGGGTATAGTTCCTTCATGGGCCTTAATTGAGCTTCTTAAAGCCTCAATCACCTCTGATTTATTTTCTACCTCAGCCAGAACCTTGTCCCTCTCTACCTTGTTCCCCTTGTTCTTTTCCTAGAACTCTTTCAGCTCTGCTTCAAGTGTGGCAACCAAGGAGCTTGCCACCTTATCTTGATCGATTGCATGTGTCATATGTAGCTTCTATAGACTGGGCAGTGACCTTGATCTCCACAAGTACTTGGTTGTACTCAGCAATAAGTGTTATCACCTTTAACCGGTCCTCCTCCTTTAGGCACGCGGCCACTTCCTCTGATTCCAATGCCAAGGGTCATCTCTCCATGGTGAGGATGCACGTTAAGTCTTCTAGGCATTCCAGCATCGATGCGTACCTCGGGGGATTGGTGTTAGATCTGGGTGTTTTAAAATGATGGCATTTTTTATCGATTCTACCTTTTTGTAGACCTCTTGCACCTTTTCCTTTTCCTCCTTGAGCTCACACTTCAGCTACGCTACTGATTAATTCCTCCTGTTTCAAGTTTTTGGCCACCTTAGCCAAATCCTCTTCCTTCTTGGCCAATTTTCCCTCTAAATCCCTTATGTTGTCATTTCGTGAAATAGCCTCACCTCTATTTCAACCGCGACCTTGTTTAGAGCATTACACACTTACTCATTGAGAGCTCCTGAGCATTTACCAAGGGGTTATCTCCTTTAGAGTATGGCAACATGATAAACACCTTTTGGTAGACCTCAAAGTCTAGCTCATTAATGTGGGACTCAAATGCCCAAGAAAGCATCTTCTTGGTCCTGGGGTACGCGCCCTCCTTCTCAAACAATCCCATGGCTATAAGTCTCTCAGTGGGTATCATGCTCTGGAACCTTGTGCGTAGTACCTTCCTTGAATCATCCACATAGCCCATTATCTACCTCTTTTCTACATCCAAAGTTCTTCTACCCAAGCGTGCACTTTGGGGAAGTTAACTGTCAGAGAAGGGCCTCCTAGGTTATCATGTCCCTTTTCAACACTCTCCTCCTTCCCTTCCTTAAGTACTATGTCTATGCTACGCTCTAACTCCTGGTCTACAAGGGCCTCGAGCATCTTCTTCACTTCTCACTCTACCACTTCAGTTATCTTCTCCTTAGTAAAACTTATGTCTCCTTGCTTCTCCATGGCATCCTTCTCATCCGTCTTTATATCTTCAGTGCCTTCATCACCTTGTGCGCCTTTTCATCGCGTGAATATGAAATCTTGATTTTAATCCCCACTCTCTTCCTCCACATCATAGACACTAAATACATGAGGTTCCAAAGGTTACTTGTATTTTTCTCGGCTCTTCCTCCTTGTCACAACCTCCTTCACTCTCATCCTCTCATTCTCCCGGATGTCTCTCCAAGATTTTGGTCACCTCCGAGTCGCCTTCTTCATCCACCCTCTACTTCTTCCCGAGAGGTGTCTTCTCGGTCGAAGATTCTACCATATCTTCCTCCTCTTGTGACTCCTCCATGGTGGTGGGTTGTTCAAGTGCCTCTACTTCTAGTGTCTTCTCCTGGAGACTTCTTTCTCCCAACATAGGTGTTTGGCTTGGCGCTTGTAGAAGGCATGCTCACTGTCTGAGTAGTCGGCACACTTGGTGCTCCTTCCTCTTCTATGCCTCTCTTCTTAGACACTGGCTTCTTCTTTCCCAAGGGGTCCTTAGGTATTGAGATCTCATCCACCAAGTATGTGCCCTTTTTGAATTTCAGCTTTATGCGCATGTATACGCATGCCACGGATCCTCCAGTGATGGGAAGCATTATTGGCCTATTCATATGGATTTTTGTGACACGTACTTCTCCATGTATGCGCACTTACCTCCAAGGTAGTTTAGTTTCTTCCTCATATCCATGTGCTCTGGTCTAACTTTCCTAGCTCCAGCCTTAGCTTCTTTGATTCTTTAAATCTGTTCACTCTCGCTTGGAAGTATTGGGCAATGAACGTGAAAGGAAATTTGCACCAAGGGCTCCATGATTCATCAATAAGTTTGAACCTACCCAAGAAGTAGTTTTGGTACACCACGAACTCATCTTCTCAAGCGTGTATACCATTTTTCAAGCATGTAAACCATTTTTCAAGTCATGTTTTGTGGGGAGCCGTCATTGTATCACATGCATATTTTTCAAACCTCTTTCTAAGTGAAGGGTCTTCGGCTGGGTACTCCCACAAAAACTTTTCTAGTGCATCCAACACTCTAATTTATGCAAACACTATGGTGAGTAGGACATTTCCAAAGAGGATCATGTCCCCTTCCTTTGCGCACTTTACAATTTCCTTGGCAATGTATGCGGATAAGTTATATATAGTCCCCTCTGCAATCTTCCTATAGACATGTAGCCATGGCTTGTTGAATTGCATCCATCTTTCTTGGCCATTAAACTTCATTACCAGGTGCGTGACCATATTCATAACAGGGTCCTTGATGTCTGAGATGTCATAGTACCATAACCCTTTCTTGCAGGCATACTCTGTGATGGTCTCTTGAATAGCCTCCTTGTCACCAAGGTCATCTTCTAGGATATCTCCCTCACATATGAGGCCTATAAACTATGAAATAAACTATGGAGTCATGTGCATCTTGTGCCCAAAAAGTGGAAGTAGTCCTTGTGCACCTGAGACATCAACCACTAATACAAGCGATCTGAATTCCCAAAATAAGGAAACCAATAGAGTTGTAGTAATGTTGCCTTTTCCAACTTGACCTTTACGTCATCATTGTAGATAGGAAAACCTTCAGGTGTTCATTTGTTGGTTGGGCGTACCAATTCTAATGCCATTTCTTTCTCTATAGTGTTGGTACGGTGATTATAGTCACTAAATGGTATGCTTCTCAAATGGGATTCCCATTCCTTCCCCATCATCACTCTATCTGGGTACTGCATCTCTGCATACCATTCTTCATTTGTATCTACCTCGGGTTCTAGTTGTTTAGCCTTAGCTTTTCCCTTTCCTTTCTTTGGTGCCATGGTCAAGGTAATTTTATCACTCTAATCCTCTCCTTGTTACTCTACTTTCCTTCTCCCAACCTTCGATCTCAGATCCGTGATACAATTCTTCTAAACCCATGCCCTAGTTTTACTTGAACCCTAACTTTGATAAATTCTTCACAAGACAACGTATTTTTACTTCTTTCCATGCCTGTAATTCCTTCCTTCTAGTTCACAATCTCAAACTAGATCTTCACATTTTTAATCACAAAAATCTTCCACTTGATCGAATCTAAAAACCCTAGCTGATAACACTCGCTTATATCTCCAACTCTTCGTTTTTACGCAAAGTAAAATGAGAGTTCCCCGACCCTCTATTTATAGTTTTTCCTTTTTCTGGTCATTAAAGGCTACTTTACCTACCCCCATACTTTGTTCATTTAATGTGGATTTTTAAAACAAATCCCATCTTCAATGCCTTCACTCATGCGCCCTTCCTACATGAAAACCCTCTTTAACTCGTGTGCCCTTCCTATGTAAAAACACCTCCAACCTTCTGCACGCACACCAATATGATAGGAGAATCTTACACGCGCTCAACACGCATCGAGGGCACTTATTTTGTTCAGATTATTGCTTTCACCTACCTCATGTTGTTTTAACTATGCTTCCTTTTCCTTTGTATGTGGGATCTACAAGTAGCTTTATCCTGGCACCAACCATTCTATCTTTTCTCTTCATCTCTCTTTCAACCAAGCTACTCAACAAGGCTCTTCAACACAACTTCCTTAGTACTTTTAATCATGCACTTCTTCACTTTTCTCCTTCACTTTTCTCCACCCCACACTTAAATGATGTATGGTCCTCTGCGCACTCATAAATTCTCCAAAAATAGCAATAAGGTTACCGGTGCCCAAGGCACAAAACAAAACAACAACGTGAAAGGGAAACACAAGGGAAGGAAAATGCATAAAGGAAAATTTCTAAACTAACTGGAAAAACTACCTTATTTACAAACACCAAGAAGACTTATTTATAGTAGGGCTTCAGCCTACTACCATTAAAGTGTCCAGCAACTTCATTCCATCTAGCGCTTATAACTAGCACGCACCTGAATCAAGGATGTACAAGATTGTGTAGGGACCTAACCAATGGACTTTCAACTTTCTAGGATGGCGTAGAAATCTAGAATCATACAGTAATACCATCTACCCAACCTCAAACTTCTTATTTTTAATATGGCAATCATGCCAAGCCTTTTGCTTTGCCTTTTCTACTATTTGGCTCCAACGGGCAAGTGATCGTCTCTCATCCAGTTTCATTAGTTCATCAATTCTTTCTTCTAGCACTTGCTCATTGGCTAATACTCCTACGTGCACTATTCATAGAGAAGGTAACATAAATTCAACTAGAAAAACAACTTCCACACTAAACACCAATTAAAAAGGTGTGGCTTTATTTAGTCTTTTATACGTAGTCCGGTAAGCCCATAAAACTGCTAATACCTTGTCATCCCAATCATGTATTCTAACATCACAGATTTTTGTCAAGGTATGACTCAAAAGATTTTGTTGAATGATTCTTTGGTTCTATTTTCTTGTGGGTGATAGGGTGTAGTCTTATGTTGAACCACCATGACTCGGATAGCGGGATCCTCACGGTCTCATTCAAAAATGCATACCCCTATCACCTGGTCGACTCAAAGCGCATCCATACCTTGTGATAATGTTCTCCCATAGGAACCTTGCCACTTTTTCTACTTGTAATCTTTAGTTAGGGCTGCCTCTTCTCACCTTGTGAGATAATCCATGCAAGTGATGACATAACATGACCTATTCCTACGCATTTCCGATGCAATAGGTCCTACAAAGTCTATCGCCCACTTTTCAAAAGGCTCTAGTGCTAGGAATAGGATGCAAAGGCATTTCATCCCTCCTTCCTAGTTTTCCAATGTGTTGACAATGGTCACATGCTTTACAATAATCCCTACAATCTTTATACAAGGTTTCCCACCATAAACCTGCCATTAATATTTTGCATGCATGGTGGCGTCACCTGCGTAATGCCCACCCGCACTTCCTCCGTGTGCTTCCTCCATGATGGTCAGGTGCTCATGCTCTAACACACATCTGTGCAAAACTTCATCACATCCCAATTTGTATAAGTCTCCACTAATCAACATGTAGGGCATGACGCATATGGCCAACTACTTCTTTTCTAATGCCTTCATCCCATTCGATGCCACACCTTCTTTTAAAAATACAATAATCTCTTCCAAATCCGAGGGTGCGCACCACAATCTAAACAGATTACGCATCTGGCATTGCTTCCTCAATACTTTGTGCATCCTCTCTGAATCAATTCTTGACAGATGATCAGGTCCACAATTTCTTTTTCCGGCTTCACTACAATGGTGAATTCAAACTCTTGAAACAACAACACCCATTGACATATGCACCCTTAAAGAACGGGCTTGTTCACTAAATACTTTAATGCCATATGGTCAGTGTAGAATACAAAGGGTGTCACCAGTAGATACTGTCTAAATTTGAAAAGTGCATAGATCATTGACAATGCCTTGCGCTCGGTTGTGGTATAATTCTGCTCTATTGGTGTTAACTTCTTGCTTGCAAAATAGAGAGAATGATCAACAATCCCCTCACCTAGTTATGCAAGTACTACTCCAATGGCAGTTCTTGAGGCATCTACATGGACATGGAAGGGCTTTTCCTAAGAGGGAAATCATAAAATAGGCACAGTAATAAGCCTATCTTTTAATGTATCAAATGCCCTCTATTGCGCCTTTCCTAATGGAAGGTACTTTTGTGTCTAAGTAGCTCTTCTAAGGGCACGGTGATCTTGGCATACCCCTTAATGAATTTTTGTAATACCCCGTATGCCCAAGGAATCCACACACTGCACTCTAGCTAGTAGGCTCCCTTAACCCCACAATAACTGCAACTTTAGCGAGATCTACCAGAATCCCTCCTTACATATGATATGCCCCAATAAAGTTCCAAAAGGTGTAGTAAACACACACTTATTAATGTTGAGGGATATCCTCAACTGCCTACACCTTTCAAACATTAATCTCAAGTTGTCATAGTGGTCCTTAACTAGACCATATACTATCCAATCATCCAAATAAACCTGGAGAAACTTATGAATGAAGTCCTGGAATGCTTGCACCACTATGCGCGAAAAGACAAGCAGGTGCATTCTTCAACCCAAAGGGCATGATCGTATATGCAAAAATTCCCCACTCGATGGTGAAAGTTGTCTTCTCCTAGTCCTCCTTTGCAATCCGGACTTGGTGGTATCCTGAAAATCCATCCGTAAAGGAATAGATTTTGCACCTAGTGACTCCTTCCAAAATTTCTTTAGTGAAGGGGGTTGGAAATGGATCAATGACACAAACTACATTCAATTCCCTATAATCCACACAAATTCTAATTCACCCATCCTTCTTGATGTTGATTACCATTAGAATTATCCATTCCAATTCTTCCACTACCTCAATGATCCCAGAAGCTATCATCTTGTCTATTTCCTTCTTAACCTTCACGCATAAGTTGGGATTCATCTGGTAGGGCCTTTTTCTAACTCGGGTGCACACCTTCTATTAGTTTTATCCTCATCTCCCCAAGGAATGGTGAAATCCCTTTAGCTCATGGTACACGCGTGGGAATAAATCCTTGAATTCACACAACAGATCAATGATCTTTGATACTTCCTTCTCCGTCCAATAATCTCCAATAATAGCTTCCTTAGGTTCTTCTCTGAACTCGATGTTAACTTTCTTTGTCTTTAACGGCTCATGGTAAGCACATGCATGGGCATCTGCACTTTCCATAACTTTGTGTGTCCCTACAGAATGGTTAACATCTAAAATTTTTGATTCCTCTCCATCAATCACATATACTAACTTTCCCTTCTCCTTTTCCAAACACGCGTGCTCAAGTTGTAACTCTTTTGTTTCTTCAATCTCTTCAAAACACACCTCCAATCCTAGTTCACCTAATAATTCCAATAGCCTATCTTCCATTCTGGCACTATCCCCCATGGTAAGGTGCTTGATACCTTACAAGGCCTTATCAACCGATGGTTTGGTGCTCTGATACTCAAAGGCTTGAATAACATCAGCGGTGAGCTCTTGCTAATTCCTTGTTTGGTGGCATGTTTCCGAATGAATGTACCATGTGTGCGCACAACCTGACGCATTGTAGAATATGACTTGTGCACCCGGAGGGATGGTGGCAAGGCTTTTGTGCCTTATCTCTAGACCCATTCACACTCCTGGATATGGAAAGAGGTGAGCTCCTTACCATGGTATTCTTTGATGATGGTGGGTACATTACTTCTAGAAAATCTGACAGAGAGAGAAATCCTTACCTCGCGCCACTCTAAAAGGATCTCGTGATGTGTGGCCCACCAAAAGGTTTTTGTGCCAAGCAATACATAACTTAACATCTCCCTTCATTCATTCTCATTCTTCCATTGAGCTTCTACCTCATGTAGAAAGATCTCAGGGAAGGATCCTCCTGAATACTTGGGTAGTTCTTTTCCTCCAAGGCACCTAATAGTGCACACCTTTGTTACCTTTATTACCGACCCTCTCAACTACCATCCCATTAGTTCGTAAGTTCCATGTACCCAATTGTCACACGCCAGGCTGGTGGTATCACTTACTGACTAAGCATCTTCAAACTGGATAACTCCGTTAATAGGGTGTACCATCTCAGGGTCTCTGATTGAGCACACATAAATTTTGTCTAGAACTTCTTCTCCCAATGGTTCAATATAGGGTGTCGACTTCCCACCAACCAGGGGTATAATGACTCATTCCTCTTTTTTCTTGAAGCTGATGTACCATTTTTTTGAACCAAAGGTCCACATTATTTTTGTAACACCAAGGGTGCCCAAGTAGTGCTTGGAAATTATCTCGCCTCGATGAGCACTAAGACTTGAAGTCCCGATTAAACTTGTCTCCTAGATAGTAATAGCCACATCCTTCATGACACCAGATGGGAACTGCCTTATTTTTTTGCCATATACAACAAATTTGAAGATGGTTGTAATGCGAGCCTCCCCATCGATGCCACACATCCAAAGTTAGAACATTAACCTATGTGCCGGTGTCAATGAGTATATTGTTGAGGAGCCATCCATCTACAACTACATTCAACGTAATCTCCTTGTCATAGTCAAGGCTATGAGGGGGAAGGTTTGCATGTAAGACCTGTCTCTTACGCTCTTCTCTAGTGCATGGTACCTTCTCTCTCAACCAGGATCCTAGCAAAGGAATGATGTTCTCCTACCTTAGAATTTTACACACCTCCTTGACCTCATCCAGGTCATCTTTTTGTGCCTCGATTCTCCTTCCTTATTCCTCCCTCCTAGATTGCTCCTTGAGACACTGGATCTCCCCTTGCAAGCTTCGAATAACATCCATGGTGTCTTGATATATCTCCTTCTGATGTGTGGGGTTTGGATATTTTCCATGAACGACCTCCTCCCTTGAAACTAGGTTCTTCTATCTCGGTACCTCCCTTGCACGCATGGCTTCTTCCTTGTTATTACCAATACATGCTCCAAACCTTCATCCCATGTTACCTAAGGCATCCTTTGTATTTCTACCTTCTTGATGCTGACCATTGCATCGCCCTTGTCTTTCTGGTGCTCTTGATTCATTCATATGCTCAAATAACTCGGGAACTCATCATACTTATGCTTTTTCCACACCACTAGAACTGCAACAAGTCTGGGAACTCATGCTTGTAATGTTCTATAAATCCACAATTGAAACATGTTCCTCATGGGAACTCACTTTTTCCTCCACGATTACTGTACGTACCAAAAATTGTAGGTGCAAGCACCACCGGAACAACATAGCAAGTGCCCCAATGATGATACAGGTCTCCTCGCAAGGTGTTCGGGATCCGGAAAAGCACTCCAAGTATGTGTTAACATCCCACATTTCCCACTTAGCCACTATGTGCTTTGTTGTTCTCTTTTCCCCTCTTTTTTTTTGTGTTTTGTTCTTCAGTTACGAAATTGCCACCCTGACTAGGCGGCAGTCTTGTGACCGTCGCCCAGGTAGGGTGGCGGTCCTGTAACCACCTCCTGTTTAGGGTGGAGGTCCTTCACGCATTTTCTAGAATGTTCTTTTTAACGTGACTCACATAAATTTCAATGTTTACCAACTTTTTTCACCGCCTTTGCTTGTATTTATGATTCTAGTTCCCTGGAATAGTGTTTTGGCATTGTTTATGGTTTAAGAGATCAATTTGGTTTTTACCTTTGGGTAAATGGAATTTCTATAAATAACTGACTTGTGCTCAAGCAAACGCCCCCTCAAATTTTCCTTTGAATTTCTCATTTCAATAGTTTAGCCTTTCAATTTTTTCTTAGGATTCATAGTTTCATTTGTTGTATGCATGGTTAGTATTGTTTAGCTGTCAGAAAGCCACATATCCTCCTTGTGCAAATGCTGTTATTATTTCATCCAATCAATTGGAGTAGGATAGTTTTATTTTCAAAAGGAAGCCATTAAAATTTACAGGTTTTGTTCCTCAAATAGGATAGTTTCAGGTTCTGGACATTTTATGTTGCATGACTCGTAATAAATCCCGCTAGGAATTGCATAAGCCAAGCTCTGTACTCTTGCACTATCCCTCTCCTACTCGCATTGTATTCAGTCTGTATCCTAAGCTACCATTGCTCCAATATCTACTTTTGTTGATGCTAGCATTACATGCTTTTCTGGGTCCATGTGAGCACGAAGGAATGAGGAGATCACACTAAGGGGACAAGGTCACACACCATCGGATTCGCCACTATTCTGCAGAATCCAGGTTCTAGCTTTCAAAGTTCTAGTTAAAAGCATATCAAATAGAGTAGCCAATCATTTCATTTCAGTTAATTTTACTTTCGATATTTCCAGGGAAGTTGTGGGGATTGATAGTTTTTGAGAAACTATGATTCACTCCTCACTTCTGAGGTAGGATCGAGAGTCTTTCAAATAGAGTAGATCAGTTATCAGGTTATTTAGAATAGATCTACAAATTGCACAGACAAGTAGCTATACTCGGTTGCTTTGTTTGTTTTAATTGCGTTATTAGTTTAGTTGTCAATTTTAGATATATTAGATAATTGCTCTTTAAAATCTATTTAGTAGTTTATCAATAAGTATCAAACTTAGAAATATACGTAGATATATCTTGCATATTTAGTTTATTCTGTCATTAGTTAGCTTTATATCATTTTCTTTTGTATGACAATCATGAGACCTAGAGATCCCAGAGAATACATATTCAAGCCAATCATGCCTCAACCCAATCTTATTACGGCAATAACTGATATAGATCAGAACCTTAGAATCCAAGTCTTCCAAACAACAACAGACTTACAACAGATCAGCTCATAGTTAAGTGGGTTAAATATAGAAGAAGACCAAGCACACACATTTTGGTCAAATCAGCAAAACTATAGATCACCCTAGATAAATATCCGCATGACTGTAGAAGGGCTTGAAAGAGAGAAAACGTTTAGATGTGACCCTTTGGTCCCACAAATGCCAGGACATAGGAGACACTCTCACGAGATATAGATACTAGCTTAAGAATTCGGGTTGCGAGGCTGTGTGAGATATTCTGAAAAGATTACACAACTATTAATTCTGAACATAGAGGCCGAAAAGGCATATGACTATTGGATACTAGGGATTAGGGACTGATCCCACACATGACCATAGTAGATCCACAACAACCATGAATCTATGGTTGTGACCCACAAATCTCACAACCCAACAAGTCCACAGGTCAATCAGACATAGATGTTGGCTTACACACATTAGTATTCAGATCTACTCCACTTCCGCCTATCATCATTACACAATTATCCTTGTTAGACATAGTAGCTAACAAAGCTAAAGATTTCTGGACTAGACCAGAGAATCAACCATAGAATCCGCTATATATCCATCATCCATCATATGACCCTGTCTGGAGACATACACAAAACCATCCCAGGTCATTTTCCACGTATCCCACAACCTATAGATTGGATCACGCCAAAGCTCGATATTGATTGGAGCCTTCGAGCAGTCATCCTTGCCGACCGATCTATCACACCAGTTCAAGTTAGGAGGGCCTTCTTTTCCTTAGATTCGTAGATTCCACTGGTGCGCATCGAAGACATAAGATTGCTTGACTAGTTTTCCTATTCCCCATGCATATTCCATCCCCACCGGCTGTCTCGGCATGACCTCGGGAGGTCGGGTATGAGGAAGAGTTATTTGTAGATTCCCATGCTCGCTTGTCACTTTTCCATCGTACAAAATTGGTGAACCCGACGTGAAAAACATAGTGCTTTCGTTTATTACCTCTTTCTTCCACCTTCCCTCCTTCCCATTATTCTGCGGGTATTCATATACCCCTCGAATATGTCAGGATTCGATGCATATGGCAGACCTCTCCTAGGTCTTGAGGCATACTACACTCAATTGAATAGACAGTCATCACCCTCGCTCTCAGTATGGGGTGACAATTATTCAGCCAACCGGTTGTCAACACAAACTCCACCTCCAAGGACTAGATATAGCTCATCTTTCCAAACAGAGGAGTTGGATCAACTCACTCAAACACAAAAAAAAAGCCTTGGGCTCGAAAAATATGGCGTTCATAGGAGAATCTGGTTTGTCTCCTCAGGTGCTTCTTAGACCACAAATTAGTAGACAATCAAATCCATACCTAGTTTTAGATGATGGGCATTCAGTGTGCTATGTCAGGAATGAACAATGATCTCGGAGTATGTACCCACCTATAGGAAGTTTACAAACACAACCCGAGGTCTCATTTCAAGGAAATACCTCCATGCCACTACATATAGGAAATGCCCTCGGGAAACTTGGCAGGGAAATGATCAATTCATAGCGGGATATCACATGCCTATGCAACATCAAGATATACAACAAATGCCACTATGGAAAAATACTGTGAATTTGCCAAATGAAGTCATTTTGACTTTAATAGAAAAGGTTAGGGGATTAGAACTTGCTCAAGCAAATCAAAATTCTCAATTCATGTAGGTAGGAAGTTCCAATCCTCCACACCATCCTAGCCAAGTAGACCTCCTCACAGGAATAGGCACGTTGGGCATGCCTCCTCAATATTCACAACAAACGCCAACTAGAACCACCATTTCTAATACCGTTCCAGTACCTCCCGGTCTAGTACAAAATAATTCATTCCTAGACAATCCCCCTTCATACTTAAACATGTACTCCAAATCACCACAAGGAGATATGTTCTCCTCTCCTGGCATGTTTTCTCAACCACAGGGGTTTCCTTATGCCCCTACCAATGCATATGCTATGCCATATCAACAACCCATTCCACCGCCGCCCCCTCAGTAGGCACCATCAATGGTCGAAACCTACGCGATAGGGACTTATTCAAAATATTTGAAAGAACCCTTAGACTTCACCATACGAAGCATCATGCTTCCAAGACCTCTTCTGATTTACCCAAATACAAAGGGGAGGGAGACCCGAACGCACATATCAAAGCCTACGCCACAGCCATTCGAGAACTGCTCCCTTGGGATGGGGTTGTTGCTAAAATATTCCCCAAAACCTTGGAGGGCATCACCCTCGATTGGTATTATAGAATACCTGAGGCTTCCATCCATTCATTTAAACAACTCGTTTCAGAATTCATTAAGGCATTTGACATGAACAAACTATTGAGAATAGGAATCAGGGAATTCTTGCACATTAAGAAAGAACACAATGAATCTATCACTCATTTTATCCAGAGATGGCATACAGTCCTTTATTCTTTGGCCAGTGCTCCAAACATGGACCAAATGGAACTATGTGATTTATTCCTTCATTCTCTCAGCAGAGAAGTGAAGGAAGAATTCTAGAAGTTCCCACTAAGGACTTACGATGAAGTACTTGAGAGCGCTCTCTGAATAGATCAAGCAGCAATAGATAGCGGTCGCAAGATGTATGGAGCAAATGGGAGGTTAATCACCTCCAACCAGAATACTACGACTTACCCTACTACCACAAATGTCAATCAAGGACCTAAAGTCCTTAATAAAAATTGTGGAGTGACAACAGATGGAGTAACTGATCAGGCTAAAAAGGTAAATGTTGTGAATACTCCACCACTAATGAACAACCAACGAAACAAAAACTTTACCCCAATAATCAATATAGTGGATTTTAATCATCCAACAACAACAACAACAATGACAAAACCTTACAAAGGGTCCAAGCCAAAACTCAACTGGATATCAAAACTAGAACCAAAACCAAAAACAACAAATGTAAAACTTTAATCCTAATAGGAAATGGTTTGATCGAGTTTTGGGCCTGATATGCACCAAGCAAAAGACACCTAGGAATTACAATCCTAACTCATATTGTGGTTTCCACAAAATTCAAGGCCATGACACTAGAATGTGTCGTGACTACAATAAATTCATGCAACGTTTTCCAGAGGAACAAAGACAACTTTTCATAGATATGTTCTTGGCAGATCCTACGTCACCAACACCAAATACTTTTACAGGGGCAGTTTCCCCTCAAAATGCACCCCTCAAAATCTTTAATGATCCGCTCCCAAACCACAATAACAACAGGTTAAATCCAAATGGGACAAATAAGGGCATAATGACAGGAAACAATGATCATGAAGCCTCGACTTCACTAAATCCATTAGTTGCACCACAATTAGGAAGTCAACCGCGACCCAAGATAGTCGGTTTAGTGGAGTTAGATGCCGAACTACCCGTGGAAGCTATAACAAGGACATGAGAGTATTCCTCTCAGCCAAGTCCAAGTTACCTGCCAGAGACAGATAACATCCAACAAATATTAGTAAAACCCGTGGGTGCCTATGATTTAATTAGTGATCTAACAAAAACCTTCTCGCACATTTCTTTTTTGGACTTACTAAAGAAATCTCCTGCCCACAGGGCTGCTCTTTTAGAGGAATTAGGTTTAGGTCATTTAATTAACATCACTCCACCCCCGAAACATAGGTAAACCATATAGACTTTGATATCCACCCTCCGAGGCAGCCGGATAGGGATATCGAGTTTATATTCGAAATAAACAAAATACCAACAGACAATGAGATTGCACGCAGAGGTGATCCAACCATACATTTACAGGTATGGGTTTATAACAATTATATGAAGCGCGTAATGGTTGACAATGGGGCAGCGGTTAACATAGTCCCCTTCTCTTTCCTTCAAAAGCTAGGGTATGGAGAAACGAATTGTTCCACGACTCAAAATACATTAAGAGGCTATGATAGCCTTAAAGCCACATCGATTGGAACTATAATACTACCAGTCACCTTAGGACCCAAAACAATCCTGACTAAGTTTTATATTATAGATCGGAAACCAACTATAATATGATCCTTGGCCGACCATGGATACACCATATGAAGGCAATCCCTTCTACATTATTTCAAGAAGTAAGATTCTTGCATTTAGGAAAGGTGTTCGTAGCCAAAGGCGATCCAAAGCCATTCGATATACACCTAGCTGACTTAAAGAAAAGACCAGGCATTCACTCAGAGTTTGAACTCCCAACAAACCAACTTAATAAACCCACCAACGTAAAACCGGAAGAAAAGTTGGTACCTACAATAGATCTTGAGACTATGAGCCTAATCAAGACTATCCCAACCCTCAAGGATGAGGCTAACATTATAGAAATAGTATCGTTAGGAACTACTACAAAAATTGTCGAATTATTAGAATAAGATCTACCGATGTTCCTACCATTTGATTCTGTAGGCATGGGATATACCCTAGGTGTTGGTTCTCTTCCAGCAGAGGATCTCTGCATGGTAGAAGTAACCGAAGCAGAAGATGTTAACACAAAAAATATCCCAACGTCCATATTCCCAGCTAAATATTGGACTCTCCATTTTGATGGAGCTAGATGTCGTTATGGAGTTGGGGCAGGTGTAATCTTTACTTCTCCCAAGGGAAAAATCCTACCATTTGCCTTTAAACTAAATTTTGAATGTACGAAAAATGGCGCTGAGTATGAAGCCCTCCTCCTTGGCCTCATCTTAGCTAAGAGGATCGAGTGTTAATAACATCAGGGTGTTAGGAGACTCACAATTGGTAGTAAACCAAGTCTCTGAGGTGTATGAAACCGGGAATCGAGCACTTACAGCTCTACAAAGCAGCTGTTTTGGATTTGAGCAAAGAGTTTGACTTCATATCAATTGAAGCAATCCCATGAGAACAAAATCTTCTCACCGATTCTATAGCAACCTCAGCATCACGCTTCACTCCAAACAGCAAGTTAGAAGATACCCGTTTCATGGTATCCCTTCATACTTGAACCATTGGTTAAAAAAATGTCAAACCCTCTTTTAACAAACATAGATGAGAACAAGTCTACTATCCTAGACCACATTGATAGTGATAGAGCCACTTTGGATTACTTAAACACCTATGCAGCACTACATCTCACCCATCATGTGATAGATTTTTCCTTAATCCCACATTCATCTTCCTACTTCGGAAATCCCATGATAGAGATTCCCCCACAAAAGGAACTCAGCATATACACAGTAGAAAATGGAGAAGATCTGGAATTACTCTCATCCCCACCTAAGTTTGAAGAAGGTAACGCTTCTTTAATCAAATAAACAATTAATATTAACATCAAAATGGAGGAAGACCTAAGGATCTTGAAACTAGGATCTTCGTTAACTCCAAAAGAAGTAGAAATACACACTCGAATCCAAAAAGAACATCAGAAGGCTTTCACATTTAATTATAAAGAAATGACAGGGGTTACACCACACATCGCAGTACATAATCTTGTCACCAAATCAGATGCAAAGCCAGTTAAACAAAAATCAAGATCAATGAAACCCAAGGTAGCTCTCATGGTAAAGGAAGAAGTAATAAAACTCCTCCAAGTAGGATTCATCAAACTAGTCAATTATTCTCAATGGATATCTAATATCATTCCCGTTCTCAAAAAGAATGGGAAGATACACATTTGCATAGATTTCCGAGACATTAACAAAGTGTGCCCCAAGGATGACTTCCCATTACCATCCATTGACATCATCGTTGACGTAATAGCTGGCTTTGAGCTTTTGTCTCTCATGGATGGATTCTCGGGATACAATCAAATCAGAATATCCAAACAAGACCAAGCCAAAACCATGTTTATAACTCCTTGGGGAACCTATTGCTATGTTGTTATGCCATTCGGTCTCAAGAATGCTTGGCACTACATACCAATGGGAAATGACATACATATTTCATGATCTTATTCACAAAATCATGGAGTCCTATGTAGATGACTTGTTGGCCAAGGCCAGGAAGCGTTGTGATCACCTAGAAGTACTCCACATCATCCTTTCATGTCTAATAGAATATGGAGTCACACTAAATCTAGAAAAATGCATTGTTGGTGTGACAGGAGGGAAGCTCCTAGGTTACATTATATTGTCATGAGGGATTGATGTAGACCCAGCCAAAATCTAGGTTGTTCTCGAAATGATCCCACCTTCGGATGAATTTGGAATCAGGTCATTTCTTGGAAAACTCGGTGCAATTTGAAGATTCATCCCTGATTTAAGCTTTGCCATTCATCCAATCAACAATCTACTCAAGAAATATTATAGTATTGATTGGACTAAAGATCGTAACAAAGCTTTCAAAGCTCTTAATCATTTCCTGTTGTCACCACCCATGCTAATGTCGCCTAATCCACACTTCCCTTTAATCTTATACTCACAAGCTACCAATGTCTCGCTAGCCTACATGCTAGCCCAAGAAGATGATGACAAACGAGAACGTGTGATCTATTTCATTAGCCGAACATTGCTCGACTATGAAACACATTATATGCAAGCAGAACGAGAATTCCTTACCATAGTCTTTGCAACCAAATGCTTAAGACATTACATGTTAAATCAAGAAACAAAAGTCATTGTAAAAACAAACCATTTACGAACTTTCCTCACGCAAGGATCCTTGTCTAAAAAGGATGGATGCTTTATAACCTTAATGGGTGAATTCATTAACATTTGTAAATCAGAAGTCTCATTAAGGGACAAATCATTGCAGATTGGTTAGCTGATAACCCATTAGACAGAGGTGATCTAGTAGATCTGGACTTTCCCGATGAATGCATATACTACGTCGAAACTAGACCTCCCATCTCTGAATGTCCTTGGTATACTGATATTATTAATTATATCATGGACCATACTTATCCAGAAGATGCTACACCACAACAAAGAAGGTGGTTACACATTATCATAGCTAAATACGTTATTATAGAATAGGTGCTCTATCATAAGGCTTTCGATGGAATGCTCCTAAGGTGTGTTGACACAGAAGAATCCAAAAAAATTCTATACGAATCTCATAGCGGCATGTGTGGAGGCCACTTTGGTGGCCACGCCACCACTCACAAAATACACCGGATGGGCTATTTCTGGCCCACTCTAGAACATGACATAGTAGAGTTTGTACACAGGTGTCATAAATGCCAAGAATTCTCCCACGAGATTCACATGCCGGCACAAGCTCTACAACCAATCGCTACTCCATGGCCCTTTTCTATGTGGGGCCTAGATTTGATAGGGAAATTCTCTCCCTCATCTATAGATAGCCATAACTTCATAATCATGGCCACCGAGTACTTTACCAAATGGGTAGAGGTTATGCCTCTTACCACTATACTAGGTTCTGTGATCGCCAAGTTCATTTTGAACCAAATCATTTGTAGGTACGGTGTCCCATGCAAATCATTATCTCAGATAATGGTACTTCCTTTAAAAATGATGAGGTCCATGAACTATGCAGTAAATTTAAAATAAGTCATCATACGGCCTCCCTATATTACCCTCAAGCCAACGGGCAGGCTGAAGCAACAAACAAAACATTAAAGGCCATTCTTCTCAAAATGGTGAAAGAAAACAAAAGAGATTGGCATTTAAAGTTATACCCGGCCTTGTGGGCCCACCGAACCTCAATAAGAACACCAACAGGAGCAACTCCTTTCTCACTGGTATTCGGAGTGGAAGTAGTTCTCCCACTTGAGGTTGAAATACCCAGTCTCCGTATTTCATTACAAGGGATTCTGGATGAAGAAGCTTATAGAGAAGCACGTCTCTCCCAACTAGAAAGCCTAGATGAGGCCAGGTTAGATGCTAAACAAGTGGCATAGAGTTTATGCTGACCGGATGTGCCGACAGTATAACAAAAAGGTCTATGAATGAGATATATATGAAGGAGATCTAGTTCTAAGACTAGATAGCTAGATCGATAAAAAGACTGGTGAAGGAAGGAAATTCCGGCCCAAATGGTTGGGCCCATACCGAGTCACGAAAGACTATGGAAATGGTGCATATCTCTTATGTACACTGGAAGGTGAGGAATTCAATGAAACAATCAATTCCTTGCATCTTAAACGATTCTATGTATAAGCAACCAACACTATTTGTATAAATATATCTACATTGCATCTTCATGTAGTTAGGTTCATTTTGTCCACTTGTTTTGTACAATTTTGTGATCAAGGAACTTATTCTCAAAGTAATTCATTACAAACTTCTGATGGTATTGGCATAACCCTTCCAATCATACTTCTTCATTTTCATAACATCATCAACCATTTCAGAATCATTTCATCAAATAAAGCTAGATATGACAAAGTCTTAACGATAACCATACCAAGGTCTACATGCTTGTTCTCACTTTTGGTTTCTTCCTAGGATAGGTGCCTTGCCTATGGTCTATTCTATAAGCTTCATTGTGTCACATCTATCCCATATGTATATCTATTTGGAAATAAGAACACACTGACATTTTGCTCAAATAAGTAATTCAAACATAGATCAAACAGAAAATTTTATTTTTACACATTTCCTTGCCCTACCAACCTTCGGTGATGAGATTGCATCTCTTACTAATGATGTAGGGTTGGGAAAGGATGGGAATGCCCTTACTCACCTATACCTTGTCCATGGTGATAAGCCCACGTTTCTTACATGTAGCATGGGGCAAGGTGTAGGGGGTCCTCTTGACAAATAAATGTTGAAGGTCATAAGAAAACAATTCCAATGAACTTTTGAAATCTTGAGTCAAAAAAAATGAATCAGATGTCCAAAATTCCAAGAGAGTTCAAAACCCTGAAACCCAGATTTTGTCTACCATGTGGCCATCTACGGATCTAAGTCTAGATAAACTGCAAAGCAAGTTACATCCCAAACTATGGAGTCACTCGAGTAGAGTAAGCTTGTAGCATCCTAATTTGGTTCCACCAAAGCTTTGTCTATCTCTCATCACTACCATTTCAACACATTTCATAACTTGTGCCCTTTCTAGCTCTCGGTGATGAGCCCTCACATCTTACTAGTTACGTGGAGTTAGGAGTGGGGCAAGTTTATCTGCTCATCGTACCAGTTTATCATCACATTTTGTCAAAACAAATATGAAGTACCAAAAATTGCTTATAAGAAACTAGAGTTTAAAATCACATTGTGTCTACATTATCATATATCAGCATCATGAAATACAAAAAGAAAGTAAACATTTGTATCATTTGTTCTCCATTGCATACATTCGAAAACATATAAACATAACATTATAGTTTACATACGGAAAACAAAGTCATAAATGCCAAGAGTCTGATCCAAAAAGAATATATATATATAAACAATCAAGTTTCCTGTACAATGCCATCATGCGCTAAGCATGGTCAAAACACTCAAAGAGCCCGGGAAATACAAAATACATCATACAAATAGTCTAAGAGAGCCAAGTGGCTTCTCAACCCCTATGAGATCCCTCTGAGGGTGCACGTCCACGTCTAGGGCTCCGGCTACGCCGGCGCTCTGAGTGCATGGAGGGCTCACGATCCCAAGGAGCAGTTGCGGTCTCACCATGAGAGTGACTCCTCATCAGGTGCTCTGTTGTCTTGTACCCTGCCAACTCGGTACGGAGGGTAGACACCATCCTGGCCACATGCCAGACAGGGGCAAAGATGTCGGTATGCCTACCGGCTGCTGAAGGCTCCCCTACATCCACGGATAGCTCTACACGGGTCTTCTCCATAGGGATCATCAGGGTATCAGTACATACCCGACGAATCAGATCTCGCCACTCATCAGCAGTCTCTGCAAGAAAAGGAGAAAATCCAATTAGAAATAATCAAGAGATAAAAACAAAAACAAACAAGAGTAGAGACAACAACTAAGACAAATCCTAGCTAAAGACAAATATTAAGAGAGGGATGGTAACTCACTCGGATCGCGGACTCGAGAGAGGGATCCTAGGGTCAGCACATACCACAGATGCCACCACTGACTTGAGGTACTCCTCCCGTGGCTGGAGCAACATAGCATCCCACTACGGACTCATCCTCTCCACCAAGGCCCTAAGAGAGTGGCTCCTCTGAAACCAGAGTCACCCTCTCCACACTCTACTCCACCCTCTCTGCTTGTAAGATATCCTGAGTGTCATGCCACTTAGGATCATTGTCCTCCTCTCCGCCTAACTCGCTGACCTCAGCCTCGGTCTCCTCCTCTGTCTCCCCCCTGTGAACTCCTCGGACTCAGAGTCTATGTCAATGGGGTCATTTCTTTGTGGGCAATCGCGCGCAATCTAAAGTAACGGTGCTGAGGGGCATTGACTCTCCCTCGAGCTCGTACTACCTGCCCTAGCTACAATGGGGACACCAGGAGTAATAACTATCCAACCACGGCCTCTAGGACCTCCCCTGGCCTCTCGAACTGATCTATATACTGGCACCACCTGGGAAGCATACCCACGTAAGGCAGGCCAAACTGCTAAGGCACTCAACCAAAAGGATGTATCTCCACCCTCCCCACCCGGTTAACAAGCTACCCTGTGGTGGAGAAAGAAATCAAAGAGCCTCCTCACCCCATAAACCTACCATGGCCTGATAAGGTGTGGCCTCCATGTCATCGGCGGTCACGGAGGTGACTAGGCGATGAGACACTCGAGCAGCCGACATGTCTATCCATCTAGCTGCCCTCATAGCTCCAGGATCTGCCACCTCAACACCTCTCCCATAGGGGATGAAATTATTATAGACCCATCTCATAACCAGGGTTGGATGGCTCAATGACTGCCCTTGTAAACGGACCACCCTGTACAAATCGTGGTTAGTAGTCCCAAGTATGTCGGCTTCCTAGGCATAGATCTGGCCATGTCCCTCAATCTGTGCAATGATGGGGGACCAGCAATATAATAAGGTGTCTCCTCCTTGTCCTCGATCAATTTCAAGGTAAAGATCACCATGATGGCTTAGCGAATCAAGGGGATAGGCGGGCTAGGAATTGTAACATCCTCATTTTTATATATTAGAACAAGTAAAATTTTCTTTTTGATAAACGCTTCCTGGTTCTAAATACATAATTTAGATCTCACAAATCAAAACAACCATTCTTATAATAGATAACCATATGCAGCTGTAATGAATCGGAGTACCTCCGATCTATTCATTCCATGACTCGGTAATCTACCAATCTATTCATGAGTATTAAGAGTTGGCATTTTCACTTTAACACAATACTCTTGCGGTTCTCTTCCCTAATCTGGGATTTAGAATGCTCTGTCCAAGGAACCTATCTAAATAATTGTTACCATTATTCATCGGCATCTCATCCCTTAGACTAGGTGACTTAGGACAACGCAATCAGCAGCTTGCGATACTTTGGCCAAAGATTTGAAACATACTGCTTATGTCTCGTATTCCTTAATGGCATACTCGTCAATCTGGAATACGTCCTTCACCCCATTCCTATGTTATGTAGAATGTCTTATACTGACTTCTGTCAGTCCCTCCTATCCCAAGTTATTCACTCGAAACGGATTAGTAAGGTGACAACGTTATATGGATGCTCCCAGGGCTAGGGATATGATGACATCTTTGGGTCAACCCTAGTTAAACCGGTGTTTCAAGATACCCAGAGTCTCTGGCAGCCTTATAACGTGACCACATTCCTAATCGGTCCCAGAGTAACTTGTTCGAGTTTAAGGTGTAAATCTTAACGATCAATGTAAAGGGTGTCGTCATAAGTCACCTACATTGTTGTATCTTTGAGAAGATCCTAATCTTCTCGAAGGTACAACCCTATAGTTGACTTGTGCTTTCAACCTTTAAATCCGCCTCAAAAAGATCTACTTATTAAAAAGTGTTACATACGTTGAGTTAAATTATACCATAAGACGCTCCCTTTAAGGGTAGTCTTTCCCAATCCCCGGGTTCCTCACCTTAGAATGACCTTTCTTAATAAAACCCATTACACAATGAAGTTATTAAGACTATGGTCCCATCAAGGAGTTCATAGAATATACATAATTCTAAATCAACGAAATTGGACAATAACCCATAATCTTCACATGTGATTGCCAACCGAACCCTTTTTAGGTTTATTTCAGTTCTCATAACTGAATTTATATCTTACTTATTAGTATCGAGATATAGTGATTAAGAATCCAATTAAACGTTGTCCTGGCTTAATCAAGACTAGGAATTAATAATTTAATTCAGCTTGTTTAGCATCCTGCTTAGGTTTATTTTAACCCTAGCTTCCAGAAGACAGTGATCTAAATTTCAATTTAGCTTTAGATAGAACATACTAGAACTGCTAAACAATCATAAGTATTCAGTCACATATTCTTGCAAGCTTACATTGATAATCACAAAAGTCTCCAAATTATACAATAATAACAATGCTCTTAAGATCATTTGAACCGAAGAAGGTCAAACTATCAAGATACGAATACAAACATATAAGTATCAAATATCTATTTCCATTCCTTTCAGAACTAATCAAATACATTTTATGCATTCAACATACTTGATACAATACTCAACGGAAAAAGAACATCTTTCCTCATATAGTACATTTAGAGAATCAAGCTGTAATTCATCATAAAACCAAATTAAACAATCTGAACATCCTATCAGATCTGCGTGCTTTTACCACTTACGGCAACCATCTACAAAAATTTTCAACATGGGTCAGTTCGATGAACTGAGCATGATAAGCACTAACTCTTAAAACAATTGCAATCCACCAATGTTTTTTCATTAAACAACTTTTAAATGAGATCATTTCACTAAACAAGTAAAAATATTTCAGGACTATGCTCTTGTAATACAAACATGACTATAAACGCGTAACTCATATTATAGTCACTAAATAGTCCTAGATACCTTTCAAATATTTCATCAAAACGTTAGTGACCAAGAAGACAAATGCATCTAAACAACTATCCATCTGAATCCCAAGGACAACAACATCAGATGGACTAATATATTCAACATAATAAATGAATATCATAACCTTTCATGATTCCATCAGCATGTTAGAACAATTCCAAAAGTTAGATAAAAATTATATCAACCTATACTTTACAACAGAAGAGAAATAAAATGAATCATACATATTTCCCTCAGAACTAGCTCATGACTGTACCATCTCTCCAAGAGCAAAGCATTCACCTTAAACACATGCGAATAAATCAGACGAGACCACCAGAAGCATCACAGTTTGGTTAATATTTAAATTAAACAATATCCTGTAGCTTACTAGTAGTACAGCAGCTCTCGCACCAAGGCAGTGATGAGTATTCTATCCTAAATAGACTCCACATAACCTTCCATATTATTATAGGAATGAGAAAATAGCTAGCGCATTGCTTGTCAAGGCACAACTGTTAACTCTTTATCTCAGTCAAGCACAAGACAAGAAAACCTCAACAACAAAGACGTAATCACGCACAAACATGACAACAATCCCTCTCAGCAACATACAGCTCATTCTAATCCCTACTAACACTGTAAGGCTTTAGATCCAAGGTCAAAATCAAAAGAACTTCTCTTTTATCGCAGTCAACAAGAGACTCATTAACATTAAAGCAATTGATGTTTCCCTATGACTATGTAGAGATATTCATACGAAATCCACGCAACATGCATAGCCTCATTTAACTGGAATTATTCAGAAAGGAAACATAACATACCGTATTCACATCTGAACTCATTCAGAGGTTGATAAGTATGGTATTCACGACCCACTTCTACAGAGGCCAAGATACATGATATCTATCTATACATTAAGGAATCCAACAGAGCCAAAAACAATAAGTGTTCATAATCAGGCTTATATGGAAGCGAAACACTTGGTTAAATATCAAGGATTTCAATGAATCGAACAACAAGATTCACGATAAAGCTTCTCTGAGAAGCCGATATACAAGATAAATATAAGTTAAGGATTCCAACCGTGCCAACAATGGTAAATATTCACAATCAGGCTTATACAGAAGCTAAATACTGATTTCGTAACAAGGAATCCAACTGAGCCTCTACAACAATATTCGCTCAAGCTTACACAGATAGGAAACGTAAAAAGTACACCAACTGAGTCTGTACCAAAAATTCATTGCTAAACGAAGGTATTCATTACAAGATAACAGAAGTCGTAATACCAGTTACCCCTCCAGGACTCCGACAGAATCAAGCTACCAGTATTCACATACATGGCTTCTACAGTAGTCCATAATATACGAACCATTCCATGGACTCCACAGAGTTATTTTGTATATAAATAAATATATTGCAAACTATCAACGGGTTGAATCCCATAATCGCAACACAAGGGGGGAAACAACTTCTACTAGGTCGCATTAAAATCATAAACACAAGTTATCATTCACAAATAACTTTAAGTATCATAAGCGAAACCCAACAAGATTCAAGTAACCACCACCTATAATAACCACGACAGAACTTACAAAGAAGTCGAATTATATTGAACATTCAAACAAAATTCCAACAGTATCCTTTCCGACAAGTATCAACAACAAGTATCAACTGTAGCCTAAACCTAACAAGGAAACAATTCATGGGCTCCCAAAGAGCAGGTTTAGTATACTTTCTTGCATGCATTTCACAAACTTTATCTGGAATGCAAAACACAACGAGATAGTGCAACAGTTCGAAACACAATACACACCCATCAAGGGTTAAATTGAAAAATCAAACCAGCAAGAAGATACAGTAATAAAATCACACAAAGCTACCATAAAAACCATCTGAACCCAAAAATCATCTGAACAGAGTTGTTCTAATGAAATCATTTGAAAGAAAGCAAGATTTTTAAAGGTTAGGGCCTAACATGCCTGGTTATTTTCTTAAAAATCCGAAGAAGACCACTGAAAGAGCTCGAGCCTTCTCCTCTTTTTCCAAGTTAGATTCACCAACAAAAATTTGTTATTTCCATGACTTATAAATTTTCCTTGCCAGAGAAAAGAGCGAGTTACACTCATATTTGCCATGCAACTCCAAGTAGACTGGTGCGAAGAACCAGTGATCAGACAGAGGGAAAACCGGAGCGCATGAAAAACCAAACAAACTACTAGTTTTCCATTTTGCATGCCTTCCCGTGAAACCCGAGCTCGAAGACCGAGCTCATTAATTGCATTTACTCCAAATTTCCCGCTCAATCTCCATTGCCACCGACTGCCATAGTTGGCGATGGATAAAAATAGTTCAAAGACCATTTCTAACTTTGGCGACTTGCCACGTCGGCTCTTGCTAGCCGTTAAAACTTCTACCAAATCATCTGTCCTTCATGCTTATCTATCTATTTAATGCCATAGAAACTGCCGCCCATGGCTCGCACCCTTCCATAGGTCCCCTTTCTTCCTTGTTCATTAGTTAGGTTAGTAACATAGGTTAGGATTTAAGATGCGACTTAGTCTAACCTCCATAGCACAAAGTTACTAACTTAGAACATTTAGCTTATAGCTTAGGCCTAGGTTAGATTAACACTAATCTAACCCATAGATCATAGTTTAGTTTTAGGTTACTAACCTTAATAAATCTAGTTTAGGTCTAACATTTCAAATGCTCAGAAAAAGAACCTACAACATACATTCACGAACAGGATTCACTCCTGCACTGCCAATAGGCTAGTGAAATAAATGTATCTGAATTATTACCTGGTCCACGATCAAGACCTTCCTGATATTACGATATCGGGAACCAATTCATTTAACACGATCAGCCTGATTTAGACTCCGGAACAGTTTATTCAACGCATTCAGACCTTGCAACCTGCGAAAGGTCTATAATTTTAGTTCATCCCAAATAAACTTAAAGCATTACTTGGATCAATGCCACTGATCCAAGGCTGGGTCTTATAGATGGATAACTCCATAATTCATTCCGAGATCAGATTAAACTCAGGTGTAAAATGAAAGAATTAAAAGAGTCCAATTATATTCCGACTCAGTCAAAGATCTGCAATTTCAAAGAAGATACAGTCCATATCAAGCATGACTTCACAATCAAAGGAACACATCCTTTTACAAAAGAAATCACATATCAACACTTGAATGCTCAGGAGGAAGTAACAACAGTTCAGGGTGTTACATGCTTCCCTCCTAAAATATTCATCATCCCGATGATTACATATTCGATTAACCTTCAGGTCAACCAATTTATTAGTTCACAAAACAATGCGACTATTTTCCAACTTAAATAGTTCCAGAAATCAATGTCACAACACATTTTATTCAACCTGAATAATGTTTGCCTCCATCTAGCTTTCATATAAACTTAAAAAAATAAGTTCATAAAAGAAATGTTTTGTCAACAGATTTCATTCATTGAAAAAGAGAAGGAAAAGCAATTTTCATCTCTTCCAGATTTTCCCAAGTTGCACTTTCTTCGTTAAACTGGTCCCACTGGACCTTACATTGTTGTATTTCACGATTTCTCAAATGCAATTGGCAAGTTTCCAGCACTCATGTGGGTTTAACCACGATTATTCCTAGGTCTTGGACGCAAGGAATTCAATTTAAAACATGTGACAGATCTGAAACGTATTTCTTAAGTAAAGAAATATGGAAAACATCATGTATGCGAGATAAAGCAGGTGGTAATGCTAAACGATAAGCTACAGGATTGATTATTTCGACAATTTCGAAAGGTCCCACGAATCGAGGTGACAACTTGGCAGCCTTGCCAAAAGTTATAGAACTCTTTCTGGGTTTAACATGAAGAAAAACCTTCTCACCAAGCTCAAACCTTCGATCAATCTACTTAAGGTCAGCATAGCTCTTCTCGTATCATCCGCTTCCTTTAATCGTTCACGAATCAGCTTAACTTGCTGTTCCATTTCTGTGAGAATCTCTGGTCCAATTACCACTCTATCCTCAACACTATCCCAGCTAACAGGAGTTCTGCACTTTCTTCCATAAAGTGCTTCAAATGGTGCCATTTTGAGAGATGAATGATAAGTGTTGTTGTATGCGAATTCAACTAATGGAAGATACTCTTCCCATTTATACTGTTGATCCATGCAATACATTCGTAACATGTCCTCCAACACTTGATTTACCCTCTCAGTTTGTCCATCCGTTTGATGATATGCAAAACTGAATTTTAGTTTCGTTCTAAGAGCTGTGTTAAGCGTTTTCCAAAATCTTGACGTCATTCTAGGATCCCTATCAGATATAATCAATTCTGGTACACCATGTAATCTGAAAATTTCATGTACGAATCTTTTGGCCAGCACTGGTGAATCATCCTTTAGATTTCCAGTGATGAAATGAGCTACCTTAGTCAGTTTATCTACAACTACCAGGATAACATCATGTTTATTCCTGGACATGGGTAATCCTTGTACAAAGTCCATGGTTATTACTTGTCATTTATCTTTGCGGTATGCTATGAGGATATAACTTGATCCAGCGAGGTGCATATGTTCTACCTTAACCCGCCGACACTCCAAACAATGAGTCACAAAATTAATGACATCCTTTTTCATACCTTTCCAAAAGTATTGTGTTTCGGATCAGCAAGCATTTTTGTGATAGCCAGGTGTCTAGAGAAAGGCGAATTATGAAATTCAACTAACAACTTCTTCCTCAAATCATTCAAAGATAGATACGTATACCCTATTTTCATAACGCAAGATTCCTTCATTATCAAAATGAAAACCTTTATACCTTATATCCTTGGGTTACTGCAGCAAGCGCTACTTTTACTTGCTTTGAAAGTATGCATCGATTCGAGGCACTTTTTACCTCATCCTTAAACGAGTTCTTAATGTTATAAGAGCAGAAATGTGCCTCCTACGACTTAGAGTATCAGCTACTCTATTCTCCTTCCCTTTGATGTAGCTAATATCAAAATCATATTGTGATAAAAATTCTAACCACCTTCTCTGTCTAGCATTAAGATTAGGCTGAGTGAAAATATATTTCAGTCCTAAGTGATCAGTTTTCAACTCGAAAGGTTTCCCAAGTAAATAGTGTCTCCAGACTTGAAGTGCATGAACAATGGCAGCAAGCTCCAAATCATGAGGATCATAATTCAGCTCATGTAATTTAAGTTTTCTACTTTCGTATGCTATGACTTGATCATTTTGTAGCAAAACACCTCCAAGGCCTTCCCCGAAGCATCTTCTTACAATAGTAAAACTCCCATTAGGGTCTGGTACAGCTAATATAGGTGTAGAAGTCAACTGGCCTTTCAGACTTTTGAAAGCCGCTTCGCACTTATCATTCCATATGAATTTCTTATCCTTCTTCTGCAATGAAGTTATTGGTGCAACTACTTTTTAGAAAAATCCTTAACAAATTTTCTATAGTAACCAACAAGACCCATGAAGCTTCTTACTTCGTGCACATTCTTTGGTGCAGGCAACTCAGTTATTACCACTATTTTTGAAGGATCTACAGCAATTCCTTCTTTACTTATGACATGACCCAAATAGTGAACTTCTGAATCAAAGAAAGAACATTTGGATAACTTACCATACAACTTTATTTTTCTCAAAATTCCCAAAACTATCTTTAAATGCTCATTGTGCTCCTCAACGCTTTTAGAATAAATGAGAATATCGTCCAAGAATACAAGTACAAACTTGTCTAGATATTCTTGAAAAATATTGTTCATTAAGTTCATAAAGGTTGTGGGTGCATTAGTTAATCCAAAGGGTAGAACCGTGAATTCATAATGTTCGTACCTTGTTCGGAAAGCTGTTTTATGAATATCTTCTTCTCTAATCCTTAACTGATGATAACCAGATCGAAGATCTATCTTAGAATAAACTGCTGCCCCACGCATCTGATCAAATAAATCGTCGATCCTTGGAAGTGGATATCTATTCTTGATTGTTGCTTTGTTCAACATCCGATAATCGATACACAGCCTAAGTGTTCCATCCTTCTTTTTCACAAATATTACGGGCGCTCCCCAAGGTGAAACACTTGGTCTAATCAAACCTTTAGACAAAAGTTCTTGCAATCTGTGCCTTAAGCTCTACTAACTCTGTAGTAGTCATCTGATAAGGTGCTTTGGAAATAGGTTCTGTTCCTGGTTTGATTTCGATGGTGAAGTCAAATTCCCTCTTAGGTGGTAACCCTGGTAATTCCTCAGGAAAAACATCCCTGAAACTTTGTAACAGAGGAAATCGTTTCATGTAATCACCATCTTCTTCTGAAAATTCAGATATCTTTATTGCATAAAGGGTACATCCTTTGTTTTTAGCCTTTTTAAGCTGCATAGCTGACAGTTTTCTAACTGAAATTTCTCGTTTCACACCTTGAATCTCTGTTGTTTCCAGCTGATCATATAAACATTTTATGTTCTTTTCATAGCAATCTACCTGTTGTATATATTTACCCCGGATAAATATAGACACTCAAAGAAATCGGGTCTCGGCGTCGGGAAGCACGTCGGGAGAACATGGTAAAGAAGCATGTCGCAAGGGTTGGAAAACCCAACATCAAAGGCAAATCGGGTTTCGGGTTCGAAACATGAAACATGAAACATGCAGATCGCAAAGGATGTCCCGATGCTCGAGGGTTCCGCAAACCCGACAACAAAGAACATGTCGCAAGGGTTGGAAAATCCGACGCAAGGCAAATCAGGTTTCGGAGGTGGAGAAACACGGGGTGAAAACATGTCGAGGCATCCTCCAAACCCGATGCAGATGCAAAGGAGAAACCCGAACCCGACTGGCAGAAGACCCTGACGCGGGAAATATTCAGATCGCCATAACTTTTCACAGGGAGCTCGGATTCACGCAAGGTTGGACTTTTCGGAAAGCTCTCGGCGTCCTCTACCCAACTACGACTAGATATCTTTAATTGGGTGGGAAAAAGTTCTTAAAAATGTAAAATACACTTCGCCACTGTTGGGTTGTTGAGATTCTCACCTACCGCCACGATTTGTTGAAGTTAGGTGCAGTCTTGGAGGTAGTTGGAGGAGCTCCGAATTCTTCTCTTCTCCCTCATTTTCTTGTATAAATGGCCGGGAGAGGCTCTAAAAAACTTGTTAGACATTTTTGTTTTGCATCCTCCCTTCTCTCCTGCTTGCAAGAGAATTTGTGGAGTTTTCAAGCCTCCCATATGGATTGTAATGCTTTGTTTTTGCCTCTTGGCCATTGCAATGTATTGAATCGATCCTTGAGCAATATATGTATGTCTGTGATTGATTTTAAACCCTCTCATATATTCATTGCTGTTATTTTGATCTCTCATTACATTTTGGTTGCCTGTGCATGGTGTGGTATTACATCTATGTGGTCTGTGTTTAATCTTGCAAAACGGGTGTCCAACATTCCTCGGTGCATCACCTCCTTAGCTTAGGTTTTATTTTTATGCATTCTCTACCCTATCTCCTTAGCAAGTTAGATTAGGTTTTTGGTAAATCCTCTGTGTTTATTCATGCATCTGAACAGAGGAATAGGATCCGGCCTTCATCCGGAGAGCTTTTCCGATTTCGCAAGGTCCCACACTTGGGAAAAGCTCCATGTTGTGCAAACGCACTGAGATTCTCAACCCATCGTGTTGCAGAGTCCCAGGGGTGCTGCGTTTCGACACCAACACTACCTTTGCTTTATGGTCAGCTAACCAATTGACACCGATGACAATGTCATACGATCCCAAAGGTGTAACATAGAGGTCAACTTCCGTGGAGAAATTAGGTAAGTCGGGACTTGCCCCAAAAAGACACATACTCACTTTGTATGAACAGAGTTATTACCATCTTTATGCATCCAAGATTTATCCATTTTTCCAGCTTTTCTCTTAAGTTTAGAAGCAATTTTATTAGAAATAAAACATTCGGTAGCTCTGTATCAAAAGTATAGTGACAGGTATGCCAATAACTTACCCGAAACTTTTATAGGTGTCACTTGCTTTTCACTTTTTATGTCGCTCTTCGCAGGCATGTATCTTATCTTTGCTGATTACGATCATCCTTCTTTAAAGGGAACTAATTTGTGTAGTGGTCTTTGCCACAATTGTAGTAGCCTCCTACGGTCCCTTTTAGGCTCAAAATTGCCTCCAACCTTGTAATTGTCACGTTGTCCTCCATAGGGCTTCTGCCCATTGTTATAATTTTTGGCAAAATTATCCCTTACATTTCCAGCAGGCTTAGTTGCCACTGCTTTCTTACTATTATCCCCTGGAAACTTACTTTTGTTTCCAAACTTTTTCCATTGTCCCTTTTTGGGTGCAAGAGAGGTTGAAGAAGGGTTTGCGCCTTCTTCCGCACTTCCTCCTTATGAGCAGAAATAGCCTTTAATTTTTGTTCTTGTCTTATGGCCTTTTCAACAACTCCTTCCATAGTGGTTGGACTGTGAACATCGACCTCTCCCCCTATCATGGGATTCAATCCCATGATGAATTTTTGTATTCTGAACTTCTCGTCAGTTTGATACTACGGTACATACTTGAGGAGTTTTGTAAACCGCTCCCAGTATTGATTCTTGTTAGCTTCCCTTGAGCTAAGTTCGGAATTACGTCATTTTTCGATAATAGAAAAGTTGTGGCAGCCAACGTTGCCTAAAATAGCCTTTAAATTGATCCCAAGTAATGTTGGTCTCATCAATATTTAGCTCTGCTTTACGGCTATCCCACCACGAAGATGCTTCGTGGGAAAGCTAATAGGCTCCCCAAATAGCTTTGGTTTCCTCTGAGAAGTTTCTTATTGCAAAGTACTTCTCCATTTCACTGAGCCAGTTCTCAGCTCCATCTCCTAATGTGGTGCCATCATACTTAGGTGGACTTATCCTTTTTATATCATTAGTGAGTTCTGCTACCAACCTGGCCTTTTTGTTTTCTGTTGGACAGGTGCATTCCAACATTAACATCAACACCCATATCGGGGTTGTCCTCAGGAGGTTGCTGATTGTTATTACCAGCTTCTTCATCCTCCTCATTTCCCATCACCTGCTGTTCAAGTACAGCTAAATGATCTCTTGTGTCCAACAGGGCAGCAAGGATCTCATCAAGTTTTTGGGTTGTTGCTGCCCCTCCTTCAGGTGGAGCATTATTCGCAACATTCCCTCTTGTTCTAACCATTTTCTGTTACAAGAAAATTCAGGTTTTCATCAGATTATGGACACAATAGGCCCAAGAGCTGCAACCTTCAGCTCTGATACCAAGATGTAACATCCTCATTTTTATATATTAGAACAAGTAAATTTTTTTTTTTGATAAATGCTTCCTAGTTCTAAATACATAATTTAGATCTCACAAATCAAAACAACCATTCTTATAACAGATAACCATATGCAGCTGTAATGACTCAGAGTACCTCCAATCTATTCATTCCATGACTCGGTAATCTACCGATCTATTCATGAGTATTAAGAGTTGGCGTTTTCACTTTAACACAATACTCTTGCGGTTCTCTTCCCTAATCTGGGATTTAGAATGCTCATCCAAGGAACCTATCTGAATAATTGTTACCATTATTCATCGGCATCTCATCCCTTAGACTAGGTGACTTAGGACAACGCAATCAGCAGCTTGCGATACTTTGGCCAAATATTTGAAACATACTGCTTATGTCTCGTATTCCTTAATGGCATACTCGTCAATCTAGAATACGTCCTTCACCCCATTCCTATGTTATGTAGAATGTCTTATACTGACTTCTGTCAGTCCCTCCTATCCCAAGTTATTCACTCGGAAACGGATTAGTAAGGTGACAACGTTATATGGATGCTCCCGAGGACTAGGGATACGATGACATACTGGGTCAACCCTAGTTAAACCAGTGTGTCAAGATACCCCGAGTCTCCTAGGCAGCCTTATAACGTGACCACATTCCTAATCGGTCCCAGAGTAACTTGTTCGAGTTTAAGGTGTAAATCTTAACGATCAATGCAAAGGGTGTCATCATAAGTCACCTGCATTGTTGTATCTTCGAGAAGATCCTAATCTTCTCGAAGGTACAACCTGCAGTTGACTTGTGCCGTCAACCTTTAAATCCACCTCGAAAAGATCTACTTATTAAAAAGTGTTACATACGTTGAGTTAAATTATACCATAAGACGCTCCCTTTAAGGGTAGTCTTTCCCAATCCCGGGTTCCTCACCTTAGAATGACCTTTCTTAATAAAACCCATTACACAATGAAGTTATTAAGACTATGGTCCCATCAAGGAGTTCATAGAATATACATAATTCTAAATCAACGAAATTGGACAATAACCCATAATCTTCACATGTGATTGCCAACGAACTAAACCCTTTTTAGGTTTATTTCAGTTTCTCATAACTGAATTTATATCTTACTTATTAGTATCAAGATATAGTGATTAAGAATCCAATTAAACGTTGTCCCGACTTAATCAAAACTAGGAATTAATAATTTAATTCACTTGATTAGCATCTGCTTAGGTTTATTTTAACCCTAACTTCCGGAAGACAGGTGATCTAAATTTCAATTTAGCTTTAGATAGAACATACTATAATCGCTAAACAATCATAAGTATTCGAGTCACATATTCTTGCAAGCTTACATTGATAATCACAAAAGTCTCCAAATTATACAATAATAACAATGCTCTTAAGATCATTTGAACTGAAGAAGGTCAAACTATCAAGATACAAATACAAACATATAAGTATCAAATATCTATTTCCATTCCTTTCATAACTAATCAAATACATTTTATGCATTCAGCATACTTGATACAATACTCAACGGAAAAAGAACATCTTTCCTCATATAGTACATTTAGAGAATCAAGCTATAATTCATCATAAAACCAAATTAAACAATCTGAACATCCTATTAGATCTGTGTGCTTTTACCACTCATGGCAGCCATCTGCAAAAATTGTCAACATGGGTCAGTTCGATGAACTGAGCATGATAAGCACTAACTCTTAAAACAATTGCAATCCACCAACTGTTTTCATTAAACAACCTGTTTAAATGAGATCATTTCACCAAACAAGTAAACATATTTCAGACTATGCTCTTGTAATACAAACATGACTATAAACGCGTAACTCATATTATAGTCACTAAATAGTCCTAGATACCTTTCAAATATTTCATCAAAACGTTAGTGACCAAGAAGACAAATGCATCTAAACAACTATCCATCTGAATCCCAAGGACAGCAACATCAGACGGACTAATATATTCAACATAATAAATGAATATCATAACCTTTCATGATTCCATCAGCATGTTAGAACAATTCCAAAAGTTAGATAAAAATTATATCAACCTATACTTTACAAGAGAAGAGAAATAAAACGAATCATACATATTTCCCTCCAAACTAGCTCATGATTGTACCGTCTCTCCAAGAGCAAAGCATTCACCTTAAACACATGTGAATAAATCAGATGAGACCACCAGAAGCATCACAGTTTGGTTAATATTTAAATTAAACAATATCATGTAGCTTACTAGCATTACAAGACAACTCGCGCAAGGAAATGATGAGTATTCTATCCTAAATAGACTCCACATAACCTTCCATATTATTATAGGAATGATAAAATAGCTAGCGCAATCGCTTGTTAAGGCACAACTATTAACTCTTTATCTCGAGTCAAGCACAAGACGAAAAACCTCAACAACAAAGACATAATCACGCACAAACACGACAACAATCCCTCTCAAAGAACATACACTCATTCTAATCCCTACTAACACCTTTGTAAGGCTTTAGATCCAAGGTCGAAATCAAAAGAACTTCTCTTTTATCGCAATCAATAAGAGACTCATTAACATTAAAGCAATTGATGTTTCCCTATGACTATGTAGAGATATTCATACGAAATCCACGCAACATGCACAGCCTCGTTTAACTGGAATTATTCAGAAAGGAAACATAACATACCGTATTCACATCTGAACTCATTCAGAGGTTGATAAGTATGGTATTCACGACCCACTTCTACAGAGGCCAAGATACATGATATCTATCTATACATTAAGGAATCCAACAGAGCCAAAAACAATAAGTGTTCATAATCAGGCTTATATAGAAGCAGAAACACTGGTTACCTATCAAGGATTTCAACTGAATCCGAACAACAGTATTCACGATAAAGCTTCTACAGAAGCCGATATACAAGATAAATATAAGTTAAGGATTCCAACCGTGCCAACAATGGTAAATATTCACAATCAGGCTTATACAGAAGCTAAATACTGATTTCGTAACAAGGAATCCAACTGAGCCTCTACAACAATATTCGCTCAAGCTTACACAGATAGGAAACGTAAAAAGTACACCAACTGAGTCTGTACCAAAAATTCATTGCTAAACGAAGGTATTCATTACAAGATAACAGAAGTCGTAATACCAGTTACCCCTCCAGGACTCGTGAGAATCAAGCTACCAGTATTCACATACATGGCTTCTACAGTAGTCCATAATATACGAACCATTCCATGGACTCCACAGAGTTATTTTGTATATAAATAAATATATTGCAAACTATCAATGGGTTGAATCCCATAATCGCAACACAAGGGGGAAACAACTTCTACTAGGTCGCATTGAAATACTGTAAACACAACAAGTTATCCGTTCACAAATAACTTTAAGTATCATAGCGAAACCCAACAAGATTCAGTAACCACCACCTATAATAACCACGACAGAACTTACAAAGAAGTCGAATTATACTGAACATTCAAACAAAAGTCCAACAGTATCCTTTCCGACAAGTATCAACAACAAGTATCAACTGTAGCCTGAACCCAACAAGGAAACAATTCATGGGCTCCCAAAGAGCAGGTTTAGTATACTTTCTTGCATGCATTTCACAAACTTTATCCGGAATGCAAAACACAACGAGATAGTGCAACAGTTCGAAACACAATACACACCCATCAAGGGTTAAATTGAAAAATCGAACCAGCAAGAAGATACAGTAATAAAATCACACAAAGCTACCATAAAAACCATCTGAACCCAAAATCATCTGAACAGAGTTGTTCTAATGAAATCATTTGAAAGAAAGCAAGATTTTTAAAGGTTAGGGCCTAACATGCCTGGTTATTTGCTTAAAAATCTGAAGAAGACCACTGAAAGAGCTCGAGCCTTCTCCTCTTTTTCCAAGTTAGATTCACCAACAAAAATTTGTTATTTCCATGACTTATAAATTTTCCTTGCCAGAGAAAAGAGCGAGTTACACTCATATTTTCCATGCAACTCCAAGTAGACTAGTGCGAAGAACCAGTGATCAGATAGAGGGAAAACCGGAGCGCATGAAAAACCAAACAAACTACTAGTTTTCCATTTTGCATGCCTTCCCGTGAAACTCGAGCTCGAAGACCGAGCTCATTAATTGCATTTACTCCAAATTTCCCGCTCAATCTCCATTGCCATCGACCGCCATAGTTGGCGATGGATAAAAATAGTTTAAAGACCATTTCTAACTTTGGCGACTTGCCACGTCGGCTCTTGCTAGCCGTTAAAACTTCTACCAAATCATCTGTCCTTCATGCTTATCTATCTATTTAATGCCATAGAAACTGCCGCCCATGGCTCGCACCCTTCCATAGGTCCCCTTTCTTCCTTGTTCATTAGTTAGGTTAGTAACATAGGTTAGGATTTAAGATGCGACTTAGTCTAACCTCCATAGCACAAAGTTACTAACTTAGAACATTTAGCTTATAGCTTAGGCCTAGGTTAGATTAACACTAATCTAACCCATAGATCATAGTTTAGTTTTAGGTTACTAACCTTAATAAATCCAGTTTAGGTCTAACATTTCAAATGCTCAGAAAAAGAACCTACAACATACATTCAATTTCGAGGTAAGGATCCCCATGATGGCCTAGCGAATCAAGGGGATAGGCAGGCTAGGAATAGATCAGACCCTCACCCCCTTCTTTGAACCAGTGGAGATAACTGCATCTCCCATATACAAGGCCCACTATACTATTTGAGCCCGTGACCCTGCTATCTCAAGAGTGAGTTGTCTCTTGATGATCAGGAACCCCAGTATACAGTAAACATCCTCTAAAGTAATGGTCCACTCACCTCGGACCCCTGGTAATCGGAAAGTGTTCCGATCTACATCCCAATATGAAAATAAGTCATAGAGTATGTGACTAGATGGTGCAACATGTGGAACCCGTGATATGCGCAGTATATTGGCCCTTTGAAGAGTGTCCTGCTCATCCTGAGAAAGGGCATCTAATACTACCGGGAGCCAATCACACACTCTCTCTCTTAGCTCCATCGAATATACTCCTCCCTCACCTACATACACCCAAAAACACACAAAACAGAGTAAGTTAGTATCCAAATGACATTAGAAAAATCATGAAAGCAGGTAAAGATGCTAAAAATGCAAAAATGAATTCAAATAAGTGTTATTTAGGCATTCTGTGAAGGACCACCACCCTGAGCAGGGCGGCGGTTCCGTAATCACCACCTTAAAGGTGGCGGTCTTGTAACCGCTGCCCTGATTAGAGCGGTGGTCATGTAACCACCACCCTGCCTAGGGTGGCGGTCATGTCCCAAATTTCCGTACGGGTCACATGCCCTAAATGATGCCTAAAAACACAAATAAAGCCCATTTTTGACTCAAACAGAGCCTACCCAGTAGGCACCCCCTAGATAAACCTATTAAAATTGACATTTTCAAAAATAACCCCCCATGACAAAGATTTCAACATTTTAATCTTTTGGGGATAAAAACGGTAAATCGAGAAAAACTAACTTGTGATCTCGTGGGTCGGTGTTCCACTTGTGGAGGCATGATCATGATCTCGTCTGAACATTTTGACTATACTCTCGTGAGAAACCATCACCGTGGGTCCCAGAGCTCAAAATCAACCAAATCAACACGCGCAAATGAATAGGAAAATGGGCCCACTTTTACATATATAGCACCCTGACTTGTTTTAAATCCCCTTTTCATAGGTTTGGAGCACCGACGAGGTAAGTTCACATCCCCACACAAATGGTATGTCTTCATTTCATAATGTTTTAGTACTTATTATTCGATCTCCTTTTTATCTCGCACTTGATTCCTATTTTCATTTTATAGGTGGCGGGAATTCCGGATGGCATAATTTCAACACATGGACATGTCAGGTATAACTTCTAACTTCCCATTTTGGGACCGCCATACTCGGATCCACCGTTTTTACACCTCTTCATGGCTAAAGTGATTCTCCGAGGGGGCAATATGTACGTACCCAAAATTGTAGGGTCTTTTGCGCACATTTGGAACAACATAACACGTGCCCCAATGATGATACAGTCTCTCATCGCAAGGTTTTCGGGATCCGAAAAGCTCTCCAAGTATGCGTTAACATCCCGCATGTCCCGCTTATCCCCTGCATGCTTTTTTGTTCTCTTTTTCCCTCTTTTTCTTTACATTTTGTTCTTGATTCTGAAACCGCCGCCTTGATCAGGCGGCGGTCTCATGTGACCACCGCCCAGGTAGGCGGCGAGTCCTTCACATGTTTTTCAAAATGTTCTTTTTAATGCGACTCACGTAAATTTCAATGTTTACCAGATTTTTTCACCACCTTTGCTTGTATTTATGATTCTGGTTCCCTAGAATAGTGTTTTGGCATTGTTTATGGTTTAAGAGATCAATTTGGTTTTTACCTTTGGGTAAATGGAATTGCTATAAATAGTTGGCTTGTGCTCAAGCAAATGGCCCCTCAAATTTTCCTCTGAATTTCTCATTTCAATAGTTTAGCCTTTCAATTTTTTCTTAGGATTCATAGTTTCATTTGTTGTATGCATGGTTAGTATTGTTTAGCTATCAGAAATCCACATATCCTCCTTGTGAAAATGTTGTTACTATTTCATCCAATCAATTAGACTAGGATAGTTTTCTTTTCAAAAGAAAGCCATTAAAAGTTGCAGGTTTTGTTCCTCAAACAGGATAGTTTTAGGTTCTAGATGTTTTATGTTGCATGACTCACAATAAATCCTGCTAGGAATTACATAAGCCAAGCTTTGTACTCTTGCACTATCCCTCTCCTACTCGCATTGTATTCAAGTCTGTATCCTAAGCTACCATTGCTCCAATATCTACTTCTATTTATGCTAGCATTACACTCTTTTCTGGGTCCACGTAAGCATGAAGGAACAAGGAGATCACACTGAGGGGACAAGGTCACACACCATTAGATTCACCACTATTATGTAGAATCCGGTTTCTAGCTTTCAAAGTTCTAGTTAAAAGCATATCAAATAGAGTAGCCAATCATTTCATTTCAGTTAATTTTACTTTCAATATTGCCAGGGAAGCTATGGGGATTGATAGTTTCTGAGAAACTATGATTCACTCCTCACTTCTAAGGTAGGATCGAGAGTCTTTCAAATAGATTAGATCAGTTATCAGGTTATTTAGAATAGATCTACAAATTACACAGACAAGTAACTATACTCGGTTGCTTTGTTTGTTTTAATTACGTTATTAGTTTAGTTTTCAATTTTAGATATATTAGAAAATTTCTCTTTAAAATATATTCAATAGTTTATCAATAAGTATCAGACTTAGAAATATACGTAGATATATCTTGTATATTTAGTTTATTTTGTCATTAGTTAGCTTTATATCATCTTCTTTTGTATGACAATCACGAGACCTAGAGAGCCCAGAGAATACGTATTCAAACCAATCATGCCTCAACCCAATATTATTATGGAAAGAACTGATATAGATCAGAACCTTAGAATCTAAGTCTTCCGAACAACAGCAGACTTACAACAGATCAGCTCACAGTTAAGCGGGTTAAATATAGAAGACGACCAAGCACACACATTTTGGTCAAATCAGCCAAACTACAGATTACCCTAGATAAATATCTGCATGACTGTAGAAGGGCTTGAAAGAGAGAAAATGTTTGGTTGTGACCCTTTGGTCCCATAGCCAGACACAGGAGACACTCTCACAGACATAGATACTAGCTTAAGAATTCAGGTTGCAGGAACGCCTGTGAGATACTCTGAGAAGATTGCACAACTATTAATTCTGAACATAGAGGCCAAAAAGGCATACGACTATTGGATACTAGGGATTAGGGATTGATCCCACACATGACCATAGCAGATCCACAACAACCATGAATCTACGGTTGTGACCCACAAATCTCACAACCCAACGAGTCCATAGGTCAATCAGACATAGATGTTGGCTTACGCACATTAGTATTCAGATCTACTCCACTTCCGCCTATCATCATCGCACAATTATCCTTGTTAGACATAGTAGCTAACAAAGCTAAAGATTTCTAGACTAGACCAGAGAATCGACCATAGAATCCGCTATATATCCATCATCCATCATATGACCCTGTCTGGAGACATACATGAAACCATCCCAGGTCATTTTCCACATATCCCACAACCTATAGATCAGATCACGCCAGAGCTCGATATTGATTGGAGCCTTCGAGCAGTCATCCTTACCGACCGATCTATCATGCCAGTTCAGGTTAGGAGGGCCTTCTTTGCCTTAGATTCGTAGATTTCATTGGTGCATGTCAAAGACATAAGATTTCTTGACTAAGTTTTCCTATTCCCCGTGCATATTCCATCCCCACTTTGGGTGTCTCGAAGCATGACCTCAAGAGGTCAAGTATGAGGAAGATTTATTTGTAGATTCCCATGCTCACTTGTCACTTTTCCATCATATAGTTACCTCATCCATAAAATCCTCCTCAAAACCTCTTCCATGCACGCCTCTATCTATGCGCTCCTCATAACGGTGATCATCATTTTTAGAACCATTGGAAATGTTGGTTTGGCACACCCCATGATCAATGGCCTCATGTATCTGATCAATGAGCCTACAGTCTTTAGTATCATGGGTCCTGGAGGTACAAATATTACAATAACAAGATACATTCTTCCTGATTACATGCTGTGCAGCAAGGGACATCTACTTGCATCATGGTCCCCATGATAGATTTCACAGTCTAACGTCATAGCACGTACCATCCTCTAGGGAAATTGTCCTTAACGTGCCCCTCTATTTCACAATCTATACACCACAAACCACTTTGTGAGTCTCATGAACTCGGTTCACGAGACAATTTTTTCAATTATTTGGTCATAACAACAATCCAAGTCTCCAAGAACATGCTAATGCTAGTATCAATACTACCAACAACATCGGTACGCAAGGCAACTTCAAATGTTTCACACGGATATGTAAAAGTCTTATCAGATAAGTCCCTTCTAAAAGGGGTGATCAATCCTCCAATAAACCATTGTGCATGCTTTGAGAAGGATGTATATCATATGATAATTTCTACAAGAGAGTCTTAAAGCACGCATCATACTCCTAAACACTCTCTGTCATTCCTTGTTGTATCTCCTTCAAAGCGCTAATGTTTTTCTACTTGAACTCAAGAATGCATTCTTTAAGGTAGTGTAATCCACCACCATTTTATGAGGGTCCTACTTTTTATACCACCTATGCGCGCGCCCTTACAACGTGGTTGCAAATTGACTAGCCTTTCGTTTTGGGGTTGTGATACCTTTCACGTGCCATAGCAATTCACACTTGTGAACATGTTCTGCAGCATCCTTAATGCCTCTATAATCTGGTAAATGCAGAGACATCTCAAAGAAAACCTGAGGTGGCGGTTGGGGTCCTTGTCCTGAACCAGAGCCTTTGTTCCCTCCCGTGTTTCCTCCACCGCTTGATCCACCAAGTCCACCGGGTCCTATACCTCCGACCCACTAGATCCACCGTAACCACTGGGTCCAATAGTGCATGTGGGAGTTGTGCTAAGTGCCCCACGTCCCACCGAACCGTACACTAACATTCTATGATAGTTCCCCACTATCGCTACTTTGTCCAACGCCACTCCCGATGTGATACCAAAATCTTGTACACTTGCCCCCTTGTCCAAAAAATCCTCCAAATACTGAAATATGTGCAGCCATAGAAGAAGGAACTAAAAATTATACCTCCTAGGTGCGGATCTATCTCTTCCACTGGGTTTTAATTAGGTCACTTTGGGTGGGTTCGGATATGTGCCAACGACTCTCCTTTCTCCATGTGACGAACTCTCACCGAAGCCGAAAGGGGTCTCCCTCACACGCTTGCAAATATGGGGTAACATAGATTGCTCAAGTTCCATGTCTTCCGCGTAAACCTCAACTCCTTCCCACAATGTCTGTCTCCATAGATCCATCACACTAGCAGCCTTGGTCACCTAGTAATCCCCCTTTCGCATGCTTCACCATACTTGAGCCATATTTCTTCCCTCTCCCTTTACTGTCATATCATCTCGCCATCTTCCTCCACCAGAGCTTCCTTACCAGTGCTTAGAATGGTTTAGTCGGCCATTAGGAGTGCCTCTAAACTCATGGTAAAAGTTCAATATCTTCATAACTAGAGGAATAACACGTAGAAATGTTCCTCTAAGATCTCATAAAAACTCAAACTCAGCAATCTCTGGGAAAGAATACGTGGAAATGGCATATTCCAAAGTGTAACTAGCTAGTACTCCTCCCCACCGGTGATCTACAACATGGGCCCATGTCATATCTACATCCCGCAACCTCTGTAGTCTTCTTTGGTCCATATCCATGATCCATAACGCCAACTTGATCTAGATGTATAGGCTAAAAGCCATTCATTTAACTCTCTTGGGAAGCAAAAAAAAGTATCATACGAGATCATGGTAGAGATTCTCGTCTACCCATCTACGTGTATTGAACTCAGGTTAAGTGTTGAATCTCTAGGAAAATTCATCTTCCTGCTCTTGAACCACAACTCAACATTTTCCAATGTTAGCTAATCCGTCATTATTCTTTACACGATCATGATGCATGTTATATCCCACTATAACTTCGAAAATAGGTCCTGGTAATGGAACCAAGATGTTGTCAATTTTACTCCCACTATAAAAGGAAGGAATCCCATGCGTATCTCGCCTATCACCCAAAGGAGGTTTCAGCACTCACCGAGGCACGTGCGGAGCCAAGTCTCTCTTTTATGTGGGTTTTAGTGGGAAGCATTTATCTATGATTAGTGTAAGAGTATTCAGGAAATGAATTTTAGACATAAAAGAATCATAGGGCTCGAAATGGCCTCCGGATCCTTGTAGATTCTTCTGGACAGGATATTTTAATAGATTCCATAACATATATTATAAGAAAAATAAAGATACAATCATTCATTCATAGCATGCAAGGAAAGAGAACTCCTATGAACGAAATATACATTAAAGCTACTGATATCCATGTCTATTTGCAACAGGTAACCTCATTGTATTCATTGTTTCATTACAAAGAGCCATAGAGGGTAGACCACAGTCATGCACATCACTAGGCTTATATAACTATGCCAAAAGAAAAATAAATTACAATACTAAGCCTAGTACATTCCTTTCTACATCAAAGTTCCACTCGCAACAATCCTGCAGAGCTTCACCCATGTTATCTCTCTCTCGTGTGTATATCTCTTCCTCTATCTCTATATCCCCATCTGTATGTTATCTCAATCTCTGTATATATCTCTTCCTCTATCTCTATATCCCCATCTATATGTTATCTCAATCTCTGTATATATATCTTCCTCTATCTCTATATCCCCATATGTATGTTATCTCAGTCTTTTTTCTTACTGCCGCAGCACTTGTATTTATCATCTTCCCACGCTACCAACTTTCATTACCATGCCCTCAGATCTGTCACCAAGTGTCGAATGTGGTCCTTTAAGTGAGCATGTTCCTTCAGGCCTGAGCTCTCCACTCCATCTCATGATGATCTTTTAGAAGATTCCATCGCTTCCATGCTCTTTCTTGGGCCACCTGCTTCAGCCGGTGACATATTATCCATGCGCAATCGATCACGCTTTTCACGTGTTCTTCCTTTTTTGCATAAATTGGCTAATTATCGAACCTCATTTCACATGCCATGTGAACCATGTGCCTTCTTAAATCTTCCTCCTACGTGATTTTTCCTTGCTTTCCCTTCTATAAATAGGATCCCGCGCGCCCACGCGCCTTCATACTGGGCCAATATTCCAGGGGCCCAACAAAGGCTTCTTTTGATGATTTTGCATCTTCTTCTTTTTTGAGAGAGGCTAAAAATATTTCTACAACATTTTCATCTTCACTCTTGTCCTCCAATAAGATAAATTTCTTCACTATCTCTTCCTCTTTTTATATTTTTCTCATGACTTCATACGTATTATGTTCTCCCTTGATCACTCTCTTCATCAAAGCAATCGGTTTTTGTATTTTCCTTCTTTTAACAAGTATCTCAATTGGCCATTTTACTCTTTTCCTCAGCTTACAACCATACCAAATATATTCTCCCATTTGTTCTACCAATAACTCCAATTTCTCTAACGTTTATCTTAGCTCAATTTTCTCTTTTTATAACTCTAAATCTTCTTTCTTATTTTTTATCTTTTTACAATTTGTCTTCATTTTTTTATCCTCTATTATCTCACTTTATCTTTTCTCAATACCACACCTAGGTATTTTTCACCCTAGTATTTTGGTACTCCTATAGGTTAATCATGCCTTCTTTTTAAGTTCCAATGAAATCTCTTTACACTTAAGCTTCAATGATATTTCCTTAAGGGAAACTTATCTTTCCTTCTTGAAACAATCTTAAAAACTCTTGTCGTGTCTATTTTGGAGCTTCTTGATGGGATACATTTATCCAAAGAACTGAATTAACATTTTTAGTTATGAAATTCAATGTGAATCATACAAACAAGCTCATTTAGACTGATATTTGATCATAAATATTGCATATTTAAAATTATTAAGAGTTAATCCTTACTCGATACCAAAAATGATTCCACGCATGTACCTTATGACCTCATAACTCATACTTAATGTAAAGGAACACTTTTCATAGTTTCAAATAATGTATATTTATCATGTTCATGCTTCCAAATGTGATTTAAAATACCTTTACTTGTAATTTAAACTTTGATATATTTATAAATTTTACTTAATCAATGTGGTTCTAGTACCTTTAATTGATGTTTTCAATTTCCCATGTCCCGCAACACCCTATAAGTCATGTGAAGTATAAGTGTCATCTTCATATTCTTATGTACTTTTTTTTTATAAATATGCAACCTTTTCTTTACGTCCATGTTTTGAATGACTTGGTCACGAGACATTATTCAAAAACAAAACTACACAAGTCTAAGACTAAAATTAATTTCTAAATTAATTTAGAAACTATATTGATGGGTGTCATTATTCCCTTCATTTAATCAACTTCTTGTTGATGTCATATTCAAACCAAGGGTGTGTCTAAAGCTATATGCAACAAGAGTAATCTTATTGATCTAGTAGTTGACTGTAGTTATTTTTGTATTTTCTGGGGATATTTTCAATGTCTTAAGGACTTCTTGGTAAAAACCTTATTTAAATCATACTATGAAAACTTTGTTGAAAGGAAACACACTGAAAGCTTTACTGAAAGGAAACACACTTTGCAGAATGGAAATAAACACACTTGCTTTTGGAAAATAAACACACTTGCTTTTGGAAGTAAACACACTTTCTTTTGGAAATAAACACACACAACTTAGAGTGCTTAAAAATGGTTGCAAGAAGAATAAGAATCTATCTAGACACCTGTAGGAACGAGTATACAACAGAGTCTAACTAGAAGAATTAAAAGTGATACAAAATTAACAAATCTAAACTATTTTCTTAGGAAATATAAATACCAAATAGATGAATATCCTGGTCCTTGGGGGAGTGGGCCCTTTCTCCTCCTTGAATCAGGATTTAACAACTTAGAATTCTCTCAAACAAGAATGGATATTTATTGATAAAAAATTTGGTATTACAAAACATATTGATTGGATACATGTACTTATTCTATATATATATATATCTATCTTCTATGTTCTATCTCTATATATCTATCTAATGCATGTCTGCTTATATATACATTTACAATCATAGTTGTCTCTACGATTCTGATGAAATTGAATCATGCCCAGAATAGATGCTTTGACTCAGTATCAGGCTGATCGGATAGTTGTAAGATAAATATCCTTGGGTCTCGATCGAAATCTTCTCATCCTTCCCGATTGAAAGGATTGTTGATGCTAAATCACCGGATGTAGTTATAATAGAAAAACTTCCATTGGTTCTAGAACTTGAGAGAAGTTCTAGAACCATAGGAGATCATTAAGGATAAAAACCATGAGAGTTCCAGAGCTATATCTAGGAGTTCCAAAACTAAGTCCAAAAATTTTGGAACTAAACAATTGAGTTCCGAACTAATTCCTAAAGTTCCGAACTAGATGATGAATCTGTAATGGAGTTCCGGAACTATCTTGGAAGTTCCAGAACTAAGTTGTATTGGAACAAATGCTACCGAAAACATGTTGAATGCTACATACTTCATTTCTTCGACCGATTAGACCTAATTTATTACAAAACTGAATTTCAAACACACTTCGTCAAGAATTTTAGAGCTTTTAAACATTAGAATCACAATCAATCAAAATATGGACAATTACATCCTAACTCATATCAAATCAAATAAAAGTCACAAAATGAAATCAAACTTAATAAAAAGGAGAGTAAGATGAGATCATTTATTATACATTTAACGAGCATATTTTGGCCTCATCATTTCCCCCAAACTTACTTTTTTGTAAGTCCCTTTACAAACTTCATTCTTCAAAAGTGGGGTTATATGTTCGTGTTCTATTTGATTGCTCGGATCAAATGGCTGAAATTGGATATTCCAATGCTTAAACTTAGAGGTACTTGTACCTTGCTCCTGCTTCTATTTTCCTCTTGTCACTCTTCAAATTGAGTAGGATCTTAAGGTTCTCTATTTTTCCAAGGAGACATGGGGGTGAGAAGTAGAGGGGGCCTTATTTTCATTCCCATCCATATTTTCTCATAGGTATCATTGATCTAAGGAATTATTGTACATAACGCTTTTCTCTTTCTAAAATCCAGAGCAGATTTGTATGCGATATTACTTCCCTTCTTCTCAAGGAAACCATAATAAGTTCCCACCTTTTCAAACATCCTTCATAAATATCTTCAAACTTCTCCGCTCATAGGATGTAAATCTATCAATACTTTTTTGTAAGATGGAAAAATAATGTGTCTTAAATTGTTCATCAAAGGCATGAGTTCTAAAATGTATGAAGAAGGCAGAAGGTTTACCATAGTGAGATCTCATGCAAAGACCAGTTGAGCTATCTTTCAATAAAAATGCAGAATCCCTTTCCTTCCATGTAATCTGGTTTTGCAAAACAGAGACAAATGCATTGAGATGAATTTCCCCCACATACAAATTGATCATAAATCATGTGTTTTTCTCTAGCATTAGATTACAAAGATAGAATTCACATAGAATATTTTTCTACTCAGGACTAGCTAAAGAATAAGTTGTCATGAATTCAGATTCATCTTTTAATTCATGTGGAAGTCCACATGAAATCCTTGATAGCTACCAACGAATGAATTGTTCTTCTAGAAACACACTATATGCAGGAGAGGGCCTTCTGCACGCAAGTAATTTTTCACTCATAATGCATACCATATGTATTTTTGCAAGACATTTATTCCTTATAAAACTTTTCTTCCCACTCTTTTCTTTCCCTCTTTTCTTCTTCCATCTTGGTCTTCAAATCTTCATTTTATTTTTTAGAATCTCTGAGTTCCCTACAAGTGTCATTCCATAGTTGTTTGAGTGGTAAATAAATTAACTCATCCTATGCAGAGAGACCGTGGACACATCATTCTATTTTCTCGGAAGTTTGACATTCTTTCTCTTTCCTATCGCTTGTTTTTTATTATTGATAATTCCTTATTCCTAACTCGCAAGCTAAGTTGTTAGCTCTCCAATGAGCTTTTCCTTTGTTCTAATTTGAGTTTGAGGAAATCAAATTCCTCATCCTTTTCCCCGATAATGAGCTCTTCTTTAGACAATAAGATCTCCCGCTTTAACCTAATGTATTTCTTCTTCCTCTGAAATTTCTTAGGGAGTTGAGAATTCTTCTTCTATCAAAGCAAACTTACCTTTTCACCTCCGGATGCTAACTCTTATTCTTCATGTGACAATGCTGATGGTTCCGCTAATTCTTGAAAATCCTGCTCCTCAAGTCTCTCATCTCCTTTGTCCATCTCACTTGGCTTGGTTTAGGAGGAGTCATGGACATGCTGCCCAAAATATCAGTAGCTTCTTTTTCCATATTTTCCTGTTCACTCCTTCCCTCTAGGGTTTCCCTTGACCTCTTATGAATTTTCCTTCTTTGGGGAATTTTAACATGCCCAGTGGTGGATTTCCTTCTAGATATTCTTCTTACTTTTGTTTCTTGCTCTTGCACAGGTGAACTATCACCGTCAGAGACAAATATTAGCTCCCCTGTAGCTGCTACAGAAGAAGGAATTTCCTTCAAAGGCATAGAAGGCTCTGTTGTTTTGATCTTTCTCACAGATCTTCTTCTTTTTGGTATATTCTCTCTTCCCACTTCCTTCTGTTCTTCTGTAGGGGCATCAATTTCCAAATTAGTTGAAGGAGAAAATGGAGCTGGTATTGTCCTTCTGATAATATCAGGGTTTTTCTTAAACTTGCCAAGAAACTTTTCCCAAATTTCTTCTCCATTTTTCTTTGACAGAAAATGGTGCTAGCATACTAAATGAACTAACCCGTGATGCCTGATTGTCCCAACACCCCAGGAATACCTCTGGGCCATGGTCTGGATAGAATAAAAAAGAAACCCTGGAAGGTTTATTATGTATTCTGGTTTTGTGGCTCCATATTTTAGATATATGAGCATCTTCAGGACTTTTTTTCCTACTGACCCAAATTTACCATTACGGGTTAAATACTTCACTATCCAAAATGCTACCCTATCAAAGGGTTTGGGAAAATTGGCCCTTCGACCCCTTATTTTCTTTGCATTGTAAATGTATTGGGGTTCAGCTTTCCCTTTTGAACTATGGTTTCAACTAGCTCTTTCAAGGTCCTTTTGGCAAGATGTGGGACATGCACAATTGGCATTCCAGACACATTACTTATTGTATTCATAGAAAAAGGAATAAAAATGTTTCTAACCTTTTTCCAGGATTTCTCTAGGTTTATGATGAATTCTCTTGCTAATTCATCATTATACTTTGAAAAAAAATTCAACTCTAGCCATCCTGCATGCTCAAATATAGATGCCATTTCTTCGTCTGAGAGTAGATGGGAATCATCCTTTGGTTCTAATTTATTTTTAATCCCCATATCGACTTGAATTATGTTTCCTTTGATTCTATGCAAATCGGTTGCAGGGCTTCTTGCTTATTTACAAAAATGACGATTTTATCTACGGAACCTTTGTTCTTAGTTGCGGAACCTCTGTTCTTAGCTATGGAACCTATGTTCTTTGTTATAGAACATAAGCCTAATTTGTTGCTTCTCCCTCAAAATTTCTCTACAACTATTTCACTTGATTTTACACTAATGATTACTCATGATAACTATGCCTCCACTTATTCCATCCAAACCCTTTTTTTGCTTACTCACTTGTAATCATAATGTATAAATAGATGACTCATCATACCAACTTTTAAATCAAGTCTAATCACACATGCAAACTTTTAATCTAACCCTAAATAAGTTAAAAGATATAATTACCATCCTTGATGATGTAATCCTTTTGTTATGATGACTCATCATTCCTACAAGTGGAATAAAAATTGTTAGATAAGACAACTGGAATTCCAAAGAATTCCCTTTTATTTGAATTAGCCATATGAGGAGGTCAACCGCCATTGCTGGTTTTCAATTGACCTCTGAGAGAAAAATAAAATTATTTTCTTTTCTTTTATTTTATTTTTATTTATTTTTTGGGAAGAAAACATCATTTACTGGTTTTCATTTTCTTCCCTTTATTCTAGATCTATCATCTAGTTATTTTATCATTTTGGAAGAAATGAGTTCTTCCATATGATCAAATTCTTTGTCTTCTTCAATCTTCCTCAAAAATTCATCCGTAGTAGGAGGCTTCCTATAGATTTTTACCCTGTGTCCTTGACCAAGAGTGTTCTTCTATTGTCATCAATGGGAAGTAACTGAATAGAACCATTTTCAAATATTTGCTTAATCTGATAGGGTCCCAACCATCTAGTTCTCAATTTTCCCTTGAATTTTTGGTACTTAGAATCAAACAACAATGCCTAGTCTCCTACTTTGAATTGTCTTTTCTTGATATGTGTGTCATGCCATTTCTTCCTTTGATCTTGGATTATATTTGTCTATTGAAGTTCTTCCATCCTCAATTCATCCAATTCATTGAGTTGAAGGATTCTTTCCTTTTGAGTTGCATCCAACTCAATACCCACCTTAACTGTTGTCCTTAATGTTTGTAGTTCAAACTCAATGGGCAACAAGGATTTTTCCCATAGACTAACTCATATGGTGAAAACCATGTTGTAGTTTTCCAAGTTGTATTATAAGCCTAGACAGCTTTAGGTAGTCTTTTTACCCAATCTTTTCTCCCAACTTCAACTATTTTGGTAAGGATGTTTTCCAATTCTCTATTTGTTACTTCAGCTTATCCATTTGATTGTGGGTGATAAGGAGATGACTTCCTATGATTGATTTGGTAATAACTTTTGAAATATTGGATCATATTAGACATGAATTGTGGTCCTTGATCTAAAACTATGCTCCTTAGTGCTCCAAACTTTACCATAATTCTGTGCCAAGGAAATCAGCAATCGCTTCTTCAAAGGCATTTGTCAATGCCTTTACTTCATCACTTTGTCACATGGTCAAGTACACACAAGAATATATTCCTTTCCTTGTGAATAAGGATTAAAGGGACCAACAAAATCCAATCCCCATATCTCAAATGGTCCAATCACTACTTGAGGTTGAAGAGGCATTTCACTGGTGAAAGTTTGTTGTCCCATCCTTTGACAAGGATCACACCACTTGATATATCTCTTCACATCCTTATATAGAGATGGCCAATAATAACCAGTGTCAAGTATCTTATGAGATGTTCTTTTCACTAAATAGTTTCCTCCACTTGGTTCATCATGACATGCTCTGAGGATGTCAAATATTTCATCTTCTCTTACACACCTGTGTAAAACCAAATCAGGGCCACATTTAAATAGCATTCCATTTAACCATTTGAATTGTGCACTGGTTTTGATTAACTTCTTTATTTTTTTCTTAGTGAAAGAAGGAGGAAACTTCCCTGTTGTAAGATAATTTTCCATATCAGCAAACCATGGTGTAACTGCTAAAATAAAAAACAATTGTTCATCTGGAAAGTTATCCTTGACTTGATCTTGCTCCCCTGTAGTGGTTAGTCTTGAAAAAATCATCTACCACATTAGATTTACCTGGATTGTCCACAATGGTAATATCAAATTCTTGTAAAATTATCAACCATCTAATTATTCTTCCTCCAACCACTGGTTTGTTCATTAAATATTTAATTATTGAATGATCTCGTGTGTACACATATTTTGTACCACTGTAACGTAATGTCTAAATTTATTGATTGCATAAATCATAAAGCATGAAATTATTTTTCGTGGTGGTGTAATTCTTTTCAGTGGGAGTAAGCTTTTTACTAAGATAGTAAATAGCATACATTTTCCCTTCTTCATCTTTCTATCCCAAAACTACACCAATGGAATTATTTGAGGCATCTGTTTGGATATGAAATGGATTTTCCCAATTAGGTCCTCTCAATATTGGGGCAGTGATTAATTTTTCTTTAATTTCTTCAAAAGCATGCTAACACTTTTCATCCCAAAGAAATTCACAATCCTTGGTTAGAAAATTAAACATGGGGGCAGAAATTTTACTGAAATATTTTATAAAGCACCTATAGTACCCAATATGTCCTAAAAATGACTTGACATCTGTGGGGGTTTGAGGAATAGGTAAACCTGAAATGATCCTAATTTTTTTTATCAACCTGAATTCCTCTTTTTGAAATATGGTGTCCTAATACAATCCCATCATCAATCATCATTAAACACTTTTTATTACTAAGAGACAGATTGTGCTATTTGAATTTTGTTAAAACTCTATCTAGATTTCTCAAAGAATCATCAAATGTATCTCCGTGTACAAAGAAGTCATCCATATATACCTCAACATAATTATTTGTTAGATTAGAAAATATTACAAGTACATGACTCTCTCCTGAAGTTACAGAGCATTGCATAAGCCAAATGGTAACACCATATAGGCAAAGGTACCTCATGGACATGTAAATTTAGTTTTGTCCTGGTCTTTAGCAGCAGAAATCTGATTTGATTTTATCCACTAAAGCCATACAAGAAGGAAAAGTAATGTTTACTCCGAAAGGTTGTCGAGGACTTGATCTATGAATGGTAAGGGAAAATAATCTCTTAATGTGGATTTTTTTAGTTCCCTATAGTCAAAACATATTCTCCATTTTCCATTATTTTTAGGAGCAATTACAAGAGGAGATACCCACTGACTATCTGAGATAGGGTAGATAAAACCTACTTGTAATAGTTTTTCAATTTCTTGTTTGATTATATCCCTTAAGGTCAAGGTTAAACCTTCTTTAAGGCTGCCTAACTCAAGGTTTAACATTTTCATTATAGATGTGATGAGTGTAGATACTTGGGTGAATTCCCTTCATGTCTTTGTAATCCCAAGAAAAAAATTTAGTATGATTTTTTAGAACATCAAACAATTTATCTTCTTCACCATCCTTCAACCAACTATTAATGTTCAAAATTTTACCTAGTTGAATCTCAACATGCTTGGTTCCAATGTGTGATGAACTAATTTGTTGAAAGGGTTCCATTAAAGTATTTAGTGGACATACATGTGGTAACAACATATGATATGTAGTAACATTTCCAAAAGTTCCTTGAGATAGAATACTAGAAAAAGGACAATAATGAGAATTATGATACTTATCTCTTTGTAGGTAAAAATCTTTGTCACTGCTACTTTCCATAAATTCTTCACCATTCCCTAATGTATTTGAAATTGAAGCTACTGATTCTTCCTCTCCCCTTGAGAAATCTCATTCCTTCATAGTGAAATTATTTCCAATCATAGGAACCAAGATCTTGTCATGATTTTGGAACTAAATATGGTGGTTCTGGAACTAAATGTGGTGGTTTCGGAACTAAATGTGGTGGTTTTGGAACTATAGTCACAAGTTCGGAACTATTATCGTGGGTTCTGGAACTATTTATGTTTGCTTCATGGAAAACTCGTGCTCATCTAATGGTGGATTAATTATCTCTTCTACTTGTCTTACATGATCCTATGATGTGATCATAGCCAAAGAAGAAGAAATTTTCTTATTAGTATCGTGGTATCAACACACAATTGTTCTTGATTGTCACAAGTAAAGGTTGTGCGAGAAGGATATAAGGAAATTTTCTTAGATTTCTTACCATTCAAGATATTGTCATATCACCCGACTGCGAATCAATTAAGGTAGCAATTGTGGCTAACCATGGCCTACCCAAAATAATGGGATAACCCAATGTTTTACCTTTTGGCTGTAGTATAAGGAAGTCAATTGGATATTCTCATGACTCCACCATAACCGCCTCGTCTTCAATAATCCCTTATGGTTTTTCTACAGACTGGTCTGCCATCTATCTCGCAATATGGTATTAGTAGGTTGTATACTGTTAATGGTAATGTTTTTAAAGTTTCCATTGTCATTACATTTATAGCCACACCCAAATCTACCAAAATTTTATGTATATCCTTATTCCCTATAGAGGTAGAAATAACAGACTTCCAGATCTCTCGTATTTAGGAAGTAAAATTTTTCCGCTAATAAATCGAAAGTTTCCCATATACTTTGATAGTCTTGGGGTACTATTTCTTCCTTCCAGTCTTTTTCAAACATAATATTTTGATTAATTTTTTCAATTCTATAATTCCCTTAATTGATTGTAATAATGGTATTTCAATATTCAATTTCCTTAGTTCTGTACTCAATTCGACTTATTGGTTTCTATAGATTCTTTAAATATCTCTAGAAATGGAGTCTCGATAGTTTCGCCTATTTGCCTCCTTTTCTTTTCTTTTTATATCCTCATTTGTAATAACAAAGATTAGGGGTTTCATTTTATTTTGTCATTTCAGTGATTATAACAAGTGGACTACTAATTATTTTCCCATATCTAGTTTGAATATCCTTATAATCCATGGCATGTAGATCAATTGATTTTTTTGGTTTTGTTCCATAAATAAGAGTTGTTTGTTTGTTTCTTGGGTTTGCTACCGGCTGTATTGGTATTTGTGTTTGGACTATATTCTCAATTTGTGAATTCTATGCAAGGAATCCCATGATGGCTTGTTGATTTTGATTTGGATATGTTTCCCCTTGAGCATAATTACTAGGGTTCCATCTAGGTTGTGACCAAGCATAAGGATTTCCTTGACCAGCCCATGGTTGTTGATGTCCCTGAGCATACCAAGCTTGATTTTCCCAATCTTGAGGGTTCCATGTTGGTTGAGGTACCCAAGGTGGTTGTCCCCACTTTTTTGGTCTGTATGTCTGAGCAGCCCACGACATTTTCCAAGGATTAGGAACTGATCTTGGCATAAAATTCCCTTGGTGAGGTTGTCTCTGAACAAAATTCAATTATTCTATTGTAGATGATGTACTGGTTTGTTTAAGTTGATTCTTTATGCCTGGAAGTAGAGAACAAGCATTAGTAGCATGTTATTTAGATTCACAGATAAGACATACTTCCATTTTATCCAAAGGACAGTCTCTTGTTACATGTTTCTTCCCGCATTTAGGAAAATACATAGCCAATGGTTTAGTTTTGGTGTTTGCTTTAGCTTGTAATCCATTCATAGTAGAGGTTAATTAAACTAAAATCTTTGTTTTAAAGTTTTCTAACTCATCCATTAGTTTGTTCATATTTGGATTCAGAATTTTCACCGATTTTCCTTTTCTAGGTCCACCCCTTGTTCAGGAATAGCTTCTACAAATCTCCTTAATTTCATTCATCCTTAATTGATCAATGTCTCCACCTCCTATTAAGTTAAGTGATTCTCTAGACTCGTCATCTAAACCCTTAAGAAAAATGTTTTTACTTAACTCCTCTCAAAGTACAAATCCACACCTTTTTCTCACAAAGAGGAATCTGTCTAAATAGTCTTCTATATTTTCATCTTCCTCCTGCTTGATTTTGAAGAATTCTTCCTTCCTATTTCTCCCTCTACAATAATCTTGGTATTTTTCTAGGAAGGTAGTCTCCATTTATGCCCAAGTGGTAATTGAGTTGGATGGTAATCCCATGAACCACCTCATTGTTGCATCCTTCAGATTGGATGGAAACAACTTGAGTTTTTTATTATATGTTTAGTAGTCATAGGTCTGACATAGTACCTTGAACTCAAATAGAAATTGGTCGTGGTCTTTAGATGACATCCCACTAAATGTGGGTAAATGTGCAGTGATATATTTTTCATTAGTGTATCATCATCATCCAATTGGATTGGATAAGTAAAGGTCCTATCGGTTCTCTTTCAACTTCTCATGCCATTTTTAAAATATTTTTGAATTTTCCTCCCAATTAATTTGGTATGTGGTATGCCTTAGGGAAGGTAAAAATTAGGAGTAGGAGGTTGAATACTAAATTTAGAATCAAAACTTGCCATAAATGGATCTTGATAAATAATCCTTCTCCTAAAATTTCTACTTCCTTCAGTGACTAATCTAAGAATTCCAAAGGTGGCAATTTTGTTTCTTGTATAACAGGGATGATGGTGCCTCCAATTCTTAATCAATTTCCTTATTTGGACTAGAGGATGTTATGAATTCTTATGAAGATGTTCTTGGGAGGAATCTACCCTTTGAGTCTCTTGGTCTACTCATATATTTTATGATATAGTAGGGAAGATCCTTCAACTACTAGATGTATGATTGTTGCTCTTGCTGACACCTAATTAGAAAATTCCAACTAGTGTGTCCCCAAAAACGGTGCCAAAAATGATGGGTGTCATTATTCCCTTCATTTAATCAACTTCTTGTTGATGTCATATTCAAACCAGGGGTGTGTCTAAAGCTATATGCAACAAGAGTAATCCTATTGATCTAGTAGTTGACTATAGTTATTTTTGTATTTTCTGGGGGATATTTTCAATGTCTTAAGGACTTCTTGGTAAAAACCTTATTTAAATCATACTATGAAAAATTTGTTGAAAGGAAACACACTTTGCAGAATGGAAATAAACACACTTTCTTTTGAAGTAAACACACTTTCTTTTAGAAATAAACACACACAACTTAGAGTACTTAAAAAATTTGCAAGAAGAATAAGAATATATCTATACACCTACAAGAATGAGTATACAACAGAAGCTAACTAGAAGAATTAAAGGCAATACAAAATTAAAAGATCTAAACTATTTTCTTAGGAAATATACATACCAAATAGAAGAATATCCTGGTCCTTGGGGGAGTGGGCCCTTACTCCTTGAATCAAGATTTAACAAATTAAAATTCTCTAAAATAGGAATGACTATTTATTGATAAAACATTTGGTATTACAAAACGTATTGGATTTGTGTACTTAGTCTCTATCTCGTATCTATCTTCTCTTTTTTATCTCTATATATCTATCTACTACAGGTATGCTTATATATACATTTACAATCATAGTTGTCTCTACGATTCTGATGAAATCAAATCATGCCCAGAATAGATGTTGACTCGGATTGTGGCTAATTAGATAGCTATAAGATAACTATCCCTAGATCTATGATTGGAAATCTTCTCATCCTTTCCTGATTAAAAGGGTCATTGATGCTAAATCACTTGGATGTGGTTAGAATAGATAAACTTCCATTGGTTCCAGAACTTTAGAGAAGTTCTAGAACCATAGGAAATCATTAAGGATCAAAATCATGAGAGTTTTGGAGCTATACCCAGGAGTTCTGGAACTAAGTCTGAAAATTCCTAACTAAATACTGGAGTTCCGAACTAAGTCCGAAAGTTCTGGAACTAGATGATGACTATGTAATGGAGTTCTAAACTAGCTTGGAAGTTTTAGAACTAAGATGTATTGGAACATATGCTACCGAAAACATGTTGAATGCTAAATACTTCATTTCTTCGATTGATTAGAACTGCTTTATTACAAAACTAAATTTCAAACACACTTCATCAAGAATTTCAGATTTTTAAACGTTAGAATCACAATCAATCAAAAGATGGAAAATTACATCCTAACTCATATCAGATCAAATAAAAGTCACAAAATGCAATCAAACTTAATAAAAAGGAGAGTAAGATGAGGTCATTTATTATACATTTAACGGGCATATTCTCGCCTCATCATATATTTTTCCCGAATCGCTATAATATTCTTTGTAGGCCTAATTTATCCTTGAGAATATTGTAAATTCCATTTGATAATAGATTGAATGAATTCTTTGATGATCATAAATTGCTGTAAGATGATGAGAAACCAATGTTCATATTGATTTCTTATAAGTAACCTCAAATATTTTGATAGCACCTTTATACTTTGTTCTTGGAATATATATAACTCATTGTATATTTTTGAAATATCTTAAGATTTTATCAATGATAAATGAGATTGAATCATATGATCAAGTGTTATGAAATGACATTACAATGATGATCATCCCTCTTATAAGGTTTTAAACCAACAAAAAATTCTTTACACACTCAATTATAACCTTTTATCTATGGTGATTTCTTGAGAAGGTGCTTACCTCAATGAAGGATACGATACATAAAATCCTTGAGACTACTACTAATAGGTCAAATATATCTATAAATTTTCTTTCAACTATCTATCATGCCTTTGAACAAGATAAAATTTCATTAATTTTAACAATCGTGAGTGATTATACTCAAAATGTATAATTCTACCCGACACAAATAGATCTCCAAATTGAACTTAAATTATCTATCACACCTTTGAATAATAGAAAATTTCATTAATTTTAACAATCATGAGTGATTATACTCAAAATGGACAAATCTACCCGACATAGATAGGAGCCTGTCCCAGAGGTAATTTGAGGATAATTTTTATTGAAAGAAGTTTCATGAATAAATGAAATAAGTTTTAGATACCCATTTTAAATATTCATCATAATACAAAGGTTGAAATGAGGTTTCGGTGGGAAACATGCCCAACTTTTATGATAGTACTTCTCTAATTAGATCTCTCCACTATTAAAAAGTAAATTCTCATACACAAATTCCAATGTATGGTCTCCCAAAGATTAAAAAAAATTAAAAAATAACCTCAATTTTTTCCACATACTTAAGTTTTAATTTTTATAAATTTACAACCAACCAATTTCAATTTATGCAAGAATTTATCTCTTGATCGCTTTAGAAGCTAGTGAAGACACGCCATTTTTTTGAGTTTCTTGATAAATCACCCTCAAAATTTAACCATTCCTTATTAATTTTTACCAAAACTTATGACCATTCTATAAACCATTATCACCAAATTTTAGTATATTTTTCTGGATAATAGAAATATATGGCCTTTTAATTAAAGTCCTAGAGCTACTAGAAACAAGTCAACAAATAAAGAAAAATATATATGTTGAGAAAATTAACACCTCATAAGATAGAAAAACTTTAAAATTTCTATAATAACATGAAGAAACTTTCTTATTTTAAAATCACATACTAAAAATCAATGGTTCATTCTAGATAATAATCTTTATATTGAAACAATGTATAATGAGATAAGGTATAATCAGTTCAATGAAGAAATATACTAGAACCAAGATTTATTTATTTAAAACCTTGGTATTAAGGACTAAGAAAAAAAAATAAACATCAAAATACTTACATGATATATTATTCAATAAACATACCTTTTACATCAAATTTTAACTTTATTGATCGCGTTACTTAGTTCTATTACAAATACATACCTAAAATTGCCTTCTTCACTCCTTTTCTCTTTCTTAGCTCTCTTGATTCAACCTATACATGCTCATTAACTTTGTTTATTTCCTATATTATGACTTATACATAGTAATAGGTCTTTATTTTATTGTTAATCCCAAAAATCTCTCTTTCTTATCTCTTGTTCTCAACCAACATTCCTCCCTTATCTCTTCCTCACGTAATTTTCTTCTTCGATGATCATATGAGATTTACCTTACGTAATATTTTACAATATGTCATTAAAGTATCTTAAGATATTTTTGAGATCCATTCCCTTTGAAAATGGTTAAAATCATCATAAATCTTCCTAGACAATCTAAATTTAACTTTCCACTTTTTGGGGGAAACTCTAAAATTATCTTACAACAAGATTAATGAAGCATTCGGTAGCTTCTTATTGATTTGTACAAGATTACTAATATACCCATACATCATGAAATAATACAAAATATTATTTTTACATCATGAACATAAACCTCATTCTAATGTTCATGGATCATAATGCATACCTATGTTTTAGTTTTTGCATCAATAGTAGAGGATTGTCCCTTACTAGATTTTTCTCGTATCCTCCACTTAATCAACAATTTGAAACTTTTGCAAGATCCCATCTTTGTCTTGAAATTTAGATTTTAATGTTTCAATAACACCTAGGAATATTTCTCCCTACCTGCTCAATTTCTCTTAAAGTTTCAAGTTTTCATTCTCCAAGAAATCACATCTTCTTCTTAGCTCTGAATTCTCCTCACAAATTTTGTGGTTAATGGATTCTATATCCTAAAATTTTAGAGCCTTTCTCATGGTTAACCTATTGTAACATGTATCTAACTACAAACTAAACCCAAACAACAATCTCAAGCGTAAAAATGTTAACAATGCTTTATAAATCCCGATCGATATCAAACCGATCCGAAAATAGTGAATTTTAATGAACTTGGTTTTTTCTGGTTTTGATGGATACTTAATAAAATTTGTTAAATTAATGTACTATATTATATTTTACAGTTAAACCTTCTGAAATTGAACTATGATCAGAATTTTTTTAATCTATACCCCAAATTTGTATTCATTATCTTCATTTTCCATTTTCCCGTAAAATGTGTAAATTACGTGAATTGGTTTATATGCTTAAAACAATATTATGACTTATTAAAAATAATAGTCATGAAGAAAAATCAATGACTCATAACTCCAATAATTGATAACGAAGTTCATCTCGAAGGGCTACGTCTCTGTGTTCACAAAATGATGAATTGATATCATTCATGATGTAAAATTAAACAAAAATATTACATCATATTCTCCAAAATTGAGAAAATAGAATCGGTCAAGAACCTCATACCAACAATAATAATTTTTCACAACTAGCTCTTAGCTTGAGTATGTTGTCTTCCCACACTAAATGGTCTACATCACATGGATTTTATCTCTTTAAAAGGCATAAAGATCTCTCTAAAGGATTGGATTTTCTCCAAAATGGGCAATATGTCTCTAGTCTATCTCTGTTATTTCATTCTGTGATAAAAAAAAAACTAATAAAAAAATTCTAATAAAATGGCCTTAAACTCCATAGATATGCCTAGGACTTAATCACGGTCCTTACACAACCACCATTCATATAACATTTTAAGTCCTAATATAGATTTTACAAGCTTGGGCATAATGGTCAAGGCATATTATTTTACTCACTAAGGTAAGGGTTCAAATCCCCTTTCCACTATTTTCTTTTGGCATGTTTATCCCAAATTTAGAAGATAAAATCCAAATTATATGGTCATACTTACTAAGATAGGCACTTAGTTTAAAGGTTAGGCCTCAATGTCGCATGTGAAAAGTTATTGGTTAGACCCACATGGACGGCATTTTATGTTGGAAGGTGAGTATTAATCCCACATTTGTCACATTTTGATGCCATTGAGGATTGAAATAGGTTTGTGGGTCATTTTTGTGATGTGATTACAGCAACACATTGATCCTTTTTTGGCTTATCTAACCCACCTTATAATACCAATCAACTATGTGTGTTGATGAGATAAGGTGGTGATTTTAGAACCCTTCTTTGTGGCTAGTTGGTTTCCTTGATCTCTGTGGATCAATTATGATGAACCCTTGACTCACTGGTGATTATAATGTGTCTCAATGAGTTGTGTATCAACATGAATTGACTTATGAGGTGTCTTAGCGCCAAGATAATATTGATCGACTCCTTTAACTCAACACTAGTTTGCCTTCCAACTCACAGATTTGGTTGGAGTATTTAGCAAATACTTGGTAATTAGTCCCACATGAATTGATAATTGGACCTCTATGAGCTTGATTAGAAAAATCACATGTTATGTATAGTAAAGAATGGTGGTAAGTCCCCCTCAATACAAAATTGGACCCAATTGGCTATTAGGCCCCTAGACAACACATGATGAGGGTCATACCATCAAATGTTGAAGATAGGAGGAACAAACCCATTATTTTCTCAAAAACAAAATATCACTTGTCACTCCCATTTTTGCTACTTGTAATCTTCTTATTCTACCACTTCATATGTTCTGCAACTTATGCTCCATTTTTTCTAGTTGACCCTAAAATTCTATGGATGGTATCTTCCTCGTAAAACTCCATTTTCCTTCATTCAAAAGGATTCAAAAATATCTTGGAGATTTCTTTTGTATACAACTGGTTTTAGAGAATTTAGGGAACATCATAAATGATGTACTGTCCTCCAAATCACGAGTCACAAATTATTCATCGCGACTTATGAAATTGTTCTCCCTTATCTTCATGTGAGATAATTAATGGCTCATGGAATTCTCCATGCATGATTATGTTCTCTCGGAATTCTCCTCTTGGTTATTTCTTAAACATTCTTTCAAGTATGTTCTATTCTCCTCCTTTACACTAGTAAATTTCATTCACTATCATAAGGGGAAAATTTTGACACTAAAATTTGAACAAAACCACTATTACACCATTTTTTTGGTATAGTTATATTTACATGAGTTTTTAACAATGTGTCGAGGTCTTAGTTGCATCATTCCCTTATTAGTTTTATTTTTATTTCTTGTTTGTACTTAGTTTATTGTTATTTTCTTGTTTTTACTGAACTTGAAACCTTTTATAAAGACATTTTTGATCCCTATTAAGTTTTTTTATTTTTGTTTCACCTAGGTTAGAACCATACGATAGTGTTAGGACAATACATATGGTCTTGATTCCATTGTAAAATATTGACCTCCATTTATTTTACCACTTTTGTATCTTTATGGACCTATTTGTACCTATTTTATCTTTCATTTTGTATCTTTTGGGTCAGTCTTTCCCACCACTAAGGTCTTAATCTCAAAGAAAGAAACTTGTATATATATATATATATATATATATATATATATATATATATATCTTATCCATTTAAGATCTAGAAAGTATATATCAACCTACCACAATACTAAATTGAAGAAACAAGAAGTACTATTACATAGAACATACACAACATAGGAGGGCATAATTATGATTTATTTCATCATCACATAAGGGTTTGAATGAGATGAAGTATCTTATCCCACTATCGGTGTGGAAACACAAGGGAAACACTAGGAAAATGGATAGTTGCATGCATAATGACACAAAGCAATAGGATAACTATATGGATTTTCATATGTAGTGCATTTCTTAGTGATTCACAGATGTGGTGACCATTGAGGTCATTACGAATCAATAATTTGCTCTTAATTTTATCTAATGTGTTTTTGAGTGTGTTGCGGGGTAGCTAGTATTACTTTGTAGTTACATGTTCAAAACCTATTGTTTGATGTAACACTAAAGATTCTAAAAGGTGACAAAGAAAAAAATTGAAGCTTCCAAATTATGATTTTCATAAGTGAAAAACCATACAGTAGGGTTTGTGTTTGTTTTACATTCTTGGTCATACTATATGGTCTTGACCCAAATGTTCTAGAAGTGCGCTTGGAAGGTTCCTCCAATTATAAAGCTTTGTTTCTATCCAAGATCACTTTATGACATAGTCTAAAGATATTATGAATCATCTAAGTGGCTCTTTTTATCCCCATTTCACCTTTGATAGCTTATATAGCCTCCTTTAAATTTTTGTTATGCTTATATGAATAAATTTCTAATCAAACATCATTATACATTCATATTTTATATTTTTTCTATCTTATCAAATTATATTAGATTGATCAAATTCAATTAGTTTTTATACACCATTTTGAACCTTTCATAATGAGGCTCTAACACCAAATGAAGGTTTTTATATGGATGGAGTGAAAATTATATTTTAAATATCTTGTAAATAAAGCTAATAATTAATCAATATTACCCAAAATTATTAGTTGTTAATATAGTATTCTTGTAAGATAGATTGATGAAAAAATATGCACTAAATAACTTAAAATAAATGGTTCTCAAGATTTATGGGTTTATTTTTAAATATCTAAAAATAAAATTAGATATAAACTCAATGCAAAAAGGATTTCCACAAAAAAATGTACCCCGTATGTGCATCTTCAATCAATTGATAAACAAGGCTATATTAGCCATTACAACTAAAATTGTATGATTCTGTGACAAGTGAAAGACTAAAATAACATTTAAAAATCCTAAATAAAATATACTTAATTAAATATAACTAAAATAAGACTCAAAAATCCAAGTTTCTCCTACTTATTAGATATGGTTAACATGCAAGAATACACTATAGTTTAAATGACACATGTACAACCATCATGCACACTAGTTCAACTAGGAACCCCAAACTCTACTAAAATAGAAAAAGGACAAAAGAGCATTAAATTTCATCATATAGGATTATAAATAACACCCCGCATACTGGGGATGAATGGATAATGATTTAACCTAAATTAAATTCACATTTTGTGAATTCCACTCCAAATAGCACTTCCAGGCTATAAAATAGGAGATCTCTGAAAATAGATTATTTTCACATAACTAAAAATATGAGACAAAAACCAATCTCCTAAATAGGATCAACACAACTAAAAATAATTCTAATAATAATTAATTATGTTCACACATTTGCATCATACTCAACAAGAGTTACTAAGGGATGTGGAAATGATCCTCTAAGGGAGATAAGAGGAAAATAGGACCGAACAAAAAGGTTTGCAATGAAGTGTGGAGACTCAAGAAGAGATAGAGTAAAAGGATGAATTATCTAAATAAATGGAAGGGGAATACTTGAGAAAAGGAATAATTATTTAAAATTATTTAGGATTATATCTAGAAATGTAATTAGGGTGGACTAAATTTTGTACTTAGACTTGCATATATATAGAAAGATAATTATACATAAAATATTCAATATAGGATCCATACAAGTTCCTAAAATAAAGGACACACTCTTTTATATGTACCTCCTAGAGCTAGTTCAAGAGCCTATTATATGGTATTTTTGAGTGATATAAAGTAAATTGTAATTTTGAAGGATATTGGAGAAAGAGAAGAGATGTTGAAGGAAATACAGAAATGCTAAACCTTATTATATCTAGGAGTATTTGAATTTAGTAACAAATAACAATGAAATAGAAACCCCTATACATATCCATAGTTTATTCTTGGTAAGCCACATTTTTGCATTTTCTATCCTAGAACTAGTAACCTAAGAAGTGGGAATCATAGTGATACCATTTCAATAAGCCCTAAAGAAAAAAGTGAGCTTTCCTAAATCTGCAAAGTCTAGTAGAATTTATTCTTACTTTGAAAATTCAAATTGTGCAACCATTAATGCAAGTATGAGAACATGCACAAGTATAAATTACCAACTTGTGTTAGACAACTAGAATCATGTTAAAAATCAGCAACCACTAGGTGGAAATTGGAAAATTAGAGGAGGGAGAATGGTCCACCTTAACAATCCCTTCATAACATTTCAAGATTTTATTGGGTCTTCATATTCAAAACATTACTTTTTGACTTGTGATATGAAGTGGGAGAAAAAGGGATAGATAATTATGATAAAAAGGCAAAATCTCATAATATATTCGTAAGGACAATATCTAGAATTTTTATATAGTATGGATTTGAGGAAATGAAATTTGAAAACCAAAATCTAATAAAATAATTAAAAGTAAAATATTGTGGGACATCCCATTTAGGACTTTAAGGATATAAATTAGAGAACAAAAAATGGTTCTTGGAATATGATATCTATTTATTTGATGTCTTAAATAAAACTAGTTTTATGTTTTATAATAAAATCAATATTACTTAGTTTGTACAAGGATTTCCAAAAATTAAGTTCAACAAAAAATCACGGGCTATTAAAGTTCATATAACAGTCAAGAAGATTGAGTATTGTGGTGAAATTTTGGCAAGAAAATAAAAAAACAAGCCAAGTTAGATATAATGATGAGGAGGATAGAATAATTTTAAGAAGGAAAATTCATATTCTGAGTATTTGGTCATAAATTGTAGATAATAAATACATCGTATGTGTGATTGAACAAGGCCACAATGAAGTAAATATCTTATTCAAATTGTAGACGAAAAATAATTGTTAGTGCAACATGCAAGTTAGAAACCAAACTAGAACAAATACTAATCTAACACTCTCTTTCACTACCTCAATTAGAGAAATAGATAAAAGGAATGAGAATATATTACCTTCACTTACCTACATGATAGTAACTCTCCTCCTTTGATATGTTGGATTTTCTCTCAATTATGGATTGTTAATTGATTTTTTCATATTTTGGATTCACTAATGAATCACCTCCCCTTTTATTGCATTGGATGATTGTTTGATAAAAATGATGATGGGTTGATTGTAGATGTATTAAAGATAAATTATGGATTGATTGAGTGCTAAGAGGATAAAATGGATTGATAACTTTTCTCACTCTCATGGAGGAGGAGAGATCAATTTATAGTTTTTGGGTGTAGGATTCAATGGATAAGATAAAGCCATGTTGGATTTAGATCAAGGGTGGAGATTGCATGTGATGAATGGAGAATTTTATAATGGATATTTCTAGAATTTGAGAGAAGATTGAGTGGATATTTGAAGGTTTATTTGAATTTTTAAATGGAGGGATGTTCGAGATAGGCATCTAGAAATAGAAGCCTCTATATTTAGAGGTGTGAGAATGTGATTATGATAGAATTATATTAGGTTAATAAATGATGATTAGGGGTGAGGTTACATGGAAAGGATAGGTGTAGGGGTGTGTAGGGTAGGTGGTAGGTGAGATGTAGGAATAGTAAATTCCCATAAAATATTAATAGGGATTATAAGTAGGATAATAGGATATTATTAATGAATTAAAGGATTATTGTTTGGGATGGGATATAATAATGGAATCAAATCATTAATGATGAAAGGATAAGATGAATAATAAATTATAAATGGTAAATATGATAAAATGGATTAATAATAATAATTAATCTTGTGATTAATTTTTAAGTGGGTGATGTTGGGAAACGTGTGGGACATATTAATCGTAAGTAATCATGTAGAAATTTTAGATGTCTAAATTTTCCCCTCTTTGAAGTGGTATTGCATAGAAACTATAATTAAAAGAAAAATAAGAAGAAAAGATGTTATGATGGTGATACGATTCCCCTCGAGGGTTTAGGTGGGGAAGAATGAGTTGGGTAACCACTCAAAAAGAGGAGAGCCGTAAGTGATTAGATGAGAGATGATGATAGGATGAGAGGATTTAAGGATGTAGAGGATTAGGATTAGAGTATTAGAAGATAGGAGGATTAGAGGAATAGGAGATTATAAGAATAGGATAGAGGATTAAAGGAATATAAGAATAGGAGATAGGATTATAGGAATGAGAGATCTTGGATTTTGGAGATATTAGATTCCCTAGTCAATCATAAAGGTAAATATTTAGGATTTTAGATTTAGATTTAAGAATTCCCCAGTCAACGATGTATGACAAGGGTGAAGATTTAGGATTTTGGATTAGAGGATGTTGGATTTAGAGATGTTAGATTTTGAGATGCCCCAGTCAAGGGGGTAGGATGGAAGATTTGGGATTTAGATTTGAGGATGTTAGATTTTAGAATGATTGATTTGATTTAAAGGATTATAAGATTGAGGATGTTTGTATGCGAGAATGAGGATTGGTTTTGGATCAAAGATTCCCCAGTTAGGGGGTGAGGATTTTGGATGTTGGATGCAAGATGATAAAATTTGGATGGGGGTATTGATTGATTGATATTAGATAGGAGGATGAGGAGGTTATATAGTTAGTTAGATGATGATGAGGATTGGGTGTGGATTATTATAAGTTTAAAATATGATGATAGAAGGGGTGTGTGCTACCATAAAGTGCCCACTATTATCATCATTAGAAATTGTGATTGATGTGGCATAAAGAAATATTCACCAAGGTATAAATGTTGTGATGACTGAGTTGCCAAATGTCCTTGTCCTCAAATCATTGGACAAATTAATGAAAAACTATGGTCCTCATATCATTGGACCATGCAAAAGGAAAGAGAAGAAAAATATTCCTCATATCATCAACAAAAATGTGAATGCAAATAAAAAAACACACACATTACATTTTTGTATTTTTTTGTTTTGTTGGTGTTATTTTGTGATCTTTAATGGATTTTTTTTTTTTGATTTTTGGATGTTTGTATTGATTGATGTGGGATGTTTAGATTTTTATTTGGGATGGGGGATGGTTGAGGATAGGTAATATGTTAAGATTCAGGATGAGATAGCTCAAGAGGGGATGGGAAGAGATGTAAGGGAGGATGTGATTTTTTCTTATAAATCCCAAAGTGTTTTTAGGTAGGATGAAAGGGAAGTATTGAGGGAAATTGGGTAGGTTGGATAGGATAAGATGTGTGATTGGAGATAGATAGGATGAGGGATGTGGTAGAGGATAAGATGGAAGGTATGGAAGATGATAATGTATGCCTTTAGTTATAAGGGGTGGATTAAGGGATAGATGTGGTGTGCCCCCAAGTCGAAATTAGGGTGGCTTGTGTGGATGGATGGATGGGTTCGATTTTCCATAGGCGTATGGTAGGATGGGAAGTGAGGGGTATCTAAAATGTATGATGCCCCTAGCGGATGTTAGTAAGGCTTCCTCGATCATGATGATGATAGTTTGAAAGGGACATGAGGATGATTGGATGAAAATTAAAGGACCATCATCTACACACAAATGTTTGATCCTAAGGAAAAAGGATGTGGATGTGATGGATGAAATCATTGATGAACAAAATATGATCCTAACAACACATCTTTTAAGGATAGAGTTGGATTAAAACAAAAGTGTGACCAAGGTCTAAAAAATACCTGCAACATGTGAGCCTTATGTCTCTACGAGATCAGAGTGTGTGGGATTTTGATGGTTAATTACCACTTGAAGTGAAGACTTAATGGGTAGGGTGTGAAGACAAACTAACCAATGTATAGGGATTGATTAAGTCAAATAGGTGGATGGAGGGTGAACAGAAGGCTAAGTCGTGCATTTATCTAATTTTATCTAGGTGTCCATAGCCCCGATGGAGACACATATGAATCTCGTCACAACATTACTCTACTTTTAGCCAAGCATCCATAGCCTTGGTAGAGTTGTTGGAAATGCCCCTAGAGAGAGTATTGAGGTGGATTATATTTGATATTTTGTTTTAATTTTTATATGATGTTTTTATCTTTTGGACTTTTTCTCTTAAATATGTTCCACTCTCTTGAGAACTCTAAAGGGCTTAAGAATCACCAATGTCTTGATGGGGGATACAAATGAGTATAAAGATGAAATTGGCTAGAGTTTCAACAGATATGCCCAAGGGTCTTCACCACAAAAAATTTAAGTGTGTTAAAATGTGGGGATCCTAAGGAGGACAAATGTGTTGGAATGTTGGAGATAATGATAAACCAAAGTCACACGGATGTAGTAGGTACTATTATATTATAACATGTGTGATTTAGATGATAAAATATTAAAATGAATGGATTAGAAGAGGATATGAATGGATTTGTTGGTAAGAATGGATTAGATGAAAAGGGATTTGGATATTGGATGGAAGGAGTGTGGGTGGGAAGGAAAGAATATCCTTGTGCAGATGAAAAATTATGTCCGTAATCCATTTTTATGTGTTTGGTATTTATAGGGGGTTAAATAATTTTTGAGTGGGTTGAGTGGTTGGGATGGTAGGACCAACAAGAGGAGGGATAGAAATGGTTTGTGATAGATTAGTGGGAGGTTCATTATTAGTATTTGGTTTATACCCTAAGCCTAAATGACCTAAATTTTGATGAAGGTAGATGGGTTCGTGAATGCCTTGTTCATAGATTCCTAAGCCTTTGTCTTGATTTTTCTTATTAGTGAACATATTTTTGGCTATAGGATATGAATTATATGGGAAATATGATGCCATGTGGTCATCTTGATACTATGGTATTGTAATTTTATCATTCACTAAGAAACCATACTTAACAAAGGATGAGAGGTGAGATATGTTTTGATTTTTAGTTAGTGATGGATTTTTGGATGTACGATGATATTTGGATGAATGGCGATGTTTGTATTTTGGGTGGGATCTGGATGGTGGAAAATGGTTAGGGATGGGATTAGGATGGAAAGGTAGTGGATAGATATTTAAAAGGATAAGAATTACTTGGTTAATGAGATTTTGGACATAAGACCTAAATTACATGCAACGACCGTTGAATGTCCATGAGTGCGATGGAAGTCACAATAATAGTGTTCCCGATAACAAGATGGTTTGGGAAGGTTTTTATTGCATGATTTTACTATGGGATGGATGATCATTTTTAAGGTATTTAGATGATGGGAAATGGTGGTCAAGGATTCTCCTAAAGGAGTGAAGTAGTTTAGGTTAAATGGTTTTGGGGGAGTAGGAAGTAAAGGTGCGAGATTGGGTGGATTATGAGATGTTTTGGTTGACTTGGATTTATGAGTTGGATTAGATTGTTGTGTCTTATACGATGAAGGAGGTGGATTAGTCCCGGGGCGAAGTGGATGGTTTGGGCTTGGAGGATAAATTGGATTTGGTTGATTTTGGATTGGTTGGAGTATGTTGTTTTGATGTAGATAGTTTTGGTTTAAGATTAGATTTTTTTGGATTAGTAGATGTAGATGGACGGGATGGGTATATTTAGATGAAGGCGGTGGCTTTGATGTGGGGCATCACATTAGATTTGGTCAATTTAGGGGATGAAGTAGATGAATGTGGCATAGGAGCCTCATTAGATTTTGTAGGAGATGTGGTGGGGAGAGGTTTTGTATTATATTTGTTAGGTTTATAAGTTTTTACTTATGATTCATATTAGATGTTTTAGGATTAGGGGATGGTGGAGATGAAATAGGATTAGAGGATAGGATAGTGTTAGGTTTAGGTGATGAAGGGGTTAAGATAGGATTAGGTGTGGATGAAGATGATGAGGGTGGCATAGGAGCCACATTAGATGGTTTAGGATTGGGGGAAATAGGGTATGGGGGTGATTAATGAGTCATGGTGGATGAGATAGTTTTGACAGGATTGGGGGTAGGTGATGGAGGGCATGAAATAGGCTTAGAGGCTGAATTTGATGGTGGATTAGGGGATGTGGGACTATCTAGGAGAAATTCCATAGGATCATATTAGGATGATGAAGATGATGAGGATGGAGGAATAAGATGAGATGTGGGGTATGATTATTTTGGAATAAGTTTTTAGGATTGTGGTGGATATGTGAATGGGACTTCGATGATAGGTTTTATGATGATTGGATTTAGGAGTTGAGTTTTTGATTGTGGGGTATTATTCATATGAGTTTTGATAAAAGGAAGGTGTGGCTGATGATGATTGATAGGGTATTTGGAGGTTGCGGTTTGGGATGGCTGTGTGAGTTTGGGATTGGTGGCTAAACTAGCAAGGACATAAAGGAGCTCCTCTTGTTCTAGGTGAAAGTTAGTAAGGTGGTCAAAATTGATGAAATTGGTTTGTGGGGATAGTGGTTTATGTTTTTAATTCAAGGTAAGGATTGAGATGATATAGGTTCCTCAAGGAGGAGTTCAATGGTGTGAAGGGTAGGGATATTAGGAAGGTAAAATTGTGGATGGGGTTGGGCAATGGGAGATTATAGTTTAGGGTTTGATTGATTTATTGAAGATTGAAGATTGAAGATTAGATATTTTTGATTTATTTTTTGAATGGTTTTTAGGATGTTAGGATCAACATGAGATGGTTGATTTGGATGATGAGGATGGGGTTAGTTGAGGTAGGATGTTAAGTATGATATTTTTTGTTAATGTGTTTTATATTTTGGGGACTTCTTGGTCAAAGTTAGATGGTTGACTTTGATGGGTGGGGGATGATGCGATAACTTGGTTTATGGATTTAGAAAATATATAGGAGTTTGGATGTTGGTTTGGAGAGGATGGGGATTGGGGATAAAAGACCATTTTTGATAATATGTGTGGGGGATTTTAGTTGAATTAGGATTTTTGATTAAAGATGGTGGTGGGATTACGATAGGGATCGTGTGATTAAGGATAGTTAATTACGATGATGTTTGATTGATTAAAATTTTAATGTGATAGGATGGTTAAGGTTTTTCACAAGAAATCAAATATTCAACACACACCCTAGCTAGTCAAGTGGTATTTCAATCAATCTATAGCCCACTTTTAATACCACACACCGAAGGTTGTGCCAAAATTGTCTCTCCACCTATGTTCCAATGTGGGGTCATCTAGTGAGTGTTCTTAGGGAGTGTGACCTCCTTGTACTATATCTTAATATGTGGCCAAAAGGGTGATACCTAGACTAGGATGCACGAGCTCACTAGGGAGTCCCCGATATACATTGCTAAAAACTAGATCAATCCCTAATCTAACACTCTCTCTACTACCTTGGTTAGAACAATACATAAAAAGGAAGGAGAATATAATACCTGCACTTACCTACACAATCCTAACTCTCCTCATTTTATATATTGGATTTGCTCTCGATTATGGATTGTTGATTGATTGCTTTAGATTTTGGAGTCACTTGGGAATCACCTCCCATTTTCTTTCATTAGATGATTTCTTGATAAAAATGATGATGGATTGATTGTAGATGGATTAAAGATAAATTATGGATTGATTTAGTGATAAGAGGATAAAATGTATGGATTGAATGGCTTGATAAATTTTCTCACTCTCATGGAGGAGAAGAGATCAATTTATAGTTTTTGGGTGGAGTATTCAATGGCTAAGATGAAGATATGTTGGATTGAGATCAAGGGTGGAGAATGTATGTGAGGATTGAATAATTCTAGAATGGACATTTCTAAAATTTGAGAGAAGATTTAGTGGAGAGTTGAAGGTTTATTTGAATTTTTAAATGGAGGGAATTTTAGAGAGGCTTCTAGAAATAGAAGCCTATAGATTTATAGGTTTAAGGATGTGATTAGGATAGAATTATATTAGGTTAATAAATGATGATTAGGGGTGAGGTTACATGGAAAGGCTAGGTGTAGGGTTGTATAGGGTAGGTGGTAGGTGAGATGTAGGAAAATTAAATTCCTATAACAATTTAATAGGGATTATAAGCGAGATAATAGAATATTAGTAATGAACTAAAATATTATTGTTTGGGATGGGATATAATAATGGAATAAAAGGATTAATGATGAAATGATAAGATAAATGAGAAATGATAAAAGGTAAATATGATAAAATGAAATAATAATAATAATAATTAATCTTGTGATTAATTATTATATGGGTGATGTTGGGATACTTGTGGGATAGATTAATTGTTATTAATCATGTTGACATTTTAGATGTCTACATCAACAAATGGGAGAGTGGAATATTGTGAGATTTTTAGGGTATGGGAACATCCTATGGGAAATTTTCATCTAATGTAGCACTATGTGTGTAAACCTAAAAGTGTAGTTACTATCTTCTGTAAATCCATAATACATGATTCAAAATATTGTAGTGGCTTGGTGGATTTAGAGGATAGAATGACTTGAAATGTATTTGTATTATGGGAATAATTAGATTTAAAACCCCAATAACCATTGCAAGATGGGGATATGATACTTGTATGAGGGTGGGATCTTCCCTCTTTATAATAGAATATAAATTAGTGTCTTTCATCTCCACAAAATAGTATGGGTTAGGATCCTCCTTTACCACATAACAGACTAAAATGGATTGTACCTCTTCCTTGAGGTTCATATGGAGGTTATCAAGATTATTCTTAGGGATGGGGTTCCCCATGATAAATAGGTCCATACAGTACATAATGAGGATATTAGGGTGTTACTTAAAAAGGATGACATAATTTTGACCCTAGAGACAATTAGGTTTTTCTACTTTTATAGATAACTAAATCATATTTTTTAAAACTCCTTCCAATACAATGTTGAAAATGTATTTTGTATATTGTAGAGTAGTTACATAATTTCATATAGAGTATTATTATACATTGGAGAAGAAAGGGAAATAGAAATAACTACACAATTTATAATTTATAAATGTGGTATCAAGAGAAAGTGGAATTTCCAATCTTTGACAAGAACCCAAAAAAACAAGGGTTATGACCTCTAGAAATTTTAGTTGAGCCCAAGATAAGGTGTATACAAGATGAACCATATCTTTACCCAATATGAGAGAATGAATTATTAGAATAATTAAAATATTGTCTCAATTATATAAAAAGTAGAGATCCAAGAATTGCTAATGATGGATAAGTTGATGTATGTGTCTATAGTCAAGTAGTGCACATACTAAACCAAGATGGGTTTCTAGCCACCATTGTAGACTTTCTCAAAAAAATTAATGTGTTGTGAAATAATCATATCTCTCATAATTTATCAAATTTTCTCAAGAATCTATTAGATAATGCAAATGAGGGCCTAATGCACACTCATAAGCCAATATGGTATGTTGAAATATGTTACGCCATTAATCCTAGGTCATATATCAAATATTTATAACCAACCTATGGCCAACCTATCTCTAAACATGACATATCACATTTATTTATAATTTCATATTCTTAGTAGGCCATCGTAGGTGGATTAAATAACAAAAGTAGGGTGTATATATATATATATATATATATATATATATATATATATATATATATATATATATGAGTTATTACTTAGCATATGAACATTATATCGAGCACTTAATTCTTATTATATTGTTTGAAGGTTTCCCCTTGGAGTGGATAGGTCATTTTATTTGCACTTTATGTTATTTTATCTCTATTTTGTTTTTTTTTCTATTTTTTTATATTCATATCTATCCAAGTAATTCCATTACGAGTGGTATCGAGAGATTCTATTTGGGAAAAAATTGGGTTAAAACCCAAATTTTTTGGGTTTAATCCATATCTCAAATAAAATTGTGAATATTTATTCCACATTATTACTAAAGTTGAACTTTTAGACACAAAATCACACACTTTGGCACATTTGTAGGTCCTAAAATTATGCTAGCATTTACATGATTCCTAAGCAAGAAAAATAGTTGTTGACAACTATCTTTGGCCTCTTTTCTTTGTCTCTTGTTATATATTTGGTCTTACACAACCTACAAACCAAGTCGAACTTTACTTGTTTATATTTTATGGCTGTAGACACTAGTGCCCAATTAGGACATCGCTTTTGAGGAACTCTTGTCCATAATGGGTGCTCCTGGCCCTTTCTTACCTTTACTCACTCTTTTTGGGCCTCATTTATATTTTGAGAATCTTTTTAACTTATGGGTCATCCTTCTAACTCACAATTACAAAATTCAAACAAGGGAGTCATATATATACTTAGTTACTTCTCAAAATTAATACCGGACACTAAGCATTACTATCATCACCTAAAATTGCATTCTAAGGGCACTAAAGCACTATAAAGGCATCTATCTAGCATCTATTCAAGGTACAAGGGATGCATACTTTTGCATACATAGCATAGGAAGGGGAATTATATTATATTCCATCCACACATACTACTACATTGCTACATTCTAGTTACATCCCACTATAAAGTGTAACTTGCACAAGGGAATCTAGGGAACCATTCATGCACACAAACACACCAGAACTACATGAATTATGAGATGTATTGTAGTGCTAATTTGTAATTTCACTCTCGGGGTGACCACTAGGGTAAATATGACACCCTATTCTACATTTTCCTTTTTAGGTTTGATGTGGTTTGTGGGTATGTGTAGGTGAACTCATTTCTTTCTGGTTACAGGTAGCTTTGATGATCCAAGAGAGAATATCAGGAAATCAACAGGGAATAATTGTGGAACCCTTGCGACATAGGAGAAAGTAGATCCTAAGCTCCTACATAGTCACTAGTACCTAGATTTAGTCACCAATGCCCAAGTGCCTTTGTCCTGCATTGGACACCCATGTCTGGCTTTGTTCCTAAGTTCCATAATTTATAAGGAGTAGTTATGACATTATATGCATATTTTTAAGCAATTTACACTTTGCCTAGATCATTTCTATATTGCACAAATATCAAATAAGTCATCTTATTTACCTCCTTTTCTTAGGGTTTCATACTTTACATGTTATTTTTCTTGTGGTATATTGTATTTTAGCAATTATACATCATTTATTATAGTATTTACTCTACAATATCATATTTAATTTAAATTAAATTAAATCATTTGTTGAACCGGTTCATTAAATTCCCATTATCATATATTTCATGGCTTTCCCATTGTATATCAATGTCGGACTTCATAATATCCTCATGAAGCGTGTTTTAGTTGATCCTAGATTTGGTCTCAACATATGTACTTTATCCTTTCTTCATCAAATAGGAATTTTTGTTAGTCATCTCAATCCATCTACTCTTTGTATCCGTGGCCTTAATAATATACCTAAACAGTGTTGGGCACAATCTCTCTTCCCCTTACTATGGGATCTTGTACTCTTAATGTTTTATGTCATGTTATGCCTCATGATGCTCCTCATACTATCCTTCTAGGCCATCCTTGGTTACATGTTATGCATACCCATGCCATATCACACAATGCCCTTACTACACCTTCTTCTATGGATACTGTTATAGTAGATTCTGCACCTCATGTTTCTACTCCTTGCGATATTCCTCTTGCACATCATGTTAATGAAATTACCTATATTGCACATCCTTCTCCTCTTGGGATGTACCCTAGTTCTGCTAAATTACACGATCAATTATATATTGGTACCCATGATACTACTTCAATTGTTTCGCATGCTTGATACACTTCTATTGATCATATGCTCAGTGCTTCCAATTTTACATCTCTCTATACATCTTCTTCATTACATGTTAGAACATTGTATGTTGGTTTTACACTGATTCTTAATCCTTGCACTTTTCATGATCCTGTGCATGATGAATTTACTATAGATACACCCTATCTTGTTACATTCATGGTGGTCATCTGTTCCCCTCTTTTTACATTTTTACTATGATCATAGGGGCTAGTTCATACTTCTTTATTGTTTATAATATTCACAATTTGCACTTATTTATTTTCATTACTACTAATGAGCATCCCAACATTACATACGTTACACATATTTTGACTCACATATTGTTCCTTATGTTTGCACTTACTTTTTCCACTATTGCCAACATGCACAATTCTACACCTATTATATTTTCCCCTCATGGGTACATTTTTATTGCTTATACACTTCCTATTCATCCAATTCGGATCTTAGACTCTATAGGGTTTTCCCCTCACCATGTTATTATTATTCCTTGGTAAATTTTTCAATCTTCTACCACCACCATGACATGGTCTCTCTCACATGATCACATAAATATCCCTTAATCACACACTTAAGGGCATCAACCTCTCCCCTCCTCATAACCACATGTTCTAATCAAATTGTCTATCCATGTTTTTCACATATAAATATATACATTACTCTTTCTTTGCAATTCATGTCAATATTACTAGTAGTAATTTCTCATATCTACATGGATACCTTGCTACATCTCCCTACACTCCTATACTACTTCATACACACTTTTCTATGCGTGCGTACTTATGGATCCTTCTATTCATGGCACACATACTACCTCATATATATGATACACATCCTTTAGTGCACTTTATATACTCTAGTTCTTCTTTCTCACTATGATCATATCTATTTACACACATCTCATTATATGCACACATGGGGGCATCACACTTCCCCCCTCCAGCACTATCGAGTTGTCTCTAGTCTCTACTACCACAATTCATGCTCTGTGATTTACTATTAATATTTCTCTTTACTCTTACATCTTTGGTACACACATAGTACCGCCATTACCCTATGAGGAACTCTAGTTCCATGATTCATACTCGACTGTTAAGGGTATAATTCTAAAAATAACCTCACATCATTCACACTTCATGCATTGTGCTTCATGACGTATCTTTTCTAGTATCTACTCGCATGCAAAAACCCATTTCTCGATGATGCGCTCTTGTTCTATGGTTCATTCTTTACTAATGGGGGAATTTATATGGAACCTCATTTCATGCACATCCACTAGAAAGAAACAAGGATCCTTCCATTTTCAAATCTTGTATATTGCACCATCACACTCATACACAAAATTTGCATAACTTGGTTGCATTTACTCTTGTTATCTTATTAAATTTACATGTTACACCTTTTTTTCCATGTTAGATGGATTATTATTATGTCAACATATTTCTATATATACACATGTGCATTCAATTGGTCCTTTGAGGTGAATGCAGATATCTTACAGGTTTTTACACACTGTAATGGTGTTTGGCAATATACCTTTTACCAATCCCACCGAGGCTCTTAGGGCAACTACTTTCACTATTACCACACTCTACACACTTCAGGTTCTATTGTTACATTATTCACTACTTATCATTACATGTTTCTTTACTTTTTTGGTGATTTATACATGCCTTTACATAGTATTTATCTTTCTAACATGCTAACGGGTGCTTCAAGTGTAGTGTTTTCCTTGCATGACTATATGCGACGATGGTTATTTGATAGATTTTTCTTGACATTATTTTCCATTATATATTATTGTTTACGGGATATATTGTATGTCTTGTATGATCATTGTATATTATTGGTTGCTTCATTCCTAATTTTCTTATGACATTGTGAGTGATGTCCCATGTTTGAAACCTAATTTTTGTGGTTTATCTTGTCAACACACTTTATTGTTAATTTTATTCTCTTGCATATTATCCTTTATACTAACACTTGATACTATCCCACTTTGTTTTAATGTTCTTTGGTTTCTACCATGCACATCCCCTACCCCCTGTAAGTATCCACTTCAGATCAATATCATGTCCTCTCCTTTGGGATGTATTCTCCTACTATTTTCGTATGTACCCCAAATGATGGGGCATACATTGGGTGAACAAATCACCCCTACATTAGCTCAAAGCTATAGTACATATCTACATAATACAAAAAAACATAGGAACACAATCACAGAATGGCCCAAAATGTGACTTGGGTCAAACACAAAGTAAAAATACTGGCACCTAGACTCAAACACTAGTTCCTACAAACCCCGTCCTCCCATGGTCACTAATTTCCTAGGCTCGAGATACAATCATTTTCTCATTTCAACACATTTTATAGAAGTATTCCAAGAACTTTTCATATTAGCAGGAACTAGAATTCAAATACATAATGCATTCTATCTCCTTTAATTAGTACAATTGGAATAAAAGGAACAAATCAAGACATACCATCTCATAGTGGTACTTATTCGGAAGATACATGGAAGGGGAGTAAAAATATACCCCTCTCCCCAACACTAGATATTTGGAGTGACACCACCGCAAAAACTCACACTTGGCGTGAGATTGGAAAAAAACTCGCTATTGGTGTGAGGTCACCCAAAAACTTGTGCTTTAAATAATTTCAGGACACCTTTCTATCCTTTGCACTTGTTTACATTAGGTGCACACTTTCCTTTACTACTAATTTTACACACTTTTACATACTTTGCTCATATTTTTTCTATACATGAATTTGACTAATATTTTTCTCTTATTTTGTAGGTATGTCCTTAATACCCAAAAAGAAGTGGCTTAAAACAACAAATACAAGAAATGCATATGTTTCACCCCTATGGTCATTTTCCTTTCCTAGTCTCCATGCTTCACTTTATAATCATTCCACGCTTCACTTGTCCACTCAAAGCATGTTACTTGCCACACTCTCTACATGATGAAAAGGTATGAATCTCTTATCTACTTTATTTTATCAAGTATTCCCTCAATAACATAAAGTGGGGAAAAATGTAGACACAAAACAACACACTTGGGTACAATTCTAGGTCCTAAAAGCATGCTAGCATTTACATGATTCCTAAGCAAGAAAACTAGTGGTTGAAAAACTATCTTTGGCCTCTTTTATTTATCTCTTGTTTTCTATTTTTCCTTACACACCCTACATCCCAATAAAAACTTTACTTAGTTATATTTTATGATTATGCAGACAAATGACAACCAATTAGGACATCAACGCCTAGGTGCTCCTATCCATACTGGGTGTTCTTGACCCTTTCTTACCTTTACTCACTCTTTTTGGGTCTATTTTGTCTTTTGGGCATATTTTTCACTTATAGCCTAGCTTTCCAATTGTCAATTACGAAATTAAAACAAGGGAATCATATATACACTTAGTTACTTCTCAAAAATAAGGACTAAGCACTAAGCATTACTATCATCACCTAATATTGCATTCTAAAGGCACTAAAGCACTCCAAAGGAATCCATCTAACATCCATTCAAGGGAAAATGGATGCATACTTATGCATACATAACATAGGAAGGGGAAGTCTATTCTATTCCATCCACACATACTACTACATTGCTACATTCTAGATACAACCCACTATCAAGTGAAACTTACACAAGGGCATCTTAGGGCATAATTTCTACACAAAAACACTAGAACTACATGGATTCTAAGATGTAGTGTAGCACTCGATTGTAATTTCACTTACAAGGTTACTCCCGGGGGAATTACAACTCCCCATTATGTATTTTCCTTTTTAGGTTTGATGTAGTTTGTGGGTATGTACAAGTGAACTTCTTTCTTATATATTACAAGTACCTTTGGCGATCCAAAAGTGAATATTAAGGGATTAATATGGAACAAATGCAAAACCATTTGACACATAAGAAAGCATTGTTATCCCAAATTCACCCCTCTAGGTAAATTGGATAACTCACATGATTTCTTCTCGCTTGAGAAAGAACAATTGGTATAAAGATAGAAAAATCATATTTTAGGGTTCCTTTGGTTTCTCTCTAACTTCCCCATCTAGGAAAATAAATCCAAGAAGTTGAAAAATTATAACAAATGCAAAATTTTGGCTTGTGCTAGTGTTGTGTAGAAAAATCAGGTTTTTGGAGCCCAAGATGCACAAGTACGCTGGGACATCCGGGACCCAAAAACCTAAAATTGCCGCAAGTAATTCAAATCGGTAAAGTCGGGTATATTTGGTTCATGCATTCCATGGGACATTGGGACATGTGGGAATTGCAGAGCTGAATGGCTGCATTCCTTTGTTGTACGCATGTAAAAGTCGGGTCGAAGCATTCTAGGCATCACAAGTACACGCAGAAAGTTGGGACCCAAAACCTGACTTGTCTGATTTTGTAGGGTGGGTCGAAGGGATGCGGGTGAAGTGGTGGTCAATGGTCACAATGGAGTAGTCAACAGAAGGTACACGTAGGACACATGAGTTCACCGAGGATCTGATTTTTCTGCGAAAGGAGGATTGTAGGTGGATTGGAGGTTTTTTTTGGGAAAACCGGGACACAAGGACCCGATATAGCCAAAACACCTACATATAAATAATAACAGTGTAAATCAGACCCCAAACTTCAAAATTTGGCCTCTTTTCTTTATCTCTAGTTTTCTATTTGTTCTTACGCACCCTATATCCCACCAAAACTTTACTTAGTTCTATTTAATGGTTATGCAGACAATGACAACCAATTAGGACATCAACACCTAGGTGCTCCTATCCATACTTGGGTGTTCTTGACCCTTTCTTACCTTTACTCACTCTTTTTGGGTCTATTTTGTCTTTTGGGCATATTTTTCACTTATGGCCTAGCTTTCCAATTGTCAATTACAAAATTAAAATAAGGGAATCATATATACGCTTAGTTACTTCTCAAAACTTAGGACTAAGCACTAAGCATTACTATCATCACCTAATCTTGCATTCTAAAGGCACAAAATCACTCTAAAGGAATCCATCTAACATCCATTCAAAATCGATGCATACTTATGCATACATAAGACAGAAGGGGGGAAGTCTATTCTATTCCATCCACACATACTACTACATTGCTACATTATAGATACAACCCACTATCAAGTGAAAATTACACAAGGGCATCTTAGGGCTACACAAAAACACCCAGAACTACATGGAGTCCGAGATGTAGTGTAGCACTCGATTGTAAGTTCACTTCCGAGGTTACTCCTGGGTAATTACAACTCTCCATTCTCGTATTTTCCTTTTTAGGTTTGATGTATTTTGTGGGTATGTACAAGTGAACTTATTTCTTGTATATTACAAGTACCTTTGGCGATCCAAGAGTGAATATTAGGGATTAATATGGAACAAATGCAAAACCCTTTGACACATAAGAAAGCATTGTTATCCTAAATTCACCCTCTAGGTAAATTGGATAAATCACATGATTTCTTCCGGCTTGAGAAAGAACAGTTGGTCTAAAGATAGAAAAATCAGATTTTAGGGTTTCCTTTGGTTTCTCTCTAACTTCCCCCATCTAGGAAAATAAATCTAAGAAGTTGAAAAAAATATAAAAAATGCAAATTTTTTGCTTGTACTAGTGTTGTGTAGAAAAATCAGGTTTTGGAGCCCAGGATGCACAAGTACGCTCGAGACATCTGGGACCCAAAAACCTGAAATTGCCACAGGTAGTTCAAATTGGAAAATTAGGGTATATTTGGTCCACATGGTCCATGGGACATTGGGACATGTGGGACATGCAGAGCTGAAATGGCTGCATTCCTTTTTGTGCGTAAAAAGTCGGGTCGAAAATCTAGGCATTATAAGTACACGCGGAAAGTTGGGACCCAAAAACCTGACTTGTCTAATTTTGTAGGGTAGGTCGAAGGGATGCAAGTGAAGTGGTGGTCAACGGCCATGATGGCCCAGTCAACAAAAGGTACATGTAAGACACACGAGTTCACCGAGGATATGATTTTTTTTATTTTTCCATGGAAGGAGGATCATGCGGGTGGATTGGAGGTTTTTTCTAGGAAAACTAGGACACAAGGACCCGATATAGTTGAAACACCTCCATATAAATAAAAATTGTGCAAATCAGACCCCAAACTTCAAACTTTGGCCTCTTTTATTTATCTCTATTTTTATATTTGTTCTTACACACCCTATATCCCAATCAAAACTTTACTTAGTTATATTTAATGGTTACAGAGACAATGACAATGACAATTAGGACATCAACACTTAGGTGATCCTATCCATAATGGGTGTTCTTGACCATTTCTTACCTTTACTCACTCTTTTTGGGTCTATTTTTTCTTTTGGGCATATTTTTCACTTATGGCCTAGCTTTCCAATTGTCAATTACAAAATTAAAACAAGGGAATCATATATACGCTTAGTTACTTCTCAAAACTTATGACTAAGCACTAAGCATTACTATCATCACCTAATCTTGCATTCTAAAGGCACTAAAGCACTCCAAAGGAATCCACCTAACATCCATTCAAGGGATAATGCATGCATACTTATGCATACATAACATATGAAGGGGAAGTCTATTCTATTCCATCCACACATACTACTACATTGCTACATTATAGATACAACCCACTATCAAGTGAAAATTACACAAGGGCATCTCGAGGGCATCATTTCTACACAAAAACACCGAACTACATGGATTCTCGAGATGTAGTGTAGCGCTCGATTGTAAGTTCACTTCCGAGGTTACTCCTGGGGTAATTACAACTCCCCATTCTCGTATTTTCCTTTTTAGGTTTGATGTAGTTTGTGGGTATGTACAAGTGAACTTCTTTCTTGTATATTGCAGGTACCTTTGGCGATCCAAGAGTGAATATTAGGGGATTAATATGGAAAAATGCAAAACCCTTTGACACATAAGAAAGCATTGTTATCCCAAATTCACCCCTTTAGGTAAATTAGATAAATCACATGATTTCTTCTGGCTTGAGAAAGAACAATTGGTCTAAAGATAGAAAAATCAGATTTTAGGGGTTCCTTTGGCTTCTCTCTAACTTCCCCATCTAGGAAAATAAATCCAAGAAGTTGAAAAAATTAAAACAAATGCAAAAAATTTGCTTGTGCTAGTGTTGTGTAGAAAAATCAGGTTTTTGGAGCCCAGGATGCACAAGTACGCTCGGGACATCTGGGACCCAAAAACATAAAATTGTCGTAGGTAGTTCAAATCGGAAAAGTCAGGTATATTTGGTTCACACAGTCCATGGGACATTGGGACATGCAGAACTTGCAGAGCTGAAATGGCCACATTCCTTTGTTGTGCGGAAAATTTAGGTTGAAGCAGTCTAGGCATCACAAGTACATGTAGGAAAGTTGGGACGCAAAACCCGACTTGTCTAATTTTGCAAGGTGGGTCAAAGGGATGTGGGTGAAGCGGTGGTCAATGGCCACGATGGCCCGGTGAATGTGGTTACATGTAGGACACACGAGTTAACTGAGGATCTAATTTTTCCATAGGAGGATTATGGGTGGATTGGAGGTTTTTTTCTAGGACAACTGGGACACAAGGACCTGATATAGCCAAAACACCCACATATAAAGGAAAATAGTGCAAATCAGACCCCAAACTTCAAATGGCCATAACTTTTGACCCCAAGCTCCAATTTTCATGAAATTAGACTTTCTGAATGAGAATGATGTCCTCTACACCAAACTAAAAGGGATTTATTAATTTTAATGAGGATAGAGATATTAAAATAAAGGAAACATATTCAGCCCCATTCAACCATATGCTCATTCTTGTCAAATGACATAAATGCCTGGCAGACCCAAAATAGCTACCCACACTCAGAAGGCCATAAATTTTGCATTTCTCAATGAAAAATGCACAAAAATGGTGCCATTAGAATCATGTTTCCAAGATCGATGCACATCAATCAAGAAGTCTAGAATTTGATGAAGATTCGATGGATATTTCACAAAAAATGTGCCCAATCCAGAATAGTGATTTTATTTGGTAGTTGGATGCATTAATAAAGCATGGGCTGACATTTCTCATTGCTGCAAGTTATGGGACAGTATGGGGGACCTTTTACAAGAAACATAACATCATTTCACTTCATTTACTACCTCTTACAAGTGGTTGAAGAACAGATTTAAGGATTTTCATTTTTTTCTCTCTCTCTCTTAGATTTTTATATATTGAGTGTTGGGCTCATTGTAAAGGGAGATATTTTTTTGTAGAAAAACTCTATCAAAATTGTTTTGTGAAGCTAATGTGTTGCAGGCCCTTATAGTGGACTCCTTGTATGGTGATCCAAGCCCTTATTCTGTAATAGATTGGATTGTGCATATCAATGAAGCAATAAATACAAGTTTGTGGATACTTCTTCCCCTACTATGTTTGTTTACATTCTTCTTGCCCTTTCAATCTTATTACAAATATATTTTGTCTACCTTATACTCTATAGGGATTCATTCTCATTGTACATGTATGAAATATTGTTGTGAATGCATTTTTTTGGAATGTGGAGAACTCATTATCACCCCTTCTAGTATGCACTTTGCTTCTACTTTCCACACATTGGAAGACTATTCTCACACTCTCCTTTTCTGGTGTATCACCGCTTTAGTGTAGGCTTTATTTTCATGCACTCTCTCTCCTGGTCCCTTGAAAATTAGATTAGGATAGATAGTTTTTCCTGCATTAGAGTATATTGTGGCAGGTAGTTTAGGTTAAGAACCATCTTTCTCTGGAGGTCTATCTCAAGTAGTAAGTCCCACAACTTGGAGATAGTACCCATGTTATCCAATCACACCATGAGCTCAAGCACACACACTTGTGCAAACCACATGGTGTTTTGATTCATTTATAACGGTTCTAGCACACCCGGTGGGACCAAGAGGTCTTCATTTTAATTGCAGCAAGATTGATGTGCACTTGTTGTAAGTTTCCATCTTGTAAGAAGCTCTAAAATTACACATTTGGAGACTCCTAAGAGGTAGAATCCACTAGTTTCAAGTAGTCTAAGCTTGAAAGATTCATGAGAAGAATCTAAACAAGATCAAGAACTAGAGAAGAGGGACTATTTATCTATCTACACTTGTCCCCAGATAGAGCAAGGAGAGGAAGAAGAGCTCAAAGGTCTCCATCTCCACCGAATAGAACCTTATCAACACCTCCACCTAGAAGGCCTTTTATTCAATCAACTAGATTTCTCTGACCAATCAGAATGGCACAACCCAATCCCTATGTCAACTTCACTGGAAGTAGCCCACTTGCTCTCAATGCACAAAATCTAGTTCCAATTGTAGCATTAAAAATATTCCATATTTCACTGGAGAGAACTAAACAACTCCGATTGACCACATCCAAGACATTGTAAATGTTTGTGTAATTCATGAAATTACTGAAATGGACATTGTTGTCAAGTTGTTGGCATCCTCCTTTAAGGGTAAAGTGTTGCAATGGTTCAGAATCCTAACAACAGGGTCTATCTAGAATTGGGACCATTTGTGCATAGCTCTTCACAATCAATTTGGAGAGAAAGGGAGATAATCTATCTTTATTGGAACAATTGACAACAATCAAGAGGGCTCCTAATGAATAATTGACTAATTTCAACTTTAGATTCCAACATACGGACATGGGATAGGATTCCATTGGCCGTGAGACCAATAGATGAAGGTGTTTTTCTATACTTCCTTAAAGCTTTAAATTCTAATATTGCCATGATGATTCAATCCATGGGAGGTATAACTTTACCCATAGCTTATAACATTGTTATTAGAGCTTGAAAATTACTTGATTCAAGTTGGTAAACTTGCACCTAGGCCACCTATGCCTCTATATCAAAAACTAGGAGCTCCAAGCACTAGTCAAACACCCACATTAGCTCCTATTCCTACTCCAAGAAATCAGAATTCAACCGAATCTTCTACCTCATCTTCTAGTACCTCAAATGAGCTCCAAGAAGTCATGAAGCAATGTAAAACTTGGGTAATGAGTTGGTGACACTTAAGAGGAAACAAGCTCAAAATTTCAGATCATATCAGCCTCAAACTCAACCCAATAGACCTCCATATCAGCCTAATATGCCACCTATTCAAGTTGTAAATCATAATCAAGTCAGCCTCCTACTAATAGACCATTCCATCCTTACAATCCTAATGTTGCATCCACATCTAGAGCCTTAGTACTAGTGAAAAATAACATGGCTCAGAATATGACTAGTGTTTCCCATGCAATCAACCTCATAACTAGTCAATGTGTTTCAATGGTGCTTTGAATCAAGCTCTTATGGTGAAAATAACTGGTGTGGAACAAGAGATGTGCCAAGAAGGAAATCAGAAGTAGAGAGCATCTTAGTAAGAGGCACCTCCAAATGAGACCACACTTTTCAATTAGCAGGTTGAAGATTTATGTGGTATGAATCAAGCACCTTCTCAAAGTGTAGCTACCAATACATGATCCAAGAAAAGGAATATTGAGAAGGAAAGTCATCAAATTCAAATGATCCACAACCCTCTATTACTCCACAAGGTATGGGTAATCAAAGTACAGCTCCCAATGTGCAAGGTCAACCCAAGCCACCTTCTAAACCAACTCAAGTGTTCAGGTAATAACATCCCATGTGCAAGAGAAGAATGTGCAAGGAAAGGGGAAGTAGAGAGATAGCTCATCTCCATTCAACATCATTGAGAAGATGAAGAAAATGAATGTAAACATCTCAATGTGGGATTCATTAGCTATCCCAGGACAAAGAGACCTATTACAAGTCTGCTATGGAAAATTGGTCAACGCATCAAATCAACCACCCAATCAACAAGAAAAGGTGCTTACTAATGCATCTCAACAAGAAGGAAATCATGGAGGCCACCAAGGTAAAAATTTGAATCCACCACCATTCTATATCTCATTGATCATAGGAGATAAGTTGGTGCATAATTGCATGATTGATTTGGGAGCAAGTAGCTCAGTCATGCCAAAACAGATAGCTAATCAATTGGGCCTTCAATATGAAGTCATCTCTAAAGGTGTGGTGCAATTGGATGGGACAATGGTAAAAATGGTTGGAGTAATCAAATATTTGAGCCTCACATTGCATGCATGTCCCAATGTGACCATCTTGCAAGATGTATCAATCATAGACTTGCCACCACTCTTTGCATTGTGTTTGTCAAGAGACTTCACTACTAAATTGAGGCTATTTATTTGTTGATTGTCACATATGTTATTCAAAACAAGGTATGGAGCTAAGGCTATAATCAGATCTGAGCCCATTGCAAACTTTCACATAGAGCCTCATATGCCAAATCCAATCAATGTAAATTGTTCAACCTTTGATCAAGAGGATTACCCAAGCACTCATGAAGTAGATACCAAGTTCGGATGCATTCTAGACTTGACTCTTGATGAATGGGAAAATAAAAGGCATGCTTTTGACCCTTATAAATAAATGGAGGAATCTGAGCTAGGATTTTATTGTTTACATGAAGAGAATCATCCTCTCCCTAGCATCACCAAGCCAAACCACAAGGATGATAATGAGGTATGATAGTTATTCTTTGATGGCTCAAGAAGTAGACAAGGTGCAAGAGGAGGAGCTATGCTCGTTTCACCTCAAGGTACAAAATATTACTCAACTTTCCATTTCCAGTTTTTTGCTTTAAACAACATAGCTGAGTATGAAGCCTTAATCCATGGATTGCATTGGGAAAGAAAGAGAGGTATTAAAAATTTGCAAGTATTTGGTGATAGTGAGTTGATCATGAACCAAGTCAGAGGACAAAATGCTGCCAAGAATGATCTATTTAAGAACTATAAGAATTGGGTATGGGATCTCATTGAATATTTTCAAGCTTTTGGTATCAATTCCATCCCAAGAAAGAAGAATGAAGCAATAGATAGACGACAAGCAATTGGGGTTGCATTTGATGTTGTAGAAAGTATCAAAGTGAGAAATCTCAGCCCCATATCAAATTGGTTATGAGGCCAGCTGTCCCAGATAACAACACAAGTTGGAAAGTCTTTGGGAATGATCTACAAATTGTTAATTTTCTACAAGAAGAAGCTGAAGTTCTCACCAAAAAACCAAGACAAGTTGGAACAACAATATGGTGACCAAGTGGTGCAGCTGAGAACTAACAAATTACCAAAAGGTCTTATAAATTTGGAGTCAATATTCAACCCGAATGATCAATTATGGAAGGAGAAGGAAAACATTCAGGTAAAGGGTGAAGATTCAAAGCCCATTTTAGTAGATGAAGGAAAGACATTGTAAATTGGAAAAGTAAGTACCCAAAAGAGAAATCTGAATTTGTTCAACTTTGTCAAGAATTCCTAGATGTCTTTTCTTGGACTTATAAGGATTTAAGAGGTTTCAACCAAAGTTGGCACAACATACTATTGATCTAGATCCGAAATCCAAGCCTATTAGATAGAAGCAAAGGCTAGTGAATCCTCACATTGAACCTCTCATGAGGAAAGAGTTGAACAAGATGATTAAGGCTAACATCATCTTCCCTATCAAACATTCAAGTTGGGTTGCAAACTTGGTGCCGATGAGAAAGAGAAATGAAAAATCAGATTGTGTGTAGACTTCCATGATCTAAATAGAGCATCACTCAAAGGATCATTATCCACTTCCATCAATGGAGCAAATATTGCAAGTTGTAGCTGGTTCAAAAAGTTTTCATTGTTAGATGGATACTCAAGCTATAATCAGATAATGGTGAAAGAAGAAGATCAGTTCAAGACATCCTTCACCACCAAATGGGGTACATATGCTTATAAGAAGATGTTATTTGGATTGTCAAATGTCGAGCAACATTTCATTGAGCTATGGATATGGCATTCAAAGGCTTAATCAACAAGATAGTGTTGGTATATCTAGATGATATCACCATTTTCTCAAAGAATGTAGACCACCTCTTTCACCTCAGAAAGTATTTCAAAGGTGTAGAAGGTTTGAAGTGTCATTGAATCCAAAGAAGTGTGTATTCTTAGCACACAAAGGAAAATTGTTAGGCCACATTGTCTCAAGAGAAGGGTTGATAATTGATCCTGAAAGAGTTGAAGCCATCCAAACACTCCCATTGCCACACCACAAGAAATCTCTCCAAAGATTCTTGGGAAGGATAAATTTTGTTCACATATTTGTGCTTGATTTTTCCACTCTTGTGAAGCCTTTAACAATGATGTTGAAGAAGATTCTTGCATTCAAATGGACAGCAGAAGGTAAAGAGATTTTTGAGGCTATCAAGCATGCAATATCACAAGCTCCAACTCTTATCAACCCAAATTTTCAAAGGACTTCATGTTGTATGCTTTTGGAGGATCAGACACAATCTCAGCTATCTTGGTATAACTGAATAGAGAAGGTTTAGAATAGCCCATAGCATTCTTCAGTCAAAGCATGGAATATTAAGTAAGGTATTCTTTCATTGAGAGGCACATGTCCTTGCTCTCATTAGAGTTTAAAGAAGTTCATTCACTTGGTCTCGAACAACAAGATTCAACTACTAGTGTCTCATGTTGGAAGGATTTTATCCTAAACAAGGATTGGAATGAGAAGAGATCAAGATGGATCACTCATGTAATGGAGTATGATATTGAAATCAAAGTGACAAATCTGATTCATGGCAAAGGTTTATGTGAGCAGCTCACTTCCAAACAACAAGCTGAGTCAACTGATGAAGAAGAGGTTTTCCTACTACTATAAAATGATCAAGAACAAATAGCTAACGATGCAACCAACCCATGTTTGACTCAAGATTTGGTGCATTATCTCTAACAGGTTTGTGTCCCCTAGAAATGAGCAAAATAAAGAGAAGGTATCTCATATTACAATCCACTCCATATGTGTTTGTTGATGGTGTTTTGTTCAAAACGGACATCAATGGTGTTCAATTAAGATGTATTGGAACATGTCAAATTGAGAAGATATTACATGAGTTCCATGATGGGAAGCAGAGGCCACTTTTCTCCACAAGTAACAACTCTCAAAATCATGAAGGTTGGTTACTATTGGCCTATGGTGTTTAATGATTACTACTCATGGATCAAGAAATGCAAGAAATGTGCATTCTTCATAGGGAAGGAAAGGTTAGCAACCCTTCCCTTCATCCAATTTCAGTAGATCAGCCATTCATGCAATGGGGATTAGACTTCATTAGAGTTATCAACCCAAATTCAAGTCAAGGCCACAAGTGGATACTTACAACAACAGACTATTTCACCAAGTGGACTGAAGCAATGGCACTTAAGGAGGTAAATGAATCCAACATCTTGGATTTCTATGAAGGGATAGTCACAAGGTTTGGTGTCCCTACCACTATCATATTAGATAATGCATTGGCATTTCTTGGCACAAAGATCACTAAATGGGTTGTCAAGAATGGTGTATACCTCAACACTTCATCAAACTATTACCCCAAGGTAATGGCCAAGTAGAGTCTACAAACAAGAACCTATTAAGAATCATCAGAAGAACTCTTGATGAGAATCAAAGAACTTGGAACACAAAGCTCAAATCATCTCTATGGGATGATAGGATCACACCCAAGAGGTCTACAGCAGCTCTCCATTCAAGATTGTATATGGAAAAGAAGCAGTTCTACCTATATCACTTGATTTTCCAGCATTAAAACTCATGAAATAGTTGAACTAGTTGAGTTTGAGCCTATGGAAATCAGGTATGTAGAGCTAATAGAATTAGAAGAAGAAAGAGAACATGCAATGCAGACCATGGAGAAGGATCAAGCATTGATCAAGAAGAGCTTTGACAAGAAAGCTAAAGCTAGGACATTCCAAGTTGGAGACTTGGTACTGAAGTGGGATGTTGATCATGCAAAGCTAGGAAAGCATTCCAAGTTTCAATGCCATATGGAGTGGCCCATACATGATCATTGAATGTAAAGGTAGCGATTCCTTCTGGGTTGTCTAAGTTGGATGTGAAGAATTGCAGATTCCAATCAATGGAATCTATCTCAAACATTGCTACTATAAAGGAGAATTTCTCACCCTTGTACATATTAGTCTAGGATTTCTAATTCCTCCAAGTTCTTGTGCACATTGTTGTTGTTGTTAGAATAGGTTTCATTTCCCTAAGTGATGAAGCATGTGCTCTATTGCTTCTAGTACATGCCTTGTTACAGTTCATCACACTTCAACAAAAGAGACTACTGCAGTAGAAAGCTCATGGTTTCCTGCAATAGTTACAAATTTCATATTCTAATAAATGCAGAGCAACTAAAATCATATGTTGAGGCAACATTCATAGATACTCATCATTCAGCCCCATGGACCACAATTGTAGTACTTCAATGACTCAAAGATGTAGATTTTCAAGTTCTAGATCAGATTTAAGATTATCAAGAAGACTCCTTGCCCAATGGATTACTACAGAAGTCAAGTTTAAGAAGTAGTGTTTCAAAGACTCAAGGATGCATTCATCTACAAGTAGATAACCCCTCTGAAGTCACCAAATTGTTATCCCAAATTCACCCCTCTAGGTAAATTAGATAACTCACATGATTTCTTCTGGCGTGAGAAAGAAAAATTGGTCTAAAGACAGAAAAATCAGATTTTAGGGGTCCCTTTGGTTTCTATCTAACTTCCCCATCTAGGAAAAAAAATCCAAGAAGTTGAAAATTTTGTAAAAAAAAGCAAAAATTTGGCCTGTGCTAGTGTTGTGCAACAAAATCAAGTTTTGGAGCCCAGGACACATATGTACGCTCGGACATCCAGGACCTGAAAACCTGAAATCGCCGCAAGTAGTTCAAATTGGAAAAGTTGAGTATATTTGGTCCATGCGGTCCATGAGACATTGGGACACGTGAGCCCCACAGAGCCAAAATGGATGCATTCTTTTGTTGTGTGGAAAAGTTGGGTTGAAGTGGTCCAAGAAGAAAAAATATGCATGGGATAGTTAGGACCCAAAAACTGACTTGTCTGATTTTTACAGGGGTGGGTCAAGTGATGCAGGTCAAGTGGCAAAATCCAAACACTGACCCCACGGCTCTGGTCAACAAGCGGGTACATGTAGGACACGAGTTCACCGAGGATCTGATTTTGACACTTTTTCCATAGAATGAGGCTTGTGGGGGATCAAAGGTTTCTTTATAGGACATCTAGGACACAATTACCCGATATAGCCAAAACATCCACATATATAAAAAAAGCAAGACAAATCAGATCTTAAACTTCAAACGGCCATAACTTTTGACCTCAAGCTCCAATTTTAATGAAATTGGACTTTCTGGAAAGAGCATGACATCATCTATGCCAAAAAAATGGATTTCTTAATTTTAATGAGGATATATATATATGTATGTATGTATTAAAATAAAGGAAACATATTCGCCCCAAATCAACTTATGCTCATTCCCGTCAAATGACATAAATGCCTATCAGACCCAAAATAGCTGCCCACACTTAGAAGGCCATAAATTTTTCATTTCTAAATAAAAACACAAAAAAAGGTTCCATTGGAATTGTGTTTCCGATAAAGATGAAAAACAATCAATAATTCCGAATTTGATGAAGATTCAATGGATATTTCACGAAAAATGTGCCCACCCGAGCAATGATTTTTATTTTAGTAGCTGGGATGCATTAATAAAGCATGGGCTAACATTTCTCACTTGCTGCAAGTTATGGGATAGTAATGGGGACCGTTTTCAAGAAACATAACATCATTTCACTTCATTTACTACCTCTTGCAAGTGGTTGAAGGATAGATTTCAGGATTTTCTTTTTTCTCTCTCTCTCTCTTCTCAGATTTCTATAAATTGGAGTGTTGGGCTCATTGTAAAGGGAGATAGTTTTTGTGTGGAAAAACTCTATCAAATTTTTTTGTGAAGCTAATGTGCTGCAAGCCATTTTATTGGACTCCTTACATGGTGATTCAGGCCTTATTCTGTAATATATTGGATTGTGCATATCAATGAAGCAATAGATACAAGTTTGTGGATACTTCTTCCCCTGTTGTGTTTGTTTGCATTCTTCTTGCCCTTTCAAGCTTATTACAAATATATTGTGTCTACCTTATACTCTGTAGGGATTCATTCTCATTGTGCATGTATGGAATATTGTTTTGAATGCATTTTCTGGAATGTGGATAATTGTTATCACCCCTTCTAGTATGCACTTAGCTTCTCCGCACATTGGAAGACTATTCTCGCACTCTCCTTTTCTGGTGTATCACCACTTTAGTGTAGTATTTTTTTTCATGCACTCTCTCTCCCTAGTCCCTTAGAAATCTATATTAGTATAGATAGTTTTTCCTTCATTAGAGTAGACTGTGGCATGTAGTTCAGGAGAAAGAACCAGCTTTCTTTGGAGGTCTATCTCAAGTAACAAGTCCCAAAACTTGGAGATAGTACCCATGTTATCCAATCACACCGTGAGCTCAAGCACACACACTTGTGCAAACCATATGGTGTTTTTATTTGGTGATAACAAGCATATCTTGAGATCCTTCATGATCACCAATGCCAAAATTTAGTCACCACTCCTAGGTTCCTCTGTCCTACACTAGGTTCCCGTGTCCATCTTTGTTCTGAATTTCAAAATTTATAGGGGGCATTTAAAATGTTGTTTTCATCCTGTCTAGATCTTTACCTTTCTCATATCATTTCCATATCACATGGATATCATCTAAATCATCCCATCCCCTCCTTTTCTTAGGGTTTCATACTTTACATGCTAATTTACTTGTGTCATATTGTATGTTAGCCATTATACATCATTTATTATAGTAGTTACTATGTAATATCATATTTAATTTAAATTTATTCTAATCATAACCATAAGTCAAATAATATTATATCTAAATTTTACGAATTTTTTATCGTGTTTACATTTTTATCTCGATTTTAGTGTTTTAAATAAATGTGCTTCATAGCCCATATTTTTTTATAGTTTGAATAAGTTCCTTACATATATGGAAATATTACCAAAGATTAGTACGGGTTTGTACCTTGGGTTTTTTTATTTAGCATAAATACATATGAAATATGAATCCCTAAACCCCAAGTATGAACCTCATATCCAAAAATCCATGACAAGTTCACAAATTAGAGGAAAAGGAAATCTTAATACCACTCCAAGAAATAATCCTCGAGATATGGATTTATAAGACGACTTAGTTAATCCTCAAACCTTGGGGTTTCCTCAACATATCATAAATTCATATGGAACCTAAATATGAGTGTATACATGTAAAATTAGGCTAATTTAATAACTATAAACTAACACCAAATAGTTCCTATAACTAAGCTAATTCAACAAAAACATCATGATAAATCTTTGTAAGGGAAAAAGATAATCAATGCATCCAAATTAAACTTTGAAAAACTAACCCGTCCCTTGTTTTTTTATGGGATTTCTAAATTTTGGTTGCTCTTATAATTGAACCATTCGTGATTATGATCAATAAAAAGAAGGCTATCTCCATGAAGATGAAATGATCTCACCAATATGGCTTAATGGCCATGTTTGGATCTTCCTTTACTACTCTTTTCAAGTAGAGGGAATAGATGTTAGATCAATAATATTTTCAAAGTAGAAAATTATCTTATCATGTGCATATAATAACACTAGAAGGGAAAAAGCATAGCTTCTTTATCTATTCAATACTTTATTAAAAATGCAAAAAGAAAAATGTCTTCTTTCACTTAAATATCATTCCAACATATCTATCGAAGGAAATAAATTAGCATATATATGTGCTAACAAAGGGGTGAAGGCTATAAATGTTAATGTGGTTGAAGATTCAGCGAACCTAGAAGCTAAAATAATTCATAATCTAAAAGGGGATTATGATCCCAATTCCATATCTCTATAATGATGAAAAATAAGGATGAGGTGGCCTCTAAGATGACCTCTTTAGAAATGATGATTCTTAGATTCATGCAAAACATTACATCCAATCATCCCAAAGATTGCATTGATAGGGAATATATTTTCATTAATTTGATCCTTTCACACATATTTTTAAAATTGGCCACCTAAATAAATAGTGGAATGGAAATTTACAGGATCACAACAGAAGAAGGGATACAAAGGTAATATGGGAGGTGATTTGGTGAGAACAGATCCTCGCATGATCCCCGAAATTTTGAAGGAAGCTTATGAGTTGTTATATAAGGTAGGTTTGATGTAATTTTTTAAAATTTTTGATGGTTTTGATGAATATCTTAGTGTGGAAGTGTCTAATTCTTTAAATGAAGGCCATTTTGTGTCTGGAATTTTTCATTCACTATATCTCTAAAGTTTATTGCTAGAGTGACAGGGCTTCCCGGAAGTAAGATGTATTTTCAAACCTCGCCAGTTTGGTTATAGCTTGATATTGACAACTTCATGCAAGGTAAGGGCACTCTTAAAAACTTCGCAATGGTTATGCTAGGGAGGATTTTCCTTCACCATATGATGAAATTTCTTTATTATTGATGTCATACATAACCCTGGAAGGGTGTTACAAGGTTGTTTATGGGTATCATTTCTTGATGTTTAATCACAAAAATGGAAGGCTCTACAACTTTTTAAATTATCTCAGTATATTTCTCTAGCTAGATCTATTATGCAGTTGAAAAGACACTTTTACCCATCCATTACACCAAGGGCTAATTAAATCAATGATGAAGTAGGGTACTCCTCTCATTGGGAAAAATGAAAAAATTAGGGCTAATTTGGTGAACCTTGGTCAGGAAGATTTGGGGAATAATGAGAATTTTGAACTAAAATTGATATTACATGCATGGAGGAAGTGGGGAAATCGGTGGCAAAAAGGACTAGGTAAAGTTTAGCCAAATAAAATGAAAAGAAGAAGAGCAAGGATAGTGGGGATTCAGACCTAAAGAGAATATTGATGGAAGCTCATATTCGTGACCAGATGGAGGATAATGAGAACTAGTTTAGCAAAGGAGGTGGGTAAGAGGATTATGAAGAGGTACATGGAAACACTTGAGGACCAAACTTCCAAAAATTTTGAATAATTTATAGAAAACATGTAGGCTCTTAAAGTGGCACAAAAGAATTTGTTTAAAGTTTAGGAATCAGCAGTCAAATCAAATGTTTTTTTGAAAGAGTTTGAAAATTACAGACTGGATACAGATATCAAAAGACACAAAATTAGCATGGTTTCCATTGATTTGAGGGAGCTTCAAGATAAGGTAGACAATCTCATGACCATAGTCCTTAGTGACCAATTAATGAACGCAAATGAAAAATGTATTTCTATGGAGCAAGAAATAATGAAGATGAAGGAGATCATTCTGCAGATTAGGGATGTCCACATTCTCAATGTTAAGAGCATCATTCACCATCTTAAACTCTTGGAAGAAATGATACACTCCATGGAAATTGCCAAGAAAATGGAAAAGGAAGGAACTGGGCCTAAAGTGGAGATTGTTGAACCTAATTATCAATACTGGAAGTCCACCATTACCAACCGGATCAAGGAATGGAATAGTTTGATGCATATAGTAGGAGATATGATAAAATAATGAATGGATTATGTTCTCTTTAGTGGAAAGGCCCCATTTTTGTTTTGTTGTTAGTTCTCTAGCTCTTGTTGTTAGTTTGGTACAGTTGGACGGTTAGTATGGATAGTATGATCACTAGCTTGTAGTTTTGATTTTTTTCTTGTGGGGTTCCAATGGGTATACCCTTGCCTATTTTTTTGTTGGATATTCATAATTTTTACATGGTAGGGTACCCTCAACCCATTTTTATCTCTAATTAAAAAAATAACACTAGTAATAAGTGTGGTGTAAAGGTGTAAGCTTGGAAGGGAGGTACTAGGTTATTTATATAGCTTTCCAATTTAGGAGAAGCTAGAAACCTAGATAATGTGGGATAAAGATAAAGTATAATTAGAAAGAGATAAACATGATTATAAGGGATTAATGAGTAATTAGCAACTCGTGGGAGTTGGATATGATTTAATTAATTAACTAGGATTAATTAATAGGCCAAGATAAGCTTAAAAAGCCATTTGGAGGTGATTTAGAAGGAAATAGGTAGAATTTAGAGGATTTGAAAGAGGGATTTAACTAATAACAAGGTTTATTGATTAAATAGTCTTAATTAACTTAATAATAGTTAATTAATTGATTTTAAGAGGATTATAACTAACGAAGTGTTATTAATTGGCATTCAAAATGAAGGAAAGGCTAGTTAATTAATGAAGTGTCATTAATTGACCAAAATGAAGGGAATGTTAGATAATTAGTGGAAAGAACTAATTATAATGGAAATGATGGGAAATACAATAAACAAAGTGTAATTTTAGTAGTAAAACTATGTAGTCATATTTAGGTGTCTACATTTAAATTTTTGGTGTGGTGTAATACAAGTGATGCCACTTCAAATATAGTAAACAATTAAAGACAGCTAAAATTTGAAGGAGTAGAAGAAAAATTAGTAGATCAAGGATGCCCCATTGATTTTCGATGGGGTGATTAAAGAGGTCAATCGACATGTTGTCCGAATTTCTCGTTAGTGATTTAAGTTAATGTACTAACTACAAAATAAATTAGCAACTCAAAAATGTTGGAGGGTTTATGTTACCTCGGATGTGTGATGTTTCATATGGGCGTTAAATGATGAAGTTACTACTTCCAAGATTGTAACTAAGATTAGAAATGATTTTGATTAGAAAAATAGATGTAGGGGTTACCCAAACAATGCTAATTCTAAGAAGTAGTTAGCTTCCTTGGCGGATGTCAAACCCCATTTGTTTAGATAAGGATGAAATTAATAAAGTACATGTAGAAAGCAACTAATCAATCTATAAAATGAAAAAAATTGATTTAAATCTATTTAGATGAAAATAATCAGAAAATATGTCTTACAGTCTCAGGTTAACGATTTACCCAAACTATGTGCATGTAATTTGACGGCGATCTCGGGAGGATGGATCTAGATATGCAGCTAAAATATGCATACCTGCAAGGTCTAAGAGTGATCTGAAGGCTAGTAAGCGTATGTAGTTTCTATAAAAGATTCTGCAAGAGTGAACAAGAGGTAGAAACGTAGGATAAATGACAAAAAGGAGGATTTGGATGATTTTTGGATAGACATGACCCTGGTTGATAGTGACTAAGGAGGATTGGTAGTGATTATACCATAGAAATGAAAATCTGAGGATGAAAGGATGAAAATGGAAACCATCAAGAAAAAGGAGCTATGGGAGAAGGCTTTTGATTGTCTCCAAAGTTTATCTCAGCACTGCAAGATGTTATAATCAAAGTATATATGATAATATGATTAAGGTAATGTGATAATGATAAGAAGATCTCATGAACGATGATTGTGGGTGAGGTACGTAAGTTTAATGTATGTCCAAGATGTCTATGGATGTCTTAGAATCGCTCAAGGATGAGGAGGGTTGCATGCATCTAATTTTTGGTTTGATTGATTGATTTTTAGCCACCTGATCCCTTAATGGAAAGAAAACACTTGCTTTAAATTGGGTTGATGGTGACTGGGCTAGGTCGCCACCAACTATGGGGAAATTTTCCCCAATGGGCATGATTTTTTATTTAAGGCGGGATTTTTCTATTTTTAAGCCTTGGCGAGTGCTTTAAAGCATTAGGCAGGATTAGATGACTTGGGGATAAATGCAAGGTAGTTAGGACATAAAAATAGATTGGATGAAAGCTATAAAATCAAGGTGATTTATGGTCGGATAAAAGCTTCCTAATTAGAAGATTGACTAGGGACATAAATGATTAATTAATTAATAAGGATTAATGTGGATGGGATAATTGGGCATGTAAAATATTAAATGATTAATTAATTAATGTTGCTTAATTAATTAATAATGACTTGGATGGGAATTTTATTAAATGAGGAGGATGATTAAATAAATAATGTGCACGCAGTGATGAAATTATAGGTACTACATTTAGGTGTCTTCACAACGATATAAAAGAAGAAGGTAAAAGTTGAGTTGAAATGATCCTGGTGGGTTAGTTTTCAAGTGCTTTGATTGGAAAAGGAATAATGTGTTTCAATGTATGGAATAAACAAGGGGGAGGGGGATCAATATAATCCCTATTACCCTAGGTGTTGTCGAAGAAAGTGGTGTTATTGGTGGAAGGGATTCCAACCGAGCATGGTTACCTATTGTTAGAATTGATAAAATTTGGAGAATTATTGGTAGAAAGTTAGATAGAATGAAACAAGAATGTACATGGATTATTTTTTTGATAGCAATCCAATAAGATATCTTAGGAACATAATTTTTATCATCATATTGAAACTTAGTCAATGAGCCATCTAGCTCAGGAGTAACCTTTTATTTAATATGAGCATGAAAAAAATGTAAAATGACATGAAAATCCATAATACGGGTATTTGTGCATTTCTAAAGGACTGGCTCAAAGTAAAATACATAAATTAATGTAGTATGAGAAAGTAAACAAGTAGACCAAAAACAAACAAGCACAAACAAACGTACTCAAACAAACATTGTTCAAGATAGTTGCACCCATGTTTTTGTTATGTAGCTTCAGTTCCCAAATGTTGAGTTATACAAAAAGGGTTATAAATGGAATCCCAAGAAAGGATACATGTAAGGTGAATAAACGGAGAACATAGAAGTCCCATGAAAAATAAATCATGCACAACAAAACTATCCCAAATAACTAGATGTGCAAGGGAATACAAACATAATCAGCAAACAATCTTTGTTAATGAGGGAGATAAAAATGATCTGCATGTCGTGCCTAAGAATAGGTGAGAACCAAACAATTAAAAATTTAAGATAATTTTTGATGTTTGAGGATGTTGTGTCCTATGAATATTTAAGATGTTTTGATGCTTTACCAGTTTTTGGATTTTGATGTTTTACCAATGTTTTGGATTTTGATGTTTTACCAATGTTTTTGGATTTTGAAGATTTGACCAATATTTTTGGATTTTGAATGGTTTACCAATGTTTTTGAGATTTGAAAGTTTTCCGAAGCTACGTACATGAAAATGAATATGTAAAGATACCCCCAGTGAGAGGTGATAATTTACAAGGGAAAACTTCATGCATATATATAAGAGGAAGAAAATATGGATCAAGGCCAAGATGGATAGGTTCAACATGATGATGAACTCAAAATAATGAAGTGCTAAGAAGGAGCAAGTGTGCCCCCAGTGTAAGCTAGCTAAGAAATAGATGATAGAAAGAAGGAAAATATTTTTCATTAAAATAAGGGGAAAAGTTTCCCTAAAACATGGTAAAAAGGTAATCTCATACACATGGATGTTCTAAATAAAGAATCAGAACAAAAAATGTTATGAAAGGATATGGAAAATATAGCTAGAATATTGGTAATGAAAAATTGATTAGGTAAAGGTACAAATTGTGAGACAAAATAAGGATTATAGCACCTTATCTTTCTTAACCACTTCCGTAGGAATCGCTTGGTTTGTTTCCCCCATTACTTGATGAACTCTCTTGAGCGCTCCATTTTGGAGTTTTAAAAGCATACCCGGGTGGTTCCTTTACACCAGGGGATTATTTTTCTACTTCATAAATGTTGTCTTCTTAAGTATCCTGGTCTTCCATCCTCTCCTAGCTCGGTTCCCCCTCTGCCGGGTTCTGCTACTGCCCGACCATGTTTCTCCATTCCTACCCTGCCACCACTATTTTCACCCCCTACCGCCATCCAAGCTTCTTCTTCCATTCCCCCTATTGTTGCTTTCTACCCCCACTTCACCTCCACCTCGAATAGACTAGTTACTGGGCTTCTAAAAAGATTAACCTTGAGACTCTTGCTGTGGAGAAGGGTCCTCCTGAAATTGAAATTGCACATGACCTCCTAAATATTAGCAGTGCCAGTCCCTAGGATGTGCATATGGAAAGCTCTTCAAAAAGGCTGGAAGCCTTAGAGGCTGATATGAAACTGTTGAAGGATGAGGTTAAGAACTTGGCAAAATAGAAAGGTAAGAGGAAGAAGGAGGAGGAGTTGGATATTAATAGTAGCCAGATTGATGATATCTACAAGAAGCTGAACTCCGTAGACTCCCGTTTAGGGAAGGCCAAAACTCGACATGATTACAACATGGCCATCTTTAGGGTGATTGAGGAGTTCATTGAGCAACATGTCAAAAGTGTCTCCAACCTCAGCGGAGTTCCGGCAACACTTTGGGGTAATGATAAGGAAAGCAAAAGGACCATTGAGCAGCTAGATAATACTGACGCTACCCACATGACAACTTTGGGTATGTTCCATTCCTGGAAGAATATCAAGACCAGCATAGACAAAGCTGCCAAAAAGTAGTTGTAGATGCTTTAGCTATTCTTGTATGTTTTTATGTTGTTTTTTTGTGGTCTCTCTACTGCTTTTTTGCAGTATTTTTGTTGTTTTGTCTTGTTTGGGTAGCTATTTTTGGATACTTTAAGATTCATAGTCACATTTGGATTCTGATCCTTTTCTCTCTGGTTCTCATTCCTATTCTAGCTCCTAGGCCATCTTTTGTACTCAAGGGTATAGTCCCTTTCAAAAAACTATTTGCCAATAATAAAAAAATAAGAGTTTGAACAAGGTCCAAACAACACTTGGTAACATAGTACTCTTATTTTCTCATCAAGATCCAAAGTGTGTATGTGGAAATCAATTACTTCTTGAAGGGAATATTTGATATACATCAAGTGAAGACACACTATCCAATGTGTAGGAATACTTTATTTTGATCGGTGATTTGTGAATGGAGGGTGGAAGGAGATCTATACATTTCTTCGTTGTCAATCAAACATCCATAGACCCGATGGAGATGTATTTTATTCTAGTCATAACATTTGTCTACTTCCATCAAAGCATCCATAGCCCTAGTAGAGATATCCAAATACCCCAAGAGAGAGTTTTATATTGATTTGATTTTTATTTTTGATTAGATTTTTCTTTCTGAAAACTATTTCATCTCTCTCAATTGTTTTTATGAGGAGTTAAGAACCACTTATGGCTTGATGGAAGGATGTAGAAGTGATTATGATGATGAAATTAGCTAGTGTCAAAAAATACGTCAAAAATTTATTCGTAACAATTTTATTAGATGTAGATAATGATAGGATCTCTAAGAGGTCATTCATTCTTTAATTTACCAAGGTGATGAAAGACCAAGGTCAAACGGATACTATAGAGATAAATGTTACAAAATGAGTGTGAATAGACTAACCAAAATATCATCAAAGGGATGAACATGGTGGATGACTTGTAGAGGAATGGAAAGAAAGGGAAGAAATAACATCCATGTGTATGTAATACCTGATTGCAATGTTTGATCTTTGTACCTTTGATTTTTTTGTATTGTTTTAATGTTTTCTCATTTTTATATTTTTGAAAAAAAAATTGGGAAATTGGGACCAACAATGTCACTCTGTGTGATAGGATCCAACAATGATGTTTTTGATTTATTTAATAAGGGATACTAGGATCTTTTGTTTATCAAGAGTGATATTATCTCCGATATCGATGATCGTGGTCAAATCATACTCGATAAGTGACTGTGACTTATCTTTCAACATGGATTTTTTATGTGGGGGATTGATTTCCCTATCCATATATTTTTTCACATTGTGTCATACCTAGCATGTTCATTGGTGTGCACTCTTGAATCATTTTTGCAATTTGGATTTGTGAGAGTTGGATTTTTGTGGAGGTTTGGAGTTCTTAGGATTTTCTTATTTTATCTTGATGAAGAAACTATTTATGTTTCATACCAACTAATGTATGATTTTTTTTATCCCAAGAAGTTGGAGAAGATATTGGATGTTTATGATTGATGAGAGGAATGGTAGGTAGGATGGTGGGCTAACCATAGTTTTTGATATAAGTATGATGTGATGGATGAACATGATAAGGTCCAATGATTGAATAGAATGGGATACCTTGAGGTGAGCCACATATAGAAGATGAAGGGATACTAGGATGTGGCCCAAGGATAGAAGAGAATGGGCTACAAGGAGGTGAGCCATAGATAGAATATGAAGGGATACTAGGACATGGACCAAGGATAAAAGATAATGGGATACCAAGAGGTGACCCAAAAATAGAAGATAAAGGGCTACTAGGACGTGGCCCAAGTATAGAAGATAATGGGATACCAGGAGGTGAGACACATATAGAAGATAATGGGATACTAGGACATGACCCAAGGGAAGATGAAGATGGACTACCAAGAGGTGGACCACATATAGAAGAAGATGATGGGCTACCAGGAGGTGACCCAAAGAGATATTGTGATTGAGGAATTGTGATATGTGAAGAATGATGGGGTGATGATAGGATGGAAGATGGATTAAGGATATATCATATGTTTGTCATGCGGTGAGGAATGTGAATATGGAATAATAAGAGGAGGATAAAGTTTGATGATCTTAGGATCTTCCTCTATTTTCTGAGAAAAGGAATCAACCTCTTCCCCACAATAAGAAAATGAATTGAGGTCTAAAGAGAATCATTTCATGTGATCTTCTAGAGGAATGTCATTGCATAGCCCTATGAATTCTCCGATCGCTTATTTATTCTAAAGAAAATTGATTAGTATGGGTTGTTGGTGTTCGATGATAGTAGGTTGATTAGAAGAAAGAGGTCCAAAAGTGTGGAAGATTTAGAATATGTTTAATAATGTAGATGAGGGAAAGGTTTGACCTTATTTCATCCACAAATGAATTGGATAGTGCTTCAAAAATATATCTTATCACATTTTTTCTTGTGAATAGTTTGACATGGATGCAAACATAGATCTTTAGAATATTGATGAATATATAATAAGGTGATGATTCATTTTATTTCCTTTAAAAAACTCAACTTCTATATTTTGTTTAGTCAATTGTACCCTTAAACTTGTATTTCTTGGTGATACTACTAAACATTTCCATTATAACTTAAACTTGTGGCATAGATATTAGTTAATATAATTATTACTAAAGCTTACTTTTTTTGGATTATGAGTATGAATTTATTATTTTTATTACAATATGATGTTAAATGGTGCTTTGTATAAATGTCATCCTTATTTACAAATAAGTTGTTATATGTAGCAAAGGATCCATACACAACAACTGACATGTAGCCAAAGGAACTCATTCACAAAAAGAGGTCATCTCGTAGCAATTGACATGTAGCCAAAGGGACCCATTTATAAAAAATCATCCGCAGCCAAAGGAGGTCACACACATACATAAAGTCGTGATTCTGAGGAGCTTGCACAACATGGACACTACACCTAAGCTCACACGTGTTGATGGAAGAATTAATTATGAGAACAAGAATAAGACTCAATGTCATCACCTAATTATGTGTTGCAACTCAAACAAAGAACTAATTGATTTAACTCATAACTTAATAACTAGTTGATTGACTGATCAGATTAGTTAAGTTATGTGATTGTATGAGAACATCTATTGAATAGTTTTGTTGCATGCATGTAAGTTTCTAGGTTATTTGGTTAATATATTTCACTTAATCCAACTGGAACTACTAGTAGGACTCTATCTCTTCACACCTTTGCTATAATGGAAGATATAAAAAAGGAAATATTAATGTTGTAGTGAAAGGGAGAGAAGAGATATATAGATAGATCGAGAGGTCATGTTGTATTTTCCACTTGTAATCTTCATGTTGATGAAATAAGAATCTAAGTTCTATTAATTAGCTGTAGGCACATACTTTAGGATGGATTAGAACCCGAGGCGGGCCCACTTGTAGGTTTCTATTCCTCTCCTTTTGTCGTTGCTTTGATTCATTCTATGTTTAGATTAGCAGCAACTTATTTCTCTATCTGTGTTTTGGTTTTAAATGCCTTGTCATTAGCCATAGTATTTACTTTCAGTCATAATCTAGTTCATTTCCAGCATTTTTATTTCTTAATTGTAGTGACAACAATTTACCTTTATACCTCCCAAACATCTATAATTGTGCATATAACACTGAAATATTGAAATTTTACATCCCTAGGTCTAATAATTAAATGATTGTAGATTAATGAACAACATATTAATTATTGTAAGTTAATTTGCACCACCATTTTTGGTGTCATTTTTGGGGATACTGCCAAGTTATAAGGTTTTTGAAGAGGTTTTTCATTTCTTAGAGTAGTTTAGGTTTTAGGAAATTTACTTCCAAATCCCCCCACTAATTTTCATTGATGAGTTGAGTTAGTTGATGCATGCACCGTCTAAGGGATTCCCATGGTATATTTTTACCTAATCCATAAGTAGCACATATCTCTTCATATACCTTTGAGGATTCTAAAGAAGACGTCCTTTCATCTGTACAAGTTTTACTGTTAGAATATCATCCTCCAAGTGACAATTTCAAAGCTACTCCTGAGCAGCCAGAGATGGTAGAAGAAGTAGATCCAAATGTTAGAAATGGGGAACCACCTTTGAGTTACCCATAATCAACAATAATGCAGCTATTGCTATGAAGAATATTTCTCCCTTAGCCTTGCCCAATTTTCATGGATCAATGATAAGACCCAGACACCTTTATGTTTGAGTTTGATGTTCTATGCAGAAGTTATAATTATACTACTGATGCAAATAAATTGAAGCTATTTCTTACTACACTTAATGATGTAGCCTTAAGATGGTTCATGGGATTGGGAATAAATGTTGTAACCACGTGGGCACAAATGAAGGATAAATTTCTTGATAAGTACTAGGATTATTACACACCAAGAAGCATATGTGGTGATAAAATCTATAGAATGGCACAAAAAGAGGATGAACCATTAGAAGACTATTTATAAAGGTTCTTGTTCTACATTTAGAAGTCAAGGCACACTAGACTACCACCTGAATCTCTCAAATTACTCTTTTTGAAGGGACTTAGTGAGGAGGACATAGATGCTTTGGATATGATAGGAGCAGGGGATATTTCAAAAGATACTTTTGCATAAATATGTGAAGCATACAAAAATTACTCAAGAAATACTATGAAGAGGGTAAAAAGTTTAAGATCAAGAGGTGGATCAGCTACCAAAAAAATTAGGGACATATCTAAGTTAGAGATTATCAACATGTTTAAAAACATGAAGAAGGATATGTTTAATGTCATGGCTAATAAATTACATGCTCTACATGCCATAAATAAAAAGGAATATGCACAAGCAATGCTCACATATTACTACCATATATGTAGAAGGAATAAATTTGACTATAGATGCAGAGAACTAGCCAGTATTGCTCAAGAAAGGGAGGCTTCACCTGAGTTCAATATGTTGGAGATAGAGGAATGGAAAGTGTTATATGTTGCTCAAAACAACCATGTTTGTTGAGTCGGGAGGTATGACACAACACCCAATGTATTCATTTCAAAATTGTTCTAATAATTCATATTTGCAGCCTCCACCTTGGGTTAACCCTCAAGGTTGGGCCCATATCCTAACCAATATCAACAATAGTGGCAACCTCAATTCCAAGGCCAACCACAACAACAATGGAAACAACCTCCTCAATCATGGTAGTAACCTTAGAGAGGAGGGAAGTAGTGGAATAACCCACCTCCAAATTACCAACAATATTATTAGTAACCTCCTTATCCACAACAACAAACTCGATGTGAAACCCCAACTAGGCTCTCACCAATGCTTAACCCTAACAATAAGTTAATCATCCATCATATTCCACTAAAGTAGGTCAATACCCTACCTATTTGTTTGATGTCAACAATATGCATCTTTTCTAAAGAAGAGAAATTCCTCCACCAACTAGACCCACCATTACTAAAATTACGAAAGATCACAATTTTGCACACCAATCAGCAAACTGAGAAAAATTCCAGCAAGGGTAAAACAAAGCGTAATGAACCGTTGTTTCTTGAAAGATCACATAAAAATAATACTAGCCTCAAATTAGAATTTGATTATGATATTTTTAACCAGCTAAAAGGCATTTGTGTCAAAATTCCATTGATTCAAGCTATCAGGATGTTCTCATCGAAAAAAAATGGTTAAATACATATGCATAAAGAAACTAGTCGAGAAGAGGAAAGATCCAACTATTGCATAGTTCATTGGATAACTAGCTAATATTATGCTTGGGAACTCAATTATGCCCAAGTACATAGATCCAAGCATTCCTTTGGTAAATATCACAATCAATGGCATACTAATCAAAAATACTCTTATTAACTTAGGGGAATCAATAAATGTAATTACCAAATAGATCATGGATTATTTGAAGTTAGAAGAACTTAGACCAATAACCACAGTCTTGCATCTTGTAGACAGATCAATAGTTAATCCTAAATGGATCCTATATGACATAGTAGTAGTGGTAGAATCCTGGGAATACCCTGCTGATTTTATTGTTCTTCAGCTAAAAAAAGATTGGGAGGATATCCTATCATCCTGGGAATACCATGGTTGGAAACTATTGATGTATTCATAGGATGTAGATCTGTAATATGATTATATATAATGGAATTGGTACTAATAAGATCATGCTTTACCACCTTCACAATCATTCAATGAAGAAGACCAAATCATTTGGGTTGAAGATCTATAAGAATACCAAAGCTTATTTTAGAAGCTCATGATGCTTAAGAAGTCATGCAAAATTGAAGGGAAAGAAGAAGATTTTGTTCTTTCTAATTTCTGAAAAATAATTATGGGAATAATGAATAAGTAGATGGAAAATTATAGTGTATAAGATGTCCCGAGAATCAAATTCTATCGCAAAAATCACTATGAATGTTCCGGTAATAATTACATCCTCCACCAACTTCTTCCACATGATTTTATATTGAATTCTATAAGTAGCAGTATATGCTCCATGACTGATCTCTAAGAAAGTGGAAATTGCTTTGGGAAAGCCACTTAATGTGAAAAAAGGTTGAGTATGTAACAAGAGAAACTATAAATTTCTCTTCTACTTAAAACACAACAAAACATTGCATGGGACTATGTGGACATGCATGGGATACACCCTAATTTATATACACACAAAATAATCATCAAGGATAGATACAAGCTAATAAGATAGCCACAAATAAGAATGAACCCAGTAGTTAGGGATATAGTGAAATAAGAATTTTTAAAAATATTGGATGTTAGATTCATATATCCAATCTCGATCACAATGGATGTCACCCATTTTCATTATACCTAAGAAGAATGGAAAATGGGGGATTTGTGTGGACTCTATAGAGTTGAATGCAACAACAAAAAGACCATTTTTCACTTCCTTTCATTGATCAGGTACTTGACACTCTTGTTGGAAAGAAATATTTTCTTTTCTTGATGGCTATAGTGGTTACAACCAAATTTAGATTGCACTAGAGGACCAAGACAAAACCACATTCACGTGCCCATGGGGAATTTTTTCATACTCTATTATTCCTTTTGGTTTGTGCAATGCACCTGCTACATTCCACAGGAAATTTTGAGAATCTTCTTAGATCTAACCAATGACTACATGGAGGTATATATGGATGATTTTACAGTACATGGTAGTACTTTTGATGAAGCAATGAAGAATCTAGAAAAATTTTTAAGAGATGCAAGGAGCATAACCTGTCCTTAAGCAATGAAAAATGCTACATGATGATGTCTGAAGGAATAGTGTTGGGGAATTATCTATCATCTGTTGGAATTCAGGTAGATCCAACAAAAATATCTATGATTATAAATCTGCCAACACCAAAGAAGAAGAAGGATGTGAGGAGCTTCTTAGGCCATGTTGGGTATTATAGAATATTTATACAGACTTCAGTAAGATTACAACACCATTATTTTTCTTGTTGGGAAAAGATGTTGCCTTTGAGTGGACTGAGAAATGTGAGATTGCATTCCAGACTTTGAAGAAAATGTTGACTTCTACACTGTGTTAAGAGGACCAGATTGGAGTTTTCCATTTCACATTCATATTGATGCCTCAGATCATGCCATTGGAGCTATTTTAGGATAGAAGGATGGAATTATAAACTATGTAATCTACTATGTTAGTAAGAACCTACAACATGTTGAAATTAACTATATAGTCATAGAGATAATTTTTAGCAGTTGTGTATGCCATTAACAAGTTTAGACACTACATCATAGGCTTCCCAGTATTCATTCAGATTGGCCACCCTGTAATTAATAACCTGATAAAATAACTAGTTGTAAGTAGCAAAATAATCAGATGGTTGCTACTCTTACAAGAGTTTGATGTCACCATTGTGGATAATCCTAGTAAGGACAATGTTGTAGCTGAATTTATTTCAAGAATGGAGAATAATAATGAAGAACAAGTAGTGGATGACTCTTTCCTAGATGAGAACCTATTTTCCATTTCCACTAGAACACCCTAGTATGTTGATATAGCCAATTATTTGGTCTCAAGTAAGACACCTCCACACTATTTATATTCTGAAAAGAAATACATTGTTGAGAAAAGTGTGAATTTTTCTTGGATAGTTGGTTTTCTATTTCACACAGGGGTAGGATAATGTTATGAGAAGATGCACAAATGATGAAGAAATATATAATGTCCTCATATCCTACCATAGTAAACCATGTGGAGGACACTTTGTTTTAAAAATAAAAGCACAAAAAGTGTTGAAAACAGTGGTATTATCTTGGCCTACACTACATAAGAATGTAGCATTTTATTTAATAAGATGTTATAAATTCCAAAGAATGGGTAAACCTACCAAGTCATAAGAGATACCATTACAGCCTCAGTTAGTATTGCAGCCATTTGACAAATGGGATTTGGACTTCACTGGTTCAATAGGTCCTAAATCTCAGTAGAAAGAGTGAATTTTGGTGCATACAGATTACCTCACTTCATGGAAAGAAGTGAAATCATTACCAAATCAGAAGAATGAGAAAGTTTCTAAATTCTTATATGACCCCCTCTTTATAAGGTATGGAGTACCGAGGGAAATTATTACAGATCAAGATACATACTTCACTGCTGAAGTTATTTATGATTTAACTAAGGAATATGAAATCAAACATAGGAATCCTACACCCTATCACCCCTAATACAATGGTCAAGTTAAGGTAAAAAAAGGGAAATAGAAGTCATCTTGACAAAAATTATTGCACTCCATATGAGAGATTAGGCAGACAAACTTCTAGAGGCAGTTTGGGATTTCAACACAACTTAGAAGATAAAAAAAGATTCACACCATTTAAGCTTTTGTATAGTAAGATTGTTGTTTTCCCTATTAAATTTGAGCATAAGACACTAAGGAATGAATTAAACTAGGTATAGATTTGTTTGAAGCTCAAAGGAAGAGGATTTTCCATCTCAATGAGATGGATGAAATGAGGAGAAAATTTGTACATAATACAAAGGTGGTACAAAAGAAAAGGATCAAATGGCATGATAGGTTCATCAAAACAAGGAAATTTGAAGAAGGTGATTGGGATCTCTTATTTGACTCTAATTATAAAGACCACATGGGAAAAATCATGACAAGGTGGTTAGGCCCATATGAGATTGAGAAAATATTTCCCAATGGAGCTATAAAACTCACCACCATAGATCCTGTGAGATTCAAACTACTGGTGAATGGTCATAGGTTGAGGTTGTATAAAAATCTAACTGATAGGAGCACCTTCATGCAACAGTTCAGAGGAGGTCAAAGCAGGATGGAGATGAGAACATTAGAGTTAAGGTTAGAAGTTGAACCTGTTGGTTCATCTTCTGAAGTTTCTAAAGAATGAGATGTTCAGTGGCCTTGGTATATTCATCTTGTTAAATACTCCAAGGGTGAATAAAATTGATGTGATCAGCCTTCTTGGTGATCAACACCACTCAACTAACATGTTTTATTTTTAGAATTTTTGTTTTGCAGGATTTGGTGTATTTGTTGCAAGAAGTGCATGGTATTTGAAAAAGGAGATGGTGCAAAGACTAAATGTCCACTTGTAGAAACATGCAACAAATCTCTACTTATTTTCCTATTGGTGGAACTTATGATTACATGGAGAAAATAAGGAATAAACTACATGTGTGATAGTGATGAAGATGACCAACACCATAAAAATCATTCTTCCCTCTCTGGGAATTAATCGATTTCATTAAGGATCCTTCAACGATGACACTGCATATGCTTGCAACACTATAAACAACATTTGCAACATCGTGTCACCTCAACATGTAGCATCATGATAAATCTACATGCAACAAAAAGGCAAAAATTATAACAAGGCACATGTCATCATCATCCAACACATATCTTGAGATAAGTGCACTCATTTCACTTTAATAAAGTAGTGATAGAATGATTATGTTTAATTAATATTTATGCCATATCATGAATGACTTTAAATGATAATTATCATCACTTCCTTTAAAACCTATGAGTTGTCACTCCACATCACCCCACTCCATCACACCATATCACCTCACACATTTGCAACATTCAAACGAATTTAATTCATTTCCTTCTTATGTTGCATGTGAGTTGGTTGCATAATTTGAAAACACAAATAATCAAAAAATGTTACACTCACTTGCATTCTTGCATCATTACTACAAACTATGAAATATTTCCTTTCAAAGTTAAAGGAGTTTACAGAATTTGGGATTGGAGGAGATATGATTCGCCATGAACCTATAGACCATTCGCAATTGTGCAACCACCACAAATATTGCAGTATTTTAAAGGTATCATATGTATAGGATATATCAGTAAGTTCCAAGGTTTCCATGAACCTATGGTAAAGGAATTTTCTTCTACATTCAAGGATGGAGAGGATACTATCAAAGGTTTAATAGTAAAAGTGGATGATGATATTTTATCTGTAGTAACAGGTATTCCTACAGAAGGTGGGCTTTTCCCTAACAAGGAAAACTCATATGCAACTTGAAAAGAATTTGGTGATGCATATGATAATTTCATGACTGATAGAAAAGGTACATTTCACACTTCTCTGAAACCATTTTGGGTTGATGTTTCCAATTACATTATCAAATACTTTACCTATGAGGGTAGATACTCCAGATTGAATACTATCCATTTTAAGTTGTTGAATCATTTGAAGAATGGTGTACATGTTAATGTTCCTAATTTCTTAAATGAAATCCTGAAAAAAAAATGAGTAGAGAGTCCCAGAGGGGAAGGTCATATTTTTCTCACCATTGTATTATCACTTTGATTGTAAAACATACACTAAAAAGAGAGAACCCTATATTTAGATGGGAAGATTTTTCAATGGTTAAGAACAATAATGAATTATTGGGGCGTGAAAGGAAAATAAGAAGAATCACAAGTGGTTCTTCCACTCAAAAATTTGAACCCATAACTTTCACCTCTCAACCTGAACCCACAATTTCCACCTCCTTGGCAACAAAACCCCTATTTATAAAGAAAACCTTGTTCCTATTCCCCAAAAAGGATCCTCGTTGTTGAAACCCTACTTGGATTTTCAACCCCTGAATCATCCACCTCAAGGAGTAAGAGAAAATGTTCCAGACCTACTCCTAAATCCTCCAAGTCCACTCCTTCATCTTCCAAATCCACTCTTGTACCACCTAGGCATTCTCATCACCTAAGAACTAAAAATACCAAAACATCAAAAGCCACAAAGACTAAAACCATAGCACTTGATAGTGATAAAGAAGTGGTAGAAGATAATATTAAGGCCACATCCATGGAAAAAGATCAGGCAAGTGTTGATGTTGAGATTTAGGATCCCATGGAGGAGATGGAGGAAAATAAGAAGGAAGAATGTGGTAAGAAACTTGTTCAAGAAGGCCCTACTGAATAGATTAAGGTTCAAGAAAATGGAGTTCATGTTGGGGAGACCCATGAGAAGCATAAAGGATATGGATTGACATACTATGCAAAGAAGATAGAGTAATTTCATGAAAATTTATTGCTTGAAACACAAACTGATGAAATGGAGATTGGGGATGATTTGCCCCATAATGTTGAAGAAATAATAGAAAATATTGTTCATAGCATTGAGAAAGAACAACCATCTAAGCATGATGAAATATTACAAGGAGATATTCCTATAGTTATAAAGGATACAACTAAGACAATATTATAAACTTACTTCCCCATTATTTCCACAAGCTAGCCTACAGCCATGGGTTATCATCAAAGAAGTTTCAAAGAATGTCCGAAACCAACCTGTAGAAATACAGGCACTCAAACAACCTTGTTATATTACTTGGGTGCAACAATTTGAAAACTATGTTAATAGGCTACAAGGAAAATGGGAAAGGGAGAAGGAAGAATTAATCTTCCAACATCAGTAGGACATTGAAGAAAAGGAAAAGGAGCTTAAGGCTAAAGATAAGGAAATTGTCAGGCTCAAGAAAAAGTAGGAAGATACAATTCAGGTGACCAATGAAATACTTAAATGCATGCCACCTTCTAACATTTATGCCATTTTATTGAAATAAAAATGTTGTGATTAAAGTATACCTGTATGAATTCAGATATTTCATTTAGTATTAGTGGAGACAAACCTTTCTTTAGGATATATCTAAAGATGCCTCATGAAATTCAGTTTTTATTATGTGAGTTGTATATGTACAATAATGCACTGGAATATGACAGGGATTGAATCCCAGTACTATACATTGGTGATGTTCCAATTAGGGTACTATGTTCCTATTTTAACAATGAATTGTACAAAGAGAAGCAGATGGAGGAATACATGAACTTGTCAAAAGTGTCGCCACTAATGATCAGAGGTGAAGCTCCCAATAAAAGAGAAATTATTGAACAGTATGGAAAATACATTGAACACAAGAACATTAAACAATGAGTACACCAGATGAGATATGAATCTCATGAAGAAGCCAAGGACCACATCAAATACAATGTTGTTGAAATAGTACATTCCTGTAGAACACGTTGGCAAGAGATGTCCCCGAAATGCAAAGAAAATAAATGCACTCTTATCCCAATATCATTCCAACCTTGAGGAGGGTAAATGCATACATTGAAGTTTATAAAGGATGTGGAAAAAATTGGTTTCCCATTGGTTATTATCCACCAATATTCCACTATCCTATACCCCACTGGTTTGGTACCAAGGAACTGGATGAGGAAATATAGGACAGAGTCATGGAAAGATACGAAGGAATGGAGGATACTTATTTATCAATCTGAAGGAACATCTACCCCAATTTATTTCATACAATTATGTAACATCATACAAATGGAGCCAAATAAACCTAAGGAGGATCCAAAGAAAATGAATGAGGACATTCAAGATGTTAAGTCTGGGTGTGATGATTCATTTTATTTCCTTTTAAACACCTCATTTTCTGTATTTTGTTTAGCCAATTGTACCCCTGAACTTGTATTTCCCAATGATACTATTGAACATTTTCATTATAACTTGAACTCATGGCATAGATATTAGTTAATATAATTATTACTAAATCTTACCTTATTTTATGGATTATGAGTATGCATTTATTATTTTGATTGCAATATGATGTTAAATGGTGCTTTGTATAAATGTCATCCTTATTTGCAAATAATTTGTTATATGCAACAAAGGATCCATATGCAACAACTAACATGTATCCAAAGGAATTCATTTGTAGCAAATAGGTCATCTGTGGAAACCGACAAGAAGCTAAAAGAATCCATCTACAATAAATCATCCGTAGCCAAAGAAGGTCACACACATACACAAAGTTGTGATTCTGAGGAGCTTTCACAATGTGGACACTACACCTAAGCTCACATGTGTTGGTGGAAGGAGTTATGAGAACAATAATAAGACTCGGCGCCATCACTGATTATGCGTTGCAACTCAAACAAAGAAATAATTTATTTAACTCATAACTTAATAATTGGTTGATTGACTAATCAGTTAGTTAAGTTATGTGATTGTATGAGAACATCTATTGAATAGTTTTGTTGCATGCATGTAATTTTTTAGGTTGTTTGGTTAAGATATTTCACTTAATCCAACTATAACTACTAGTAGGACTTTATCTCTTCACGCCTCTATTGTAATGGAAGATATAAAAAGGAAAGATTAATCTTTTAGTGAAAGGGAGAGAAGAGATACATAGATAGATCGAGACGTAGTGTTATATTTTCCACTTGTAAAATTCATGTTGAATAAATAAGAATATGAGTTCTGTTAATTAGCTATAGATGTAGACTTTAGGAGAGATTAACACCCAATGAAAGGCCCACTTATAGTTAGTTATCCCTCTCCTTTTGTTGTTGCTTTGATTCATTGCATGCTTAGATTAGCAACAACTTATTTCTCTATCTATGTTCTATTTTTACATGATTTTTCATTAGCCATAGTATTTAATTTTAGTCATAATCTATTTCATTTCTAGAATTGTTATTTCTTAATTGTAGTGACAACAATTTACCTTTATACCTCCCAAACATCTGAAACTATGCATATAGCAATGAAAATTTTGAAATTTTACATCCCTAGGCCTAATAATTAAGTGATCAGTAGATTAATGAACAACATATTAATTGTTGTAATTTATTTTTCACTACCATTTTTGGCACTATTTCTAGAGATACTACCAATTTATAAGGTTTTTGAATATTTTTTCATTTCTTAGAGTAGTTTAGGTTTTAGTAAATTTACTTCAAACCCCCCACTATTTTCCATTCATGAGTTGATTTATTTGATGCATTCACCATCCAAGGGATTGCCATGGTAGTTTTTACCTAATCCACAAGTATCACATATCTCTTCATATACCTCTCTCGAGAATTATGAGGAAGACATCCTTTCATCTATACAAGGTTTACTTTTAGAAGATCATCCTTGACGTGATAGTTTGGAAGTTACTCCCGAGCATCCAGAGATGGCAATAGAAGAAGACTAGAATGTTAGAAATGGGGAAACCACCTCTGATTTCCCCATCACTAATAATAATGCAGCTACTTCTATGAATAATATTTCTCCCTCAACCTTTCCTAATTTTCATGGATCAATGATAGAAGACCCAAACACCTTTCTGTTTGAGTTTGACATTCTATGCAGGAGTTATGATTATACTATTGATGCACATAAATTGAATTTGTTTACTACTAAACTCAAGGATGGGGCATTAAGAGGGTTCATGGGATTTGGAAGAATTTATGTAACCACGTGGGCACAAATGAAGGAGAAATTCCTTGATAAGTACTAGGATTATTACAGACCACGCAAAGTAGAGGAGGTGATGAAATCTATAGAATGACACAAAAAGAGGATGAACCATTGGAAGACTATTTGTAAATGTTCATGTTCTACATTTAGAAGTCAAGGAAAACCAAGCTACCACATGAATCTCTCAAACTACTCTTTTTGAAGGGAATTAGTGAGGAGGACATGGATGTTTTAGATCTGATAGGAGCAAGGAAATTTCAAAATCTAATTTTGCATAAATATGTGAAGCCTATAAAAATTACTCAAGAGATACTATGAAGAGGGTAAGAAGTGTAAGATTAAGAGGTATCAATTACAAAAACAATTGGGGACATATCAAAGTTATATATCGTCAATATGTTTAAAAAAATGAAGCACAAGATTTTCAATGCCATGGCCAATCAATTAAATGATCTACATGCCAAAAAGAAAGATGCGAAGAAGCTCTCATAGAGTACTTTCATGCATGTATAAGGAAGGAATTTAACTATAGATCTAGAGAATCATCCAAAGCATTGCTCAAGAAAGGGAGGCTTCACCTGAGTTCAAGATGTTAGAGACAGAGGATGGGCAAGTGTTCTATGTTTCTTAAATAAAACCATGGACACCGAGGCAAGGAGGTATGACACAATACCTTATGCATTCATTTCAAAATTGCTCTAATAATTCATATATGCAGCCCCCACCTTGGGATAACCATCAATATTGGGCCCCATATCCTAACCAATATCAACAATAGTGACAACCTCGATTCTAAGGTAACAAAAATTAAAAGGAAATAACCTCCTCAATCATGGTATCGACCTTGGAGAGGAGGGAAGCAATGGAATAACCCACATACAAATCACCAAAAATATTATCAAGTAACCTCCTTATTTATCCATAGCAGAAAGCTCGATGCCAAACCCCAACCGGGTTCTTAATCAAAATCTACCCAATTACCATATCAACCAATACCTAACCCTAATAATAAATTTACTCAGCTAGCCTATTCCATTGAACTAGCTCAATACCCTACCTATTCCATTGATGTCAATAATATCCATCTTTGCTCAAGAAGAGCACTTCCTCCACCAACTAGACCCACCATTACTAAAATTATAGAAGAACCATAGTTGTTGCATACTAATGATCAAAAAATCTAGAAGATGTTGCATGTTGATCCGTAATAACTTGAGAAAAATTCCAGCAAGGGTAAAACATAGGGTAATGAGCCACCATTTCCTGAAAGGTTACAAGAAAAGAAGACTGACCTCAAATTAGAATCTGATTCTGATTTTGTCAACCAACTGAAAGACATTTGTGTTAAAATTCCATTGATTCAATCCATTAAGGATGTTCCTATCTACAAATAATTGGTTAAATACCTATGCATAAAGAAACTAGGTAGGAAGAGGAAATATCCAAGTACTATAAATGTCATTAGATAACTAGCTTATATTATGCTTGGGAACTCAATTTTGCGCAAGTACATAGATCCAAGAAGTCCTTTTGGTAAATACCACAATCAATGACACGGTGATCAAAAATAATCTGATTGACTTAGGGGCAGAAATAAATTTAATGACTAAATAGATCATGGATGATTTGAATTTAGAGGAACAAAGACCAACATCCGGATCCTCATGCAGGCTTGTATAGAGATCAACAATTAATCCTGAAGGAGTCTTGAATAACGTAGTAGTAGTGGTAGACTCTTGGGAATACCCTATTGATTTTATTGTTCTTCAACCAAAAGAAATCTTGGGAGGATATCCTATCATCCTGGGAATATCATGGTTTGAAACTACTAATGCATTCATAGGATGCAGATTTGGTAATATGATTATCTCTAATGGAAGTGGTACTAAAAATCTCATGTTTTACCCTCCACAATCATTCAATGAAGAAGACCAAACCATTTGGGTTGAAGAGCTAGAAGAAGACCAAATCTTAGTTCAACAGCTCATGATGCTGGAGAATTCATGCACAATTGAAGGGAAAGAAGAATATGTTGTTCTTTCTAACATCTTGCAAAATAATTATGGGAAGAATGAAGAAGTAGATGGAAAATTACGGTGTATAAGTTGTCCTGAGAATCAAATTATACCACAAAAAGAACTATGAACGTTCTAGGTAAGAATTCCACCCTCCATTAAATTATTCCACATGATTATCTATTTAATTCTATAAGTAGTAGTATATGCTCCATGATTGATCTTTCTAATAAAATGGAAATTGCTTCAAGAAATCCCTTTAATGTGAATAAAACACTGAGTATGCAACAAGAGCAACTGTTAATTTATCTTCTATAGAAACATAGGATATAATTTGCATGGGACTATGGGGACATTTATGGATACACCCTATCCTATGTACACACAAAAATATACATCAAGGATAGCCACAAGCTAATAAGATAGCCACAAAGAAGAATGAACCTAGTAGTGAGGGATATAGTGAAAGAAGAATTAAAAAATTATTAGATGTTGGATTCATATATCCAATTTTAGACAGTCAATGGGTGTCACCCCTTGTCATTGTACCTAAGAATAATGGAAAATGGAGGATTTGCGTGGACTATAGAGAGCTAAATGCAACAACAAAAAAATATCATTTTCTGCTTCCTTTCATTGATCAGGTACTTGAAACTCTTGTTGGAAAGAAATATTTTTCTTTTCTTGATGGCTATAATGGCTACAACCAAATTTAGATTGCACCAGAGGACCAAGAAAAGACCACATTCACGTGCCCATGGGGAACATTTGCATACTATGTTCTTCCTTTTGGTTTGTGCAATACACGTGCCACATTCCAGAGGGAAGTTTTGAGCATCTTCTCATATCTAACCAATGACTTCTGAAGTATACATGGATGATTTTACATTACATGGTAGTAATTTTGATGAATAAATTAAGAATATGGACAAATTTCTTAAGATATGCAAGGAGCATAACATGTCCTTAAGTAACGAAAAATGCTACATGATGATGTATGAAGGAATAGTGTTGGGGCATTATCTATCATCTACTAGAATTTAGGTAGATCCAACAAAAATAGATGTGATTATAAATATTCCAACACCAAAGAAGAAGAAGGATGTGAGGAGCTTCTTAGGCCATGTTGGGTATTATAAAAATTTTATACAGGACTTCATGAAGATCATGCAACACCATTGTTTGCATTTCGAGTAAAGGATGTTGCCTTTGAGTGGATTAAGAAATGTGGGAAAGTCAATTGGATGAGGATCAAGACTGGGGAAATTAGAATAATGAGGAGACGAGGGAATCAAAACAATAAAATGGACTAGAAGCATCATAATCATACCACTGACTATGATATGAATGTGGGGAAAGGTGTATCTGAATGGGTTCTCTAGCACAGATAACCAATCAAGGTTTAGTTGTGAAGGGCATGTTTTGATGTGAATGGCTAGACCTACGTTCCCCATTTTCATAAGTGTGAGGAAACCTGTGATAGTTAGTCATGGTTGGCATTGTTGGGAGTAAATTCCTAGACCTATATTGTATGATTGAACTCCTTCAAATAGAAGGAAGTTCTATGTCAATTCAGACAACGTAACGATGGCCAAGTAGAAATTTTACAAATATGTGGATGGTGATCTAATTTTTGGAAGGGATTCTAAGGATAACAAACATCATGATGACATAATTTTTACAATTCAGCAATGTCTGGACAAAAAATTACAAGTGTATATGCAAAAAATGGTTGATGAAAATTTGATAGTGTAATAGCTACAAAGGAAAAATTTCCTAGATGTGAAGTGTATGATGAAGGTCACCAAGGAAAATCTATGAAGTCCTAGAAAAGGAATGACCACAAAGTAAATTATTTCCTATTGTTCAAGTTTGGTCCCAAAATTTGTTTTGATAATATAAAAACACAATTTCAATATTTAAATCGAGTTTTGAACAAACAAGATTTAAATATTAAAAAGGGGTTGAGTTAATTTCAACAATACAAGGTATACTTAAACGATTTTAATACAAATAAGGTCCAAGTTCTAAAAATGGAGGCTACAAATGCAAGCAACATAACAATACAATTTGGATACTTTAATCAAGTTTTTAGGAAAAAACAAGATGTTAGTTCAAAAATGGATTGATACAATGCAAGTAGCATAACTACAACACCTTCCAAAACTTAAGTCAATGTTTAGACAAAAGCAAGATCTAATTATAAAAAGGATTCGACATAATACGAGTAGGATAACAATACAATTCAGACACTTATATCAAGTTTAAGAAAAACAATATGTAATTATAAAAAAATTTATTGATATAATGCGAGAAATGTAATGACGTAAAGGGAAATCAAAATATGATAACCTAAATACAATTATATGTCTCAATATGAGTATCAAGATAAGACTACCAAAATATGAAGACGTACCAACACAATTTCAATACTTACTATCATAGTTGCAATAAGGAAGGATGTAAGTGGGTGTAAAAGTGGTGGACACAATCTTGATAGCACTTCGTGTTGCTTACTTTTGACCAAAATGTTAACAAGAAAACAAGGGATATAGTACAAGAGGTGATGAAAAATAGGTAGCCTAACTTTTTCATAGTTTCACCTTGTTTGATAACAAGGTAGAAACTTTTCATAGTTTACTGGTAGTGAAGTTGTTGTTGACTGGTGTTTTTGGTGTTGTTTTTTGGCTGAGATGACCAGTGATGGTTATCTCTTGTTCGTTTTTTGTCTCTTCTACTTTTGTTTAGATCACTATCTGTCTTGATCCTGTTTTATTACTATATTGTATTATTTGGCTGTTGAGCCCTCTGATGTTGGATGTTTTTCTCTTTTAGGGTTGGTTTTTCCTCTTTTGGTATCTAGCTTTTGAGCCTTTTTGTACACAGGGTATAGTCCCTTCAAAACTATTTACCCATGATAAAAAAAAAGGTAGAAACTAGGAAAAAGTTGTGATTTATAAGTTTCATGATGAATAACACATGGTGCAAACTTCAATGAACTCTCCCCTTATTTGAATAACAAGGTTTTGACTCTGAGGAAGTTTTTTCTTTGTGATGGCTCTTTGATATTGTCAAGTTTTCCCTAATGCCAAATGGGTACCTAATATTTTATTCTCAACACTCATCAATACTTGTCTAAGAGAGGCATGCTTTGCTAGATAACTCCTAGACAAAGGACCATTACCCCACGATAAAATTAATGAAAGAGGCCTCATACAGACAACTTGAAGCATTCCTCATGGGTATTTCTAGTCAGGTAGGTAGTGGGGCACTTCCCGTTTCATCCACCAGTTCCCTTAAGGTGTGGAATACTTTGGGGTTCCTATCATAATCCTCATAATGAGTGTTATGGATTATTCCAAGATACTTCCCATAGTTTAAAGTGGGTGGGTTTTAGTCCTTATCCGAACTTAGAAATACAATGTTTTGAATAAAGTGGTGTGTTGACAAAAAAATGTGGTTTTGCACACCATTGAAACCTACAAGACATTGTCTTTAGTATTTTTGTTGATTCGATTCTTTGATAAGAGTATAATCTTTCACTCAAATGTTTATTATTTTTCCATGAAACCCATAATTTTTTGAAAGAGGATCAAGTTTGTTTTTATTCTCAAGATCGTCAAAAGACGTAAGAGAAGAGCATACACAATGTTTGATCTAACTAAATAGAAATGTAAAACTTAAATCAAAATGACCATTAAAATGCTTTGTAAAAGTTTCATTCCCTTAAACAATATAAAAGATTAAATTTCCAAGTTAATCCTAATGTTTATAAAAAGAAGATCAAAGTTGTTTTTGGTTCTCAAGATCACCTAAAAGTGTAAGAGAAGAACATACATAAGATTTAATCTAACTCAATAAAAATGGAAATACAAAATTAATTAAAGAATTAAAACATATTAGAAAAGGATTTCAAAAGTAAGTCCTACAAAATAGAAGTTAGAAAACCTGAAAAACAACAACAAACACAAAAACTATATTATGGAAATCTTGAAATTTGATCCCAAAATTGACAGATAACACTAGCACATAAAACAACAACGCTAGCGTATGAATGCTAACGTTAGCTCACAATATCAAAAGGGAGTGCATGAAGGAAAATGGTAGTGCACAAAGGCTAACGCTAGCACGCTAGAGAAAGGTTAACATAGATGCACAAGGTTTAACACAAATGTGTGAGGACCCTTTGTGTAGACAGAGGTAAAAATATAGATAACGGTATCCCACATAAATCCATGGAAATGCACAAGGTTAAATGCAAACATGCAAGGTTCAATGAAAACATGTGAGGACCCTCTATGCAACAAGAGGCAAAAATACATAGAATAACACACAAGATAACAACACTAGCACACAAGCAACCACACAAATGTATAAATGATCAACGCTAGTAAAGGGAGTTACAATGCTAATGCATAGACAACAACGAGACACAATAAGGATCAATGCTAGCACACTAAGCCTATGTAATTTCAAAAACATGGGAAATCTGACCCAAAAATGTAAAAAAGCTCAAATTTTTGCTAATAAGATTCAATTTTGGCAGCACCTCACCTCCTTCACACCTACAAGGAACACTCAACACATGCAAACTCAACAAAACAAGATAAGAAATATAATATTTATCAACATGTGCTAAAAAGAGGTTAGTAAAATGAGACTTATCTGCAAAAACTTTAGAAAAATGTGCATGAGACAAAGGGATCCATCCCACCAATCATGCCATATGTATGCATGTAAAATTAGGCTAAGTTAACAACTAGAAACTAACACCAAGTAGTTCTTATAACTAAGCTAATTCAACAAAAACATCATGATAAATCTATGTAAGGGAAAAATCTAATCAATGCATCCAAATTAAACTTTGAAACACTAATCCATCCCTTGTTATTTTTTATGGGCTTTCTAAATTGTAGTTTCTCCTATAAGTGAACCATTCGTGATTACGAGTGATCAAAGGAAGGTTATCTCTATGAAGAGGAAAGGATCTCACCAATATGGTTTAAAGTCCATGTTTGGATCTTCTTTACTACTCTTTGCAAGTAGAGGGAATGAAAGCTAGATCAATAAGATTTTCAAAGTATAAAATGCTCTTATCATGTGCATATAATAACACTAGTAATAAGTTTGGTGTAAATGTGTTAGCTTGGAAATGAGGTATTAGGTTCTTTATATAGCTTTCCAATTTTGGAGAAGCTAGAAACCACGAGTATGTGAGATAAAGATTAAGTAGAATTAGAAAGGGATAAGCATGATTAGAAGGGATTAATTAGTAATAAATGACTCACTAGAGTTAGATATGATTTAATTAATCAATTAAGATTAATTAATAGGCCAAGATAAGCTTTATAAGCCATTTGGAGGTGATTTAGAAGGAAATACGTAGATTTTAGAGGATTTGAAAGAGTTATTTAGCCAATAATAAGGTTTATTGATTAAATAGACTTAATTAACTTAATAATAGTTAATTAATTGATTAGAAGAGGATTATAACTAACGAAGTTTCATTCATTGGCATCCTAAATGAAGGAAATGTGAGTTAATTAACGAAGTGTCGTTAATTTACCAAAGTGAGGGGGAATGTTAGCTAATTAGCAGGAAAACACTAATTATAATAGAAATGATGGGAAATATGATAAATAGTGTAATTTTAATAGTAAAACTGTAGTCGATTTAGGTGTCTATAATGAGCTACGAAAAAATATGTTATTGATGCTAGCTTAAAAAAATATAATAAAAAATATGGCATCCATTTCTATTCTACAAATTCATTCCACCAACTCCTAATTGATAGGTGTCATTGGTACTCAAAATTTAGTTATCTTAGATTTTTCAATCCAGGGGAAGTTTCCATGGCTATTTGTAATAAAGGGAAGAGTCAAAATTGTTCTCAGTACTTATTTAATAATGAAGTTAACAAAATATTATACTAAGTGCCATAAATAAATGAAGTTGGTTGGTAACAAAATATTACTCGAATGTAGAATTAAAATTACTAAAAACGATATAATGTTGATAAATCAAATGAATGTAAAATAACAAAAGGAAAATAAACATGAAATTATCCCTTCACATTAGGAGGAGGGCCTTGCTCCCTCCCGCTGATCCAATTCAAAGTTACAAATCACACAAGTAGAGTTTTCCCCTGAATCTGCACTTTATTGATTGAAAGAAATTCCTTTTATAGTGATTAATCGAACTAACCTTTAATCCTACAACATTCGCAATTTTGATTTAGAGCAGTCTAGTCTCTCTTAAAGAGGACTAGTTATTTGAAATTAATGAAAACAACTTAATTGGACGATAACTATAACAAAACTATTTTTTAAGGAATTACAATTGTGGAAGGAGTAATCTATGTTGTGTTTGGATAGAATCCATCTTGTTAACAAAAATGAGGCTCATAATTGAATTTGTTGATACATTTAATTAGTGCCAAAAGATATTGTAGATCTTGAATTGATTTCCTATAATAATGATGATTATAATTCCATGAGTGTTTATCTCCTTCATGTATTCAAGCAATGGAGTTAAGTTAGGATTGCATTGACCTAATAATCCACATGAATTTTGAAGTATTAGCATGTTTCATGCTCCTATCATTGTGTCAACTAGTGTTCCAGCTACATCAACTCATCATTTATCCATTCGATCCATTTTCCCCTTTCAAGCAAGTTTTAATTAGTGATCTGACGAGTTTTGTGCTCCACGATGATTATGCTAAAATGTAGAATAATAGACTAATCTAATATAAGTTTATAGTAAATAAATGAATACTAAAATAATATCCAAGTAACTAAGCAATGTAAATATGAAACCCTAATGTGAAAAGAGAGTTAGAATAACCTTAGTTGATTTGTAGAATTTGTTTGAATGTGTCGCAGTGGATACTGGATAAAAAAATATGGAGGACCATCATACAGAAGCATAGAAAAATGTAGATTTGGTAGATTTTACTGTACATGGGTTCCTAGAGATGGATAGGGGCACTGTGGGCACCATGATATAATTTCTAGGTGTTATAAAAGGTTCGAGACTTGTTCGCATTTTTTCATGTATGTTTTTTGAGATCGAGAAGGCATCCATAAATTTGGAATGAATGAATCACCTATAAAACCCCAAACAAAGCATCAAAACCCTAAAAAGGAAAGATGCAAATGAAGGGGTCAAATTGTCCTTAGCTTCCAAAATGATGGACTTATAAATGAGCATTGCACTACATCTTAGACCCAAGTGTAGTTTTGTGTGTGTGTGTAAAATTGTGCCATAGGTTTCTCTTATATGTGTTGCACTTGAATTAGCAAACAAGTAGCTAGATGTAGAATGTAAATAATGTGTGCATGGAAACAATAGACTCCCATATAATGAAGTGTGATGTAGATGAATTAGCCTTTGTCCCTTATGATGAAGTTAGATGGATGCAAATGGAGCTATAGATTCCTTTGATGGATGCAACCTTATGTGGAGATATTAGATACTTAGTTCTTGGTCCCTTACTAGTATTACATAACTTTATATTTATATAATTCCTTCATTTGAATTTTGTAATTAACCTCGAAAAGGCCAACTACCAAAAACATAAGATTCTCAAATGGCTAGAAAGGACCCAAAAATTATGACCAAAGTATAAAGAGGACAAGGGCTCTCACAGGGATGGGGGAGCCTAAGATCGGTGTCTTGGCTAGGCGCTAGTGTCCGTAATGACAAATGCTCAAAGATGAAAACACAAACCGAGCATGTAAGAGTGCAAGACTAAAAGCAGGAGTATAAAGTAAATAAATGTGGCCAAATACATGGGTTAGTTAGTAATTTTCTTACTTAGGAACCATATGAATAGTATTATGTGATCGAGACTAGATAATTAACAAAAGTATGTTATTTTTTGTCTACATTTTCCCCCACTTTATGTTGGTGAAAAGAATGCTCGGTAACATAAAGTAGATATAGACATGTGCCTGATATCCATGTAGATTGATATAGAAAGTGTGTCAAGGGACCATACAAATTGTGTACTTGATAAAAATATGGAGTGTGGAGACTAAAAATGAAAAAGTGTAAAAGGTGATGAAAATGAAACTAGGGTGAAAACACATGTGTAGATGTCGATGTGTGTTTGATGCACCTATTATTAGTATCGTTTTGATGTTGTTTGAATACCTTTTTCCCATATGGATGAACCTTATAAAGAGCATATGATCAAGTAGTCAAATATGTATGTATATGTGTAAAAATCATGTACAGAAGTATGTGAAAAAATGCTAAAAATGTGAAAAAGGAACATGTGCATCTGATTCGTGATGAGGAAAGAGTGTAGAAAGGATCTAGTTGATGATGTTGATGCACATGATTTTTTTGAGATATCTCATGCCAATGTAATGGAATAAGTGTAGGGATAAATTTTATGGTGTCATCCTCCAACCTTTAACTACTTCCTGTTGTATGGACTACCACTGCAGATGGTGTGTACTAACTCATGTTCTAAGGACTATCTACCTTGTAAAATATGTTGTGTATGAGTTCTCTAGACTATGTTGAACCCAATCATTGTGTGATATGCCCTATGGTATCAGGTAATATATGTAAGGTTGTTGTGTGATATGCCCCTAGTTTTAGGTAATCCACGTGAGAGCATTATATCATGGACCCAAGTTTGATTCTTGAGCCTTATAATCTAAAAAAATGGTACAATACTAGTTTTTTTTGTGTTTTTATACTCTGTATGGGGTGACTAATTCACCCAAATGATTTCCCCCTTGTTTGGGGTGCATGTGATGTCATTGAAGGAGAATGCGGCCCAAAGGAGGACCGACCGCTAAAACTATTCCCTACAGGAGGAAGGGGATGTGTTTGGTAGAAACTAAGGCACATGCAAACAAGTGGCTAGGAGAAAAGTGTTAGTACAAGCAAAGACATACATGCATGTATAAGATGAAGTGTAAGCTAAACAAACAATGTGTAAGCTAAAATAGACAAGAAGACAATGTAGACTACAAAAATTGGGTTGCAAACATGGGACATCACTCACGATGTCACAAGATAATCAAGGATAACAAATCCAAAAGCATAAAATTTTGCACATAATACAAAGGGCAAAGCCCATAAACAATGTCATACAATAACAAGCAAGTACAAGTAATATAACAAATAACCATACTAGAAAATATTCCCGCAAAACAAATGTTATGCATGAAGCATCCATTAGCATGTTAGAAATATAAAAAAGTATGTCAAAGCATGTATAATATGATAAATTAATGTGTTATGAAACAAAATGAAACAATATCACCTATCATGTATGAAAGTGGATTCCCTTGAGAGATGTTGTGGGACTAGTACTAGGTACTGCACCAAGCATCCATGTTATGTGTAATAGACTTGTATAATCTAGGATTAAAACAAGAAAGCAAGTGAACACGTATTTCGTATGATAAATATAATGATATACAATATACTCATCTAGCATTTGTAATAAAGTGAACATGTACAAGTAAATGCAAGAGCGAGTAAATGCAACCAAGATATGCAGGATGTTATGGATGGATGGAATGGAATGTAGAGTGAATGATAGGATTCACATTCTCCCTGAGTGAATGGAATTGTATGTATTGAGGTTAATTTATTTATGCCCCCTCAGTATTCAAGAATGAATGATAAACGAGAGTGCGTCATCGGAAAATGGTCAAAATATATGATGTGATGAGCATGTGGTGATCATATGTGACATAGAGATGAGGTGTAAAAATCTATGATGATTTAGCCTAAAGTGTATATCACAAAAAGATAACAGAACAAGTGATGATTTATCCTAAAGAGTATATCACTAGATGATTCTAGAGGAATTGATGAAGAAGATGATACATTAGCCATTCATGAGAGGCATTTGCAACCATGGAATAGATGGAGGCACACCATCGATAGAAATGACTTGATTATTATGAATGAATTTTAGATGAAAATGATTCATGGAGATGATAGACTGAGACCTATGAATCTAGTTGAGACCTAAGAGCATGTCACACCCACAAATTCTTACCCCCATAATAAAGTGGACAAGCATAGTGAGATAACCTACCATAGCACGGATTTTGAAAAAACCATATGAATTGTTCATCGGATATGAAATTTGTGATAGTGGATAGCCAATAACAATGAGAAGTGGAATATAACATGTGTTGATGGGCCAAGACGGGTCAACCTTAGTATTATTAATAGAGATAGATCTGATAGAGGCACTAATATATAAGTGATTAGAATAGTATGTGGCATGATAATCACTATCGAGAGAAGGAGATGATTGGTGAAGAAATTTCAGTGTTAGCAACTAGGAAATCAAGAGCCCCGATGTAGGAGGAGGCACTACGTGATATACATAATTAGCTAAGGATTTGGTTGCTTTTGTGTCATGCTTTAGTAGAGGATTGTTAAATATTTTGATCTTATGATTTTCGTTGACAGTACATAAACCATAGGTTCGGAACCTTAATTTTACCATTATCGATTAGGCCCTGAATAAGAATATAAAGCTTGAAACAATGATATGTGAAATTCCTATGCATTGATGATAGTCATAATGAGAATTTTCATTGTAATTACACCCTTTTGGTCGAGATGGGTCTAATTGGAGTGGAGGAAGAAGTGTGATGAGGTTACTATTAATAATTTGTGGTAGTATAATATGTGGGGGGATAGTGAACTTAGTGAATTTGCGTCGAGGTAGTTACGATCAAGCTCTTTGGTTGTGAATACCCTATTGACCATAATTTTTGTGTTGGTTGGTTTGGTTGTTGAAGGTTTGAATGTTGAATTTCTTTGAAAATGTGTAGAAGATGATGTTTGTTCCTGATATTTAAGATTTTGATGGATAAAATCTTGGTTTCACAAAGCTTAAGAGTATGATATAGGTGATCGAATGAGGGAGATTACTCAAAAAGAACACTCTCCTAGATATGTGGTAATAGAATTTGAATGAATAAGTCTCGAAGCTTAGATTCTACAAACACATTTAACATATTAGCTAAGTTGTTTTTGTTTCATAAGACATAGTTTTCTAAGTGTTCGTTAGATCCTTGTTTAAGTTATGTAACATATGAAATCTTAGACTGAAATTGATATAGAAGTGAGTGAGAAAATCATTGGCCAGACACATGAAATATGTTACCGAGTGGATAGGTAGGTCATATAACCAACACATCACATACTCTTAGAGACTATGAGGAAAAATATTTTTAGGAGTGTGTGATCATCTGCATAATCAAGACATGCTACATGAAAATCTTGAAGATGCTCTTATGGGTCACCATGGCATTTGAAGATGGGAAATTTAGGAGATTTGAAGTTTGGTGGTAGTGGATATGTAAAAATAGCGGGTAAAAAGGATTATGAATAAGTTAAGAGGATTTAAGAGATGAAGATACAAGAGAAGTGGTGAGTCGGTACTGGAAATTTTGTGTTTGAAAATCCTAGTAAAAGGAAGTTAAATCAAGAGTATTCAAAGAGGAACCAAGTTTTGCATTGAGAGTATTAGGTGGAGTAATAAGAGTGGTAGTGGTAGGAATGGATAATAGGGAGAGGGGATGAGTGGAGGATATGGTAAATGAAGAGTTAGAAATAAGTGGAGCCATGACAATATCAAAAGTATTTTTAGCAGTGACCAAAGTATGCAAAATATGTAGAAGATGGGTGGGATTATTATGAAATGTTTTTAAAAATCAGTAAGTGTGTTCAATTGGTCTTGATCAACATTAGTATCCTCATCGTATGACTTCTCACTATCAGATGCTTTTATTTTGTGAAGGGGAACATTGTGAGAGTTAGCAAAGGGATTTTTAGTTGCATCCATTAATGCAGAGACCTCATCCATAGATTTATAAACCCTATGGGTGATTAGAGGAATCTTGAGATGCTCAAGATACCCAAATCAACCACTACAAGTGACAAGAATAAGAATAAAAAATTATAAAGAATGTGGATTCGAGCATGGTTTCATCAAAATGATTATGCTAAAATGTAAAATAATATCCTAATCTAATGCAATTTTACAGTAAATAAATGAATACTGAAATAATACCCAAGAAACTAAGTAATGAAAATATGAAACCCTAATGTGCAAAGAGGGTTAGAAGAGCCTTAGCTAATTCATAGAATTTCTTGGACTATGTCACAGTGGAGACAGACTGAAAAGAGATGGAGGACCATCGCATAGAATCCTAGAAAAATGTAAACCTAGTATATTTGACTAGACTAGGGCACCTGGAGAGGGATAAGGGTGCCCATGGGTGCCCTAGTCTGATTTATAGGCACCGGTCTGCAGTGTAGATGCTTATAAAACCTCCTCTAAGGTGTCATAAGAGGTTTAGACTTATTTTCCTTTTGTCAAATATATGTCATTGTGATATCACTAAGGTCATCATAAATATGGAATGAATGAATCACCTGTAAAACCCCAAACAAAGCATCGAAACTCTAAAAATAAAAATACAAATGAATGGTTCGTAATGTCCTCATCTTCCAAAATGATGGACCTATAACTAAACATTACACTACATCTCAAACCTAATGTAGTTTTGGTTGTGTGTGTGTGTGTGTGGAATTGTTCCCTAGGTTTCTCTTATGTGTGTCGCACTTGATGTAGTGAGAAATTAGCTAGATGTAGAATGTAAATAATGTGTGTATGGAAACAATAGAATCCCCTCCTATGAAGTGTGATGTAGATGAACCAGCCTTTGTCCCTTATGATGGAGCTATATGGGTGTAAATGGAGCTATATATGCCTTTGATGGATACAACCTTAGGTGGAGATAGTAGATGCTTAGTGATTTGTACCTTATTATGATTACATAGCTTTATATTTATATGATTCCTTCTCTTGAATTTTGTAATTAATCCCAAAAAGGTCAACTCCAAAAAGATAAGATGCACAAACTGTTAGAAAGGACCCAAAAGGTGTGACCAAATTACAAAGAGGATAAGGGAACCCATAAGGGATGGGGGCACCTCACATTTGCATCCCGGTTGTGCGCTAGTGTCTAGAATGACAATTATGGAAAGGTGAAATAGACTAAGCAAGTAAGAGTGCAATTCTGAAAGTAGAAGCATAAAGAAAATAAAAGTGGAAAAAGACATGGGTTAGTTAGTACTTTTCTTACTTAATAACCATATGAATAGTAGTATGTAATCGATGCTAGATAATTACCCAAAGTGTGTGATTTTTTGTCTACACACAGTGAGTCCTGCACTAGTGCATTAGTGAGTCATGCATTAGTCTATAGTTAACTCCTGTGATGACTCAAGATATGCTTTCCCAAATACATTGTTAATACTGATAAAGGTTCATTCAAGCCATATTTGAATAACAATATGAAAATAAAAATAATATGCACAATATTCCGTTCCAAAAAATAGTAAAGTATTAATTATAAAACGTCAATATTATACATAGTGCAAAATTATGTCATGGTAACACATGGTTTCACATAGGATAAAACATGGGGAAAAGGGGGTTGATCACTCCCCCACACTTAAGATCTAGCATGTCCTCCTACTACCTATTCAATCTCTCAACGATCCTTGAACAATTGTATTCATTGGAAAAGGTCTGCCAAGTCTCATCTAACTCAGTGTTACAAAACCAAATAACTTTATGATTGCATTCCTCCAAGTTGTATAACTATCTTTAGGTTGATCATCAGTATAATTCCATTATGGCACAAAGGATATTACTAATGGAGGCCTATACCTCATTCCAACCCATTTTTCCTACTTGTTTAGAATAATCTTATAGAGATCATTGGCCCTATTTAATGACTAATGAAGTTAGTAGGTGAAATCACCTCCTTCTAATAGTTCTCTACAAGTAGTTCCTATCTCAACTAGAAAGAAAGGAAATTAACATTAAACATTGGGAGTTCCTGCTCCCTGAAATCCTTTACACAATTCCTTATAATTTCCTTATACTTATCCACCAACTGTAAACAATATACCTGAGACTGAAATCTTGTGAAAACCTAGATGGGGCAGGGAGATCATGCCTCATTAAGAGGACTATGTTATATTCTTCTCAAACATATATTCCTCTTTACTCCCTCCATTCAAATTTATGCCTCAAAGTATAGATAAATGCCCTTAGTTATACCTATCCCACATATAAATTAATTGGAATCTCAATCTATTTAGGGAGAAGGAACTTATGAACATAAAATTCATAGAGTAGATTCTTAGCAACATTATTTCCTATTGTGTATGCTCTAAAAACCTGCTTATAATCATAAAATTATATAGCCTACATAGAAAAAAACTCTATAAATCTACCACTTTAGTGAATTCTCCTTTAAAACAAGGCATAAAAGTTAGAAGGAGCCTTGCATGAGAGGGCCAAATCATACAACTGGAAAACATTAAGCACGTTATCTCGAAGCATTTTGTTTTCTTCCTTTAAAACATTATTTTCATCATCAACTCCCCTAATCCTATAACATTCCTACATCCACTTAGCTATTCCTCTCAAAACAATAATTTGATGAAACACAAAAAAATTGAATTATTTGTTTTGTTGTATGGCCACTGGCACTATTTCCTTATTTTCCTGCAAAATTTCAAGTCATGTGTTTAACTCCTTTGTCTTGGTCTAAAGGAAATGAATCTATTTCTTTTCCTTTAGAGAATTCTAAAGTTAAAGAGTGGCCTCTTATTATTGTTCCATGGTTTGATGGATCTGTTGTATTTTTTGATATTTTTCAGACTCCATCTGGGAGAAACTAGACTCTTAAGCTTGAAGGATGAGTTATAGGTGTGTAATTATTTCTGGGAATCTTCGAGTTCAAACTGAATTTTAGAAAGAGACAATACTTGTGACAAAAATTTATCAAAATATAGAGGGGAACTAGGTTTTCCTTCTATTAGAGGCGCCTTACCATTTTCCATAATAGGAGAGTTAGTAGAATTGGTTGGGTTTTTATCAACCTCTTTTTCATAAACTTGAATAGAGGGTGATACCAAATTATGGGGAGACACAGGTGGTGTCTAGAGTAGGGTTTGCATAATAGAATATGCCTCTTGTTCTTCTTAGGAAGGAACCATTTCCACTTGGGGATCATTAAGGGTGTGTGAGTAGACCTAGATGTTTTAGGGTGTTTCTAAGGTTATTGTAAACTGGAAGGTCCTTGTTCTAGAACCAATTCAGGCTCTAGGGCATAATTTTTCTAGTAATTTCATCCACTTCTTAAGGCCATGTCTTTTCTTAACAAAATGATGCTTGCAAATTAAATGTATTAGGCCTTGGAATTTCAAGTAAGAGGTGCCCCAATGGAATTTTTCAGTGGTAGAGGAGATAGAATCAAATAAGAACTGAGGTAAATTTACTTTTTCTAGGCTTTAACTTGGCCATGGTGAAGGTGGATAAGAATTCTCAAAACAGGGCCCAAAATGATCTCATATTGACCCTCACAGGTGAAATATTTTATTATCCACTTAGCTACTTCCACTCGGGGATTAGAAAGAATACTTATTTTTATATCTTTATCCCTTCCCTTATCATCCAAAACCTATTCCAATTTTTCCTTCTTCCCTATAAAAATCTTTTAATAATTTCATAATAGATGGTCATATATTTAACTGATTGACCTTTTTGGTATCCCTAAAAGATTGCTAATTATAGTGGGACTGAACAAAATTTTCTTACCTCTTACTGTAGTTTCTCCATCCTCCATTGTCTTTGAAAACTTCTCTATCAATTTTGGATTAAACTCTTCATATGCAAGCATGAAATCAAGTCATCCCGCCTTGTCAAAAATTTCCACTGACTTTGCATTAGTTAATAGTTCAACTGAATTTTTTGGTTCATGCATAAGTTTGAACCCCATTATTGGTGCTTAAAGTAGATAAATTGATTGCGCATAGTTGAAAAATAATGGAGCATATGAATGGAAATGGAAGCAACAAAAGAGTAAAATTTTGGAAAGAGACGCAGGGGATAAAAAGCATTTATATAGAAATAAACACGAATTGGGAACTAACTAACAAACCCTAATGTGATAAATGATAAAAGGAGTGAGTAATTAGGTACATGTGGGTGATTAATATGGAGATGATTGGAATATTTTTGGGATATGTGATGCATGGGAAGACATTGGGAATGAGGGAGGTTATCAATTCACACGAGTACAATAATGAGCATTCCATGAATTAAACTTTACAACATTTAAGAAGAGAATAATTGCACATACCTAATTAATTTCACTTATCACATCATTGGCTATCATTTAAATTTTTATTTTATCCTCCCTCCAGGTGTTGTTCTTCATTTATTTCCTACATGATTCAGGGGTGGTGACCGCCATTGTTGGTTTCCGCCACCCACTCTTATTATTATTTTTCAAAAAAAAAAAAAAATAGAAGTAGTGGCCACCATTGCTAGTTTTCAGCCAATACTTCAAAGGATGATGGCTGCCATTTCTAGTTTTCAGCCATCTCCTCTTTATTATTACTGATAAATAACTCAGCTCTGAGTTGAATTGGACAAAGATACTTTGTCAAAACAATTCAGATTTGAATCTTCTTGAAGCATATTCTGGAATTCTTCTCTAGATGTTAGTTTGTGGTACAACCTCAATCTATTTCCATTAACCAGATCGCTTTATTCTCACCATCAATTGGAATTAGCTGAGTTTTTCCAGTTTTGAATACTTCTTCAATGTGGTATGTGCCCATCCATCTTGTCTGCAACTTCCCTTTGAAATACTTGTATTTTGAATCAAATAATAGATCCCAATATCCTTTTTGTAACTTCCTTATCTTAATATGTTTTTCATGCCATACCTACCTCTTATGTTGGATGATTTCCATATCATGAAATTCTTATAGTATCATCTCTCAAAATAATTTAGTTTAATAATTATTGCTTTTTGTGCTTTAGATAAATCAATCCCCACTTCAGTAGTTGTTCTCAAGGTTTGAATCTCAAATTTTATGGGAAGAATGGGATTCTTCCCATAAACCAACTCATAAGGAGTGAATCATGTGGTTTTTTTCCAAGTAGTATTGTAGGCCCACATTGCTTCAGGTAACTTTTGAACCCAATTTTTCTTGAGATATCCATTATTTTTGTTAGGATATTCTCCAATTCCCTATTAGTAACTTCTACTTGACCATTGGATTGTGGATGGTATGGTGATGAATTCTTGTGCTTAAGTTGGTATGTTTCCACAAAGTTATTGATTACACCTAACATAAAATTTGGTCTTTGGTCTAGAAAAATGGATCTTGGTGCTCCAAATCTTTAAAATATGTGTTCATATAAAAATTTAACTTTCTCATCCCTTGCATATTGTAGAGCTTGCACCTCAACTCATTTAGTGACATAATCAGTACAAAATAGAATGTACTCCTTCCCTTGAGAAGTTTGGTAAATTGGTCCAATGAAGTCCAATCTGCACTTCTCAAATGGTTCTAAAACAACTTGACGTTGGAGTTTCATCTCGGATGTGAAGTTTGGATTCCCCATTCCTTGACACTGATCACACTTCTATACATACTTTTTGACATATTTGTACAAATAAGGCCAATAGTAACCAACTCCCAATAATTTTTGAATGGTTCTGTTAACTGAATAATGTTCTCCTGATGGATCATCATGACATGCCCTAATTATGTAAAAAAATCATCTTCAACTACACATGCGTAAAAGTAGGTCAATTCCACATTTTAAAAAATTCCATTTAACCATGTATACATCATACTTTGTTTAATCAATTGCTTTCTTTGCTTCTATGTGAAAAAGGTTGGGAACTTCCCTGTAGCCAATTAGTTAACCATATCTACTAACTAAGGAGAGACATTAGAAATTTCAAATAGACATTCATCTGGAAAATCATCATTGACCTTCTTTTATTCTCCTAAAGTGTTCAATCTTGAAATAAAATCATCCACACATTTTTTTATTAGTGGTAAAAATAGGATTAAGGGGACCCCTACCTGTACATCAAGAAAGCTCCATGAGAATAGATAAATCCAATTATAATAACATCAAAAAACTATAGTATAAAATTTCATAGTAATAAGAGCACTTAGGAGCCCATATAGTGATACTAACAACAAAAAAAACCATAGTGAAACTAACAATCATAGACAAAGATAGTGAAAAAATAGAACACCCCGCACCAAATTCATTTGTAGGATTTTTCAAGCCCCTCCAGTACCTTAGCCCATTATTTTGCAACAAAGCATCAATATTAATAGCCAAATAGCCTAGGTCTAAACCATCTGGGGTCACCTTTATTTCCTTCCTTGACTATCCACAACACAATAAGAATTGGCAAGCTGCCCCAGAGTTTGAAGGTGTTGCAAGGTCAACTTAACAATCACGATGCTCCATTCCATATAGCTATGGAGGATAGATTTTACCTAATCCATTTCCCTGGTTATGGCCCCAAAGTTGGCCTTTAGGATCTCAATCTCACCACCCTGCCCATTGCTAACTACTTCCTGCACCTGCTCCTTCATCTTGTGCCAATCATTAAAAAGAAACTAGACTGAGCTCTTAGTGAGCCGCATGTCCCCCTTGATCTCATCGATATTAGCCACCATCCTAGCCAAGTGATTGTCCCCTTTGATTGGGCCAACATGACCCATAGCCTCATAGTGTTGTTCTAATTGATTGTTTATAGGATTTGGGGCACCCTATTTGCTAGATTCACCCTTATTATTCAGCTTTCGGTGCTCGGGATCAACTTAGATTTAAGATCCTTTAGGTTTTGGGCCATGACCACCTCCACCTCATCCTCTTTCGTGTTTCCATCCAGAGAATCTTCATCATCACTTAGATCATCCTCCTCCGATTTAGACCCTGAACCATCCACCTAAGCTTCCAAATCTAGCTTGAGGGCACTAGTTTTGTCAATGTCCAGGGCTGCCCTTTTGACAAGGGCAAGGATAAATTCCTAATGGAGAGGGATAGAGATCCTAAGCATTTTAAACTATGAAACAAAGGCACAAAGAGAACAATACAATAAATAGGGAAAACTAAAAGCTTTCCCCCATCTAAAATGGTTTAGCATTGGGAGGTGGTAAGCGTAAATACAATTTTGGCAGCCTTCTAGGGTTAATAATTGAATTAAGGTGAGATCCACCTTATCATATGGATTAAGTAAAGACATTCTAATATTTAAGGTGAGAGCCACCTTGTCATATGGATTAAGTAAAGACATTCTAAGCTATCTATAAAAATGGGAGGTGAGATTCTCATTACCTTTAAGAAATAGATTCAGTTCTTCGAGGCTTCCTTCTTCGGTTTGTAGACCTCCCTCCCCACCTTCGAATGCCCATAAATTTATTCACCAAATATAGAGTGATATCCAAAACAATCCCCTTCATCTCAACAACAACACCTTTTTTGGTCACTTTCCATGCACTAGAAAAGTATTTGCTGAGATTCTCGTAGTGCCCTTCAAATATTTTTAGAAAGGGGTAAAACCCTTGCTATCAAATAGGGACATAGCTTCGGGAGTGACCCCAGTGAGGTCAACAGGTTTAGTCCTGATGAGATCCCCACCCATTCCACTAAACAACAAAGGCCTCTTCACAAAATGACTCAGAAACCAGAGATCCAAGAGCTTACTCACACACCACAAAATGATTCTACAGTAGTGGCTGCTAGATAGAGTTCTCCAAAAATACGTGTAAATCACAAACCCGATCTTCTCATAATTAAGAAATAAATGCAAATTCATCATATAGAAAAGGATCATGACAGGATAGACACCCCATGAAGAGACCTTATATGTGAGCATTAGTGTCTTTTAATAAGTGTGCCCGCACCTTGGGATCAAGAATTTCCACCTTCCTCAAAAGTGTCAAATCATGCCCATTAACCCCCATATTAGCAAATAAATCTACCACGACATTTGCTTCCCTATACACATGTTTGAAGGAGATAAAATTAAAAGAATGGGCCATTTGCTTAATACTCTTAATAGAGTTAAAATTGGCAATAGAGATGGGACCTTTCTTATTTATGTTGTTAATTATGTTCAGGGAGTCACCTTCCACTTCTAGATTAACAAAGTTGTGTTGAAGAGCTATAGATAGACCCCAAAAGACCCCAAGTAGCTTCAGAAACATTATTAGTTTGAGTGCCCAAATTGTAGAAGTATCCAAGAATAAAACTTCCTTCAGAATCACAAAAGACTCTACCATATCCAAGACAACTAGGATTTCCCTTGGAAGTGCCATCGAATTTTAATTTAAAATAGTCCTTGCTACATTTTATCCACCCATTTAGTATAGGGTTCATACCGGGGCCTAAGGGTAGAAGGTCTCGGACTCCACTTCAAGGAGAAACAAGATTCATGTTGATAGAAAGAATTCTTTTAGGAGTTCAAGATAGAGAAGTTAGTAAGAATGGATCTCACACAGGGGGTTCCAATTTTGACATGGGATTATTTTTGCATTTAAATATTATTCTATTTCTTTCCTTCCATATTTCCCAAGCCAAATGTATTATAGAGAAAATCCATAAGAACTTCAAACCTTGGCTCTTAAAAGGACTAGTCCATTAGATCCACAACAATTTTATGGAGTCTGGGAAGACCCAGTTGACATCAAAGATGTTAAGGATGGTTTCCCTAACTGAAACAAGAAAGGGATAGTTAAGGAACAGGTGTGAGGCATCTTCACAATCAGATTCACACAAAACACATCTATTAACCATGTGGAAATTTCTCTTGTTCAGATTTCCAACAATTAGAATCTTATCATGGATAACCAACCACCAAAACATATTAATCTTGGGGATTAATTATTTGATCCATATGCTTCCCCAATTAAAATTATCACCTATCTCCTCCTCATGAAAGAAAGAGTGGTAGGCACTTTTGACCGAGAAAATACCATTTTCTTCCTTAGACCAGTATAAGCTATCTTCAACAGGATTCTCTCTATTAATAATAACTCCTCTTAATTTGTTGTTAATAGAAGAGATCTCTAAGTTGTTAGAATGATCCAAAGATATGGTTTTCCACTGTCCCAAAGGATCATCCAAATTGAAGTAATCTCTAACCTTAGTCCCATATTTGGACACAGAGTCTCTGTAGATAGTAGGGAAAATAGTCTTGAGAGGAAAATTCTCTAGCCAGTTGTCCTCCCAGAAGTTAATGGTGCATCCATTTCCAACAAGCCATTTGCATCCTTCAGATAACACATGTTTAGCCCAATTTAAGGACTTCCAGAAGCATGAAGAAGCATTAGAGTTTTGGGTACAAAAGCACCATTCATTAGCAGACAGGTTAGGCCAGTATTTACATCTTATGATACTAGTCTAGACACTATCTTCCTTTAATAGTCTCCAACTCATTTTGGCTAGCATAGCTTTATTCATTTTAGTCCAATCTCTGATACCAAGGCCACCAAATTTTTTGGGGAAACAAACCTTATCCCAGGAAATTAGAGGAATTATGTCTTTTGATTCAGTTCCACTCCATAGAAATATTTTTGTATGCTCTCCAGCTTGCATGCAATCTCAGAGGGTAATCTATAGATAGACATCATATAAACTAGTAAATTCTATATAGAGCATTTAAGAAGGACAACTTTTCCCACTTGAGATAGAAGTGATCCTTTCCACCCTTCAAGTTTCTTCAAAAATCTATCAATTAAGAAATTCCATTCAGCATTCTTTGGTTTTTCCATCCCTATAAGCATACCAAGGTATCTGGTTGGGAGGGTTTTAGAGGGGCAACCAAGAATACCAGCAATTTTGATGCTTCTTCTTTCAGGGGTATTGATAAAGAAGATAGAGCTTTTCCCATAGTTTATCAATTGATCTGAAGCTTCCTCATAATCCATCATTAACTACTTGAATTCTCTAGCCTCAAGGATAGAAGAAACTCCAATCAACATGGTATCATCAAAAAAATGTTGATGAGAAACCCTCTGACAGTTTACAATAGGGGAGATACCTCTGATTTTTCCCTCCATGGTAGCCTTATTAAGAGTTCTACTTAGGGTTTCGGCCAAAATAATGAAGAGAAAGGGTGAGATAGGATCACCTTGTCTTAAACCATGTGTGCTTATTAAAATAACCACAAGGAGTCCCATTAACTAGGACCGAGAACTTGGTAGTGGAAATACAAGATAGAATCATCTCCTTAAAATCCTCACCAAAGCCAAATCTTGAGAGAATCTTCAGAAGGAAAGACCAAGAGACTCTGTCATAGGATTTTTCCATATCTAGCTTAATGAACATAGCTTCTTTCTTGTTTTGTTTCACAGAGTGGAGGGTCTCCTGTATGGTGACAATGCCATCTTGAATCTATCTACCCATAACAAAACCTCCCTACTGATCAGAGATAATTGAAGGTAGCACAACCTAGATTCTTAAGGCCAAAATTTTTTAGCACATTTTATAAACACAGTTGCAAAGACTTATGGGCCTGAAATTTTTAAACTCCGTAGGATCATGATTCTTAGGAACCAAAGCCAGAAAAGTGCTATTTAGCTCCTGTAGCATATTTTTGTTCTTGAAAAATTCCTGGATAGCACTACATATATCATCTCTCACAATGTCCCAAAAATTTTGAAAGAAGAAAGTCAGGAAACCATCAGTCCTAGGGCTTTATCAGGGTTTAGAGATTTGACCATGAATTCAATTTCTTCCATCGAAGGGATTTTAGTGAGCATGAGGTTGTCATCATCATTTATCAGATGGGGGATCATGTCAAGAAATTGCTCTTCCTTAGTGTTGTTAGGAACCCGAGAAGAGGTCAGAAGCCTGTTGAAGAAAGAACATGCCTCTTGTTGAATTTTCTTAGAGTCATTGAGCATAACTCCCTCTCCATTTTTTATGCTTAGAATTCTATTAGAGCTCCTCCTTTTGAGAGTAGAGATATGAAAGAACTTTGTGTTCTTGTCACCCTCTTTAAGCCAAAGGGCTCTAGATTTCTGTTTCCAAAAAAATTCCTCCTTCCGGAGGATGTTATGATACTCAGAAGTAAATCCTTCTCATTATTTTGGGTAAATATAGAATTTCAAACCCCAAATCTTTCTGGAGTGAAGAAATCTCCTTAGCTATGGATTATTTTTTTGAAAATGTTGCCAAAACTTTTTTTATTCCATTCTTTCATATTTTTTTAACATGAGAGCTTTTAAAATTCTGAATAAATTCGTACCTTTGATTTTTATATTCCACCACCCCTTCACCAACTCAGTAATATCCTCATCAAGTAGCCACATATTTTCAAATCTAAAAGGGACTCTCCTCCTATCCTTAGCCTTGATCTGGAATAGGATAGGATTGTGATCAGATCCTATGTGAGGAAGGGAAAACAACCCAACTTCTTTGTTCAACCAACCCCAAGAGATCAAGTGCTCTGTCAAGTTTAACCTGAATCAGCTGGTCACCCTTCCTTCTGTTAGTCCAAGTAAATCTACTTCCTCTAAGCTCAACATCCATAAGATTATTGAGGGAAATAAAATCTTGAAGGTCTTCCATGCTTTTAGTGAGATCTATATGTCCCCCTTTTTCCCCCAGACACAAAGGAGTGTTGAAATCCCCCAAAATCACCCATTCCATGCCTTTAATTACATTCTAAAATTTGGAGAGATCAGCCCAAAGTTTTTTCCTTTCACTTTTACTATTAGGAGCATAGATATTAGATAAGATCTAGAACTCTTTAGATATTTTATCCTGAAAAAGCACTGCCATATGGTTATTTCTATTAAGGAGCTTCATACCTTTGAGTTTTTCTTCATTCCAAATAACAACCATTCCCCGGCTGTGCCTATCGAACTAACAACAAAACCCCTAAAATTTTTGTAAGACCTACCACAAGTCTCAAGAAAAGGGCCCTCCATCATCTTAGTTTCCTGTAGGGCCAGGATATCAAAATTGTGATTCATCTCCAGATCTTTTATCAATCTCCACTTGACCAGGTTGTTCAAACCCCTAATATTCCAAGATATTATATTCATTTAGTCACTTGATTCTTAGTTCTTCTAAAACTCCTTAGATCTAGTTTTGATTGGGTACCATCATCTATTTCCTTTTGAATTTATTTCTTTCTCACCACTTGTTTGGAGGGTCTCCCAGATCTATCTTTTTGGGGTCCCTTCATATTTTTCCCCTTTGAGAGGAGTAGAAGAAGAATAAAAAATAGATAGGTTAAATTCCTCCTTACCAGGCTTGAGCAGCTCCGAGACCTCATCAAGCTGAGAAGAGACCTTTTCTTTAAAGATTTCATGAGTGTTGTTTAAAACTAGTTGGTTTTCATTAGTCACAATATCCTTTTCCTTTTCCTTAATCTGAAGATTTTCAAAAGGATTTGAACACAATTCTAAAGCCTCATTGAGGCTGCCTTCACTTAGATATTTAGATTGAAAATTTTCCACTTCCTTTAGTAGATTTTCCATATTTTTTTGTGGATAGAGCCTTTTCTGCTTGAACATGGATCATAGCCTTTTGGACCGGGGTTCCAAATGGGCATTCTATTGGAACTTCTTATTCCTTACTTCTATGAAACCTTCTTCATCCATAAAGACAGGCTTCAAGATATTTTCCTCTCTAGATTCATTTCCATTATTTTCCATTATTTGGATGCCCTTAATTGAATTTACCTTCTTTGGAGTAGCTAATGGGGCACTTCCTTTACCTTTTTCCATATCCTTTGGATGCTTTTCTCTGAAAACCTTGGAGATAGTTAGTTTACATTGGTGCTTTGCATGCCCCCACCCCTGACATTTCTCACATCTTTGAGGGCAGTTTTCAAAATCTATTTTCTATTCCCAGCTTCCCAATTTTGAATGCAGAGATATGGATTTAGGAAGGGTAGAGCCCATCAAAGAATAAATACAAAATCTCACACAAACCACTCTGGATTTAGTAAGCATCACATTATCCACAAAGAACAAAGGTTCTAAGGGTATTAACAACTCCTTTTATAATATCCACATCCCATAGTTCCAGAGGAAGACCTGGGAGTCTCACCCACACGGGGAACTGATTAATATTCTCTTTTTCAGGGTTGAAATTTGGAGTCCATTTCCTAAGAAAGAGGCCAAGTTTCCCAAGAAACCAAGGGCCTTCAATGAGTATCCTCTGAGGATCTTCAGAGTTGTTGAAACTAAACAGGAAAAAGCCATTAGGAAGGGTAGTGACATCCATATGCCCCTTAGGTTTCCATTTAGCTCCAGCCCAAGATCTAATGGAGTCAATATTAGGTCACCCCCACCAATTTTCCTATCAAGGAATTCTCCATTTTGCTTAGATTTTGGTCAATAATGATATCTGGTATTTCTAAGAATTTACCTGAAGCATCCTACTTGAGCTGAGGGATGATTCCAAGACTCTTCTCTTTCTCCAAGTTCAAAATATTCACATAATTTTTGGGGGACCCAGACACCACGTGATTCCCACCCAAAGAAAGGGTTTTACACATACCTTTTTCCCTCGAGGATTGGTCCATCGTATCTGAAACTCCAGGTGGGATCTGTCTATTGTCAATTTCCCTACCATTGTTGTCCAGCCCTTCTTCCTCCTCCTCATCCTGTTCATCCTTCCCGTCAATCCCGCCTTCCTTCTCATCTTTCTTGCTCTCTTGTTCATCCTTCCCACTCATCTTTCCCTCTCTCCTACTCATCCTTCTCACTCTCCCCGCTCATCCTTCCACACATTTGATTTCCCTAGCTTGTCAATGATTTTAATATTAAATTCTTATAGTAAGAGTAGTCATCCTACAATCCTTCCATGCACTAAAGGTTTATTCATTATATACTTAATATCAGAGTGGTCAATGTGAACAATCACTTCATCACCTATGATATAATGGTGAAAATTTTTGATTTCATATACGAATGCAATAAATTCCTTCTCTGTGGTAGTGTAATTCCTTTCATCATGGGAGAGGGTTTTACTGATATAATAAATAACATGCATTAATTACACATCCTCCTATTATCTAAGTGCATCCCCTACTACTTCATTGGAAGCATTTGTTTGTATATGGAAGGGAATCTTCTAATTTGGGCCTCTTAATATTGGTGTATTTATCAATTTATCTTTGATATTATCAAAATATTTTTGGCATGCCTCTGTCCATTCAAATTCAAAGTCTTTAGTTAGGAGAGAAAAATGGAGAATCTATCTTACTAAAGTTTGAAATAAACCTTCTATAGTAACTAGCATGCCCAAGAAAACTTCTCACCTCTATTTGGTTTATGGGAGATGGGAGCTTTACAATGATACTGACCTTTTTAGGGTCTACCTTGATTCCTTCAGCTGAAACATGATGGCCTAAGACTATCCCCTACTCCATCATAAATACACATTTTTCATGGTTTAAGTATAATAGATGTTTTTCACACCTAGAAATCACTTTGTCTAAATTTTCAATTGCCTCTTTGAATGTTTCCCTATAAATAGTGAAGTCATCCATGTAAATCTCAGCACAATCATGGGTGACATCAGAAAATATTCCTAAAGATGGCTCTTTGAAAAGTGGAAGGAACATTACATAAACCAAAAGGTAATACCCTATAAGTAAATGTTCCCCAATGATAGGTAAAATTGGTTGTCTTGATCCTCATGTGATAATGTTATTTGATTATACTTAATGAACCCATCAAGGTAGGAAAAATACCCTTTTCCATATAAATTATCTAATAGTTGATCAATGAAAGGTAATGGAAAATAATCTCGATGAGTTGCCTTATTTAACTCCCTATAATCCACACAAACCCTCCATTTCCCATTATTTTTAGAAACTTTAACTAATGGATAAATCCACCGGTTATCTAAAATTGGATAAATTAATCCCGCCCAAAGAATTTTTTTCAATTTCATTTTTTACAATGTCTCTTACGTAAGGGTTTATCCTTCTTTGTGGTTATCTGACCGGCCTAAAATCAGTTTTGTAAATGTGGTGTGTAAAAATACTGGGGTGAATACCCTTCATGTCACTATATTCCCAAGAAAAGGCTTGAGGATGAGAGCATAAGAGTTTAAATAGGGTATTCTCTTCATGACTAGTCAGCCAACTATTGACTGCCAATGTTTCTCTGGGAAAATAGGTAGTTGTTTGGTATCTAGATGAAGAGAAATTAAAACGAGGCACTCTCTCAATAACGTATTTAATGGGAACTTGTGTGAATAAATTTGTGAATATAAGTGATATTTTAAAAGACAGACTCATCAAATCTATATTTCATTAAAAAGGGAAAAAGATAGGTTGGTTTTTTTCATCCATCACATCATCTCTTATTTCTACTAGTTATAGTTGTTATCTAAATAACTCTCCTAGTTATTCAAGTGACTTGTATACACATTATGTCTCTCAGTTCCACATTGAAGGTTATGCACACTCAAGTTCAATTAGCATGACTCCTTGGTTGTAGTTTTCCCTTGGCACCCCTTCTTTTCCTCAAGCACCCTTGTGCGCTTTATGTTCTCTCCTTCCTCTTTTCTCTTCCTCTTTATTCCACTCCACCCTTTCATCCACCTTCTATGCTTTCTCCTTATTCCTAAGAAGCTTCTTCACCCTTCACATGTCTCGACTTGCTTCAATCAGCTAATTCCCTTGTACCCTTACACACCGTGTCCATCACTTCTTAATAGTTTTGCCTTCACCATATTCTCTCGCTCACTAGTTTTCTTTATTTTCCCTCCACGCGTACCCTTACATGCCTTCCTTCTATCTTATTCCCATGCCTCATTCTTTCATGCACTTCCCTGCACCCTCCTTTATAGCCTTCTGTGCTAGGTCATCTTCTCGACATACTAAATTGTGCCACATGCAACACTTCAAAGTTTTCCAACAAGGCACCAAGTCCTTGTAACAAATCAATAAGTGACACGTGGTAGAAATGAAAAATATTTACATAGTTGGCCATCATTTTAGCCAATCCATGTGTGCCACATGTTTTTTGTGCACCGACAACTTTGAAATCTTCTTGCAATTGTATCTTTTTCTACGAACTCAGATTGGTGCACACCTAGACTTGTAAAAATTTGTTGACATCAACTACAATGCCATTGATTCAAATTCAAATTCTTGGCAGATATGGTAGGTGAGAAATGGGAAAATGTATTTTGGCATTGATGAGCATATCTGATTACTCTAACCACCTGATTTGATATGGTTTTCCCTCATTTCTTCTCCAACATAGAAAACAAGCTTGGGGAAGTGTATTTTACATATCTCTAGGTGGATTTGTAGGCATTCAATGCTTCTTGTTGGTGGTTGTGTTTCAAATTTTGGTTTTCCCTCCTTCTTCCCTTCTTCCTCCATGGATTCATCTATAAATGTAAGAGAAATGTTCATTTATTATGTTGGACACTCTGGATCCTTATGCATTTTTATAACGAATCCATACTTTCTATATTTTGAGTTACAGACCTCTAGATCTAGCTCTCGCATGTGGATATTAGCCTCCTTCATCATTATAACAGTTCTATGCATTTTTGGAAGTAATAAAAGATCATTTTATGATTATTCTCTGTCCTAACATGTTTGCATTCCTCCTTCTTTCCTTTTCTTTTACATTTTGTGTTGGTTGTGCTATTTCATGTCCCTTGTAGTTCCATATTTACTTGTGTTCCATGAAAATGATATGGTAAATACGTGTTTAGTTGTGCTACTCTTGCTAGCCTCCTTTCACACATTTCCTTTCATTTTCACTCAGAATAGATAGTGTTCATCCTTCTTTCCTAGTGTTATTGCCTTTTAGTTTAGTTTCCTTTCATGTCATCCTCCTATCCCTAGTCCCTTAGCATTATTAGCTTAGTTTTCCCTTTCAACACTAGGAGTAGCAGTAGCAGTAGAAATAGATAGAGGAACCAACCTTCTCCGAGATCCATCCCAAGTGTGCAAGGTCCCACAACTTGGGGATGGTTCCATTATGGTCTCAAACACCTCGGACCTTCCGAGATCCGAGACACGGGTGCACGTTTGAGAAACCAACAGTTTTGGAACACCCGGTGGGACAAACATTGAAAGCTTAAATTTCATATCTCTAAGTTATGGTGTGTGGACTTAGTGTTTTAGCCTTTGGAGGCTCATTTCAACACATCTGGTGACTCCCAACATTTTAAGATCTCTATTTTAGTAGTCCTGAGTGCCTTTCATGAGAAAAGTACATATAAGAAGAAGTGTAGCAACTAAATATTATTTTGAGTACCTCTAGCTATCCCCGAGGATAATTCATTCCAAAAAATTATGCATGCATCTCTATCTCCTACGTGTCGCGCCCATTCAACTCCTCCCCAAAATAAACAACATGTGTGCCCTATAATGGCACATCAACCACCTCCTCCACTAAGAAACTTTGCAAAATTTGTTGGAGGAAGTCCCTTGCTATTGGTTGTGCAACATGATATACCAAATGACACACTCAAAATTATTCCATACTTTACTAGTGAGAATCAATTCACCCCTCAAGAGCATATCCAGGATATAGCAAACATGTGTTCACTCTATCTAATCACACATGATGATGTAGCAGTTAGGCTACTTACAACCTCTTTCAAAGGTAAAGTGCTTCAATGGTACCAGGCTTAAGACTTGGATCTATCACCACCTGGATGAGATGGGAATATCTCTTTACAATTACTTTGAAGATAAGTCAGATCACCTATCTCTGGTGGAATAAATAACAACAACAAGGAGGGCACCCAAATGAGTAGATGATTGATTTCAACATCATATTTTAGAAGACTTGGGACATAATCCCTCTTGTGGTAAGACCTATAGCCCAACATGCTTTCCTATATTATCTGAAGGCACTCAACAATGATATTTCAGTTATGATCCAATCCATGGGAGGTAGGACTTTACCAACTACTTATAGTATTGCAATAAGGGTAGAAAATAGTCTTATTTAGGTGGGAAAGTTAGCTCCTAGACCACCTATGCCCTTGTTCCCATAAATGTCACAAGCACCCCAGCCTTTTGTGGCCTCTATTCCTATTCCTGAGCAAAGCATGCAACCAGTTGCCTCAACATCCTACTCTCCAAAGTAAAGAAAAGGAGATGAAGAATTGAAGGCCCTGATTATAAATTTATCAAACAAAGTCATATCATTAGAAAAGTAACATGCACAAGCCTATAGAGGTAATTCTAATCAAGTACATGGCCAAAGCAATCAATCCTTGGTGGAATCAATATGGAAATCAAAGATACGCGCCCAACCAATAGAATGATAGATGGCATCCCAATGCACATCTACCCTTGCAATTTGTTCCTCTCATGCCTTCTCTTCCAACACCCAAGTGTAATTTGTGCGCTTGTTCTAGCTCAAAAAAATTTGGCACAAGAGTTCAAAATGGTGCTTCCTTGCAACATGCCTCATAGTCAATATCATTGTGCTAATTTTGTGCATGCCCAAGCCTTCATGATCCAAAATGCTTCAATTTGTGAGCCTTCAACAAGTGCCCCTAAGCAGAAAATCCAGAAAGACCAAAGCTCCTCCTCCAGAGATAAATTTGATGTTCTTTATTGTGGAGGAATTTTATGCAATCAACCAAGCCGTAGAAGATAAAAACAGACTACATGCCCAAGTTACAGACTGCATGCCCAAGTTATAGACAACATAAGATATAAGAAGATAATGTTAGAATCAGGTGTGCAGGTCATGATCCCAACAATGCAAGTAGATCCTCGAAGAGAATCAGAGAGATGTAGACAAGGCATCTACTAACAAAATGCTCAAGTTCCCTGGAAGAGAGGCCCACACAAAAGATCCTCTCTAAAGCAAACATGCACCCCTCCTTTAGTAGGTCAAGCCTCTGCTCTAGCTAAAGTCTAAGCTTCCACACCTAAACAATCAAGAAGGGATGTTTTCCCAAATGCATAAGATAGGGGCCTTCCATTTAGAATTTTGGACTAGATGAAGAGAACAAACATAAATGTCACAATGTGGGATGCCCTGACCATTCCATCTCAATGAGATCTATTGCATGAAGCTCTGGCACAACTCCCGCATTGATCTAGCTATGTAGAAGCCACGTGCTTCTATCAATGTCTTCCAAGAAGAGGAGAAACAAGTAAGTAAATTTTTTAAAACCCCACCCTTCTATATGTCCTTGATCATAGGTAAAACACCTAGTGCATAATTGCATGATTGACTCAGTGCTAGTACTTCTATTATGCCTAAGAAAATAGCCGATGTCTTAGGTCTGAAATATATCCCTTTGTCTAAAGGAGTTCCTACAACTTGATGGTTCAACTGTCACCACCTTAGGATTCATCAAGGATCTTGAGTTAACCCTCCATGCATGCCCAAGCCTAACCATTACTCAAGATGTGTCAATCATTGACCTACCTCCTTTGTTTTCCCTATGTCTATCAAGAGACTTTACTTGCTAAAGTGGGTGGTTACTTGTCTTCTGATTGGTCTCATATGTTACTCAAGACAAGGTATGGTACCCATTTTACCATACAAGATGAGCCTATATTTTCCTATCATGTAGAGTCATATGTCCCATCCCCTCTCCAAGCCAATTGTTTAATCCAAGAAGAACAAGCTTCAGCCTCGAAGAGTAGTCTCTTCCACCCTTTGTTCCTACCTAGTACTTGATGAATGGGTGAAAGACACCATAAATTTGATCCCTATGTTGAAGAACTGGAAGCTTATGAAATTGGGCTTGGTACTTACTACATTCTTAAAGAAGAAGCTATGCTTGCCATGCATGCTCAAGAAAGAAAAAGTTGAACCTAGGGTCTGTGGAAGTTGTACTTTGATGGATCCAGAAGCAAAAATGGTATGGGAGCAGGAGTGGTTCTCATTTCCCTAAGGATGAGAAATTATTCTTCACACATAGGCTGTAGTTTACATGTTCTAACAATGTGGTAGAGTATGAAGCGCTGGTGCATGGCTTGCTCATTGCTGAGAAGAATAAAATTAAGGCATTGTAGATCTTTGGGGACACAAAATTGGTTATCCATCAAGGTTACCAACAAATTCCAGACAAATAATAAGCTTCTCAAATCTTATAAACATAGAGTTTGGGACCTCCTTGAGAGCTTTGATGCTCTAAATCTGCAGGTGGTTCCATGTAAAATGAACAAGGAAGCTTGACCAGATGGCCACTTGGTTCACAGTTCTCTCCTACTGAGGACTTTGTCAAAGGAAACACTCAACACATCAAGATGGTGATCAAACCATCCATTCTAGATAACAACACCAGTTGGAAAGTGTTTGATAGTGATGTGTAAATCATCCAGTTTATCCAGAATGAAGCTGAGTTCTCATCAAGCATGCAAGCTAACTTGCATGATAAACTATGGTGACCAAGTGATACAATTGAAGAAAAACAAGTTTCCTAAAGGGCTAGTCACCTTAGAGAAAATTTTATCCCTGATGATGAGTTCAAGGGTGAAGAAAGGTACATGTGTTCTATACAAGAAGATTGCTCCATTAGTCACTATTGCACATGGGAAAGAGTTGTTTCTCAAGTAAAGCTTTTGTGCATGATGAAAAGTAGGCCTTCATTTCTCTCTGTCAAAAATATAGTGATATCTTCTCATGGGAGTATGAAGACCTCAAAGGTTTTGATCCAAGTGTTTCTCAACACTCCATTGACCTTGATCCTAGTATCAAGCCCATTAGGTAGAAGCAATGACCAGTCAATCCAAAGATAGAGCCCCTCATGAGAAAGGAATTATCCAAACTCATTGAGGAAAAAAATTATTTTTCCTATCAAATACTCTACCTGGGTCACAAATTTGGTTCCATTACATAAGAAGAATGGTGAAATCAGACTCTGTGTTGATTTCAAAGATTTGAATAAGGCATCTCTAAAGGATCATTATCCTTTACCTTCAATGGAGCAATTTTGTAGACTATGGCTGGTGCACAGAGATTCTCCATGCTAGATGGATATTCAGTTTCAATCAGATCCTAGTCAAGGAAGAGGATCAATTCAAAACAAAGCATTTACAACCAAGTGGGGAACATATGCATATCATAAAATTCCCTTTGGTCTATCAAATGCGGGCACCACATTTCAGTGTGCCATGGATATTGCCTTCAAAGGATACATTAATGAGTTCATCTTGGTTTACCTTGATGATATAACAATCTTCTCAAAGCAGAGCACGAATCATATGGCACACCTAGAAAAGTCTTTAAGAGATGTAGAAAGTTTGGGGTGTCTTAACCCCAAGAAGTGCAATTTTTTAAGTGGTGCAAGGTAAGCTCTTGGGCCATGTGGTTTCAAAGGATGGCATCACAATTGATCCTGAGTGTGTTTCAACCATCCTAGCTCTTTCCCTTCCAATGCACAAAAAAGGCCCTACAGTCCTTCCTTAGAAAGATCAATTTTGTTAGGTGTTTTATCCCTAACTTTGTGGGACTGGTTTGACCCATCACCTTGATGCTCAAAAAGGACATAGCCTTCAAATGGATAGCAGAAGGAAGAGAAATATTCAACAAAATCAAGCAAGAGATTTCTTGTGCATGAACACTTATCAACCTAGATTACTCAAAGGATTTCATCCTTTATGCTTATGGCACTGATGCAAGTATTTTTGTTGTCCTAACACAAGAAAATGAACAAGGGCTGGAACAACCAATGGCTTTCTTCAGCTAGACATTAAGGATTATGAATTAAAATATAGTCACATGGAGAAGCAGGTCTTCATCATCATCATTTGTGCACTCAAGAAATTCAAGAGTATGCTCACCACCAATCATATCAAGGTGTTAGTCTCCCACTCTTCTATCAGAGACTTCATCATGGGAGAAAAATCAATGAGAAAAGAGCATGATGGGTGACCAAAATCATGGAGTATGATGTGACTATCAAGGCCACAAAGCTGGTAAGAGGTAGTGCACTCTCAGGGATTGCTTGAGGATGTGTAAAATAACTCCGAGGCTTCATTATTTTAGGATGAAGACGTTCCATGCAGTAACTTGAATAGAACATAAACCCTGACATGCGTGATTAGATGAAGGACATGATCACATTCCTTTCCAAGGGAACATACCCTCCTAGTTTAAATAAAGTAAAGAGAATACATCTGAGGTTACAATCTGTCCCTTATGTGTTTATTGATGGACTTCTCTTCAAAAGGAATCTTGATGGCATGTTGTTAAGATGTATCAATGATGCACAAACTAAAAAAGTGTTAGAAGAATTTCACATGGATTCTCTGGTGGACACTTCTCTTCCAAAACTACAACAATGAAAATCATAATGGAAGATATATTTTGGCCTACCCTATTTGCATATGCACACAAGTGGGTCACAAAATGCAAAGAATGCACTTTCTTTACAGGAAAGAAAATATTAGCAGTGCTTCCCCTCCGACCAATCCAAGTGGATCAGCCTTTTACACAATGGGGTCTCACTTCATAGGCATGATCAATCCACCTTCAAGTGCTGGACATAAATGGGTGTTGATAGCTATAGATTACTTCACTAGATGGACAGAAGTTGTCACGCTTAAGGAATCAACCAAGTCATTCATCCTTGACTTTCTCAAGGTATAGTCATAAGGTTTAGCATTCCTCAAACCATTATCTCTGATAATGCAAAAGCCTTCCTTGTACTAAAATCACTGATTGGGCTCTAAGTCTAGGCATTTACCTAAATACTTCTTCCAACTATTACCCTTAGGGAAATGGTCTGCAGAATCAACAAACAAGAACCTGATCAAAATCATGAAGCACATAATGAACATCAACCAAAGACAATGGCATACAAAGGTCTCATGCACGCTCTAGGAAGATAGAATCACAGTCAAAAAGGAAATAGGAACTTCACCTTACAAGCTTGTCTATGGAAAGGAGGCTACCCTTCCTTTGACACTAGAGCTGAATTCATTAGTGCTTGCCCAACAACTAGAATTTGAAGGCAAAACCAGAGAGAAATTAGAATGGTAGAGCTGGTTAATCTTGAAGAATCAAGGAACTCGTCATGATCAAGCTAGAATAACATCAACAAGAAATCAAAGAAATGGTTCAACAGAAAAGGATAGGCCTCAAGATTTCAAATTTGGGGACTTGGTTTTAAAATGGGATGCTGATAGAGCTAAACCAGGGTGTCATTCAAATTTTGATGCACTTTGGAGTGGCCCATACATCATCAGTTCCTCTGAAGGAAGCTAAATCTTTTGAGTTAACTCATCTTGATGGAGGCGCATTACAAATCCCAATAAATGGGATCTATCTCAAACCCTTCCATTAAGTTTTTACATCATTTTGTATATATTAGAGTAGTTTCAATTCCTCCAAGTGTATTACATGTAAATTGTTTATACATAGTTCTTTCTTCTCACGTGCTTCCTACGCGTGCTCTTTTTTTGCTTCTAGAATGCAGATCTTCTTTCAGCAGTTGCAAGATTCAGAACAAAGTCAAGAAATGATCTTCAAGTGATTACAAGGGTAGTTTCATGATTGCATAAGTAGACTCCATGCCCAATGGATGCTTCAGATACTGATCTTCTTCATCTAGTAGGTAGATGGCCTCAAAGTCACCAAAACTATTATCCAAATAACTCTCCTAGTTATTTGGTAACTTGTATACACATTCTAGCTCTCAGTTCTCATTGAAGGCTACGTGCACTCAAGTTCAATTAGCATGACTCCTTGGTTGCAGTTTTCCCTTGGCACCCCTTCTTTTCCTCAAGCTCCCTTGTATGGTTTCTATTCTATCCTTCCTTTTTCCTCTTCCTCTTTGTTCCACTCCACCATTACACCCACCTTCTATAATTTCTCCTTCTTCCTAAGTATCTTTTCACCCTGTGCACATCTCAGACTTGATTCAATCAACTAAGTCCCTAGCCCCCTTATGTGTGGCACCCCATCACTTTGTAATAGTTGTGCCTTCACCATACATTCTCTGCTCACCAGTTTTCTTCATTTTCCCTCTACATGCGCCCTTGTGTGCCTTCCTTCTGTCTTCTTCTCACACCTCATTCTTTCGTGTACATCCTCATGCCCTCTTTTGTGCCCTTTTGTGCTAGGTCATCTTCTGACATACTTAAGTGTTTTGACGCATAACCAATCAAAGCATGCCAACAAGGTGTCAATCCTTGCAAAAAATTAGTAAGTGACACATGGTAGAAATGACAAATATTTACACAGTTGGCCATCATTTCAGCCAATCCATGTGTGCCACGTGTTTTACATGCACCGAAAACTCTGACATCTTTTGGTATTCGTATCTTTTTCTATAGAGCTCAGATCGGCCCACACCTAGACTTGTCAAAAATTTGTTGACATCAGCTATAGTGTCATAGAAATTCAAATTCAAATTCTTAGTGGATCTGGTAGGTGAGAAATGGGAAAACATATTTTTGAGCATTAATGAGTAGATCTGATTACTCCAACCACCTAATTTGATATGATCCACCCTCCTTTCTTCTTCAACACACCAAATAGGCTTGGGGAAGCATATTTCATAGATCTCTAGGTGGATTTATAGGCATTCAATGCTTCTTGTTGGTGGTTTTGTTTCAAATTCAGGTTTTCCTCCTTCTTCCCTTCTTCCTCCATGGATTCATCTATAAATGTAAGAGAAGGCTCATTTGTTATGTTGGACACTCTGGATCCTTACGCATTTTTCTAAGGACTCCATACTTTCTATATTTTGAGTTGCAGACCTCTAGATCTAGCTCTCGCATGTGGATATTGGCCTCCTTCATCATTGTAATAGTTCTATGCATTTTTGGAAGTAATAGAAGCATCATTTTTGTGACTATTCTCTATCCTAACATGTTTACATTCCTCCTTTCATTTTATTTTTTTTGTGTTGTGTGTTGGTTGTGCTATTTCATGTCCCTTGTAGTTCCATATTTAGTTGTGTTCCATGAAAATGATATGGTAAATACATGTTTGGCTATGCTACTTGTGCCTAGCCTCCTTTCACGCATTTCCTTTCATTTTCACTCAGAATAGATAGTGTTCATCCCTCTTTTCTGGTGCTATTTCCTTTTAGTGTAGTTTCCTTTCATGTCATCCTCCTATCCTTGGTCCCTTGGCATTATTAGCTCAATTTCCCCTTTCAACACTAGGAGTAGCAGTAGCAGTAGAAGTAGATAGAGGAACCGACCTTCTCCAGAGATCCGTCCCAAGTATGAAAGGTCCCATAGCTTGAGGAAGGTTCCATTTTGGTCTCAAATACCTTGTCGACTAGAAATCAATCAAGTATAGGATTTTTGCTCGAGCACAAGACTTATAGTCCATCCATTGCATGAATCATGGTCACCATCCAGGATTTGATCTAAATGTTCTTGAATTATGACCATGGATAGAGATGAAATGATTTCCTCTTATTCATCTTTATTGTATGTTGACTATTGTTTTTTTTTTTAGAAAAAGGTTTTGCGTTAATTAGATGTATAAATTTTTATAATCATGTCCATTTGTAATCAACATATCTCTTATTTTGTAATCAATGATGGCGAAGAAGTAGCTAACCAAGGGAGTCCTAGGATCAAATGGTATCTTATTTTTCTATAATTTATTTTGTTAACCATAAATTCTACCACATAGTCCCATGACTCAATGGTGATGGTAACATCTTCTATAATCCCTTTTATCTTGTTTATAGATTGGTCTACCATTTTTAGAACTATTGAGGTTGATTGCAATTTCGGGAGAAAAATTTGTACAAGATATTAGTGGTAATTACATTGATAACACTCCTAAGTAAATTATAAAATTTGGGATCTAGAAATATCCAATGTAGATTGTAACAATAGGTCTTCCAGGGTCTCAATATTTAGGAGGGATCATATTTCCTTCCACTATACTAGCAATTTTTCCATCAACATGGATGGTTCTAGTTAGGTTCTTTCTTCTTCTTAGATTCTTAAAACAAATATCTTTAATTATTTTTTTTAATTCTGGAATTTCCGTAAGATCTTGTAATAGAGGAATCCCAATACTTAATTTCCTTAGTCCCTGAATCAGTTATAAATTTGGTTGTTCATGAATTATAGTGTTATTTTTCTCTAAGAGTCTAGATGGAAAAGGAATATCTACATTTGGTTGGGGTGTTTCTTCAACAACAAAAATGGGTTGCATTTCTTCTGGATTTTCCTTATCTTTAGGGATTTATTCTATAACGGGGATGAAGGTTTTGAGGTAACCTTCCCTGGACATGGCCGGATGTTTCTACAATCCACAAAGTTCATTGTGGCATTTTGATCTAATTCCAGAGTGTATGTTGAGTTACCCTACCTCACTTTTTGTTTTTTTCCATCGTTTGAGTTGGAATCTATGACTGGGATGGTTATTTGGATGGGGTAGCATTTGTATCCCGATCAACAAAGCTTGTTAACCTTGGGGTCTTCTTTAGTTATGATATTTTTCCCGATCCTTGGGGTACATTACATTGTTGTTGGAATGGAGGATTAAACTATTGAAATGGTGGAATTTTTGGGTTTGGAGTCAAGGATTACTGATAATATCTTGGTGGTGTATTCCACTCGAGGACTTCATTCCCATGGGAAATATTGAGCCCAAAGTGGGGGTATGGCCAAGGTGTATTTCGGTGGTTTGGGACCCATTTTTTTGGTGCGTAAGACTGATTTTTACTCAATTCAAATTCCCTCCTTGCCTCTGAGCCATATAGTTTAACTCAGCTTTGTCTTGTGTTTTTTGTTTTATATGGTTCTTTATAAAGGGAAATGATCCACATTAGCTCATGGCATGCTTTAGATAATAGAAAAGACAAATGTTTTTCTTGTCTAAAGAAAAGTCTTTAAGCCCATGATTATTCCTACATCTTGGACATTATATGGACAAAGGCTCTATGTTCCTAGATTTCTCCCTATCCATAGTTGTATTAATTTTAACTAAAAGGTTTGTTCTCAAATTTACAATCTCTTCTCTTAGTTTGGATATATCGTCATTGGCCATTTTTCCTTTTTTTCCATGAAGGTTGGGGTAAGTTTGGGATTAATTCCTACAGAGGTCAATGATGTATGTAAATTATAATTTGTTCATGTCTCCTTTTCCCATAAGATTGAAGGCTTCCTATGTGTCTTCATCTAACCCTTTTAGGAATAAATTTTAAAGAAGGTTTATATCAAGGCCAAAGTGCTAAGCCTCCTATGAAGGAAGAGGAATGGATTGATATAATATTCCACACACTCATCCTCCTTTTATTTAATTCTAAAGAGATATTCCTTCTTGTCTCTCGACTCTACAAAAAGAGTCTTGGTATTTATCTAAGAAAATTATTTCCATATCATTCTAGCTATGGATGGAGTTAGTTTTTAAGCCCATTAACCATCTCATAGTCATACCCTTTAAGGTCGAGGGAAATAAATTGAGCTTATGTGTATCTTAGGTATAATCATAGGTTTGGCACAGGACTTTGAATTCAAAGAAGATTTGGCTAAGATATTATGAGACTAATCCCTTGAAGTTTGGTAAGATTAAAAAGATATGTTTTCATAGGATCTTGATCATTAATATCTATTTGTATGGGATAGGTGAACACCCTTCCAATTGGAGGATTGCCATTATTTGCACCATTGGGGTTATCTACTTCATCATCCATCCTTTCTTGGTCATAAATTTGTTTCATATGTTAGTTTTGGGGGTTTGAAAATTAATTCTAATAAGTCTAAATCTTTAGTCTCTAGGTCTAAACATAAAATCCTACCATATTGAAGACAATTCCTAACTACCGAACTTAACTAGTTGCTCTTGTTCCACATACTCCAAGCACAAAATATTCTTGTTGTCACTACAAGGTCTTCTTACTTCAAAAGAAAGAGTTACGAAAATAAATTTTCTAAATGGAAACTTACCAGTAATTAGGCAGGGACTTCTATTTAGTACCTTACTCTTTGATAACACCTTGAGTTCCCGTAATGGTGCCAACAAGTGACGAGAATCATTGGTACTCACACTTTAGTTATCTTATGTTTATCAATCCAGGGTGGTGTCCATAGCTATTTACAACAAAGGGAATTATTGGGATTATTCTCGGACTTATGTAATAATGAAGTTAACAAAATGCTATACTTGAATGTCATAAACAAATGAATTTGGTTGGTAACAAAAGATTACTGAATGCAAAATTAAAATTACTGAAAAATGATACAATGTTGATAAATCAAATGAATGCAAAATAACAGAGGGAAAATAAATAGGAAATTATCCCTTCACATTGGGGAGGAGTGGCCTTTAATCCCTCCCGTCGATCTAGTTCAAAGTTACAAATAACACAAGTTAATTTTTCCCAAATGCATACTTTATTGGTTAAAAGCAATTCCTTTAACACCGATCAATAAAACTAAATTTTAATCCTACAACATTCACTCTTTTATATTCGAGTTGTCTCATTCTCTCTAAAAGAGGACTAGTTATTTGAAATTAATGAAAACTACTTATTTAGACAATACCTATAACAAAAACTAGTTATTTAAGAAATTACAATCATGGAAGGAGTAATATATGCCATGTTTGGATTTAATCCATCATGTTAACTATAGATGAGGCACGTAATTAACTCTTTGGAGATAGTCAATCCGCACCAAAATATATTGTTGATCCTAAATTGACCCCCTATAATCATGATGATTATAAGTACACGATTGTTTTTTTCTTCACATCTTTAAGTAGCTTGAGTTAAGTTGGGATTGCATGGGCCTAATAATCTGCATTAAGGCTGAGGTAGCTATACATGTTTTATGCACCTATCATTGTGTCAACTGGTGTTATAGTCACATCAACTCATAGTTCAGCCATCTGATCCATTCACCTCTTTTGTGTGAGTTCCTCCTTTCAAGCGAGTCCAAATTAGTGATCTAGATGAGTCTTTTTATCCACAAAGTGAGTCATGCAAGTAATGTAAAGGTGATTCATATGCTATATGTGATTCCTTCACTATAAGGTGAGTCCTACGCTAGTGCATAAGTGATTTATGTGCTAGTCTCGAACTTAAATCATGTGATGACTCAAGATATTCTTTTCCAAATACATTGTTAATACTCATAAAGGTCAATTCAATACATATTTGAAGAAGAAATAACAAGATGAAAATAATAAGAATATGTGTAATATTTCCTTCCAAAACATAGTAAAGTATTAATTATAAAACGTCAATATTATATATAGTGTAAAATGATATCATGGTAATATAGGGTTTCACATAGGATAAAACATGGAAAAATAGGGGTTCATCACCAATCAGGTCATTTAGGGCCTCCTATTAATCATATCTCCAATTTATTACATTTACATCAATTTTTTTGTTTTAAGAAGATGAAACTTGATGGTACAGACCTAATCACTTGGATCAACCAAATGGGAAAAAATGTGAATCAAATTCTGAGTGGAAAAAATGTGGTATTTGCATCCTTATATTTGGAACCAAAATATTTCATATGGTATAGATGGATGTGTGGGTGGAAGAAAAATAAAAAATGTCCATGTTACCTGGTCAATGTTCACACATGAGTTCTAGACACACTACAATAACAGGGTTACATATAACTATTTAATCCATATAGAAAATCTTTGAAAAATGGGGATATCCAAAGTAATTATAAAATATATCCTTACATGTAGATGACATCTCATAGGATCATATAAATGATGTTTTATTATTTGTTCTCAAAGATAGCATCCAACATGATGTTCACCTATTTAATATAGGTTCAATATCTAAATCCATAACATTTTCTCATCCGGTGGAGGAAAGATATAATCAAATAGAGGAATTGTATTACTATTAAAAACATTATGGTCCTAGTACAATTAGTACTATAACCTACCAAACTAACTATTCAAAAATATAAAGAGAAATGAGAAAAAGTATTATGTTTCAAATGTGATATAATTTACCATAAAGGACATAGATGTGTTGAAAATAAGTTTTTATACATTGACTCCATTAATAATAAAGTCAAATATGAATAAATAGCAGTAGAGGTGGTGGATGAACTAGGATTTAGATATTCCCAACCATATATTTCTTTCCATGTAATGTTAAGTCTTATATCCTTATCATTTAAAATAACACCCATATTATTTGGACAACTTCATTCAAGTCATAGTCTCACAAGGCTTCAAGAAATACACCTACGGAATGAAGGAACATAGTGTTCCACATAAATGAGAATAAACTTATCATTTCATGAAAATGAGAAGGAACTTAGTGTTCCATAGAAATTTTAAGGAACTTAGTTGTCCACATATTTTTGAATGTGTAGTGTTCTATGGATTTTGTAAAGTATGCATGATAAAGGAAAAAGAACAGAGACATATGTCGTGAAGCATGAAAAAATATTCATGTAATACCGTGAAGTGGCACTAAATAAAATTGAGCATGGGAATGCTATAAGAATCCATGGGAAACAAGCTACATAATGTTGAAATACCATGAGGAAAAGAAGATAAAACTATAGTTAAGTATAAGAAAATATATGGAAAAAAATTCCACACAACAAATGAAATTCGTGGGAAAAAGAACGTCTACACAACAAAGAAAATCCATAGAACAAAGAAAGTCTACAAAACAAACTAAAATTTTGGAATAAAGAGAATCTACGTATCAAAAGAAACTCCAAAATGAAGGATTGTTTGTCTCGAGAATAAGAAAAGTTAAAATCCACATAGCATATCATTATGAGAAGGATTCAAACTCTACAAAAAATTAGTAGAGATCAAAGTAAAATAAAAATCTTGAGTGGAAGACTCGTGGTATAAGAATATGTTATGGAAAGTAAAATTATGGTAGTGGAATAAAGCCATAATAGAAATATCGAAATCCATGGAAGATCGAAGGTAGAAAAACATCATATAAAACCTATAGATTGTAATAAAGCCATGCATAACTCAATTTAAAAGTTTGAACCATTCCTAACCACCAGCATTAAATCATTATTGGGCCCCAAAATATTGGCTAAGGATGGGAAGGCACGTGGGCACACCCGGACCTAGTTGGAGAAGGGTGCATGGGTTGAAAGCACACAAGGAAGGGTTCTAGCGGAGGTTACAAAACATATGGCATGTGCGCATAAGGAAAGACAAGTTTTGTACTTAGTCGTATTCGGCACCCTGGTAGCACATGAGAAAAGCATGACACTTATGAATAAGATGCCACCTAGCGACTGTGGGATCAAAAGGGGAATATTCTAGGAATGGGATGGAAGGTTTCAGAAGAGAATCATCATACAGAGTGGATAACTCATATCTTTGAAGGAATGCTCTCATGGATGACCACTTCAAAACTTGGTGACCAATTTTTAACTTTTGGAAAGCATGAAGGTGGGTGTTAGGGTTATAAATATAAGTGCCAAATAGAAGAAACACATAGAGGGTGAAGGAGAGAAAAGGGAGGCAAATCCCTGTAGAAACAGAATGGAGTATGTTATGGGTTAGGTATTAGGAGAGATTTGTGAGAAATGGCACATTTAGGGGGATGGGTTTTCATTCATATTTGTAATATGATGAGAATAATATAGCTGTGATGCATGACTTGGCTCTGCATAGTTATATGAGGATCTGTTATGACATCAAGGGATGTAATGTGGGTTATTAACTCTGTTAATATGAATATAATTCTCTCTTATCAGTCATCTATGTGTTTAGGAGTATAATACTTATGCATTTCCTTTCTGTATGAACCATCTCCATATGTTTCTTGTTATTTCTCTTTTCTGCATACAATGAGATGACAACTCATTCTAAGTTCTTAAGAATGTTGTATAGTTCTTTTATGTCCTGCATTTGATTATCTATCCTAAGATGATGCATTCTCATGAAACTCACATAAAGGAGAGACTCGGCACTCGGGCATGCCTTGGGTGGGCACCCGGCACTCGTTGGATGATAGGTCGGTGCGCATGGGATTATACTATTGGTCTAAGGGTATAAAATATGAATACATTTTGGTTCCGTTGCCGGGACCTCTTTTTGAAGTTGTTGTGAGAAATTACATGCATCTTTTTCCCTGTGATGTGTGATAATAGAGTGCCTAACCTTATAAATTTTTGAAACATGGTTCAATAGCACGGAGCATGAGTTTTCTCAAACATTAATCATTGGACCTGAGTTCGATGCACGTGGATGGATAGAAGAGAACCTATACCATGAGCTGTATGAGACTTTATTTTGTTACTTCCTAGTAGAACTATATGAATGGCTTTCAGCACAAGCATCTAGATCAAGATGGTACTATAGATCACGTGTGTGGACCCAAGATGAATATCAGAGTCTTCAGGATATAAATCTTACTTGGACATGTGTTGTTGATCACTGGTAGAAGAGGGTGTTGACCAGTTATATTTTAGAATACACCATTTCTATGTATTCTTACCTAGAAGTTTCTCAGTTCGAGTTTTTGAGGGAGCCTAGAGGATCATTTTCAAATTTTATTTCTTTGGCTATGAATATCTTGGTCATTTATTTGAGTTTAGAAGGATTACCCATGGCTAGATAATCTTCTCTGAGCGTTGGGAGAGGAAGCTAGGGAGGAGGAAGATGGTAGACATTACGGCTAAAAAGGATAGGGAGGAGAGATGACTCAAGTATATAAAATCTCATGAAAGGTATATGACTATGTAATGCAAGGTTTCAAGTGTGATGGATCTATGGAGGTAGATGTTGCAAGAAGGAGTTGAGGTTCATGCAGAGGACATGGAACCCAAGCAGTCTGTGCTACCCCATCTTGGCAAGCATGGGAGAGAAGCCCCTTCAGCTTCTGATGATATTTCCTCACATGGAGAAATAAGAGTCATCGGCGTGTATCTGAACCCACCTGGTGACCGAACCCTAACACTTGGTTTTCCAGATCAAGGGAGAAGTATTTTTCACCCAGTTGGTATCAGTGGGAGTAACTAATCTGCACCCATGAGATATAATTTCTCATTTGGAAAATCCATGGCTGGACAATCCATTCCTATATTTTAAGGAATATTTAGACAAGGTACAAGTACACAAGCTTTGGGTATCGTGTCCTGGGAGTGGCACGGACACACAACTAGTGGTGGGAAAATATCACAGACCATCGGCGCATAGTTTAGTGGGGCGTTGGGAACCCTTATTACAACCACTTCATGCCCTTTACCAATTACGGGGGTGGATCTAGTGGGTTGGGAGGAACAAGACCTATTGGATCCCATGGATTTGGTGGAGGAGGAAACACTGGAGGGAACCAAGGCTCTGGATCGGGAGGACAAGGACCCCAACCACCTCCCCAATTTTTTTTTTAAATGTCTTTGTACTTACTAGACTATAGGGGTATTGAAGATGCTATGGATCATGTGCACAAGTATGAGTTACTATGGTGCATGAAGGGGATCACTACCCTAGAGTAGAAGGAAATCCATTTTTCAACAACATTGCAAGGAGGCATGCATAGTTGGTATAGGAAGTATGACCCCCATCAGATGGTGGTAGACTACACCACATTGAAGAATGTCTTCCTAGTAGAGTTCCATATCCCATATTTTGAGAAGAAGAGCATCAACACTCTGAAGGAGATTCAAGCATGGAATGGTAGAGAGTGTGTGGGAGTATGACATGCATTTCAAGACTTTCTTGTCAAATCTATCCTATCACATTCATCCTTCTCAACATGCTCAATGGTTTTTTGGAGGATTGATAACACCATTTAGACTAGATTTGTCACACAATACTTTCACATACCTGCGTGAGGTATTAGAAGCTACCATGCATGTTGAAGCTATTGGCAGCGTTGATACTAGTGTAAGTCCTTTTATGGAGTCTCAAATTTATGCAATGGCCAAGCAATTGGAGAAGTTGTCTTCAAACTCAACATATGAGGTTTGTAGTGGGCTTTGGTGTACGAGAATCTGAAGTGGAGTATACAAAGGATAGTTTCCCTCAAAATTCAAAGTGCACATTATGTTAGTAGACTATGATATTTTCCATGGGGATCATGATGCAAATAAATTCCCTCTACTCCAGTGCACAATCCACAAGAATGTTTCTTTCTATTACAATATTTGTACCTCTATGACCCATGATACCAAGGATTGTAGATTTATTGATAAAATCCATGATGATATTGATCTAGGTGTGTGCCACACTAGCCTTGCAAGTAGTTCAAAGGATGATGATCATCGTTATAAAGGGAACGTAGATGGAGGAGTGCGTGGAAGAGGTTTCTGTAGAGGATTTCATGGTTGCAGTAACCACGGTGAGAGGACGAAGTGAATTCCCATGAGGAACATGTTATAATTATGGATCTATAGATCATTACAAATGCGAGTGTCATGATCTATTACAATTCTCATGGTGTGGAAAGAAACACAAGTATGAAGAGTGTCCAAAAATTTATGAGCATATGAACTAGCAGCACCGAAAAGATAAGGGCATTGGGATGGTGAGCATCAAGAAGGTCAATTCACAGTGGATGCCAAGAGTGGCACATGAGTCAGGGCTAGAACCTGTACTAGTGATGATGCGAGCAGAGGCCATGCATGTCAGGGAGATGCCAAGATAAAGGGAACTAGTGTCAAGAGAGGAAGTGGTGCATGGAAAGTATCTAAACCCTTCCCATCAGAAAGAAGTGTACTAGGAGACTATGGATGTGATTCAAAGTTTACAAGGGAGATCCAATGTCTCAATGAGTAATCAAGGTAGGTGGATCAACAGAAGGATAAAGAGGTTCCAAGGAATGACCTAGATGAGGTCAAGGAAGTATGTAAAATGTTAAGGCAAGAGAATATTATTCCCTTGTTAGGAGAATGGCTGAGAGAGAAGGTACCACACACGGAATAGAGTGTGAAAGATAGGTCTTGCATGTAAACCTTCCTCCTCATAGCCTTGAATATGACAAGGAGATTACTTTGAATGTACGCGTTAATGGATGGATTTTGATCAATATTCTCATTGACATGGGAGCAGAGGTCAATGTTCTTACCTTAGATTCCTGGAATCAGATGGGATGGCCCGCGTTGCAGCCATCTTCAAATGTGTTGTATATGGAAAACAAGACTAAGGAAATGCCCATTAGAGTCCTGAAGGATGCAGTTATCACCATTCAAGGGGCCAAGTTCACTGGAGACTTCAAAGTCTTGGCACTCATCGGGGTAAAAAAATTGTGTTGCTTGGGAACCCATGTTGTTACAAGAACAATTTCGACCTATGGTTTAAAAAAGGGTATATAAGATTTGAAAATAATGAAGAAAGGGTGATCATTTAATTGAAATATGGGAAGTCAGCTCCCTATACTGATCCCTTAGGAGAATAATTCCTTGATAGAATCTATGTGCTCCATCAAAGATCTTGAGATAATTCACCGCACAGACGGATTTATCTAGTTTGAGGATGCTCAATCCGTGAATGATACCACTAGTGTGGCATGTGATAACTGGGTGCATGGGACTTATGATTTAATTGGGAGATAGTTGAGAGGATCTATAATAAGGTAAAAAGGGCACGCTCAATCAAGTACCTAGGAGGAAAGAAGTTTCCAAGTTACTTCTGGAGGATCATATCCTAAAATTTTCTTGCAGAAATAGAAGCTAAGTGGAAAAACAAAGACAAGAGGAGGGTAGGACTCGCTTATAACCTACTCAAAACTATAGTGCATTGGTGGGCTACACATTGGGATAACCTCTTGCAGTGGCATGAGGTGAGGATCACATTTTCTGTAAGGTTTTCTAGGAGCAATGTACCCACGGTCATACAAGACTACCATGGCAAAGAGACCGCCTCATTTCATATCCAAGCATGGGAGAAGGCCTAGATGGAAAGCACAGAAGCGTTACCACCTTCATTATGGGTACAAAATTTGTATTCCACCCTAAAATTTTGTGCATGCATGTGGTATATTCATTTGGACATGTGTTTGCAAACAAGTAATTGGCAATAATTGGCACTGACCTCATTCAAGCTTTCAAATAGAGTACCAAGCCATCAATAGATAAGTGTTACAAGTGATCAAGTTCCTTACGATGGGAGATAGTGTTATGGTAGAGGATAGGTTGTTTGAATTACTAGGTGGTTCTTACTTAGAAACGTGTCTCAATGAAGAGGAATCAAAGGAAGTACAGTTTGAGTGTGTGTGCATGGAAAAATAAAAGGAAAAATTGTCTATGTAATAGACACGAAATAAATGGAAACTTTGGATGTTAACCATTCGTAAGGTACACGGAAGTCATAGATAGTGCTAATGATCAAGTACGCACCTACCATGAGCCCTTGAAAACAAATAAGGTTAACATTGGAATGAAGACAAAACCTAAGGAAGCTATCATTGGGAACTATTGGTCGGAAAAAGAAGTTTCATAGATCATTGATTTTTTGTGCGAGTTCCAGGATTTGTTTCCTCATGGGTACCATGAAATTGAAGGCATCCACCATTCCTTAGGGGATATGAAGATCAATTTTAAGGAAGGTGCACACCCGATTCAGAAGAGGCCTTATCAGATGAATCCAAATTTGCATGTACGGACTAAGGAAGAAATAGATAAAATGATAGCATCTAGTATTATTGAGGTAGTGGAAGAATTAGAATGGATAAGCCCAATAGTTATCAGTATCAAGAAGTATGGTAGGATAACAATTTTTGTTGACTACAAAGATCTAAATGTATTATGTGTCATCGATCCTTTCCCAACCCCTTTACTGAAGAAATTCTGGAGGGAGTAGCCGGGCGCAAAGTCTACTCTTTCATGGATGGGTTCTTAGGGTACCACCAAGTCAAGATTGCAAAGGAAGACCAGAGAAAGAAAACTTTTTCCACTGAATGGGAAGTTTTTCCTACATGGTTATGCCTTTTGGATTGAATAATGCACCTGTTGTGTTCTCACACATTGTGGTACAAGCATTTCATGACTTCATCCATAAGTTTCTTCAAGTTTACTTGGATGATTAGACTGTGTATGGATTAGTGAAATACCATTGTGACAACTTAAGGCTGATGTTTGAGAGATGTCAGAAATTAAGGATATCCCTCAACATAAAAAAATGTGTCTTTGTTACTCCATTTGGAACCCTATTAGGACACATTATATGCAAAGACGGCTTACTAGTGGATCCCACCAAAGTTGTAGTTATTGTAGGATTAGGGGAGCCTACTATTCAAAGTGTAGTGTGCGGATTCCTTGGGCATATGGGGTATTACAGGAATTTCATCAAGGGGTATGCCAAAATTTCCATGCCCTTGGAGGAATTGTTGAAACACAAAAGTGCCTTTCATTGGGGAGAGGCACAAAGGCATTTAACACTTTAAAGGATAGGCTTGTCATAGCGCCCATATTATGTTTTCCTTCTTGGGAAAATCCTTTCCATGTGCATGTTGATGCCTCAAGGATAGCTATGGGAGTAGTACTAGCACAACCTGGTGAGGGAATTGTTTATCAACCCTTGTGCTTTGCAAGTAGAAATTTGACACCAACAAAGCTTAACTACATAACTACTGAGTGCAAAGCATTGTCTATGATATGTGTGTTGCATAAGTTTAGGTAGTATCTGTTGGTAACACCATTTATATTCTACATGGACCACATGGCATTGAAATACTTAGTCAACAAAGCCATTCTGCAAGGGTGCATATGTTGTTGGGTCCTTATATTTCAAGAGTTTGAGTTCACATTGGTGGTGAAGCCGGGAAAAGCAATTCATGACCTAACCACTTATCAAGGATTAATTCTGGGAGGATGTGCAAAGCATTGAGGATACCATGTCAAACACATAATCATTAAGGTTGTGGCGTGCACCCTAAGACTTAGAATATATTGTAGTGTTCTTAAAAATAGATATGGAACTGGAAGGGATGAAGGCTATGGAAAGAAAGAAGTTAGCAATATTCATTGTACCTTACATATTGATTAGTGGATACTTATATAAGTTAGGTTGTGAAGAGGTTCGTGCTTTGATGCATATTGGAGCATGAGCATGTGGTAATTATAGAGGAAGGGGATGGTGGGATTGAAAAAGGACATTGTGCGGGAAATACTTCCATGCGGAAGATTTAATTAGTAGGATTTTGGTGGGAGACCAACTACAAGGATTGCATTGATTTTTGCAAGGCCAGTGACCATTGTCAACACCTTGGAAAACCTGGAAAGAGAGATGAAATTCCTTTGCGACCAATATCAAGTGTTGAACCATTTGAAAAATTGGGAATCAACTTTGTAGGGTCAATTTCACCAACCACACGAAGGACCGATTTGTGGTATATCATCACTTGAACTGATTACTAGACACTGTGGATAGAGGCAGTGCCTATAAAGGATTTCACCACAGTGACATCTACTATATTTTTATGGGAGAACATAATTATAAGATATGTTTTCCTTTAAGTTTAACAAGTGATAGAGGTACACACTTTCTCAATGAAATAGTCAGGATTCTATTAGCATAATTTATGGTGGCCCATCACAAAACTACCCCTTATCACCCTCAAGAAAATGGAACTGCTAAGGCATTTAACAAGATACTAAGTCATACGCTAACTAAGATATGTGATGTTGGAAGACATGATTGGGATGATAAGGTATCAGCCATTCTATGGGCATAGAGGACAACCTATAAAATTTTGAACAAGGCCACACTGTTTCAATTGGTGTTTGGTCCAGAGGCTATTTTACCAATGGAATTCATGCTATCATCGTTGTGTATAGTGCTCCTAGGATGGTTAGCTAATGAACAAGTGTTGGAATAAAGAATTGATAATTTGATGTAATTAGATGAAAGGAAATCACTTGTTAGATGGAGTCGAAGACAGAAAAAGAAAGACAAATGGCATGGCATGATCATCATATCAAGAACAAGAAGTTTGAAACTGGGTAGATGGTATTGTTGTATGATTCCAAGTATATGCGCCTTCCTTGGAAGTTGAAATTATATTGGTTGGGACCTTACATCATCTCATACATTATTAATTTAGGTTCTTTCTAGTTACAAGCCTTTGGATGGGATGAGGTTACTGGTCACTTCAATGGGAGTAGGCTGAAGCCCTACTTTAAATAAGTATTCTTGGTTTTTGTAATAAGGTAGTGTTCTAATTAGTCTATAATTTCTCTTTATGCATTTTCTTTTCTTGTGTTTCCCTTTCTCGTTGCTTGTTCCTCTTTTTTGTTTTGTTTTGTGCCTTGTGTGACGGTAACCACATTATTTTTCCAAGGTTTTGTATACGTAGAGTACCGCGCATATGTTCTATTGTGGGGTGGATTGATGTGAAGTATAGGCCCATAATATAAGTTTAAACTGGTAGTAGAAGTTGTGGTAAATATCCCTGATGAAGGATAAAAAGCGCGTAAGTGTTAAGAAGCACGTAGAAAAGAGGTGGACCAGAATGGTTGGTTTCAAGAAGGCTTTGTAAAACCACATACGAAAGAATGAAGAACATAAGAACAACATGAGGTAGGTGAGGACAAAAATCGGGTAAAGGATAGAAGAAGCACCTTCAAGACTTGTAGACGCACATGTAAGAGTCTTCGGTTGGGTTGAATTTTTGTGTGTTAGAAGGATGTGGTGCATGTGTAAGGTTACTTAAAGTCATCTTAGTGCAAAAATCCACATTTAATTTTAAATTATGTTGGTAGGTGGTATTGAATTTAATGTTGGAAAGAAGGAAAAACTATAAATACAAGGTCGAGAAAGTCATTTGTTACCTTGCGATTACGAAGTGAAAGAAACTCTTGCGAACTAGAGCATCTAGAGAGAAATTTGTGTGAAGAAAGGAGAACCTGAAAATTTTGAGTGTGCATCTAGAGTAGATCTACGAACCAAAAGGAAGGGGTACATGGGTGTGAGGAAAGGTTGTGTGAAGAGCATCATCTTATGGAAGGTTTTCCTGGTTAGGGTTTGTAGCTAGGGCACAGAGAAAGGAGAATTCATTTCAGGAGTTGAAGCTTTGGAGTGAGCTTTGGGATTAAGTAGAGTAGTAGAGCAGAGAAAGAGGAAGGAGTTTTAAGTTCATCCTAAGTAGAATAATGGCACCAAGGAAAGAAACCATTTCATCAAAGAAAACAAAGGGCAAGGGAAAGGGAAAGGGAAAGTAAATTGTTGTCATCACGAGCACCAATGAAGAATGGTACGTAGAAATGCAGTACCCAGATGGGGTATTATTAGGAAAAGAGTGGGAGTCACACTTGTGAAATATGGCCGTGAGTGATTATAATCATTGCATGAGCACAACTAAGAAAGAAATGACATTTGATTTGTTCGACTAACTAACAAGAGAACACTAGATGGAATTCCCATTTATAGCGATAAGGTAAAATTCAATTTGGAAAAGGTTAGATTATTGTAATTATATGAGTTTCCCTTTTTGGAAAGCATAAGCACTTTTATCAATGGCTGATGTCATACATGCATGAGGATCATTTTTATTTCACGTGGTGAAAGATGTGCATCACACCACAACTGATATCCAATTTCGCATGCCTTAATTATGAAGGAGATAGCATTGATGATGATATGAGCAACAAGGAGGCTATAGAGGAAACTGTAAGTGCGTATGACTACACGAAAGGGTTGCAATAATTTGACATCGCTGAGATACTAGACCCGGTGATGAGGATGGCCGTGCGCTTGGTCACCAAGCTTAATGACTAGGAATGATGGACACAAGTGAATAAGGCATGGCTGAATGTATGTTGAAAGATATCAGAAGGAACCATCTATAACTTGTCTACTTTCATCGCGGATGAAATTATAAGTAGCGCATAGGAGGGAGAGAGAATATATTCTTCAAGAACATCCTCCTCACCATTTATTTTTATAGATTGGAGTTCCTAACGAGCCAAAAATATTATTTAGGGGTATCTAGAAGAGGATCCCTCACTCACAAAGAGGTTTTTGATATACACTTGTGAAACCATGATGGCCACTTACAAGGTGCGCCTGGAGAAATGGTATAAACAAATCCATGACTCATTTAGAGTAGATTGGATGATCCTAGAGTAGTTTCCCACACTTGTCAATGGAGAGGCATAATTTTCAGTATACCAACACTTCTTCATTGGTAAATTTACATTAATAGATGTGAATATGATTCCATGGTGCAATCTACCCTTCTCCTTCACCGCATAATACTTCTAAGCCAAATTTAATCAGTTTAAAGAGGCCAAGAGACTAAGGTTTGACCTTAGTGAGGTAGATATAGACCACCACAAAGCGTGCGGAATCTCATCTACCCAAAGAAGTGCACATACATGAAGAGATATGTCTCCCATGAGATACAAATGATGAATCCTTTAACGCTCTGATTATAGGAAGGACCGCAGCAAGGTTGTATCTACGCATAAGGCCAAAATTTGAAAAGGGAGCTTATTTGGAAAATGATGTCTCCATCCTTGAGTAACCTACAGGAAGGAATAAGGTCACACCTATAAAGAGAGAAAGAGAAGAGGTGTAGAATCCACCAAGTTTTCAAACCACACAAATGGTGAGTTCATCGAGACAAGCACAAATCCCAAGATTTACACATGGATAAATAAGTCTCTTGTCAAGGTGAAGACCCCATAAGAAGAGGCGTCAAAGCATGAAGAACCCTCACCCATGAGGAATTTCCAATGAAGAGATCACCTGTCAAGGAGAAAGAAAAAGAAGAATCTCTTGTACTAGAATCCCTAGTAAGGAAGAAGCAGAAGGTGACGGATGAGGCAGACTCAGAAGAAACAGAGAGCCTAGATACCTACATTAGCAAGAGGGATGATGATGACAAACCTGAAGGATAATACCATCTTGTCTATGAGATACATGATTCTGAGGAAGAAGGAGATGATGAGTATAACGAAGGAGATGAGGAGAAGGAGGATGAAGAAGAATCTGAGACTCAAGGCAAGGGGGTAAGCGGAGAGGAAAATACAAAGGATAAAGGACCCCAAGCCTCATAAAGGAACAAGTAGATGAGGCAAGGTGGAGAGAAGTGACAAAAATCATCAAGGACCCGGTAGAATAAGAGGTTGAATTCAGCGCGGATGTAGTGATGAAGGAGGTTGAGGAGGAAAGCGTAGGAAAATAGTATGGAAACATGGGAGGAGATCCCAGTTTTGTTGTAATCTTTCCAAGGACCACATGCATAGGGAGGAAGAGCACAAAAGAAGCACAAGTTCAAATAATGGGCTACATCGATGACCTGAGAAAGGTGTTGTGTGTGTGCTTCTAGATCACCATTCCGATGGAACAAATCTTAGCCGTGGATTCATTTGATGAGGAAGGTGCATACCCTCGGATAATGAAAATGCTATCATGGGCTTTTGAGTCCCACATTGATGAGCCTAAATTTGAAGTAATCCAAGGATAATTATTGAAGGTGCCAAAAACAAAGGGATTAAACACCTTGGTAAATGCCCAATAATTATCAGATGATAAAATATGCAATGTGCTCAATAAAGTCTCAGTTGAGGTTGAACCCGTGGCTCTTCGGAAGAAATGATAGGGTGAAGTTCCTAGAGGACGAGCTAGGAAAAGGAGGAAGATTTCCTTGAGAAAAGAAATGAATTGAAGGAGGAACTAATTAGTGCTTAGTTCAGGCATGAGTTAAACGATGAGAAGGTAATAGTGTGTGCGGCATACAAGAAGATAGAGATGATCATGGATGCCATTGTCTTAAAGCATCCAGACTTAACACCGCCCGTGTAAAATTATGGATCATCCTTGCAATGCCTAGAGGACTTGACCCACATACTCACTATGGAGAGGCAGCCACTTGCCTTAGAATCCACAAAAGAGGTGTTGGTGTGCCAAGAAAAAGAGAATAAGATGAAGGTTGTGGAAATTGTTGCTCAATACAACAAGATCCTCTCCAATGTAAAATTTGTCATGTAATTTGTTGAGGCTGCCTATGACAACTGCGCAAATAGGGATAAAGTGGAAAGTATCTTGGTTTCCACCCATGAAGTGGAACTCAAAAATTTCCAATAAAATAACAAGGGTAACAGGGATGAGAAACACAAAATCTTAGCCAAAGTGGAAAAGAAATTAGAGGCCATTGAGACCTTACGGGGCTCACCAAGAACTAGATAAAGGAATTGTATCTTGAAATCACTCGAGGCTGGACACACTCAAGGATTTAGGAAAATAAATAGAGAATATCATGGATACAATGAGCGCCAAGGGGGAGTTGATTTTTGAAGAAGTGAGTGCTCTGATAGGTGACCTTTTTCAGCAAGCTCAAAACAAGTTCGACACTGGGAATGTTAGAAGAAGAATTAGGGAAGAATTTCCCTCTCCTCCTTCAGAAATAATCAAATTTCCCCATTCTTTCATTCTCTTTCCCATTTCTTAATTCCTTTATTCTTCCATTCCAACCATTTGTAGGGATCCAAAATTCTTTATTTCTTTATTGAAGTGTGTTTCTGAGGATGGAAAACAGGTGTAGTGGGGGGTGATGTTGGGCCCCAAAATATTGGCTAAGGATGGGAAGGCCTATGGGTTGAAGGTGCACAGGAAGGGTTCTAGTAGGAGGTTACAAAACATATGGCGTGCATGTGTAAGGAAAGATAGGTTTTGTACTTATCCGTATTTGGCACCCTAGGCAACACACAAGAAAAGCATGACCCTTGTGGATAAGGTGTCATCCTGGTGACTATGGGATCAAAAAGGGAATATTCCAGGCATGCAATGGAAGGTTCTAGAAGAGCATCATCATACAAAGTGGAGAGCTTGGATCTATGAAGGCATGCTCCCATGGAGGACCACTTCGACACTTGGTGACCAATCTGTAACTTCTGAAGGCATGGCGGTGGGTGTTAAGGTTATAAATACAAGCGCCCGATAGAAGAAAGATATATAGGGTAAAGGAGAGAAAAGGGAGGCAAAGCCCTGTAGAAATAGAATGGAGGATGTTATGGGTTAGGGATTAGGAAGCTCTGTGAGCGATGGCACATTTAGGGGGATGGTTTTCATTCATCTTTATAACATGATGATCATAATATAGCTTCGATGCATGACTTGGCTCTGCATACTTATATGAGGATCCATTATGACCTCAAGGGATGTAATGTGGGTTATTAACTCTGTTAATATGAATATAATGCTCTATTATAAATCATCAAGAGAATAATACTTATGCATTTTATTTTTGTATGAACCATCTCCATATGTTGCTTGTTATTTCTCTTTTCTACATACAATGAGATGATAACTCGTTCTAAGTTCTTAAGAATGTTGTATAATTCTATTTTGTCATGTATTTGATTATCTATCCCAAGATGATGCATTCTCAGAAACTCACATAAAGGAGAGACTTGGCGCCCGTGCATGCCTCGGGTGAGCACCCAGCTCCCGCTTATGCCTCGGTGAGTTCCTAGCGCCCGTGCATGCCTTAGGTGAATGCACAACACCTTTCGCTCGGTGATAGGTTAGTGTGCATGGGATTAGACTATTGGTCTAAGGGTATTAAATATGACTACAATCATGTACATCAAATTCCACATTTTTAGACAATTTTATAAAGTTCCTTACAAGCAACCTCTATCATTCATGCCTATCTCGCAAGCATTAAATAGTGATTGTTCCTTGATGGGTAGTTGCTTGTTGATCTCTTCATTCTTGGTGAGATCTGATTTTATCCCTCTTCTCTTCTTCTATATAAAAATTAACTTAGTATCATTTGTAAAGAATCCTCTCTCAACTATAAAGTCACCATGTCAAAATGATGGCTGAGCTTTCATGAGTTGGAGACCTTTGATCTCGGTCACCTATAATACACTCGGTTCCCTTCCTCGGTGATGTCATAGACTATGTATATATTTTATAAATTAAATCATGTTATTGTGGCTTATGTGTACCATTTAATTACATTTATTATGTCTCTTAGCTCTCTTTTCATTTTTGGTATTTTGTGTGTCGAGTTATATTTTCATGTGCCTTCATTTCTCTATGTCTAAAATGTGAGAAATAGAATGGTTTGCATAGTTTTTATCTCAGTGGCATGTATACTCACTCTCATCATATGTTTTATTTTCTAATCTTCCCCTCATAGAGAGAGATACCCTTCTATTTTGGTGTCATTTCCATTCCCTCATCTTACTTTCATTTCACAATCATAGCTTGGCTTAGTAATAGTGTTAGTGTTAGGTTACATAAGTAGAGGAAGTCAACCTTCTCAAAAGATCTATCCTAATGAACAAGGTCCCACACCTTGGGGTAACTCCCATGTTTCACTGAGGAATTGAATCTGGTAGATTCAACAAGGTTGCAATCTCAAGTGAAAAAAATGTTGACATGCTTGGTGGGACGTATTGAGATGATTATAACTCATTTTACTAATATTGATGTATGTTTTAGTGATATCCACCTTCTAAATGTTGGTCATTGTGTGATTTTGTTGTCATTGATTTCAACCCCCATTTATGGAAAAGGGTATCATGCAGTCATGTGAGTCCACATATGGTGTCATTCAATGGCCAAGCATGATGATTGTCAAGTTTGGTGATGTTCTTGGGTGTCATGGTGCATGGTCTAGTAAGATGAATCATAGTATGACTCATCCCAAACTAGTTGGAGTGTTTCATGAGGTAATACATGTTCCATTTGATATGTCAGGAGTGTTCATGGGTCTACATTTTATCATCATGGTCTATGCATGGTTGAGTTTTTTCATTCCAAGCTTGTTTCTAACCCTGGAACATGTAGAATGGTAAGGAGGTGTGAGATTTGGGCCTATTCAATCATAATGAATCATGGGAATAGTATTATGTAGTTTAATTGAGGTGTATGGTTATTTTTAGGCCAGTATTTAGTGGTTTGATGCTTCTATGAGGTCCTTAGGAAGCTACATGTGAGAAACAGTAGTTTAACACAGTAAATGAGATTGGATGGAGATTTTGAGATTCATTTGTGCTATGTGGTGACTTTTATAAGTTATAGGATGTTGTCATGGTTATTCAAGCCAAGTTTCAGGTCAGTATGAAGAATATTTTTGAAGTTATGCAATTTTTGGTGAAACTAGGTAACTAACAGTGTGTTTTTAGAGCAAATGTTGACCTTCTGATGTTCTTTCCGAGTTGTGTGATTTTCATGGGGACCTGATATCTTTAGGGTATCTTCTTAGGCTAGTTATGCAGCTTTCACAAAATTAATGATGGGTTTTATAGTCACTTTTTATGAACAATAGTTACAAAGGTAAAGTAGTCTAAAACCCTAGCTAAACCCTAGCTAGGAGCAACTTGCAAAAAAGTGAGTATATCAGCCTTGTTTTGATTGGTTCTTCAAAAGTGATGAAACTTGTGACCATATGTGTGCCCCACCTAAAAATGCTAGTTTCTGAAGAGTTTTAGTTTGAGGAGAAATTTTCCAAATGAGGTATGAACTAAATTTCCATTGTAGAATCCATGTGAGTTTTTATTGATGTCTATGAGGGTTTCAGATCATTTTTGTGATGAAAAATTACAAGTTGAGCTCCATTCAGGTTGCTTAGTCAAAGGAAATTTTGAGGCCACAAAGGGCGTATTCATAAACTAGGAATATCTTGAGCTACAGGTGGATTCCTGTGATGATTCAAGTTGTGTTAGAAATAGGATTCAAATATATTTCCAGTTTTATATGGATTTCCTCATTATGAGTTCAAATTACATGATTTCTAGGGCCTAATTTGAGTAAGAAGGTTTTTGGCAGTTCAGGATAGGATCTATTTTTATGTAATTTTTATGTTGGTTTAAGCATGATATGGATTGGGTGATTCTTTCTATTACCTTTAATGTGAAGAGGGGTGTATTGGGCATCCAATGACTCCATTTTTAGGTCCTCAATGTTTGTATAAATTGTTTTACAAGCTAACCTTTGGAAACAATTTTTTTGGAAGGTTGATTTGGTGAAGGAAAATGTTATTGTGGTTTGAAGTGAAATATGTTTCATGACTTATAACATGCTTAGAAGTGTTCTAAAGGTTCTTAAATTTATTTTTAGTGGTCACATGGCATGTTTTTATTTAGGATAAGTTATTTGGTGATTAGAATAAGTTTCTAGGGTGCTAAAGGGTACAGGAAATAGTTGCTTTTAGAACTTGGGCCCACTCAATGAAATAATTTGATTGTTTGATATTAATTTAAACCATGTATGAATGTTTTATTATATTTTAATCATATATAAGGGTTCATGGTTCATGAAAAATTATGGTACTCATGTTAGGGCATTTTTAAGAATGTGCCCATGGGGTTTTGAGCCATTTTTGGCACATGAAATGATGGTTTTGGCTAGGCCGACCTATATGGGTCATATGTGACTATTGTAATTCAAATTTATGAATGTTATAGTTTTTTTGTGCCCCAATTATCATAAGGTACCGATATATTTTGGTTTTAAAGGAAGAAAATCATATTTAAGTGTTTGTTTGGTTCATTTTTGAACTAGTGCTCTTGGAGGGAAGGTGTGCAACCTAGAGAGATATATTTTATAGGTATGAGATTGTAGTCATTTTTACACCGACAAAATAACAAGGGAATCCCATACACATCATCCTATCACCCAAATGTGGGAGCTAGACACTCACCCAAGGTACGCGCAGCACCGATTCTCTCTTTTATGTGAGTTAAGTGGGAAACATCATCTATGATAGGAGCTTAAAAAGAGTGAGTGGAAATGAAACATACATTTATCATAGAACTCAGAATGGCTTCTAGAAAAATTCACTCATCCCAAACTAAATGGTACTTAACATATTATATATAGGAACCAAAACAAAAAGGAAATGCATATCTATTCCATAAACATTCATGAATCAGAACTGTAGGCTATAAACATGGACTAGAATCACTAACAACCATATTCAATCAAGTTTGGTAACCTCATTATATTCATTAGATCCATTACATAACACCACAGTTGTGCAGACCAAAGTCATACATCAATGCTACATTCAGGACCCATCAGTTCTCAAGAGAAAATTTACTATCCCAACCCCTTATTACATCCTTTTCCTATAGATCCCTACCCAACTTATGGAGCTCTCTTAGTATTCCTGCATGGCTTCACCTTCTTCTTCTTCTCTCTCTTTTTTTCCTCTAGTGGGTTCTTGTATTTATATCCCTTCTTGTCATCATCAAGCCTTTGTGAGAGTTATAGATTTGTCGCCAAGTGTCCAAGGTTGTCCTTCCTGGGAGCATGCTTATTCAAGTCTGAGTTCTCCACTCCTTACAATGATGGCCTTCTAGAAAATTCCATCGCAAGGTATATTCCTTCCTAGGCCAACTTGTCATCAGCCGACACCTTATCCATTCTCGCATACACATTTGGGTCACACTTTTCTCATGTTCTACCTGATGTGTCAAATATGGATAAGTCTTGAAACCTTTGTTCTATCTACATAAACGCCACTTTCTCTATTAAACCCTCCTAGAAAACCTGTCTTGCACGCTTTCTCTTTGTGTGCCCTTTCTTAACTAGGCCTTGCATGCCCACAAGCCTTTTTATACTTGGCTAATATTTAGAGGCCTAACATCACCCCACACTACGTGTGTTCTCCGCCCATGGGAACACCTTCTCAAAGAATAAATAATGACTACGTCTAAATAGTTTGGGGAAAGGGAATGAAGAACTTTGGGGAAGAAATAAAGAATGGGGAAACTATGATCACTTCTATAAGAGGAGAGGGAAATATTTTCTTAGGTTTGCCTCTAGCTTATTCCAGGTATCGACCTCGCTCTACGCCCACTGACTAGGGTGCTCACCCCTTCAAAGCTTAGCCCTTATCCTTTGGTATTCATTATTTCTATGATCTCCTCTAATTATTTTCCCAAGTCTTCAAGCACATCCATCCTTCGAGTAGTCCTGGGATACAAATCCTTCATCCGGTTCTTGATTGATCCTCATGAGGTCTCAATAGCTTCTAATTTCCTCTCAACCTTGGCTAAAATCTTGTCATGTTCTGCTCTATTCCCATTTTTCTTCTCCTGGAACTCCTCGAGCTCTGATTCATGGGAGGTGACTAGAATTCTCGCCACTTTATCTCTATCGGTGCAATTATCATAGACAGCCTCAACGGTTTGGGCAGAAAACTTCACATCTACAAGGACTTTCTTGTACTTGGTAACAATTTCCACAACCTTAATCTTGTCCTCCTTTTCCTTGTGTGTAGATTCCTCCTCCGCATGAGACTCTAAGGCCAAAGTGGTCACCTTTCCATTATGAGGATGTGGGTCAAGTCCTCTAGACACTCTAGGGTGGATCCATACTTCTGCGTTGGGGCGTTAGATCCGGTGATTCAAGTAAATGGCATCTGTGATCATCTATGCTTTCTTGCAAACCTCGTGCACCCTTGCCTTCTCTTCTTTTAACTAACGCCTTAGTTGTGCACTCGATTATTTTCTTGTGCTTTAAGTCCTTGGTATTTTCTTTGAGCTCTTCTTTCTTCTTCTCCAACTCCACCTCTAGGAATTTTACCCTATCATTCCTCCCAAATAACCTAGCTTCTATTTCAACCAAGATTTTACTTAGCACGTTACATACTTTCTCGTCTAATAGTCATTGAGCGCTCACCAAGGGGTTGTCTCCTTTTGACTCAGGAACCTTCATTACTTCCCCATGGCTTACCTTGAACTCCAGCTCATTGATGTGGGACTCAATTTCCCAAGAAATCTTTTTCCTCATCCGAAGGTATGAACCTTCCTTATCTAATGAATTTTTAGTTAAGAGTTGCTCTGTTGGTATTATGCTTTGAAATGAGCACACAACACCTTGCTTGGATCATCGATATATTCCATTCTTGGTTTCTAGGTCTTTGTGTGCCTTCCTCCTATGTGTGCTCCCTTAGGAATACATATCACCAAAATGGGGCCTCCTCGTGTGTTGCTGTGATCTTTTCCCACACTTTCTTCCTTATCTTCTTTCATTATTAAATCGGTGATGTGATCCAACTCTTGTTCTACTAAGGCTTCAGTGATTTTCTCCACTTCTCTTTCTTCTACCTCATTTATCTTCTCCTGTATGAGGCTTGGAGTCTAATTTTTCGTACTCACTTCTTCGCTTCCTCCCTTATCTTGGGCATCTTCCTCCTCCTGGCTACCTTTCCTATGCACAAAGAGAAACTCATTTTCTTCTTCTCTGCCCTCTTCTTCTAAATCATGCACATCAAAAACTGGTGCTTCCTGGGCTCCTTTAGGTTCATCTTCTTCACCATCATCCCTCTCTCCTCAATATGTCTCCAAGCTCTTCGTGTCCTCCGAATCAGCCTCCTCCATCACCTTCTATTTCTTCCTAACTCGGGATTCCAGTAGAGGAGATTTAGTTCTTTCTTCTTCCTCCTCTAGGAGACTTCTTCTTTGTGATAGGGTTTTCTTGTTCTAGTGCCTCCTCTCTGACTGGGGACCTCTTCCTACGCATGTAAGTACTAGTTATAGCACTTTTCCCTGGGGCACCCACTTGTGGTGTACTTTGGACACTTGGTTCCTTCTTCCTTTTACATATTCTTTTCATTTAGTTTTTGGCACAAGATTCTTTCTTCCCATGGGGTCTTCAGGAATGGAGACATCACATTCCAGGTATGTGCCCTTCTCAAACTTTGGTCTTATGCGTAGATATACCCTTGCCGTGGTCTCTCCTGCTATTGGAAAATTTAGGGGATTTGTCATTTGAACTTCATGGGAGACATACCTCTCCACATACGCATGCTTCTTGGGGTAAACGAGATTTCTGTGTAGCTCCCTGTGGTCTTGATCTACCTCACTAAGGTCAAACCTTAGTATTTTGGCCTCTTTAAACCTGTTTACCCCTACTTGAAAATATTGAGCAGTGAAGGAGAAGGGGAGCTTGCACCAATGGCCCATGTTTTCATCTGTTAAATATACCAATCCAGAAATGTTGGTACACTAAAAATTTGGCTTCTCCATCAATGAGCGTTGGAAGCTACTCTGGGATCCTCCACTTTGCCCCGAATGCATCCCTTAAGTGCTTATATAATTTTTCTAGGCATTCCTTATGAGCATCCGTCATGCCATCACAAGTATACTTTGTGAATATTTTCATGGGCGAGGGTATTCCTCTAGATATGCAAGACAAAACCCCATAAGCATGAATGAAGAATGGTACATAGATATGCAGTACCCAGATGGGGTTTTTCTCAAGAAAGAATGGGATTCCCACTTAAGAAACATGACGGTGAGTGATTACAACCATTGCATGAACACAATAGAAAAGGAATTGGCACTGGAGTTGGTGTGCCCAACAAACAAGAGGACACCAAAGGTTTTACCTATCTATAATGATGAGGTAAAAGTAAAATTAGAGAAGGTGGGATTGTTGCAACTCTATGAGTTGCCTTATTTTTGAAAACCTTAGCACCTCTATCAATGGTTAATGTTGCACATAGATGAGGACCACCTTTACTTCGTAGGGCACAAGATGTGCATAACTCCTTAGCTGATTTCAAGATTCACGTGCCTCATTTATGAAGGAGAAAGTATAGATGATGACCTAAGCAACAAGGAATCCATCAAAGAAACCGTTGTTGCATATGATTATAAGAAGGGTTCATGATACTTTGATATCATTAGAGATACAAGACACTTTCATGAGAATGGTTGTGTGCTCAGTGAAAAATCTAAATGACCAAGAAAGGTGGACACAGTAAATAAGGTCTGTTAAATGTGTGTAAAATATCAAAGGTACCATCTACAATTTGTCTTCCTTCATCACAGATTAAATTATTAGTAGCGCAAGAAGGAGACAAGATACTCTTTGGTAATGTCCTCTTGACAATTGTGTTTTTAGATATTAGAGTGCCAGATGCGGCAGATAAGTTTGTTTGAGAATATCTGGAGGAAGACCCCTTGCCGCGAAAAGATTCACAAAGTACACATGCGATAGCATAATGGATGATCACAAGGCACGGCTATAAAAATGGTATAAGAACTTAAGGGATAATTTCAGGGTGGAGTGGAGGATCCCACCTCAAACACATCCCTTAAATGCTTATACCATTTTTCCAGGTGTGCCTTGTGAGCATCCATCATGATATCAAAAGTGTACTTTGTAAATCTTTTTGTGGGCGAGGGGTCTTCCTCCGGATATTCTCAAACAAACTTATCTGCCGCATTTGGCACTCTAATCTTTGAAAAAACAATTGTCAAGAGGACATTACCAAAGAGTATCTTGTCTCCTTCCTGTGACGCTACTGATAATTTCATTTGTGATGAAGGTAGAAAAATTGTAGATGGTGCCTTATGATATTTTCCTACACACATTTAACTAGACCTTATTTACCTCTGTCCACATTTCTTAGTCAATTAGATTTTTCACCAAGCACATGGCCATTCTCATGATAGGGTCTTGGATCTCCAAAATATCAAAGTATCATGACCCCTTCTTATAATCATATGTGGCAACAGTTGCTTTGATGGCTTCCTTGTCACTCAGGTCATCATCTATACTTTCTCCTTCATAGATGAGGCATGTGAATCTTGAAATCAGCTGAGGAGTTATGCACATCTTGCGCCCTACGAAGTAAAATTGGTCCTCATGTACGTATGACATTAACCATTGATAAAGGCACTAAGTTTTTCCAAAATAAGGCAAATCATAGAGTTGCAACAATCTCGCCTTCTCCAATTTTAATTTTACCTCATCGTTATAGATAGGTAAACCCTCTGGTGTCCTCTTGTTTGTTGGGCACACCAACTCCAGTGCCAATTCCTTTTCTATCATGTTCATGTGATGGTTGTAATCACTCACCATCATGTTTCTTAAGTGGGACTCCCATTCTTTCCCGAGAAAATCCCCATCCGGTATTGCATCTTTGCATACCATTATAAATTCATGCTTACGAGGGTTTCTGGTTGTTTTCCCTTTCCCTTTCCCATGCCCTTCACTACTTAGGTTATATAGTTAGTTTCTTAGGTGCCATGGTTTAGGTTATCTTAGCATTTTCAAATTCTCTTACTTTCTCTCGCTTTTATACCTCCCCAATCTCACACCTTAATCTTGTGAAGAAAACCTTTTCATCTCATGCCCTAGCTACCAAACCCTAACTGGAATAACCTTTTTCACCAGATGACACTTCTCCACAATTTTTTTCTCTATGCCCATGAACTTATTTCCTTCTAGTTTACAGATCAAATCTAGTCACTCACACCTTAATTTCTTCACACAGATCAACTCTGGAAACCCTAGTCCGTAAGAGATTTCATTTTTGTATTCACAATGTCCATAATGAATTTCCCAACCTTCTATTTATAGATTTTTGTTCTTTTTAGCATTAAATGCTACTTCACCTACCACTGTACTTCAACACTTATTACATATTTTTCCACTAAGTTGTACTCTAGCACCCCAACTCATGCGCCCAACCTTGCACGGACAATCCTACAACCTTCTGGCATGCAAACAATCTATCTAAAAGAAGGCTCTTACCCACGTGTTATCAACACCAAAAGTGCTTCTATCATTTTCCCTATTTTTTCCCTCACCTACCTCATGTTGTTCCTGCACTCTTCCTTTTTTATACATGGTTTCTTCAAGGATTTATTGACACCAACCCTTTACGTTCATCTCTTCTTTATGTGCCTATCACCCTTACACACCTTTCACAGGGCCATTCAATCTAGGATTTCCAACACAATCCTTCCTAGTACTTCACACCTTGTACTTTCTTTCACATCATTCCACCCCACACTAAAATGATGTGCGGTCCTCTGCACATTCACAACCTTAAAAAAATTAATGAGGTTACCAGCACCTAAGGCGCAAAAGTAAAACAACAATGAGAAAGGGAAACACAAGAAAAGAAAAATGCATTAAAGGAAGTCCTAAACTATCTGGCAATATTGCCTTATTACAAACACCAAGAAGACTTATTTATAGTAGGGCTTCAGCCTACTCCCATTGAAGTGTCCTAGAAATCTCATCCCATCCAAAGACGTGTAGTGGCATGCACATGAATTAAGGATGTATGAGTTGATGTAGGAACCCAACCGATGGACTTTTAACTTCCCAGATGGCATAGAAACTTAGAATCAAAAAGAAAACCATTTGCACAACTTCAAACTTCTTGTTCTTAATGTGGCAATCATGCCATGCATTTTTTTCTTTTTCATTCTTCTGCTCCACCTGCAAGGGATGGTCTTTCATCTAATTGCATTAACTTGTCAATTCTTTCTTCCAAAGACTTTTTCATTGGCCAATCCTCTTGCACATGATATACGTAGAGAAGGTAATATGAATTAAATTGGTAGAATAGCCTCCACACAAAACACTAATTGAAATGGTGTGGCCTTATTTAACCTCTTGTACGTTGTCCTATATTCCCAAAGAACAAATCATACTTTGTCATCCCAATCTTGTCTACCAATGTCACAAATTTTGGTTAGGGTATGACTTAGTGATTTTTTAAATGCCTTCGTGGTTCTATTTTCTTGTGGCTGGTAAGGGGTATTCTTGTGATGAGCCACCATGAACTCGCCAATAGAATTATTACTGTCTCATTTTAAAAATTTGTACCCCTTTCACTAGTCAAACTCAAAGGGCACCCATACCTTGTAATAATGTTTTCCCACAAAAACCTTGTTGCAGTAGTTGTTGTACAATCCTTAGTAGGTGCTACTTCTACCCACCTTGTCAAGTAATTTGTGCAAGTGATTATATAACGTGACCCGAGTCCCTACGCATAGGCAGTGCAATACGGCCTATGAAGTCTATAGCCCACTTTTTGAATGGCCCAGTGCTAGGAATAGGGTGCAAAGGCATTTCATCTCTTTGCCCTCATTTTCCAATTTACTGACAATAGTCACATGCCTTACAATATTCCTTGCAGTCTTGATAGAGGGTCTCCCACCATAATACATCCATCAATATCTTATGTGCAGTGGTGTCACCTACATAGTTCCCACTTGCACTACCTCCGTGCACCTCTTCTATTATGGCTAGGCACTCATGTTCTCGCACACACCGGTGTAGAATCTCATCACATCCTAGTTTATATAAATCCCCACTAATCAACATGTATGGCACGGAGAATATAGCTAACTATTTTTTATCCAAATCCTTCGTTCCTTTCGGTGCTACACTTGTCTTGAGAAATACTACAATATATTCTAAGTCTTAGGGCATGTGTTATAACCTAAATAGTTTTGCATTTGTACGATATCCTCAATGCTTTACACGTCCTCCCCTAAATCTATTCTAGATAAATGATCAGGTCTAGAATTACTTTTTCCTAGTTTGACAACCACCGTGAACTCAAATTCTTGGAACAACAGTACCCACCGACATATGCACCCTTGTAGAATAGGCTTGTTCATTAAATATTTCAATGCCATATGGTCATTGTAAAATATAAAAGAGGTTTCAACAGATATTTTCTGAACTTGTGAAGTGCGTAGATCATTGACAATGCCTCGCACTCAGTTGTAGTATAATTCTACTCTACTGGTGTCAACTTCCTACTTGCAAAGCATAAAGGATGGTCAACAATCCCTTCACCAGGCTATGTAAGTACTGCTCCAATGGTGGTTCCTAAGGCATCAACATGAACATGGAAGGGTTTATCCCAAGAGGGGAATCATAGTATGGGCGCAGTGATAATCCTATCCTTTAAAGTGTCAAATGCCTTCTGCTGCGCCTCTCCCCAAAGGAAGGCACTCTTGCATCTAAGTAACTCTTCTAAAGGCACAATGATCTTAGCATATCCCTTGATGAACTTCTTGTAGTAACTTGTGTCTCCAAGGAATCCACGCACTAGTCTTTGACTAGTAGACTCCCCCAATCCCATAATTACTGCAACTTTGGCGAGATCTACTAGTAAGCCCTCCCTACATATGACGTGCCCCAATAATGTTCCAAACGGGGTAGTAAAGACACATTTCTTAATGTTGAGGGATATCCTCAACTACCGACACCTTTCAAAAATTAACCTTAAGTTGTCACAATGGTCCTTCACTAACCCCTATACTATCTAATCATCTAGGTAAACTTGAAGAAATTTATGGATGAAGTCCTGAAATATTTCACCACAATACGTGAGAACACAAGCAGTACATTCTTCAACCCAAAAGGCATGACTGTATTGGAAAATATTCCCCACTCAGTGGTGAAAGTCATCTTTCTCTGGTATTCTTTCACAATCCTTACCCGGTGATAGACCGAGAATCCATCCGTGAAAGAGTAGACCTCATGTCTTGCCACTCCCTCTAAGATTTCTTCAGTAAATGGGGTTGGGAAAGGATCAATGACACACACTGCATTTAGGTCCCTGTAATCAACATAGATTCTTATCCTCCCATCCTTCTTGATATTAATCACCATTGGACTTATCCATTCTAACTCTTCCATAGCCTTAATGATACCTAATGCTATCATTTTTTCTCTCTCCTCCTTGACCTTTACGCATAAATTAGGATTCATTTGGTATGGCATGTTCCAAATTGGGCATGCATCTTCCTTCAGCTTTATCCTCATCTCCCCCAAGGAATGATGGACTCCTTTAAGCTCATGGTACCCACATGGGAACAAATCTTGGAATTCGCATAATAGATCAATGATTTTAGAGACTTTTTTCTCTCGACAAATAGTTTTCAATGATTGCTTCCTTGGGTTCTGATTCTGAGAAAATGTTAACCTTTTTTGTCTTCAATGGTTAATGGTAGGAACATTCCTATTTATCAAGCACTATCTATGACTTCACGCATCCCTAAAGAATGGTTAACCTCCAAGCTTTTTGTCTCTTCCCCATCAATAACATACACCATCTTTCCTTTTTCTTTTTCCATACATGCACGCTCAAGTTGTATCTCTTCTATTTCTTCTTCCTCAAAGCACACCTCCAAGCCAGGTTCACCTAGCAATTCTTGTATTTTGTCTTCTCGTCATAGCACTATCCCCTGTTGTAAGGCACTTGACTACCTATAATGCCTTATGTACTGATGGATTTGTACTCCGATACTCGAATGTTTGAATGAGATCAGCCGCCAATTCTTGCCAATTACCAATTTGATGACGCATCTCTCGAGTGGATATACCACACACACGCACAACCTTGTAGGGTGGAGTACAACTTGTGAACCCATAATGAAGGTGGTAATGCTTTTGTGCTTCCCATCTAGGATGTCTCACATGCTTGGATATGGAAGGAAGTGGTCTCCTTACCATGGTAGTCTTTTATAGCCGTAGGCATGTTGCTCCTGCAAAACCTTATGGAGAAGGAAATTCTCACTCGCATCATTCAAATAGGTTATTCCAATATGTGGTACACCAAGTAGGATGTAGTTAAACATTTCCCTCCTTTCCTTCTCATTTTTCCAGTGGGCCTCCATTTCTCATAAGAAATCTTTTGGATTAGCCCTCCCAAGTAACTTGGTAGTTTTCTCCCTCCTAGGTAGCGGATTGCACGCACCTTTGTAACCTTGGTTACCGATGCTCTTAAATGTCATCTGATCAATTCATAGGTCCCATTTTCCCAATTGTAACATGCCATGCTTATGGTATCACTCATCGACTGGGCATCCTCAAATCGGATAACTCCTTTTGTAGGGTGAATTATCTCAGGATCTCTAATTAAGCGCATGTATATTCTATCAAGGAATTCTTCTCCCAATGGATCTGTGTAGGGCACCAACTTCCCATCTGTTAAAGGGATGATCAACCGTTCTTCCTCATTTTTGAAATTGATATATCCTTTATTAAACCTTATGTCAACATTATTCTTGTAACACCATGGGCACCCAAGCAATGCTGGAAAATTGTCTGCCTCGGTGAGCACCAAGACCTCAAAGTCTCCAGTAAACTTGGCCCCCTGAATGGTTATCACTACATCCTTTAATACTCCAATGGGCATTGCCTTAGTTTTGTTTTCCATATACAACACATTTGAAGATGGCTACAACGCAGGCCTTCCCATCTGATGCCAAGCATCTAAGGTAAGAACATTCACCTCTACTCCTATGTCGATTAGGATATTTCTTAGGAGCCATCCATCAACAACTGCATTCAGAGTAATTTCTTTTTCATATTCAAGGCTATGTGGAGAAAGGTTTGCATGTAAAACCTATCTCTCGTGCTCTACTCTAGTGCATGGTATCTTCTCCTTAGTCATTCTCCTAGCAAGGGAATAATATTCTCTTGCCTCAACATCTTGCATACTTCTTTGACCTCATCCAGGTCACTTCTTGGAACCTCATCATCCTTCCACTGCCCCACCTACCTCGATTGTTCCTTGAGACACTGTATCTCCCCTTGTAAAATCTAAATTACATCCATAGTCTCCTGGTATACTTATTTCTGATGGGCAGGGTCAGGTACTTTCCATGTGGCACCTCCTCTCTAGAAACTAATGTCCTTGGTCTAGGCATCTCCTTGGTGTGCTTGGCCTCTGTACGCATTATCACCAAGTGCAGGGTTCTATCTCGACTCATGCACCACTCTTGGCATTCATTGTGAATCAGCCCTTTTACACTTACCACAAAGCAGCTCCCTTATCTTTTTGGTGTTGCTGGTTCATATGCTCATAGAGTTCTGGACACTCTTCATACTTGTGCTTCTTTTCACACCACGAGCATTGTAATAGATCATGACACTCTTGTTTATAATGTTCTGTAGATCCACAATTATAATACTTTCCCGTATGAACTCACTTCTTCCTCCAAAATTTCCATGACCCCAAAATCCTCCATGAGAAATTCTTCCACATGCACCTCCATCTACACACTCCTCATAATAGTGGTCATCACCCTTAGAACTGCTAGCAAGACTAGTCTTGTGCACACTAATATCAATGGCCTCATGGATCTGGTCAATAAGCCTACAATCCTTAGTATCATGGGTTGTAGAGGTGTAGATCTTATAGTAGCAAGATGCATTCTTCTGAATTATGCATGAAAACAAGGGACATCTACTTGCATCATGGTCCCTATGGTAAATTTCACAATCAGTAGCTACGGCACGCACTCGACTTCCAAGGGCATCTATCCTATGCATGGCCCTCCACTTCATAGTTTGTACACCACATTCCACTGCGAGTCTCATGGGCTGAGTTCATAGATAAATTTTCTAGTTGCTTAGCCATAGTAGTGATTTGAGCTTCCAAAAATGGGCTAACACCAGTTGTAGTGCCCATTTAAAACAACCACTTGAGACCTAAGAAACAACCTAGGGTTAGCTAGAAAAATTATGGGATAATTTTTTTATTAGAAGTGTCTACAACCAAGTTGCAAGACATCAGTTTTCACTAACAGGTTTCAGAACAAGACCAATGTACTACAACATATGTTCCCTTCATCAACTAATAACAAGTTCACAAGGTTCAAATTTTAGGGTTATATGTTTTAGTTAGGTTCAAGGAGTAATTTACCCCATGCTTTCTCTCTAGACCTCAGATTTTTGATAGGATTTTTCTCATCCTTAACACTTCCAAAATTTCCCTAAACCA